>OX123186.2:38331096-39733483 GCA_944739405.2 Euclidia mi | reverse complement strand
TCCAAATAGGAATAATAATTTATTTCTACCTCCTTGTCAATTTGTACATTATTACTGTGGTATTATGTTTACTAAACATGAAAATATAGTAGTCTTATATTTTCGTAACAACATCAAATAAGATCCGAATAAGTACTTTGGCACAAGATGTAATTGTGATTACTCACAAAGGGACCATTACAGTAGATGTAATAAATGATCGGAGTACGTAGATGATTTTTGGTACTTGTATCATAAATACACACAGAAAGAATAACATGGATAAGCCATTTTTCCGAAAAGTAATGCCGGTATTTCCGGATTTAATTAAATATTGTTAATGTTGGTAGTGATATTATTACTACTCGATTCAAAATTTAAAGGAAGGTATAAAAACAAAATATTTCGTAATTTACTTATCTGTTCAATAATAAAAAACTAATCGAATTCCGATCGAAGCTTTAATAATTTTTATTTTTAGCCTTTATACGGCCACAACTTTTTATACATTGTGGCACTTTTACAAATTTCAATATTTTCATAGTGGTCATGGTAATTTACAAGGGTAGAATAAATAAAAAGGGTAAAATTCAACATTGTTTATTGTTAAATATGTACATTTTACATATTTTTTTCCCGATTGTCAGACTCTCACTGACTAAAACCCACCCGTGTTTCATCAAGTGACCTTTGCGTTCCAGGGCCGCGTTAACTCTTCGTAAGTTCCGCAACCCTGGCAGAATACAATTCCTACCTAAGTTCCGTTGTTTTTTAATAATCAACCATTTCCGGAGGAATGTCCATATTAATATATACGTTTCGGATCAATGACGTCATTTCAATCTACCTACTCCGATCACCAAATTTTTTTTTTATGTCAATAGGCGGCAAACGAGCAGACGGATTGCCTGATGGTAAGCAATTACCACCGCCCATGGACACAAGCAACACCACAGGAGTCACAAGTGTGTTACCGCCCCTTGGGGTTGGGAATGGGGATAGGATGAGGCGTGGGATGAGGGAGAAGGAATAGGGGATAGGGCCTCCGGCACTCTCACTCACCGAACGAAACGCAACAGTTTAGGTACCGTTACTTTACGTCGATTTTCTGTGAGAGGGTAGTACTTCCCCGGTCGAGCCGGCCCATTCATGCTGAAATCAGCAAGGCTCTACTACCTATAAATATATAATAACACATACATTGTAATAAACCTCAAGCACAGTGTATGCGGCAACAGATTAATACTTCGCGATGGTCTCTACTTACTTACTTATTTTTCTGGGGACAAAAGTTACACCAACAATGTGGCGAAAATAAAATTATGTTATAGTGTTAATATTTTGTAAGAACGAACATTAATACAAACATATGGACGCAGTTACAACACAAAGAAACATGACTGTGTGTACAGTGTACTGTCACTTATGGTTCGAACGAGGTTATAAGAGTTTACTAAAATATATAACTTGGATCATTGACTATGAGTTCAGCCGTATGTGGTATCAAATATTAAGAAGAGGACTAATGAAGTTCATTGGATTTACTAGGTGTGAACACGATTGAAGACGAATACTACACGATCAGCCATTACTTGAAATTCAATAGTAAAAAAGCAAAAATATATTCTAGGCTGTTAAGCCCCTTTCAAAAACTACCATAAAGAAAAAAAAATCAATTGTAAACTACTCAATTAAATTAAAATAAAATACCTAAATTCCTTTGATTGTGATTGCATAATTAACCGATATAAATGCCTGAATATTTTCCAGCACGGTTAAAAAACTATAAGGTTATATCTTAAGAAATAAATCATGCCGACTTAAACACGACTTATAGATCCAGTCTCCACTGATAACAATGAGTCGACGATTTGCGAGCCAACATCAATCATCCGCTGAAGTGAGATGATGTATGAACGCGCTGTCTGGAATCAGTGCCATTGTTTCGTCAGTTTTGTTACGCACGAGTTGTATAGCCTGTGTCATCATCCGTAACGAGACTGGTGGAGCTAGTGTGGGTAGTCTGTGAATGAGTTTCGTGTCACGTTTATTTTGTTCCAAAAGAAGAGTTCTAAATATTCTAATACGTCAAGATATATAGTGAGAGAAAAATAAAGAATTTAAAGTAATGTGATAACTTAGAGTATTGTTTTACTGTTTTTGTATCGCTAAAAAGCATCCATGCATCCGTTGTTATAATGTAAAAACAGTCCCGAAATAAAGGAAGAAACATTTTAAATTATAGGATGATCAAGTACTTTATTAAATCTGCATCGATTTGTAGACCCAGTTCATATAAGTGATTGCGAACCTTCGAAATTTGCACAAATAATGTTCATATTTATGTACCGAGACTTAATTGCGTAATTATTGATACCTTTGTTTTTTAATGATCGTTACGTAGATATCAACATCTGTACAAATCGTGAAGGTTAAAATTTGGCTATTTTTAAATTTATGAACGAGTATGAACTGAAAGTGAAAACATAATTATTACCTACTGTATTTAATAAATGCTTGTATGCGAGTAGTAGTAGTCAAGGTTTACGAGTACATAAACGAATAGTCTTACAGCGCCACGTATTTCATTAACTCATATGTAACTAAGCTTGCAATTTCGCACCTGCATTTCTCGGAATTGTAAAGCACACGTGCATCTCTCACAGGTCGTCAGCTATAATTAGAATCGATGTAATACCGTTTAAGCTTACAGCCGTCTACCCACGCAGGTCTAAGCCAGGATAAGTAGCATTGTAATTAATGTTACAGTGATTTTCCTTGACATTTAGCTCCACGGATATTGAAGTCCTTAAGATTAAAACCTGTCTGTGCATTTAAGCTTAACGTATACGAGGTTCAGTATTAAAACCTTGAGTACAAATAAAGCCTCAAAAGCCATTTTAAAATTAGTGTTAACAGTATTTTAATTGTAAAATGTGCGAAATACTGACGGCAAAATTAATCTCTTTTGTACAAATTTAACTTGCCAAAAGTTTTAAAGCTATAAAAGTACAAAGTGACTTCGTAAAAACGAAAAGTAGCACAAATTCGTGTTAGGCGCTCGCAGTCGTGTCTCAAAACGGAACAAATTAAGTAGATTTGCTGTCGATATTTTCAAGGTAAAAAATGATAGGATTGTTTTTGTTTTAATACTCAGCAGAACTATATTGGATAGGTTACATCGTCGAGGTTCGCCGCTCCATTAGGCTAATAGATGGGCAGTGAGACGGCAGAAAGAGATTAAGCTGTGCTCAGTCATCGCTTTCGACAGCCATTAATTGATAAGTAAAAAAAATAATGTGGGTGTAATATTACACCTTTGCCTACCCCTTCGGGGATACAGGCGTGAGTCTATAAATAAATAAAAATAATTGATAAGTGGGGCTCTCAATAGATTACTTTTAAAAGTTCTGACAGAATTTCACTTGATTGAAAGGGTTTCATTACAAGATTTTGTGCTACTAATTAAGCAATTAGTAGAAGGATTCACACTCACTGAAGCAAATGTTCAGAACCGATAAGCATCGGTTTTGAACATTTGCTTCAGTCTCCAGTGCTCATTAGCATCAAAATTTTCAACTTTTATGCTAAAAGTTGCATTGGGCCGATAACGCCGACCGCTTTAACTAAACAAAAGCTATTTACTTGTATTGCACATTTTAACCCGTGCAGAGCAGCAGTCCAACTTTGCCTACTGAAACCATTTGAAAACCGCCTAACTATGTTAAGTTGAGTTTGAAGATTATAATAGTTGTTCGTCGAGCGTATGCCTCTTTAGAGCTTCATTTTTACGTAACTTGCCCTCATTAACCTTTAAAAATGCACAGACAACTTCGTAACAGGCTTATTTTCTATCGTATTTTTCATGTCGGACAAAGACTTCAACATAAAACATACGAATCGCGACAGTCAGTCCATTACTATAACTGACGTTTACTTGCATCGATATCTTGAGGTCGAATATTAAATGTATAGATAGATAGATAGATAATTGCTTTATTGTGCAAATGTTTGTACAAATTTGGTGTAAATAACTTAAATGTAGATACATATCAAATGCACAAGGGCGGCCTTATCGCTGAGTGCGATCTCTTACAGGCAACCTTAGGATGGACAGACTGAAAATGACAAAAAGCTTTGATGTGTAGCGACCAAAAGTATCTGCTTACTAGAAATTGTTTTTATTATATACATACATAATATATATACATACATAAGCAGGCATACATACAATAGATATGATAGGTGCTAAACATATAAATAAATACATAATATACATAAATAATACATAATATACATTTATATATATATAGGTACAATTTACATATAATACATATAATAATATAAACACAATATACAGTGATACAATTTGTTTACAATGACAGATAGTGCTTCTTTAGTGCATTTTTAAATATTTTCGATGATTTAGCTTGCCTAATTTCAACCGGCAGCGCATTCCACAGACGCACAGCCTGAACAGCAAAGGATTTATCGTAGTAGTTTGTGGTATGTGCTGGCATCTGCAGTCTCAGATCCACCGACGACCTCAAGGTATATTTTTGTTAACTCAATATCCAACAATATCAGATATTGGCGCTTGTCCCGGGCCAAAATATTCTCACAATACATCATCCTCCCCAAACTGTGTTCAACAAAATTGGTTCGTTTATAAAAGATCAGCGTGAGTGCACATCAAGAATCACAAATATAGGGAATGGTCTATGAGGCACCGATTTTATTGCAAAACGGAGCCAAGAGAGACCGCAACACTATTGAGTAACAGTACAGAGACAATTTTTCATGGTAAGATATTGTTACTGTTGCTCAGATATCGCCCATTTGTATAATAAGTCGATAGCGATTGTCGTTCCAGCCCTCAATAAGAAGTCGCACAGGAATTTGTTTGGGTTTGCCGAGATACTTTGGTTGGCCAAATATCGATAGTTAGAGTCGGGACCGTGACCACTTAAATTATTCCACTGCCTTTATAGGTACCTACGCTTCGTTTAAAAAAAAGTTGCTAAAGGTCTATCAGAAGTTATAAAGCTTTAATACAAGAAATGGAACACAAATCTCTAAAGATTTTTCTTCTTAGACATAAAACGTGATCCAATTTACAATGCCTTCTAATATTTCAAATTTGTTACGATCAAGTTTATTACAAATTGGAAACGTCTCAATGTATCCCTCGAGAACGAGCAGCCGACCTTTTATCTTTGATTCTTCTGTCGGTTATGATGAGAGACTTATTTCAAACAAGTTAGGTATCGAATGTAGTCGTCACCTAACAGCCAAATTGTCAACTATTTACCATGATTTGGACATAACATGTAAGTGTCTCGTATTTAGGTATACATTTGTTTAATGTTACTTCATGGCTACATCATCTCTCGCAAACATGCTTTAGGAACTGCAGTTTCCTTTTGCTTAATAATCATTTGGTGGAATATTTTGTCTTATAAGGGGTATTAGGTATATGTATAATTCTTAGTAGCGATGTTTTTAGACTATTGCAAATGATTAAATAATGATACCTATATGATCAAATAATTACGCGATGTAGACCTATAACATAAATATTAATAAGTATACAAGGCACGAAAGAATTTAATGTTTGTGTTATTTGAAAACAAGTTTCAGGAGATTTTTAATAGCCACATTAAAACTACGCAATTTATATGTATTTAAAGGTATTATAAAAAGTTTATCTCAGCCATCGTGGTAATAAACGCAGTACAGAGTGGACTGATATGTACTAAATCGAAGCGATTAGGTCAAGTGATGTCACACGTCTTAAAATAAGTTATTCTAAAACTTTTTCATTTGTTGACATACCTATATGATAATAATATTTTCACCTTCTGTCTTATCTTATAATAATATTTAACTAATAAGTAAAAATAAATGTATTCTCCAATATCTTCTTTATCCAACTTGCTTTAGATCTAAGTAGTTTACCTAAGCATCATGAGAACCACGTCTAGACTCTACGAGGTTAGGAAATAACTTGCGCACAAAACTTTCATTGAAAATATTAGTTTCTGATGTGATTTTTTTTATAACGAAATCCTTGTAATATGGCGTAATCTTTTTCTTACAACGATACAGTAAAATTCCTTTCCTAAATTTAAAAAAATACCCGACGACTGTTGCGTAGGGATCGGTTTTTTTTCTCTCTGTGGAAATGCATCTACGCATACCCCCGCAGGATGAAAAGCGGGGGGTATATGGGACTCGACGGCTGGAGTGCAAGGCCGTAAAACCCACTAAAACCACAGCCCATACTTCCACGCCTGTTTGGGGCGCCAGACGGTCGCGTTAGCATTCTACCCTGGCACCCCGGCGGATAGCCCGAAGGCCACAACCTCCTTGGCGGCGGATGAAGGTGTTGTGGCTCCGCCGCCAACACACCCAGGGGCCGCAGAGGATAAGGAGGAAGGCAACCTAACAACACCGCATCTCCTCTTCCTCTGCGGCCCCACCGCAACGCATCGAATGGTGCGCCCCCATTTGGTCGCGAGAGATAAGGCGCGCGGCAACGCAACACCGACACGCCTCTCCTCCCGCGACCGTGCCCGACTGCGAGGGATAAACAGAACTGTCCCCGGACGCATCTGCGCAGGCCCCCTCCAAGCCCGCGCGGATCGTCCACTCCCGGGATCTCTTTAAGCTTCACCGCGGGCACGGTAATAATATCTAACAGTATTGTAACTCCATACAAACGCACGAAACTCGAGTTATACCTACGCGCCGCGAGCAGAGTACCCATTAGACTGGGCAGACTGTACCTACAGTACCCGCAGCCGCTATCGTGCCGCAGCTCGCATGCGGCGCGTCTGGTAGGTATATAACTCACGAAGACGGCCGAGTTACAATACTGTTAGATTATATTACCGTGCCGCGGGTGTCCAAGCCACGGTTACTAAGCCCCCCACCTCGACAAGGTGGAGATCCCACGGGGGAGGACGGTATGATGCCCTTAAACATACCAACTTCCGACTGCACACTCCTGAAACGGTATTTAAATATTATTTCATCTACGATACTACATGATTGAATAAATTATAGCCCCGCTTTATTACATAACTTAAACCAGTCTCCTGGAGATAATATGAACCATATTGTCTACAATTAAATATTAGTACCTAATAATTTTCAGGTGTATAACAATCCAAGGAACTTAATACCAGAACTATGTCTTATAATTTATTGCAATTTCTAGGTTTCGGAAAGTTTCGATCAAAGGAGTAGGTAACTTTTCACCTTTCTGTGTCGCCGAGGTTTCAACAAACATCCAAACAATGGACAAAAGGAACTTGACGCCATTATCAGTACAACTGAACTGCTGTCTAGCACCATGAATTTAGTGGGATCGGCCTTCACATGGGGACATTTTGATGACCTTATTAATTTACATTATATATTCCTGGAAAACATGTGAAGCTTGCCATCCTGTACTTGGCCAGTAAAAAAGTAACATCTACACGCTCATTCTTATTATATGATAGACGATGTGTGACAGAGTTCGACAAATTATAAACAAGGCTGATGATGATGATGAGTTCTTTGTGTCTGTTGCTTGAAATACAGAAAATATTAGAGATAAAAAGAGATTTCTGTTGTAAAGCATAAATGGTAACAGTACTCAAAAATATTATTTTAATACCTGTTGAAATATTAAAAATTATACTTCTCTATAACAAAAGCGCTTCTACATCTTTGAGTTGAATTACAAATGGTTTCGTATTCATGAAATGGAATCGGAATTGAAAAGGCGCGTTCGTTGAAATTAAAACCGTCGGTAAATGAAAAAAATCTGGCGAAAACACCGCAAAGGTTCATGGCTCATCCATAATAACATACATACATACATACATACATATCGTCACGCCTTTTATCCCCGAAGGGGTAGGCAGAGGTGTATTTCTACACCCACTTTTATGCCGTGTGGTGCCGGCATAGAATACAAGTGTCACCAGCCCCTATCTACCCGTGGGTGTCGTAAGAGGCGACTAAGGGATAACACGATGCAAATACCATCTTTGCGTAGAGACGGAAAACTCGACATCAAACCCTATACGACTGCCTCGTTGGTCTCGTGCCATAAATATGCGCGTGGGATCGGGAGGTCCCGGGTTCGATTCCTGGGTCGGGAAGTGTTATTGGGTTTTTCTGTCACGAAATTCTCAGTAGCAGCACGAAGTTTGGAAATGAGCCCGGTGCGGCAATAGGCTCGCCCCCTATAACGTGGGACTAAAGTATCCATAATAAATTTCTCCATTTACTCCTATATTAATATTGTACATTTGAAGATTTATCCTGGGACCCACGTCAAATTTGACTCGTTACCAATTATTTTATGAAATATCAAATATCTCGTAATTCTGAATATCTCCGGTTTATACAAATGCCATTTATAAGACTTTACATGCCAATTTTACGGATTCGATTACTTTTAAAATGTTACTAGGGACTTAAAGAATTAAATGTGGGTTATGTATGTCTAGCACTTTGAGGGATCATTTAAAGACATAAAGACATAAAGACATATTTATTTCTGCATTTTGGTTGTTTACAACACTTATACATGTCAAAACCCTATTCTAGATGATGCCGGCTTTTCATTTAGTAGCTTGTCTCACCATAACTTTGAAGAAAATGCGTTTGAAGCGGTCAGCTCGGACTTCGACGAAACACGGCTTCAAACGCATGTTCGTCAGATCCAGAAACAGTGGGTTACTCTGCCAGATCGGGCTCTGTTAGTTTTGCCTGACCCGAACACCTAGAGAAGTCGACAAGACAACCTATTTGTTGTACTAATCTGGCTCTGAATTGTTTTAGTGATAGCCTTCAAAAGCTCTAAGCTGGAATAAAAGAGTTTGAAGAGGACGGACGCACCAACAAATAATTAAATCAAGTTCGAGTCGCACTCACCTATGGAGGGTTCCGTAGTAGGATATATTCACTTAACATACCCTATATCTTTACCTAACCAAATACCACTATCACTTTTTCATTACCAAAAAACCTTTGTTTTGCATAGTATTTGTATAAAGGACAAAGTTATATTTGCGGTTATTGATATTGTGCTTTATCTCAAAAACGATCACTACATCTCGTTCGGACCAATTTTCTTTGGAAGTTTTTGTTACGATACGCATATATATTTATTTGCATTACGTGATTTTTTCTAGAGTTGTCATTGTTTCACTTTGAAAGTTAGAGGGAGGATCAATCATTTTACCACTTTGGGAGCGTCTGTCTTTTAAACAATTCATTTTGTGGAACAATGGTTTTAGAAACCTTTATCACACTTTTAAAGAGCTATCCATATACACGCCGCATATATACGATGGAATAAACAAAAAATCTGTCAGTTCCATGTATCGCGAGCCCCCGCAATTTTCAATTTTTTTAATGATTGTATAAAGATCGTGAAGCGGTTCACAGAATACATCTACCTACCAATGTTAAAATGTGTAGTCTCAATAGTTTCGGCATAACGTAGGCGTGACACGGGCGGATAGACAGGCAGAAGCAGAAATGGAGAATTTATAGGTGTTCCGTTTTTTTGGCTACGGAAACCTAAGAAGAATAAACATGTTTGAAACAATGTACCTATGTGACGAATATAAGTTGAATTAACCGTGTAATACATAGCCTGAAGGTAAAAATTAGGTAAGATATAAAAATTTATAAATAGAGTTTTGATAATCATCATCATCAGCCCCTTACAGTCCACTGCTGGACTAGGCCTCTCCTTTGAAAGGAGGAATTGGCCTTCTATACCACGCTGGCCAAACGGGTTGGTACAGGGTTTGTTTCAAGTTTTCCTTCTCTTACAGTGCTGTTCTCTGCATAGTATAGTCCCTCTGACGGCTCTTACGACACCTGTGGGATGATATGGGATGGTGACATTCCGTATTCTTAATCCGTCACCACACGGAATATTTTTTTCTCAAATTTTTGATAAGGAACACGTTTTTCAATATTCGACGTATAGTGACAGACACATTTTTTATTACGTGTTACCTTATGGTTACTACTATAAACAAACGCTTCGAATGTTAAATAGATGATGTAAATGGGCTCTCCCATATTTGCGTGTAAAAAAATTATATAGGTATGTATATTTTTGTTACATACATACGTACCATAAATTAGGGCTTAGCTTTTTAGCTTAAATTCAGCACAAACACGAGAATACCACTTTATAAATCCCGATTAAGCGTTCTGTTCTAACAACTGCGGCGACGACACGGCGAGCGGAACTGGACAAAATATTTGTCACAAACAGGAAGCTCTTTACATACATTATACGAACAAAAATATAACAATCTGCATCTAAATACCTTTCGGATGTTTTCAGTCAACTGAGAGTGTACTTCACAAGTAGTTGGCGCTGCTTCTTTCTGATGCAAATAATTTCAGCGAGCTGGAACTTCTTTGATAGTGTTTGTGAATAATAAAATAGTTTTCCTTGTGTCATTATTCGGATTATGCCTAGACCTGTTTTGTATTCCGTATACTTTCAACGTCTTTATTTTGTGCGAATAGTTATTCACGGTAGACAAAGTATGTTACTTAAACGATGTTTGTATAGATCGTCTAGCCTTTGTGAGTTTGGTATGCGATCGTTTAAAAAAAATATATACCTAATTTTACTGTGTAGAAATACGAAATGTATTTTTTATGTCTGGCGAGTTTCTTATTTGTCTATTTTATTGGGCTTTTAGCTCATGGATGATTCTAGAAAGAATTCGTTATTTGTTTACTCATAATTTAACGTAATGTACGTTAAATTATGAGTAAACAAATAACGAATTCTTGAGCCATATTTAAGAATTCTCGTTTGCAAGCATTGTTTGAAATAAACATAATTTGAGGATTTCCGCTGCTACGCCCGCACATACATTTTAATTTAACCGTTTCTGCCCGTCTCCGTGGCAATTTCGGGAAATCCCTTTTTAGTGCACACTTGCGGCTCCCAAAGAATATACATGCCAAATTTCAGTTGCACCCAGTTGTTTTGGCTGTGCGTTGTCTGTCAGCCAGGCAGTTATAACGCAAGAATTGTATACACAGAGTGATTTGTAATTACTCGTATTCCTGTATACAGAATATAAAAGGGCAGCAATAGCCTAGTGGAGAGACCGACGGACTGCCACGCAGAGCGTCTCGGGTTCAAATCCACGGCACTTCGACTTTTCGAAGCTATGTGCGTATTAAATTGTTAATTATCGCTTGCTAAACGGTGAAGAAAAACATCGTGAGGAAAACTGCGTGTCTGATGTCCGGTTTCTGGGATACTTTTATCGGTGGTTTATCTATCCGTTAGCGTTATTGGTTCGATAACTCAAGAAAATGCGTTTATGAACAACGCATCACATTACATAAACTCCAGTTATCCTTAGTTTAACTTAACCGACCAATGTTCGCCGTTTATCGGTTCCATAACTTTAGTTGAAGTTTAATATCTGTCAAACCAAAAAACCTTTGATCTGAGAAAAATACCTCTTATTTTTATAATTTATCATAGTTATGAAACCTTTGGCTACTTGGAAAAGAAGCATCTTCTCCCTTTCAGTAAGATTTTTACTGCTTTATACTTTTTTTTTTAATTTGTCTGTCCGTCGCAGTCAGGTGTGGTCGCGGGAGCAGAGGCGTGTCGGTGTTGCGACAAATGCTTTGGCGATGCTCCACCCTCCGACACACGGGTACATGAGAAAGTCGAGGTGGTTTTTAGTGGTAACACCACATACTTCGGCTCTCGTTTTGCCAAGAGTCGGAGATCCGAAGGGATTTTACACCTAGTAATACAAAAAAATAGGTATACAGCCATTACGAATGACACTACAACATCGGATTATTTTAGTAAAATTACGAGCTGAACTAGTTCTTTACTCCGGAAAAAAAATATATGATTAAAAAACTAGTTTAACAGAAAAATTAAAATCTTAATATATAAAATCCTTGCGTTACTGACTGACTGACAGACACGCTAAAGCCGAAACTATTGGGCGCAGGAAGCTGAAATTTGGCATGTATGTTCCTTGGGGAACGTAGGGGTGTACTAAGAAGGGATTTCCCGAAATTCCCACGGGATCGGCCTAAACGGGTAAATTAAAAAAATGCAGGCGTAGCTGCTGGCGTCCTCTAGTAGTTGAATAAATTCAACTGTCATTAAAACTCAACACGTAAAAACTTGGTATTGGTTCAATAGTTATTAAACGCTTCAATGGGTATTCAGAAACGCAGTATCAGTTAACCAACGTTTATCCTTTCCATAACTATATTGAATCTATAACTGTTGAGAGTACTTCTGGGAACTTCAGAAACCGGGCATGAAAGTTCTCCATAATGTTCTCAAAAGACATGTGAAGTCTGCCAACCTGCACTTGGCCAACGTGGTTGACTATGGCATTCTTTCTTTAGAAAGAATTGCTACTTTCTGAAGCAAGTGAACTGATTGCTGTATATTGTTTTGATAGCATTCTTCACTTTGCTATAAGATCACTCGAGGAACAACTCTTTTCAATGGGATCTGAAATGTTATCTTCAATAAAGTGCACACTGTTGAGTACAACAATCAAAACAATATAAATACTTGCTTTCGTAGAATTTGAGACGCATATAATAACCCTTTAAAAATATTTTACTTTTATTATAAGAATAATAAATAATTTGCCATTGATAAATCAAATTGGTGACGGATTAAGAATACGGAATGTCACCGCCCCATATCATCCCATGGGTGTCGTAAGAGCCGACAGAGGGAGCATATTATGCAGAGAACAACACTGTAAGAGAAGGAAAACTTGATACAAACCGTATACCAATCCGTTTGGCCAGCGTGGTATAGTAGGCCAATTCCTCCTTTCAAAGGAGAGGACTAGGCCTCTAGCAGTGGACTGGGAAAGGCTGATGATGAAATCAAATTATAATGTTATTATAATTTGATTTATATTATAGTATTTTAAATATATATATATTTCATTGAAATGTTGTATTTCGTTGAAGTTATTTAGTCGCATAACATTTTCATAATTCATAATCCCAGACTCTTCATTACAATAAGTACATAATTATGTATGTATTTATTATGTACCCTATTTATGTAACATGAAATGATTGTGCGTAGTAATGGTGTGACAATAAAACCTACTTACTTACCCTGAAAAATACCTTTGAATGTTACTTTTTATATAGGTATAGCTATCATGTGTCCTTCAAATCTGACGACCGGTTGGCGCCGCGGGAGTGTAAGCGACTGCTACGCCGAAGGTCGCGGGTTCGATTCCTGCTCAAGGCAAACATTTGTGTGCATGAACATGGATGTTTGTCTTGGTCTGGGTGTTTCTACGTATAATATGTATGTATTTACAAAAAAAGGTATATATGTATGTTTATCCATTATCTAGTACCCATAGTACAAGCTTCTGCTTAGTTTGGGACTAGATTGTGTTGTGTGATTGTAGTAGAATATTATAAAAAAAAAAATACGTGACCTAAGTCATTAAGCCAAGTCATAATTATTTCAAAATAATTTCGGGATGAGACTGGTTAAGTACATAAATATTGATGTTTAGATATCTGATAGTATAGTATGTTAGTATTTATTCAATTTAATTTCTATCATATTCCAGACAATAAACATGCATAAACTTCTCCAGCACAACAATACCTTTTGTTAATCGTGTAACATCTTTGCACACTCTAAGATTTAGGTGCTAAACTAGCAACGTGCTATATTGCACAGCGCCATAGCTGAAAAAGGCACAGGTCATTAGAAATACCATAACAAGAATTGCTGTGATAATACAATTACAAATGTAATCATCGGATGTCATTATGTATTCACTCCGAAATCCGGCCGCGTCCAAACGACGACGGCGGAATTACGACTATTTTTGACCACAGGCATTTTTATACCGCCATACATTCATATTCACCATTAACATCCCGGTGACTATTAAAATGTTTAGTTTGTAATTAAAACTGACTGGTGACTATTTATTGCGTAGGTTTCGCTTGAGTTGTTGCCGAGTCTAAATTTGGGTTATTCATGTTTCAATGTTTTGCGGTGATCGTTAAATCGTACACTCAACTTAAGTCACGCATACATACATACACACACACAACTAAAGTTAAAATGTGATAATATATGTAACATCTACAAGCATACATAGATTCTACGGGTCTAGTACCTAATCTTACGATGGATTTGATATCTAAACAAATTTATGATGTTTTTATTATACCTTTCAATTATATTTTTAAATTCATGATTTGCCAATGTTTACATACTAATGCGAATACGTAAAAGAAGAAAACATTGCGTCTTTTCATATAAATTATTCAATGGGAGACATTGATATAAAATAAAATAGTCCCAAAAGAAAAACATTTTCTGACGATGTTTTCCTTGACTTTTAATGAGGCTAATACGACTTTGCGATATTTTTGTGGCATCTTTTTTGGTCACTCCCTTTTTAATATTATTACGATTGGGTACAATAAATATTCCTTAAAAGTTTAAATATTAATGTACGAAGGACTTTTCACAGTAAAAAATAAAGGAAAAATACAACAGATGTGGTGTCGAGTTTATAGAGAGTAATTGAATGCGAAGGTACATACAGTTTTACGTAGATTTGGTCTGTAGAGCCACATGCCTATCATATAGGTAGACTATAAGTTTGACCGTGAGGTAATTGACTGAACATAAAATTGGTTTGTCCAGACCAACCTTATGTTTTACAAACGTAATTTTTGTGAACTTGTATCTTCACAACTTTTAAAGGAATACAGTTTTGAGTAAGCCTGAACGCTTCTAAAAGGGCCTTCTCCATTATGCCCCACATTTTTAGTAGTGGAGCTTACAATTGGGTTTTCAAACGCAAGCCCAAAAAATATATAGGTCCATTTCTCATTGCCACATATCGGCATGTGATCAAGGGATTTGACTGACCATCGAATTCACTGGCAGAGTGAAAAACAATACATTTTAAATTAACGTCTGTTTCAAGCATAATATTAAGATCTTTATTTATAGAACTTGTACGGGTGCTGGATGAAGAGGCCTTTTTACTCGCCGCTTATGGACCGGTCTGACGTAATGGAAAATGTACGGAATAAAAACGTACGTATGCTTTGTACGGAAGTGATCTTCATCGTCATTAGATAACTAGCTCTTAGTCGTTACGTACCTACTCGTATAAGAACTGATAGTATCCCATAACTTCTGACAATGCACGGCACCTAATCTAAGAAAACACCACAAGATAATTTCAGTGGGTACGTCGTAAGTGTTCTTTAATGAACACTGGCCATTCCCTAAACCTCTCCACGACCCATTACGAGAAAATGGTGATCTCAAGACGATGTTATAGTACAACACGAATTTCCTCCCGATGTAAATCCTCGCTTGCTCTCTGCAGCTGTGACGGAAGTGGCCCACTCGAATCAAATGGTCGTTACACTCGTTCCTATGCAAATACAGCCTCTTCATCTAAATATCAACAACATCTGCCCGCAACATTATCCCAATAAATACATAAATCAACCCAAAGTTTTATATAATCAAATATTTTCGTTTCTCGCGATAGCTTAAACAAGCAATAGAGATGTTGATCACGTAAAATAAAATATTCATGGTACAGTGCATAAAGCTGGAACGCAAACATAGTAAACTATCGTATGAAGGGATATTCCTTTGTTTGGTTTCGCTGCTGTAGGGCGTCGGACGGTGGGCGTTGTTTCATGTATGTGAACATAAAATCATGTAAAGTATCATAGCAAGACGGGAAAGTTCAATACCTTCATATTGGGGCATGTTTTTCCAAGAATGTTTATTGCCCCTCTCAGCGGTACGAGATTTGCTTATAAGTTAGTTTTTCAACGTTTTCTTTTTAGAACAAAATATCCGGTGCTTTGGTTTAGGTTTTGTGTGGTAAGCCTGAGTTGGTTACTAATGAAGATTATTTGTAAATTGAATTTTACTCTGCTACTTTTATATAAAAATGTTAATTTTATCACTAGCTATATCAAAATGAAGGTAAGTATAGACAGTGTAAAAGTAAATCTAATAAATTTACTTGATTTCTACCCGACTAACCTTCCAATGTCTAACATATGCCAATAAAGTACTTAACCATAAATCGTCGTCTGCTGGCTTGTTACTTTCCCTTACTGTAATTCTAAGGGCTATCATTCTCTGAACAAATACTTCAATCCACTGCTGGAGACGCGCTCAGGTGAAACATTGCGGCCATTAGCCGAATGAGATCACTCCGAATTAGGTCGATTGAATGGCCTACGAGACGAATTAACCGCAGACTCAATTTACTCGATTCTTGGATTTCGACGTCAGTATAACGGAGATACCTACGCCTCTTAAAGAATTCTGCCGACAATTCCGTGTTACTAAACTAAGACTGATGTAATTTGTACGCCCCAACTGCCCCAAGTAAGTTAACTTCTGCTCGCAATTTAATGGTGCGGCAGCGTCTAATGTTGCCCAATTTCAGCAATTCTTCTTTTTTGAAAGGTAGACGCAGTTGTAAAAAGTCCATTATTCGAAAGCCGAAGCAAAAGCTTAGAAAATTTTGACCATTTTCCGAATAATGATCAGGCCAGTACTAGCTAATAGAATAAGTTTTACATCCAAGCATCTTGCTTTATAATAAAATTCTTTTCAACCCATTTAATTATATTAAAAATGGTAGGACGCCGCCATGTCTCTCAGTCTTTTCTCTTCGGCGATAAAGGTAAGAGAAAGCATAAAGATAAGTTCAGTATTTTCATTCCAAAAATATGTTTTTATCCTGCCTTATATTACATGAGTTTATTAGCCATGAAATTCAGTTTTCTTTACCTGGCGATTTGAATGCTTTAAAGTAAAAGCTACAAAATACGACTAAAATACTTGTTACAGGAATTTTCTGAGAAAACTAAGTGACGCAGAAGTAGAGTGTTCCTTTACTTGACTATGTAAACGGATATCGGGCTAAGGAGAACAAAGAGCTGTATTCTATTCCACTTCAAACAAAGTTTGCACTTTGTATGTTTTCTGATAATCGTTTTGAATTAATATCGTATCACAAAGGGTTGAATCGAAAGAATCTGCTTAGATTAAAATGTTTTCGTTTTCTTTGATATTGCCGTTTGGAAATGGAAATTACCTTCCTGTTTACTTGAACAAGGTGTATTATAGAACGTTTGTTGAATTTTAATACAAACTGCAGAATTTTTTGCCTACAAACAAAAATGAAGTAGAAATTTCACAGCAATATAAAAAAATTCACGTACCTAAATATGTTGATAAAAGTATGAACTTTTTTGTTCTAAAGAGTCCATAATTTCTGGCATGGAGCAATAATAAAGACAAGAGTAATTTAGATACTTATTTTAGTACTTAAAAACAAATTCCAGCACTTTAGAGCAATTAAACTAAGCAAGGGCAATTACCTTTCTTGTTATAATAGCTTATAGAAGCTCTACAACTGTTAGGGATCGTTTTACTTGGCTTTGTATTAGGTTCCCTAAAATTTATGAAAACAAATATTTTATTGTAAAATTATATACTTTAGTCCTAAGCTAGTGACTAAGTAAAAGGCGATCACAAAATATGGAATATTGTGAAGATGCTTCACTAACACGACTGGTACATTCAATAAACTAGAAAATTCACGAGATCGATATGATATATTTTTAATTTGATAATTTGAGTTGACAAATCTTTCTCTTTTACTGTATTTTTAATTTATTCAGTCCTTTTCTCTTGCGTATAGTAAAATTTATGGCTTTGTGATTTGAATCAAAATACTTGGCGTGAAAATTTCTACTGCTAAAAATATATGATACTACACTTCGACCAGGTAGTCGGCTATCGTAGTAAAATCAAGCCTAAGCCAGTCTCTAGCCACTTAACTATCTCCACATCATATGCTCAGTTATGACGTAAAATTGACGTGATCAACGATAGTTTTGCATATTTTTACATGTTTTAGTGATAAAGGTTGATGCATCACTGATATTTTGTTAACACTTCTTATTTGTGGTAATGAGTCTAAGATCACTTTATAAATGTAAGTATTGAATTGTATGACACTCTTCGTAGATTGTTCATTGTTTTGGCTGTGAACCGTTTAATGGACAGGAGATTATTGATTTACTCGTCGGCGGTTAGACAAATGCTTGAAACCAAAGAAAGAAACTCAAAAATACATAAAGCCCTCAATTTACGTGAAAAAGTCTTTTTGTCTGAGTATTATTAATTTGTTGGAAAAGGGCAATTAGCCTTTGAGTCAGGTAAAGGTAGAAATTGCTGTTTAAATTTCTGTATAAAAGACGTTATTAAATTTCAAGTGACTTTTCAGGTCAAACGCGTGACAACCTTGTAGAAAAAGGTTGTAATGAAAATTTAAATATGGTTGATAGAGTCCATGATAATGTTCTTTGATGGTGGATATTCGCGCTCCCAAAATTGTACGTTTTTGAGTTGTTTTCTGTGTTGCTAGAGAAGTGGAAGATGAACAAGCACCCTTGGGGTTTTATCAGTTGATAATATCGCTTTGGATGTGTGTTTTGGACGTATACCGTTTTTGTGTTGTCCTTTTTGCATTTGTTTCGGTCGGTTATTGATTTGCCTGGGCTTTGACGTTTATGGATGAGGGCAAAATATATTTTTAAATGGACACGTCAAATGGAGATTTTGTTTTGTTGATATCAGATGGGACGTTATACATAACTAGTTAGATTTGTACACTGAAAAAGCCAAAAATGAGGACGAAAGATTATTTTAGAATTTCATGATAGCATTTTGTTTCATCTGAATACAGTACCTGGTCCTTCCATACCTTCTCTAATATAATTCTAATCATTATCGTAATCAAGTTTACCTAACTTTTTTTTTATAGACTCACGCGTATATCCCCTAAGAGGTAGGCAGAGGTGTAATATTACACCCACATTTCGCTATGAATTTTTAGGTCCCACGTAATAGGGAGCGAGCCGATTGCCGTTACCGGGCACATCACCAGACTCCGAGCTGCTACTGAGAATTCAGAAAAGCCCAATAACTCTTTTGCCTAACTGTAACCTGATACTTTTATTTTTACGTTACTATGAACGTTCTTAGTAATATAAAAATACAGTTGCGGTTACGTAGCCTTTTCAATAAAATAAGCTATGTTCTTTATGTGCTAATGCTCAAATAATAACTATTATTAATGATTAGCACATTATTTACCGGGAATCGAATCCATTACCTACCTCATCAACCGACGCAAACAAATTATTCCAAAAGCCAAGAGGCCTCCGAGGCAATGAGTATATTGCATTGGTTATTAATAATTATTATTAATCATCAGCACATTATTTACCGGGAATCGAACCCATTACAGACCCCATCAACCAACTCAAACATTATTGCAAAAGCCAAGAGACCTCTGAAGTAATGAGTATATTGCAATTGATATCGCGTAGGTATACTGGATTCATTTACTCTTCCTAGAAATAAATGCAATATATATCTACTTACTAAATCAATTTTAGTATCCTTCCCATAATTATTGATAAGGTTCCTTAAGATAACTGCAATAACTCAAGCTTATTGTACTTATAACTAGTAAATGAGAATCACAAGTAACGGAATATGGTAATTATAAATGCAGTAACTCTACTTATTGCAGAAATAATTAGTACATTATTTAATACCGTAAATAAGGCTCCGTATCATATCTGCAATAACTCAAACATATTGCACTTATAACTAGTAAATGAATATTACAAATGACGAACTATGCTAATTATAAATATAGTATACTATACTTATTGCAGATATAGTTAGTAAAATTTCTTAATAGCGCAAGTAAGTTATTCGCATCTATAGTTATTTCGGTCTTGATATGTAAATCATATAGCATCGACCTAGATATTGCAGTTAGGCTTAGTATTAAAACCGGCTGCGTCATAGATACGTAAAAAGTATGTTAAAAGTATATACAGATCTCGTTCTGCTGATTCCGAATATGTACTTATCTCAATTCGGTGCAAAACTCGAGTTATTGCACTTTTCGTAAGGACGGCAGCATTAATAACGTGATATTATGTCTTGCAAATTTTAAACTTACTCTGTGTGATACGTGGTTAGTTTAGGTCTTTTTGATAGAAAGTTAATAAAAAAATAAATTTAACTAAAAAGACATAGCAAGCCATATCGCCAAGCCATATAGCTACTGGTCTCGAAATTAAAGCTAAAATAAAAAAAAATATTATACTCATTATTATCTTTATCTCTTTCCGTGTTTCCAATTTGCTTGGGTCGGCGTGTTTGTATGCCCTTCTCTTCCATACTTCTCTGTCACCAGTCATCCGATAATTTCCCCCTTTTTCTTACATATTAATTCTCATTCAATCTTTTATTAATCTGGTCACCCTCTCCCTTTTCCTCTCTTCCCTCCTATTTATCACTTGCTTACCTAAATACATTATAAGATGTTTTGTATTATGCGAACCTTTTCGTACATGGGCGCTACTGCGGCGCTACTGACTACTTTGATATTTTGTCTATTTTTTCATGGTAAAATAATGATTAATATAACATGCATCATACTATCATTACCTATAACAATGATATTTTAAAACTATGCTGGCTTGTTAGAGTCGTAGATATAGCGCATCGAAAATAAAAATAATCCCAGAAATGCATCAGAAAATTCAGAAACCTCGGCGAAACCGGTGCACCTACATAATAAAATAAAATTAAACTGAACTGAGGACATCCTCCTTTTTCAAGATGGTTAATTGACAACTTCCAAGAGAATTCAAAATCAACGAAAAATCTAAATACAGCACTTTTCTGAATCTCTCCTGATTAAACAAACGTCGTTTTATGATACGTATAAGATAAATATCTCTGGATCAAGAATATTGTACAATCAAAGAAAAACAAGGACATGTGATATCTCTCTACACTTCTATCTATAAAAAAATAAAATAAATATTTATTTTGCCACAAATGGCACACACTAAAAATATTTGACAAAAAATAGTTACAAAACAAAACATTAAAAAAGAAAACCGTAGCCTTAATAATAAAATAAAAACAAAACATATAATAAAACACTAAAACAAATAATTTATACAAATGGCAGATTGTTACGTCTCCCCCCCGTGGGATCTCCACCTTGTCGTGGTGGGGGGGCTTAGTAACCGTGGATTTGATTTTCTCCCACGTTGAAGCTAAGCGGGATCCCGGGAGGGGACGCTCCACGTGGGCTTGCGTGAGGCCTGCGTAGGATGCGTCCCTCGCAGTCGGGTGCGGTCGCGGGAGGAGAGGCGTGTCGGTGTTGCGTTGCCGCGCGCCCTATCTCCCGCGACCAAATGGGGGCGCACCATCGTTGCGTCGCGGTGGGGCCGCAGAGGAAGAGGAGATGCGGTGTTGCGTTGCCGTCCTCCCTATCCTCTGCGGCCGCTGGGTGTTTTGGCGGCAGAGCCCAACACCTTCATTCACCGCCGAGGGGGTTTCGTTCGGGGCCCACCTGACCATCTGGCGGGCCAATACCCGTCGGGGGGTAGCGAGGAATGCTTCGGTGAAACCCTACCCTCCGACACATGGGTACATGAGGAGCACGGGTTGGTTTTTAGTCAGTAAGAGTCTGACAGTCCCCTTCGTCCTTCCCCCCCAGGGCGAAGGGACTCCATGAGGATTTTCCAACCCGACACCAAAAAATAAAAAATATTGTTACGTCTGCTCACTGGCAACCCAACGCTTCCCGGCTGTCCAATTGGAAGCCATCTGCGGCCATTGGCCATAAAATACAAAATAAAATAAAGATAGTGTCAGTGAACAGCGATAACAATCTGAAAATTTATAAATTTATTTATAAATGAAATTAAAAAACATAAGTGGAAGTGTGTGTCTCATTAGTGCCAAAAATTGGACTACGCTCAGTATACGTTGCAGTTGTTATGCCGCAACACTGGTATTCTGCGCAATCCAATTTATGATTTTAGTGGCGTCGGCGCCAGTGTCTGTTTATAACTTTAAAGTACAAACTAAAATACACTTTGCTGAATGGTATGTGTTAGTAGATACGATGTGTTAAACATATCAAAGCACACTAGTTTCGAATATGTGGTGTCAGGTGCAGAAGCTTGTGTGTACTAATACTAGTGTAATTTTAGAGTAAGCGTCAGTGTGCTATAAGTACCAACCTATACCGCCTTGGTTTAAGGTTCTTTGCGCTAGCGGCATACCTGCGCTTGCGCCCCGATTTTTGAAATTATAAATAAATACATAAGCAAATGGTAAGTGATTGTAAAGAATAGTGTAAATTAAAAAATAAGATAGTCATGACTTCTAAATAAAGTTAAAAAGGGTGTGTAGCTATTCACAATAAACTTGATTTGCCACTGGACCGTATCTCTCTTCCACCTATCGAGACTCACGTAATTAATGGACGGCTCCTTACCGTACGTTGTCAGTTATTATTTAACCATTACATAACACCGTGGGGTAATTTTT
The DNA here is from genome assembly GCA_944739405.2 of Euclidia mi. Classification (NCBI taxonomy): domain Eukaryota; kingdom Metazoa; phylum Arthropoda; class Insecta; order Lepidoptera; family Erebidae; genus Euclidia; species Euclidia mi. Next base: position 39,710,973 of record OX123186.2, on the reverse strand, counting down.
TACCCCAGGCGCATTAATCTTGTTTCTGTATTTTTTTCTGCGATGGTAGTGTCATCTCCTATCGCGTATTCACTAAAACTGGCAGTCACGTGGCGTAAAAAATCATCTGCCTAGCCTGCATAGACATATTTTTTTACCGTTTCTACCCGATTCCGTGGGCATTTTGGAAAATCCCTTCTTAGTGCAATCCTATGTTCCACAAGGAATATAAATGTAAAATTTAAGCTTTCTGTGTCCAATAGTTTTAGCTGGCGTTGTCTGCCAGTCGGTCAGTAAGGCATGCATTTTATTTAGACAGATGGATGTTTCTTTAAATAATCGTAAAATTTAGTAAGCTTTATTATGTAAAACGCAAAAAAAAAATTACTGCTACTTTTTAATAGTCGTTCGGGGTAATTTTACCCTGAAATGTTCATTTGGTTATAGAATGAAAATAAAGATGTTATTAAAGGGTTAATTCGACAGGTAATTGGCTTAAACAAAACCTATGTCGATAAATGTCGATAAAATTAAGATAGTGTTTATTATAATAAATCCTCAGGTGCGAACTAGCCAGTTCTTAGAATTAATATTTATAAAATGAAGATAAATCCTGTGTTAATAAATATGAACTTATTCTTATTCAAACAAACATAGACTCTATCTATAGAATCACGCCTGTATCGCAGAAGGGGTAGGCATAGGTGTAATATTACACCCACATTTCGCCATGAATTTTTAGGTCCCACGTAATAGGGGCTAGCCTATTGCCGTTACCGGGGGACAACACCAGACTCCGTACTGAGAATTCGGGAAAACACAGTAACACTTTTGCTCGACCCAGGAATCGAACCCGGAACCTCCTATCAGCAGTCGCATACGCTATCCACTGCAAGTCAGTCTATATATAATTAATTATGCAGTTAATAATCTTGTTTACAAACTCAGCAATATGGCTTACAGTCCCGAGAAAATTTAGTTTTTAATATTTAGCTACACGGCTAGAACGCTGAAAGTCACAGGCGTTCACGGCTATAATGATCAATGTCCAGGACATCTATCATTATTGACTGTGAGCATAGTGTGGACAGTAATCGTTATTGTTCTTAATTTTTATGACTTACCTCATATTATTTAATTTTTAATTAATTTAAGTTACCTTTGAATGATTATTTGCAAAGGAATGAATACGACAATAAAATTTCAGTTATAGGACATATTATGTCCTATAACTGAAATAAAAATTATTTTCTTATCTCTAACTCTGAGTTTTTTTTAACCGTTTATAAACTTGAAACCCAATTATCTCGGAACAATAAACAAAGGACAGTCATCATTATTGCAGTGGACTCTTTATATACTTTCAGATTCAACATTACAAACAAACATATCAAAGTCAAAGTTAAAGCGTTTATTGCGAACCAAGTGTACAAACATAGGTGGTCGGTTAAAATTAAGGTGTTTAAAACATAGTGCCTTTTACAAGCATTGCAATATTATCTAAAAAAAATATAAAATAGAGATTCACTTACAATAATTGCAAATACTACTTATATTTAAACAATACTTATTAATAATTATACCAGTAGCTATTGTTAGTAATGTTTTATTTATTATAACAAGTATATTTAGATTTGTTCCCTTGATGTCGAGTCCCGCCACGTCGAGTAGCCGCTACGTCTATTACGAAAACTACACGCATTTATTCCCGCCTCGTCGAGTCGTTTAAAAAGTCTATTTTATTACCGCTACGTCTACTTAACCGATGTAAATTACTACTATAAATAAAATGTAGCCTAGTGCCTCCACGTCGAATGTATGGAAAGGTACAGTCAATGAAACAAGTCATTCCAATCATAATATTTCTATTTATTTTGTCAATAATTGCAGTAACTTATAAAATAAAAAATAAAAATAACATGAATTATTTTAATTTGAGCACAGTAAATCACAGATCAGTTATAAGGTTACGACGAAGTTTCCTTTAAAGACATAAAGACATATTTATTTCTGCATTTTGGTTGTTTACAACACTTATACATGTCAAAACCCTATTCTAGATGATGCCGGCTTTTCCTAGCTAAATGACTTCTTGAGAAGAAAGGCCGAAACAAACTCAGAGTCATTGCTTTTTTGGCACTTCAATTTCTTTAGTCTTTTCTTGATCTTTTAAAGTCCAGACAAAAAAAGTCAAGTCACTTATGCGCATACGTACCTACAATTAAATTAATAATAAAAATAATGTCTAATATCACAATGTCTCAGTCTGGGTTGCTGGTCGTCAAAGTAATTTATTTATCTTTTGTTTAGTTATTAGGTTTGGTCGATTTTTTATCTATTTTCTAGGTATTCTGCAATTGAATAGTAGCAGTTATTTATTAAATAGGTTCTTATTGACTTGCTGAATGAAGATAGAGTAGTGGTATCTTTGATGTATTTAGGTAACTTATTGTAAATTTTTACTGCCATGTAGTAAGGACTTTCGTTTAACATTTTTATACGTGATGGTGGTAAGTGTAGCCTATCTTTATTGCGAGTGTTTATGTCGTGGACATCATGCTTTGTAGAGAAAGTATAGATGTTTTTATATACAAAGGTACATATATCCAGTATATATATTGAGGTGAGTGTTAATATATTAAGCTTTAAAAATATGGTTTGCAACTCTGTGTATTGTCTGTTTCAGCAAGTATTCGAATACATTTCTTTTGAATGATGAATATATATCTTTCTTTATTACACAAGCTTGTAGTATTACTTTTTAATCACAGGTTTAGTTTAAAAGTATATTATTTACCATCCAGATCTAAATGAAAACGTCATTGTTTTCATTCAAATACGTACAGTATTTCGCGAGCTGTTAGTTGCCTCCGTCAAAGTTACGTCGTACATTTTTCACAGCTATGAGATCCATTCACTCACGTTAGCTGGGGTAGAAATCATAACGTATATTCTGACACGCGAGCATACAGCACATCTCTCGTAACATACTCGCTGCTGTTGAGTACTTGTTTGCTTAGATACCATGTATAACTTCATTCGAAAGAGTTTCTAGTTTTGAGTATGGAAATAATGTGGATTTTTTATTGCAGTGTTGTATTCGCTTATTGAATTGTAACATTATGCGTACAGATCTATGACATTACATAATAATATCTCATCGTCCCGTAGTTAACAAATTATCTTCAACTGCTACGTGCTGCATAAATATTTTCTCTTTTATATTTATCTGTTGCGTCACTTAACCTTTCTTTAAGTCGGCAAAAGCAGTAATACCCTAAAATATGGCAAGTCAAAATAAAAATTTACTTACGCAAGATTCGATTCGATAACGCAAAATTTACATATTTAAATTAGATGCATGAACGGAGGACAACGACTAATAAAGTGTCTACTTTCATTAGACCACTTGAGACATTTTTGTAAGTTTCAAGCATATATATAACCAATATAACTTTATCAATTACATAATTTTATATCTTTAATCAAAATAAATATAAAACTTTGTACAAAATATATTCGTACTATCATTACTTTGATATTAACGTCATTATCGTTAGGCCACCATCTGCAAGTTTTAATTTCTCACAAAATCAGACTGAAAAATAATACCCATTATTCTATCTAAATATCACAACGAAAATATACTATTAAACAGCATGTTCAAAATAAATAACGGTTTGTTATTTTCACACAAGGGCGAAAAAGCATAATTATCATTTACCACAAGTTTATTTAGGCTTTATCCATACAAGAACGTCTTTGAAGTCTTTAAGCTCTTTGCAGTAAACAGATGTCTTACGTGCGTATCAGTACGGCCACTCTCCTTATTATAATTCATACAGGGCTAATTAAAACTAGTATTTAACCACTAACGGACACTGAAAATAATATATAACAAATTAACTTAATACTTATTTAACCACTATCGTTTTACAAAAAACGCGTTACGTGACCTCTTAGCTCACGGAATTTTGACAGCTAAAACCGCCTTAGAAACGTGCGCCACCGTGCTTGTCAAACGTGAATTTGGCATAGTTAATACCGTTTAAGCCAATACCATCCCGACGTGGGTAACTAGCACGTTAAAACACGTTAAGACTTCAAAATTGTCATAGTGAATAGGCCCCCAGGTCGGCTTGAATTATTACTATCGTCGTGCAACGGAAACCGCGATAAGGCGTCAGCGTTACAATTTAACTTGCCTTGTCTATGTATTATCTCGTAACTATATTCCTCTAATTTAAGACGCCAACGAATTAATCTGGAACCAGGGTCTTTAACGTTAAATAACCAAACTAAGGGCTTGTGGTCTGTAATAATTTTAAACTTATAACCAAGTAGATATGGACGGAATGTCTTTACACCGAATAAAATTGCCAATAATTCTTTTTCCGTCGTGGAGTAGTTACCTTCGGCTTTATTTAAAGTGCGCGATGCATACGCGATAGGTTTGTCTTTGTCTATTTCGCCACATGTTCCAACCACCAACCATTTCTGTTACCATCACATTTCTGTTAAGAAATGGTTGACTAAAATCGGCGTATTGCAAAAGAGGTGCTGTAGTTAATTTTTGTTTAAGATTATTGAAAGCATTTTGTTGTTCGCCTGACCAAATGAAGTTTACATCATTTTTCAAAAGGGAAGTTAATGGTTTCATAATTTTAGAAAAAAATCAAGATGATGACCTTGGGGCTTTTTGGAGTTGGAAATTGCGTAATGGCCTTGATTTTGTCTGAGTTAGGAGAGACGCCTTTGTCACTAATTATATAACCTAAATACGCCACTTCGTACCGTAAGAACTCGCACTTAGCGGGTTGCAATTTTAAGTTGAATTGGCGGAATCTATCAAAGATTAGTTTAAGCTTTTCTATATGACTGGACAAATTTTGGCTATAAATAATACAGTCATCTAAATAAATGTAGCAATGAAGACCCTGGAGGCCAGATAGGACGGTATTCATGAGTTTTTGAAAGATTGCGGGGGCGTTTTTTAACCCGAAGGGCTTTCTCGTGAATTCGTAGTGCCCAGAAGTTTCGTTACCCACTACAGTGAAGGCGGTCTTCAGCGCATCTTCTACCTTTATTTTCAACTAGCTTTCGCCCGCGGCTTCGCCCGCATGAAATTTTAATAAAGAGTTGCCTTTGTACTTCCCCAGGTTTCAGACTATCCATATCAAATTTCATTACAAACGGATCTGCACATTAGCCGTGTAGCATACATATATTATAAACAGATAATAAGTACTTAAAATTTCCTTTGTTTTCTATAGTCGTCAAACTTCAGGTAAAGATTAGTATGTAGTGTATATTATTATAGTTACTGAAGAGCTTATATACCTACTGAATAGAATTGCAGCAAAAATAAAAACTGAAAGCATTACCAGAAAGTACAAAATCAGACCGCCCCTCCTCCCCACTGCGCTTCAGCGCACCAACTCATACTCTCGCGCTTTTAATAACGCTGCGCTTAGGTCAATTATATCGTAAGCTCTATTCTGCCAATCAAGCCCTTTCATTTGATACCCATATTGGGGTATTTGTGGTAAGTATGTCATCCGCCATTTTATGGCGACAGCCATCTTAGATTTTTCATAGTGAGCCCTATTCTACCAATCATGCCCTTTCATTCGATAACCATATTGAGTTATTTGTGGAAAAATGTAATACGCCATTTTGCGGCGACAGCCATCTTCGATTTTTCATAGTGAGCTCTATTCTACGAATCTAGCCCTTTAATTAAATACCCGTATTGAGGTATTTGTGGAAAATAAGTAATTCACCTTTTTCTGGTGGCGGCCATCTTGGATTTTTCATAGTGAGCTCCATTCTACCAATCTAACCCTTTCATTAGATACCCATATTGAGGTATATTTGGAAATATGTAATCCACCAGTTTGTGGCGGCAGCCATCCTGGATTTTATATAGTGAGCCCTATTCTACCAATCAAGTCCTTTTATTCGATACCCATATTGGGTTATTTGTGGAAAATATGTAATCCGCCATTTTGCGGCGACAGCCATCTTGGATTTTTCATAGTGAGCTCTATTCTACGAATCAAGCCCTTTCATTTGATACCCAAATGAGGTATTATTGGAAAATAAATAATCCGCCATTTTGTGGCAGCGGCCATCTTGGAGTTTTCATAGTGAGTTCCATTCTACCTATCAAACCCTTTCATTCGATACCCATATTGAGTTATTTGTGGAAAAAATGTAATCCGCCATTTTGCGGCGACAGCCATCTTGGATTTTTCATAGTGAGCTCTATTCTACGAATCAAGCTCTTTCATTTGATACCCATATTGAGGTATTTGTGGAAAATAAGTAATTCACCTTTTTGTGGCGGCGGCCATCTTAGATTTTTCATATTGAACTCCATTCTACCAATCAAACCCTTTCATTAGATACCCATATTCAGGTTTTTGTGGAAAATATTCAAAATATGTAATCAGCCATTTTGCTGCGACAGCCATCTTGGATTTTTCATAGTGAGCTCTATTCTACGAATCAAGCCCTTTCATTTGATACCCATATCGAGGTATTTGTGGAAAATAAATAAGACGCCATTTTGTGTCAGCGGCCATCTTAGATTTTTCATAGTGAGCTCCATTCTACCAATCAAACCCTTTCATTTGATACCCATATTGAGGTTGTTGTGAAGTAATATGTGATTCGCCATTTTGTATCGGTGGCCATCTTGGATTTACAATCATTTAAATATTATCTTTTAATCTCGATGACAATATGAGTGTATACCAAATATCAGATCAATCATCAGGAAGGGGGTAAAATTCCAATTACTAAATTTGACCCAAGCAAACAAATAAAGATAATACAGGATTTTCGCCGACTTAGTTGATACTTTTCCTTATAGTATGGCAACATTAAACATCTTTTTATAAATTGTAGCCTATGTGTTATTCTGATGTACAAACTATATTACTGTAAAGTTTCATCCAAATCCGTTCAGTAGTTTTTGCGTGAAAGAGTAACAAACATCCATCCATCCATCCATCTTCACAAACTTTCACATTTATAATATTAGTAGGATTGTTGAAAACTGCTTACAAGGTCAAGTGTGCTAAAATATTTAGAGTGACCCAACTGGTCTAGATTTCAGTGACGGTTACATCATTTAGTTTTCTGTAATCGATTACTATTCTCCATTTTTGTTTACCTGACGCGTCTATCTTTTTAGGCAAGACCCAAATAGGGGCACTCCAAGAAGATTTTGAGGGCCGTATTATATCCTGCTCGAGCATTTTCTTTATTTGACTCTCAACTTCGGCCTTGTAATATTCGGGGAACCTATTTAATTTTGCACGGATTGGAGCAGCGTCACCGGTGCTGATAGAATGTTCGATGGCATTGGAACAGGTTAAGGGCTCGCTCTCGAGGTAGAACATACCTGTATAATCGGCACAACATTCTAAGAGGCATTTTGTCTCTTCAGGATTTAAATGTTCTGTTCGGATGAGGTCTAATACTTGTTGCGACCTTTTAGGAGGAGTGCAAACTAGACTATTCATATATAAAGGATTTTATTAATTAATAATTTGGGATTGTAAAGTAACCGTCTCGTAGGGAATGGACATTATAATTTTTAATTGGGTTTTTCTGTCACGAAATTCTCAGTAGCAGCACGGAGTCTGGAAATGTGCCCGGTACGGCAATAAGCTCGCCCCTTATTACGTGGTACTAAAGTATATCTGGCGAAAAGTGGGTGTAGAAATACACCTCTGCCTACCTCTTCGGGGTTATAGGCGTGAGACTATGTATGTATGTTTGCATAATTTTTAAAAACAACCTCTGATTCTGTGGTATTGAGTACCGAAATATTAACACGACTATTAGGTTTCAAAGAAATTATGCAATTTGCTAAATAAACTCCTTCCGAATACTTGTGGTCTAAAACTAATCCTTCCTTCATAGATCTTAGTTCGTCTAAAGAATTTGATACGGAATATTCGACGATCGCTTCGGAATGAGGTGGAATAATGTATGTAAGATGACTAAAATTTAACGGTAAAGGTGACCTTTAATTAATAATGAATTTTGAGAATATTTAACATCACAATCTAGAGCTTTTAGAAAATCGTTACCCAGAATACCGTCGTAATCAAGTTTTATTTTATTGCTAACAGCATGTAAAATATAATTAAAAATAAGTTCAGAATTTGATTGTAAAATGTATTTAAATCTGACTTCGAATGACCCTAACGTTTCATAATAGGAGTCATCTTCGCTCAGCCCCTTGAGTTTGATTTTATTGTCAGATAAAGATGGCACTGAGTTAAAATTTTGAAGTTTAACTATACTAACACTAGCTCCAGTACTCTCGTTTAGAAAACACAAAGGTTTGTTCGAGTGATTTGTAAATATTAAGGAATACGTGAGGTAAGGAGATTTTGTAAGACTTGATTTCGTAAATTGGGGTGAAATTTTTTAGATTTTTTGAAAGATTAGAGTTTGCAGATTCAGAGATTCCTGGCGGAGTATTTTGAGTTTTATTTACGATGAGTTCGCCTTCGATTTGGGGCTGGCTACCCTGTCGCATGGCGTTTAAAGAACGAGAATTGCCTTCGATTTGGGGCTGGCTACCCTGTCGCATGGCGTTTAAAGAACGAGAATTGCCTTCGATTTGGGGCTGGTTACCCTGTCGCATGGCTATTAGAGAACGAGAATTGCCTTCGATTTGGGGCTGGCTACCCTGTTGCATGACTTTTAAAGAACGAGAATAACCTTCGATTTGGGGCTGGTTACCCTGCCGATTGGCAGTATAGAACTTAGATTTGGTATGTGAATTTTTAATAAGAGGTTTTACTGTGCCTTGAATACGGTCGGGCATATGGCGGCACAAAGACGATACCCGACTCTCTAGTTTAAATCGTCATTATGTTCTTGCGTTTCTTCCTACGATTCAGATTGATCGGGTAGCGACACGATATTGTGTTGCATTGAGGCGTCGCTATTTTTAGACTTAGAATTATTATATTTACGTTTATAACATTGATAAATATCGTTACCCGGCTTTTTACAATATCTACAAGTAATATCTGAGGATTGATACGGCTTGAGGTTTTGTTGAGATTGGAAATTGGGCGAAGATTAAGGCTTGGTCTGGGATTTTTTCATCAGACATTCACTCTCTAAATGGCCTGGTTTGTTACAAAATTTACACATCTTAGCACCTTTCGGAGAGACCTTGAGAGTAAAATGTTTAATATTTTCCTCCTTCATAGCAATATTAATGGCGTCATTTAGATTTTTTGGATTTCTACACCGCACCATATTACTAAGTCTCGGTTGTTGCCCTAATGTAAAAGTGTGAAGGGCAAGGTCTTTCGTCATTGCAATTCGACCGCGCAAATCTTTTTTTAATGATTCGGTATTAAGAATTTCTGTCTGCATATCTGTGAGACAGGTCTCTATAAACAACGAAAATTGTGACACTGTTTCATTTACAACAAGTACAAGATTGCAATTTGAAAAATAAATGACTGTAATGCTTCCTTTCGCCAAAGTTTTTACGAAGGAAAGCCTGTAATGAATTAAAATCTTCAAACACTTTACTAGAACAAGCTATTTGAGCTTTTCCTCGCAGTTTAGATAAAATATACTTAAGCAGTAATTTCTTCTGAGTTTCTGATGCAAGATTTAATGAATTTTGACAATTCGTTAGGAATGCCGTCAAGGTCTCACGATCTCCATTATGTATCAATAAAATCGCAAAGAATTTTTATAGGATATTCTTCAGTAGGAGTAATCTCAGTTTTAGACATTATGGAAATCAAAATTAAATTACGATTAAACAAGGAAATCTAGAATTATAAGCAAGGATGAAAAAGGAATGATATTTGAATTAAAATAAAATTAGGATTTGCAGTAACAATTATAAAATATTCAACTCACAGCAACGCAGCGAGTCGGTGTGTGGCGTACATCGCAGATTTCGCGCAGGTCAGGATCCAGGTAAGTGAGGGGCACTGGACGCGCAACAGCGTGTCAACAGGGCCCTGGGGCAGCAGCGCAGTTGGGTACGTGGCGTACAGGCAGTACGCTAACGGCGCCTGGGCAGCAACGAGGACCGGTATATGGCGCAACAGACAGTGCGCGCCGCAGCAGCACCGACCAGGTAAGTACCTAGTCGCACAGAATTTCTGCAGCGGGACCCGACTACACAGTCAGGTAAGAATCGGGAGTAGCAATGACCACGTTGTGATAGCACGTGGTGGTGAAACGTGGCGAGTGTAACACGCGGTGACGACCTCCGGGAGGCTACACGTTAGAGGATGGCAGGCTCACTTATCGTTAAGACTTACTGTCGCAGTTCCACCAGCATGCAGCAGGATACAAAGTTCGTGATGTTGCACAGCAAGAGTTTGTAAAGATTTGTAAGTTCACAAAAAGTTCAGAAACGCACTCCGCGTATTTAAGGCTGGTTTCAGAGTGACGCGCGCGGCACGCGCCGGTGGCCGGCGCCGGTCAAACAGCGCGTTTAGCGCGCGGGCCACTGTGAAACGAGTTCGCGTTTCTCTTTGCAATGTATGAAGCTTCGGCAGCGCCGGCCGACGGCGCGCGTCTCACACGCGGCGCGTTTGAAATGCGTGACTATGAAACGCTACTACTAATCTAGTGTAATTGTAAGCGCGCGCGTGTGGCCGGCGCCGGTCAAACGCGTGACCCTTTTTTTTTTTTTTTGTTTTACGAGGTGGAAAATCCCTTCGGATCTCCGACTCTTGGGGGAAATAAGAGCCGGAGTATGTGGTGTTTCCACTAAAAACCACCTCGACTTCCGCCATGTACCCGTGTGTCGGAGGGTGGGGCATCACCAAAGCACTCGTCGCCACCCTCCGACGGGTATTGGCCCGCCAGATGGTCAGGCGGGCCCCGAACAAAACCCCCTTGGCGACGGATTAAGGTGTTGGACTCCGCCGCCAAAACGCCCAGCGGCCGCAGAGGATAGGGAGGACGGCAACGCAACACCGCATCTCCTCTTCCTCTGCGGCCCCACCGCGACGCATCGAATGGTGCGCCCCCATTTGGTCGCGGGAAATAGGGCGCGCGGCAACGCAACACCGACATGCCTCTCCTCCCGCGACCGCACCCGACTGCGAGGGACAGACAGAACTGTCTCCCGCACCCGCACCGTTGGACGCATCCTGCGCAGGCGTCCGTCAAGCCCACGCGGAGTGTCCACTTCTGGGATCTCGCTTAGCTTCACCGTGGGTGACCTAACCATGGGTACTGAGCCCTCCCACCACGACAAGGTGGAGATCCCACGGGGGGGAAAACGCGTGACCCTGAAACCAGCCTAAATATGGGATACGATTGCTGTATCCCTTCTGACACCACTGTTACGGGGTGGGTCAACATTCGGTTTTTTTTAATATTTTATGACACCGAAAAGATATTTATTATAATTTCTACAATCGAAATTGAAAATATAAGTATCCACGACGACGTTCAAATCCACACTGACGCAATTAGTAATGGAAAACAACAGGATGGCGCAAATGCTGACTGAATAGAAAATAGTTACCTATACACATGTTGCACAAAACTGTTAATTAAGGCATTTTATTTTATATATCAAAGCATGTATTTTAATATATAACAGTACCCTTCATATACTTTCGTAATTACACTATACACATAAATATGAAGTTACGTATCTCCTTTCGAAGTATGTATTTTTACGATATTTCCCATTGCTAAGTTTTTTTTACAATTGGTGGCTATACTTTATACATTTATCTGTGGATAAAAAGATTTTAAATGTAATTTTCTTACCTAGTATTATATAAGCCATGATGATTACCAAAAAGTGCCGTGCGCTGACCCACAATTGTCCGTAACTATTCGTAGCTCGTCGTAGACATTCGTAGCGTCGTAGTGTCTCAATGACTACGATAACTATAATTATTATTTACTCTAACACTAGCAAGCTACTCAAAGTGAACTAATGAGTGTTAGTAATTTAAATACTTTCGATTTATAGTAGATTGTCAAACTAGTTTTATCCCGGGGCTTTGCCTATACAATTGCCATATTTTCTTCCCCCAATATGGATAACACGTTATGTAGAACTTTGAAAACCTCATCTTTTAAGTGCCTAAATTGCAAAATACCTTCATGCAAAATTTCATAGTTTCTTTACTTGGAGTTTTACGTACAGCTGGACGTTAATAATACATGCCTACCGACGTCTGAGTGAACCATTTTGCTTGAGCATGAGCACATAAGTTGTTGATTTTATACCATCGAAAACAAGAGACAATATTCCATAGAAATATTAATAAATAAATATTTTTGTAAACAGGATTTATTTGCTAAATGTTGTTGTAACATTTGAAACAATATTTTATGCATTTTACTTTTGTTTCAAATAAAATATGATATTCTATGTCGGACAAAAATGTTTTTATATTTTACGAATAGTTAGTTTTGAAAATGGTTACGAGAGCTTTGTAGAAGTTTAACAGATGCGTATTAAGGGCACTGAACGCCGAACACCATTCGTTATAGCACTAATTGGATTAATTTTCGATACGAATGATTTTATTTGGTTTTTGTATATGTTTAACTTTCCGACAGTAATTGGAATGACAATGGAATACAAGTTTCATTGCAAATGTTATTTATTTCGTATGTTGATGGAATTGGTAGAAATGGCTGCTCATTTGTAAGTGCTTTTAATTAAAGTTGAATTTGTACTTACGTCTGATAAAGTATTCGTGTTTTGGGCCTAAATACACCTCAATGAGTATGATAGTACAAGGACATGGAAAACATGATCTATCTGTATAACTAAGAAGGCAAAAGAGATACCTCATGTCTGATGGTGACCGGCTAGCCCAAGTCTAAAGACGCCAGGGATGCTAACATTGTGTATTTAACTTTTTGCACAACAAAAGTGTTTTAGGCACAAAGGCGGCCTTTATTTGCAATACAATCTCTCCAAGTCAATTTCGGGTGATATAGAGATAATTGATAATAGGTGCTTGTAATAAATTGAAAAAAATATTTATCAAATACAAAATACAATACTCTTGCGTTGCAAACCTAACTCTCCTCTACCTAAACTTTACCTTATTCTTATATTCAATCACATTTTTTTACATAAATGTAGCAAAGAGCGGAAGTGCTTCGGCCGGTGGTCTTATTAGTTTATCATTTACTATCTTTAAGCCATATTTACACAGCGCATGAACCATGAACACTAAGTTATATCAGCGTTTTATTATTTAAAAGAAAAACTGTGCTGCAACGTTTAAGGCTAACACATTAGGTCAAGTAATTTTTATACACTTATCTTAAAGTAATAAATCGTTGACTCCACGTTGACGGATTGTATGTCGATGATTCATTCGTCGAATGCCACAAAAACTAGTTTGAAGTACGTGGTAAACCTAATTGCGTTCGTGATATGATACTTTGTAAGCAGCCGCAATGCAGCTCGACAAGTAAGTAATTTTAAAACTTTCAACAATAAAATACTCAGTACAAATAATTCCGTACCGTTGTACCCTCTACTAGCCACTTACTAAATACAAATAACTCTATTCAACAACTTGACGAGCTAACCCTAATAACTTAGAGGCCGCAGTAGCACGTAATATGTAGTATGTATCACGTCGATTTGCGAGCGTCTTCTGCGTGCGGTAATGAAGTTAGACGTATATAATTTACGCCGCCTTTGCGAAGAGTACCGAAGTTCGTTAATCGAGAAGTTGAGAAGATAATTAGCAGGAAAGTTTGTCGGGAAAGGCCGGTAAATATATGTATGTTGCTTTTCACGGTGATGTGAAAACGTGAGTGAAATACAGAGATGGTTTTCCAGCCTATTTTGAATTGAGTTAAAAAATCTTTAAGTGTTGTAGATACCGTTTGTAAAGTGGTGAAAGAGTTACATCATTTAGTTTTCTGTAATCGATTACTATTCTCCATTTTTGTTTACCTGACGCGTCTATCTTTTTAGGCAAGACCCAAATAGGGGCACTCCAAGAAGATTTTGAGGGCCGTATTATATCCTGCTCGAGCATTTTCTTTATTTGACTCTCAACTTCGGCCTTGTAATATTCGGGGAACCTATTTAATTTTGCACGGATTGGAGCAGCGTCACCGGTGCTGATAGAATGTTCGATGGCATTGGAACAGGTTAAGGGCTCGCTCTCGAGGTAGAACATACCTGTATAATCGGCACAACATTCTAAGAGGCATTTTGTCTCTTCAGGATTTAAATGTTCTGTTCGGATGAGGTCTAATACTTGTTGCGACCTTTTAGGAGGAGTGCAAACTAGACTATTCATATATAAAGGATTTTATTAATTAATAATTTGGGATTGTAAAGTAACCGTCTCGTAGGGAATGGACATTATAATTTTTAATTGGGTTTTTCTGTCACGAAATTCTCAGTAGCAGCACGGAGTCTAGAAATGTGCCCGGTACGGCAATAAGCTCGCCCCTTATTACGTGGTACTAAAGTATATCTGGCGAAAAGTGGGTGTAGAAATACACCTCTGCCTACCTCTTCGGGGTTATAGGCGTGAGACTATGTATGTATGTTTGCATAATTTTTAAAAACAACCTCTGATTCTGTGGTATTGAGTACCGAAATATTAACACGACTATTAGGTTTCAAAGAAATTATGCAATTTGCTAAATAAACTCCTTCCGAATACTTGTGGTCTAAAACTAATCCTTCCTTCATAGATCTTAGTTCGTCTAAAGAATTTGATACGGAATATTCGACGATCGCTTCGGAATGAGGTGGAATAATGTATGTAAGATGACTAAAATTTAACGGTAAAGGTGACCTTTAATTAATAATGAATTTTGAGAATATTTAACATCACAATCTAGAGCTTTTAGAAAATCGTTACCCAGAATACCGTCGTAATCAAGTTTTATTTTATTGCTAACAGCATGTAAAATATAATTAAAAATAAGTTCAGAATTTGATTGTAAAATGTATTTAAATCTGACTTCGAATGACCCTAACGTTTCATAATAGGAGTCATCTTCGCTCAGCCCCTTGAGTTTGATTTTATTGTCAGATAAAGATGGCACTGAGTTAAAATTTTGAAGTTTAACTATACTAACACTAGCTCCAGTACTCTCGTTTAGAAAACACAAAGGTTTGTTCGAGTGATTTGTAAATATTAAGGAATACGTGAGGTAAGGAGATTTTGTAAGACTTGATTTCGTAAATTGGGGTGAAATTTTTTAGATTTTTTGAAAGATTAGAGTTTGCAGATTCAGAGATTCCTGGCGGAGTATTTTGAGTTTTATTTACGATGAGTTCGCCTTCGATTTGGGGCTGGCTACCCTGTCGCATGGCGTTTAAAGAACGAGAATTGCCTTCGATTTGGGGCTGGCTACCCTGTCGCATGGCGTTTAAAGAACGAGAATTGCCTTCGATTTGGGGCTGGTTACCCTGTCGCATGGCTATTAGAGAACGAGAATTGCCTTCGATTTGGGGCTGGCTACCCTGTTGCATGACTTTTAAAGAACGAGAATAACCTTCGATTTGGGGCTGGTTACCCTGCCGATTGGCAGTATAGAACTTAGATTTGGTATGTGAATTTTTAATAAGAGGTTTTACTGTGCCTTGAATACGGTCGGGCATATGGCGGCACAAAGACGATACCCGACTCTCTAGTTTAAATCGTCATTATGTTCTTGCGTTTCTTCCTACGATTCAGATTGATCGGGTAGCGACACGATATTGTGTTGCATTGAGGCGTCGCTATTTTTAGACTTAGAATTATTATATTTACGTTTATAACATTGATAAATATCGTTACCCGGCTTTTTACAATATCTACAAGTAATATCTGAGGATTGATACGGCTTGAGGTTTTGTTGAGATTGGAAATTGGGCGAAGATTAAGGCTTGGTCTGGGATTTTTTCATCAGACATTCACTCTCTAAATGGCCTGGTTTGTTACAAAATTTACACATCTTAGCACCTTTCGGAGAGACCTTGAGAGTAAAATGTTTAATATTTTCCTCCTTCATAGCAATATTAATGGCGTCATTTAGATTTTTTGGATTTCTACACCGCACCATATTACTAAGTCTCGGTTGTTGCCCTAATGTAAAAGTGTGAAGGGCAAGGTCTTTCGTCATTGCAATTCGACCGCGCAAATCTTTTTTTAATGATTCGGTATTAAGAATTTCTGTCTGCATATCTGTGAGACAGGTCTCTATAAACAACGAAAATTGTGACACTGTTTCATTTACAACAAGTACAAGATTGCAATTTGAAAAATAAATGACTGTAATGCTTCCTTTCGCCAAAGTTTTTACGAAGGAAAGCCTGTAATGAATTAAAATCTTCAAACACTTTACTAGAACAAGCTATTTGAGCTTTTCCTCGCAGTTTAGATAAAATATACTTAAGCAGTAATTTCTTCTGAGTTTCTGATGCAAGATTTAATGAATTTTGACAATTCGTTAGGAATGCCGTCAAGGTCTCACGATCTCCATTATGTATCAATAAAATCGCAAAGAATTTTTATAGGATATTCTTCAGTAGGAGTAATCTCAGTTTTAGACATTATGGAAATCAAAATTAAATTACGATTAAACAAGGAAATCTAGAATTATAAGCAAGGATGAAAAAGGAATGATATTTGAATTAAAATAAAATTAGGATTTGCAGTAACAATTATAAAATATTCAACTCACAGCAACGCAGCGAGTCGGTGTGTGGCGTACATCGCAGATTTCGCGCAGGTCAGGATCCAGGTAAGTGAGGGGCACTGGACGCGCAACAGCGTGTCAACAGGGCCCTGGGGCAGCAGCGCAGTTGGGTACGTGGCGTACAGGCAGTACGCTAACGGCGCCTGGGCAGCAACGAGGACCGGTATATGGCGCAACAGACAGTGCGCGCCGCAGCAGCACCGACCAGGTAAGTACCTAGTCGCACAGAATTTCTGCAGCGGGACCCGACTACACAGTCAGGTAAGAATCGGGAGTAGCAATGACCACGTTGTGATAGCACGTGGTGGTGAAACGTGGCGAGTGTAACACGCGGTGACGACCTCCGGGAGGCTACACGTTAGAGGATGGCAGGCTCACTTATCGTTAAGACTTACTGTCGCAGTTCCACCAGCATGCAGCAGGATACAAAGTTCGTGATGTTGCACAGCAAGAGTTTGTAAAGATTTGTAAGTTCACAAAAAGTTCAGAAACGCACTCCGCGTATTTAAGGCTGGTTTCAGAGTGACGCGCGCGGCACGCGCCGGTGGCCGGCGCCGGTCAAACAGCGCGTTTAGCGCGCGGGCCACTGTGAAACGAGTTCGCGTTTCTCTTTGCAATGTATGAAGCTTCGGCAGCGCCGGCCGACGGCGCGCGTCTCACACGCGGCGCGTTTGAAATGCGTGACTATGAAACGCTACTACTAATCTAGTGTAATTGTAAGCGCGCGCGTGTGGCCGGCGCCGGTCAAACGCGTGACCCTTTTTTTTTTTTTTTGTTTTACGAGGTGGAAAATCCCTTCGGATCTCCGACTCTTGGGGGAAATAAGAGCCGGAGTATGTGGTGTTTCCACTAAAAACCACCTCGACTTCCGCCATGTACCCGTGTGTCGGAGGGTGGGGCATCACCAAAGCACTCGTCGCCACCCTCCGACGGGTATTGGCCCGCCAGATGGTCAGGCGGGCCCCGAACAAAACCCCCTTGGCGACGGATTAAGGTGTTGGACTCCGCCGCCAAAACGCCCAGCGGCCGCAGAGGATAGGGAGGACGGCAACGCAACACCGCATCTCCTCTTCCTCTGCGGCCCCACCGCGACGCATCGAATGGTGCGCCCCCATTTGGTCGCGGGAAATAGGGCGCGCGGCAACGCAACACCGACATGCCTCTCCTCCCGCGACCGCACCCGACTGCGAGGGACAGACAGAACTGTCTCCCGCACCCGCACCGTTGGACGCATCCTGCGCAGGCGTCCGTCAAGCCCACGCGGAGTGTCCACTTCTGGGATCTCGCTTAGCTTCACCGTGGGTGACCTAACCATGGGTACTGAGCCCTCCCACCACGACAAGGTGGAGATCCCACGGGGGGGAAAACGCGTGACCCTGAAACCAGCCTAAATATGGGATACGATTGCTGTATCCCTTCTGACACCACTGTTACGGGGTGGGTCAACATTCGGTTTTTTTTAATATTTTATGACACCGAAAAGATATTTATTATAATTTCTACAATCGAAATTGAAAATATAAGTATCCACGACGACGTTCAAATCCACACTGACGCAATTAGTAATGGAAAACAACAGGATGGCGCAAATGCTGACTGAATAGAAAATAGTTACCTATACACATGTTGCACAAAACTGTTAATTAAGGCATTTTATTTTATATATCAAAGCATGTATTTTAATATATAACAGTACCCTTCATATACTTTCGTAATTACACTATACACATAAATATGAAGTTACGTATCTCCTTTCGAAGTATGTATTTTTACGATATTTCCCATTGCTAAGTTTTTTTTACAATTGGTGGCTATACTTTATACATTTATCTGTGGATAAAAAGATTTTAAATGTAATTTTCTTACCTAGTATTATATAAGCCATGATGATTACCAAAAAGTGCCGTGCGCTGACCCACAATTGTCCGTAACTATTCGTAGCTCGTCGTAGACATTCGTAGCGTCGTAGTGTCTCAATGACTACGATAACTATAATTATTATTTACTCTAACACTAGCAAGCTACTCAAAGTGAACTAATGAGTGTTAGTAATTTAAATACTTTCGATTTATAGTAGATTGTCAAACTAGTTTTATCCCGGGGCTTTGCCTATACAATTGCCATATTTTCTTCCCCCAATATGGATAACACGTTATGTAGAACTTTGAAAACCTCATCTTTTAAGTGCCTAAATTGCAAAATACCTTCATGCAAAATTTCATAGTTTCTTTACTTGGAGTTTTACGTACAGCTGGACGTTAATAATACATGCCTACCGACGTCTGAGTGAACCATTTTGCTTGAGCATGAGCACATAAGTTGTTGACTTTATACCATCGAAAACAAGAGACAATATTCCATAGAAATATTAATAAATAAATATTTTTGTAAACAGGATTTATTTGCTAAATGTTGTTGTAACATTTGAAACAATATTTTATGCATTTTACTTTTGTTTCAAATAAAATATGATATTCTATGTCGGACAAAAATGTTTTTATATTTTACGAATAGTTAGTTTTGAAAATGGTTACGAGAGCTTTGTAGAAGTTTAACAGATGCGTATTAAGGGCACTGAACGCCGAACACCATTCGTTATAGCACTAATTGGATTAATTTTCGATACGAATGATTTTATTTGGTTTTTGTATATGTTTAACTTTCCGACAGTAATTGGAATGACAATGGAATACAAGTTTCATTGCAAATGTTATTTATTTCGTATGTTGATGGAATTGGTAGAAATGGCTGCTCATTTGTAAGTGCTTTTAATTAAAGTTGAATTTGTACTTACGTCTGATAAAGTATTCGTGTTTTGGGCCTAAATACACCTCAATGAGTATGATAGTACAAGGACATGGAAAACATGATCTATCTGTATAACTAAGAAGGCAAAAGAGATACCTCATGTCTGATGGTGACCGGCTAGCCCAAGTCTAAAGACGCCAGGGATGCTAACATTGTGTATTTAACTTTTTGCACAACAAAAGTGTTTTAGGCACAAAGGCGGCCTTTATTTGCAATACAATCTCTTCAAGTCAATTTCGGGTGATATAGAGATAATTGATAATAGGTGCTTGTAATAAATTGAAAAAAATATTTATCAAATACAAAATACAATACTCTTGCGTTGCAAACCTAACTCTCCTCTACCTAAACTTTACCTTATTCTTATATTCAATCACATTTTTTTACATAAATGTAGCAAAGAGCGGAAGTGCTTCGGCCGGTGGTCTTATTAGTTTATCATTTACTATCTTTAAGCCATATTTACACAGCGCATGAACCATGAACACTAAGTTATATCAGCGTTTTATTATTTAAAAGAAAAACTGTGCTGCAACGTTTAAGGCTAACACATTAGGTCAAGTAATTTTTATACACTTATCTTAAAGTAATAAATCGTTGACTCCACGTTGACGGATTGTATGTCGATGATTCATTCGTCGAATGCCACAAAAACTAGTTTGAAGTACGTGGTAAACCTAATTGCGTTCGTGATATGATACTTTGTAAGCAGCCGCAATGCAGCTCGACAAGTAAGTAATTTTAAAACTTTCAACAATAAAATACTCAGTACAAATAATTCCGTACCGTTGTACCCTCTACTAGCCACTTACTAAATACAAATAACTCTATTCAACAACTTGACGAGCTAACCCTAATAACTTAGAGGCCGCAGTAGCACGTAATATGTAGTATGTATCACGTCGATTTGCGAGCGTCTTCTGCGTGCGGTAATGAAGTTAGACGTATATAATTTACGCCGCCTTTGCGAAGAGTACCGAAGTTCGTTAATCGAGAAGTTGAGAAGATAATTAGCAGGAAAGTTTGTCGGGAAAGGCCGGTAAATATATGTATGTTGCTTTTCACGGTGATGTGAAAACGTGAGTGAAATACAGAGATGGTTTTCCAGCCTATTTTGAATTGAGTTAAAAAATCTTTAAGTGTTGTAGATACCGTTTGTAAAGTGGTGAAAGAGATATGACAAGATTTTGGCTCAATCTTGAATTTTAACCGAATATCATGAACAACAATTTATTCATCAATTATTTTATTTTAAACGATGTGTTATATTTAAAGAAAACGTTGCAATTCAAATGTACTTTGTCATACATGATTACATTGCTTAAATTTCATGTTTGTGAACGATCTTTCTAGTCGTAAAAGTAGCCCTTTCTGTCTAGAGTTTCGAAAAACATAAGTGGCCCTTGAAAGAATACGGGGCTTTGTTGTGTATTATATCATTTTGGCAGCTCCCGTTCGAGAGTTTGTAGCTGAGAACTCAGCGTCCTATATAAAACGTATGGAAAACCACCATCAAGGTAATATTATCTAATAATATTCAGTACATACCGCCTATTATAGCTACACGCCTTTACGCGCTCAGTACTGAGTGTGTATCTACGCGCTTTGAGCTCGGTATACTCTGAGTACCGAGCTCGAACCACATAAAACGCCTACAATCCAGTTAACTACGTACATATATACATACATAGACTCACGCCCGTTTCCCAGAAGGGTAGGCAGAGAATACGGAACGCCATTTGCAACGATCTTGACATACCTCTCTTGCTTCATTCACTCCCATCAAGTTTCTCATGCATGCTCTTCTGTTTAGGGTACTTCTGACCTGCCCTTTTATAGGATGTCTCCAATCTGTGATGTCAGAGAACGTCCGCCTAGGTCTTCCCCTTCGTCCTGTCCCATTCACAATTGCCTTATATATCTCCTTTGTCAGTCTTTCGTCATCCATCCTCTCCATGTGCCCAAACCATCTTAACATGCCGTTCTCGATGCTTGTCACTACATCTTCTTTTACCCCAAACCACTCTCGTATCACACAATTCTATACTCTGTCGGTCAAAGATACACCACACATACTTCTTAGTGCTCTCATTTCTACAGCATTTATTCTACTTTCAAGTCTACGTGCGATATAAAATAATAATAATATCTTCTGTCCCACTGTAACTAGTCTTCAAAAAGTCATCTTAATAGCAAATTACACTTGAATGCATACGGAATTCAATTGGTGTTAAGCTTTTAATATATTATTAAACGTTATAATATGTGTTATCCCTTTGTTTGCTAGCAAGTTTAACTCAAGCGATATTGTAATTCCCAGCGCAATGTAGGCTGTCTGTGACACTTACAATTGCATTTGTCGGTTTGCTGTCCACTTAAGGAGACGTCTGTAAGTGTCACTTCAAATTCTCTCAGTCGCCTAAGAGCTAGATCCCTGATCACTTAGCTCAGTTTCGCTCAAGTACCTTCACAATTGTGGACCATTCGAACAAAAACTTGCCAAGCAGAAAATATTCCTGTATAATTATTTAATTACGAAATGGCAGCGAAGAACTGTTTTACTATCAAGCCAAATAGTTTTATTCAAATTAAAAGCATTTGAAGCAGACATGACAACAAAAGCACGCAATTAGTTAAAAATTAACGTTGTTCCGTATAATTTATCAAATATTTATTGCGGCGAGTTTATTGAGAAAAGTAATCCGCAGCCCTCGCTCCATTCCGGAGATCATTATCCTAGCCCAACTGTTTGTAGACATAGCTTTTAGTGACGAGTGTAGCGGGAGCGGATTTAAAATTGACTTAAATCTTTAAACCAATTGATATTTTCTTGTGGTTTATAGCCTTCAACGATTACAATGTAGGTACATCTGGACTCGGAACAACGATTTGTGAACAGAGTATTGTTGCGGGTGGTGATCGAACCACGACTGCACCTTTGGCATAGCGGTTTAAGCGGCCGCCGCTTGACACTCCGCCGAGTGTTGTAAGTTCGCAAAAATGTCACGAGTAAATAAAATCGTATCTTGCTAGTTTTCACCGATCTGCCTGTCTTGGAATGACAGTTGTTCATATTAAATATATTCTTCACTTAGTCATCATCATCCTGCTAGCGTTATCCCAGTTAGAACCCGGGGTCCGCATTCTAGTCTAATCGGATTCAATTTTCTTCACTAAGTATTTAAACGAAAAGAAAAAAGTGCCCTAAGTTATTTCCGTACAGTTTTTCTCATAGCCCAACAAAGCCCAACTATCCCGAATATTGAGGTATATATTTGAATTAGAAACATGCCAAGTACGTCGAAATTTGTACTGTCATACTGTACGATTTTCTACGTGTTATAAACTACAACTTTGGACTACGACGCTATGGTTGCCACTTATTTATACATACGTACTCACGCCTGTATCCCCGAAGGGGTAGGCAGAGGTGTAGTATTACACCCACATTTTGCCAGGAATTTATAATAATATGTATACAAGTATATACTCGTATTTTACCTTAGCACTCTAACAAGCCTGACTTTGACTACCTCCGTGGTCCAGTGGACAGCGTATGTGACTGCTGATCGGAGGTCCAGGGTTCGATTCCCGGGTCGGACAAAAGTGTTACTGGGTTTTTCCGAATACTCAGTAGCAGCCCGGAGTCTGGTGATGTGTCCGGTAACGACAATAGGCTCGCCCCCTATTACATGGGACCTAAAAATTCATGGCGAAATGTGGGTGTAATATTTACACCTCTGCCTACTCCTTCGGGGATACAAGCGTGAGACTATACACTCTAACAAATATCCTCAATACATCAACCATCACGCTAACAATATTCTGTTTGAAGTTTTCCTTGTCCGCACGTTCGAATATATGATACATTTTGATATATTATAATATAAAAAGGCAATTCTATATACTCATGTTTTATGTACAGGATTACTATTCATACGTTTACTCGAACACGATGATCCATTTTTTATCGATAACATCGGCTTAGTAAACCCGAATTCGATTATTAAAAAAATAATCGAATACATAATGTAAGACGCACCTAAGTATTTATGAAGTTGGAATCGCTTTTATCTGTAGTAGGTGACAACCTATTAGGAGCGTCTGGGGAAATCACACGTGAAAGGTAATAATACGAACTATAGGAATGATCTCCCAAGCGATAGGTAAGTGTTAAGCTTGTGTATACTATTAGCTTCCTGATATAAATCTTTATTTGTATTAAATGGAGATTACTGATTGACCTGTTGGTATAGAGGTTAGTTAGTAGTCCTTACTGCTAAGCTGGAAGTCGTAAGTATGATGCCCACTCAAGACAAAATAATGTTTATGTGTGATTACGACTATTTGCCCTGTGCCTCGGAATAATTCCTCTATAACATGTCTGTGTCTTAAGAATATTATTATAAAAATAAGTGTATTTATCAGATGTTCCTTTGGCATAAAATATTTTTTACGATTAAATTGCGATCAGATAACCACGCATGAGTTGCGGACGATATTATTATACTATAAGATGCCCGCAGCTACGCTGGCACATCATATTTTTTAATTAAGTTTCTTACCGATGCCGAGGCAAATTCAGGGAAAAGTTCCCTTCTTAGCGCCCTTCTATGCTTCACAAAAGACATACATACCAATTTCAGTCTCTTGTGCCCAATAGTTGCAACTGTACATTATCTGTCAGTCAGTCAGTAATGGAAGATTTTTTTGTATTGCGCCCACCACTGACATTTCGAAGTTTTGAGCGTAGTGTCAACTATCGCTTGCCCCGGCTGTTATGAAGTTCATTGAGAGTAACCTTGAATATACTGATACAGGCCTA
This sequence comes from Euclidia mi, assembly GCA_944739405.2. Lineage (NCBI taxonomy): Eukaryota > Metazoa > Arthropoda > Insecta > Lepidoptera > Erebidae > Euclidia > Euclidia mi. The sequence continues at coordinate 39,686,648 of OX123186.2, read as the reverse complement.
AACCACGGAATATAGCTTTACCAGTTTCTAAAGTAATCTTGGATGAAGTCAAATACCTATCTACGTAAATAGGTATCTACTGTCAAATCGTACCCGTAGTACCTGAGATTAACGCGCTCAACCGATAGAAAATTGAGTTTCAACAAAAAAACAAATTCACAATAGACTAGTCACTTGTCACCTGAAATGTCAGATATGTTGTCCTAAACATAATTTTGGACTGTTATCTAATATGCAGCGGCGATAACCCAGTGGTGTACGTAACGGACTGCCGATACGATGGTCTCGGGTTCGATCCCCAGTTACCCATCACCACTCCTCACTTTTCTCTGACTTTTCGAAGTTATGTGTGTATTAAAATGTTAATTATCGCTCGCTTAACAATGGGCCCGATAGATGGCAATAGGCCAAATATAACTGGCGAAGCGTGGATGTGTAATACACCTCTGCCTACACCTTCGGGGATAAAAGGCGTGAAGTTATGTTATGTTATCTAATACGACGTATCTATATTTGTACAAATATCGAAACTGATACTTTTTGAGAGAAAAGATATTGTTTTTATTCATCCTATCGTAAATGGATCTTGTAATTCGTAACAAACAACGGAAAGTTTCCCCCCGATGTCCGATAAGATTATACAACTACGTGATTTGCTGACATCTCGTCGCTTGGACGGTAGGGAGAAAAGGATTAAATCCGTGGTCAACCTCTTTCAATTAATCCGTAAATCGAGTGGAGTCATATTGAACCGACTCTATTTGACAAGCGAATCACGCACTGAATTAATTTGTATTGATTGCCTTGTCGGGCTAAAAAGTGAATTTCCATTATGATTTGGAACCTTGGCATGGCTCAGGAGTTTTCTATTATGTTTTTGGATCTTAATACAAGCCCAATTTTGGCTGTGGCTCGTAGGTGTATGTACATTGGTAATGTTTTTAATATACGGCCATCTAATAGTAGTATTTCTCATAGTAGCGGCTCTTAGTTTGCATGTAAGTAGGTACCTACGTAAATTGTGTAGATCATAATATTCAGTATAAAATAAAATAATACAGACATTGGTGTTTGTATTTGTACATACGTAATAATTATGGTTACAAATTTTGGATATGAGCGTAATGGTTGAACACAATGTAATGAAATGTTAATAGTTCAGTGAAATACTAAGCAATGTTGCCGGTAGACAAAGAGCTATCGAGATCTTTTTCTTGTTATTTACATAAAGTTATTACGTAAACATGTAAACTGTTAAATACACAGTTCGTATAAATCGAATTGTATACGAGTTTCATTAGCAAACAATATTCAAAATGTATTCACCGCGTTGTATTGGTCGAAAGGAGTATAAAAAAAAAGTTATTTAAACTAGAAAACAAAAATATCAAGCGTATGAGAACAGAGTTGTGCAGATACCCACAAACTTATCCGCAGGGAAAATATGAAAGTTGGGAGTTCTTTGAAGTATTGTATCTCAATTGATTAAATTTGATCTAGTTCGAATAGATGTGTGTTGATTTATTCCCTTTTACGTTCTCAAACGACTCAAAGAATGTTGCTGGAAATCCTTCAAGTTGATTTGCGGAATATATATGAGACGTGTAAGGTTATGTTATATCTGTGATATAATATATATTCATGTTTGTAAAGAGAATGTGACCGTGTATACAGGTAACAGAAAATTGGCCAAATTATGGCAAGATTTATTCACATAAAATAACGTTTTTAACGCGTAGTTTAATTTAAACATAATTTTGACAAAGCTGCTTTTTTGAGATGGCTTAGCAGGTAGTATAAAAAGAATCCTTTTTCTTTTACTTGGAAGACAAGTATAAAAGCACAATGTCTCAATTTAGGTGGAAATATAAAAACTAAAAGCTGCCGAATTACGACCATCTTTATTGATTAATGAGTTGACCTGAAAAAGGCAATGCCTCAGGCGGTTTTATCTCGTATTTTTGACTGCTCAGTGAAAGGGTTATCCAGTGTCTATTCAGGCTCATGTCGATCACGGCGCGAACTCTGACCCGTCGGCTATTCACTAACGCTGGCAGGTGAGGACGAGTATCCATTCCCGTGTAGAGTGGCCAAGTGCCCCTTGCACAGATAAATTACGAGTCGTTCTTTGTGATATTTTAGGAGTTTTATCAAGATTGATTATATTAAAATTTCGTGTAAATATGTATGTGAAGTGAAAACATACACAAAACGACGATATCTTATTTTTTTACTTGCAATTTCACAATGTTGGTAGTCACGCATATATTGTTAAAGTCTGGACGTTTTTTTAATCCGTTGGTCAAATTAATGTCAAATTATCACTAATTCGCTTTAATAAATAAAATTATATTTTTAGTGAGTTTTTGAAAATAAAAGAAAACAATTATTTCTATCTACTCCATCTTCTTTCTATTTAATCAAAGCAACACTGGTAAACAAAGTTAAAATCACATAAATTTTTAATAAAGGCAATGTTGTAGGTTTTTACTTACGTTACTTTGTTTGTGTGATTTTATTTCGTTTCACCTTGTTTGTGAAAATGTGAAGTACATTAGCTATATTAAATTTCTACTGACACAAAGAAGAAAAAACACAAAACGATTTCGTCACAAAATGTCGTCCTAATTGAAGAAAATAATTATAACAATTCCATCATATAGGAACTTAAAAATTGTCTAAGTATTTGTATTTCATACCAATAAAGAAAATTACACTCGTCGTTAAAAACAAAAAATACACATTGTAGTTCTAGATTCACATTCACACAATAAACTTCTTTTTATGGCTGCACGCAAAAATTAAGAGCAGAAGAGTAACTGCGACGAGTAACTGTGTCGAGTTCATAATTAGCTTATAACGAAATTCATGTCACCGCCAAAAAAAAATACTTACATTACGTCAGTAGTGCGAGTTAATTAATTAAATATTATTTAATCAATAGTTCTGCGCAACTTTACCCGCGCTATGTGTGTACAAGAGCTCATACGAGTTCTTGGTATTCATCCAATAGGCCTTCAATATCATGGAAGAGTTTGAGGTTATTCTGATGCAAGTCACATTTCTCAGAAAAATACGTAAGTAGTAACAAGAAGGTTCTTGATCACACACAGGCAAAGCTGATTAAATGCCGATTCGGCGAAGAATTTCTTTGCCGAATCTACCTAGAAGTGGTGCATCTGGAACATCATCACTTTGTAACAGGAGGTTGATTCGGACGATATGCCTGTTTTTTTGGTGTAAACCGAAGAAGAGGAATCGCAATACAATCCACGCAATTACGCTATTAATGTCGCGTCTATAGAACTATACTGGAGGCGAGCGTACTATATACACAAGAGGAGAAAGTGGAATTTGAAAGGCGAGGGATTTGAGAAACTCTACAACACGGCTGTCAAAATGTCCGTGGTTTTGTTTCTCATGTTTTCATCTTATGAATTATCTCGATATAAACCTCAAAAAGAGTTCTGGTGGAAAGTTGTTAGTTAAATACATATCGTCTCGTCATAGGAAAATAAATCGTTTAACCATGATTTAAAAAATAAGCACAACATAGACTATCGCTGCATGCATAAAAATTCCACTACTGTTATTTGAAAAGCACTCCATAGTACTGTCTCTTATTCCACTCGATTTCTGGCTAACGTAAGCTCCGGTGTCAGTATCAGCGCGCGAGTAAGATGAATAGCCCCAATCCACTACAGAGTACCGATCGCGTCACCTACGTATATAACCTTATTCATATTCAATTTACCTGCTTTTAAAAGCTGAACGATATTTAAACTTTAGTTCAGGCATATGTCCTTCACGTTTCGACTGGTTATAAGCAACAATTTTGCAGATAGATAGATCTAAAAAGTGCCATTTATAATACTTTCACTAGCCCTGTGCTCGAATTTTAACTCCATTGTGTTAGTCCAATAGTTTCACCATATCAGGCAAAAGACATGCACTAAGTAGATTGTGGGAGGATTTATTTTGTTTTTCCACAACGAAACTGATTTAGACCTTGTTGTTGCAGAAGTTTGTTTTCTGGATTTGGTAATTTTTTAATGCTTCTATCATAAAATAATTTAAGACTATGTTTTCCATACGTTAAAAAACTTAGGTGGTTTGATAAAAATAAGTATATAACTGTGCCCTTTAGGGACATCATACCTTTTTATATGTTTGACCAAATTTCAAATCAGTACCTACGATTATTGTAAATTTGACATACATGATTTAGTATTTCTAGTCCAGTAATTTTAGGCCAAATTAGGTGCAAATCTCGGAAAATCGGCAAACCTAGTATATTACCACGTAAAAACTTGTATTTTGGCATCCTAAAACTGTTCTCAAGTCACCTATTATTGGATGTCCGCAAGTTTTAAATTCAGGGGTCAAAGGTCACAAAACTCGTTTCTTTTTTAATTTTTTTGCAAATATCTCGTTTTCTATGCGTTGTACGCTATTTGTATTTATTATCAATATTGTATAAAATTTAATTCTCTACAACTTTTCTATTTAACGTTTTTTTATACCTTGAACTGTTTTCGAGATAGAAGGCGTAGAGCGCGCGGTCAGAGAATTATCTGCGGTCAACTGTTAGTCTCGATCAAAAACTCGAAATATTAAGGTTATAATTTATTTCTAAACATATAATTATCATTTTTAATTAACTTTTAGTTTAAATTCAATCTTTTTTTATAATAATTCAAAAATGTATCAATTCAATAACACTCATAATCTCTTTATATCGATTATCTCCGTTATGCACTATACGTCAAGTTAGCAAAACCGAATAAACCTGTGCATTTATCAAATATTCCACCAAAGAGTGGAGCAGCTCACGTACATTTCAATCACATTTATTATAAGATTCAAACTTGGTTAGGGCATGATTTAGAACCTCAAGGATGGGGTTGGACTATGCGTAACGGATTCCTGGAACCTATCATGACTATTTTACCACCTGCTCCAGGTGAATTACTTAATACAATCTTCTGTAACAGCAAAAGTGGCTGTGGCTCAAGATGTGGATGCAGGAAAGCGGGGTTACAGTGCTCTTTAGCTTGCGGCCAGTGTAATGGCCAAGCTTGTCTCAATGCTGTACCATATCAGACCGATATTAATGATGATACCACATTTGACCCAGAAATCCTGAATGCCTTGGAGACACACGTCGTTGAAGACAGTAATGAAGAGGAAATTCTGCAGCAGAGGGACGATGACGATGATGATGAAGAAGAAGAAAAGAATTGAAATTAGAACTTGATCTCGAAATTTTGATTAATTTTGACTATAATAAATCTATAATATGACACGTTTGATAAGAACCTCAATTAAAAATGTATTTATTTTCTTCTTTATTTATATAGAAAGTCATTAGTATAAATAAGATTGGAATTAAAATACAATTTTGGTATTTTCCTCAACAATTTTTTAATTATTTGCTATTAAGTAAATTGACCCTTAATTAAAAATACATGATTAACCCAAAAAATGAATTTAATCTAAAATATAATAAAAAAATGATAATTAGGTATATGTTTAGCAGTAAATTGTAACCTTAATATTACGAGTTTTTGATTACCGGTTGACCTCAGATAATTCTCTGACCGCGCGCTCTACGCTGTCTATCTCTAAAACATTTCAAGATATAAAAAAATGTTAAATAGAAAAGTTGTAGAGAATTTAATTCTTTACAATATTGATAATAAATACAAATAGCGTAAAAATCATAGAAAACGAGATATTTGCCAATAATGTAAAATAAATCGATTTTTGTGACCTTTGACCCCTGAATTTAAAATTTGCGGACATCCAATTAATTATAAGTGACTTTTGAGAACAATTTTAGGATGCCAAAATACAAGTTTTTACGTGGTAATATACTGGGTATGTCGATTTTCCGAGGTCAAACCCTATAATGACTGGACTAGTAACTATCTTTATTTTTAAATACATTTCTATTGAGACAACATGAAACCCTTGTTTTACGTGGGTGAAGATGTACCTGTATTCCATATATATATATATATATATATATATATATATATATATATATATATATATATATATATATATATATATTTAAGAATCAGCATCCTCCTTACCCAGATAGTAGTAAGTATGTATTAAAAACAAGATCACCGTGAATAAGTGACTTTATTGTAGCCGTAAGTAAACCAGAGTTGAAATGTGACTATATTACTGATCATGATACTAAAGCCGAGTATCTGTGTCTTATTTGTAATGCGGTTGCGATCGTAAGTATAACATTAAATTAACGAAGTAATATAAAATAACAAGTCAGTCTTACAAAGAGTTTCGAAAAGATTTAGGCCCACTTGCACAACGATTCTTAAATTGAATTAAGATGTATTTAACGAGAAAAAATATATTAAACACCACTAGCGTCTTGCACAACGAAAAATTTGGCGAGTAATATGATTTAAGAACTGTCAAAATTAATTACCAAAAATCGGCTGTTTAGTGGCTAATTTCATTTAAGAACTGTCACACTGATGTTGGCATCTTGTCATTAGCAACGAGAATTATCTATAATTATATAACTGGACCGGATGACGCAGCAGGGGAAGGCCTATGTCCAGCAGTGGACGTCCCTAGGCTGACATGATGATGATGATGATATAACTGATAACAATGTACCTACTTGTGTTATTGTTAACCCTAGAATACTACACTATTTGACGCACATGTTATTCCTACACTGGGGTGCTGGAACACCCCATACTAAAATGACTGTAATCCTTAAAATAAAAAAAAACAATTCATGAAAATACGTTTTATTAAACATAATCGGTAACTTGAGATCTCAAATCAGCCTTATTACACAAATTTAAATGTAGTTTGAGCAACAGCGCTTGTAGGATTTGGACCTTTTTAGAGGATCACTGCAATGGACTAAGTTGGCATCCGGTAACGGTCCTCCAAATGTTCATGTATCAGTTCCAAACCTAATTTCAAAACTGTCTGCTGAAACTTTATATTTGGCTTATTATTTGATCTTGAACACTTGTAAAGAACCCAGGAACAACTGGTCCTTCTTCTTCTACTTCTTCTTCGCCAGATTTGTGGTCTAGAATAGAGCTTATTTCTTCGTAATTCAAACCTCTGACAGCAATCCGAAACAAAATAAATAAACTTCATTGAATTTTACCTTCATAATATCTAAAAATATCTGTATTTAATTCATATAAGACTATTGTTTTAATAAATAATCAATTTAATAACTTATTACATATAAATGCATCAATCGTAATAAATAAATAATCTTACGATTTTACTACACTGGGGTACTGGCGTACCCCACAGCACTTATACAGGCGACCACACAACGCGGTCCTCGTCACGGTATTGACGTAACGCGAGCGGTTGACACCAAACTAAAATACTCCGACGCGCGAATTCGTGGATATTAAAGAAATTGAGATATTTAGAAAACAAATCGGTGTGGGGTGCACCTGCACCCCATGTAGGGTTCTAGGGTTAATGCTCAAAAGTTTCTAGTTATTATTTGTCAATTGTCATTTCGTTGCTAGGCGACGAAAATGCGTTTTGTTTTATGCTCAAAGTATATATAGTCTAAGGTTTTATGCGAAAGCATACGCATAACATCGTTAAAATCGTAACAAAAAGGCTTCATGCCATGAAACAAAACGTAGAAACTACTTTACCGACCTCATAAATTTTTTAACTAAATCTAAGCGTTATTGTCGTTGTGCAAGAGGACGCTAAATACTTTTAACTTAAATTATTTTATGCTGTTAATTCTGTTCAAAAAATTTAAATTAAGGAGTGACTTAAATCAAACGTTACGCAAGTGGGCCTTAAAATACATTTTTAATTATCAGTTACCAAAGCAGCTGCAATGCTGTATTACATTAGATATTCTACATTCGATCGTAAAATAGACGTTGCGGGTATCAATTAACGATCCCACTGATACGAAATTAGAGTTTGAGAACTTTCTGCGTTCAAAGAGTAGAGTTTAACGTTTCAATTACCTGCTATATTAAATTGCCTGAAAGCAATTCAATCATCCTGATTGGTTTTGTACGGGTTGATCATAGCTAGGCTTCTGAAAAACAACAAAGTCTGTGATTGAAAATGGGTAAAAGTTGAAGTCAACTTTTGTAGGAAATAATCACTCACAAAATTAGCAGAAACAGAAAGCCAGACAGACATAAATGTTAAAAAGGTTGTTTTTGGACTTAGAATCGTGTAACTGTCTATATGCACTTGAAAGAACATAGTTATTTTAAAATCACAGATAGACAATTCAATTTTAATTATGTAAAGTTTCGGTATCGCGACAGCAGCGCCACCTACCGGGTCAAATTGTAGCCTATATATAGCGCTTTAAGTCCTCTACCTTCCAATGAAAGTCTCATTTGAATCGGTTTAGCCATTCCAGAGATTACCCCGAGCAAACAGACAGACAGACATAAATGTTAAAAAGGGTTGTTTGGACTTAGAATCATGTAACTATATGCACTTGAAAAAAATATAGTAATTTTTAAATCACAGACCGACACTTCAATTTTATTTATATGTATAGATGCTTTAACATTATTTGCGGTTTAAATAGAAATACTAATAAGTATACAAACATTACACAAATTATAAGGACATTTAAAGTTACAACGGCTTATTTGTCACAAAATACTTTGAAATGGTTTTAATTTTATAAGTAAAGACTTTAAGAAGAGAAAGAAGAGAGCATTTAAGAAAAGAGGCCAACTTGCCTATTTCTGCAAAGTAATTAACGCTATTGGTGGATTCAAATGTTTTTTGTACAATACGCAATCGAAATATGACGTATAAATATATATATACGCATATTAATTTGGATGGCTGGCTTTATAGCTACTGCTGTTTGACCTACTAGGCGTCAAACAGAACAATATTTATTTAAATACACATAGAACCAGTCATTGATTTTTCTTGACTGACTACTTGAGATATTTGATGTGGCTTCAAAAGGTGCTCTTAAGCAAATTGCCACCTATCTGCGCAGTTGATAGCGGGCACGCCACACCAATCGATCAATCACTGTAATTTCTACCACATCACGGACCTCTGGAAAGCTTTAACAAAATATAAATACAAGCTCAATTTTTCACAATTTTTCATTTAGTTAAGTATGAGCCAATGTTTGAAGTTGACTACACTGTGTTTTATATTTTAACAGATCATCAATCATTTGATGCTTCGGTATCAGACCACAGTTCAGTCATGATAAAATATTTAACGTAATATTATTATTCAATAAATATCGTACGCTATGCTATCAAGTTACATAATAATTAAAAGTGTTATTAAACACTTTGTGGAAATGAGATAGTAATTAAAGTTTAATTATTATGTGTTCAAATATTTTGATTGTGGCCAGTGCTTCATTCAATACACGCATATACATTTCGCTAATGGTTTTAAAGGCTTGGTACAGAGAAAATGTGTTTGTATATTTTAATTTATTAAACCTTAATTATAATTTTCATTTACCTAATTTATCTTTATAATTGATGATTATAATTGCTGAAGTGTTTTATGATTACATTAAAGATATAATCTTTAATAGACTCATTCGCATCTTTGATACTTATTTAAATAATATTTGCAGCAGTCGTGAATATCTTGACGGGATCCATATAGAGCGTTTTTACATTCTTCTATGTTATATTACTGCACGTATTACACATAGAAGCACAGCACATATAGAAGTACTGTATCATAAGTATGGTATACGAGATGATTCGCCCGGCAAAGTTCAGAACTGTGGGAACATTCACCGTGAACACGGATTTTGCAGATATCTCCAATTTTCGTGACTCCACCAGCATAATCATAGTTTCCACTTGGTTGAAGTATGCGTGGTCTGGAAAAATCAATATACCTTCATAACCTTTCCGTGGTCTTACTAAATATACTTCAAAATAAAATCTGTAGGTATATTTGTCAGACGGGACCCGGCTGCCGAAGAGGTCTGATGTCTATAAATTTTTAAATGCCACTTGTCAAAAAGGTCATATACATGGATAGAATAAAGAAGTACTAGAAGGAACTTGCGATATTTTTGGTATTTTGAAATAGGTACTCCAGGCTGAGCGCATACTTTACCGCGGCTTCGCCGAACCTAGCCTATCTTATTTTGTACTGAAATATGATTTCGTTTGTCATTTATCACAAACGTCCACGTTTTCATAGCTAACAAGCTATTCGGCTTGATAATACTAGTTATGTTGTTGTTTTTGCTTACTAGGAACCTAGTTTCAATATCCCTGATTGTAGCTTGTTCGTGCGTTTACCACAGAGATGGGGCATATAAACAATACATATAATTATGTAGCATAACAAATTTTGAAATCGTATTAGTTTCATAGTTTACTATAGATCCATAATAAGGCGTAACATGTTAGTTCAATGGCAAAGCTATGGTAAACCATTCACTTTATTGATAGAAATATGAAATAAAGTTATCATAAAGTAACAAATCATCAATTTAAATACTATAAAAATGAAGACGGCCCATCTAATACATAGGATCTTTGTATCGACAGCATCTCACGAAGCTTGACACTTTTCATCTCTGCTTAAGAATTCAGGATGATGTGTAACACTATGACTTTTGTACCGTTCTTATAGCGTAGGAAATAAGTACTATAATTGTTCTGCAATTATTATTGTATAGTTTAACTCGGCGCTGTGTGAACCCACTCATGCCAAATATCAAAAACCTAAACAAAAGTAATTTCACTATAAAATCTAACGTACAAAACGATGATGGGTCATAGCAAGATATCCTGTAAAGTAAAAATTGCGAGACGCATTGCATTTTTTATTCTAAAGGTAAAAGGATGCCTGGTACCCTTTATTGTTCAAAATCGAGTCACGCTGATGAATGTATCACTCGCCTCAAACGTTCTCTGCCGTTGTGCTACGTACAGAAATATTCGAAATAGCCCTACTAGCAAAAAATTGTGGTTTATTGATTTGGTTGAGCAAACATTAGAGCGAGATTTTTCAACTATTTCAGGGAAATGTTGCAGTACGCTTCTTGGTAGGATAGAATTGGGATTTTTAATTACATATATTAATATTTTTTTATCTAAGAAATCATCGTTGTGCTAAAAATATATCATGGTTATTAAAGGCAAAGTCTACTATGGAGGTCATTTTCAGGATACTGTACTTCATCCCCCCGTGGGATCTCCAACTTGTCGTGGTGGGGGGGCTCAGTAACCGTGGATTGGTCACCCGCGGTGAAGCTAAGAGGGATCCAGGAGGGGACGCTCCGCGTGGGCTTGGAGGAGCCTGCGCAGGATGCGTCCAACGGTGCGGGTGCGGGGGACAGTTCTGTCTGTCCCTCGTAGTCGGGTGCGGTCGCGGGAGGAGAGGCGTGTCGGTGTAGCGTTGCCGCGCGCCCTATCTCTCGCGACCAAATGGGGGCGCACCATTCGATGCGTCGCGGTGGGGCCGCAGAGGTAGAGGAGATGCGGTGTTGCGTTGCCGTCCTCCCTATCCTCTGCGGCCGCTCGGCGTTTTGGCGGCGGAGTCCAACACCTTAATCCGTCGCCAAGGGGGTTTTGTTCGGGGCCCGCCAGACCATCTGGCGGGCCAATACCCGTCGGAGGGTGGCGACGAGTGCTTTGGTGATGCCCCACCCTCCGACACACGGGTACATGGCGGAAGTCAAAGGCGGAAACTCCACATACTCCGGCTCTTATTTCCCCCAAGAGTCGGAGATCCGAAGGGATTTTCCACCTCGTAAAAAAAAAAGGATACTGTACTTCATGTTCGAGAAACAAAATATGTGAACTTTTAAATATATGTATAGTATTATGTTTCTGGAATTTCCCTACAATGATTTCACTCCCAGTCAAAGCATGTGATAATTCATTAAAGTAAGGGTTTTATCAACGAGTGACTGTACATGAAAGTTTTGAGTGACAAAAATAATTAATTTGGGTTATAGAATTACTAAGTTAGCGACTGACTGCGAGTGATGAGAAATCAACAGAACAGCAACTTACAAACATTAATTTGAGATGCTTAAAATACAAAACAATACAATTTGTTTGAGTGGCAACGTTACGTCCTGCATTTTTTTCAAATATTCGGCAAATGATTTCTTTATACTGAGCGGCATTTTATCTTAAATGAAGTGTTTTGTAATAGAAAAACCACATTGAAAAATACTATAATGAGCATAGTACAATGACAGCTCACATTTTTATGAACATTTTCTAATGAAATTACTATTTGAAGAAACACTATTAGCCAAGAAATGTAATTATTTAAGGGTAGGTAATTAAATGAAACAATGTATTCCGAAAAAACAAAGCAATATGCATTTACTTAAATCAAATGAACAAAAAGCAAAACAAAATAAGACGCTTCAGTCTTTTAAGTCAAGTTGACGGAGCCTCCTATTTTTGGGTACTTGTCACAAGAAAACCTAACACAACCTATTAAGTTTCCCGAGTAAACGAGATTATTTTCATAAATGAATAGATCTGTATTTCTAGTCGCTCACCTAGTAATTTAGTCGCTCACCTAGTAATTTGGTCGCACAGTTTGAATTTTAATATCTGAAACGGATTAATCTCAACCCGCTTATAGTACGCTTGTTCTAGATTTTATTATTAATCAATATTCGTCGTTAGTTTAGTTAATTTTTCGCTTACTCAAATTCATGCCGCTCAAGTTATTGAAACAGTATCTCATCATCAGTCGCTTAGTTTTTATTTTCATACATACATACATACATAGACTCACGCCTGTTTCCCCAAAGGGGTAGGCAGAGGCATATTATACGCCCACTTTTCGCCAGTGTTTTGATCCCACGTAATAGGTGGCGAGCCTATTGCCGCTTATCGGGATATTTTGTTTGCCAGAGCCTCGTCCGTTGATCGGCAGGTGCACCACTTGCAGGTGAGGTTGGCTTGGGACCCTAAGTTCTTGGTGGGAACCCTATGCACCCTTTTTTAGTTTTTATTTTCATTCATTTAATATGGCTAGAAATACACTATTACAGTGTGTTGTGTTGTGGAGGCACCTTATTAAATGTATGATACCGATACGTTTGTGTTGCGACACGACACAACACGACAGAATATTCTGTTTCCACCTATATTCGCTCGTTTTATAATTCCCCTTAAAGTAATGCATGCTTTGCTTCAACAGGCTTAGTCGAGTGTTACTGCAATAGAAATCAATCAAATTTTCAATGGTTCTCCCTTTATTTCAAAGTATTTGATATTTTCGTGTTGATACATAAATCACAAAAACTCGACATCAAACCCTATACGACTGCCTCGTTGGTCTCGTGCCATAAATGTGCGCGTGGGATCGGGAGGTCCCGGGTTCGATTCCTGGGTCGGGCAGTGTTATTGGGTTTTTCTGTCACGAAATTCTCAGTAGCAGCACGAAGTCTGGAGATGTCGAAGATGACGAAGTCTATTACGTGGAACTAAAGTACATCTGGCGAAAAGTGGGTGTAGAAATGCACCTCTGCCTACCCCTTCAGGGACAAAAGGCGTGACGATATGTATGTATGTATAAATCACCAACACCGCAAGTAGGTAGGTACATGAGTCATTGAACATTCAAAGTCGTTACTACGGCCAACGTATAATATATCCACAGTAATAAATCCAAAATACAGTAACCAAACCTTCAACTTACATTTCTAATCAAACTTAGGCAATGTACGTAATACTTCTAAATAAGTAATAAATTACATGAAGCCTACAGAGGTCGGTACTTTCCCAACAAAATTCATGTTACATATGCAAATCCTGTTCAAATTCCGTACAACTTTGCTTACATAATAAATCAGTGCGATTGGTGTTGGTTACTACTCCTACTTTGATTCAGTTGATTGAGGTATCGACCCTTTCAATTAATTCATAATTGTAAGGAAATGTCGCATGGTAAACACCTATTAGGATCTCATTGTGGTAATGTACACAATAATTATGCAAGTTTAGAGTATGACTACTGAAAATCGCATTGAATCCCACTGTGTAACTTAATGAAGCATGATGTTTACTCTCTACTTGTTCATAAAATTACTGTATCAGTGTTTAACTTAGAGTTCGTTGTCGTATGTACCTATTTGCGAGATGAAAGTAGAAATATTATTTGCTCTGAAGCAAACGTTGATAAAGTTATTTGCTAACATGTTATGATAACAACTCTTCAGTTTCGCACTAAGTTACCAACTGTATACACGTTGACAACAAGAATCTCGCTCGCTCTCGAGTAATTCTTGGAAAGTAATACTGCGTACTAACCTTTTTTTAAGCTCATGCGTGGGGATAATGTTTGCGTCGTAACAGAAATCTGAAAAATATAAAAATCTTTATCAGTAAAACCAAGCTTCGCCATCCGAGTCTTTAGGCTTTAGGGAATGTTATTCTGGGTCAAAATACTGATAACATTCAAAGAGAGAATTGATGAAATGGATGCCGTTGTCATTAGAAAAATGCTTCATGTACCTAAGTATATAAAGTTGTATTTACGGCGTTCTAATGATAGCGTAGCTACTATATACTCATTATTTTTGTTTCACTCATTCAAAACCTTTCAGTATATTATTTCCTTTGTTTGGCGTTACGAACAAAGGTTTTAAAGGGCGTTCGTTCAGCCTTTGTGCGGCCGCATGATTCGTACATAAGAATAGAACTCGATGTGATCCTGTGGATTTAATGAATAATGGTGGTTCTATTATTTTACTGGTAAACAGTAACATGTTCTTAGCGAGGTTTGACTTGCCGTTCATAATAGGTCGGCAAGTTAAGCAACACTTGTATAGGTCGCCATAAAGATGGGTGACCGCGTGTGGCATTTATATCAGAGCGCTAACTTGCTTCGGAGGGCATGTAAAGTTGCCAATCTTGGTTCTTGTTTTGGACAAGGATAGATGGGCCATATCGGCGGCCTTTGGGCGGTCTGAAGACTCCGACATCAGAGTTGGCCACACACTCACACTAAAAAAGAAGAAGTTACATGTTGGTCTGCATGTTTGAGAGATTTTTAAATAGGCGATGTTGTCTTTACTCTTAACAGTTTGATTTTATTTGCGTTGCATATCCTTTTTTTTTGTTTAACACCTAGCAAATGTCAAGGCGAAACTTTCGTGACTCGGTGAAGCATTTCTAAGAACCGTCTAAATTGGAATGGCTGGGAATCACATATCGATTTAGTTCAAGGAATTCGATAAATCACTCGTCACTAAAGTATTCATGCATAGTAAGCTTTTGCAGGTATTTTCAATGTGACAATTTTTCTCAGAGTGAAACTATTCTTCAAATCATCGACGTTTTGTGTCTGCCTTTTTCATAATGTCAAATGAATTATTGAAATATTACTATGATGTGCAACAGATATAGGTTAACTGCTACATAAAGGTGGATTGGTAAGCATGGATATGTAGGTGTAGGCTCCAAGGCTAATTCAGAATAATGCCAAATTCATCTGAGTTTGCAGTTGTGACGCTGGATGTTCGTTCTTGTCTGGGACTTCAGTTTATTTATTTATTAAGGTTAAGGCTTACCAACTAATTGATAGATGTAGTATATTTATTTTAAGTTACCGGATAATATTCAATTTCACTAGATTAATATTAATATTTAAATAAGCATAATAATATTAACAAAACCTAACATTAAAAATTAAGAATTTAGAATTTAGATGGACTTCGTATGTCGACATAACAAAATGTGATGTGTGATAGCGTGAGTAAGTTTGCAAAATCCCTCCTAGATTCCACCTGTGACAAAAGGTATTCAATGTCTTCATTTGTTTAATAAGCTTTATAACTGCAAAATTTATGCAAAGAAGATCATACAAAAATACATTCACGTTGATAATATTTGTAAGGAATACTTCTAACCCATCTTATAAGCAGTGATAATCTAGTGGAGATAACAAAATACTGCTACGTAGCGGGTAACTGGTTCAAATACACGGCGCGCACCACTGACTTTTCGAAGTTGAGTGCCTCGGAGAGCACGTTATGCCGTTGGTTTCAGCTATCATGAAAGTCTTTGACAGTTGTTATGAAGAGTTAGTACCTCTGAATGAAATGACGCTAGACTAATCCACTGAATACTGCTGTCCTTTTGGCTAGCAATATTCCAGGCGGTTACTCGGTGGATAAGCTAATATTCAGTTAAATGTGGTTAGACTAGTAAGTGGACCCCGGGCTGTAACTGGGATAATACAAAGAAGATTATGATGACATCTGATCTTCTTAAAATTGTGTAACTGTCAGCTCGCACTTGACTTGGACTAAAATAGTTCTCTAACCCTTCCCTAACTCTTATACTGTCAAAAAGAGCCCAATAAGTAAAATGTTTTTGTTTCTAGGTAATCTTCGATACAGGCAGATTTTTTTCAATTTTAAATGTTTTGACTTATAAGGAAAAATATCAGTCCAAATTCCAGAACTTTACATTTCACTCCCTTAATTACTTGACGTGTAATGCGAAGTGGGATGTTAGACACTCACCAAAGTAGCACAAACCTGGATATTTTACGTATTTTAGTCCTTTTAACCGTACATGGCCGGTTTGAATGGAGCTATAGGTGCATCCACACCGGCCATATACGGTAATTTGGATTGAAGGTTTTTTTAAATATTGAATTAAATGACTAATTTGGATAACATTCGTTATCCAAATTAGACAGATACCACGATATCATCATCATCATCCTCTTAGCGTAATCCCAGTTTTAATCTGGGGCCCGCTATAACAATAAAGACAAAATGACTGAAATTTCAAGCAGTAAGCCAATTACAGGTTCTCATGGATAGTCGTAGATAATAGAAAAGCACTATTACGAGTCAACACTGCTATAAAATTAAGATAAAACTACAAGTCGAAGAATTTAAGATTTAGCTCTCTGTGCGCCACGATGCATTTGGTATTAAACGGGTCAAAAGTTATTGTAGTGTATTCCTTACATATTTGATTGAAATCTTTGATTGCTGGCACCATATACGTGTTTTGTCTATAGTTGGTTGATGAGAATGGAATCAATATAGGTAGATTGAATCTAACTGATCTTTGAGGCCTGTTGAAGTGCCGTTTCTGCAAAAAGCTGGGACAATCAATTTCATTAGGATATTATTTTTAACATAAATGAGAAATCTGCTAACTGGCGACGATGTTCAAGTGGCTGAAGATGAAACACTTTGCATAGTTGAATGTAATTATTTGAGTTATACGGTACTTGTAAACGAAAACAAAGAATCCTTATAAAACGTTTCTGAATATTCTCAATACGGTCAATGTATTTATGGCAACACGGGTTCCAAATTTGAGAGGCATATTCAAGGTGACTTATTACAAATGCACAGTAGAGAATTTTTGTTTGTTGTTTTTGCTTTTTTGAAACATTTTGACATCCTCATTATAAAACCAAGTGCTCTTGAAGCTTTAGAGATCGTTTGCTCAATATGCACATCAAATAGCAGCTTCGCATCATGGTAGATACCAAGGTCTCGAATCTCATCCTGTTTCGGTAGCATTTCACCTTTTAGCGCATAAGAAGTTGATATTGGGAATCGTTTCCTGGTAAAGGTCACCACTGAACACTTAGTCGGGTTAAAATCAAGCTTATTAACCTTGCAGTAGTCATCAAGACGCGACAGATCTTCCTGAAGAGCCTCCATATCTTTTGTCGATGATATTTTAGAGTAAATCTTCATATCATCAGCAAAACACAGAAGGCTAGAATTGTGGAAGCAAGAGTCGATGTCGATGACATATATAATAAAGAGCAAAGGGCCGATTAAGAAACCCTGAGGAACACCGCTAGGGATAGAAATCCAACTAGAAATATAGTTGCTGACTACGACCGCCTGAGATCTATTTTCCAAATAAGAAGTGAACCATCTGAGAAGGTCACCTCTTATTCCGATGTTAAAAAACTTAGATTTTAGAGTATTATGGTCAATCCTTTCAAAAGCTTTACTATAATCGGTGTAAATGACATCAACCTGTGCCCCACTATCCATTCTTTCAGTCACATAGTCATTAAACAAGACCAGATTCGACACCGTGGAAGACCTCGTAAAAAACCGTGCTGCGAAGGGCTAAAAGAATTTTTAACGCGGCATAAACTTGATCATATACTACTCTTTCGAAGACTTTTGCCAACACACATAATTTAGAAATTGGCTTATAATTAACTATTTCATTTCTAGAACCTTTTTTATGCACAGGCGTTATGTAAACTGACTTCCAGATCTGCGGGAAAGAAGAAGTAGTGAGCGATTTCTGCGATTTCTCAAAAAGTAGGCAAACAGGCACAGCAATGGTTTTAGCGGTTCCCCTAATATATCTCGGTGACAAGTGACACACAAATGCAATATAGTAATTGCATGTAAATTCTTCTTTATTACCAAGCAAAACAAACGTATGATACGCTAAGCAGAAGACTCGTTACCTCATTTATATTCAGAACAATATTTGTTTAACAGTATATCGAACTTCGCATTCTAACTTTTGACGCCACACGAAGAAGTTTTCACTAAAAATATTCTAACTTTGGCATTCGTCAAACTGATCATATCACGAGACGTTAAGCATAATATGCAAGTTCTAAAGTAATAGGCAAGCCAGACAGACATAATTTATATTTATAGAGAAGAGATAAAAGCTTTTACACTGATTTTTGGGTTAGACAGAGCGTGAAGGGAAAATCGTGTGTATCCCATGGCAACAGAATATTTTATACTCACATAAAGATACCTTATTTAGATGTACGTGTAAAATTAGATTGTGGAAAATACCATTGTGGAAGCTCTGCTTGCGGCTTTACGAGAAGTTTGCACTTAATTATATAGTCAGTCAAATTTAGTACCGCTTTTATGTTAACAAATAAAATGTGTTGAGTACGAAATGATTTTTAACGTATTTGGTATCTATGAAAACAAGCTCATGTGAAGTTGGATTTTATTCATTCTATCACACTTAAATAAAGAAGCTATAATTGAGCTATTAATGTAACAATGAAAGATTATTTAAAGTGATAACACTAGTGGAGACATAGACAGACTGCTAGGCAGAGTGTCTCGGGTTTGAATCCACAGTCATTGCCTTCAGCGTGGTAAACTATGGAATTTCGTATTACACAGTATCGATGAAGCATTGCAAAACGCTTTATCGATACTGTGTTACGCCGTAATTGCCAAGAAAACCGTGAATATTACTTTTTGTTTATTTCGTTTCACCAAACGAAAGTAAGTAATATCTGTTAATGGAATTTTAGAACCGTGACTGTCACATCAATTACTCCGTCTTAAACTTCTAAATTACGAAGCTGACTTAGAATATTTGTAAAGTGGCCATCAATAAAACTTATTTTATAAATGGCAAAGTTTGTTAGTGAGGCTAGAAGAGACAAGCAAAGTTTATCAGACAAGCCTCAAAGTTCCAAAACTAGAAACTGTTACTGTTCCCAGATTTATCATTGTCCAATTTTCTTAAGTGAGTCGATGTTGGTTTGTAGTGAACTGGGATTATTTGGTAACTTGAAGTGCTAGTCACTTCAAGTTACCAAATAATCCTGCCTGATAATCATGCCTGACATTACGACGCAGAAGGAGAATGCTGCAAGAAGTTTACTTAATGTGATTTGCTTTGATGAAATTTAAATCCTCTTTTCAAAGCATTTTATGTTCTTTGTTTGTTATTTAGATAAGGTATATTTGGGCCGAGTAGGAAAGTTACGCGTTGTTTATAGTTTGGCTGGTCTGATTGATATTACTAGTTCACCAACTAACAGTGTAACCGTGGTGCTTTTCATTCTAATTGTACGTTATACTGGCATGGTTTGATATTTGCCATATCTCTTTACCTGTTGCATAGAGATCAAAAGGAAAAAAGTGCAAATTCGTTTCTTTTGTTCGTTCTATCAAAGGTAGGAAACATATCTACTCACATAAGTGTCAGCCATATTTTTATCAGGTTATTCAGAACCCTATTCTCACTACTATGTCACCTGAATTTTATAGTGTAGGTTTCTTATACCGTTAATACCTATAACTCTTAATAACTTAGTACGATGCTTATTAGAGTCCCTAAATGATCGACGCAATAAATACTAGGTAATCTGGGTCACAAATGTAACCAAATGTTGTATGACAACTAAAAACGCTGTACTGAATTAGGTGTATGCACGCACACTTAGTCGTGTGCAGTTCTCTCGTAGAGATCGAGATTTATTACATACACTACATACAGTATTCAGAAGTATGTAAAAAGCTGACGTGTACATAGGAGCCTAGATAATTCGATTTTTGATGAAAACTTAGGCTCTGCTCCTAAGCAAATTAAACAGTTACGTTAATATATCTTATAAAATTATGATAAGATAATTATAGGATTTTTAAATTAAGGTCATTTTCGCCTGCCTATATAGACAAACGTCGAACTTTTACTGGAAAAACTGGTATTAATTGCTCTATTATGTTTTCGCTATGATGTAATCGCGGAAATAATCCAAGACTTCACCCATTATGATTGCAAATTTAAAGAAAACTTATGCCACCGTAACAAGGAGGTTAGTATATTAAATATCATGTCACGGAAATTGCTCGCCTTAATCAAAATAAAGCGTTCAAATTGAAAAAAGACAACGATAAAGTGGGGTACAGGTGCATTTATTTAGTCGTAATTCAAATTGATCCTTTATTAAAATACCTAAAACCATTTCCAAGTTCGTAAAAAACCAACGTTTGTCATTTTACGCAATAAAAATGGCTGCCAAAAGACAGGCAATCGTTTATCGACAAACGAAGAACTCTGACCGGTTTTCATAATTCTTTACACTTTTATATTCGTAAATTAAATTCAGTCTACAGCAGTAAGGTCACCCTTGTTCAATTAGATTTCAATTAAAATTAGGGGGACCGTTTAAAGTTTCGATATAGGCCGGTACACAAACATAGTGGGAATAAATCTTTAAAGCAATTCAAACTCAATTACTAGAGTTTACTTTCGCCTAATGGGAAAAGGTTTTCCTTTAATACCAGTTGATTTAATTCATTTGTATTTGTACGCCAGATACTCCATAGTATCCGGCGTACAAATACAAATCGCAACCGCGAGCAACCATTGTGTCCATACACAATGGTTGCTCGCGGTTGCGATTTCAATTCTATAAAAAGGTATTGACATCGATGAACTTTATTAGTGCAGACTTTGCCTTTAAATGAATGTTCTTCAGTTGCAGCAACTACGGTTTCGCTGTGCAGTATCTAGAAATTTACGCGGATCTAAAATGGCAGTAAGGTTATTCAAGTAGAATAACTTTAGATTATTTAGACACTGTGAGAACTAGATACATTAATATGAACCTTATATTGAATACTTATTGAATAAACAATCTATGAAATACCAAGCGATGTAGTTTTATTCGACCTGAATGTCATCCGAATACGTATAGTTAATGTAAAACTATCTACATTACCTATATTCAATCTCTCAGAATAACTGTATGGGTAGAGTATACCAATGTCAAGGAACATTAACGTTGAGCTCAAAGTTTGAAGATTTGCCGGGTCAGTACACTTTTTGTCTGCCGATATATAACGATGGCTCCATTCGACTGCCCTTAATACAATTTGGGGTTCCAGAAACTTTTACACCGGGTCTGTGACATAAATTACTATAAATATCCTCTCGGTTCGCATACAAATCTGTAACTTTTGATTCTAGATAGTCTCGGTCAATTACCGTTGAATTCTATGAGGGGCATGAAAATTGTATGTGAGTTGTGTATAAAATCTATGTGGAGTCTTCATAAAAACTAGGTTCAAACTTCAAATTACAAATATAATGGTGGAAAATACCCGGATGAGTGGCGCCTCGACATTTGACCTAATACCATTGACGGGATGACCAGGTTGAATTTATAAGAGATTGATGATTGATTGATGATTTCGTGTACAAATAGGACAAATAAGCTTAATACTTAAAGGCTAACCCTTTAAGTATTAAGCTTATTTGTCCTTTTTGTAATGTGTAATAACTATTATTGATTATGTTTCAAACTCACAATACTGCCGTCCTTTAACTAGAACCCCGTTAACCCTCAAATGGTCGATTTTGAGTTTTGAATGCAAAGTAATACAGTTTTAAATTCTCTATCTTTCTGTCTAGGCAACATATCTCTATCACTTACGGTTATAGAGATATTAAAACATGATTTACCGTTAAATGACAAAATATGCAACAAATGCTAGACTAAAAAGTGACTATACCACGCTTCTTAGCTTAATGCACGTTAAAGTACCTTAGTTTCAAAATTCGCCTAATATTTTTTTCATTTTTTATAAGCTTAAACTACGTTAATTGAATATTCTTGACTACAAATACACTAAGAGCCTATAACTTGTTTATAGTTAAGGATCAATTTTGATAAAACAGAAATAAAAACAATGCTATAAACTATTTATGATGAAAACCTTATCTTAATTCTGGTTAGACGACCATAACGGTGTTTTTGCCCAGTAATCAATATTGCGATTTGCTCAAAACAATTAGTTAAAAAAGGGTTATTTACTTCTAACATGGAATTTGTTCAAAAAAATATTAGTTATTCTTAACTTAATAACGGCTAACCCACGTTCCCTAACTAGAAACGCGTTATCCGTTTCTCACTCTTCATTAATTCCGGGAGTGTGCGGGGATGCCATATGCGTGCGAGGATGGGATATGCGCACAGGGAGGTTTGCTATTCCGCTCGGAGAGCTTATAGCGTGCAATCGTGAGTCATCGCATCGTGTTCCCGCTAATACTCAAATATGTCGAGGAACATTAAGAGGTAAAAATTTGTTTTTTTTTGTATAATCTTAGTATATAAAATCCTTGCGTTACTGACTGACTGACAGACACGCTACAGCCGAAACAATTGGGTGCAGGAAGCTGAAATTTGGCATGTATGTTCCTTGGGGACCGTAGAGGTGCACTAAGAAGGGATTTCCCGAAATTGCCACGGGATCGGCTAAAACAGGTAAATTTATAAAAATGCAGGCGTAGCTGCTGGCGTCCTTTGGTACTTTATAAACATTATCTTCCTTAATATCTCTACCAAGTTTGAGAGAAGAATAGCAGACCAACAAATTAGTCATATTTATAAAAAAATTATGACTGCCTTGTTGGTTTGCTATTATCCCTTAGACTAACTAGGTGGATTGACTACCTCTGACGGGCAGGAACTGGATGAGAGTAGTTTCGGATCCACCATTGCAGTCAGTTAACCGTAAGATGGAGGTCAAACCACCCAAAGTAAGGCGAAAGTAAAAGACAAGATACTATATAGGCAGCAGCATTAAGTATCAAAGACTTCCGCCACTACGATCGCCAATCCGTCGCCAAGCGTGGCGATCAAAGCAAAATCTCCCAAAAATTAGCCACATACGAAAAAAACGGCCTCTATTCTCCGGTGGCCCCACTATTCCTGACTCAAATAGCGGCCATGGTAACGGCGTGGCAAGGGGTACGATAAACCTCCGGAAGAGATTTGTCGCAATATTTCATTTATTTCATTTCATTCATCACACTCCGATGAGGATGTAGAAGCTATGTATGAGGACATATCTCGGGCTATACATAGCTTCAAAACCCATTACACCGTTGTCATGGGAGATTTTAACGCGAAACTAGGCAAACGAGCGGTGATGAGCTGAGGGTGGAGCAATTTGGATATGGACACCGGAACTCGCGGGGTAACTTGCTGGCTAGCTTCATGGAGAAGGAAGGACTCTTCATGATGAATTCCTTTTTCAAAAAGCTAGAATGCCGCAAGTGGACCTGGATAAGTCCAGATGGTGCCACCAAAAATGAGATTGATTTTATCATGTCAATGAAGATGATAATATTTAATGATGTCTCTGTGATCAGTCCGCATAAAACTGGCCGCGGTCACCGAATGGTAAGAGGCACATTGAATATTAGTCCCAGCCTCGAACGGTCGAGATTGATGAAGTCTACGCTCCTACCAGCGCCAGTTCAAATCTAAAACCTCGAGAGCTTTCAGCACGAGCTGCAAAACCGCTTCGAATGCCTGGGAGAATGCGTAGATGTGGACGACTTTAGTGACAGGTTAGTGAATGCTGTCCATACAACAGGCTTAAAGTTCTTAAAGCCCATGACGATTAAGAGAGCCCATAAAATCTCTGGTCCGATCCTAAAGCGTATACGGGAAAGGCGTCAGATGCTTCTGCATGCCTCCGACGATAATTATGCCAAAGAATCGGCAGCTTAATAAACAGATCTCTAAGTCTCTGATTCGCGATCATCGCCAATACAACACTAAGTGTGTTCAAGACGAATGGTGACAGAATTATCTCGTCCAGACTGAGGTCTCCATTCGTCTTCAGCCTTGTCAGCTGACCTGCCCGATATACAGAATATCTCTTTTGAACACTTTGGAACCATAATCTGTTCGATTGCTTCTTGAATACGCTTAGTGTTGTATTTGCGGAGATCGCGAATCAGAGACTTAGAGATCTGTTTATTAAGCTGAGGCGGAGGAGCTGAGGCTCCTGGAAGAGATCGAACTGGACAGCTATACACAACCACACAACCACCTGTTATTACTCCAGTCACTGACCCTAGAGCTGGATTGACCCGATCACAACATCCCGTCAGCATGCACGAGATAAGAGTGGCCCTAAATCAACTCAAAACCAACAAGGCACCGGGTGATGACGGAATTACGTAAGAGCTTTTGAAAGCTGTCGGCGCCCATCTCACTCCTGAGTCACGTCTATAAGTTGTTTTCAGGGGTCGTCACAAATTATTTCGAGACCAAGCTAGACGACTTCCAGCCTCCCGAACAAGCGGGTTTCCGTAAAGGCTATAGTATTGTAGACCACATACATACGCTGCGGCAGGTTAAGTCTGAGGAGTATAACCAGCCTCTATACGAGGGGAGTTCAATGTATTCTCGGTATAGGTATGAAGGAAAAGGCGGAAAATTCTGAATAAATTTTATTTTTCAATATACTCCCCTAACATCTCAATACATTTATTTGTTCGTGAAAGTAACTTTTCAATTCCCTCTGAAAAATATTTTTCTTCATGGCCCGAAAAATGTTCGTTTATTGCTCCCTTCAACTCTTCATCGTCCGAAAAATGCTTTCCACGAAGGTCTTTTTTAAGATTAGGGAATAGATAATAATCACTAGTGGCCAGGTCGGGACTGTAGGGTGGATGATTGATTTCTTCAAATCCGTACTCCCGCACAGCAGCCTGGGCAAGGCGCGCCTTGTGAACCGGCGCGTTGTCGTGAAGCAGCAACACACCTGCGGTTAATTTTCCACGTAATTTTTCTTTAATTGCCTCCTTTAAATTACGCAGGGTGGTTGCGTATGATGCAGCAGTAATACTTTGACCTTTTTTGTGTACTCGATTAGCAAGATTCCCTTAGAATCCCAAAACACCGTGGCCATGAGCTTTCCTGCGGACGGAGTGACTTTGAACTTCTTCGGCGGGTCTGATCCTTTTTTGTGCCACTGCATAGACTCTTGCTTGCTCTCAGGATCATAGTGATGAACCCACGTTTCATCACCACCAACAATCCGATCGAAAATACTTTGCGGATTTTCACCACAGAGGTCCAAAAACTCCTTACAACAGTCAACTCGCACTTGTTTCTGTAGCGCGGTGAGCATTCGCGGCACCAATCTTGCACTGACCTTTGACAAATTCAGGCGCTCATGAAGGATTGTGCGAATAGTAACCACGGATAGCTTAGTCATTTCTGCTAATGTTTTCACTCTTACACGGACATCTTCAAGTACAAGTTTTTCGACTAATTTGACGTTTTCTTCAGTAGCGGCACAAATTGGCCCACCAGCGCGGGGATCGTCTTCAATGCTCTCTCTACCCCGTTTGAATTCACTTGACCACTTCTGAATTGTAGATAATGAAGGCGCAGAATCTTGGTAAACAGCCACCATTTCTTCATGGATAATTTTTTGAGTTTTTCCTTGTTTTGTGAGGAATTTTATCACTGCACGATGCTCGATTTTTTTCATCATTGTCGAATCAGTCATCATAGTTTTTTTCGCAATGATATCTTGAATACTAATGGTGGCAATTAAATAAAATTTTGTATTTATACCCTCAAAGAGTGTCATTAACTAATGAGATAATTAAATTACCCTTATCATTAGTATATCACCTCGATACCGAGAATACATTGAACTCCCCTCGTACTTGGCGTTTGTGGACTATGAGCAAGCCTTCGATTCGATCAAAACCTGGGCGGTACTGCAGTCTCACCAACTGTGCCATCGACGACTATCGATACGTCGAAGTGCCGAAGTGTTTGTTCGAAAACGCCACTATGTCAGTCCGCCTCCAGGACCAGAGTTTAAAACCTATTCAACTATACGAGGGGTGAGGCAGGGAGATGTTATATCTCCGAAACGTTCGCCGCTGCGCTGGAAGACGTTTTCAAGGTTCTGGACTGTGAAGGACTCGGCATCAAATGAACGGCGACAACTTACACCTACTTGCTGATTATATCGTAGTCATGGCTCAGACCATGGAAGACCTCAGAACAATGCTCGATGGCCTCCGTAGAGTTTCCCAACAAGTAGGTCTTAAGATGAACATGGACAAGAAATCACGTCTGACAAGTCCATGTCGTACCTGCTCCTATTCAGGTTGGGAACTCTACACTTGAAGTTGTCAACAAGTACGTATAACTGGGAAAATTATCCGATTGGGTACGTCCAACTTCGAGAAAGAGGTAATTCATCGAATCTAATACGGTTGGGAGGCGTTCGGGAAGTCACGGCATATCTTCACGTCTGATATCCCGCAGTGTCTCAACACAAAAGTCTTTGGCCAGTGTATTTTGCAAGTGATGATCTATGGAGCCGATACGTGGTCACTTACTTTGGGCCTTATCCGGAAGGTCCGGGTAACTCAGAGGGCAATGGAAAGAGCTATGCTTGGTGTTTCCTTGCGAGATCGAAAAAAAAAAATTTGGAGATCCGCAGGAGAACCAAAGTCACCGACATAGCTCTCCAAATAGCCAGGCTAAAGTGGCAATTTGCAGGGCACATAGTTCAAAGAACCGATGGCCGTTGGGGCAGGAGGGTTCTGGAGTGGCGACCACGCACCGGACGCCGCAGCAGGAGTAGGCCTCCCACAGGGTGGGCCGACGATGTGTATAAGATTGCGGAGTCTGTGTGGAGAACCTTGGGGGAGACTTATGTCCAGCAGTGGACGTCTCTAGCCTGACATGATGATGGCTATGTGATTGAAAATATTATTACTGTCTATTATACGCAAATATAATATATTAAATAGCTACTATGGAAATA
The DNA here is from genome assembly GCA_944739405.2 of Euclidia mi. NCBI lineage: Eukaryota > Metazoa > Arthropoda > Insecta > Lepidoptera > Erebidae > Euclidia > Euclidia mi. The sequence continues at coordinate 39,659,278 of OX123186.2, read as the reverse complement.
GGGCCTTAAAATATACTTTTTTAGCTATTAATTGCTTACTAAGATTAGAAAAATAATCAAGGCTGTGCATATAAATTTTACAAATTGCTGTATATGTTGATGATAAGTAAAATATATATGTTGGTGATAAGGAAATTTATTTAATTAAAACTTTTTCATTTTGATTGATTCAATTTTCATACTACATTTTATTTAATTATCCAGTTTTTTGATATGTGATGCTTAGCTATAAAGACGTTATTAACAATTGAAGTAAGAAATACCTGACTTTAGCTTAGTAAGCAAGCATATATTTTTTCATATATTTTTTTATTTTTCGCTAAAACTTAGCTTAAAAGAGATAGGTACTATAACCTCTTTTTACGTAAGGTACTAATGTATAAATATTAAGAAAGGTCTTAGCTACAAAACAGTTAATAGACTTAGCGCGTTTATAGTTAAGCATTTTAGGGTAAATTTATTGAAAATTAGAAACCTCATAAATTTAAAGAAAATGCTTAGCTAAAAGATCTCTAAGTGTAGGTTAACGAGGCTTTAGTCCGGCAAAAAAGGTAAAAAAAATGTGTATTGCTTAACTAAACCAAAAAAAATCAGTTTTTTTATATAATTTCAAGTACATTTCTGAGCAGGAAATATCCTAATTGACGCTGGCAAATATTTGTTTCAATAATATTTAACAATCACGGATATATGTATAATAGTTTTCTAGAAACAACGATTCCCGCGTTTTTGACGTTTTTCTCCGAAATCATTTTTTGGGGTTAACGTGGTTTTAGTTAACGGACGGCAGAATATTATAAATTTATAAAAAGGGTATATTTTTTATCCTTTACCTTTTGTAACGCTTGTGTCGATGACGTTAATTGATATAATCTTTTACTATTTAATGAGCATTTTGAGTAAATTTTTTTTCCAATTTTATTATTTTAGGCTAAAGTTTATCAATCCTTTTTTAGGGTTCCGTAGTCCACAAGGAACCCTTATAGTTTTGTCATGTCCGTCCGTCTGTCCGTCCGCAGCCTAGCTCAAAGACGCCTGGTGCTAGAAAGCTAATATTTGACATGAATATAGACATAAGATATTGCAACAAAACTAGAATAAAATTTAGGAAAATATTTTTTTAAGGGTATCTCACCTACATATATAGTGGGGTTGAATTTTTTTTTGGTTGAGTACCCCATCATGTGGGGTATCATTGGATAGGTTTTAAAAAAATATTATTAGTTTGCTCAAATAATTTTTCGATCAAGTGATTGGTTTGTCAAAAATCAAGCTTTGATTTGAAAAAAATTGTTAGACTCAAGTGTCTGCCCCCTCTGCCGGTTAAACTATTAATTTGGAAGAGGTGAAAAAAATCACAAATGTAGTACCTACATATAACGAATTTAAAAGGAAAACTATCACGGCTAAGTAGATATCACTAGTGTACGAGTAATCTTCGGTTAACTTATAAATACATATTTCTGTGAGTTTACATTGGGCGCGCTGGCTTAATCTTAAAGATATACGTACTTTGGTATGTAATGTACTACGGTACTACGTATGCATAGTAGTAGTATATCTTGGAAACCGCATTTTATGTTTACAATACATAACTGGATACATACCTAGTATTTTTCTAAACAAATCTTAGGTTCTTATAATAGTGTTATTAAAATTATTTTTTCAGCAAAATAAACAGTCGGATTTGTTGTACATTAATACCATAGTAAGAACAGAATAGTAGGATAGCTTCATACAAATCGGCCGCCGCCGCCGCGCTGGTTTGAATGTATGCGTGAGTCGCCGGGGCGCCGTGTACGCACGCACTTTTCACGCACACAATCTCACGAGCGCGGCAAGCTCGGCGAAGGGATGCGCCGCGCGTCTGATCACGCGCATTCATGTAGGTACTACACTGCACGCCCGCTCGAATTGTTTATGTATATTCAGTTTTGTAATAAACGTTATTAATATTATACAATGTGTTAAACGACAGTAAATTAAACTTGTTACATTTTTCTCGCTATAAAGGGCATTTAGATAGTTATATAACGCTAAGTTAGTCGTAGGTGTTTGAAAAAAAATATATGCAAGATAAAATTGTAAAGTATTTAGCGCAATCACTTAAAAAAAACGACGAAAAAGCACGCGCGCCGACAAAGCCGGCGCCGCGGTGTAAACACGTGACAACCCGTGCGTCATCGCAAGAGTAGGCAATTAACTCGCCGAGCGGCCTTAGCTAACCTACTATTCTGTTTTTACTAAGTTCATACCCTTTGCAGCAAGTCATTATGAGCAACTACGGAACCCTACATTGCGCGTGGCCCGACACGCTCTTGGCCGGTTTTTTTAACCTGAAGGCTGTGTTACAGGATAATAATTCGTGACTGCGTTGGCACACTAAGTTAGAAGTAACACTTCATTAGACGGTACGCTGCACGAAACAGTAGTGAATTGTCACTAGAGAGTTTCGTTAATTCGTCAAAGTAACGGGTAACCTGAAGCCAGATCAGCAAAGTCAGATCAGTCAAAGCATCCAGCTTGCTATACTAATGACATCCACAAAGGTTCCTTTGTCAACTGTAATTGTTGCCATCGTCTTGCAGTATCAGCAATAGTGTTTCGTATCTTCTCTCGGTGTATAGGGTTCCCACCAAGAACTTAGGGTCCCAAGCCAACCTCACCTGCAAGTGGTGCACCTGCCGATCAACGGACGAGGCTCTGGCAAACAAAATATCCCGATAAGCGGCAATAGGCTCGCCACCACGTGGGATCAAAATACTGGCGAATAGTGAGCGTTTAATATGTCTCTGCCTACCCCTTCGGGGAAACAGGCGTGAGTCTATGTATGTATGTATGTATGTATCTTCTCTCGGGTATTCAGGTAGTTGATATGCTTTGACATGACTGTATTGATAAAGCTGTTGTATTTTTTTTTAGACTCACGCCTGTATCACCAAAGGGGTAGGCAGAGGTGTAATATTACACCCACATTTCATTTTTTTCATTATTTATTAATCTTCTTACGTATGACCTTCGCTGTGCGTATCATCTGTACGCCGATGACCTACAGATCTACACCCAGGCAAGAGTAGAAAACCTTTTCACTGCCATAGACGAAGTCAACCGAAATTTAAACACATTAAAGGATTGGTCTGACAGATTCGGCATATCAGTAAATCCAAGTAAATGCCAAGCCATCATGATAGGAAGCTTAAGGATGATGTGCAAAGTGAAATGAAATTCTCTGCCACCTATTACTTTCAGCGGATCTAACATTCCCTTCAGCCCTAGTGTGAAAAATCTCGGTTTACACCTGGATACTACTCTTGACTGGCGTTCTCAAATTGCGAGTGTCAGTCAGAAAGTCACGGGTTCCCTGCGGTCTCTCTATCGCCTTAAGAATTTCCTTCCAATCAAGACGAAAACAATGCTTGTGCAAACTTTAATTTTCCCTCTTATCGACTATGGTGATGTATGTTGTCTCGATCTGAATGCAGATCTGCTCAATAAACTTGACCGACTTCTCAACAGTTGCATTCGGTTCATTTTCAATCTCCGTAAATACGACCATATTTCCTCTTACCGTGCCCAATTGCGATGGCTGCCTATCCGCCAACGGCGCAATTTGCGCACGTTAACGACGCTTTACTCTCTTTTAAACTCACCAAACGCTCCTTCTTATCTGACTCCTCACTTTCAATATCTCTGCAGTGGACATGACAAAAACCTTCGTTCCACAAATAATCTACTTCTGTTGGTTCCTTCCAATAGCTCCACTCTTGACCATTCGTCTTTTAACATCCAGGCTATTCATCTGTGGAATTCACTCCCTCCAGAGATCAGGATGTCTTCGTCTCGTGAACTTTTTAAGGCTAGAGTACGTAGGCGATACATGGAACAGTTAATAGAATCACAACAATAGGCATATTTGTATATTATAAGTTATTTTATATATATTTGTACATAATATTACGTAACGTATGTATTTATAGCTATGTATTTATTTGTGTATTTTATATTCGTATATATATATTATAATTATATGTATTTATTATCTGATTTTATTATATTGTTCGTTATATTATTAGTTTCCTATATAACGTTACATATTTCATATTTTATGAATTAACTTTACGTTTTTCTTATGCACCTACCATGATTGTCTCTGCACCACCCAAAGGTTGACTGGTAGAGAATGCCAATGGCATTAAGTCCGCCTTTGTGCAATAATTTTAAATTATGTGCAAGAAGTTTTAAAATAAAAAAAAATAAATAAAAAACATTTCTCCATGATTTTTTAGGTCCCACGTAATAGAGGGCGAGCCTATTGCCGTTACCGGGCACATCACCAGACTCCGTGCTGCTACTGAGAATTCGGAAAAACCCAGTAACACGTTTTGCTCGACCCGGGAATCGAAACCGGGACCTCCGATCAGTAGTCGCATGCACTATCCACTGGACCGCGGAGGCAGTCAAGAGGCAGGCAGAGATGCTGTTGTCTCACATATAATGTACAAGTTCTCGCATATACAAAAGATTATGGATTTGATGTCAATCAATCCAATCTTTTTTGTTTTCACTTTGAATAGTAGACGTAGCAACTGGATATAAAATAATATGCTAGCGGCTGAACCTTTCAATATATGTAAATTAAAACTAGCTCACCTTCAAGCGTTTCATCACTCAAAAAAGGGATTTCTTCATTGCTAGAACATAGGTAATAGATCAGTAGATATTTTGTCGATAACTTGATACCACTTAATATAGACTGTAAAAACTACATACAACAGACAAAAAGATTTATACCACAACTTCTTAATACTAAAACTTTAAAGAATCTTCAGCAGTTTTTTGGACTTATAATTTTACTAAAAGATGCGTTTACCCTTAGCTAAACTAGATACAACACTACTTACCGCAGCTAAATATTTTTTGTAAGCCTTTTCGATGTTCGAACAATCCCTTGTTAGTGCACCCTTACGATTTCTAAAGAGCATATGCCTAATTTCAGCTTCTTGCGCCCAATAGTTTTGGCTGTGCATTGTCCGTCATTCAGTCAGTAACGGAGGAATTTTATTTTTAAATTAAGGTGACATGTATTGAACAGTATAATATTACCGATAGGATAAAATCAAGTTGTATTGCTTCGATCGGGATAAAAGAGGGAGTTCAAAATAATCACCAATTGGATGCCTCTCCTATATTCAAAATATTTTATTTTTCTATTAATCTACTCAGAAATTATCATTCTCCTAGCGTTATCCCAGTTTCATATCGGGGTCCGCTTACTAGTCTAACCGGATTCAGCTGAATATTAGCCTTTTCACAGAGTGACTGCCTGTCTGACCTCCGCAACCCGAAAGGATAGCGATTAGAAATAAGTTTTAATAAAAACTTACTGCCCCTAAAAGTAATATGAATTTTATGATATTTTAAGTTTCCATCTCCAGCTCTTTTCCCAGTTGGTCTAAAGAGTCAGACGTGCTAGTGTACAATTTGTATGAGAGTGTTCATAATTAAGACGTACCAAGAGAACAGACGGATTATACCAGTGGCAGTATATGACACTGTTCACATTTATGCGAACCGAGAAAACAACCGGTTTGTTGCAGTGGGTACGGGCTGTATGTAAAACTAAAACCGTAACCGAAGTACTCCAGGTTGCCAACGTTAGTGCGCGCATAATACGTCATACCGATGATATACTATCACTTTGTACCTCTTTAGTTAAAGTAAGGTGTTGTGTTTGGGGAGCTCTGGGAGCTTTCTGCAGTTCAGAGAATGACGCACTCTACAGATTTATGTAAGGTTCGGAACGGATACATTTATATATTTTTGTTACAACGTAAGATATAACTATTTTATATATTATGGATTTTGATATATACTCAAAGAAAAAAAATACTTGCTTTCATAATAAAAACTACTTACTTTACGTGTTACAGTAATTATCAAAATTAAATCATACAAATCACAAAGCCTATATTCTGGCATTCAATTATTTTGATTTTGGAGAACTTTGGAGAATGAAGGTATGGTATGTAGAAATGATATTCTTGACTCCAGGATTCAGAATAATTTATTTGTAATTTAGTGCTGTTTATATACAAAATGTACAACTAGGCTGATTCAATCTAAATGCAGATAAATAGAAATGTAAAATGTTCAAAACAATCAACCAATTAATTTAGAGTACAATCGGCCAATAATATTTGAGTTGAGTGTACGTAAGTAATCCGCCAGGTGGTTCATACGTCGCGCGAGCGTTTTCCCGCGCAAACGGGAACATACTTATACTGGTGGCATAAGCGCGGCGGCTCCATTTGCCGGTCACTCGTCGAGCGAAGATGTCGTGCGTTCGCGCGTCAGCGGGCACGGCGCGTGCGTCAACGTAATAATATTTGCAGAGCGAAGATTTCTTGAAGTCGTCGGCGTGTGTATCTTCGAGTTCGCAAGAGAACTCTTCTTGTTTCTATTTAACGTTGCAAAAGTCTATAAAACTGTTCTTTTCAGAACAACAACAAAAGTCCTTGAACAGTCCTTGTCAGGACTATTATCACTGTTTCTATTTAAGCACTTGAGTCCTTTTCAGGGCTGTGTGTATCCATGTTTCTATTTACATTACACAAAAGTCACTGTAGGGACTGCTAGGTATAGGATAGCTACAGATGATATGTCACGTGTCATCAGCATCCACAGTTATTATTTAATTTTAAGGCACTGCTCTCCCTTGTGTGTTGCTGTTAGAAAATCAGCCATTTTTAAGTTTTTGTATTTATGTATGTTGAGTTATACTATGTCGTCAAGTGTTGTTCAGTTTGCAATCAAGTTGCGAACTGCCACATATTTTTGCAGCCTTGTGTCATATTTAAATGATAATTGTGGGTCTTCCAAAATGCATACTTGACAAAAATCATCCCAAATAGTATTTTAAAAACTTTTTTACTAATTTTGGTACAAAACCTGAATAAATAAGAACATAATATTACTTCATACAATATTATTTAGCGGGTCTTAGTCGCGATAATTTTATATTTCAAGGCATAAATACCTCTGTTATTCTCCTACGTTTCTACCGACTTGCAACGGTTGTGGTCGCGGAGTGCCTTGAAATATAAAATTATCGCGACTAAGACCCGCTAAATAATATTGTATGATGTATACAAATCGCGAAAGTTTAAAATCGATTATAATATTACTTGAAATATGAGCAGTTTCACTCATAAAAATCACTTGAGGATAACCTAATGGAAGGAAAGTGGAACCCACCACGCACCCTCGAATTGACCACCCCAACTATTGCAATAGAAAAAGGTTGACAATATCGAACTCCTCTAAAAGGATAAGGGATATAGGAATGGTATGGGTTCCAGGAAGATACCTGACTTGCAGTATCCCGCTGTATGCGCCGACTATTCTTCGACACGTGTTTCGCCTCTGCACGAGGCATCCTCAGGAACGATGGGCAACGACTAAGGCTCAGTAAGCTCTATCCTTTTAGAGGAGTTCGATATTGTCAACCTTTTTCTATTGCAATAGTTGGGGTGGTCAATTCGAGGGTGCGTGGTGGGTTCCTCTTTCCTTCCATTAGGTTACAATGGAGTTCCGCCAAGTAACGCCTGATTCAATCAACTATACTCACTTTAGGATACCTAGTAAATAGAATACGCGTATACAATTTTGAACGAGATATCTAGATTAAATGTTTAACTATGAATAAAATATGATTTTTATAAAAATCAACGAAGCGGCATATAATCATTGAAGCGTTGAACAGCTGAAAACGTTCACACGTATTTTTTTTAACCGTTTAGAATCGAACTTTATAGCTAAGCTGTGATTTGCCATTGAAAATATATATATGGTTTAGTTATACTCTATGTTTATTTAGAAATATGAATAATTCAACATTTGTACTTTGAATTGCAAACATTTAGTGCAGAACAGTGCTTCCATGAAGTGAATGCCCAACTTTCTAATAAATTTTATTATTTTAATATTGTTTTTGTCACTTTCATGTAATATTATTTCAGTTATTTTATATTGATTACAGCGGCTTCAAAGTGGGTACACAGTATTCCTTATAGAATCTGTATTATTTTTCGATTAAACTATTTATGATTGTTGTAAGCGAAACAAAAATAGAAAAAAAATGCTACTACAAATGCAGTTTTGGCGATTACCCGTCAGGTATATAAAATTACTTGTTGCAAGCTATTTCCAGATATTTAAAAATCTGCGTATTGCCGAGCATTCTAGGCTAGCCTCACAAAGGCCTACAAAAGTAACCCACTTCAAAGTTTATGTCTCTAGCTTCAGTACATTAGTTTCTGTAAGGATATCTCAGTCAGGATATTTTCTTTTATAGATATTATATAAATGTACTGAGGAGATCATCGTATTTCAGCAGAAAATAACATGAACATTAATCTTATCTTTAACGAAACAATGCTATCATGGAACTCCTAGGTCATTATCCTCAGCAAATAAAATAACAGAAATAGATCTTTTTGGGTTTAACTTATTCGATGTAAATTTTCTTAACAACATAACTTGGATTCTAAAAATAGAAAAAATACATGTAAAAGAAAAAGATTCTATTAGATTCTGATACAGATATCATGTTCGTCGAATATGCAACACAAATTAGATTTTGGGCAGATGATTGTGTACCGAAAAAAGCAATACAGTATTACGTAGACCTGCGACAGATCCAATTAAGTCGATAAAAGATAAAACACGAGAACGATTTGGAAAAAATTAGAACTAACCGTATGTAGTAAATATGTATTATCTTTGGTTCTTTCTACCCTTAGTAACATACAGGTGAGATAGGCATATTCTTAGACGTCGCTTTAGTAAAAATTGGTAATGGAATGAAGAAAATATCTGACCTTCAAGAATAACTTGTTTTTACAGCTGCAATTTTATTAATAGTGCAATTGTGTTTGTAACCATGTAGTAATTGATAAAAATAAGACTTTCTAAATTAACTCTAGCTATATGGTGCCTCTTTTTATTTTCAGTGGGAGATTATTTCAAAATCTTTTAAATGTAGTATTTAAGTTTTAATTTACTTAAAATTACATAATTATTATTTCAAAGCATTAAGGAACACTTCTAAATAGAAGTGGTATATTTTTAAATTTTTGATTACATGTTATGTATCCAAAAAGGGCTTTTTATACCCGATTTACGACTCGATGTATTACTTCGTTGAATTTCGCCGAATCCAACATTATGATGCAAGAACAACACAACTAACTATTGCTTGCGCCACCAGACTAAGATTTTTTCTAATAGTACAATTCGTTAAACTGAGGATTACTTGAACCTAATTTCAGACTTAAGGCTAAAGCTCTTTTTTTTAGCGGTAGGTGCAAATAAAGTAACCACACATTCGAAATTAGAAATATATTTTAAACTAGAAGACGCCAGCAGCTACGCCTGCATTTTTTTTTATTTACCCATTTTGGCCGATCCCGTGGGAATTTCGGGAAATCCCTTCTTAGTGCACCTCTACGGTCCCCAAGGAACACACATGCCAAATTTCATCTTCCTGCGCCCAATAGTTTCGACTGTAGCGTGTCTGTCAGTCAGTCAGTAACGCAAGGATTTTATATATTAAGATTAGATTTACCACATATAAAGTACTGTTTTTGTGCTAATTATAACTAAAATACTTACTGTTATATGTCCTACTGTTATTAGTTCTGTATGTGACACTTAAGAACATTGCACAAACACCACCTGCTAACTGATCAGTTTCACCATATTTATCATCACTATCACTAAGATACAACAAGATACTCTGGAGATATGTCACAATACGCTGATATTATACTGGCGCAGAAGAGCCTTGAAGAAAGTGTGACCAAAAAAATGGACGAGCTTCAGGCCCAGTTACAAAGTGGAACGTCTGCCAAAGATACTGTAGCCAAAGTAGCAGAGGAGTTCCGTACATTCCGGGAACTAACTTTTCTATGTTCGGGCTGCTCAGGAAGCAAATTGCTGCATGCGCTCAGGCTGTTGACAACATTGACATGAGACAACGAAAGAAAAGCCTAATATTCTCAGGTATTCCTGAACACAGTAAGGAAAACTGTGTGGCCATTGTTCTAGATGTCCTTCATACAAGATTGGCGATGAAGGATGTCTCTGAAAGTTCCATAAAAACATGCCTTCGTCTTGGGAGCAATGGTAAAGAGCATCATCGTCCCATTGTGGTAAAGTTTGCGAGCTTGGAGGTGTAGGCTGCTGTCTGGAGAGGGAAGACCGAGCTAAAAGGGTCGTCAATATCCGTCAGGGAGTTCTTGACCAAGGCGCGGCAGGCAACTTTCAGTAAGGCGAGGCAACATTTTGGGATGCGGGATTGCTGGACTCAAGACGGCATTGTAAATATCAAGTGCCCTGATGGAAGTCGTCTCAAAGTTACTTCACTGGACGAGTTAGAGCCGTTACTTAAAAAGTATCCCAAAGTTTCTTCAGGTACCTCTAGCTGAACTTGGTATAACCAGTAATGTCTCTTTTTGTTCTACGCATCCGCATAATGAACTTTCTATTGTTTCATTTTGTTTGTTAACGTGTATGTAAACAGAATACTTGTATTGTCAAATTCTATTTTGTCTTGAGCCACAAGCATGTTTTGATAACATTACTTCGTACTTAATAACCCACTTTTCCTAATTTAAATCAGTGCAATTATAAACTTTTTTGTAGGTGTTTACTGTTTAAGTTAAATGTCAAAGTGACATGACATATGATTGTTATGATATTTGAACTCTTGCGGATGCGTTCAGAAACAATCCTATCTTAAAAATTGTTTGTCATGCTAACTTTAATCATCGTATTTCATTTGGTTTGTCTTATTTTAAAGAATGTAATTATAGCTGTAAGATCAGTATATTGTCAATTGCTTCAGTTGGCGGGTGGTGCAGAGGTCATTTAAGTAATAGTCAATTTCGTGCATGTTATTATTAATGTTTATTTATTTTTAAGTTAGTCTATTATTATTATATATATATAAATTATTATGTATATTTCCGATGATGATTCTTTTTTATCAGCGAATGATTTAGATGATTTATCTGCCGATGATAGCTTCTGTTCACTTAATTATAACTAGTCCCTACGTGACATACTACACGAGAAGTTTATACTGATAGCTAATAGCTTATTAAATGTGTGTCATATTAATGCACAAAGTGTGCCAAGTCATAATAACGAACTCTTAGCTACATTTACCGACATCAACGTTCATGCCATCCTGATCTCTGAGAGCTGGCTCAAACCTCACCTCCTTTCTACCTTATACCCTCTTTCTGGTTTTGTCTTAATCCGGAACGACCGGAATGACAGGCGAGGCGGAGGCGTTGCTGTTTACCAACGTAGCAATCTATCCTTCAAAATTCTTACTTCTTCCTCTCAAAACTCTACTTCTGCGGAGTATCTTTTTCTAGAGGTTTGGGTCAGGGGAACTAAATTGGTTCTTGGAGTAGTATACTGTCCTCCTTCTGTCAATTACTTCACTGTAATTCACTGATTTGGAATCGGTTTTAGAATCGCTGGGTTCTGAGTACGCACATCATATCATCATGGGCGATTTCAACACTGACCTTCTGTCCCATCTTTCATCTCGCTCCCTCAAACTCACCCACATCATCGAGTCTGCCAGCCTCCACGTTTTACCTCTCAATGCCACTCACCACAACTCTAACGGGGAGGACACCTGGTTAGACTTAATCCTCACTTCTAATCCTACCTTAGTCCACCTTCACGGTCAACATCTCCTCCTGGCTTATCCCGTCATGACCTTGTCTTCCTCTCGTATGTCCTGAAGCCTCCTAAACCGTGTCCTAAAGTTCTGTACTTGCGTTGTTTTAGGCGCATGGACGTTGAAAAATTGAGGTTGGATGCTGCAAAAATCGGCTGGAAACCGTTGAGATTGGCCATCACTATCGACGACAAAGTAGACTTCTTCAACAACACGGTTAAGGCGAGGTTGCAGTACAGTGCGTAGCTCGACCTCACCCCCCGCAAAAACAAAAACACGGCGGTGGCGTCAGCGAGTGAGCGGGGGGAGAGGAGGAGGGGTTTCGTGTGTGCGTGTGCCACAGCGCAGCGTAAAAAAACCGTAGAAGAGTTATGCGAACTTCAAAAGTGGCACATTAAAAACTGACAAATTCATGACAAACTTTTTTTTTCTAAATGTCTCATTTGGCTTTATTCGCGTACGCGCTGCGGTCGGAAGCGTTCGCTCTTTTACTCGCGTGTGTGTACGTTACATTTGAAACTGCCGTCGTGTGTAATGAGATTTTGCTAAAGTAGTTAAACTATAGTAGGAAAATGACTAAAAGTTATGGAATCATTTCTCATTCATGAGTATTACAATATTACAACGTTTTATTTTCAATTTATAATAAATTCAGTATCACAAATAATAGAGTGAATAATAAATTGGCATTTAGCGAGTGTAAAAGAGAAGCAGTATTGTGCGTGTTCAAAGACTAAAAAACAAAGTATCCAGATGGGACATTCGTAATAATAAAATACTGATGTGTGTTTTTGTCAAGTAATAAAAGTGATTTGAGGCTGAATCAACACAATATATTATTATTATAGAAATACAAAATCATACGTAAGTTACAAACATTGACGGATGATCAAAGTCCATTCACTTGTTCTTGTTTTTCTCCTTTTAGTATTAAACAACTAAGTAGATTGTACTGCACCATTTTCGCTGCCGACCCACCGTACCCCTGGCAGTACCCCTGGGAGTATGGTGGGTCTTTCAAAGCTTAACCGTACTACCAGATAATATTGTTGTGTAACTAGTTTATTAATTTCAGTTCGTTAATTTCAAGTTCTACTATTTTGTGGGATCATTCCCAGTTCCCAGTAGTAGTATTGAACAATTCTATGATAGAACTGTCCTAATTCTATTAGCACAACTTGATGAGGAGAACAGAACTAATGGGATAAGTAATAGGAAATGTCCCAGTCTAGTTCTATGTATGTTTTTACAAGGGTATTCAATAGAACTACTGGGAATGATTCGTAGTGTCACGACATCGCGCTCATATATCCGAATAAATATGTTTTGTAGACGTTCATTTGTTTAATGTGTAAAACAAATGAACGTCTACAAAACAAATGAACGCCTACATAACAAATGAACGTCTACAAAACAAATGACTTACAGAAAGAGATCAGCTATCGATAGTGATCGCAGAAAACAGGTGCATGCGATTTTCAACCTAATTGACATTAGTCAGAATTTATAATTTTATTACCCTAATAGTGCCAAAAAGCGAGAAAAAACAAAAAAAAAAAGTTTGTCATGAATTGTCAATAAGGTCGAAAATCGCATGCACCTGTTTTTTGCAATCACTATTGATAGCTGATCACTTTCTGGTAGTCATTTGTTTTGTAGACGTTCATTTGTTTTGTAGACGTTCATTTGTTTTGTAGACGTTCAATTGTTTTGTAGACGTTCATTCGTTTAACACATTTTTATAAATACATATTTATTCAGATTTGTGAGCGCGATGTTGTGACACTACCCTTGTAAAACATACATAGAACTAGTGGTAAATTTCCTATACCTGTTTCTATTCTTCTCATCAAGTTGTGCTAATAGAACTAGTGGGAAAAAAAGTATCACTAGTTCTATCATAGAACTGTTCAATAGAACTAGTGGGAATGATTCGACAGCGCAAGGATGATGATGATGACGGGTCTTCAACAGTACCGCAGATTATACCTATAATATACAAAGCATTATAACCATCAGCAGTAATACCTAAACGTTTTATTATCTAATTTATCTCCTTGTTGCACTATATCATCGTACTAGCGCTTGTTTTCGCTTGTCTAAAAATACAAAAACGTAAGTACTAAGTCATTATCATACTCGTACGAGAGATAATACTGTTCAGTTTAATGTCCACGTAGCACGTTGGTATAACACTACGAGCATTTCAGCCAGGTGTACGGTTAAGCTTTAAAAGACCCACCATACCCCCAGGGGTATTGCCAGGGCTACGGTGGGTCCGCAGCGCACAGTTTTTATATTAACGTACTGTTTTAGGTTTCCATTGAATGAAATGTACCTTTTTAATAAATGTTATAAATAAATCATATCGACTTTTTATTTCCCTACCTAAAATGAATTAATCAAATTTACTTTGAGGCGAATTGAATTTACTCAAGACAGACAAAGTGATCATGTCGCATCTGAGTCAAATTATTGTTTGTGAAACGGTCAGCAAGATGTCACAATGCGCTTCGGTCCAGAGAGTATATGTTTATCTCTATTTCGCGCTTGCGATTAGATGTGCTATCTCACTTACACTTCTTATCTAATTCTTAGTGTGTCGTTTTGACATATTTATATTAGTGTGCGTACGCTTTTCGCGATGCGTGCCACTCGTAAGCTCCGTCATGTTACCTTGTCAGTAACCTGTCTACGGTTTCTTACTAGTATGTCTATGGTTTGAACGATTGAGTTTGGAATACGAATTACTTTGTACTTTTGCGAAAACGTACATGCGGGGGTGGAGGGGGATTTTGCGGAGCAACGACGTACGTCCGCCCTCAATCACGCCTAGACAGGCACTGATGAACGGCCGGCGAGCGATATAATGCCAATATTTTGACTATTTTTTTTCTTGGAGAAAAATGATAACGAAATTACGAAATCTGTTTTTACCATTTATTTTAAAATAAAGAGCTCTTTCTATTGATTATACTTTCATATAAATTCATTATGGAATCTCTAAGCAGTACACGTTTAAAATTGTGATTTAGTGCCATGTTTGACATTTTTTTTTATCGAACCAATCATTCCAAATCGTGTTTCTATCTTTACGATTTACTAGAAGATATGTTCAACTTTTCTACTTTAATTTTTATTCATTAAAAATATCATAGTTCATGGGACTTTCAGACGTTCAAAAATCTTAAAAAGTACTGCAACCTCGCCTTAAGAGGTTATTCGATGTGCATGCTCCCATTAGAAAGGTCAAATTGAAGCGTCCACCTGCACCTTGGATGACGCAGGGTATTCGGATGGCAATGCGACGCAGAGACCGAGCTTTTCGAAAGTATAAAAAGGATCGGTGTGAAGACAATTGGTCTCTCTTCAAGATAGCAAGGAACAGGTGCAATCAGATGGTACGCAACGCTAAACGCCGACATATTCACGACAACATTACTAATTCATCCCCTGCCAATGTATGGCAGTTTTTAAGATCACTGGGCATTGGTGAACCTCACGGCCAAGTGGTTCTACCGGTGAGTATTGGTTTGGATGACATTAATCGTCATTTTTCTACCACTCTCACTTTAGACGACCAAACCAAGTGTCAAACCATGGCCTACTTGGACGGTATGCCTCGTCCGAACATTAACTCTTTCTCTTTTTCTCCTTTATCACCTGGTGAGATCAATAAAGCTATCCTATCCATTAAGTCCAAAGCCGTGGGTTGCGATGACATTAGTAGTCGCATGATCACGGTTATCCTTGATCAAATCCTGCCTATAATTATCCATATCCTGAACTTTTCCCTCAACACAGGTAAATTTCCCCACCTATGGCGTAAAGCCTATGTGCGTCCTTTACCTAAAATTTCCAATCCCACTCTGCTGACAAATTTCCGGCCTATATCCATTCTTCCTTTTTTATCCAAGGTACTTGAGTCGTGCGTTCAGAGACAGTTGTCCGGGTTCGTTTACCATAACAATATCCTTTCTCCACTTCAATCTGGATTCAGACCTGGACATAGTACTCTCTCCGCATTGCTCAAGGTGACTAGCGATGTGAGGGCGGGGGTTGAGGAAACCAAGGTTACACTTTTGATCTTGGTGGACTTCTCAAACGCCTTCAACAACGTCAATCACGACCTCCTTCTTTCAATTCTTTCCTACCTCATGATCTCACCTATGGCACTGGAATGGTTCTCATCTTCGAGGACGCCAGCAGTCAGTACGGATTGATGAAACCTCATCAATCTGGTGTGACTTGAACTCTGGTGTTCCTCAAGGCGGAATACTTTCTTCTCTTTTGTTCTCATTATTTATTAATCTCCTTACTCATGAACTTAATTGTGCGTGTCATCTGTATGCCGATGATCTGCAGCTTTACACACAATCTAAGGTGGAAAATCTACATTCTGCAATAGGAGCAATAAACCAAGATCTTAATGCAATCAAGGATTGGTCGAAATGGTTTGGATTGACTGTGAATCCTGATAAATGTCAGGCCATTCTAGTTGGCAGTTCCCGTATATTAAACAGGGTTGACCTGCAGGCACTACCAGCCGTCATGTTTGATGGGCAAATTATCCCGTTTAGTTCTAGCGTCAAGGATCTTGGTATATATATTGACAGCAACCTTGATTGGCACACCCAGGTAGCGAACATCAGTAGTAAAGTAACTGGTGCCTTACGGTCGCTCTATCGGCTGAAGAACTTTCTGCCGGTCAAGACTAAGACAACGTTAGTACAGACTTTAATATTTCCTATAATCGACTATGGTGATGTGTGCTACCTCGATCTTAATGCAGATCAGCTCAACAAGCTCGACCGCCTTCTCAATAATTGCATTAGATTCGTTTTCAATCTCCGCAAATATGATCATATTACAGAGCACCGATTAAAGTTACGATGGTTACCCATTCGTCAACGGCGTAGCTTACGTACTTTGTGTACTCTCTATTCTTTATTGCACTCCCCACATGCTCCTGCGTATTTAACTCCTGACTTTCAATTTCTTTGTAATACACATGAGAAAAATCTCCGTTCCTCAAATAACCTTCTTCTCCTTCGTCCTTCTCACACTTCTAGCCTTGTACATTCTTCGTTTAACATTCAATCTATCCTTCTATGGAATGCTCTCCCTCTCGATATCAGGATGTCGACTAGCCGTTTCACATTTAAAACCAGAGTTCGCCAGACTTTCATAGACGCACAAACTGAATCATCGTAGGATTATCGTCTATTTATTTTGTATGTATATAGTTATATTGTATATACATACATAGACTCACGCCTGTTTCCCCGAAGATGTAGGCAGAGGCATATTAAACGCCTACTTTTCGCCAGTGTTTTGATCCCACGTAATAGGTGGCGAGCTTATTGCCGCTTATTGGGACCCTAAGACCCTAAGTTCTTAGTGTGAACCCTATATATTGTATATATATATATATATATACAGATATATATATATATATATATATATATATATATATATATATATATATATATATATATATATGTATGTGTGTATGTATATATAGCTTTAATGGAAAGATAAATGAAATAGATACTAAGATCTAGCAAATTAAGGCTTTTGATCCATATTATAAAGTAAATCTAGCTGAGCAGCTATGATGAATCCTTAATAAAACAAGCACGTACAAGATACATCCTCAGGCCACGTAATCACCAAAGTACCGTATATGAGAACACGAAACACCACTAATACATATTGTCGCGAGGTTTTAAAATAAAGGTGGAGAGTTTTCCACTCAGACAGTCTTCTTACTATTCGTTTTGGATAAGCAAACTTCCACTCTGAAGTCTTCTCTCACATAACATTAAAACGAAGGACCGGCGACGGATATATTTGAATACAGCATTTTAAATAGTTCGAATTCGTTGAAAATCGTTAGATACATTCAAAGCGTTATTTTGTAGGGTTCCGTGTCCAAAGGGTAAACGGGACCCTATTACTTAGACTCGGCTGTCGGTCCATCAGTCTGTCGTCGTAACTGTCTGTCCGTCTGTCATCTGGCTGTACAGTAGAGTTAGACAGTTGAAATTTTCACACACGATGTACCGCCATAACAAAAGATCTAAAAATATAATAAATTGATATTTTGGAGGGCTCCCATACAACAGACATAATAAAATTATTTTTTGCTGTTTCTTCAGATAATGCATGGAAGGCACGGAACTCTACGTCCTTCCTCCGTAGTCCAACTCGCACTTGGCTGGTTTTATAATTAAATACGAGTAAATAATATTACTATTTTATATTTGAGAATGCCTTGCAAAATCTAGATTTTTTAATCTTCATTTCTCAATGTTTTCATCGTCATCCTACTTTGCTTAAAACCAAGACATGTTCCATTCATTTTCGAAAATACGGTAGCTATAGAGATTTCAAGGATAAGAATATACTAAAACTAGATCATAACTTTAAGATAGTATCTCTTTATTTGACTCATAAATGTTTATAATATAAGAAAGATTCTGTATAAAAGAAAAAAAAGGGAAAATGTCTGTTGCAGGAACTTTAAGGCGGGAAAACTTGAAGGGATGTAGTGTTTTTTCTGGTGAACAAATCCTTGCTTGAAGGTGGACAAAAGTTTTTGCCTAATCTTACCCTTCTAACGATTTGCCAATTTGGCAGGGTTGGTAAGTAATTTTCTGATAAGCGCAAATTCCGAAGGTAGGTATGTAACTCTTAAATAACATACCTTCGGAATTCCTGTGTAATCGCTAAGATAATTAAAACTAGTTTTAGTGAGGGGTTTCTAGTACCTAATGAAATTACGGATAGCAGATAAACGTTATTTATAAATACATAACTTTTAGCACTTAATTAATGTGCAACTAAATTAGACTTCGTCTGTACTATTTAACCTATAACTGCTTTTTTCAACACAACAGCAAGTAATCGACGTATCTAAGACATGAATAGCTTGCTTATAGCATGTTCTTTATTATTCCCGCCTTATTTATTCCATCAATTGCGTCTCATCTAAAGGTTAATTAGTTATTGTATTTCGCATACGCAGTAAACTATTTGGTTCCAGGATATTTTTTACGAGGTAGCGAACAGTTAATATCCAAAATTGCAAGCATACGTTATCAACGGCAGCTGTTTACATTCAGCGAATCGAAAATACTGGTAAAATGTCACGAATTTTTAGGTACACGTGAAAATATACCAAAAATCGCGAATGGCTGCTTATAATGGGCGGTTATAATGGTAACTATGTAAATCGATATTACGATTTTTATTGCCAAAATTATGGTGATACTAGAACTTTTGAAAACATGCGTTTGTATTTATTAGCAAAAATATGCTAACATTTTATTTTGGATGTCATTTGCATATTATTACAAGTTATTGCAAAATTAGTACAAAAAAAGTAAATACGCTAAAAAGTCAGGTGTAAATATTTTCCACTGAATTAGGGATTTTTTGTTTTAACGTTTGTAAAACAAATTATCTGTTTTAATATCTCGTAACATGTCTGTGCCCGTCTCAAGATTGCGGCTACATTCAGTGACAGAAACATAATTAGACCGCAGCATACCGATGTAGGTACAAACAACGGTAGATCATTAATTTCGTTCACGATCTCACTAACGAAGGTCGTTTGAAGTGAGTTAAACACTAGTTCTCATTATAATGATATGGAGACGCCATACGCTTCAATTATTACACTCTAATTACCCAGACGCTGGAGAGATACGGTGTTTGTAGACGGTAATTCTGTTAATTAACTTTGTTTATTATTGCTGATTATGTATTGCAGAACATATTTTTTATCATTAAATTTTGGTTAAAATTATGTTCTCATAATTTAATTGAAAAACTTCGGCAACAATTTTTTACTTCCCGTTAATATTAAAACTTAATTAATATTGGTTTACATAGATTTTCGATTCACAAAATTACGCTTTATATTTAACGTAAATTATCGGGCGCCTTTATCTTATTAGTTTTTAAAACACGGAATTAACAATTAGTTAACCTCGGACAACAACAATGGAAGTTGAAATATTATATTACAAGAAATATTGAAATGAAGGTACCCTTTTGAATAACCAAGGGAACAAAAACACTTTTTCGTGAAATGCGGTTGACCTTATTTAAAAGGTATACCTTTTTTGAAAGGTCCAAGATATCATCATTTAAAAAAATACATACCTATTTTGTCACGTAACATATGTTGTGTTTTTTTGTTGCATTTCATATAATACTACAAATCCATCAGTATTCGCCACCTCAAGTGCCAATGAACTCGACATAATAATTAATTAAGTTAGAAACAAACGACAGAAGCCTAAATTTTCTTCTCCCCGTTAAAGACATAAAGACATATTTATTTCTGCATTTCGATTGTTTACAACACTTATACAAGTCAAAACCCTATTCTAGATGATGTCGGTTTTTCCTAGCTAAATGACTTCTTGAGAAGAAAGGCCGAAACAAACTCAGAGTCATTGCTTTTTTTTGTTACTTCAATTTCTTTCATCTTTTCTTATTTTTTTAAAGTCCAGACATGAGATGGGTTTAGTATGCGAGTACAATGCAGGATATCGTCAGACGCTTTTGACTGACTCAGCCCACTGATGGCCCGCATTCAACAGCCATCGTACGGCTCAACCTTGATTGAGGGAGCCAGCACAATCTGTATCACTATGCCTCCACGCCATCAGAAAGTGCATGCATAATCATGTCAGCCTAAGCCATCAGACAGGTTGCCACAATTATTTGTTTAAATGTTTAATAAAGCCCACATCGTAGTCACAACTTTACATTTTCGTTCGCAGCTTTAAGTCGTCTGTCTTATGAAACGGAGTGAATCGGCGGTAACGGAGTGAGAGAGTGCCTTACTCTCTCACTCAGTCTGCCTATATGAATGAAGATTAGCGGGGGCATTTCATATTTGATAACATTTATATACGAGGTTCTATTGATTATGATTATTTTAATTACTTCACTTCTTTATACACGTAGAATATGATATGGTGAGAAGTCTGTTGTAAACAGTGTGTATGGAGCTAGGAATACGGCGCGATACATTCTTGTTCTGCACTCTCACTGAGTACCCGCTATTCACAATTAGCCATGGTGCTGCTCTTTTTGAGACTTAAGTAAGTTTCTCAACTTGTTTCTGCAACTAAATTGAAACATGAATAATAAATTTGATTTAAACATAAATAAATGCAAAGCGATAACTTTCACTAAAAAGGTACAAATATTTAAATTTAAATATAGACTGT
Organism: Euclidia mi; assembly: GCA_944739405.2. Classification (NCBI taxonomy): domain Eukaryota; kingdom Metazoa; phylum Arthropoda; class Insecta; order Lepidoptera; family Erebidae; genus Euclidia; species Euclidia mi. The sequence continues at coordinate 39,638,269 of OX123186.2, read as the reverse complement.
GTGATGTGCAAATAGAAACTGTCCAGTCAATAAGAGATCTAGGCGTCACATCGGATAGCAAGTTACACTTAGATATGCATATCGATGTTATAATAACTAAGGCGTACAAGATGTACGGGTTCATTATGAGATCCTCCACAAAATTTACAAGGCCAACTACTTTTCTCCATCTTTACAAAGCCTTGGTAAGGTCCCAGTTAGAATACGCTGTGCCAATTTGGAATCCTTTTTATGAAAAATACAGGCAAGAACTGGAGTCCGTTCAGAAAAAGTTTATGCGTACTGTACAATACAAATGTTACCATAATTACCTGTCATACGAACAACTACTAGAAAAATATAATATTTTAACACTTGAAAATAGACGTAAACTGCTCGAATCAATGTTGCTCTACGACATATGTAATAATAGATATGATTGTCCCTCTCTAGTTAGTCAAATCTGTTATAGCTATTTGCAACAGCTCGCTGTCGTACTAATACAGGTAAACGTTCTCCACTATAACGTTTATTCTTATAATATCAATTTCAACTCGGTAGACATTGCGGCGATTCGTCCTAGCACCTTTAAATGTAATATCATGAAGCTCCTAACATAGTTTTATCATATTTACTAACGCTTAAAAAAATATTATATGTAATACGTCCTAGCGCCTTGAAATGTAATATCATGAGGCTCCTAACACAGTTTTTATCATGTTTATTAACGCTTTAAAAAATTATTATATGTAATTCGTCCTAGCGCCTTAATGTAATATCATGAAGCTCCTAACATAGTTTTTTATCGAGTTTATTAACGCTTAAAAAATATTATATGTAAGCTGCGGTAAACGGTGTTGTTGACACAATTGTCAGCACCTTATAAACATTAATCTTTGTTGTCAATATGTATTGCTGCCACTGTTTGCTTTCCCAAATAAAAGAAAGCATTATTTTCTTTCATTACAAGGGCGATTTGTACTTAGGTATATTGATACTCTATCAAAGAAACTTTCTAATTAATTATATTAAAAGGGTTTTTTGTTTGTCATCAAATTATTACATGAGCTTGAGATAATTTAACACCGGCAGCAACAAAAATATTCATTCCAATTTTCAACACGTAAGTTTAATCAAAAGCCATTTTAATAGGCACTGCATAAAAAATAAAAAGAATATTAATATTGTGATCATCGTTACATGGGACTATATTGTGATCAAAATAGCAAAGAAACTCGATTCAGAGTAAACGTGGCCCGAGGCAAAATAAATATTGAACATGGGATGAAGGCTACCAGAGATTAAATAAGTTAGATGCCAAGGCTTTTGGCGGGTGCGGTAGTTTGGTCTGTACGTTAAACAGAGTCTACGGATTTTTTAAATAAAACACGTTTTTGTACCACTATTTTATTGGGATAATTTACAATTCAGGTTATCGAGCATCCAATTTGAACTTTAGTATTGTGAGCTAACATTGTAAATTACGTAATCACTACGTAATTTGCAGGCATTCATATGAGTGCTGACAAATTGTACTTAAAGTTCGCTGTTCTTCTTACTTAGTTGAAGTGGACAATAGGTTTTATTATTTAAGGTACACATTCATTTTAAAAATGTGATCGCAAATAAATTTATCTTTTGTGTCTCTGCAGATGTGACAAAATGATTTCAAATGAGGGACCAAAATAAAAATGTTTGTGATATTTGTAGCATTTGCCTTTATGGATTGAATTATATACAAAGCCTTACAAATTATTGCAAGCTAGTTGTGTCTTATAATCAAAATGGTTTGCTCATGATTGACTAACTTGATCCAGATTTTAACCCTATCAGAAGCCCTGAAACACGTAGAATTTAAAATAGAACGGATTTCACGATCTCCGCACGTCACAATGATTACAAACTCGTCCCGAATATTCTGCCTTTTATATAATTCATCCTTTATGTTATAGCAATAATCGAAATAGAAATTGTTACACAACGTTATATAGTAGTGAATTAGTATTCAACCTGTACCAAGCTGCTGACAAGGATAAGTTTTCAAAGATAAACCCAAATTGTTCTGGCTTCGTGTATTACTTTATATCACTAGTTAACTAATCCAGTTTAGGTTTGTATGCCTATTGTGCAAAACTTATACGGGTTTACAACAGTAGAATATTATAATATAATAATAATATTTATTTCAGACTTTCGTCCATAAAAAATGTACAAAGAAAGTTAGTACTTGGCATTGTTAGTAACACATATACAAAATAAATAATAACAAAAAAGAAACAAAAAAAGAACAGGGTGTCAGTAAATTGTTAGTAAACAAGAATACCATTGAATCATTACCTACAGAAACCAAGTACGCGCACGTAATACGCGCCGTTCATTTGGGTCAGAATCTGACCCAATCGTCGCCCGCGTTGTCTGTGGTCCGCTTGGCATGGTAGCGTAAGCATAATACCCTGGAGTACCTAAGCGGAATACGTAACATCATGGCTTGTTAGTCAAATAACGTAAAACGAGGTCTTGTATTTAATGTATGGTCTTTAATTATAAATTTACTATAGGTACTATTCGTTGATACGTTACTATTCTTGCCTTGCTGTTCATGGATAACTAGATTGTTACCAATGTGTGAACCAAGTTCGACTAGAAGCATGTAGTGGTTTAAGCGGCCAAATCGCCGTTTGTCATTATGCCGATTGTTCTATTTCGATATTTGTGTGCGTGATATTTTGTGTGATCGATACATTCTTGTTTCGGACCTGGTTGTACTTTGTGTCCGTTGTTTAAATATTTGTAAAGTTCCCTGTGATGCTGAATTTATATCTAGTGCAGGCTTTGATTATCAATAAAGGTGGGAATTACTGGAGGAGACGAAACCTTTTAGACACTACAAAGTGAACTGATGCTCCATAGCGCCTTAAAAAATAGGCAAGGTTTATTGTGCTAAAATAGTTCGGGTTTTATAATAAAAAATAAAATAAAAAAATCAAAGGGTGTACAGATAACTTTCACCGCTTTAATATGTACCTAAGCAACAAAATGTAATGCGTATAGTACTAAAGAAATACTGCTTGCCTTGTTCAACGTAACTCGGAGAAACATAAGTCGATATACCACTCTACAAACTTATTCATGTTAACACCACCGTAGTTTAAGATTATCTAATAGTAAGACTCAGCCTCCCTTGAATACAAAGGAAGATTACATGTCGCTATTGTATTCACAATTGGAATGGGTAATTTCCAAGTTAACGTAAGCTTAAATACAGTTAACATATTGTACACAAATTAGTACTAACCCTACAATGTGTGACTTTGGATATGTCATGCAATAAGGGCAAGTTTTACCTTACACAGTATATTTTGAAAGTTTATTTTAGTTTATTTTACAAGAGTTGTAAAAAAAACAATGTATTTCACAGATTCTCATTAAAGTTCTCGGATAAAATATATATGACTATGTAGGTGTGTGGCAAACTCTTTTAGTAACATAACTGCAGGTTTGTTGCAGTTGCAATGTATAGAGGCAAGAGTCAATAGTAGAATTTGGCCTACTATACACGCTGAACAGACGTTTTAGTATTTGATCTCGAGTTTTCCATCTCTTTCCATATATACTATTTGCTCGTGTATTTTCCTTGTTCGTTTTTTGTCATCCCCAAGAATGGCATGGAAAGTTGAAAGAAGAAGAAAGAAACATGGATTGATTTCTCCAAACAATTTAATAATTCGAGCAAGGTTTACTTAAAGTGTAGTGATATTAACAGCCACGACTCCTACTTATAAGAGTTTTCTTGTCTTTGTAAAATATATTTTGCAGAATTTCGAATTTATTTTGTGAAAATGTACTTCGAACAAATTTTTGAGATTCAATTTAATTCTGTGAAGGTAAAAGTATGAACCAAAATGTTTTCGTCCTTTTATAAATTGTTTTATAAAGTTTTTAGCAGAAGTTTTTTATAAGATTACTTTCTTAGTCATGTTAGTTTAACCGATTAAATCTCGTTTGCTTTGTTTCTACAATGCAATACAAATTTAACGCTTGATCGATAGTTGTCCAACTTTTAAATCAAAAGCAAATCGATAAGCATTTTTGACTTTTTGTCGAGCAACTATCGAGTTGACAGTATGTGCGCTTCAATATATTCTTTAAGACATATGATACACAACAAAATAATTGTTCAATTAAAAATTGTATGTATGCGATAGCCCTTAGAATCATCAGTTTTATATTAACAATCGTTAGCTTATCGTTCTGAAGTTCTCACGTTGTCACAAGTTGTTACTCGTTTAGTGTAACGACTTTGCTTCGAGGAATGTTATATCTTTAACCTAGAAAGACTTTTGTATTAGGATTAGGTAAACTGTTTACTAAATATTGTGGCTTATCCACAATATTTAATAAACAGTTTACCTTAGGTTTATTAACGTTTAATAATAAATACCAGTAATTAATTACTAGAAATAATATATCACAAACTAGTAAATTAATATGTAAGGAATATCTTCATTGCAATCACTCAATAATTTTAGGAAATTTCCACCTTATTACTGCTCAGTGTTCCTTCACAAATAAAAACCTATCCACATAAATATTGAATGAAATCTGAGTTAATGTTCACGTAAATGTTTCTATCCTTACATTTATAAGACAATGTTGCAAAGAATTCTAAAAATAAACATTTATTCAAACTCTCAAATAACTTAAAGAACCTATATCCACATATTTCTTCGCACGTATCCCATTTTTCCATAGGCATTAGCAACGACCATCAACGGGCAATAAGCTGGGATTATCGAATAGTCACGATTTGTCTTTGTGTCAAGTTGATCCAGGTTGTGGACATCCAAGATAAAGGACCTCTGCGACTCAATAAATTGGCAATCTAACCGGACTCTGCGAATAGTAAAGGGATTCAGTTGCAACATGTGCAGATCTACAGCTCAATTGGGATATCAACAGGGCTTAAATAAATCACCTCTTCATATCTTTGATCGTTCATTGTGTTTCGACAGTATATTAACGTTTAACAGACATGGGTAATCATATCAAGATCGTATTCGTTGATCAATAGTGTGTTTGTGGTACAATTATTCTTGAAAAGAGTTCGCCGGCTTTATATTTTCATTGCAACGCTGTTTGTTTTACCTCGCTCTATTGCGAGCTGAGGTTGTACAGCGTTGCGTAGACAGTTCTACTAACTGGAAGAGGTGGCGAGAGAGTGCCAGTATCAGTCCTAATATTGACGCTAACATGGATATAGTGGATTCTACGCCTACGCTTGAGAATATTAAAGCATGACATTGTGCACCTGTTTTCCACCCCTCGCTAAGCAATAGTACAGTAAGCTAGGGATAATGAATTGTTACGTTAATCATTGAGGACGAAATAATAATTTGTCACTACTTGTCCTAAATACTCGGCGAACAGGTTACTAAGCGGCCCAAACTTTATTGCTGCCTGTTGTTTTAAGAGCTACTAACATAATTTACGTAGCTGTCACTTTGTTTTGGAACGTGAGGTGAAATTGTTCACTTTTATATTTTAGAACAATGTTCTGTAACGGTATATAAATTGGATAACTTGTTCCGGCGGCGGATAAAGCTGTTTTAATTGTATTGTGTGAGATAATTTAAACCTAAAATACAAATTAATTAAGTTAATTTATTATTACGTGAAAAGAAAAAGCCGTAACATGATTGTCATCACTAATTGGGTTTGTTTTGATTTAGTTCCCAGGACAAAACATTGATTAATTAGTATAAGAGACCACACTAATATGGATAAAACGTTAAAAAACACACAAAATCGTAGTTTTTATAATTAAGACCTGGACCCGGACTGAATCAGCTTAGCTTGATTTTTTTAAAGCATTCTAAAAATCATCTTCTTGATTAATTTATTTATTGGGTCAATACATTCATCCACAAATACTGCCACAGAATAGATTGCCGTCTGTTTGTACACTAAACTGTTTTCAGTTTGATTAGCGCAACCGCGTAGTTTTGAGCCACTCAGACCAACGGATAGATGATCAACCACGTGACTTTTTATTCTTTAATGAACTCATGAAAACAGGCCTTTAGTAATTAAAATACATAAGAACATAAGAATTCCCCAAACCTTGTATAATAAACAAGCAGAGTTTATTTCTACATTTCTTCTATCACAAAAGTTGTATCCATTTTATTCAGCGGGTACCTAAACTTTGTGCAGGTCATTCATCTATCGCGAGCTACGACCACGGTAACGTTTATGTATCCACGTGGCAGTCTGTTAGCTCGTCCTTGTTGGTCAGGCGACGCAAACATGACCAAAACCCAATTACCGCTCGTTTGATTCGTTACAAATGGGTTTCGGAAATAATGGTCGGATTTTTTATCGAAAACTAATAATACGTACAAGTCTTAGATATTCTCTATTAGATAAGGTACAGGCAAAGCTTTTGAAAGAACTTATTGTACTTCTGTCAAAGCCGTAGGTAGTAGCCATCATTTGCTGTGTTGTGTGGATGCTCCATTCTTACTGATGCGCTTCTATTGAAGTGGAAACCCGATACGAAATCGATGTTAAAACTAGTATACTTAAGTAAGAATTAGTTTTTATTGGTCAATACAAATTCTCATGTGCGAATCGCGGATATAAGGAAAAGTGTAAACAACTGTGCAATCGAGATAGCAACAGCCAGTAACTTTACCTTTGTTCTGAACACTCGTAAACTAACTTCAGGATGTTAGCTCACCCCCTCGTACAATCGACAACAAAAATGGCATCTGAAATGTTGCTTAATTAGTGTTCACCAACAACCGTGAAGTTAGTTCCAAACTCGTTTGTTCAATTTTCAGAGGCAATTCCAGTCGGAACAATGCACGATGGAAATGTTTTTTAACCAAACGAGCACAGACGCAACATGATAAAGACTAATGATCGCCCCGAAGGTATTAACGAGTTAAATTACGTAATGAACAAAAAACAATTTAGAATGGCGTCGATCAGTTTATGTGTTCGAAAACTAAACTTCATAAAGAGTCGTTGGTTGTGCTTTTATTTAATTTACCTGTTTTAAGGCTTTTTATTGTTCGCGTTATGGGTGCGATATGAAATCAAATAAAGGATAATTGAATTTCATAACCATTGGAAACATAAGCAATGTACTGTAATTTTTTTTAAATAAATCAATACCATGATGCTATCTCTATTACTTAACTTGATGTAATGAATTTTAAATAATACTAGTATTATACTCTACTATAGTAGTGTTTGGACACAGAAAAAGTAAACTTATTTTGAAGCAAGAGCTGTACTAGTAATTTTTTAATTATCTATGGTAACCGCTCTATCTCTTTGTTTTTCATTCCTCTGATTCGGTATGTAGTGAAATAGACTGATTGTTTTTTAAGTCCTCCAGTCAGTCCACCTTGCGGGAGACCTTCCCCTGCTATGGCGTCCCGTGCGTGGCCGCCATTCCAGATTTTTTCTGCTCCAACTGCCATCCGTTGTTTGAGCTGTGTGCTCATAAAACAGCCACTTCATCTTACTGATTTATCCGGAGAGCTATGACAGCGATTTTAGTTTCCGACTGATCTCTTAATTTCTGATTCAATTTCACAACAATGAATAATATCACATAATTCATTCTTTATCCACAATAGATAATAGAATAGCCATTTTACGTACATATTTCCTTAAATCATTCATAATTATCAAACTTCTAACAACTTTATAAACTAGGGAAGTCTCCGCAGTCAATTATCAAAGTTGTAATTTCTATTTTAATTACGTTTCTTTAGGTACAAACGACATGAAAAAGTCGTTCCGACCTTTGCGAGCATGCAGTGTAACTAGTTGAAGTCATTAGAGTTGGAGTGACAACGACCCTCCTCCTGTGAAATGGCTAATTGCGTCCTCCCCCCATCCCAATTGTGACCGCGTAATTATACCGGTGCGGAGGCCTGCACACACACCTAATAAATGTAACGATTACCGGAATGGCGAAAAAATGTTATTCGTTCTACAGTTCCGAGAACGATGTTAATTGTCTACGGAAGTAGTTTCGAAATGAATTTTGAATTATTGTCCACCACTAGGCCTTCTGAGGAGGACGATAGTTACGTAACAATGCCCCACATTATATAAGTGTGTTGATCGTATTATTATGACTTACTCACCAACCATTTGACTCTTCGTAGCAGGTCCTCTTTGAGACCTACAGCTACGTGTACGTCTACGTCGTATGTCTATTGTCTATATTACAACAAGAGTGTATGTACATTTGGTCAAAATGTAGAAATTCAAACATTTGAAGATAACTTAATGGATTTCTTCTGTGTTATGCTATGTAGGATTGCCAAAGGCAGCCAATGATAGAATAAAAATGTAAGAGATAAAAAAATTGCGTCGAACTTTTACATTAATCATGCCAGATGTTAGATAGTTACAAAATTTAAACTCAAACATCGAGTAGGTTACCAAGGTTCATAATCATTTTCGCCTGGCTTGTTTGTATTTCCAAATACAGCCAAATTTGATTGCGTCATTCTATAAGTTTACAAATACCAGAATGCCTGACGGCGCTAGAATTTTCCCATTCAATCGAATTTAATTGGAGTCGATGGCGCTCTGTGATTAGACATTCGAATGTCGGTTGTGTGGCGCGGCCAATCACTGCAGTCGCCATTTTCCGGTGCCCTAGCTGAACTAATATAAGCTTTAAAGTTGGCCATCGCAGTTACCTGCTTATTGCTCCTGCTGGGATTACGTGCGCTGTGTTTACCGCAATATAGTGGCTCACAACTTTACGAGCGACCACACCATCCATAAGAATGGCGTAACTAAAAGCGGATAACCGCTTCCACTATTCACGCCACCGGATAGTTAGCACTTCAAAATTCAGACATGGGTACGAACAACTTGTGTCCTAAACTATGCATGTTGGGCCAGTTCTGAATAGTTCTGTCAGTTGTAATTCCTCTGAGGATAGAAGAGCCTCACCTGTTTACATTGTTTGCAACAAAACCTATGTTAAATTTTGCTATACAGTAATTAAAATATTTTATTCTGCTAAAGTGAATCTTTTTATAAAGCTCATCTGGTGGCAAAATGACCTTTGAACATTTAACTTTATTATCAACGATATTTCCAACGGCTCATAGAAATTTATACAGGGAAGATAAAATGGAATGCACCCATAAGCGAATGTTCAGTTAAAAGGTTTTTTATTTCGCAATATCGATTAAAACCGTCCGAATAAGGACCTATTGAAAAAGAAACCTTTATTTTTATAGCCATCGAAAGCGAATTCTAATCTCGTTTTTCCGAGTCATTTACCAATAGATCGCTTCATTATCGTTCAGACTTCGTTCACCTTTACTTTACAACCCTTTCGAATTATGTCGCCTTGCTGAGAAATGTCTGTTATCTGTGGACTTCATTAGATAATATTTATCTCTTAATGTAAATGACTTAAATAAATGAATTGTTGTGATTTACAATGTAAGACTTTATAGATGTCTACTTGATGGAGTTTCTGATACTCATTTAATCTGTTTCGTGCCAATAATATATCTGTTCAGATTGTATCTTAGAAATACATTTCAGCTGTAAAACACACTTGGTACACTACTTTTATGATAAGAAGAAACGAGAGAATGTTTATTATTGAATGAATATAATGATATAAACCAGTCCTTATATTTCACCAGTCCTTATATTTCTGAAAATAATTGTTGAAGGAATCGGGTTCATTGCACTCTGCAAATATTATCAGCACATGTATCACTGTGTGAGAATAAATTCATATGTTAAATCTATATATATAAAAGAACGAGAAGATAATTTTTGTTCGAATTTCATATGTTAAATCTATATCGGGGGGCACCGCAGTGCCCCCACCAAGTCGAGCAAAAAAACGGCACGGCCGTACCATCCTTTTCTCGAAACAATTCAGGCCATTTTCAACCCCCTATAACTTCGTTGTGAGTGAAACTAGAAGCCTGATTTTTTTGTAACCATGCAGATATAGTATAAACATAGTGTATTTAAAATTTCATTCAATTTGAATCAGTAGTTTAAGAATTATAACGAGTCAAAATTCTTAATTTTGTCACTCACTGACCGATCATCAAAAGTCTAAGGCACTTCTAGCAGACATAGAAGCTTCAAATTAAGAAAACGATTAGTGTTTTATATATGAATCAAGGAAAAATTAAAATATTAATCAATTTCTGTCCAGTTTTCGAGATACTGCAACTGCATAAATAACTTTGTAATCGTATATAAATACATAGGATTACAAAATTATATTTGCAGATAGAGCTTTAACTTTAGCGTTGGTGTACAAGAAGTACTAAGGTACCGGAAAGGACAAAAGTAAGACTATCTACAAAACGAAATGAGATCCCATAAAAAGAATACTTGTCAAAAATACCAAGTCTCAGGACCGTAAAAAGTTGTGAGATCCATGTAATACCAAGTCGGTTAATTAAAAATCTTGAATGTTTTAAATAAATATATTGACTTGGCAATCGCATTAAACAATCTAATTTATATATGTATTACTTATGAGACATATTGTGTTTTCATGCGATGGCTGAGTCAATCCATTTATTTAAAACATTAAAGATTTTTAATTAACCGACTTGGTATTACATGGATCTCACAACTTTTTACGGTCGCGAGACTTGGTATTTTTGATAAGTATTGTTTTTAGGGGATATATATATAAAAGAAAGTCGTGTTAGTTACACTATATATATCGATGTTACACTATTTATAACTCAAGAACGCCTGAACCGATTTGGCTGAAAATTGATGGGGAGGTAGCTCAGAACAAGGGAAAACACATAGGATACAATTAGTTGCAAAAAAATCTAAAAACTCAAGTAAAAGTGTTGTGTGTGTGAAAACTGACTGGGTGGGTGGCTTACCAGATTCTAAGACTTAGGAATACAACACTGCTCCACTTCAAGCTATCGAAGAAAACACCCTAAGCAAACACCATTGCTCCATTCGTAAGTACCACATTCCTAGCCTGTCCTTTCCTGGTCCTTCGAGCCGGATAAAAAACAAAATACACTCGCTCAATTGCTCATCTAACCACACACACAATACGCAAAACCACAGAACAATTAAAGGAGGTTAGAACGGAAATAGTTACTGATTTGTATTAGAACGCGTGTCGCCGATTGTCTCCCACTCTCTATCTCCACTACAAGCAATACACTAATACGTACGCGCATTACGCACACAAATCAACTGCACTTACTTAGATCGCGAGTTTGCTATTGGTTGTCACACTAGCGCAAACACTTCGCTTGACATGGAACTATCGCGCTTGACGATCACTCACACACTCTCATTAATGTTACGGTGTCCAAAAGGTCGATTATTTATATCGATAAACTACTGTTGTTTTGTTACTTTAAGTTTTGCAATTGTTGGTTTTTATTTTGGGATGGTGGGATAGGGTACAAATAGTGTGGCCTTTCTTAATATATATAAATAATAATATAAAATTAAAGGGGAAGATACAATATGGCCTTTATCATATCCGAATACCAAGAGTTAAAAATCATGTCCACCTAGGATGTCAGTGTCCGTGATAAACTATTCATATGTACAACCACATAAGCTAAAGTTTGTAAAGAAATAAATGACACAAGTATATAATACAATAATATTTTAATGTTGAACAATAATTTAAATTAAATTTCAACCCAGATTCTATTATTGTCCCTGAAATAAGACGTATTTATTAAGAAGCATACGCTTGCTATCTTTTAAATTCGAATTTTTCAAAATAAAATGCAATCTTACATTGATATATTTTTCTATGATAGCTTTAGATAAGTCTGTAACATGGCTCGCACTAGGATAAAATCCAACCTGGTGATAACTAATCAATCAATCAATCAATCAGCCTATCGCAGTCCACTGCTGGACATCGGCCTCTCCCAACACGCGCCACAGTACACGATCCTCAGCCTTCCGCATCCAGTCTGTCCCAGCCACCTTTTTCAGGTCGTCGGTCCACCTAGCCGGGGGCCGCCCTACCTTACGCTTGCCGAGACGTGGTCTCCGCTCTAGGATACGCTTGCTCCATCGGCCATCAGTCTTTCTACAGATATGGCCAGCCCACTGCCACTTGAGCCTAGTGATTCTGTGAGCTATGTCGGTAACTTTGGTTCTTTGTCGGATAGCTTCGTTTCGGATTTTATCCTTCAAAGAGACGCCAAGCATAGATCGTTCCATAGCTCGCTGCGTGACTTTTAGTTTGTGGACTAGTCCCACTGTGAGTGTCCAAGTCTCGGCACCGTACGTCATAACAGGTAGGACGCATTGGTTGAAGACTTTGGTCTTCAGGCATTGCGGTAGGGGCGAAGAGAAACACGACGTAGCTTGCCAAACGCTGCCCAACCCAACTGGATCCTGCGGTCGATTTCTTTCTCGAAGTTGTTTCTACCAAGATCTTGATAACTAATGTTGCTAAATAATTCAGTTCCGACAAAGGTGCGCAAGATCTTTGTTGTCAACATATATTATAAGCCGTGTGGTTGACGGCATAGAATACAAGTGTCACCACCCCCTATCTTCCCGTGGGTGTCGTAAGAGGCGACTAAGGGATAACACGATGCAAATACCATCTTTGCGTAGAGATGGAAAACTCGACATCAAACCCTATACGACTGCCTCGTTGGTCTCGCGGCATAAATGTGCGCGTGGGATCGGGAGGTCCCGGGTTCGATTCCTGGGTCGGGCAGTGTTATTGGGTTTTTCTGTCACGAAATTCTCAGTAGCAGCACGGAGTCTGGAAATGTGCCCAGTACGGCAATAGGCTCGCCCCTTATTACGTGGGACTAAAGTATATCTTGCGAAAAGTGGGTGTAGAAATACACCTCTGCCTACCCCTTCGGGGATAAAAGGCGTGACGATATGTATATATTACGTTCATTAATTTGCCGAAGATTGTCGGTGTAAATCTTTATATAATGATACAGGAGACCCCCTTTATCTTTTGCTACGGTAAATTTATGGTCCGAATTTATTCCATTTGACAGCAGTGCTCCAACGCATATGTCACAATCAATTTTCTTAATTAAAATATGTGATATGTAACCCGCGATACTAAGTTAATAACCCACAATAAACATTAATCGGTAGTAATAAACAAAGTTATGTTAATCTTAATATTACTGATAACAATCATTTGAATACATTCACACGAAGGAACTCACAATCGACATCGTTCACTACTTGGTAGGTACAACACTATCGGACCCACCACCATAGATTTAGCAGAATTCAAGCTTTGACGTTCGCAGTGAACGAAATACATTGCGCAATCGCCTACGTAGTACTAGATGGTACCCACGTATTGCCATGTATATTTTTTTATTTGCTTGCGATAGTATCGAGTTCGTCTACAAATTACATAATACTATTGTAATATTTACAAATATCATTTTTATTTTAAGGTTTTCGGACTTACCGGTGAAAAGAAATCACTTCTCGAGCCCACAGTACATAACTGGCTTCTTTTTTGACACGTTATTATAGCGCAAGACGGCATAATTCTTTTATTTTCGCGGAGCTTCGTACGCTGTCGCAATATGAGCACGATTGTTGACAGCGTCAATCAAATTTTTCGGCATATGAGCGTCTGCTCACAAGGACGGCGAGGCTGCCACGCCCACAAGGCCGTTCTAACCTCTCTTAACTGTTCTGTGCGCAAAACGCTTCCTCACGGAATAAATTTTAATAAATTACGGCAGCCATTGTCGTATTTCTCGCTACTCACACCCCAAACGCAATCTCGAAGAATCTCAACAAATGCTCTTTTCGCTATTTATACATTTGTGTATTCATATTTTAATATCCGCATATAAATTTAACGCTTATTTCACGCATTTAAAAACATTTACGCATCCACATAAATTTATTACTAGATTTCAACTATCAAAATGGCGTCAACAAGACAAAAAAAGAAAAAAATTGCCAGCGACGATGAACACAGTGAGGTTAACCCCAAACTATCTATTTTAGAAGCTAAAAAGGAAAATCTCTTCCAAATTATGCAGAATTTATACGATCTCCGCCTAAAGGTTTCCAATCCGTCATTTCAGTCGCAATTCCTAGCTCGCTTTCACTCGATCTAATTTCATGGAAACTCTGGACTCGCGTGTTATGGCACAATTAGAAAATAATCCATCCGCAAAACCGAACTACGCCGCCTTACAAACCTTTGACGAATTGTATTGTTACGTTAAACATACAGCGTCCACGCTAACGCAAGATAATTCTACAAAGAACACACAAGATAATTCTCATAAAAATGATTTATTAAACCGCAAGTCACCGCCTCTCAAATTAGTTACGTTCGATGGTTCACCATGTAAATGGTCGCCATTTTATGAAAATTTTAAAAGTCTTATCCATGATAATCCGCATCTCTCAGACGCCGAAAAGGTTCAATATCTCATAGGTTCATTGTCAGGCAAAGCATTGATTGCCTGTTCGGGTATTACACCTACCGCTAATAATTATTCAATCATTTAAAATTATTTGTTGGAGAAAAATCAAGATACTCGAGTTCAAGCACAATTTTAACAAGAACAATTTTACTTCGCCGAGGCCGCTTTACGCCGTTTAGATATTGACGATCTCGCAGATTTCATTATTACCCACATTGCACTCACTAAATTAGACATGGAGATAGTGAACTTGTTGGAGCAATCCAATAGGAATATTCCGATGCCAACACTTACATCTTGCTAAATTTCTCAAAGAACAAAGTAAAATACAAACGCTACGCAATTCTTATTCCAATACAAAACCCTCTGTTACTCAACGTTCCTCTAATAATTACAATAACGCATCAAAATCTAAACCTACTCAAGCATTCTTCGCAAACACTCATTCACCCGCAATACATCAACAACGCTCATCGTGTAAAATATGTAATGACCCTAATGCGCATCCTTTATATAAATGTTCATATTTTATTAATCAAGATCCAAGTGCCAGATTTGAACTAGTTAATAAATATCATTTCTGTCACAATTGTTTATGATTCCATTATACTAAACTCTGTAAATCTACACAAACTTGTTCGTTATACCAACGCAAACATCAAACACGCTTACACTTCGAAAATTTTCATAATAGTTACAAAACCAAACAGGTGACCCTGAAATTGGAAGGCGAAGCTAACGCACCGCTGAACGGCGCGGCGACGCCGCCGCCATCTTGCGCCGCGACGCGCACGCTCCCTATCGCTTCACCTTCCACTATCGTAATGAGCCGATCGGTCGCCACCGCCGCTGATAATTTCGCGCGCGTAAATTCAAATGATCTCGCGTTATAAATGACCGCATCTACTTATAATATTGATTGCAATAATACTACAGTTTTGTTACCTACAGCTTCGGTATTCGTTTATAATAATAACTATGCAAATAAAGTACGCGTGTTTCTAGATACAGGTTCAATGAGTAATTTTATCACAAAATCGTGTTGTGAACGCCTTAATTTAGTTGTTACTCCTGATAACTCGACCATTCTTGGTATAGGCCAATCTAAAATTCCTTCCCTTGGATTAACAACATTTAAAATATTTTCCCGCTTTGATTCACGCTGCTCGTACACTATCCACGCTCGCGTAATGGAAAATATTACCGACGGCTTACCTAGACTACCCATAGATACATCTAAATTAATTCATTTACGCAACTTACCTATGGCTGATGATGCATTCCATTTACCGGCTGATATCGACTGTCTACTTGGCAACGAGTTGTTCCCGTTCTTGTTAGGAAGTGGAAAGATTACATTACCTGGCTCATCGGTCGTCACTGTTCAGACTACATTTGGTTATATTGCCATGGGAAGGGCAGATTGTGATAACCGCTTAAATATTTGTACTCCTCTCTTTAAAAATAATAATACCTGTAATAATAAAAGATTTTTCTGCGCTACCGCATCTAACTCACTCGAAACTCTCACTCAACGCTTTTGGGAAATAGAAAACGTCCCTGATAAAATTTACATGAGCCCTGATGATCAGGCCTGTGAACTTATAATTACCGCTACTCACTCACGTGATGATACTTGCAGATATACTGTACAGTTACCGTTTAAAACTCTATATTCTGAATAATGAAACTCTTACGCAATTGCTCACCGCTGTCTCATTAATTAAGAAAAGAAATTAGATTCGCATCCAGATATTCGTACAAATTATAACGCTACTATTCAAGATTACATAGACCAAGGATATCTGTCAAATATTGAAAATCCCTCTCTTGAAGTTCCGCATTATTATATTCCGCATCGCGCTGTTTATCGCCCTGATAAACAATCTTCTAAAATATGCATTGTTCTTGATGCTAGTTGTAAAACTTCATCAGGTAAATCACTTAATGATATTTTATATATTGGTTCTAATTTACAAAGTAACATTTTTGATTTACTTATAAACTTACACACGTTCTCCATTGCCGTGCCATCTGATATCGAAAAAATGTACTTTCAATTAAAGCTCGTTTCTAAGAATCACTTTTTTCAGCGCATCTTATATAGGTTCGATAAAAATAGTAAAATACATACTTATGAGTTCAATCGAGTTTCCTTTGGTGTTTCTAGCTCGCCATACTTGGCTATGAGGGTGGTTCGCCAACTTGCGGCTGAAAGTAAAGCTCAATACCCACTAGCCGCTTATGAGGCTGAAAACCATATGTATATGGACGATTATATATGCTCGATCGATGGCGTTGATAAGGCTGAAAAAACTCACCACGAAATGGTCGCTATGCTTAAGTCCGGAGGTTTCAATCTTATAAAATGGGTCTCAAATAGTTCTGAGATAATGGATAAAATCCCCGCTTCGCATAAAATTCCGCAAAATAAAAATTTTGACGCTAACGCTAACACTAACATAAAAATTATAGGTATGCAGTGCGACCCTGTAGAAGACACCTTTCAATTTAAAATTAACGCAATCTCTTTCAAGTGCACAAAACGCACAATTCTATCCGCAACCGCTCGCTTGTTCGACCCTTTAGGTCTTATTGCTCCTGTGACAGCATTCATGAAGTTATTCGTTCAATAATGTTGGAAACATGAACTCGACTGGTATAGTCCAGTACCTTCACAAATTGAAAATAAATGGAATCAGTTCCACAACGAGCTCTCTTATCTAGAACAAATTAAAATCCCGCGTCATGTAGGTATAACTTCGCATACTCACGTGACACTACTCGGTTTCGCAGACGCTAGTGAGCGCTGTTATGGTGCAGCCGTATAATTAAGGGTTAACGTCAACGATAAATATCCTGGATCTGTTTCTTTACTCACCTCTAAATCACGCGTCACTTCACTCAATAAAATGCCGCTAGCTAGCCTGGAGCTCTGCGATGCACTCTTGTTAGCTAATCTTCTCATCGCTGTAAAAAATACACTAAACAAACACTGTCAAATTGACAATATTTACGCATTCTCTGACTTGACCGTAACACTCACGTAGATACACTCACTCGCTTATAAATTTCACACATTTGTCGCTAATAGGATCACCGAGATAAACTCTAAATTACCCGCTAAACATTGGTTTCATATCAACGGTCAAGAAAACCCCGCTGATATTTTTCTCGCCCTTTAACGCCTAAATTACTCTTAAATCTAGAATTTTGGTTCAACACTCCTCATTGGTTCGCATCTCCCATAGGTCAATGGCCTATTAAACCATTTGACATTAATAGTGGTAGCTCGGAATATATGGAAATGAAAACTACCACTGTTTTCGCTAAGGTCATTGAACCGAAAACTACTCATCTTATTCAAGAATTAATTGATCGCGTCTCAAGTTATTCGAAATTACTCCGCACCTTAGATTAGATATACTTTATTGCACACCAATAAATAATTGAACAGTACATTAATTATAAGTAACTTAGACTATGGTATATGTACAATCGGCGGCCTTATCGCTAAGTGCGATCTCTTCCAGGCTACCTTTGGATGGACAGGAATGATGTTAGCAATTTTTCGTTGCAATGGTGTTGTGCTGGCTGACTTGGATAGCAAGATAATTTTATATATATATATAAACATACTCAGAACAAACAGATACAGTAAAAAAGGAAACGAAAAATCAGACAAGCGTTAAATCAACATGTTAGTAAATAGTGATTTTTAACCAGGTTTTAAATAAAATGTAGGTAGAGAATTTGCCCTTCGAATTTCTAATGGTAAACCATTCCACAGGCGGACAGCCTGGACAGCAAAAGATTTGGCGAAGTAATTTGTGGAATGCTTCGGCATCTCTAGCGTTAGATCCTCAGACGACCTCAAGGACCTTACATGTGTGTCATGAAGGAACTTAAAACGTTCTTTGAGATAAAAGGGAGTACAAGGATTGAATAGAACATTATATAACAATGTGAGAATGTGTGTATTCCTGCGAAGACGAATCGGCAGCCACTTGAGCTTATAACGAAAATCTGAAATGTGATCATATTTGCGCAGTCCAAATATAAATCGTATGCATAAGTTTTGGAGCCGCTCAAGTTTATCTAACTGCTCCTCGGTAGGGTCAAGATAGCTGACATCAGCATAATCGATTACGGGCAGAAGCAAGGATTGAGCAAGCGCAATTTTAGTGGCTGTAGAAAGAAAAATGCGTAGTCTACGCAACGAACCTGCTGATGCAAATAGTTTGCGACTCATTTTTTCAATTTGCGGTCTCCAAGACAAAGTTTCGTCTAAGTAGATCCCCAGATTTTTCACGGTTTTGCTGTAGGTAAGATCTTTGCCATCAAAGCTGATTTTAGGTAATTCGGACCACCTAATTTTCGACACTAGTTTGGGGCTGCCAATAATAATGATTTGAGTTTTCTGAGGATTTACTTGAAGACCAAATTTATTGGTCCACTTAGAGATGCGCGCCAAGTCCGTGTTAACGGTGGTACAGGCTTCAGATAACTAATTTAAAGGAGCTTGCGTATAAATTTGCAAATCATCTGCGTGAAGGTGGTAGGATGAAAGTAATTGGTTTGAGATAGAATTTATAAATATCGCGAAGAGTAAAGGGGATAGCACGCCACCCTGTGGCACACCGGCATTAGTATCAGACCAAGTTGAATAAGAATCTTCAAAGCGTATACGTTGCCGGCGACCAAACAGGTAACTATGAAACCAGCCAATTGCCGATGGAGATACGTTAAGAGAGCGTAGGATGCCAAGTATGATGTGAAAATCTACAGTGTTAAAAGCATTGCTAAAATCGAGTAAGGACAGAACTGTAAGATTGCCACTATCCATACCTAGCCGAATGTCGTCAGTTACGCGAACCAATGCAGTGGCATTACTGTGGCAAGGACGGAAACCGGATTGATAAGGATTTAGGAGGGCATTTTTATGCAGGAAGGAACTCAATTGTGAGTGAACTAGACGTTCAAGGACTTTTGACAGGAAGGGTAGTATTGATATGGTCTGAGAGGAGTAGGAGGAGGAGTCTGAGAAGGAACAGGGTTAAGGTTTCTTGGGCAAAGGAATGATCAGTGCATCCTTCCAATCAGATGGAAAGATGCCACAGGCAACGGAATGATTTAGGATGTGACAAAGGATTGGAAGAATTTCTTCTAGGATGGGGAGGATCATTTTGCGGCTGATACAGTCACTGCTAACCGCATTAGACGCAACTGCCAGTAAACTCTTCTTAACATCACAAGCGGTGAATTGCGTGAAGGTAAAGGGAGAGTAATCTGGGATTGGCAAGGATGAAAGATATTCTAATGTTGATTTTTCATATTTCCATCAAATTTTGACGAAGTAGTGAAATGTCTATTGAGAGAATCGATGTTAACTTTGTTTGGGATGGGTTGATGCCGTGTTTTACCAACTCCCAAAGTTTTAAGAAATTTCCAGATTTTTGTTGGATCACCATCTTCAACAGATATATGAATATATTGGCGTTGCGCTTTCCTACACACCTTGTTGCAGAGATTCCTTATGGCCACGTATTTTTCTTGATTGATAGGAGTAGGTCTGAGCTTCAGTCTGGCCTTGGCAGCCGATTTACCGACCTTAGTATATATTCTACACTTTTCTAAACGTCTTAATTCTCACGGATTTATAACTGTCGCAGATTTAGATACCGCGGAAATTTATCTTATAAAATATATTCAAAATTTACACTTTTCGGCAGATATGATTAACTTAAAATCTAATAAACAAGTAACCAAAAAACTATTAAAGCTTAATCCTTTTATCGATTCATACAATATCTTACGAGTAGGAGGAAGGTTAACTCACTCTCAACTTGATTATGGACAAAAGCATCCGATATTACTCCCGAAAAAGGATCACGTAACTAATCTTATAATTAATTATTATCATATCGTTAATCTTCACACGGGTCCCGCTCTCTTATTATCTATGATAAGACAGACATTTTGGATAATTTCCGCTAGAAATTTAGTTCGCCGAATAGTTCATAAACGTAATAAATGTTTTAGACTCAATCCTAAAAATACTTTCCCTCCGATGAGTGTTCAGAAGTGAAACCATTTGTTCATACTGCTGTTAACTACGCAGGTCCTTTCTTCATAACACATATTCGCAAACGCGGAATCAAAAGCCAAAAGACTTATATTTGTCTCTTTGTATGTTTAACAACAATAGCATTACACTTGGAACTTGTTTCCGATCTTAGCTCCGACTTATTTCTCGCAGCTTTTAAACGTTTTATATCTCGCAGAGGTCCTGTTTCGCTAATATACAGTGACGGAGGTACCAATTTCATAGGCGCAAAACGTAAAATTAACGAAATCTATTCTCTTATACAGTCCAAATCGCATGTCAATTATATTAGTCAACAGTTACTGTCTGAATATCGCGTACAATTTAAACATAGTCTTTTATGGCCCGCATTTTAACGAACTCAGCGAAATAAGTGTTCGTTGTATCAAAACTCATCTTTTTAAAGTTGTAGGTTCTCAAATACTCACTTACGAGGAATTTTATACTGTGCTGCGACCTCTATGTGTTTTAAGCTCGGACCCTTCCCATATCACCGCATTAACGCCTAATCACTTTTTAAATATAACTCCGCTCAAATTCTTACCCACTGAAGATGTTACTGACATCGCTGTTAATCGTTTATCACGCTATCAACTAATCAATAAAATCACGCACTCATTTTGGAAACGTTGGAACAAAGAATATCTCACCTCTTTACAAGAAAGAGAAAATGGAATTCGCCCTCAAAACCTATCGAATTAGGTACTAATTGTCGTAATTAAAGATAATAACTCTCATCCTCTCTGTTGGACTCTAAAATTATTCGAACAGTTAAAGTAACGACCGCGACTGGTTCTTATATAAGGCCAGTAGTTCGGGTTTGTCCGTTACCTTCTCAATAAAATTCTGTAACTCTCATTTATAACCGCATGACCGCTAACGCCAATTTGCCGAATTCGCTCGACCGCTCACGTTCTAAACAAAATGTCGGGCCGCCGCTCGCCAGATGGGCGCGTTAACATAAACATTTATTGTTGATAAGTCGGTAACATGAGTAAGTTGAAGTGATGTTTATCTTCAACCTTATGGATGACTCGTTCAAGTCGTATGGATTCTTTGTTGATATTTAGTTTCTTATTTATTAAACTTAGCAGCGAACATTGACTATCGTTGAAACAGGATTATTTAAAAAGTAAATCGATTACATACATATATAATGAGTTTTCACTGTAGAGGGGTTCTATCTACACCGAATTAAATAAAAAAACATGTATCATAGTATAAAAATATTTATTTACACGCATACAATTAGCACGTAATCACGGAGCGCGCGAAACAAAGAGCGGACAGACATTATTTTTTCGTTCCGGGTTAACGGTTCTAAGACTCGCTTCGTATTTTTAGCATGAAGAAATGTTCAATGATTTGAATAGAACAGAGACAAAGGACTTAAAACATAACGTAATAGAAAGAAACAGTAAATTCAGACCGAGTATAGCGCTATAACCAAAAAGGGAAAATAGTCACTTGTGCGCGGTCTACGAAATTTTGAAAAAGGGAGAATAGTCACTTGTGCGCGGTCAAGCGGATAATTATTTACTCTCTAACTTTATATTAATCAGTTAATATATTAATTTTTAAATTAAATTATTAGTTTAGAGGAAACCTCTAGGTCGGTGGAGTTGTCTGCACCACAATCAAATTAGCCAAATATGTAATTAAATTGAATATATTTATGGACAGAAAGCTATTTACTCAAACATGCACAAAAAAAAAAAAATTATTGATCTAGCAATATTCATAATCACCTCACTCAAATTCATTACTTTTTAACACGCGAGAACCAATCAAAATCCTCCTATTATTCTCTCCTTACTCCCGCGCATATCCTTTCCGCTTCCTACCCACCCTGCTCCAATCAGTGTCGTACGAAAATCGCTCGCTACAACTCGTATCAGCGCGTGCGTCGCTCCAAAAAATGCAAGTACAGTGTGTTGTGTACAAAAACTGACTTTGTGGGTGGCTTACCAGCTTCTAAGACCTAGGAAGAAAACTCTGCTTCGCTTCAAGCTCTCGAAGAAAACACCCTAAGCAAACTCCGCCATCCCGGATTGTTTGTAAGTACCTACCTCATGAGCAGAATTAAAACGAAAATTACTATCGAACGATGAAGGGGTTTTGTGTTACCCCGAATTTAACGTGAGCGAAGCCGCGGGCAAAAGCTAGTTATATAATATTACTAGAGGACGCCAGCAGCTACGCCTGCATCTTTTTTTTAATTTACCCATTTTGGCCGATCCCGTGGGAATTTCAGGAAATCCCTTCTTAGTGCACCCCTACGGTCCCCAAGGAACATGCATGCCAAATTTCAGCTTCCTGCGCCTAATAGTTTCGGCTGTAGCGTGTCTGTCAGTCAGTCAGTAAAGCAAGGATTTTATATATTAAGATTCTATTAATCTGTGGATTCCATGCCACTTGATAACACAGGTAGCGCTAAATATTAAGTTAAGATCTGCATTAATATCCAATTAAGGCCAATTTAATATTAATTAATACATCCTGTATTAATTACGAAGAGATTTCTCATTAGATCCAATAATTATATAATTAGTCTATCGTCACTCAAACTTAGAGTAAATATAAATTTGTATGAAATATTATCGGTGACATTTTCAAATATCTATCAAATCAAGCGCTATGATCTTTTGTATCGATCCTTATGAAATACACAAAAGATTAAGTAACATACATACATAGACTCACGCCTGTTTCCCCGAAGGGGTAGGCAGAGGCATATTAAACGCCCACTTTTCGCCAGTGTTTTGATCCCACGTAATAGGTGGCGAGCCTATAGCCGCTTATCGGGATATTTTGTTTGCCAGAGCCTCGTCCGTTGATCGGCAGGTGCACCACTTGCAGGTGAGGTTGGCTTGGGACCCTAAGATCTTGGTGGGAACCCTATGCACCCTATGAAGATTAAGTAAATATGCCATTATTAAAATACACCAGTTACAGTTAATTTGGTTTGTATACCTTGACATAGTAAATGAATGCAATCGGGTAGAGGCAAAAAAAATGAACTTAACGTTATGATGTTTGAGATAAACACCAAATAAAATTAAAAAAAAAATCTAATTTATTTTTTAACCGACTTCAAAAAGGAGGAGATTCTCAATTCAGCCGGTATATTTTTTTTTCGATGTATGTACGCCGATTTCTACAAGATTTCTGAAACGGTTTACGTGATTCTTTTTTTGTTTGATGCGGGACAGTTTCGAATTGGTCCCATAAAAATTTGATTCAGGTAGGCCCAGTAGTTTTTATTTTATTATGATTTATATTTTGATGATATGATTTATTATATATATTTTTATTATTTTAGTATCCCGATGTCTGAAATAAAATCTCGCAAGTAAATTTGATCCACTGACACACACACACCGGTAACCGATTGAGCTGAAATTCCATAGGAACTCAGTAAATAAATGATAAAACTCTATCGAGTTTCGGCACGTTACATAGTAACTAGGATCCTCTAAGGTCCGATGAAGGAGCCAGAAGGTGGCCATACGAACTCAGTAATTACAAAAATCAATTTGGCTTGTACAATGATGATAATGGTGCGTCGGTCATGCGGTAAGGCCGTTTCTTGAGATCTATATTTTTATGGGGCGCAGCACCTTTTGTAGGTCTACTCCTAGTTGACAATACAACAATACACTAATAAGTAATAAATAAAAATAACTACGTCAAAAAACAGACATCAAAAACTAAAAAAGTAAAAAATATAAAAGATTCAATATTAATTAAATACTACCTATTATTTATATGTGCTATTTACTAATAGGTTTGAGGTTGGTGCCAAGCCTTTATCAAATAATAATATTTTAATCACTTAAATTAATATGAGCAAATTAATACATTACTTCGTAAATATTAAATTGGCTTGGCACTAACTGTAAACCTATTAGTAAACAGCACATATAAATAATAGGTAGTATTTAATTAATATTAAATCTTTATTATTTTTTACTTTTTAGTTTTTGAAGTCGTTTTTTTTAACGTAGTTATTTTTATTATTCCTTAAACTTGAATAAATATTATAATCGGATGACCTTAATGGAACATTTTATTATTACATTGATGCCTTCGATGATCTTTGGTATTTGTATTTCTTCATGCAAGCATCATAGGTCTAATCTTCCATTCATTCCAATTTGAAAACACTAATGTTACAGCAATAACATTTTAATATTCTATAACATTCGATCCAAATTGCTAAAACAGGCATTTTCAATTGCCTTGGAGCTATTAAAAATATAAGCGACTGTATTTTTTTTTTGTAAATTAACCCTTTTAGAGATTTATTTATGACAACAAAATGTAAGTGCTTAGAAGGAAGAGAATTCGACTCGTAGTTTCCCCTAATCAGACGTGGGATTAGACAGCAAATTGGTAGAAAGCAATTTTATGAATGACCAGCCTGTGTACAATTTTACACCTGCTCGAATGTATTTAGGTATTGTTACTGTAAAACGGTAAACAGAACCTCGAAATCTGTGAAAGCTATTTAATTCTGCCCAAACAAAAAAAAAAACAATAATAAAATCAAAATAAAACTTTGTTTCTTAATCATAGTAATTTCTATCGTTTTCATTTTATTAATTTCTTCACCAAGATTGAATGACGTCTATGCTCCTCAGACTATTGCCCTAACGGGAGTTACAAGTATTTGACTAGATTACTTACTAATCGATTTTAAATCTTCGCGATTTGTATACCTCATACAATCTTATGGAAACGGTTCTTACGGTAAAAGAGATGTATTAGATTAATTAAATATCGTAAGGCCATAAAATTGTATTTTCTTAATAATCTAATTAAACGTATAAGCTAATATTCTGTTACTTATTTTAAATTGTTTTTCGGGATATATACCACGTACCTTTGTTTGGAGTAACCGATATTTTACTGTTTGCCAAAGGTTCACAAGAACAACGTTCCTTTACGCCCTATCGTCAGTCAAGTTGATTCACCTACTTACGTAATAGCTAAACACGTAGCTAAGGTCCTGCGGCCATTGGCGGGTAGAACAACATCGTATGTCAAAGACTCCCGACATTTTATTGAGATTCTACGTCAGAATAAAGTAAGTGAAAAAGAAGTGATGGTCAGTTTTGACGTAGAATCGCTTTTCACGAACGTGCCGATAGCAGACTGCATGGAAGTAATTCGACGTAGGATCAGCGAGGACCATTTTGCTGTGTTATATGCCGACCTGGTGCATCATTGCCTGACCACAATTTATTTTCTATACAGAAGTGAGTACTACCTACAAATTGATGGCGTAGCGATGGGTAGCCCGGTAGCTCCAGTGGTAGCCAACCTATGGATGGAACATTTCGAAAACCAAACCATTGCTACTGCCCCATTAAGAATAAAAATTTGGAAACGGTATGTGGACGTCATTTTCTGTATTATGGAAGGCGATGAAGTAACTGTTCATCAATACTTGGCACATCTAAACAGCATCCACAACAAAATGGATTTTATTTATGAAATAGAAGGGGATAGAAGAATGGCGTGACGGTTCCCTGAGCCAATCCGTATACAGAAAACCAACGCACACAGATCGCTATCTACACGCCGACTCACATTATCACCCACGTCAACTGAATTCCGTTATATATCGCTTACCGACCGGGCATACAGCTTATGTGACGAGGAACATTTGAATAAGGAACTTTCATATTTAAGCGACGTTCTACACAAGAACGGGTAC
Source organism: Euclidia mi (assembly GCA_944739405.2). Taxonomy (NCBI): domain Eukaryota; kingdom Metazoa; phylum Arthropoda; class Insecta; order Lepidoptera; family Erebidae; genus Euclidia; species Euclidia mi. The sequence goes on along the minus strand of OX123186.2, from coordinate 39,611,997 downwards.
AGTAGGCGAATTAGCCCACCCAGACATACTCACAAACACCTGGACTTCAAGGTTGAACGACACCCAGCGTACTTACCGTACGTCAAAGGAGTCGATAAGGTCGCCAATATCCTCAAGAAGGTATCAGTTAAAACTATCTTCACTCCTTTTAAGAAACTGTCGCAATATATAAGAACGCCGAAAGACAGTCATCCCTTGGAAAAGCCAGGTGTATACAAAATTGACTGCAGCTGTGGGAGTTCCTATATAGGACAAACTAAACGCACCATCTCTTGCCGGATAAAGGAACACATCAGGGCAGTCAAAAATAATGAACCACACAAGTCGGCCATAGCTCGACACGTCTTAGACTCGGGTACCGACCACTGGATTGAGTTACATAACCCTCAGGTGCTTTCGACAGAACGCCACTACATACCTCGAATGGTTAGGGAGGCTATTGAAATGAAAAAGTGCAAAAATTTCAATAGAGAGGATGGGTTTCAACTGTCGAGTATCTGGCATCCAGTGGTACGTCTATGTAAAACCCGTGAAAATAACAAAGTCAAACTGCGAGCTGACGTAGTTAGTATAGTATGTCGAGATCGGGTACAGTGCGATAGTGATAACAGTGCTAGTGGTGATGAACGCAAAAAACGAGTAAGAAAGCGGGTAGACCGCTATACTTGCTCGTAACATTCACCCACCCGCAATACCCTCAGTACATCCGTGAACATGGCGCTTGCAACAGTGCCGAAATATCGGTTACTCCAAACAAAGGTACGTGGTATATATTATCCCGAAAAACAATTCGTGTCGGTGTTGCGTTGCCGTGCGCCCTATCTCTCACGACCAAATGGGGGCGCACCATCGTTGCGTCGCGGTGGGGCCGCAGAGGAAGAGGAGCTGCGGTGTTGCGTTGCCGTCCTCCCTATACTCTGCGGCCGCTGGGTGTTTGGGCGGCGGAGCCCAACACCTTCATCCACCGCCAGGGGGGTTTTGTTCGGGGCCCGCCCATCTCGCGGGCCAATGCCCGACGGGGGATAACGAGGAATGCTTCGGCGATACCCGACCCTTCAACACACGGGTACATGAGGAACACGGGTTGGATTTTAGTCAGTAAGAGTCTGACAGTCCCCTCCGCCTTTTTAAAGTCTCTGGTGCAACTGAGATAACGCTCATGCAATGATGATGACTTATTTTACTAATATTTATCTCCATCAAATAATTTTATGTATGTGTGTATTGTATTCTTTAGTCTGTTTCTAGTTCGATAAGAAATGTTTATTTCCATTTATTCTTAGCTTGCAGTTGTTTTACGCAGTTTACTATTGGTCATTCATCGCCTACTTTGATTTAGAATACTTTTTCTAAGCACATAAATAGATATTTCACTTCTTGTGAAATATGTATGTGCGAATACGTTACGTATTCATCATCGCTTTTAATCGATACGGGATTCATACTAAATAATTAAGCGGGTCTTAATCGCGTTACCTTAACCTATTTAAGGTATAAATACCTATTTGCGGAGAGACCGCGACCACGCTCGGTGCAATACGAGCGAAACGTCGGAAACAAATAGGTATTGGTCTAAATACCTATTTGCGGAGAGACCGCGACCACACTCGGTGCAAGACGAGCGAAACGTCGGCAACAAATAGGTATTTATACCGTAAATAAGTTAAGTTAACGCGATTAAGACCCGCTAAATTATTTGTATGATGTATACAAATCGCGAAAGTTTAAAATCGATACGGGATTGCTGCAATCATGCATTTTGTAATTTTTTTCGACTTCATTATTTTAAACAAAGGCACTTTTAAATTTCGTTGCTCAAAGAGTTGGATGGGAACAAACGGAAAGTATTCACTTCCAAACAGGAAAAATAATTTAAGATTGGTTAATAATTGGCGGAGTTCCGGGTTTCCTTAATTTTTTTAAATAGGTTATAAATGTGAAATCCCCGACGCCTATAAGTATCATGCTAGCGCAGGGGTCAAGCTAATCTCTTATGTATCGTTCCAATTTTATCACAAGTACTGCCGCAAGCAAGTCTCTTAGCACTGTCCTATTTGCAGTCCAATATCTTCGTCTTAGAGCCCGGAGCGAAGCGGCTGCCATCTGACCTGCGCAATCCAAGTGGATAGCGATATACCATTTAGGCTAGCCAGTTGACCAATAGACCAGTAGGATATTAATTTACTGATTTTTGGTAACGGCTGCAAAAGATGATAGCTGAGAGGAACGGCTTAACGTGGTATTCGAGGCACGTGACAAGCAGCAATTAACACATTTTATTTAACTGAAACCCCCTGTGTGGTGGTGTATTCCGTTAGTCTTGACACATTCTTCTGAGTATAAATTGCAATCCCTTTTACCCGTGACTAATATAAGTCAGTCAGTCACGAAATAATATAAGTCAGTCAGTCACGATGGTCTTACTAGTCACGGGTAATCCATCACACTTACCATCCATATTTTGTTATTGAAACACTACATATTGGCAGGATACAACATGCCAATACTTTACCTATAACATGAGACAATTTGTCTTCATGGTAATAATACTAATACCCTCACTGTTAAAAAAAATATAAAGATAATGAAGGTCTAAGAATTTGTAAGTGTTGTTTGGCTTGCTATTTGACAAAAAATTATAAGAAATTTAAACCAGAACGATAACGTCCAAATAAGGGGTGATATATATTTCAATGTATTAGTATCTTATCGCTAAATTCCTTTTGAGGGCACGTAAGCTGTCGGTCCCAGTTCTTGTCTCAAGACAAGGATCGTTAGACCATGTCGGAGGTCTTAAGGCGGTCTGAAAACTCCGACACCAGAGGTGGCCACACACTCACACGAAAAAAAGAAGAAGGAGTAACTCATCACATAACTTGACCCGTGTAAACACAAAACTTAGCTGCAAAAGATACGGAAGTCGGATAGTCTAATGCAAGCAAGCGTAAAATAATTAAATGAACATTTTATACTAATCGCCCCCTAATACATTGGGTCCGAAACATAACTGGCAAAGTGTGGGTGTGTAATACACCTCTGCCTACCCCTTCGGGGATAACAGGCGTGAAGTTTTGTTATGTTTTAATGTTATGTTTTATACTAAGAAACTAATTTAATTAACAAATAAGACGGGCAAGTTCTGAAACCACGCTAAAGTAACAGATAACACTTTCATTTCTGAAAGTGCACCAAGAGTCCTTGCAAAAGCAACGTTAAATATCTCTCAAAGCCACTATACCAACCGAATGCAAAAGGATTTCAAAACGGAATAACTAAAATAAACAACCCGCTTAAATTTTGCAGCAAAGACTAGGTGTCATAGCAAGTAGTTAAATCAAAGCAGAACTAGTAACCTTAAAGTCGTGGCACCATTTTATATTAACACTAGACGATGCCCGCGGTTACACCCGCGGTTATATAGCTTATAGCCTTCCTCGATAAATAGGCTATCTAACACTGAAATAAGTTTTGAAATCGGTCCAGTAGTTTCTGAGATTAGCGCGTTCAACCAAACAAACATACAAACAAACAAACAAACTCTTCAGCTTTATATATTAGTATAAGATTACGCGGCGGTTATTTCAGCCAAGAGATCCAAATAGCACTCGAGTGAATATCCTGCAAATGAAATGTGATATTGGGAATGAGCTCTCACGTCGTCCGCGATTTTATATACCGCCTTCTTTGTAATAAATTTTTATTTTCTAAGGATTAAAATCACACGTTCCTGGAGCGCATGATTAACCCTATCTATTGAATTCATGAATTTGAGTGGTATTATTCAATAGGGTCGCGAGCGGTGATATTTCAAGAGGTCTCCGGTTGAGACATTATAAATTAAACCCTAAAAAGGAGAATTGTTTAAAGTATTTGTGTGTAAGCTGAAATTGAACGAATTTTAATTCAAAGAATGTTTGTTCCGGATTCCAAGTGGATTTCGTTCACGTAGTTTAAATTTAAAAACGAATTTTCAACCTTTAAGTCGCTTCCTATATTACTTAGCTTGTGCTTTTAGGAATTTTCAAAGTAACATTAGAGGGAAGCAACCCACTACTAACGACTTTGTACATTCAAAGCACAAAATTGAGGCCAGAATAAAAAGTTTTGTTAATAAAAAGATATAATTTAAAAAGTTAATTCGTTAGGCGGCACCCCAGGTTTTTTTTTGACAACCGTAACGATAGAAGTTTTTACAAATACACCGTATTTTCCTTTTATTTGTGATATTATCTGTTCCTACCACCTATTAGTATTTGAGCGAAAAATGTTTGTATGACTTTGGAGCGAGAAGCGCGTTTTTACACATCGACGTAACGGAATTACTTGGCCCAATTTACCGTAAAACCAAAGTATTACATTCTCAATAGGTCGCTAAGCTTCGACTTGACAAGATCAAGCGTTTACCCTAAATCTTTTGGAGATTATTATTAAAGCTCTGTGGAGGGATAAAATCTGGTATCGTTCGGTTTTACGAGTGTCCATGATTGCTGGGAGCCGAGCCGTTGAATATGAAGCAGCCGATCACCGAACATTGAGATATTTAAATATCATTTATAGAATCACAATATTAAGGCGTACTCTTCTATTAATGATGTAGTTTAGTGGTGTAGATAATTATATTTGGTACGTAGTTATTAATCTCTGTTAAACACATGTGATGTTCCATAAATCGTAATATACGAATATGGATACAAATAAAGTTGCTCGATATTTATAGAACAGTGTCAAAGTAAAAGTGAGTCTCCTTGTGGTAAATTATTATAAGATATGTTGTACTGTAAGTATTTATGAAAATGCTGCCAAAGTCATCCCTAAGCTAAGATTAAATTTGTTATTAATTAGTTTCTTATAATTCATACTCTGAAAGTAAAAGTGAGTTTGTTTAAAAGTTATTTTCGTTTTAATTTATAAATGATATGCATGGTAATGGTTTGTTGTTGTTTGCTTAAATTTTCTAAATTTTTTATTAATAAAATAGTGAATACTTATCACTGCACAAATCTTCAAAAAGATTGACATGTACGTCATATCTGTATAGTTTATCTCTATCTATATAGTATATCTCAGGCAATATTCGTTCGTCACAAAACCACAACTGGTTTTGTGACGAACGAATATTGCCTGGAAAACCCAGCGCAGTGGAAAAATATTGCCTCTAGTACTGGCTCTGGATTTTTTAACGTCGGCTGAATTTTGCAGGCTGTGATAGTCAAATGATGTGCCTGGCCTACGTCAAAAAAGTCAAGAGTCGTTTCAAAATTGGTCGTGGTGTTGAGAACAATGTTTTTTTTTTATTTTTTGCTGTTGCGGTAGCGGATAGGATAAAAAGTTGGTTCGATTGGTATTGCTAGTTGGCAGAATATAGAAGAGTATGAATTTTTAGTTCGAGAATATGTTGCTCGGTTGCTCTTTCTGTATCCCTATGTTATTGTCTAAATTTATATGATATTATGATGTTTATCTTTATACAAATCAATTTTCAGTAATATAATATGGAGAAAGACTATAATTTAGCAGACCTATTTGTTTGCATTGTTGTTTATGGTTATGGTTTGCAAATCATTTATTTATAAAAAAAATTGTTGCGACTGATTTTAATTAAAAAATTTTTAGTCAATTTTATTTCAATTTTAGTTTCCATCTGGCTGATCTTTCGATTCTCGAGCGTTTGCGAAATTATTCGTTTTCTACAACTTAAACAAAAACTTTAGTTTACTATCAATACAAATACAGCTTTTTTATGGTAATAGGCGGCAAACGAGCAGACGGATCGCCTGATGGTAAGCAATTACCGCCTCCCATGGACACAAGCAACACCACAGGAGTCACAAGTGCGTTGCAGCCCTTTTGGGTTGGGAAAAGGGATAGGATGAGGAGTGGGATGAGGGAGAAGGAATAGGGATGATGAACTGGATGAAGGATAGATGAACTTAGAAAGTGCACACAGAGAGAGAGAAAAATTGTGTTTAAAAAATATAGAACTACAAACGTGACACAGCTAAAGAAAATCTGCAAAGGGAGTATTAATAGTGGTAGAAAAATATCTTAGAAGAAAAAGTACACAAAACATCAGGGACCAGAAATATTAAATACAAGTGTCGCAGATCTAGGGTTATCAAAAGATAAGCAACCACTAGAGTCTAACCAAGCTACGAATACTCTAAAAATGGAGACCAATTCTACAAAAAACAGCGGTAACGAAAAGAAACCTGCTTTGAAAAATAATCAGAATACATTAAAGCCAAGAAATGGAAATTGTAAACAAACTCTTCAAGTGGCTAGGCCACGGATACAAATTCTTGCCAGTCAACAACTTACTGGACTTGCGAGCAAATTAACAGAAATGGGTCAGGCTAATAAGGGTTTTGAAAAATGTGAGGATTCCGCTTTGATTAAACCATATGCTTTGACGGAAGAGATACTCAAACCCTGTTACCTACTAGAATTTCATAGTAATGATTATGTCGTATTATGTGTAAGAGAAAATGACTCGAATCCAACACGCTTGCTTTACGAACTTTCAGGGGCAATGAAATGTTTGAAAAAAATGTAATATAATTGTAGTAAATATTAACCAAAATATTTTTTTAAACGAATATAAGCTAAATAATTGCTTTAAAACATTATGTGGTCAATTAACTAATTGTACATTTTTAAACATATCTCAATCAAATTATTTTACTCGTACGCAATACCTAAATTATTTATGTGAAAGAATAAACTGCATAATAGACTCACAATACTATAATAAAATATTTATCAATTTAAAAATCGCAATAATGTATCCAATAATTATAATATACACAACAGCGTACGAAGTAATGATAACGCAATATGTAATAAAGGATCCATATTATATTATTTCAAAAAAATTGAAAAGAAACAGTCTATTTCAAAGTCAGACTTTAGAGAAATGCCTCAGGCGAAAAGGGGAACAACTCCCTATTACTTTTCAACGATCAAAAATAGAGACCAGATTTCTGTTCAAGAAAACAGTTCGTTTTTTCGTTAACGACAATATATCTGAAACTGTAACTATTTTCCACCAAAATATAGCTGGGTTATTAAATAAATTGGATGTATTGGAAATATGTATTGACGATATTTTTCAAAACCATAACGAATTAGATATTATATGTCTAACAGAAACCTTCGTGAAATCAGGTAGTCAAGCCAATATATATCTTAAAGGGCACAAACCTTGAAAAAGAACTAGCTAACACAAGTTAGCTGGTTCTTTTTCAAGAGCCAAAGAAAAACGTGGAGGTGTATGTATCCTTGTAAAGAAAACAATTGATTTCCAGGTATTAGACATTTGTAATACTTACTCAATAGAAAAACTTTTTGAAATTTATGGTATATGGATTCCTACAGTTAATTGTATTGTATTATGTTTATACAGAACCCCAAATAGTGACGTAAATATATTTTTAAATAAACTTGACATATTATTGCATAGGATTTTAAATAAATACCGCAAGAAAATCATTATTGCTGGTGATTTGAATATTGATACCTTAAAGACAGGATTTGCAACCACTCGACTCAAGGACTTAATTTCAAATTATGGGCTTACATTACATATTACTGAACCTACCAGACAAAAAAGCTGCATTGATCAAATAGCTAGTAATTTTGATGATGTAATAGGCTCTGTTCATTCCATGTACCTTTCAGATCACAATACCAGTCAAACAATAACATTTCCTGTCTCTAAAAAACAGAAACACTTAGAATACTGGTACATTAAAAAAAGGTACTTTAGTCAAGCCAATATTCTAAGATTTAAGAAATGCCTTTCAGCTTTGTCATGGTCCGATGTCTTCAATAAAAATAATTTAGATACAGCTTTTAACGAGTTTTATGATATCTTTAGTTTATTGTACAATTTATGCTTTCCAGTCGAAAAAAAGAAAGTTTGTAGTAATTCAGGCACAGCGAAGTGGATAACGAAGGGTATTAAAAAATAAACAAAAACAAAAAGATTGTTACGTTACCGTTGCTATAAGCATAAACGATAGAAAATAAGCTGAAATATCAAAAATACAGTGCAGTATTAAAAAATGTATTAATAAAATGAAGACTAATATTAATTATAAATTTATCAGTAAGGCAAAAAATAAATGTAAAGCAATATGGGATGTCATCAAAAACAAGGTTGACTGCGTGACATATCATGATAATATAGATGCAATCGAGAACGACGGTCGTATATTTAAGAATCCACAAGATATAGCCAATACTTTTAACAACTTCTTTATAGACTCAACAAATAAAAATCAGATACAGTCAAATAGCAATAACTATGTTATAAATCAAAACATTAGCTGTAGTTTATTTTTAACACCGGTGACAGACATGGAAGTGATACAAATTGTTTTGTTTCTGAACAATACAAAATCGACTGGTTTTGATGGTGTTTCAACGCTTGTACTAAAACAGTGCATACCCATTATTGCTCCTGTACTAAGATATCTGCTAAACCTGTCGCTTACCGAAGGAGTTTATCCGAGTAGACTTAAATTGTCTTTAATTAAACCGTTACACAGAAAGAAAAGTAAACTTGATGTGAATAACTATAGGCCCATCACACATATCCCAATATTTGGTCAAGTATTTAAGAAAACTATGCATAAACGAATTAGCGATTATCTGGAAAACTTCAACTTAATTAAAGAAGAACAAAACGGTATTTTAAAGAAAAAGTCCACTACCTTGGCGGCTTTTAAACTAGTTCAAAACGTGTTAGATTTTATTGATAAACGGGTGCCTGTAACTGTAGTATTTTTCGATATGACCAAGGCCTTTGATTTTGTGGACCATAAGTTGCTTTTAAAAAATATGAAACATACGGCATCAGAGGTCCAGCCTTAAATTGGTTAGAAAGTTATTTAAAAAATCGAAAGCAGTATGTTGAAATCAAAAGCTTAAATGATGCACTTTTTTGACTCATGGTGGAAACCAAACAATTTACGGGCTGACCCCCTCAGGCTGGGCCCCTAAAAGGGCTCAATCTAGGGAGAGTGTGGTGACTCCTCGACGAGAAGCGCCGGGACTAACCACTAAAACCTCCATGGTGTTCCTCTATCCGATCCCATTGAATGGCGGGGTCACGGGATCTACATTAGCATGACAGCCGCGACCCCGCCTAAGCTGGCCCGCCGAAGCAGGCCCCGTCCCTCGCATGCATCCATCTGCATTCATCATAATTGTCCTCATACATCCTCTTTCATACTACGAGCGGAAAAGAACGACGTAGTCTACTAATGCTACGAGAGGCGCACGCCGAACACGTGCGCCACCTCTCGGGCCTAGCGGACGGCGGGCGGTCAAAAAAGGCCCGCCACCCGCTGGCGTGTACTCACGGTGTAAATGATGCACTTGTATGTACCACTTATAAATCCAAGTGTCGATTTAATAAGTTCGGCGTGCCTCAAGGTAGCATATTGGGACCATTACTTTTTTTACTTTATATTAACAATTTGCCATCCATTACTACGCATCAATGCGTCTTGTTTGCCGATAATATCTCACTCATACACGAAGATAAAAAGGAGAATTACGAGGATATACTTAATAATGAAATTGAATCAGTACTACAACGGCTAGAAAATAATAATCTATATGCAAATATATTAAAAACAAAGTATATTACATTTGCTAATTACAATAATAAAAATAATATTAGTTATAAACTGACATGCCGAAATGAAATTATAGAATCTGTAAATGATACAATATTTTTAGGCATTACTATTGATAACCATTGTAATTGGAAAGCACATATCGATAAAATATGTAAAAAATTAAATCAGTTTGTTTTTGCTATAAAAAGGTTAAGATATACATCAGGACAAAAGACAGCTATGACAGCATATCATGGTTATGTGGCCTCTGTTTTGAGATATAGGCTACTTCTATAGGATAACTCAACCGATGTAAATAGAGCATTTATTGTTCAAAAAAATGCTTACGAGCAATCTGTGGAGTAGGTCCGCTCACATCATGTAAACCTCTGTTTAAAAGATTTAATATGTTAACCCTGACGTCTATGTACATTTTTCAAACTGGTTGTTTTGTTAAGGAACATAGTACATTATTTAAACATTTAATGACAAATTTAACTCTAAAATAAAAAACAGAGATCCAACAAGATTATATACCTATACCTAGCCGAAAAATTGCTCTCTGTCATTAAAATTGTTACATTATGACAATAAAAATTTATAATAATCTGCATAGAAGTGTAAGAGAGTTACCGTTAAGACAGTTTAAGACAAAACTTTATAAGTGGCTGGTAGATAAGTGTTTTTATAATATGAATGATTTCTTTATGACATGAATGTATTCTTTATGACATTATTTATTTATTTATTTTTAACTTCCTGCAAAATACATTGCACAAGGCGGACTTAATGCCTATAGGCATTTTCTCCCAGTAAACCTTTGGGTGATGCAGAGATGGTCATGGCAGGTGTGTACATACGCAAAGAGAGTAAAATAAAATAGAATACACGGTATAATACATACTATAAATACATACAAGATCCATACATACACATAAATATATACATAAATGCATACATATATAAATACATACATATGTGTATATACATAAATACATATAAATATATAAATGTATACAGATAAAAATAAATATTTAAAAGAGATAAGACTACTAACGTTAGATAAAGTACTATTGAGAAGCTTCCAACAATTCACTATAAAACAGCTGGCGGACTCTAAATTTGAACGTGGCACGATTAGTTGACATCCTAATTTCGGGAGGGAGTGCATTCCACAGGAGGATGGATCGGATATTAAAAGAAGAATGTACTAGACTAGAAGTGTGAGATGGACAGAGAAGAAGAAGGTTATTAGTAGATCGCAAATTCTTGTCATGATTGGAACAGAGATATTGAAAGTAAGGTACCAGATATGACGGACTATTAGGAGAGTGGAGAAAGGAGTATAAGGTCGACAAGGTACGCAAATTTCGTCGCTGCCGAATCGGCAACCATTTCAATTCCTTGCGAAATTTAGAAATATGATCAAACTTGCGCAGATTAAAAACGAACCGAATGCAATTATTGAGAAGTCGGTCAAGTTTGTTGAGTAGATCTGCATTCAGGTCGAGATAACATACGTCACCATAGTCAATTATAGGGAAGATTAAAGTTTGCACAAGCATTGCTTTGGTTTTTGATGGAAGAAAATTCTTGAGTCGATACAGTGAGCGCAGAGTCCCAAATACTTTCTGGCTGACAACTGAAACCTGAGTCCGCCAGTCAAGGATGCTATCTATGTGCAAACCATGATTTTTAACAGATGTCGAAAATGGTATAACGCACCTGTCAAAAATTACAGGCGACAAACTTGTGAAATCAACTCTAGTGATCATACGCGGGCTTCCCACCACGATGGCCTGGCATTTCGTTGGATTAACACAGAGGCCAAATCTGTCAGACCACATCCGTATCGCATGCAAGTCTCGTTAATTTTAGCAATTGCATCTGACAAGTTGTCCACCCTTGCCTGAGCGTAAAGCTGCAAATCGTCAGCATACAGATGATACGCACACTGAAGTTCATGAGTAATGAGATTAATGAATAGTGAGAATAGAAGAGGAGAGAGAATTCCGCCTTGTGGAACCCCAGCGTCCAGATCGCACCAATTTGACGATGTTTCATCAATGCGAACTGATTGCTGGCGACCACAAAGATATGATGAGAACCAATCCCGAGCCTCAGATGAAATATTAAGGTGGGAGAGGATGGCCAAAAGTACGTCGTGGCTGACGGTATTAAAGGCGTTTGAGAAGTCCACCAAAACTAACACAGTTACTTCGGCTTTCTCCACGCCCACCCTAATATCGCCAGTTACCTTCAGAAGAGTGGAAACAGTACTGTGACCAGGCCGGAATCCGGATTGGAATGGGCTAAGGATATTGTTGGATAGGATGAATCTGGATAACTGCTTGTGTACGCAAGCCTCTAGGATTTTGGATAGGAATGGGAGAATGGAGATGGGCCGATAATGATTAGGCATGGTGGGATTGGAGATTTTAGGAAGAGGCCGAACGTAGGCTTTTCGCCGGACGGCAGGATATTGACCAGAGGAGAGGGAAAAGTTAATTATATGAGAGATAGCAGGAAGGAGTTGGTCAAGAACAGTGGTGATCATGCGACGACTGATATTATCGTAGCCCACTGCCCTTGACTTGATGGAAAGGATCGACTTTTTAATTTCATCTGAGGTGACAGGAGAAAAATTAAAAAGATCTATATTAGGTGGAGGCAGCCCCGCAATGAAGTCAATCGTTTGACGCATGGTTAGCCGATCCAAAGTATTCGAGGTAATGAAATGGGTGTTGACATCGTCTAATCCAATGGTCCCCGGTAGACTGCATTGCCTCGATCTGCCAATCCCCAAAGTCCCCAGAAATCGCCAGATCCACAGTCAATGTTGCTTATGATGTGTCGGCGTTTGGCATTGCGTATCATCTGGTTGCAGCGATTTCTTGCAGCCTTATAATGGGCCCAGCTATCATCGGAACGGTTCCTTTTATATGCTCTGAATGCACGATCACGTCTCCTCATCGCAATTAGAACCAACCTAGTCATCCATGGCGCTGGTGAACGTTTTAACCTAACCTTCCTAATAGGGGCATGATCGTCGTAAAGCTGCTTAACAGCCGCATTAAAAAAGTCAAGCTTCTGATCTATAGTGACTGCCGCCATCATAGGATCCCAGTCAATCGAGGAGGCATCCGAGGAGAGCATCTCCACATTCATCCTAGCAAAGCAACGCTTGTGCAATACTTTAGGTTGTGGTTTGGGGGGGTTGAGGGCGTATACAAGAAAAATGAGGTCATGGTGGGAAAAACCGGGAGCAGGATACTGACCATGGAAAGATACTAAAGACGGACTAGAGGTTAACATCAAGTCAAGCCAGGTGTCATCGCCATTATTGTTGTGATGAGTGGCTTGCAGTGGTAATACACTTAGATTGGCTGACTTGAGGATATGAAGGAGTTTTTGGGCTCGAGGAGACTGGATAGAAAGGAGGTTGGTATTGAAATCTCCCATGATGACGTGATGTTCGTACTCAGACCCTAAAGATTCTAATACCAGTTCTAAGTCGGTGAAATAATCAACTGCAGGGGGACAATATACTACTCCAAGGACTATTTTAGTCCTCCTGACACAAACCTCAAGAAAAATAAATTCAGCAGACGTACTACACTACGCAAGAATATTATAAGAGAAATCACTTCGCAAGTAAATTGCGACGCCACCGCCTCTTTTCTCTAAACGGTCTTTGCGAATGAGAACGTATCCCGGTAGAGGATAAGTAGTTGAGAGAAGTTGACGTTTGAGCCAGCTCTCCGAAACTAGGATGGCATGAACATTTGCATCGGCAAACGCATCAAAGAGATCACTGTAGTGACTTGCCACACTTTGTGCATTTATGTGACACACATTCAATAATCGACTTGATCTGCTGTTGAATGTATCACGAACAAAATCACCAAGTGATACGTCAGGAATCGAAGAAAAACTATCATCAGCAGACGAAACCAAAGAATTGTTGGCAGAAAGAAATAAATCATCATTAGTAATCATAATATAGGTAGATAAATATATATAACAATATTACATAAAAATAAAAATATCAATAAATTAAAATATATGAAGTTAATAATTTACCAGATAAAATTCTCATCACTGCACCACCCGCCAGCTAAAATCACACATAAATGCTAAATATAAAAAGAAAATAAAACAGAAAAGAAACATACACACGATAGAAGTAACCAAACAATTATAACACATTAGAAATGAGTAAAACTAAACGCATCCAAAACTTAAAGACTGACATTATTGACATATGTCAACTGTCAATGTAATAAAAATTAACTGGATTTGTTTGTAATACAATAGTGTACATATTTGAGAAGAAATAAGTGGGTAAATAGAACTAAAAAACAAAAAGTAAACAAACAGGTTAAGCCTTAGAGAACTAGTGAATCTAAATTATGAAGTAAGAAAACAAACAAGAAAGAAGTTAAAAGTGAACAAGAAAAACAACGCTGGTGTAACATTAGTTCTTACGCGAAGTGTTCTTACTTGTTACACCTGACGAACCTCCACTCCCAGCACCGCCAGTAGGTCCAACAGCAGACGAGGAGCCATCCAACCGTCCTGGGTGCTTGGCCATCAGCGAATTCAAGCCATCCATGCACGTTATCTTAGAACGACTGCCATCCGGGGTCTTGATAATTATGATGCCATCCTGCGTCCAACATGACCGCATGCCGAAGTGCTGTCGAGCACGCACGAAAAAAGACTGTCGAGACTTAGTGAGGAACTCCTTGACGGATATGGCAGAGCCTTTGAATGCTTTCTTGGCCCTCCACACTGACACCTTATCCTCCACGCAGCCGAAACGCACCAAAATAGGGCGAAGATGATCGTTACTCAGGCTACCAAGTCTATGGCAAGTTTTTATGGATCCGGCTGATAGATTTTTCAGACCCAAAGTGTTCTGTAGGGTGCTCACGATGGTCGCAACGCAATCCTCCTTTGCTGACTCGGTGAATCCAGTGAATATCAGAGCCTTCCTACGATGTCTTGTCTCCATAGTATCATGCATCTTGACACATTCGTTAATCTGCTTTCTGAGAATCCCAAGCATATTGAAAGCAAGTTCGCGAAAGGTACGGAACTCTTCAGCTAGCTTTGCAACAGTGTCCTTGGCAGGTGCACTGCCCTGTATCTGGGCTTCCAACTCCTCCATTCTTTTGGAAAAGCAATCTTCCAGGCTTTTTTGTGCAGCTTGTATTTCCAATAGTTGTGACATAATTTGTGTTTCAGCAAAAAATAAAAAACTTGTATTAAGTGTGATGTTTCAAGTGTGTAGTGATCAGCTGGCAGGTGGTAATGTAACTCTAAACTAATTGTTACATGTAGCAAACGTGAGTATAAACTATTTGTAATCAGCAGCACTCAAAAATACTTTACAAATTCGGTTAACTTTTGTAAAATTAATTAAATAACTCTTGCAAAATTTTTAAGATGTTCTAACTTATTTACACCTACTGCCAAAAAAAAAACAAAAAAAAAAGTATTCTTTATGGCATTAATGTATTCTTTATGACATAAATGTATCATCATCATCAGCCTTTAACCGTCCACTGATGGACTAGGCCTCTCCTTTGAAAGGAGGAATTGGGCTACTATACCACGCTGGCCAAATGGGTTGGTATAGGGTTTGTATCAAGTTTTCCTTCTCTTACAGTACTGTTCTCTGCATAATATGCTCCCTCTGTCGGCTCTTACGTCACCCATGGAATGATATGGGGTGGTGACATTCCGTATTCTTAATCCACACGGACAATGACATGAATGTATAATTATTGGTAATGTTTGGTAAAATTAAAAATGAGAATTCTATAAATTAAGCATGAATTGTCTTCAATATTACATGTAATAAATATTTTGCATGTCGGACACCTTTTCCGACGCAGTATGTGATGTGCTAACCGTAATACATAACAACTGTAATCTACCATACAGCAAGCGAAATAAACATTTCATAGACATTTCATTTCAGGGGATAGGGCCTCCGGCACTCTCACTCACCGAACGAAACGCAACAGTTTAGGCACTGTTACTTCACGTCGATTTTCTGTGAGAGGGTAGTACTTCCCCGGTCGAGCCGGCCCATTCATGCTGAAATCAGCAAGGCTCTACTACCCTGAGACCAGCCTTTTTCTATGTCGTGTAGGTTTTGTTACACACGTGTATCTATTGGCGTACACGGCTTTATGCAATATAACCTGTGTTAGTTATTATCACTCAAAGTATTTCCTGACACTAAAGACATCAATTATGCTTATGTGCTATTCCCGATTCATTGTAACATGTGCCACAATTACCGCGATACCTGTACCTTGTATGTAGTTACACGCTTATTGCAGGCCGCGTTTGCGAGACGCGGCATACACATGATTACGTCATAAAATGTTTCGACATTGTTGCTATATTGCGTCCCTGCATAGCACACTCGCACGTATAAGTATAATGTGAATTGAAGGTTTGAGAACAGACATCAAATTCAAATTGTAGAGAGAAATTATGTGAGATTATTTCCTAGCATTATTTGGTAGAAGTTGTGGCGAAATACGTTATTATTGACAGATTAGTATTATTTACAGATCTCTCGGTTTGTGAAGTTAATCACTTCAATCTCTATCTGGTTTGTAGAGGAACGATGGTCACAAAAACTCGCTATTCCGAGCCTCCAATGGTACATAAGGAATAGGTTCTAAATTTCAAGAAAACCTTTGACTGTTAAAGTGGGAAGTGAAGACTCTCAAAGATCTTGGCACTGGTCTAATTTAATATATAAAACACTTGACCCTACACGGCTTACACTATATTTTAATAAAAGTATTTAATAACTATTATCTTTGCATCACCTTTGTATGAACGCTAGAGAATGCTATAGGCGTTAATTTTGCCATTTTGTGTGCAACCATTCTTAAATCTATAACACTTATTAAAGCAAACCAGGCTCTGCAGGCACATGTAATAATTTAACTGTCACACAATTTTTATGGTACAGGCATTATACAAAAATATCTCATGACATAACATCAAAAATCTCTCAACTCGTCTGAGATATTATATTATACTAGAGGATGCCCGTGGTTACACCCGCATTATTTAAGGCTACTGCTCTGCCCCCGTCGCTCATAGCGTGATGTTATATAGCCTATAGCCTTCCTCGATAAATGGGCTATCTAACACTGAAATAATTTTTCAAATCGGACCAGTAGTTCCTGAGATTAGCGCGTTCAACCAAACAAACAAACTCTTTAGCTTTATATATTAGTATAAGATACTCCGAGGAAGGTTGTAAGGAAATTCATTAATTAGTGTGATTAGCGGCGTGTGTACTTACGTGCGTTTGATTAAGTGCCTTTTAAAAGCCTCCAGTACTCCCGCACCCAGTTCCATAAATAGGCTCTACTTACGGCGATGTGGAGTGTTCTAAATTAATTACACGAAGATGTATGGACTTTACTGTGTATGTGGAAATTTAGGGTCACTTTGGGTGGTTGCAAAATTAACTATCAATACAAGCCCGTCGTAATTAATGTTACATAGCGTTAGACTAGCGTCTATTGTTTGCTTGTTTTGAATTCTCTATTACCTTGAGGCACGAGGTTGTGTTGTTATGGATTTGACAGCGTATATAAAGTATGGCATGACAGTGAATAAAGCTAGATAGATATAAAAAAATACCTGAAATTTTTAACCTGCTCTCATTTGCCACTCACTGCTAAGCTCTCCAAAAAAATTGGAACAAGGTCTTTTTTAGCCTCAAAAAATATTGAAACATGTTTTCTGTACACTTGAAATAATGTTGGCATAATATAGCGAGGAAATCATTAAGGCTTTCAGAGCCTTTGCATGTTAACTGGATCGAAAGAATAAAAAAGTATTCTTATATTTCGTATTCTGTAGTGTTTTAAGAAGAAGAAGAAGAAGAAGAAAATGCATTTATTTTTATAACATACACAACAGTTAAATAATTACATAAACACAGACACTACAAAATAACAAGCAGGTATGCTATAAAAACGAGGTTACCACTCAGGCTTATGTTGATTATGGCGAAGACCATAAATCAACCCTGATCTTAGGTGGTAACCCCAGGTGACGATCACAGATATCAGACTTACAACAGAAACAGAAAAACATAATTAAAATAATAAAAACTTGCATTTGGCGTAAACAATATATCATGCTGTTTTTCAGTAACGCTACCGGTTTTCGAATATTGGTTTGGCCAGTAATGCATCTCGCTTATGCTCACAGTTTCGTCTCGTTTATACGATTATGCAACGGCGAATTGCGAGAGAACCACTCGACCATCATTCAGCCTTTGCGCTGCCCGAGAATGGCTGCCGCGCGACCAAAAAGAACAATTTTAAAATATTAACAGCCACGGGCATCTGTACGAAGACATAGTAGTATACATTAAGACTATGTTTACTTATACTAAGACACAAAAAAAAGGAGAACATGTTTGTTGCCACGAAAATCCCAAATATTCAGTGGAAAAGAGGTACGTATTAAAAGGTATGTGCATATATTATAATAATATGTAGACATTTATACACCTGCAACATTACTTCACCTATACATACTGAGACAGCTACATACATATATATACATAATAGTATGCACATGTATATAGATACAATTATATGCACATATATACACATATATATATATTTTATTTTATTGCCTATATTTCTTTCAGCCCTTCACTAGCTCCACCCCAGCCCAGCCCGATGACAAAACTACAACAGTTTCGCCACCTCGCTCCTTAAGCACGTTACGTTCGTTACCGAACAGAAAAGCGCGCAAGTATAGCTCGAGTATATCGAAGACACACTCCAACCGCAAAAACATATTTGTCAAGAGCGTCCGGCATACTACCCAGTGGTCATAAACAAAATGTAAGTATTTGGTACTGATGTTTGTGTAAAATTTATTTGTACTGATTCGCATGGTCACATTTTTGTTCTTGCAGGAGATGTTTTTTAAGATTAATTTGAAACGTTCTTTTTGTTCTCAGGGACCTTATTGGTGGAGGTAGGTCATTCCAAATATGAGTAGCCGCATATTTATAGCACCCTTTGAAGGCTGTGGTTTTGTACCGAGGGATGGATAGCGGTCTGGCGGTGGAGCGAGTGGAGTAGCTGTAGTGATCCTGTCGCCAATTTAATTTATTGTAAAGGTATTTAGGTTCTCCCGTACTCAATACTCCAAATAATAATGTTGCCAAATGTAGTTTACGCCGCGCTGACATTTTGAGTATATCATTACTATTTAAGTGAGGTGTGATATGATTTCTTCGGGGTATATTTAGGCAATATCGAGCACACGCATTCTGTACACGCTGTATTAAATGTTGCGTCCTGGTCAAGATACAGGGACCATACACAGTATCACAATAATTAAGTCTCGACAGCACCAAGCTATCTACAAGCCTCTTTCTCAGAGTGAGGCTGAGATAGCTTCTTACTCGGTATAGAATCTTGAGTCTATAGAAACAGTTTCTTACAACGCCATTGATGTGATCCTCAAAACGCAGCTCAGGGTCAATCAATAAACCAAGGTCACGCGCAGATTGCACTTGTTGTATTTCATCACCCATTATTTCGATCTTGGGTTTAAAAGATGATATTAAGTTAATTTGGTGTTTGCTGCCCATAACCAAAAATTTAGATTTATGTGCGTTGAGAACCAGAGCGTTACGCTCGGACCACGCCGCTATTCTGTCAAGCTCCGCATTAATGGTGGCTACAGCAGTCGCCGTATTTTTAGGGTTAAATGATAGATACAATTGCGTATCATCGGCATACATGTGGTACAAGCAGTCTTTGAAGTTAGTTGTTATGTCGGCAGTGTATAAAACAAACAGGAGTGGTCCCAAAAGTGATCCCTGGGGAACACCCCGAGGTACCGATCGCGGAGTCGACATCATCACTGATCCGTCATTTTTGCGTATTTCGACTTGCTGCAGCCTGCCTGTTAAATAGCTTTCAAACCATCTGATTGTATGCGGTTCAAAACCATAGTACGAAAGCTTTGAAAGTAACAGCGAAATATTTATGCATTCGAAAGCGCGCGAATAATCAAGCAGGGTTAGTATCGTACCCTCCCCACGATCGCGAGCCTCGAGGATATTACCCACGACATCCGCTAAAGCTGTTGCTGTACCACGTCCTCTTCTAAACCCAGACTGAAGGTCGGGTAGAATGCCGTTTTTTTCTAAGTAATTCATGACTTGAACATAAACCACTCTCTCCAACACCTTGGACAGACAAGGTAGAATACTTATAGGGCGAAGATCTTTATAATTTAGCGGATTATTATTTTTTGAAATTGGTCTAACAATAGCACTCCGCCATAACCTGGGAAATGAGAACGAGGTGATGGATTTATTTATGATGTCTGTTATGGCGGTAAGTGATTGTGGCAAGGTAAGGGATATCATCTCTTTAGAGATGTCATCTATTCCACGCGCGTTTGTATTAATATCTCTAATTATATTATAAACCGCTTGGCTGTTTGTGGGTTGCAGGGAAAAGGTTGCTGTACTATATCGATTAAACTCGAAATAAGAAAGATGTGAGATGCTAACGTTGGGTTCCCCTGGAACATCCAAGAATGCCGCATTCAAACCCTCAGGATCCTCAAATTGCCCTACAAGCATTCCATCGTCTGTGCTTGCTGGAAGTACGTGTTTTTTCAAATTGTACCATAATAATTTTGAATTGTTTTTGTTTTCATTAATATGCTTATTGAAAAATGCCTTTTTTTCGTTGTATAATGCTAGTGCTGTTTGGTGTTTAAGGTCTAAATAGTATCGCTTGTGTACTTCGAGACGGGATTGGCGATACCTTCTATGAGCATCGTTCCGTAATTTGAACATGAATTTGATGTTGTCTGTGATCCAAGGTGTTGGTGGACCCTTAAATAATCTGGTTTTATACGGTGCATGAATGTTAAATAGGGAATTTATGTAATAGTTAAAAAGATCTACCATTTCGTTTACGTCACATAGTTGACCTATTTCCCCCCATGGGATCTCATTCAGATCCATATTAAAGTATTCTGGTATTATGTCCTTAAACGGTCTGAAAGTAACATATTTTTTTACAGGGTTTACTTTTTTAAATAAAAGCTCACATGAGACGAACGAATGATGACCGAGTTCTGGTATATGATCTACCGAGACCACCCGGCACTGTGCGTCTGTGCAGATCACATCAATTAACGTTGCACTGTCACCAACAAAATGAGTAGCCGTTGTTACTATTTGATTCAAATGACTATAGCTTAAGAATGCGGTGAGTTGCTTAGTTTTATAATCATTTGTATCAAGTAGATTAATATTTAAATCTCCCAGTAATATGATGTTGTCGAACGGCGATAATGCGCAAATACTATCCGAAATTGCGTCTAGAAATATATTAACGTCTAACCATGGTGGCCGGTAAGCAGTGCCAATTAGTAATATTTTTGAATTCGACTTAATCGACATCCCCATTTCCTCAACTTGGTCGTGGTGCGGGTGTGACTTTACACGGATAGCCATGCCATTTTTTATGTAGAATGCGACACCCCCCCCTCGGCCATCGCGGATTGTTTCCGAACGCGCAATGTGACGTAACCGATAGCCTGGTACGACCGGTGCTCGCCCTTCTTCCCCCCTGCGCAGCCATGTCTCGTTGATCGCCATGATATCAACGGAGTGGTTATTCATTGCTATGATGAATTCGTCATGATTCGTTGCCAGTGACCCCGCATTAAGCAGACCAAACTTAATTATTTTATTTCGCGGCATTGATGGTTAAGAACAAACAAATAAATACTTTTTGAAATGGCACTTGTGTAGGTACATGTCATCACCTCAATTTCAAAACATAGGCATTGGCCATAATATATATGAATACACAAAGTTACAACATAAATCTCATAACACAAATATATACATCTTAAACAGACAAAATTACATTTGCATACCGAGCGCATAAATATAATGTCAGGCAACTCATGTCTTTGACAAATCAAAATGCTATTCCTATAATGTGCAGATACACCAATATAAGGCAATCGCAGTATAATATTTCTGAACATAACACACGAAGAAACGTTATACAAAATAATAAAGTACCGCAAACATGGTATGACACAAGGGATTGGCGATATATTTCCTAACATAAAATAACAATAAGATGAAACCATATTCAATAGAGATAAATACCGTATATGTGAAACATTATACATATTACTGCATACATGCAAGATCGGTCTCATTACGTATGGAGAACGTTGACTCACCGGGCTTGCGCCGGGCAAGAATGCGACCATTTCTGGTCCACACATATTGCCATCCGTGTTGTTTGGCAACATCCCGCGCTCGCCGAAACAACTGTCGATTTACTCTTGTAAGCCTTTCGTTGACATAAAATCTAGTTGTTGGCTTATTAATTCCTAGATCCGACGTGTCCGCTCCCCGCCGAACCCGTGCGCATCGAAGAAACTCGTTACGTACGTCATGCCTTGCAAACCGCACGACGACCGCACGCGCGCGAGTCTCCACTGGTCCCGCGGCGCTCGTCGCGTTCAGATGTCTAGCGCCGACGCGGTTTACGCTGGTTACATCGTAATCCGTCAGAGTAACGTTAAGCTTTGTTGCTATCAGTTGTACGATGTGAGACAGATTCTCATTGGTCGTTTCCGGGAGATTACTTATTTCTATCTCATTGCTCAAAAGCTGCTGGTCTCGCTCGTTAATTTGATTTTTCAATTGTGCGACATCCTCGGCCACTTCAGATGAAATTTTTAATTGGTTCTCAAGTATACCAACTCTTTCTATAAGCTTGTCTTTGTCGGCTTGCAGCTTAATTATTTCGGCGCGTAACCCCTGAAACTCGGCCTGGTAATCTGTACGCATATTGTGAAATTCAGTGCGCAGTTCCTCTTTCAGTACTCTCCGCATCTCCTCGTTGATCCATCTGGACATGTTTGGACTCATGTCCTTGGTGCTGTCAAAGCTATCGTCTTTTCCTGAAACCTCCTCAGACCTCTGCTGTCCGCCTTCCTTCCTTTTACATTCCGGGCAAGACCAATTAGGCGCAATATTACCAGTAAGGGATAAGGCCCCGCAAGCTCGGTGAAATGTTCCTTTGCATGTACGACATCTTGCGGCATCTTGCGGAGATAAAAACCTCGCACAAGCTATACATTTTGTTGGCGGCATATCGAACGGCGGCGCAGCGTAGCTATCGATAAAGCTCAGAAGTACCTCGGAAGATCAATAGATAGCGTTGTACTAAATAAAATGTCTTTATGGAGTTTTATGGGAGTGTAGCGGTGTACCGGTACTACTATTTCAAACACGATAAACTAAGCCAACTGTACATACGTTTAAGCTACTTTTTTTCTCCGTATTCGTTGATCTGTAATTAGTCCGTTCACTTTTTCTTAGTTTAAGGTAGTTTGTAGTTCACTTTTGTCATAAGACTTTTATTTTTCTTTAATCTCCTTATATACGCACTGTATAACGCTTCACTAATTTTATCACACTGATTGCAAATTTTCTGTCAATAAATTGTTCACATATATAACTTCTTTTATGTTTAAAACAAAAACAACTATCAAAGGTCAATGCACTAGTTTGACATCCGTGACGTCACTCCTGACATCCGTTTCTTTATTTTCATTAAAATATGTAAATGATTAAATCCAACTTAGGTAGAGTTTGTTTTTGCGTCGCGTGATTTATAGCATTAATAATTAAATCGCTGTTGTGAATGTAAAATAATGTACGCCTTTCATTTAACCTTTCTAGGTGATAAAAATGTATGCAGGAATATTTTACGCTAGAATTTTCAATTTTATAACTTTAAAAAGACCTTTGAGTTGTTGAGTCAAATGAGATAACAAGTTGTTTATCACGCTTGGAATTGCCAGTGATGTTGGCTCGACAGTTCACTCGATGTGGCGCCAGTCAGAATGTCAGACATATTAATGTCAGCGACTGATTAATCCTGAATCACATGGTAATTGGATTTCTGGCACAATTACGAAGCAAGATTACCAAAAAGCCACCACTAATTGACACTGGGACCTTATCCCTAACGGCCTGGCCACGGACAATTCGCTCCAGCGAAAATTCGCGTGACGCGACCGGCGACGCGACCGGCGACGCGACCGGCGACGCGACTTGCGACTGAATCAAATGTATAGAAATGTTCTAAGCATGCCACGCGCAGCGGCGACCGGCGACGCGACCGGCGAATAGCACCGAGCGGTACAGCGGCGTGAACGTGACGATACTTCTATCGTCATCTCTCATTTTCGCAGCTCATTGTTAGACATAAGCAGTAGCCTATGCGTCGCAATATCATTGTGAGTAAATAGGATGATTGCCCTACTATCCCACGCTCGCTAGACGGGTATATACATAGAGTTTCTTGTCGAATTTTCCTTCTCTACCCAAAAATACTGTTTGCTTCATGTATTTGCCATAGTCAGGAATGAAATAGGGTG
The DNA here is from genome assembly GCA_944739405.2 of Euclidia mi. Classification (NCBI taxonomy): domain Eukaryota; kingdom Metazoa; phylum Arthropoda; class Insecta; order Lepidoptera; family Erebidae; genus Euclidia; species Euclidia mi. Next base: position 39,587,854 of record OX123186.2, on the reverse strand, counting down.
ATGAAACTTGACATTTTAATCCATAATAACGCAGACGGATGAATGATGACGTATTCACTCTAGAAATTGAAATGAGATAAAGCTATTATAATCAGCGTAATGAGCTTGGTGTTCTTTCGACTCGTGTGTCATGACGTACATTGCGCTTATCACGTAAACGACTACAGTTGGTATTGGTAGTTAGCAGGTACTAGTCTTACGAGTAATTGGTAATTGTAGTCCTACGTACGTAAGCGACATTATTTGACATTTTATTTCTGTGATTGATACAAGTAGGCGTTTAATTAGTAGGTTCGTATATTGTTATTGGTAATCTTGATATTAACATTGATTGATTATTGTTAATTACGTAATATGGTTAAATAAATCATGGTATACAATTGAATTTGTCCGTGTGGTGACGGATTAAGAATACGGAATGTCACCACCCCATATCATCCCATGGGTGTCGTAAGAGCCGACAGAGGGAGCATATTATGCAGAGAACACCACTGTAATAGAAGGAAAACTTGATACAAACCCTATACCAACCCGTTTGGCCAGCGTGGTATAGTAGGCCAATTCCTCCTTTCAAAGGAGAGGCCTAGTCCAGCAGTGGACTGTTAAAGGCTGATGATGTGTGATACAATTGAATTTTACCGCTTGCTCTTAGCATCGGAGGACACGTAGGAAAGCTATAAGTGGTGCCAGCTATCATGAAGATCTTTATCAGTTGTTATGAGGAATCAGTTTCCTTGAATTTACCGACACTGGTCTAAACCATGGCATGTCGCTATCTCCCTAGGTTGCGAAGATCAGACGACAGTCTCACTGTAAAAAAGCTAATATTCTATTTAATCTGAAGGTCAATTCTCCTATTTTATCGAAGAATCGGCATTATATTTTGAACAAAATGAGATTAAATTTTGAATTAACTCACAATTGGTATTCTGTTAACCTAATTTTAATATCGTATAATTTGAAATATACAGTTCGTCATTGACACATAGTTTGAAACTTTGTTCAATCTATGATCCAGTTAAATATCATTCAAGTATTAGTTAATTTAGGAGAATACCATTTGTGACATAATTATCACACTGACATTATATCAAAACTGTATTTTGAACAAAATTAGAAGAATTGGCCATCTAGTTATAATATTGCGTGGATCCCGGACTCCAGGAAGTCTTGGGTGCAAGCTGAATAACGCTAGGACAATGATGAATGCCTGCAATTCAGTTATCATTATTCAGCTACCCCTTACATATGTCCATCGTCAACAAAACCAAGTATTACTGCGAACCATACAATTACTAATATTAATAAAGGAATTATCGTGTTCTCTTTGAAGTCACTAATTAGGAAAAGATGGCCTTTAAATTACCAAGCTAATATTGAAATTTAACTACAGTTTACGGATTTTATCGCGTTATATTGGTTTCACTGGTTATTAGTTATTACATTTAAACCGAATGATCTAGAAACTAAATTTTTATAACTAGCCGACGTTTCGAATTCTTTACAGGATTCATGTTCACGGCAGACTGAGGTGATATTTGTCTTTGTCTTGAATTTAAAAGTTATCTCGAAGTACCCGAACATTTTTCAACTATTGGTGTTACTATCTACGCAGAATGTGCTCACTGTGTCTTGATGTCTTCTGGTAACTTTGTCCTTCTTGGGTTTCATTAGCCTGATAATAGGGTCCCAAGCTGGAGGAATATTCCAACCATCTTCCCTATTGAAATTAGGATGTTTTTTAATTTCAATAGCTTCACGTATCAGTCTTGGAATAAAGCGGTGTTCTTTTGCGAGTATCTGTGGTTTATCAAATCGCAGGTAATGGTTGGTTCCTTGTTCTACATATTCGCATACAGCAGACTTCGTCAAGCGTTTCTGTTTAATGTCAGCGAGTTTTAGTCGAATGCCATGCCTCTCTTGGTTTGTCCAATGTATGAGAGCCCACACTCACAGTCTATCTTGTTAACCCCGGCCTCTTGTAAGGGTAACTGACTCCGACCTATCCTTTTTACCTCCTATTTCTACCGGCCCACACACTGCCTACTAGGGATAGTAACTGCTTAGGTCATATATTTATACGAACTAAGTCCAACTCAATTGCACTTATCCTGGAATGCACAATAACTGATCATAACCCAACATTACTCGCTATCGGTTACAGTAAATCAGAACCAAAGCCCCCTAAACTCCTCAAAAAGATAGACTATGATGCTCTTGACAGGGACATGGTTAATTTTGATTTCTCACCCTTATACTCCATGAGCAATCCAGACAATGCAATGGATAGCTTTATAGGAGTGACAAGCGCTGCTATAGAGAAATGTACTTCAATCATAAAGGTACCTGCAAATAAAAAATACTCAAGCACTGGATTAGCCTAGGTCTGTTGCGCTGTATTCGAAATCAAGATTCTCTCCATAAAAAAGTTATCCAATCCCCTGATAACCCTATCATAACCTTAACTTATAAACGTTTCAGAAACTTTTGTACCAAACTCCTTACTCCTTGAGTATGATACTAACGAATTAAAAAAGGCCAGCCATAACCCTAAAAAACTTTGGGACACAGTGAAACTTATAACGAACACGACCAAAACAAAACATCCTTGTAGTCAATTACTTTCTCATTCTTCATCACCTGAGAAGTTTTGCAATTATGTGAATCAATATTTTGTAAATATCGGTAAGGAACTCGCCGACAACATCAATAAAAATCAGCCGTTATCAAATCACACATCTCCACTTAACACTTTAAACTCTACTCAATCCTTTGTTTTAGAGCAAACAGATCCAAATGAAATTTGTGCGGTCATAAACACGCTGAGGACAAATGCAGCTCCTGGTTGGGATGGCATCACTCCAACATTTCTTAAGCGTTACGCTACGATTTTTGCACCTGTACTAAGCCACATTTTTAATATCTGTTTTGAAACAGCCATTTTCCCTGTCTCTCTTAAAAAGGCTATTGTGCATCCCATATTCAAGAACGGCGACAGAAAGTTACCGAACAATTACCGTCCTGTAGCTGTCCTAACTTCCCTTTCAAAAATATTGGAACGTCTTATTAATAAAAGACTGGTAAATTACTTGGAGCATTACTCTATCCTTTCCAATCAGCAATTCAGCTTCCGCAAACATAGATCCACCGGTGACGCGATCCACGAATTACTTTATCATGTGGTAGGTAACCTAAACACAAGCAACAAGGTCTTAACAATATTCTTGGATCTAGCGAAGGCCACGGACACGGTGCCAATTCCAAGGCTTCTACAAAAACTAGAAAATATTGGAATCAGAGGCTTAACACTAAATTTGTTTAAAAGTTACCTTACAAATCGCTCACAAAAAGTTATAATTGATAAATACAGCAGTGATGAACTTTCAATTCAGTACGGGGTCCCACAGGGAAGCAAACTTGGACCCACTTTGTTTCTAGTATTTATTAACGATCTCTGTGAACTTAAAATACCCAACGCTAAAATCGTATTTTACGCAGACGATACCGCTTTCACATTTGTCAGTGCATCGTGGGCGGAACTGCAAATGACTGCGCAAAATGGTTTTGACACAATCATAAAGTGGCTCTCTTCTAACACCCTGACTCTCAACACAAGTAAAACAAATTTCTTAACCTATTCTCTTAATAAGATCTCACAACCAAGAACACCCGTTACGATTACAGCCCACTCTTGTATTACCCAGATTTATTTATTTATTTATTTATTTAATCAGGTCAGCCAACAATTGTTTACACAGTACATTTCACATAATTGGATAGAATTACACATTCACACGTGTAACAATTACTTACTGGCTAACACCACTTGCACAAATTTACGGTTAAGTAGATATTATTCTTGTGGCGAATGTTTTCTTTTTTTTTTTTTTTTGTAACCCAAGACATTGGCTAATTATACTGCAAATACTAATCCGATAAAAATATGTCATGTTTTATTATATTTATAAAAAATATTACAAAAAAATTAAAAGAAAAATTCGTCACAGACAACAATGCCAATAATAATATAATTATCAATCAATAACAATCACAATTATAGGAAATTAATATGAAATAGAATAAAGATGAAATTGATACGAAATAGAATAAAGATTAAATAGTAATAACAATACAATTTTGTTTCACAACATTTCAATAAAAAAATGAATTATTCATTATTTACCTTTGTTGCAAAGAGTTTAATAATGTTAGTAATTTTAGATAAACTGTCCTGGTGTATATCTACTAAGTCGCTACAGCTGTTAAGTATTTTACACAGCCTTGGAATTGGCGAGTTTGAACCAAGCACGGTCTTTCGTAATGGTGGACATAGTGGCGTTATTTTATTCCTTGGGTATCTAGAGGGAGCACGAAATCTAATAAGACCTAGTAACTTCGAGCAATTCAGCTTATTTTTTAATAATTTGTATAAAAATACTATGTCTGTGATATTATAACGTGTAGATAGCCTATCAATTTTGTAGTGGTGCAGACGAGTTCTATATGAAGGAAGGCATTTGGATTTACCTTCACAAAATGCTAGGTGCCACATAAAGCGTTTCTGCACTCGTTCCAATCGCAACGCATGAGTGGCGTAGTGGGGTCTCCACACTACACTGCAGTACTCTAAAATACTCCGTACTAGACTATAGTATAAAATTTTCTTCGTGCTACTTTTGCGGAACCCTTTTGTGTTGCGAATTACGAATCCCAGCATTCTCGACGCCTTTTTGATAACACTTTCAATGTGGGGAAGAAATGTTACTTTTTTGTCGAAAAGTACCCCTAGGTCTTTAATTATTTCCACTTCCTGTATTTTGTCCTGGTTTATGAGATACTCGGCGTTAATGTAATTGATTTTCCTAGTATATTTGACGTGATAGCATTTTTTGGTGTTGAGTTGCATTCTGTTAAAGTTACACCACTGTACAAGTTTGTTAAGGTCGTCTTGTAAAAGTTCACAATCGGTAGGTGATTCAATTTCTCTTGCGAACTTAAGATCATCGGCATATAAATAAGGTTCCGAAAATTGGAAGCATTGAGGAAGATCATTGATAAATACATTAAATAGGATTGGAGCTAAATGCGAACCCTGTGGGGCACCAGAAGTAATTTTGTGGGATACAGATCGAAAACCGTTGACGACAACGTAAAACTCGCGTTCTTTAAGGTATGTCTTGAACCATTTTAGCAAGGGTCCAGTCACACCATAAGCTGCCAGCTTGTTTATAAGAATTGAATGAGACATTTTGTCAAAGGCCTTACTAAAGTCTGTATACACGACATCAAACTGTTTACCCGCATCAACAGACTGTATCAGTGACTCTGTGAATGATACCAAGTTCGTAGCTGTAGATCTTGACGCTACAAAACCGTGTTGGCAATCGCTTAAATTTATTCGAAAATGTTGTTGGAGATATGGGCAGATGATGGATTCGAAAATTTTTGCAAAAGACGACAGTATTGCAATTGGCCTATAGTTGCATTCAACATCTTTTTTATCTGATTTATATACTGGGACAACCTTAGCCTTTTTCCATTCCGAAGGAAATACACCAGTAGCCAGCGATGTATTAAAAATAATTAATAGAGGTGATATCAAGGATGAAGCACAGCTAGAAATGAAAATCGGTGGAATACCATCGGGCCCGGGACCTTTTTTGTTATCAATTGATTTCAGTTTCTTATAAATGTCGTCGCGATTGATTGTTGGACTATTCAGACACAGGCTGTTACTATGCAAATCTTGAATGAACGCTGATCTGCCATAATCTTGCTCATTGCTGTCGGGCGTGTACACTGCCGAGAAATGATTTGCGAAAAGATCACAGATTTCAGGACCACTAGATGCTACCACCAGTCCGTCAGACATAACCATAGGATACGTACTAGAACCACCGCGTTTGGCTTTTATGTAACTCCAGAAAAGATTCGGATTATATATGATGTCTTTTTCAACATTATTCATGTAGTTGTGGTATGAGTTCTTGGCTAGTGTTTCGCATCGCTTAGAAATCAATTTTAGTTCTATTTTGTCCATGGGGTTATGATATTTTTTATAGCGCAGTCTGAGTCTATTTTTTTCTTTAAGGGATTTAATTATCGTTTTATCGAACCATACCGGATACCGACTATTTTTTGGTTTTCGAATAGGTACAAAGTGTTTAATAACAATATTTAAATGTTTATAAAAAATTGTTAGCATGTCATCCACATCATTTGCATTCTCGAATAGTGCATTCCAGTCTAGTGCGCTTAAGTAGTTGTTGATTTCTACGTAGTTTGCTTTAAAGAAGTTCGGCAAACATTTAGGGCTATATGGCAGGGCACGGTCGCCGACCAAGGATAAGGTTATTTCGAGGGGAGGGTGCAGTTTGTCAACAACGGTGAGAGATGAGCTAGATTCAATCACTGAACACGACGACTCAGGAGACAACACCAGATCCAAGATACGTCCAGAACAATTTTTTACATAATTACACTGCAACAGGTGGCTTACATTAACGAAATCTAAAAAGTTTTGACATGTTTTTGGCAAGGGTTCATTCACTGCATTTAAATTCCAATCGATTTTACCCAAGTTAAAGTCACCGACTAGGTATATCGGGAAATGTGTTGAGTCTATCACTCTGTTGCAATGCTCGATAAAATGATCCAGCGTTGATAGGCATACAGGTGGAGGAAGATACACAGCGCAAAGAGCCATCTGACATGATTTGTGAGATGTATGTACTTCAATAGTAATCCAGAGGTCTTCACAATTACTTTGCCAGAATTCAATGTGTCTTGAGGTAATTTTTTTGCTAACCGCAATCAGTACTCCTCCCCCATCCTTATTGCATTGAAAACCTGTGGTCTCTCTATCCCGTCTGTACACCTCGTATCGATCATCAAATAGCTCACTGCTCAATATATTACTATTCAGCCATGTCTCTGTTAAAATTATAATGTCGTAATTCGCGCAACATAAGTTACAGTAAAAAGTATTGGTTTTTGTTCGCAAGCCTCTACAGTTTTGATAATAAATTGATATATCATTGAATTTTTCAATATTTTGATCTTAAACATGCAACAAAATATCTTATTAAATTATATTAATTAAAATAAAACGAAAATCATACCTATTATACAATTTTACATAAGCTATTTTTGTTCTTAATGTGTATAAACTCTGTACCGTCTGATTTCCTTGTAAATATTCTGCCATTTCGGACCCATACGTATTTATAGTTTTTCTCTTTCGCTTTTATTCTTGTAGCAGCATGAAGGGCTCTATTAGCTGAGGATAGGTGTTCAGATACGTATACAGGGGATTTTGGTCCAGCATATCCAAGATGGGAACAGTTTAGCTTGTCTTTCGCATTCGTTTGATTGTACTTAATGGTTGCTGCCAGAAGTTGATCTCGCATTCTAGGTGAAGCTAACTGGACAACAATGGAGCGTGGCCGAGCGCTTGACGGATTGTTCTTGGCAATACGAGTGCAGTGCAGTACATCTTTCTCGCTCATCTTGCAGTCCACCACACGGGCCAATTGAGCAACGATACTGTACACGTTCTCATTTTTGTTTTCGGGCACACATTGTAGCTCAAGATTATTTGACCGAGATTGCTGTTCCAGGTGGTTTAGTCTATCAGTTAAGTCTGCAACTGTAGTCATAAGTTCTTTATTTTCCAGTTCCAGTTTCTTCGTGGTTTCTTTAGAGGACTCTTGTTCTTTCTTAATGTCTTCGAATTTTATATTCATAAAGGACATTGAGTCTAGAATTTCTTGCATTTCCTTCTTAACTGGTTCCAACTCACGGTTGATTGTGCTGACAATGGTATCATTGAACTTTGACAACATCTCGCTAAATTCCTCCTTAATTATTTCCTTTATTATTGACCGAAGCTCGCTTTTCTCGTTTAAAGTTGAAGGCGACGAGTGTAGAGTTATTGGTTGCCTTTTGGATCCTCTACTGACAGTTACGTTACGGATGGGAGTGGAGTCACTCTTGCACATCTTTGGAGTGCTACTCAAACATAATGGACATTTCCAGGTGGCCGTATTGCTAGGCGCCTCCTTGAGGGATAAGCAGGCATAGTGGTAGTATTTATCACATGTTGGACACCTTATAGATTTTTCGTTCAAGTTCGCTTGGGTCTCATTATTGCAGCAACCCCATTCTACAGCTTCTTCGGCCATAACAATAATTAATATTCAATAAGGTAAGGTTTATAAAACAATACAGCAATTCAATAAAATTATATTGCCTTGTAATAATATCGTAGTCCTCATAGAGGCAATACAATGCAGGCACAAACTGTTGTCATATCTGTGACGTTGATCTTTGGCGCGAGCCGTCGCAAGCGTCGCTACGCTGTAGCGCAAGCAATATTGCCGCTTCTGCGCACTGCGTAACCGCGCGAATGCCGTATACTGGGCGCGGAAGTGATTTGTCACTTACCCACCAGCTGATCGATTGACTTTTAAAACTTTTAACTTTTGCACTTGTTATTGTTCTAAAAATGCATTTTGTTTTGTTTATTTGTAGTAAAACACACTTCACTGATGTTATTTGTAAGTTACAAAACAGTTCCTCGTAGTTATTATGCGGAACACTATGAATAATTGCAACTTTAGCACAGAGCAGATGAACACAGGTCATAACCGTTTTAACCTCGGGGCAAAGATGATCAGATCACAACCCCTTGTCAATGTCCAACAATAAATACAGTCATAGAGACAAAGTACCTTGGCATAATGTTAGATAGACACCTAAACTTCAGGCAACATATAACTCTTCTTTCCAATCGCGTACGTAAACTAATTTACATTTTCAAAACATTACGTCAAGTAGCCAACCCAGTTATAATCCGTAATGTATATTATGCTCTATGCCAGTCAATCATCATTTACTGCATCTTCGGGTGGTGCGGCAAAGACCATCCTAAAACCGCTAGAAATTGCTCATAGAGCCATACTCAAAGTGGCAACATATCGTCCGATATTTTTTCCAACATATGAGCTTTATAAGGCATGCAACGTTCTTAATGTAAGACAAATGTATATCCTCCACTTAATTCTCCTACAACACCATCGCACTCCATATAAAGTAATTTCTAAACGTCGCAAGGACAGGATTTGTACGATCCCACCCGCACGTACGGTCTTTATAAAGAAATTTGCCCTCTACCTTGTTCCATCGCTATACAGTAAGATAAATGCTGTACTACCGATTTATTCAATATCCCAATATCATTGTAAAAAGACTGTTACACAATTTCTGCATTTTTTTTTTATGGTAATAGGCGGCAAACGAGCAGACGGATCGCCTGGTGGTAAGTAATTACCGTCGCCCATGGACACAAGCAATACCACAGGGGTCACAAGTGCGTTGCCGCCCCTTCGTGTTGGGAAGAGGGATAGGATGAGGAGTGGGATGAGGAAGAAGGAATAGGGGATAGGGCCTCCGGTACTCTCACTCACCGAACGAAACGCAACAGTTTAGGTACTGTTACTTTACGTCGATTTTCTGTGAGAGGGTAGTACTTCCCCGGTCGAACCGGCCCATTCATGCTGAAATCAGCAAGGCTCTACTACCATGAAAAAAAATTAAGCTATGATGAAACAGAATCATTAGTAAACAGATAATGGCACATAAAAACACACACACACACACACACACACACACAAACACTTACACACACAAACACACACACGCATGAACGCTCGCATTGTTATTAAATTTAATTATTATCATCGTTTGTTACCCTTACCGCTTTGTTCTATCCAATCTTTTTTTTATTGTGAATACGCAATATATATAATTAATTAACCAATAGGGGATCGGCACTGTAACTCCTAAACACAGACTATACAGTAGTCTCTCTAGGAAAACAGTTCTCCACCCAATAATATTGTAGTCACTAATATATTGTAGTTTTTTTTTTCATAAACCTATTGTAAGTAGACTAGTTATATAAATAATGTACCTACTTGTATCAATTACTATATCAAAACAATGTAAAACTACAATCTCCTTTTGAAATAAACTTTATTATTTGTTCACACATGAACATGCCATATCAGCGATATAATCCTATGTGAGTATTTACTGAAACACGGATTGTTCGTGATTTTTATTCAATTAAGAGCAAATCACGTACTCACCTAAGGTACATACCGCTGAGATGGCACCTTACACACACAGCACACAACCGTAAAGTTGCGTGTGTGTACATAGGATAAGTTTAGTATATAAGATCATGTAGTTTAAGAAATAAAGCAGTCACAAGTTTAATCCGACTTTGACTCGATACCCTTCCCATACCTCTGACGGCCAAGACACCTTTAGCCATCAGTACTGATCAGCTCGGTGAGTCTGTCGAGTTGGCCGTCAGAAAACCATCTCCACCATACCTAACTCCTACCCACAGTCCGTCTGTCATCATAGGTCTCCGGTGGCAGATATCCCGCACCTATCTATATAAGTATATATAAATACGTATAGCAGGGCTAGGATCTAATAGGGATTGTAGGGACAAATAGGGTTAGGTTCTAGGCGCGTACGAATCGTAGGTCTGTATCACAGCATACCACAGTAGTACCACGATAGTACGTGCCATAGGTTAGGCGCTTAGCAGTAGGTGCGTATAAGTGCTGGTCTGTATCACAGAATACCACAGAGCACCAGGCCTATACGCATTTTACGCTAGGTGCAAGTTAGGATAGGTTTAGGATACATATAGTTATAAGGATTAGGATAACTAGGATAGGATATTAGGTATAGGTGATAGGCTACGACTCTAGGATAGTGTAGGTTAACAAGTTAGATTAGTCCCTTAGCATTTAGGCATTTCTGTACAGCAGGGTTATTAGCCTTAGGCTGCTATCCCACTGTTCATTGTAGTCCGTCGCCGGTCGGGTAGGATTTAGGATTTTAGTCCTATTCGAGCAAAAACCAGTAACACGCGGTCCTCTTATCCCTTAAATTGACAAATTTACTGACTGACAACTGGTATACAGCAGACATGCGCACCAACCTAGCGCTTGTTTCGTTGTATATTAAGTGACTGACTAACTTAGTTGCGTCGTTCGGTAGCGGATCAGGTATCGGTCTCCCTGAACAGGGTCGCCCCGGTGCTCGAGAAGTCGCACATACCGTAACGAGGAAACAGATCGCAACTAAGTTACTTTTTGTTTTCACCCCACCCCTTGTTAGGTTAAACAGGTTAGGATAGGGGCAGCAAGATGGACGTACAACAGATCAACGCAATTGTAAAAAGCCAGGAGAGCTACTACAAAGAAATCGGACGCATATTGACCAACATCAAAATGGACTCGGCATCCAGGAAAACAGAAAAATACATCGCAGAAAGAAGATCGCAACTCACAGAAGTATTTACCAGAGCATCGGAGAACCATTCGCTACTTGAAGACCAGGACATCTTAGAAGAACATACGTATACAAAATCTAACTACTTCGGGATAGTCACAGATCTCTATAATACGAACAACTTGTAGAGCCAAACAAACTTCAAATATTCTCATCAATGATATCATACCCGGGAAAAAAACCGATTTAGGCGTCTCGCATATAGCAATTGTAAAGAAAAATCCGATTATAAACAACAAAATCTATAAATAGCTCGTATAACTACAAGTGCTGGCTATGTAATAATAACATGCATAACATATACAGGTGCGCGGAACTTAAAGCGTCGTCAGCAGATCAGCGCGCGTAATAATAAAGTATGCAAACAGTGCATAATACATTCATTCAATGTTTAGTGTAGATATAGTGGCAAACCAGGTCAACATTTATTATTACACCTTGAACTTGAAAAGAAGGTTAATGTCAACAATTACGTCAATAAAAATGACAAAAATAAATGGTCAAACGATCGGAAAGCATTTGAAAACCCAACTACAACTTGGAAGAAAACCAAGTCAAAGATGCCGTACCGGACACACAGATTACAACGCTTTTAGCAACGGCCCTTGTGCATACTTAAGCCAAGATAAAGGCTACTAAGAGTGCTGTGTTATCTAGGTTCTCAGGCTTCATTCTCACAGAAGAAGTAGCCAAACTACTAACTTACACTCGCAGAGAAATAAAATGCGAGATAGTAGGTATCGGTGATGAAACACCGAAGACTTCAGACCACAGTGTTGAAGTTAACTTACAACCAAGATTGCCACAGTGCAACTTGGTCAAACTTACCGGACCGGACACACAGAGTACAACGCTTTTAGCAACGGCCCTTGTGCATACATAAGCCAAGATAAAGGCTACTAAGAGTGCTGTGTGATCAAGGTTCTCAGGCTTCATTCTCACAGAAAAAGTAGCCAAACTACTAGCTTACACTCGCAGAGAAATAAAATGCGGGATAGTAGGTATCGGTGATGAAACACCGAAGACTTCAGACCACAGTGTTGAAGTTAACTTACAACCAAGATTGCCACGGTGCAACTTGGTCAAACTTATAACAAAGGTACGAACAGTTTCTTTGCTTCCCTGGAGTGGTGAAGAACATGCAATTAAATGAAAATTGCATCGTTGACCAATTATTTAAACATCAAACTAACACTAAATGTTCTACAAATATTACTACTACACTAAAAGTCAAGTAATATCCATTGGAAACATCTTTGCACTGGTTGTTTATAATAAACATCAATTAGCGAGCAGAGATAATTATTCGAGATGGAGGAGTAATAAGAATCGCCGACTACAGTATAATAAAAAGAAAACACCCAAAACATCAAGATCTGATCCACCACACCCGCAACGTGCACCACATCAAGACAGCAAACAACCATCCCACTGCATGGAACGCCACACACTGCATGAAATGCCGACTACAGCCAGCCGAACCATCTGCCGAAGCCTCCCAGGAAGCAGCCACGGAACCAGGACGCAGCCAAGGATGACTCCATAGAATTATACCAACTGGAGTTGCCTGTTCCTCGAGAGGCCAGAATGTGCACACATGAACATGCCATATCAGCGATATAATCCTATGTGAGTATTTACTGAAACACGGATTGTTCGTGATTTTTATTCAATTAAGAGAAAATCACGTACTCACCTAAGGTACATACCGCTGAGATGGCACCTTACACACACAGCACACAATCGTAAAGTTGCGTGTGTGTGCATAGGATAAGTTTATTATATAAGATCATGTAGTTTAAGAAATAAAGCAGTCACAAGTTTAATCCGACTTTGACTCGATACCCTTCCCATACCTCTGACGGCCAAGACACCTTTAGCCATCAGTACTGATCAGCTCGGTGAGTCTGTCGAGTTGGCCGTCAGAAAACCATCTCCACCATACCTAACTCCTACCCACAGTCCGTCTGTCATCATAGGTCTCCGGTGGCAGATATCCCGCACCTATCTATATAAGTATATATAAATACGTATAGCAGGGCTAGGATCTAATAGGGATTGTAGGGACAAATAGGGTTAGGTTCTAGGCGCGTACGAATCGTAGGTCTGTATCACAGCATACCACAGTAGTACCACGATAGTACGTGCCATAGGTTAGGCGCTTAGCAGTAGGTGCGTATAAGTGCTGGTCTGTATCACAGAATACCACAGAGCACCAGGCCTATACGCATTTTACGCTAGGTGCAAGTTAGGATAGGTTTAGGATACATATAGTTATAAGGATTAGGATAACTAGGATAGGATATTAGGTATAGGTGATAGGCTACGACTCTAGGATAGTGTAGGTTAACAAGTTAGATTAGTCCCTTAGCATTTAGGCATTTCTGTACAGCAGGGTTATTAGCCTTAGGCTGCTATCCCACTGTTCATTATTATTATTACTTTATTATTATTATTTCTTTTCCCGTCTAGGCGAGCGACAAAATTGTGTTTTTTTTTTTTGTTTTTAGGCATTTCTTCTGTTCATCTGTTGTTCTACCTATATCAGAACCCCTAAAATAAATATCTTCACTATTAACACGAGCACGATCCAAAATAATTACTAAAAATCAAGTCAGTTTAGAAATGTTTCTAAAATAAATAAATGTACGTAGAAAGTAGTTCGGATAGGGATTTAGGAGTACAACTAATTGGCACTAGATAAGGGCTAATGGAAGATCTCTGGCACTTGCCAGCCTTATTGGTATTAACGTTTACTAATAGTGAGTAGATTTTATTTTTATTTACTTGATTAATTTTTTATTTTTTAGAATCTAAAAAAATATAGGGCTAGTAGAAGAAATTAATAGAATTGGTAATAATAATATAGGTATGAGGCTTAAGTACCATGCAGGTTTAGGGTTTTAATGTAAAAAGACAATGTTCAAACATGAACATGCCATTTCAGCGATATAATCTTGAAAAACTGGACTGCCTCTATGGTCCAGTGGATAGCATATGCGACTGCAGATCGGAGGTGCCGAGTTCGATTCCCGGGTCGGGCAAAAGTGTTACTGAAGTTTTCCGAATACTCAGTAGCAGCCCGGAGTCCGGTGATGTGCGCGGTAACGGCAGTAGGGTTGCCCCCTATTACGTGGGACCTAAAAATTCATGGCGAAATGTGGGTGTAATATTTACACCTCTGCCTACCCCTTCGGGGATAAAGGCGTGAGACTATAAATAAAAATAAAAAATAAAATCCTACGTGAGTATTTACCGCGACACAGATTGTTCGTGATTTATATAAAATTAAGAAAAAATCACGTACTCACGTAAGGCGTATACCGCTGAGATGGCGCCTTTCACACACAGCACACAACTGTAAAGTTGTGTGTGTGTACATAGGATAAGTTTAGTATATAAGACCATGTAGTTTAAGAATAAAGCAGTCACAAGTTTAATCCGACTTTGACTTAACACCCTTCCCACACCTCTGATGGTGGCCAAGACACCTTTAGCTATCAATACCGATCAGCTCGATGAGTCTGTTGAGTTGGCCGTCAGAAAACCATCTCCACCATACCTGATTCCTACCCACAGTCCGTCTGCCATCATAGGTCTCCGGCAGCAGACATCCCGCACCTATCTATATAAGTATATATAAATACGTATGTTACTTAAAAATCGCTACAAAAACAAGAGAATGATTATTATCACTAAGCACGTTGACAATATTCTCAACATACAAAAATTGATCGTGGGCACTGCGAATAATTTGAAGGTCTTGCATGATACAATAAACGAAAATTTAGGGGCGATTAGAAATCAGAAAATTGGTATTTCGTCGTGGGATCCTATTTTGACAAGGATATTGAGCCGCACTTGGGATTCGGAAACTGACGAAAAATACGAATAACAACTCGTAGAGCCGAACAAGCCTCAACCATTTTCATCAATGATTTCGTTTCTGGAAAAACTATTTATGTGTCTTGAAAATAGTAATTATGAAAGAAAAACCGATTATAAACAACAGTACAATACAAAATCTATAAATGGCACGTACTGCTACAAGTTCTGGCTATGTAATAATAACACGCATAACATATACATGTGCGCGCAATTTAAAGCGTTGTCAGCAGAACAGCGTTATAACAAAGTCAAGGAAAATCACATATGCCGACAATGCATAATACATGACTCATCCAGTCAATGTTATAGTAGTGGAAAGTGTAAATATTGTGGCAAACTAGGTCACCATTCATTATTGCACCTTGAACCTCAAAAGAAGGTCAATGTCAACAATTACGTCAATAGAAAGTGGTGCTAACACCAAGTCACTTCTTAATTGGACGGGAAGCAGTAGGAATACCTGATCCACTGACTAACATTAATACAGATCTTCTAAATAGATGAAAAAGGATTCAAAAAATGAAAAAAGACTTCTGGCATAGTTGGACTCGTGATTACTTACACCAATTACAACAAAGGTACAAATGGAAAACAACAGAAGAAAATATATCAGTTGGAACGTTAGTACTTATGAAAGAAGACAATATTAATCCGAGCAGTTGGCCACTTGCAAAAGTCACGGAAATACATACAGACAATGACGGGTTAGTTAGAGTAGTTACTCTTAAAAAAATCTCAGGCGCCATTCAGAAAAGGTCTATACACACGCTTATTCCGTTGCCTATAAATGCGGTATGCAAGTCATCAATCACAAACCAAGATACATGCGAAAATAATAAAAGTTCGAGGTCCTTTGGAGGCACGTCGAAATGGTTATGATGTTTACCAATAATATTACAATTTTTCGGTACCATGACTGCTACACAAACATAATTATACCGTGAAAAATCTGTCTCCAGGATTTTATGTTGAACACATAGGAACCGCATATATAGATCAAGGCATGTTTCGTATAGTAACTTCATATGAAAGAGAGCGACTGAATCAGGATTATGCTAGGATCTAAAGTGCTTTGTCCAAGTTTAAGCAACTTTGTAGCAGGCCAAATGTTGTAACGACAGATACACATAGTAATCAATTTTATCATCATTTACTCGAGCAAAAGACAAAATATGAACGTACCAAAGAATGTTTCACAAATTTTCATGAAACACGAAAGAAAAGGGGTTTACTGGAAAAAAATTTAACTTCGGTGTTTAGTGTAAATGTTGAGGTATACAAAGATATAGGCTCATTAAACTTAAACCGACAAAAATTGATTGAAACAGCTAGTCACCGAACTAAGATCATGATATCGGCTATTTCCCAAGTAAATGGTACTGAAGAGAGAATAAAAAACAAACTAGCAGGGTTTCAAACGAAACTGTCACAAGTAATAGAGACTATAAATAGCTATGATCATTGGTACATTACCACTAATCACAATAGTATAAAGATTCAGATTATGCAAACATTCCAATTAGTCAATAATTACATTGATGAAATCTTAAACTACTAGAATGGATTGTTAGAGATATATTTTACAAAGGCAAGCGTGTATAGCATTTTATCACCCAAGAATGTTAGTGATTTAATATCATCCGCAAATAGGAAAATGCCGTCCAACCTTAGAATAGTACAAGAATTGTTATTAGATACAAGGATAGTCGAGAATATGACTCATATACAAGTACACGCTTATTTTCCAATTAAAGATATTATAAGAACACACACCTAAGAAGAATATGAACAATACGTTTGAGAGCATAGAAGTATCAAAACCGTATTTAACAGTTGATTTTGACTTCGAACTGGACTACGATGAATTCAAAGACTGTATACAAAGGTACCAACAGTTTCTTTGCTTCCCTGGAGTGGTGAAGAACATGCAATTAAATGAAAATTGCATCGTTGACCAATATTTAAAAATCAAAGCACAACTTAATGTCCTACGAATATCTTTGGAATGTCAAGTAACATAATTTGGAAACAACTATGCATGCAGTTGATTGAATCAGGCGTTACTTGGCGGAACTCCATTGTAACCTAATGGAAGGAAATCCTCTTTCCTTCCATTAGGTAACTATGCATGCAAAACTCATGGTTGTTTATCACAAAATCCAGTATCACTATATCCATAGTTTGTGACAATAAGCGAGAGGAGATAACTATTCGAGACGTAGGAGTAATAAAAATCGCCGACAACTACATAATAAAATCTATTAACAACAGCCTCGCTGCTAAGAGAGCGTAATCGATTCAGGTAGCCGAAGTCTTTTTCAAAACAATTAAATTTTAGTACAGACACATATGTATCAAATAGAAATAAGAAACTGAATGTATCTAAGGAGGATGTAATAGAAAGTTCCAGTGATTTTTACCAGTACTTAATAAATAAAGAATCGAATATAGAAATAGAGCTTAATAACAACATATGGAAAAACATCCAGTCTCACACATCTATAGTGAGCTGTGTGTCATCAACAATATTGATGATAATTATAATTATATTCGTCTGTTATGGTCCAAGGATAGTCACATGTACAAAAACAAGAATACATCAGCAAAGAAAACACCCCAAATCCTCAAGATCTGATCTACCACACCCGCAACGTGCACCACATCAAGACAGCAAACACCCATCTACGCACACTGCATGGAACGCCGGCTACAGCCAGCCGAACCATCTGCCGAAGCCTCCCAAGAACCAGCACGCAGCCAAGGATGACTCCATAGAATTATACCAACTGGAGTGGCCTGTTCCTCGGAGAGGCCAGAATGTTAACAAATGAACATGCCATTTCAGCGATATAATCCTACGTGAGTATTTACCGCAACACAGATTGTTCGTGATTTATATTAAACTAGTCGACGCCAGCAGCTACGCCTTTTTTTTGAACTACTCGGTTTTGGCCGATCCCGTGAGAATTTCGGGAAATCCCTTCTTAGTGCACCTCTACGATCCCCAAGGAACATACATGCCAAATTTCAGCTTCCTGCGCCCAATAGTTTCGGCTGTAGCGTGTCTGTCAGTCAGTCAGTAACGCAAGGATTTTATATATAAAGATTAAGAAAAAATCACGTACTCACGTAAGGCATATACCGCTGAGATGGCGCCTTTCACACACAGCACACAACCGTGAAGTTATGTGTATGTACATAGAATAAGTTTAGTATATAAGACCATGTAGTTTAAGAATAAAGCAGTCACAAGTTTAATCCGACTTTGACTCAACCTACCTACCCTTCCCACACCTCTGACGGTGGCCAAGACACCTTAAGCCATCAATACCGATCAGCTCGATGAGTCTGTTGAGTTGGCCGTCAGAAAACCATCTCCACCATACCTGCTTCCTACCCACAGTCCGTCTGTCATCATAGGTCTCCGGTGGCAGATA
This sequence comes from Euclidia mi, assembly GCA_944739405.2. Lineage (NCBI taxonomy): Eukaryota > Metazoa > Arthropoda > Insecta > Lepidoptera > Erebidae > Euclidia > Euclidia mi. Next base: position 39,569,153 of record OX123186.2, on the reverse strand, counting down.
TCCCGCACCTATCTATATAAGTATATATAAATATGTATGGTAGGGCTAGGTTCTAGGGATTGTAGGGACACTGGGATTACGGTCTTAAGCGCGTATGAATCGTAGGTCAGTATCACAGCATACCACAGTAGTACCACGATAGTACTTGCCCTAGGTTAAGGGCCTAGTAGTAGGTGCGTATAAGTGCTAGTCTGTATCACAGAATACCACAGAGCACCAAGCCTATACGCATTATACGCTAGGTAAAACTTGGGATAGGTTTTGGATACATATAGGTAATTAGGGCTAGGAGAACTAGGATAGGATATTATAGGCTAGACTCTAGGATAGTGTAGGTTAACAAGTTAGATTAGTCCCTTAGCATTTAATCTTTCCTGTACAGTTGGGTTAATAGCGTAAAGGCTGCTAACCCGCTGTAGAGACTGATGCGCAATACAACTTCAACTCATATATATGTTTATGTTCATAAAATAATAGCTATGAAATAATCGGTTTATTAAAACAATTTACGTTCTACAATTGTTTGAAATAGAAATAGTTTTTATGATAAGTCGAATCGATTATATCGATTTAGTAACGTTTATTTTAGTCTATTGTAAATTTTGACTATGGTCACACTGAACTGTCAACTTCCATTTCTGAAAAATGGTTGCGCTGACGCCGTTTGGTCTCTCTCGCGTGGTTTTGTAATTGAAATAAATTGATCGCCTTTTGAAAAGCACATCCTGGTAGCTTCGCGAATAGTTTGTTCCTTTCCCGCGGTCAGTGAAAACAAAAACTTGCTTTTTGTTCGCTCTGGAAGATTCCTTTTTTGTGAGCGCGTTTTTGATCTTGTATTTGGTTGTAAAACCAAAAACCGTAGTGTATTGCCGCTAATTGATCAGCTGGCATCGGTTTATTTGTGATAGAAGATAAGTTGTATCTTAATGAACATTAGCAAAAATTGTGAATCCGGTATCGACGTCCACGTGCCAACGTGTCTTGAAAACGTCGCGTTTGCAGCCTAATAGCTAAGTATAAGATACTTCATTCATTTAATTTGGCCAATATACTTGTATGAATGTGTCTAATTTAGCTCAAGCCTGACATCAGTGAAGATATCAGGTAAGTTGAAATATAATATTGATAGTTGTAATTTGGATTTCAATTTATCACTGTGCAACACAGTACATTTTATATCTGAGATTTGTTGTGGCTGACAAGGACTGATGAATATAATCACGCTTCCACCAATCTGCTGCAAATAATCCCAGTTCTTTCTAGTCAAACTCTAGACATAATTTTTGGTAGCTGAGCGTGGTTGTATCATAGCCGCTGTTGATTGTACCTATACTCAGATTGGTATTGTATAGGCTTGTATCTGAGCTATATATTCATTTTTAACAGTGTTCCCGGGTTAGTTTTGTTTAAAATACATCATATTTATTTGTATTGGAAGACCTGCATAACTTGAAACACATGTCATACATAACCTCAATCAGTAATTGTTTGACTTGTATTGTTGAAATCTAGCAATAACTTGTTGTTGTTAGCATTAATAAGTCAGTTTATTTGGATACATAACAGCTGTATGTATCAATAAATTTATTAAATTTAGTTTATTGCATAATTATATTAAGTGTGAAACATTATAACAACCAAACTTTTGATAAACATTGATAAACCTTGTTATAATATATTGATAATTTTGTTAGGTAACACATATTCTGTGCTTACTTACTATTGTATATCTCAAATAACACAGCCAGTCTGTCTGTTGCATGTAATTAATTAACTTATTTGAAGTTTCAACTTTTGATAACTTTCTTTTTGTGTCATTATACTTAATTGAAACTATTAATTTTGTTGGACAGTAGATACCTGTCACTTGCCTGCACTTGCAGTAAACAGGCTAATACTTTGTTGGTTTCAAAGAATTAACAAATATTAAGTTTTGATTGTTAATATTATTTAACGCTTGTCCGGGCTCTTTTGAAATTTGATTATGTCAGCTATCAAGGACTTGCGTGCGGCTGCTGGTGCTATTGCATCAGATTTGCGCTGGTTTGCCTCGGCCAGTGCCTAGGTGAACCGGCCTGATCACCAGCAGGCCTTACTACAAAGGTATGAGCGGATTGATGATCGCCTGGCAAGTGTGGAACAGCAATTTCGCATTTTCAACGCTTGTTGTCTCGAAGTGTCATTTAATGATTTCACCGCTGACCAGCGAAATAAGGTCAGCAAAGATTATGCCCAGGTCTTAGACCTGTATGATGCTGTTTTCAATAGTGCGAGACAACTAGTTGCCGATAGGGAAGGGCAACCCGGCTTGAAGCGGGAGCTTCCTGGGTCAGCACCGGGGCTGGTGACTAGGCTTCCTACCTTAGACCTCCCCTACTCTACTTTGATGGCTGCCTAGGAAGCTACCTGGGCTTCGTTAATTTGTTTGACAGCCTGGTCAATGACAGGGCTGACCTTCGGCCGGCACAAAAATTGGCATATTTGATGTCGGTTCTGGATGGGGAGGCGAAGGACCTCATCCAGCATCTGCCCGTGTCTGACGAGGCGTACCAGATGGCTCGGGACCTAATTACCCGTAGGTACCATAACAAGCGTGGCCTCGCCGACACGCATATTGAACAGATTTTGAGTTTGCCCACGCTCACCCGGGTCTTTGGGTTTCGCACCCAACTTTTGAACCCGCTTTTGGTGGCCATCAACGCACTTAAGTGCCTTGACCTGCCCGTGGACCAATGGTCCTATCTATTGGTGCACATTGTGCTGAAGAAGCTGCCTGCCGACCTGAAGTCGCGTTTTGAACAGCGCTTTGGTGGGGATAGCGCGACCCATCTGCCCCCCTTTGCTGACCTGGAAAGGCTCCTCGAGGATGAGTGCCGGGTCTTGGATAACTCCGGTGGTGACACGCCGGCTAAGTCACAGCCACCCAAGTTCCAGGAGCAGGCTCGCGTTCACACCCGAGCCAATGTTAACCGGCGCCCTCCTCGCTTTGCAGTCACGCAGAGCCCAGCGGAGTGCTCTTACTGCAAGGTCACGGGGCACAGAGCGACCAGTTGTAGGGCATTCTTGGACCTTCATGTCGCCTCTCGTAGGCGCATTGCGAATGCCCGCCTCCTTTGCTTCTCTTGCTTGGGGTCCCACTACTAGCGAGACTGCCCAAACTCTCGCCCCTGTCCTCACTGTGGAGGACAGCATTTGAACATTCTCTGCATGAATGCCAGAGAGGTAGGCCGCTTGTCCAACCAGCCGACGCCGCGCACGGGCGGGTGTTTTGAAGGTGGCAGCCGAGGCTCACCGGCACGTAGCCGAGAGTCGCCTCGCTTAATTGATCGCCGCTCACCCCGCTTGGAGAACCGTAGCGTGCGCACGCCTCCTCTCTCTCGCGCACCTGAATGTGCGACTGCTCAACGTCACCAGCACCATGACTGCTGCCCCAGGTATTTCCCTCCTTTGGCGGAGCGTCCCCGCCTTGACTCGCGCACACCTCGTTTTGGGCGGGTGCGTCACTATGACCCCCCACAGATGGCGCGCGGTTCGAGTCATCGCGCCTTTGAGGACTTCAAGCCGCACCCCCATTGTGATTTGCCTGGTCCTGGCCAACGGTCGCCACCCAGGCAACAATAGGTCATTGACCCCTGCCCTATAACACCAACCTCCCCCATTGAGACCGTTATCCTACCAACGGTTGCTGTTAGGGTCTGGGGACCCACGGGGGCCTCTGTTGTTGTCCGTGCTATATTGGACACAGGTTCACAAGGTTGCATTGTTTCCACTTATTTGGTAGGGCAGGTTAAATTAAATATGGGCTCTTTTCCAAATTGTATAAGGGGAATAGGTGACGTAGCCTCTAATGTTGAAGGGCAAGTTAAGGTTTTGTTTGGCCCTGTTGAATCTTCACACCCGAGGATTAAAACCTCGGCTATTGTGCTGAAGAATATTTTGGGTATGCATCCACAGAAACAGCTACCTGCTGCTGTGGTGAATTTGACATCGGGTTTGGAACTGGCAGACCCCAAATTTGACACACCGGGACAAATCGATTTGTTGATTGGCTCTGATGTCCTCGGTGGAATTTTGATTGGTGGGAAACGGGTCTTGGTGCCAAATGGTTTGACTGCCATCCCGACCATATTTGGATTTACTTTGATGGGCCCTGTACCTAGGGACCCCCCTCCAACCGAACTTGATAATTTGTTGGCTTTAGGCTCCGCTCTCTCTGGTGCGGTTCAGAGGTTTTGGGAGGTAGAGGAGCCCCTTCAAGCTGCTCGTTTGAATCCAGAACATGAGGAGTGCAAGCTGTTCTTCCAGAACAACATAGGTCGACTCCGTTCTGGTCGGATTATTACAAGGCTACCCTTCCTGTCTTTTCGGCCTCCGCTTGGTGAGTCACGACCTTTAGCCGAAAAGAGATAGTTGGCTATGGAGCGTCGCATGGGTCGTGATCCGGAGCTCAGACAGAAGTACATTAAGTTCATGAGAGAATATGAACAATTGGGACACATGTCCGTGACAAATTTGGATTGGCGTTCGGTGGAGCATTACTTTCTCCCGCATCATGCGGTATTGAAGCCATCAACTGGCAAGCTGCGCACAGTGTTTGATGGTTCTGCGCAGATTTCTACAGGCGTATCCTTGAACCAGTGCTTGCATTCTGGTCCCAAGTTGGTCAAGGACCTTTGTGACGTCATCACCAGCTTCTGACGACATCAGGTTGTCTTTGTGGCCGACATAAAAATGATGATCAGGCAGACGATTATCCACCCTGATGACCGTCGCTTCCAGCTGATCCTTTGGAGAGAGTCTCCTCGCGATCCCATGGTCGTCTACGAGCTCAATACTAATACGTACGGGTTAAGGTCGAGCCCCTACTTGGCAATACGTTCTCTTTGGGAGCTCACAGATCGCGAAGGCTTACGTTTCCCACGAGCCTCCGCCATCTTGAAGGACGATATTTACGTCGATGACATTTATTTATTTCTTTATGCACAAACATGGTGTACAAAGGTGGACATAATGCCATAAGGCATTCTCTACCTGCCAACCTTAAGGTGGTGCAGAGATAACAGTAGTAGGTGCATTTTATTAAGTATAAATTTAAATACTAGTTATAAGGAAAAACAATAAAATAGTTATATACATAATAGGGAAAAAATACATACAATATATTATATATTTCTATAAATACCTACATAAACATAAATCTATATACACCTAAATATACATACATACAATATATACATAAATACTTATAATAATGGATGAGATTGATGTGCTGATTCATTCAATCTCTCAAAAAGAAGCTCTCGAACTTTCATTTTGAAAGCAAAACGGTTGGTGAACAATCTGATTTCAGGAGGGAGTGTATTCCATAAAATAATAGACTGCACAACAAAAGAAGAGTTAATGAACCCAGTAGTGTGACTGGGGCAAGAAAGAAGAAGATTATGAGAAGAACGACAATCTCTCTCATGGATAGAAGATAAATATTGGAAGTATGAGGTGAGATAAGTTGGAGGGGAAGGGGACTTGAGAATAGAGAAGAGTGTAGTAAGAGCACGCAAACAACGGCGTTGACGAATTGGTAACCAACTAAGTTCGGAACGATAAGTAGAGACGTGGTCATACTTACGAAAATTGTAAATGAATCGAATGCAGTTATTGAGAAGTCGCTCGTACTTATTGAGATGTTCTGCATTCATAATACACACATCACCATAGTCGATTATGGGAAATATTAAAGCCTGCACAAGCATTGTCTTGTCTTGGAAGGAAGGAAGTTTTTGAGGCGGTATAGTGCTCGAAGAGTTCCGGTGACCCTCTGACTAACATTAGTCACCTGGGCTTGCCAATCCAGAGTGGAATCGATGTACAGGCCTAGGTCTTTTACGGATGCACTGTACGGAATGACTAAACCATTAAACATTACAGGAGGTAGAGTTTTCATGTCCAATCTATGCAATAAGCGGCGACTACCTACAATAATGGCCTGGCACTTCGCGGGGTTAACTGCTAAGCCAAATTTCTGACACCAGTCCATCATTGACTCAAGGTCTCTATTTATGTCGGCAATGGCAACTGACACATCATCCACCCTCGATTGGAAGTACAACTGCAAGTCGTCGGCATAAAGATGATACGAACATCGAAGATTTGGAGTTAAAAAGTTAATGAAAATAGAGAATAGTAAAGGAGAGAGAATGCCACCCTGAGGAACACCATGACTAATGTTACGCCAACTGGATGTAGTTTCATCGCAGCGCACATATTTGTGATAAAAGATAAGTTGTATCTTAATGAACATTTGCAAAAATTGTGAATCCGGTATCGACGTCCACGTGCCAACGTGTCTTGAAAACGTCGCGTTTGCAGCCGAATAGCTAAGTATAAGATACTTCATTCATTTATTTTGGCCAATATACTTGTATGAATGTGTCTAATTTAGCTCAAGCCTGACATCAGTGAAGATTTTCTTTATAAATTCAGAAGTGTTTCACAATATGCAAATGCGCAGCCAGTAAAACTATTTTTGTATTTTAAATCAGCTTTACATAAAACGGAGCACATCTCTCTATTATTTTACCAGTGTTACCAATTCATAAGGCTATTTTATTTACCGGATATAAAAAGATATACTTAAAATATCAGAATTGCTGGTTTAAAGACCAATAACGTGAATTTTGTAAAATATTGATTCATCAAAGTTTCCTAGTAAGCCCTTTCCAACAATTTGCCTTTAGTAATTAATTAGGGCATGAACCAGAGTTTTAAATAAGGATCAAGCCTATAAAATATCTCGTATTTTAAATTTTTAGAAAAGGCAACAAATTACGGAGAAGTTCAAGGCTTTTACCTAAATTGAGGCTTTCGTTCGGGCCTTCTTTAAATTGTAATATACTGCGTCGGAACAAAATAAAACCATACATTTTGTGACTGCATTAAGCCGGAAAAATTATCGTATAGATTTTGGACCTTTTGACAGCTGTATAATATCCAGATTTTGTTGTAAGAACTATGCACTTTAGAGGGACTTTAAACATTTATACTTAAAGTTTTTTATTTATCAAAACTAATTACATGGCGCTAAATATAACTAATAGGTATACATACTTTGTACTTTTAAATGTAGTATTCGATTGAAGCAACAATATTACTTTCTCCAACAGAATAAATTCTATCTTAACACTGGCCAAAGCATGGTTAAAGTTAGAATTTGTAAATAAGGTGTGTAAAGGGTTTGGAGCCAACTTTCTGTACCCAACCTTTAATATCTTCGATCATCAATACTTGATCGAGGTTTAATATCCTCGATATTTTTATTTCTAGCTGTGTTACGCGTATTTCCAGGCTCTGGTACAACATTTGTATTTCATTTATTTATTTTTATTAATTCGACATTATTGTTTTCTTCTTGTCACAGACAAAACAAATTGTCCGAGACGCTAGAAACCCAAGCTTCTCACGCACTTTACTGACAAATAGAAGAAAGCGTCGCATACCTGTTATCGTTCATAGAGTAAAGAAGATTTCCAGTAGATATGCGGTGCCGTCAATTATTAATACTATCCTAGGTGAGGTGGCCTAAGTCTAGTAAAGTTACAATATTTACGACTAATTATTTTTATAGCATTGTTACAATATTTTTTAACTTTTTAATTTCGCTCTATGATCGCTGATTACGCGGTATGATCCATGCGGTGATTACGCAGTATGATCCATTAATTTTTATTTTAAGTCTGGTTGTTCCAAATGCAAACACACATATTGATGTTGTTCCCTTTGAGATCACCTGTGCGACAAAAAAATACCGGTAAGCTGTAGTTTTTTTTTTAACCTAAATATGTTAATTTCCACACAACATTACAAAATATTAGTTGAACTATAATTATATTAATTACCTATAGTTATATTAATGAGTAGCGGCCCGTCCCGGCTTTGCACGGGTGGACATTAATTTGTAATAATAATATTTTCCCTAATATTTTCTAGAAATGTTACTCAGGGATAATGTAGCGTTATAATGGTGCAAGAATTTTTTAAATCGGTCCAGCACTTTTTTGTTTATTCTTTACAAACATACAAAAATACAAATCTTTCCTCTTTATTATATTAGTATAGACTATTATGTTGGCAAGTAGTACTAATTTATGCTGTAATGCAAATATCTATTTCTATACAACCATTGAGTAATCTTTGTAACCGCATACCAACTAATACAATCTTATATGCAAACTAGCTGTTGCCCGCGGTTTCACCCGCTTCCTGAGGGAACTACTTCGCGTACCCGGTTAATTTATAGCCAAAGTACTCCTTGGTACATCATCAATCCACCAGTGAACGTCCCGTCAAAATCAGTCCAGCCGTTCCAGACATTAGCGAAAACAAACAGACAGACAGAGACTTTCTCCAACACGAAACGGAACGTTACTGTCAACAAGTAAATTTAATATTTAAAATTTATAATAATTATTTTAAAATATTAAATAAGGGAAAACTTGCGGCGCCTTTGTCAAGAAAATTATAATTTATTACAGCATATCACAAATCACAATAAGTTGCAGATCTACCAAAAAGACACACTAAGAATTAAAAATGGCGAGCAATTTTTGAAGAAATTCTTGCGAATAAATTATAAAAAGGATACCAACAATACTACAGCATAATACCTAACCCGTATACCAACAATACATTTCTGTAAGCAAGAATGCGGGTGAAAACGTAAAATCCTAAACTGTGCAAGACTGCTTTTTGTGTATTTTTATAATTAATTTTGTAATAGACAATTTTAAAGTACCTATTAGGAAAATAAATAAGAAGACAGCAGTGACGGAACGCGACGCCAGCCCCTTGGCGACGGCCTGTCAGCAAAATATAAACATGCCAAAACAATGTATGATATCAAATTTGTTGTGTTATATTATTTTTAGGGTTTTATAATATATTCTATAAACATATATAAATAAGTATATATGCAAGCAACAAGTGAATGCGGAAGGAAGTGCCACAAATCAATCTGCCACATCGCTGACTAACCTGGTGCGCTGCCCAGCTTGGTCCCAGGCTCGGTTTTTTAAAGGTAAGCGGGGCTTGAGAGTACATTTTGGTAAAGTGCACAAAAACCAAAATGTACTCCCTGGCCCTGATATTATTCCACTTTCTAGTTCTTCCCAAATTCCATTTTGGCAACATCTAGGTACTTTAAAAAATTCCGGTATTAAGGCGAGTTCCACGTGGCGCGAGACCAGCAGTCGCTCAGAGTTTAGCTGATTGTATTGGTCTCGTCATCCGTGAAAACTCTAAAACAGCCTGGGAACAGTTGCTTACCTTTCCTTACAGGATTTTACACGTAGAGAGCAATCGAATAACACAAAAATCTTTGACAAGCCAAATTAAGGAAAAATGTAGTCATTCTGACACGAATAATGACCCAAAATTTTCCACCCGTAGATTTAATAAAACAATTTATCAATATGTAGAATCAAAACTAAGGGAAGGTGACATTCGGGGAGCGTCTAGGTTATTGTTTAGTAGCGATGTGGGGGCGCTTTGCTCTGCAGACACACTTGCAGGTTTGCAAGCAGGTTTACCCAGCGCCAGCTAATGACCTCTCTTTCCCTGACATGCCGGAGGAAAGTTCTGATTGTCTTCATGTTTCAGCCAAGGACGTACTTGAAGCCGTATGTTCCTTCCAAAGTGGATCTGCTGGCGGCACTGATGGCTTCACACTTCAACACCTGAAAGACCTCGTATGTGCAAGTGCTGGGGACGCCGGTGATGCACTTTTGAGGGAACTAACGGCTTTAATGAATCTTATGCTCTCCGGCAATGTGGTCACAGATGTCATTGACGTATTGTATGGGGCCAACTTGTGCGCCCTACGCAAGAAAGATGGTGGCATCCGACCCATTGCCGTAGGGTGTACTTACAGACGTATGGCAGCCAAATTATGCTGCAAATATTACAGCGCCACCCTGGTCCATAAATTTCAGCCAATCCAACTAGGATTTGGTTCAAAAGGAGGCTGTGAGGCTGCCATACATGCGCTGTCTACGTTCCTTGGCTGCGGTGAAAGTGAGTTCATTTTAAAGATTGATTTAAAGAATGCATTCAACTCAGTGAATAGGGACACCTTGCTGTCACAAGCCAAATTAGAAACACCCAAAATTTTCAAATATCTTTGGCAATGCTATAGGCATCCATCCAAATTAATTTATAAGGACAATTTATTAGAATCAGCATTTGGGTGTCAGCAAGGTGACCCTCTCGGGCCAGTCATTTTTAGTTTAGCCATTCATCCTATTATAAAACAAATAAATTCGAAATTAAACATCTGGTACTTGGACGATGGTACTCTTGGAGGCGATGTAGCCACGGTTCCACAAGATTTAGAATTTTTTAAAAATCAGTTTGGCAATATCGGTTTAGAACTAAATTCCAATAAATGTGAAATTTTCATAAATGATACATTAGAACACTTTTCGGTACTTTCAAAATTTAATTCTTTGACGCCAAATATAAAGGTAATCAATAAATCTACCTTTCGCCTTCTCGGGTCCCCCATTTTTGAAGAAGCTTTTGAAACTTTTGTAAATGAGAAAATTCAAAATTTCTGTGAATCTTCAGAACGGCTATGCAAAATCAATTTACATTCAGCTTACACAATTATTCGGCATTGCCTCTTCACTCCAAAATTCACAATTTTTCTGCGGTCATCTCCCTTTTGGAAACATTCATCTCTTTTGGAAACCATAGATAATGTGATTCGAAACACTTTGAGCAAAATTCTAAATCTTAACATGAACGACCAAGTGTGGCTTCAAGCAACTTTACCAGTTCGTTTGGGCGGCCTCGGCGTTCGCAAAATTCCTGATGTTAGTTTGCCAGTGTTTTTGGCCTCGGTCCATGGCACTGGGGAATTGACCAGGAAAATTCTAGAACCCACACTGGTTGATTCCGAGGTGCCGTGTAAGACTGATGCCATAAACGCTTGGAAAATGGCTTGCCGGAGCTCTGACTTGCCCCGAAATCTTTTCTCTCAGAGACAATGGGACGGGCCGCTTTGCAGCAAAATTAGAGATAATCTATTAACTACTGCTTCTGGTGTTGCAGAGCGCGCCCACTTGTTGGCTGTGGGAGAGTGGGAATCGGGGCTATGGCTTCAAGTGCTTCCATCGTCCAATATAGGAACTATGTTGGACGATACTACGCATCGCTTCGTGCCTTCGCTTGGGTGCTGTTTGTGTTTCTCCGCATCGTTGCAACTGTGGGGAGGCCGTCGATAGCCTTGGCCACCATGGCCTATCATGCAGCAGAAGTGCAGGGCGTATTTCCAGACACGCCCATATTAATGACATAATCCGTCGTGCTCTTTCCACCGCCGGTGTACCAGCTCATCTTGAACCTAATGGTCTGGTACGTGACGATGGGAAGAGACCAGACGGTATGTCATTATTACCTTGGAAGATGGGTAGGCCTCTGGTGTGGGACGCCACCTGCGTCGATACCCTTGCGCCATCACATCTTCTAAGCACAGCTGGTTCAGCTGGCGCTGCTGCTGCATCGGCGGAGACCCTCAAACGGCGCAAATATCAAAATCTAGTTGGGAATTACGTTTTTGAGCCGTTTGGGGTCGAAACGCTGGGGCCCGAGTGCTCGTGCTCTATACAGAGAAACAGCAAAAAGGCTGATCGATGCAGCTTCCCGTGACGCAGTATAGCATATATATATATATATATATATATATATTCGTTTTCTTTCTTTTTTTTTCTTAATTAAAGATTAGTTTTAGGCTAGCTCTTATCTTTAATATTTAATTATTACATACATACATACATACATACATAGACTCACGCCTGTTTCCCCGAAGGGGTAGGCAGAGGCATATTAAACGCCCACTTTTCGCCAGTGTTTTGATCCCACGTAATAGGTGGCGAGCCTATTGCCGCTTATCGAGATATTTTGTTTGCCAAATGTAATTATTACAATGTATATATATATATATGTTTTGTACCTATTGCGCAATAAATATTTACTTATAAAATTGTTGTACGGAGCTAAATAAATCAGACAGAGACAGACAGAAAGACAAAAATTAAAAAATAGTCGTTTTGGTATATGTACCGTGTATACATGCATCTGCATTTACTAAAAAGCGGTTATTTTAATGTTACAAACAGACACACCAATTCTTTTTAATTTTTATAGATGTAAATTAAAGTTTTGAGTGACGAAAATAATTAATTAAGGATAAAAAATAATTAATTATAGAATTACTAAGTGAGCGATTAACTGCTGAGTGATGAGAAATCAACAGAACAACAACTAACAAACATTAATTTGAGTTGCTTTAAATACAAAATGAGAAGCTTCATAATATTTGAGTGACCTAATATTTGTTTGAGTGGCAACGTTACGTCCTGCATTTTTTTCAATATTTGGCAAATGATTTATTTATACTGAGCGGCATTTTATCTTACATTAAGTGTTTTGTAATAGAAAAATCACATTGAAAAATACTATAATGACCAGAGTACTATGAGCTCACATTTTTATAAAAAAATTCTAATGAAATTACTATTTGAAGAAACACTATTAGCCAAGAAATTTAATTATTTGAGGGTACGTAATGGGATCAGTTTCGACATCTTCGTCAGCGCTGACTCTGCTCATCTGACTGCAGCAATCTGTAGTTTTTATAGATAGATAGATAGATAGATAATACACTTTATTGTACACCAAAATAAAATCGTACAGTAGGTACATTGGTAAATTAACTAATATCTATGTACAATCGGCGGCCTTATCGCTAGATGCGATCTCTGCCAGGCAACCTTAGGATGGACAGAAATAATGTAAGCAGTCATTATGTGGTGGTGGTGTAGTTAAATAATGAAATAAAGAAAAAACAAAACATAATATTAAATAAAAATATATACATTTATCAACCATATATATTATATACCTACTTATATATAATACATATACACACAAATTATTATTATTATACATAATATATATATATATATATGTATATATATATATATATATACAAATACTTATAATATATAGGACATACTAAGTATATTTGTACCAATAAAAATAAAAACATAAAAATGCCATATGATACAAAGACTAGATGTTATATAGCAAGACATTACATTCAGTATGGTCATTATTTTGTTTGCATTTTTGATGTTAGATGGAGAGGTAATGCTTTTTTAACATTCCCTTAAATATGTTTAGAGATTTTGCATCTCTACTGGCAATGCATTCCACAGGCGCACAGCCTGAACAGAAAAGGATTTGTCAAAGTAATTTGTAGAATGCATTGGCATTTCCAGCGTCAAATCCCTGGACGACCTCAAGGACCTTACATGTGTGTCATTCATGAACTTAAAACGTTCTTTGAGGTAAGAGGGGGTACTAGGATTAAACAGGACATTGTATAATAATGTGAGAATGTGAGTATTCCTGCGAAGACGAATTGGCAGCCACTTGAGCCTGAGGCGAAATTCTGAAACGTGATCATATTTGCGAAGTCCAAATATAAATCGTATGCAAAAATTTTGGAGACGCTCAAGTTTGTCTAGCTGCTCTTCGTTGGGGTCAAGATAGCTGACATCAGCGTAGTCAAGTATAGGCAGAAGCAGAGATTCCGCAAGCGCAATTTTGGTGGCAGTCGGAAAGAAGTTGCGTAACCTACGCAATGAACCTGCAGATGCAAATAGTTTGCGACTAGTTTCCTGCAACTGTGGTCCCCAAGACAAGGTTTCGTCAAAATAGATCCCGAGATTTTTTACTGATTTGCTGAAAGATAGATCTTTTCCATCAAAAGTTATTCGCGGAAGATCGGGCCAACTAATTTTTGAGACCATTCTGGAGCTACCTATAATGATCAGTTGGGATTTATCGGGATTTACTAAGAGTCCATAATTCTTGGTCCATTCACAGATCCGCGCCAAGTCGGTGTTAATAGTTGTACAAGCTTCTGCTAACTTATTTAAGGGAGCTTGCGTGTAGATCTGCAAATCATCTGCGTAAAGGTGGTAGGAAGAAAGTAATTGGTTTGAGATAGAATTAATGAATATTGCGAAGAGTAACGGAGATAGCACGCCACCCTGTGGCACACCAGCATTCGTGTTAGACCATGAGGAATACGAGTCTTCGATGCGTATACGCTGCCGGCGACCAAACAGGTAACTATGAAACCAGTCAATTGCCGCTGGAGATATGTTAAGAGAGCGCAAGATGCCAAGTAGGATATGGAAATCTACGGTGTTAAAAGCATTGCTAAAATCGAGTAAGGACAAGACCGTAAGATTCCCATAATCCATACCTCGCCTAATGTCATCAGTTACATGAACCAATGCAGTAACGGTACTGTGGCCGGGGCGAAAACCAGATTGATAGGGATTCAAGAGCGAATTTTTACGAAGGAAAGAACTGAGTTGGGTGTGGATTAGACGTTCAAGGACCTTTGACAGGAAGGGTAGTATGGATATGGGACGATAATCTGCAAAGGAACAAGGCTTAGATTTCTTAGGCAAGGGGATAATGAGTGCCTCTTTCCACGCAGATGGAAATATGCCACGGACAACGGAATGGTTAAGGAGATGACATAGGACTGGAAGAATTTCATCTAGGATAGGAAGGATCATTTTGCGGCTAATACAGTCATTACCGACTGCATTGGATGTAGCTGCCAGTATACTCTTCTTAACATCACAGGCGGCAAATTGCGAGAAGACAAAAGGAGAATAATTTGGGGTTGGTAAGGAAGAAAGATGTTGTAAAGTATATCTTTTCATATTGCCATCGAAATTGGACGAAGTAGTGAAATGTATGTTGAGTGAATCAAGGTTGACGTTATTCGGAATGGGTTGATGTCGTGTCTTACCAACTCCCAGAGTTCTTAGAAATTGCCAGACTTTAGCTGGATCACCATTTTCAACGGATTTATGAATATGTTGGCGTTGCGCTTTTCTACACACCTTGTTGCAGTGATTTCTGATCTCAACGTATTTTTCTTGGTTTAGTGGTGTAGGCCTAAGCTTAAATTTTGCCTTGACTGCAGATTTTTTTGCCATGAGTTTTTTGATGTCCTCATTTAGCCAAGGTGCTGGTAAATGTTTTAGTTTAATAGCACGGATTGGAGCGTGCACATCATATAATTTAACGAGGTTACTTGTTAAAAAATGGACTTTTATGTCGACACAGTCTGAAGAATAAAGTGGATCCCAGTCAATATTGGCGGCATCTTCCCGCAGTTTGTCATGATCCATGCCACTGAAATTGCGCTGCAAGACTATCGTCGGCTTTGCTTTGGGAGGACGAATCTTGTATGACACAAAAATGAGGTCATGGTAAGAAAATGCATCCGCTGTGCATTGACCATGCCTATGAACGAAATGAAGGGAAGAAACCAGAATAAGGTCAAGAAGAGAAGGAGAAGTATTAGGGAAGTGATGTGTTGCATTTAAGTTTAAAATTGACAGATTGCAGGACTCTGCAGCACGTCGGAAAGCAGCAGTACGAGAATCCTGTTTAAGGAGGCAGGTGTTGAAGTCTCCCATTATGAGTGTGTGATCATATGAAGGAATTAGGTTTTCCAATATTTGCTCAAAGGAATTAAAAAAGTTAACACGACTAGACGGAGAATAATATACACCTAAAAGTACTTCTATGCGGTGAAGTTCTACTTCCAAAAAGACATGCTCGCCTGAGTTTGACGGTGGCGGCTGCGGTGACATAGTGACTATGCGATAAGGAATATGGTGACGTAAATATATGGCAACACCGCCCCCACCGCCGAACTGGCGATCATTTCTAATAAGATTAAAACCTGGAAGTGAATAAGTCACTGATGGAAGGCAAGGTTTCAGCCAAGATTCTGACACTAAAATGGCATGGATATTTTGGCAGTCTAAGTTGGCCAGCATATCGGGGAAATGGGCTGGAATACTCTGTGCATTTAAATGGACTACATTAAAGTTCTTGGGTACGTCCGAAAACTGGGACTGGAGAATGTCTCCTAGAGACGGAACACTTACAAAACTATCATCTAGACTTGAAGCAGAAAGGAAGGTATCGGCATCGCTATGTGAGTCTGTATCCGACATTTATACTAATAAATAATATATAATAAATAAAATAAACTAAATATATCAATAAAAATAAAAATATCTATATATATATTAATCACGTGAAGCTACACTTATAGTATCCACCCGCCAGTTGCGCATTGACCAAGATATCATCAATTAAAAAAGTAACAATATTAAACTAACAAATAATTAATAACAAATAGGGGTATGTAAGAGACAAAATATTTCGACAAAGTTAAGAAAGACATTAAAAATTTAAGATTATAAAATAATATATAGTCATCTAAAAACACACCTATTCAAACAAGGTAGTAAAAACAGAACGTATTATGAATTGACATAACTGACAGCTATGACAGAAGGTGACAGTAACGATTTGTTTATGTTTATAGTTGGTTTGCGGTACACGAAAAATAAAATGAAAAATATAAAACGGTAGTGAAGGTGCATTCAATACATACTGTAATTAAATAAAATTACCTACAGTTAAGTACGTGATGAAGATCGGCAAACCCTACTTCTTCAAAGCTGCAGCTCTTTTGGCCTTAGTTGTGGTTGGTTTAGTGATCGACTTCTCCGCGTCCACGACTTCCACGAGCTTGATCTTATTTAGATCGCTTATAGAGGTTATGCGATATCGCTTACCGTCGGGGCCCTGGATGTGAATAAAGCCCTCTCTCGTCCAGCACTTCGCAACGCCGAACTTCGCCCGGGCAGCCATAAATGCGTCGTGTCGCGAACGGGTTAGGAACTCTGACAAAGTGATTCCCGTTCCTTTGAGTTTTGTCTTTGCGAACCAAATACTGTCCCGCACGACAACAGACTCAAACTTAATCAGAATGGGCCTTGCCTTGTCGGTGGTAGTCTGGCGTCCCATCCTATGACAACGACGGACGTCCTCAGCCGCGAAGGAGTCAATTTTGAGACGCTGTTTGACAACATCCGCCACGAGCCGGACTGTATCTTCATCTTTACGCTCCTCCACCCCATGAAGCAGCAGCATCTTCCGGCGGCTCCGCATCTCAATCTTGTCCACCTCACGGCCGACGACATCAAGGTGCTGAGAGAAGGACTTCAAGGTCTGCAGTACAAAGGTCTTGAATGAGGCGAACTCATCAGCCAAACTCCCAGCACTCTGTGTCGACTTCTTGTGGAGGTCAGCCTCAAACTTTGCCATCCGCTCCTCAAAATAGGACTGCATATCAATAATACTGGATACTTTGAATGCTTCCATGGTGTGTGTTTTGTGAAAATGTGTTAGTTTCAGGAGATAATGCTTGACTGGCAGGTAATTACTGTTAGCTTTCACTTCTATACATTAAAATTTATATATAATTGTAATAAAATAATTAATTAAAATTTTCTTAACAAGCAAATTTGAATACCACTTATTCTCCCAACTACCCACCTACTAAAACATCGTTTCATATTAATAAACATAAGACCTCAAATAGAATTACATAAACAATAGTCAATAACGCAGCTTACAAAACCTTGCTTAAAGTAAAATTTTTAGCAGCTCGTTATTTAACGCCTTTTCTGTATTTCTAGTCACTCACCTAGTAATTTAGTCGCACGGTTAAAATTTTAATTTCTGAAATGGATTAATCACAACCCGCTTTTAGTACGCTCGTTCTAGATGTTGTTATTAATCAATATTCGTCGTTAGTTTAGTCAATTTTTCGCTTACTCAAATTCATGCCACTCAAGTTATCAAAACAGTATCTCATCATCAATCGCTTAGTTTTTTTTTATTCGCTACTTTTATAATTCCTCTATGCAAATGAGTATCCATATTATATATTAGTTCCAATAGCGTTCACTTTACATTATTACATAGCATTTATCTGAAAGCGATTATGGGCTAGTAATATCACAATTACTACATCGAGGGTATAGTGCTCAAACCCAATAAGTACGAAATTGACACTTTTGAGATATTCAATATTTAAGTTTTAAGGACAAAAATACCTATGTTATTCAAATAATGTCGTTATAATGAGTATTTGTGGTAAAAGTGGATACGTTGAATTAGTGTAAAACAGTATTTTTGAGTTTCTGAGGTAGTCCATTTTGTCATAATAAAAATATAAGTTACAAAGGGCACCGACTTATTGGGTTTTAGATCTAGAGAAATTAAACATATTATGTACTTTAATAAATGGTTTATTTAAAGAATTAAGATTAATCACTCTTCGTTACTTTTGAAAGCTGTAGGTTTAGTGTATGTCATATCACGTATCCATGCATGAAGTTCCTCTGGTATGATAAGTTTTTCGCACATATTGAGGACATCCTTTTTTAGCAAGGCTAATTGGTAATTGAGAGGAATATAAGTGCTCTATTTTGTTTGGTAATTGAACATTAACTGAAAGCGGGTTTGAATTTCTTTTAGCTCTAGTTTTTGGTGTATTAACGGCCACTTTTCAGACATCAATGCTACGAAAGTTCTCGGACATGTCATAATTAAAATATAACAAAACCTATAACAGCCATCTCGGCCAACATTGGTTGAGTTGCAAGTGTTGCTAAGAGCTGTTTAGCAACTAGGATTTCTCTTTTCTCAATCTTTTATTTCCCGAGCCACGAAAATTCTCGACCTGGATTTCTGGAGGACCTCGAGTCGCTAAAGAAATTCAATTGTTTTAATAAAACTCAATGTTAGTTTAATTTTTTGCTTTATATTTAAATTCTTTCATGGATGGATTTCAACTAAATCACATCTTAATATAATTATCAATAATGATTTCAGAAATCAACGACTAATAATCTTAATATATAAAATCCTTGCGTTACTGACTGAAACTATTGGGCGCAGGAAGCTGAAATTTGGCATGTATGTTGGGGACCGTAGGGGTGCACTAAGAAGGGATTTCCCGAAATTCACACGGGATCGGCCAAAACGGGTAAATTTAAAAAAAATGCAGGCGTAGCTGCTGGCGTCCTCTAGTAAATTATACGTCCTTTGCGTATCAGTCAGTCAGTTCAGTCATCAGCATCGCAAAGAAACCGGATCTCTTATAAAATCGCTATGTCTGTCTGTTCTGCCAAATGGTAAAGGAATACATCGTGAGGGAACCTGCAAGTCTAAGAATTATTTCTAATGCTATCGAAAGATATGTCGTGTCTGCCAACTCAAACTATGGGCTAAAATTGCTGAGAGAGGGTCGTGCTCAGCAGTGGGACAGTTTATGTACACTGCTTAAGAGTACTTTTTCTCAAGTTCTCAAATTCCCGTGCATTTTTCCCGTATGGACAAAAGACAAATTTCTCGGGAATTATTGGAGAGAAACCCTATTAGCAACGACACAATGTTGAAAGCTTTTACGTAGTTAACAAGATATTAATTTCTAATTTCATATTGTGCTGATTGGATGACTCGTAGTGTATCGTTCGTCCTAGACCTTAAGTTTCGCATATTATTTGTGAGGCATTGGATTTAGTACGTACTGTCATGTTGTCTGGGTCCGGATAAAAGTAGGCCTGACACCCATATTTTTATAGGTGTATACGCTCCGGACTCTTCCTATAGTAAGGCGGTAGGCATTTTGGGAACAAATGAGAGAAGTTGTGTTATTGCGTAAGTGGAATGAACATACTGTCATGCTTGGAAATTTTAATGCAAGGGTTGGAGTGAAGCATGATGGGTATGAAAATGTACTTGGGACGTTTAGAGATAAGAGTGTCAATGACAACAACGCGTATTTTTTAGATGTATGTCTGAAGATAGGTCTGTCAGTGATAAATACATGGTTTAAGCATAAAATTGTACATATGTACACGTGGCAAAAGAAGGAAGGAAATTTTGTGTTCAGGAGCATGATATACTGTGTGATAGTCGATGAAAAGATGAGAATGAAAGTAGTGGACACCAGAGATTATCGCGGATCTGATGTTGGCACGGATCTCTATTTGATAATAAGTAGAATTGGTGGCCTACTCAAACGCTGGCGGCACAGAGATAAAGGTTCTACTACAGAGTTAGAACGTATAAAAGTGGAAAGATTGAAAGAAAAGCGTGTGATGTACAGAAAGTAATTGGGCGAACGGATGGATAAAAGCTGGAGACTTGTAAAGAGGAAAGTGTGAGTGAGGTATGGTCGGTTTTTAAAACCAATATTGTGAATTTGCTGAAGATGTATGCGGTATGAGTAAAAGAAGGAAGAATTGCGAGAAAGCTAACTAGTGGGATGATGAAACTAGAAAAATGGTTGATGAAAAGAAAAAAGCATGGCTGGATATTCTAGCAATAGAAGCAACTAATAGAGCGAGCGGTGGTATGAATGAAGATAATGACAAAAGAATGAAGATGAAATATAAATGTGTGAAAGCTAAAGTTAAAGCATGTATAGAGAGAAAGAAGAATGAGAAAAAGGAGAAATATGAGGAACAATTCGGCGCAAGTTTCCGAGATAGTTCAAATCTTTTTTGGAAACTCGTAAAAGAAGCGCGGGGTAAAAATGTGAATACATGGATGAAAGTGATTAGGAACGAAATAGGTGAAGTCATGAATGAAGAAAGAAAGATACCAGAGTGAAAGAGATTTTTTGAGAGCTTATTTGAGAAAGATGTTAGTGAAATAGAACAAGAAGAGATGACAGACATGTTTGTGAGCCCTAGTGATGAAATTGGAATGGATGAAATTATAACATTTTTGAGTCTTGGTACTTGAATAAGTGAATTTATTATTATTATAACGTGAAAATTTAGTTAATCTTAGAGTAATATCGCACTAAATAGAAGAATTTCGATAACAATACGCGCGGACGTAGACGCGACGACGCGTGCGCGATGCAAATGCACCTCACAAACTGACACAGTAATGCTAGAGGTTCATAGGTCAAATTAATTTATTGGGTTCTTCGAACAAAGTGTGAAGAAAGTTAGTTGACGAAGAGAGCTTATACCATATAACTAAACATAATTAGTAACTTTTGAAATATAGTCGAACAGTAAAACCCGACAAATACATTTTGTTTTGATTTAACTTTTGGTTTTGTTTCTTTTTTTATATACGTATTTAAAGGTAAGACTCGATAAATACAAATAGTGATTATTGCCTCTAAACCGTTGGGTAATTTTAGTTAAAATTATTGAACACTCAATACCAATAATAAGCTTCATGTGGTTTAAGCGTGAAATAAAAATCTTATGTAACAAGATAACACGCTTTATAGGGTACCAGTTTTTAAGTCTTGGCTAAACGTGGTGACTTTATTGGATTATTACCTTAAGTAAATTTATTTCTACTGCGAAGTTCTCTTATTGGATTAGACCACTCGAAAGAGCGTCAAAAATACATTAAGATGTACTAATAAAACGATTTTTCATTTTTTTACACTTATTGGGTTTGAACACTATACCGTCCACATTTCACGTTAATGGCACAATGGGCACTATTCGAATTTTCACTAACATAGATACCCTTTTATAGTTCAGGCTAAATGCTTGGGTTTGAGTCTGGGCATTCAAAAAATAAATATGGTCATCTTTTTAAATAAAACTTTTACTGGTGACATAAGGATTGCAATGTAGTCTTTCTAAGTATTATAATATTGACAGATCTTAGCCCACCCAAAGCCAACCATCGCCCGATTTTTTTTGTCAGGTCATCAGTCTATCCATCCATGTAGCGGAAGGTCTGCATATAAACAAAATAAAATACAATAATTTAAACTGTTGTTCACATTTTTATTCGATTATTACCACATACCTATTTGAAAGAAAGAAAGAAAACTCATTTATTTGTTATCATCCTCGTCTTTATCTATGTATGTGTTGGTCTAGCCCTACATTTTCAAGTTTGGCAATACTCAGGAGATCATGATTAGTTCGTCAGTCAGTCTATTCATCTTATGGAGAGCCTGTATATAACATAGTAGAATAGTTTAATTAAAAGTTCTCGTTCTCCGTCATTATATGACTTACTAGAGGACGCCAGCAGCTACGCCTGCATTTTTTTTAAATTGATCAGTTTTGGCCAATCCCGTGGGAATTTCGGGAAATCCCTTCTTAGTGCATGCCTACGGTACCCAAGGATCATACATGCCAAATTTCAGCTTCCTGCGCCCAATAGTTTCGGCTGTAGCGTGTCTGTCAGTCAGTCAGTAACGCAAGGATTTTATATATTAAGATTATTCGGTAATTACTTCATTAAGATATAATTGGTGATGTAGCTGGCACGTTAATTACACAAACCATATTACAGATTACTAAATAGTCACACCATATTCAGTTTTTAGAACCATCTTTACGAAGCAGATTTTCTCACAAAAACAAGTCACCTATAACAGAAATATGAGATAGCCATATTCTCGGTTCGATATCATGATGGCTGACGTTGCATCTCAACGGACCACCACTCGGTGTAATCCTCTTAATACCCTCCCATATTCTTACTATACCTGCCTATAACCTGAATGTATTATTTATGTGACACTCAATTTTACTTGCGTCAGATAAGCCAGTTTTATTAGGTAGTTAACTTTATGACTTGATTAAATATGTACTATGATCTTGTTCGATTATATGGTGCAAATTATGTGGCTTGTACACCGCATCAATGTTTGTGTTGGAATCTATTTTATATTATTTATATGTAGGGCTAACTGCATGTGACAGCGTAGTATTTGTTTTCATTATGGGAAACAGTAAACACGACTTATCTTCTTTATTTTAAATTACGTTTATTCTCTATCACTATAAAAGAGAAAGAAAATCACTCTCATTCATATCTTTTTTCTCCTTTTACAGATAAAAGTTGTTTATGTGAGATACATTTATATTTAAAATGAATGTAGTTAATAGCTTATTATTTTAGGCGGTTTAAGAATAGTGACTATGTACATTTTTTTAGCGATTTGTAAAGCAAAATGTTGCTTTTCTGAATCACCAAAATAAAGATAATTCATTATGGTTACATGATCCATTTATAGAAGAAGACCACAAACGTTCACCGAACAACGTTAATACAAATAACAGATAATAATTATATCCTTACCAATCGATATTTCAAAACATTGTCAAGATACTTACGGTGTACAAGCACCGTTGTGTACTTACCGTATATCAACTGAGTTATCTCATTCATGACTCAATTTGTGGTTTAATTATAGCTTTTGAATGAGATTCGATTTTAAGCTACTTTATAAAGCAATTTGCTCAGTTGGCAGGAAATTCCCGTTTATATAAAGTCTGGTATTCACACTTGAGGGAGTGTAAACTGGTTGTAAGGATATGATTAAGCAGTCACTAAACGCGAACACTATATTAACAAGTTTTAACAATTTATTAACAAGGTTTTCTACAGAACATACATACCACATAGGCAGGTAAATACTACGGATTTCTACGTGCTGTTCTCTCGCTCTTCTTTCTATATCCCACTGCACACAATATATTGTTTACTCTCATTCACGGTAAACAGTATTGGGACTCTTAAATCTGATCCTTAAAGATACCTACATAGCAAACTATCTGGATATTATCAGCATTATTACGAAACAAGCACTTAAAATACTTCGAGGTATAGTTATAAATAACTTCAAAAATCTTCAAAAGAAATAAATTCTAGGGCTAAACCTGGTGTTATATTTAGTTCTAGTTTTGTAATGATGAATATATGTAAGCTTCATTTTAGCACACTAGAAATTCTACACGCAAGTATTTACAATACTAAGTGCTGACTTGTAATTAAAAGTCCTAATTGGCAAAGTTATTCGACACAAATTTTATATCAATGTATAAACGTTATATGTTTACTATCTTAACTAATATGAATCGCCATGGTACATATTACTTAACAGGATTTTCACTAATTATTTTAGAGTAAAAAATCGGTATTTAAAATATGTCACAAATTAACGGATATTCGCATCGCTTTTTGAGTTTTTTTTACAGTACACATTTAATTATATACTAAAAATGTCAAAAAGATCAATATAATCAATAGGTATTTTTTTCTAATTAAATGTATATCTTAATAGAATGTCGATAAATCGATTAGGAGATTGGAAAATTGGTTGTGTAAAGCGTGTACTGCAGAGAAGGGATAAACTGAGTGATTTGTCCTATAATAGAGTATTTTGATGGGCATTACATACATAGTTACA
The DNA here is from genome assembly GCA_944739405.2 of Euclidia mi. Lineage (NCBI taxonomy): Eukaryota > Metazoa > Arthropoda > Insecta > Lepidoptera > Erebidae > Euclidia > Euclidia mi. The sequence goes on along the minus strand of OX123186.2, from coordinate 39,544,945 downwards.
GTTTGAAATATTTTACATGTTCATTCGTGGACCGGAAGTTGAGTTAGCACTAATTTCGATCACTTAACAAGTCAGGGGGATTTTGGAAAGGAATGGGATGTCGGATCAGGTCTTTTCCTTACGCTGCGTAACCGAAAAGTGCCTGGCAAAAAACCAGAAGGTATATTGCGCGTTAATAGACCTGGAAAAGGCTTATGATAGAGTGAACAGAAAGGAATTATGGAAGGTACTATCTATGTATTGGGTGGACAATTTTATAATTAGGGCTCTGAAATCTCTGTATAGGGGTTCCAGAGCCTGTGTCCGGGTTAACGGTGCCTATACAGACTGGTTTGACATCTCTATAGGTGTCAGACAGGGGTGTGCGGCCTCGCCCTGGTTGTTCAACTTATTCATGGATAGCTGCATAAAATATATGAGGGAAATGGAATGCGGGATCGATATGGCAGGATTGCGTGCTAAGTGCCTCTTGTACGCCGACAATCAAGTCATTCTGGCGTCGTCGGCGACTGAGTTACAACAAATGATGAACTGCATGAATGAGAGCTTTGAATCGAAAGGTATGAAACTGAATGCAAAAAAGACGAAAGTGATGGTGTTTGAGAAGGATGAAAATGTGATTGAGTGTAATATTGCGATTGGATAAGAAAACATTGAACAAGTGACAGAATTTGTATATTTGGGTAGCATGTTAACAAGATATGGAAGATGTGAAGGAGATATTGAAAGGAGAGTGACTGCTGGAAACTTTGTAAATGGAGCGCTGCATGCCTTTATGAACGGCCAGAATGTGCCAAAACAGGCGCGACTGGTGGTTCATAATGGAGTGTGTGTGTACATCAACAATGTACGGTAGTGAGTGTTGGGTGTGGCAGAAAAAGCATGAAAGCAGAATTAACGCAGTTGAGATGCGGTCACTGCGTAGTATGTGTAGGGTAAGACTGATTAATAGAATTCCGAATGCAGTAATACGAGAGCAATGTGGCCTGAAAGAAGATGTCGTGACAAGGATTGAGAAAGGAATGCTGAAATGAATGAGTGAAGAAAGAATGACGCACCAAATATATGAGGCTAACGTTTATGGGCAAGCCGGTGGCGGCCGACCTCGTAGGACATTCGTCGACCAAATTGGTGACGTTCTGAAAAACGGGAAGGTCCTAAGCACCCGGAACCGGCGAGCATGTATGAACAGAGTAATGAATGTAGAGGAAGCGCGTGAGGTTTGTAAGGATAGATGCAAGTGGCGTTCCGTTGTCTCTGCCTACCCCGACGGGAAAAAGGCGTGAGCTTATGTATGTATGTATGTTAACAAGTCAGGATGTAACGTTGCTAGCACGTGGGTCAACGCTATTTAATTAAATGAAATATCAATATATCGGTTACAATATCAGTATGTATATTTCTGTAAAAAGAATTTATACAGCTTTTAGCAAAATAGAAAAGATGATTTTAAACAATTTTGACTCTAAGCCAAGATAGAAGAAGGGGCGCGAAATTCGAAGGTTATGTCCTGAAGAAACGTGTTTCTGGCGTCGCTCAGGGAAGAGAGAAGACTTAGCTTGGATCGCCGTGCAGCCGGGGAGAGGGGCGATCACTCCCGCGTCACGGTATATATAAGTCGCTGGGGGGTGAAACAGCCAGCCAAGAGTAGTAGGGACGTGCGCGTCAGCTACGACGTCACAAGGATAAGTCATAACAAAGATGAAATTAGAAGCCTAGTAGTTATCGACTTGAAATACCTTCCAAGGTAAGTTCCATAAATAGTAAAAGTGGAAACAACCTCTTTATTTATTCGAGAACAATGCCACATTTATAGAGTTCATAGCGTCATACTCACTGCAGTTATGCAAAATGAGACGTTTGACGTCATCAAGACGTGTTCCAAGAAATCGCCAGTGTCTCTTTACGAAGCGAATGGCGTGAACATTAGCGTTCAATCCTTACAAACTTTGCTTGCACTGATTTTAAGTTATATGGAGTACGGTTTTAATACAAACTATATTATTCATGTAACAATTGCCACCAAGAACTTAGGGTCCCAAGCCAACCTCACCTGCAAGTGGTGCACCTGCCGATCAACGGACGAGGCTCTGGCAAACAAAAGGTCCCAATAAGCGGCAATAGGCTCGCCACCTATTACGTGGGATCAAAACACTGGCGAGAAGTGGGCGTTTAATATGCCTCTGCCCACCCCTTCGGGGAAACAGGCGTGAGTCTATGCAATTGTAACAATCTTTACAAATTCCAAACATTTGCATGGCAATCCACAATTAAAATGCATTCAAATAACGAAGCTTTTTTGGTTGTTATACCTAATATAACACAATGCAACAAATTAGCCAAATTACTCACGAGATACAGCACCGCATTCAAAAAAACAAAATTATATATGACTTAAATGCAGCGTACAAAATAATTCGGTACATTGCCTACCGACCAAATGTAAGCGGAGGGCATTCATATTTCACGTGAGGGTTACCGGCGCAGTCGAGTTGCAGTCTCGTTGCACCCTGTTACAGGTGTGTCTCTGTTTTAATCTTATACGATACGGACTTCTCGATACGCAGAATTTCTTTTTATAGCCACTAAATTGCGAGGTGAATTTATGAGACGAAAACGTATGACAAACAAAAAGGTCCAATGACTGATTGAGACGTGTGTTCAACAACACAATCTATGTGTTGATGTACGCAAACTACAGAGCGGTTTGGCGATGCTCTTGATTTTGGCTTTTATAATTTGTTTAAATGTTACGTCTAATGAAAAATCGGTCATTCTTAATGTAGTATTATTTATAGAAGTAATGTACAAAAGAGATGCCGACATAAAATTACCTATTGTAGTGATTAGCGTCGGAAAAAAGAAACATGAAATGTTACAAAATGAAACATACATGTAGAATACATAATCTCAGACTGGCGATGTCAGTCTACTTTTAGGATAAAAACCTTCGTTTCAGCCGCTATTTGTTTGCTTCAGATATCCATATAGGTATAATTAACATGTTTTTAAATTTAAGACACCAACTTTAAATTTAATTCGTATTCTTTAAATTTAAATAGAAGAATCTAAGAAAAGGAGACAAAGATCTTTTGAATTTATAATTATACCTTTTTCTGTCAGCGAATAAAATTGAAGTGAAAGGAAGACTATCTGATAAAACTTGAACAAACATTACGATGGCCATTAACGAAAGATTTCAACATTCAGACTGTCGCACGGAAGAAAAACGGAATTCTCCGAGCACTTTTTCCAGCTTCTAAAAGATAAGCGAAATTAAATATTTACATAAAATTAAATCTAGATTAGAGTTTAAATAACTGGGATTGGCACTATCGTAGCAATTATCTTTAATATGTGTTTTTGTAGACGAAACCTTCTTAGCATCTTTATACTATTTTTAGTTTTAAATGTCATTGTGAATTTCCTCACTGCACTCAGAGAGCGTGGGGTGTGCTAAGGCGTTTGTAATTAGAAAAGGTACATGCCTCCTTATTCCGTGATTACGAGGTTACATTACGAAAGTACTGCATATGATAAAGTACTGTATATGAGTTTTTAACCTCATAATAATGTGGAGTATGGTGTACAGTACAACTGGTACAGATCGTATATCACCATGCTTTATGTTGCAGCATTTCATAGTTTAAGTAGGTTATTTTTCCACCGTAGTTTCAAGCATTTGTCTACTCTGTAAAATATGTTAGAGTATCTTCAGGTAACATGAAAATGGAGGCGATGAATCAATTTAATGTACCGTCTCTGACTGGTAGCGTATTCACTACTTATTTTTACCAGAATTAACGATCCGCAGCTTGAAAATTAAGTTTTATTTTAACTGCAAACGAGTTTCAGACGAAGTCATGATTTTAGATTCTAGAAAATGCAGTCAGTGGTATGTTACATTTTTATTTCGTCACGTGTTTTAGCTACGCTTTGGAGTCCTATACGTAACCCGTTTATGTGAACTACTCTGAAGAAAATAAACACTCGTGTATTTGGTATTTATGCTTTTGAAGTGTCTACTTTCTTTCATAACTAACAAGTAACCGCATAGCTTGTTGAAAGTAATGATGAACGATTTCACTGTCCTTCGACATAAAGTGTATATGTACGCGGGATGCAATGTGGTTAATAGACTGACAACTAATCCTCTGCCGCAACTTCATTAACATTAAAATGTCGAAATACGTCATAATTTGAATTTAAGCACTTGATGAGATTCCAAACCGGACCAAATTTTGAACCGACAACGTTCACTGCAAATGAATTTAGTGAATTACGCTTATACGGTTTTAATTTTGCGTTTATGTGGTTTCATACTAAATCAGACATTATATTTAATTTTGGGTCCAACGCATGCCATCAAGGCGTATTTTCAACAATTGCGGCGATTGGCGATGTTTTTAAGAACATTTCAATAGACCACACCTATTTTGTTGAAAGTGTATTCAAGTACATTTATGTTCATTGTGCTCTTTTACTACTTGAAGTATATTAAAAACACATGTTAAATGTCTACAGGGTTCAGTTTACCTTACAATTTATGGAGTTTCATGTTAGGACATTTCAATTCAGTACTGGTAAACCTGGCTTACAGATATTATAGACCACCAAAACCTCTCAGATGAATGACTACCTAGAAATAGTTCCACAAATCCCAGCTTTACGAATGACGATGGCAACAAATCTAATCAGTGCACAGTTAAGGGAAATACAGTCGTAGTTTCTGCGCCTACCCTGAGACCCATAAACTTTGACAATGCTTAGTCAAGTCCACTTTTCAAGTGGTCTTATTTCCACCACAAAAGCCAAAGTATTGTAGATGGATAATGTTACATTAACTTTTATCCGTTAATTATATACCTGTCCATGTTTTCACCGGAGTCGATCACGGCTTAACTAATGCAGTGGTGATTTCCTGATAAGCTAAGTTTTATTTAAATAAAACCTGAGCGAAGTATCTACTATTATAAACCTCGCGTCATGTGTTGTGGTCATTGAAGGTACTTTTTGCGATTAAGAAAAATACCACTCGCAGCCTTCGTAATGCCTGATACCAGGTATGAAAACACAGTAATTAATTATCATTGAAATCTAAAAGTTATTCCCGCAACATTAAGTTATATATTTCTTTTTCGCAGCAAGTCCTTGTCAGTCCATCACTAGGCACTGGTCCTAAAGTAACGATAGCAATAAACGTACTTACAGCATTGTCGACGAGAATTCACTCTTAACAGGGGTTTTTTGCTTAGTTGCACTGCCTCTCCTGGATTAAAGGGGATACTGGTATTGTGCAACACACAATGATCGCTTTTTATTGTTCTCTGCATCAACAGCAAATCTTTTTAAATGTGGTGTTGGGGTGTGGTTGCTAGCTGCATTTTTTTTTCTTTTTACGTGCGCCTGAAATGCAAATATCGTGTTAAAAAGTATTTTTTTTTTTTCCGAAAAAATGACGTTATTTAAATATTTGATATAAACCAAAGGCTGACAAGTGGTGGTTTATTTTTCGCATATTATTATTATTGGTATTGCGTTGTAGACAATTATAATCATAGCACGAGCCCATTTGCATTCCAAGCTTGCAGCTTGAATCACTGTCTGCTACAACTGGTTCAATGAGATCATGTTGACTATCAGTTTTACATTTGCATGAAAAATTTCAAATATCTTGCTATCCTCAAACATCTTTTTAAGTTAAGGGCTAGATGTCAATGTCTTTGAGAGTAATGAACTCTCAATGATGATTGACATAATTATAGAACCAAAGCCCTCAAGGTAATAGTAGTTCCCGACGTACGAGGATGAAACAGCGGCCTTTTTTTTCCAAATAAAAAGGCCGTTGTTGAAATTAAAATTTCTTTGATAGGATATCTTTTTTTCTACTTTTACCATTACCATGCCAACTATGTGTCTATTTTACTTAAGAGTCGTCTTGTACTTGAATTCATTTGCATTTGTTCTTACAAAAAATACATTTTAATTTGTATTTGAATAGTAAATTTTCTTTTAATTAAAAACACGAAAATATGCTCCATAATGCATATTCTGTTTGTGTGTTTTCAATAAAACTGTCAAAGCTTTTCTTTTCCAAGTAGTGGATATGAATAAAGGAAAATGACCAAAATAGTAGGAGCATTGGTCCAAAAAAAAATTTGTTGCCCCCAGGGTTGACTCTTTGTTGGTGGGTTAATACTGTTGGACTTACTATGTATGCAAATGCGAATCAAATTCCAACCCACACTTATAGAGTAATTCAACGTTATATTACACTGCAACAATACACTGGTAACATAATTTTTTGTGTATATTATTTTTGCTCAATGGAAATATTGTTTTAAGGATTTACAGATTATTAGATGAATAATGAATTTAAAAAAAAACGATTATGTAGTTTTTTTTTTAAATTCAGTATTTGTAGTTACTTAATAACTATCACTGTAATCGATGAAAATGATTTATAATACGCATTTCATGAGAGTGGTTGTCTAATCCAATGCGTATTATAAAGAATTTTCATCGATTACAATATTGTCTAAAATCTGTGCTGGATGGTCAATATTTTCATAACGGGCGTACGCCGAAAAACCATACAATATATAATACACTAGCTGACCCAGCGAACTCCGTTTCGCCTTTTTAAGAGTTTTTATTTAATTGCCTTTTTCCAAGCCCCTTTTTCAATGTTACCATTGACTTAGAGCTTAATCTCTTATCATTTCAGAGTCTATAAATGCTGAACAAACAAACATAGATTTTTATATAATATTGAATTCCCCATTCCTTAAAATATCGGAGACGATACCCATATCGACTTTAAAAAAAATCCGCCATCTTTGATTTCCCATCCACCATCTTGAATCACGAAATAGATGTTGTATTTGGATTCCCCATCCCTTTAAACATCGGAGACGATACCCATATTGATTTTTTTAAATTTCCCATCCGCAATCTTTGATTTCCCATCCGCCATCTTTGATCACGAAATAGATGTTGTATTTCGATTCCCCACCCCTTAAAATATCGAAGGCGATACCCATATTGATTTTTTAAATTTTCTCATCCGCCATCTTTGATTTCCCGTCCGCCATCTTGGATCACTAAATAAATTTCATATTATTAATCAGCGTCCTGAAAATCTCGAAAACGATACCCATATGGATTGTATCCTATTCGTTTAGCCTTTTTTGCCTTTGACCCAACCCTCCCCCTTCTCGTTTGACCATTTTATTATTTTTGTCTGCCCCTAAAAGTTGTGGCGTAATTTTATATAGCCTATAGCCTTTCGGAATAATTGGGCTATCATAGGCAATAACAATTTTAAAAATCCGATCCTGAGATTAGCCGACATTGTCTTTTAGCCTTTTTAGCCTTTTGCCCAGCCCCAAAGGGTCGAAGCGTTATGTTATATAGCCTATAGGAATAACTGAACTATCGTATACAAAAAGAATTTTTCAGATCCGACCGGTAGTTTCTGAGATTAGCGCGTTCAAACAAACAAACAAACAAACTCTTCCGCTTTATTATATTAGTAAAGATATTTTAATATCGTTTTTATATTTGATACAAATCTCCTTTATTGGGCGGATACTTCCATAGTTGTCGTTTTAACTGTTTAAGAAATATAACTGCAAAAAGTATTTACACGTACAAACTACTTAGTAAAGACTGTGTTATCCGGTATCTGTGACGTTTTGCTAGATCGGCCAATATGGCGCCTGTGATTTGTTTGTCAGAACCATTAGAATTTAACAAAATACTCGACAATCCAATTTTTGCGGATATATGTTGTCGACTCGATATCTTTATGTTTTAATATTTTATTATTCAGGTAAGGTTTTGATGTACTCCTTGACAAAATAATTATTATAAGATTTGACACTGCGATAGCAGCGCAGTCCGTCGGTTCCAATGTGAAACATTCCAAAATTTACAACTACTTACAAATTAAAAATTAAGTAAAAAAACATTTTCCAGTGGACTAAATTGTGAATCTAAACCATTCTCAAGTCCCCTTGAACACACACAAAAAATTTCATCAAGATCGGTCCAGTCGTTTAGGAGGAGTTCAGTGACATACACACGCACACAAGAAATATATATATAAAGATGAGCACACGTGCCCAAAGTACGTCTGCCACTCTTACATGAGCAATTGAGCAATAATAATGATTTAGAGTTTATAAGTATACTTGTCCAGCAGATGCACGGAACATCTTTATATCAAAGTATCCAAATCACAGGGCTTAAAATCAGGTCCAGGTAACGTAATGCAAGGGCCAAAGACGCTATCACAGGATATCTACAGAAATAATTGCACAGTACACAACTATAAGCGAAGAGCGTTAGAGAAGGTACTGATCAGTTGCAACGCAAAACGCATACATGTGTGAGCGAGCTGGCGATAAAAAGCTCTATTACCTTCTTGCTCACACAACTATTGAATAAAGAAAGGAAACTCGCGTGTAAGCTACCTGTATGTACCTGCGATAAGAAGAGGTCGCCACCTACCTGTGTCGAAAAGTGAAATATGCAACTTTTTCATAAGATTATATTTTAGCTAATATTTATGTTTCTGTGGGACAGATGTTTTCGGATCAATAGAATAAAAAGTAATATTTGATTTCACCTTTCAAATAAGCCATGTGGTATATCTGGGGGCACAGTCTGACATTTTTTTTAATTTTGGGCCAATTTGGTCATTCTCCTTTCAAGGATGGTATTATTTTTTTGTGTGGCAAGGGTGCAAACGATAAGCGATTCATCACCTGATGATAAACGATTATTGTCTCCCATGCATACAAGCAACAATAGAGGAGTCACAAGTACCACCCATTGGGAATAGGAATAGGGGATAGTTCCTCCGGCATTCTCACTCACCCAAAATATATATTTGATTTATTGGATAACTAGTTACGTATATCCATAATTTTGTTTAAGCATTGTTACATAATTATAAAAATATATGAGCCACTGTTTTTACTAATAAAACCTTGTTACCATAACAATACTTGTTATCAGTACTTGTTATGTGGGCAAATATTACTGATATAGAAAGAGCTTTCGTAGCTCAAAAAAATTTTTAAGGGCTATATATGGTATGCGACCGGATCAATCATGTAGACCGATATTTAAAACAAATGGTTTGTTACCACTACCATCACTATACATCTACGAAACTTGTATGTTTGTGCGTAGACACGAAGAACATTTCAAAACTGCGAATGATGTGAATTGTAGAAATCGCCGAGATCCAGATAGGCTTGTATTGGCCGACATCCCCAGATCTACGAAATATAACAAAAGCTGTCTGGCAATGTGTGTAAGCATGTATAATAAAGTACTGAATGAAATTAAAGTATTGAACACAAATTTGTTTAAAATAAAGTTACAGAACTGGTTAACTGAACACAATTTCTATAGTATTAAGGAATTTACTGACAAACAATCGTAATTTGTATTTGCATCTTATAATCATTTGCATGCTGAATATGTCCGGCTAAACATGTAAGAACATGTCTTTGATATATAACATCTCTGTATACCATGTTTTATGCAAATAAATTATTATTATGTTCTTTATTTATCACTTATCTCATGGTTTCATTAATATTTTTAAATTACATTTCATAAAAAAGAAAATTTCATTTGAAAATATAAATTGGACCACGGAGACCCAGCAGTGTCGGGTACAGGGACCAAGCCACCGGTGGTTAGGGCCTCAGAGACAGAAACTTACTCACGATGCGCGCCGTGTCGAGAAGAACTGCCTTCTAAATCAAGGATTTATTATTATTATTATCAAAAAAAGTACCAACCGAGAAAATCTTAGTACATTTCGAATATAATATTGAATGGTGTTGTTAAACAAGGCCTACGCCGAACATTGTCAAGTTTTCTTTTGAACATAATTTAACTATAATAAGCCCACAGAAAGTAGTACAAAGCGTTATTACTTCAGTAATACAGTTTGATATTGGAAAAGTTCGATGTTTTCGTTGTTAGTGGGTACCTTCTGAACCTTTTTAAATCCTTTTTATATTGTATCTATAAAGTGATATTTTTCGTGGCAAGCGTACTACTATAACCTTCGTTATAAATTTTCAGAAAACAAGGTAAGTCTAAAAAAGAATTGTTGTAGTGATATTGTATTTTCGCCGATACAGCTATTATAAGGCAATTTCTCTCAACCCTCCTAATTAGTACTAGTATTTTCTACCAGGTTTGATTAAGAGTTTTTCTGATACCTGTTTTTCAAGTTCTGTAACTTTTGACTAGAAAAAATAATGACAACAACGTCTTTGAAAAATTTATTACATTAAAGATTCAGCGGTATTTTATACAACTCCCAACTAAGCTTTTGCGGTACGGCTCCTCAAATGAGACAACACTTGTTGTGTGATCTACGCTGTTAGGTGTTGGAGTATGACTTTTTTAATGTTCGTATTAGACAACAACACGTATAGTTTTATAACTAACACGCTACAGACTACTACAACAGCATTTATCCTAATTATCTTCAACAATAGTAGTACAAATATGTCAACTTTGCTACAAATATTGTCATATCATCACAGTCATATACCGATACAGACAAACAATAACTCTGCAGCTCCTAATTAAGACTGAGCACACTTTACGGTATACAGACATTATTATTGCATCTAAGTATAGCTATTAAACGTAAATGCCGGGATACGTGTAAGATTAGGAGCTTGCGTTTAACATTGTAATCAATTTACAATCAGATCACTAATCGAGATTCAATTAAAATTAAAGCGGTCAATTCACTTTCAATAGCTATTATGCAAGGTGCGAATCATAAGTTTGGTACAATGAGTGGTATTGTTACCAAGCAAAGCTACATTTCACCTTTGACTTGTCGCAAAGACGACTTGATGGAGTAAGTTCAATTGAAATTCTTTTTAAACTTTTTCATCATGGTTTGCTTAGAATATTCTTCATAATTTCTTGGAAAAATTTATAATTAAAGCGAACTTCCTTCTTGTGAGACTTTTCAAACTCCAGTAGATGTCAATCCACGTGCTATCGATCGGGTTATTCAGTTTAAAAGAGTAATTGAGCTGTCACTTTGTGGCGGTTAATATATACAGAACTAGCTGACCCGGCGAACTCCGTATCGCCTTTTAAAGTACCTTTCTTAAGACGGCGGATGGGTAATCAAAGATGGCGGATGGGAAATTTCAATAAAATAATATATTGATTTTCCATCTGCCATATTTGTTCACGAAACAGATGTTATATAAGAATGCCACATCCGTTATAACAGCGGAGCCGATACCCATATTGATTTAATAGAATTTTCTCATCCGCCACCTTAGATTTTCCATCTGCCATCTTCGATTGCCCATTTGCCATCTTTTATCACGAAACATATGTTGTATTTGCATTCCTCATAGCTTAAAACATCGGAGAGGATACCCATATTGACTTTAAATATTTTTTTATCCGCCATCTTTGATCACGAAATAGATGGTGTATTTGGATTCGCCATCCCTTAAAACATCGGAGACGATAACCATATTGATTTTTTAAAACTTTCCCATCTGCAATCTTTGATTTCCCATCCGCTGTCTTTGATCACGAAATAGATGTTGGATTTGGATTCCCCATCCCTTTAAATATTGGAGACGATACCCATGTTGATTTAAAAAAAAATCCCATCCGCCATCTTTGATCACGAAATAGATGGTGTTTTTGAATGCCCCATTCCTTAAAATATCGGAGACGATACCCATATCGACTTTAAAAAGAAATCCCGTCCGCCATCTTTGATTTCCTATCCGCCATCTTTGATCACGAAATAGATGTTGTATTTGGTTTCACCATCCCTTAAATCATCAGACGATACCCATATTGATTTTTAAATTTTTTCCCATCCGCCATCTTTGATTTCCCATACGCTATCTTGAATAACGAAATAGATGTTGTAATTGGGATCCCCATCCCTTTAAACATCGGAGGCCATACCCATATTGATTTAAAAAAAAATCGCATCTGCCATCTTTGATCACGAAATAGATGGTAATTTTTAATTCCCCATTCCTTAAAATATCGGAGACGATACCCATGTCGACTTTAAAAGAAATCCCGTCCGCCATCTTTGATTTCCTATCCGCCATCAATGTTGTATTTGGATTCTCCATCCCTTAAATCATCAGAGACGATTATTTGGATTCCCCATCCCTTAAATCATCAGAGACGATACCCATATTGATTTTTTAAATTTTTCCCATCCGCCATCTTTGATTTCCCATCCACCATCTTGAATCACGAAACAGATGTTATATTTGGATTCCCCATCCTTTTTAACATCGCAGACGATACCAATATTGTTTTTTTTTAATTGTCCCATCCACCATCTTTGATTTCCCATCTGCCATCTTTGATCACGAAATAAATGTTGTATTTCGATTCCCCACCCCTTAAAATATCGAAGGCGATACCCATATTGATTTTTAAAATTTTCTCATCCGCCATCTTTGATTTCCCGTCCGCCATCTTGGATCACTAAATAAATTTCATATTATTAATCAGCGTCCCGAAAATCTCGAAAACGATACCCATATAGACTGTATCCTATTCGTTTAGCCTTTTTTTGCCTTTGACCCAACCCCCTCTTCTCGTTTGACCATTTTATTATTTTTGTCTGGCCCCTAAAAGTTGTGGCGTAATTTTATATAGCTTATAGCCTTTCGGAATAATTGGGCTGTCATAGACAATAACAATTTTTAAATCCGACTGCTAGTTCCTGTGATTAGCCGACATTATCTTTTAGCTTTTTTAGCCTTTTGCCCGGCCCCAAAGGGTCGAAGCGTTATGTTATATAGCCTATAGCCTTTCGGAATAACTGGGATATCGTATACAAAAAGAATTTTTCAGATCCGACTGGTAGTTCCTGAGATTAATGCGTTCAAACAAACAAACAAACAAACAAACAAACATACAAACTCTTCCGCTTTATTATATTAGTATAGATAGATAGATGTAAAAGCAAAATATGTTTATTGTGGGTTATTTGGAAGATAGACATAATATACCATTGCGGACTTTTTTGTAGATCTATTAAAGAGGTACAATCCCACCATACATTGTTTTATTATAACTCGAAAGGTTTTGGCAGCGTTTTCGAGGAAAGCTCCCGATCGGCTCAATTGTTGCCGGCGCGTTGAACTAATATCGTCGTAATATCGTCAGTTTGCATAAAACCTAAACAAATTATACACTAAAACCTTCCTCAGGGATCACTCTCGATGTTGTTGAAAACCGTATAAAAATTTGTCCAGTACTTTTCGAGTTTTAAGCGAACAGACAGACAGACACCGCGGTGGGGGACTTTGTTTTATAATATATATAGATGACTAGCTGACCCAGCGAACTCAGTTTCGCCTTTTTAAGAGTTTTTATTTAATTCCCTATTTTCAAGCCCCTTCTCCAAAGTTACCATTGACTTAGCGCTTCATCTCTTATCATTTCAGAGTCTATAAATGCTGAACAAACAAACATAGATTTTTATTTAATATTGAATTCCCCATTCCTTACAATATTGGAGACGATACCCATATCGACTTTAAAAAAATCCCGTTCGCCATTTTTGATCACGAAATAGATGTTGTATTTGAATTCACCATCCCTTAAATCATCAGAGACGATACCCATATTAATTTTTTAAATGTTTCCATCCACCATCTTTGATTTCCCATCCACCATCTTGAATCACGAAATAGATGTTGTATTTGGATTCCCCATCCCTTTTAACATCGGAGACGATACCCATATTGTTTTTTAAAATATTCTCATCCGCCATCTTTGATTTCCCGTCCGCCATCTTGGATCACTAAATAAATTTCATATTATTAATCAGCGTCCCAAAAATCTCGAAAACGATACCCATATAGATTGTATCCTATTCGTTTAGCCTTTTTTTGCCTTTTACCCAACCCTCCCCCTTCTCGTTTGACCATTTTATTATTTTCGTCTGGCCCCTAAAAGTTGTGGCTTAATTTTATAATAGCCTATAGCCTTTCGGAATAATTGGGCTATCATAGGCAATAACAATTTTTAAAATCCGACTGCTAGTTCCTGAGATTAGCCGACATTATCTTTTAGCCTTTTTAGCCTTTTGCCCGGCCCCAAAGGGTCGAAGAGTTATGTTATACAGCCTATAGCCTTCCGAAATAACTGGGCTATCGTATACAAAAAGAATTTTTCAGATCCGACCGGTAGTTTCTGAGATTAGCGCGTTCAAACAAACAAATTCTTCCGCTTTATTATATTCGTAACGATAAAGATATTTTAATTTTTTTTATATTTGATACAAATCTCCTATATTGGGCGGATACTTCCATAGTTGTCGTTTTAACTGTTTAAGAAATATAACTGCAAAAAGTATTTACACATACAAACTACTTAGTAAAGACTGTGTTATCCGGTATCTGTGACGTTTCGCAAGATCGGCCAATAGAGCGGCTGTGATTTGTCTGTCAGAACCATTACAATTTAACAAAATACTCGACAATCCAAATTTTGCGGATATTATGTTGTCGACTCGATATCTTTATTTTTTAATGTTTTATTATTCAGGTTAGGTTTCGATGTACTCCTTGACGAAATAATTATTATAAGATTTGACACTGGGATAGCAGCGCAGTCCGTCGGTTCCAATGTGAAACATTCCAAAATCCACAACTACTTACAAATTAAATTAATAATTTGCAATAAAATAAAATTGCGACTATAATTAAAGATCTAAGCTATCCTATCTCTTAAGTTGGACCAGACTGCTCACGGTGTGCCAATTTAATTTAAAATCGGTTAAGTAGTTTAGGAATCCATCGCGGACAAACATCGTGACAGGAGATTTATATATATTAAGAAGATTGGTAATTCGACCAAATCCTTGAAGGAGGTTATTTTTGAGGTCATATGCAACAATTTTACCACGTCAACTAGGGGTTCAAAATTAACGGTTTCTGGGATTTCGAGCTTTAAATATTTTTTTTTAATTCTCCATCTTGTCATCAAAATAATCGAAATAAAGAAAGCTATTCACTTTTTGGCTCTTTGTTACTTTTTGGAAAGCTTGTTAACTAGCGATTGTTTTAAATAAAAAAATGGTTAAAATATATCAAGATTTTAGAAATAAAGGGTCCAAAGTGATGAATCTTTATATTTTTGAATGAATTTCTGAAAATTAAAATGAATTTATTAAAAACAATATGTACTAAACTTGACGTACAAACTAATTAAAAAACACCAAGTGCCCAATTTGAATAGTTTATTTTAATTTCGATTATTTTGATGACAAGGTGGAAACTTTCAAAAAAATCTTTAAAGCTCGATATCTCAGAAATCGTTAATTTTGGACCCCTTGTTGACGGGGGTAAAATTGTTGCAAATGACCTCAAATATAACCTCCTTCAAAGAATTGGTCGATTTACCAATCACCCTGTATATCACATCTTATAACTACATCTCTGTCTCTCATAAAGAAAACGTTATCGACATCATCAAGAGCGTGATAAAGGAACCAGACGAAGTGATGGTAAGTTTTGACGTGGAGTCACTATTCACCAATGTTGCACTTCATGATTGCCTTGAGGTCGTTGAGAGAAAATTAAGGGAAAGCGGTCTGTCTAACGAATACGCCGTTCTATTGAAGAATTGCTTGGAGGGTACCTACTTCATATATCGTGGACAACATTACCTCCAGATCGACGGAGTGGCAATGGATAGCCCAGTAGCACCGGTGATGGCCAATATCTGGATGGAACACTTCGAAGAATCTATAGACATTTAATGCCTGCATTAAATGTATAGCTATGGAAGAGATATGTCGACATTGTATTCTGCATCATAAAGGGCAACAAGCAAGACATAGAACAATTCGCAGACAAATTGAACTCCATACATCCGAACATCCGGTTCACATTTGAAATGGAGGTAGACGGATCGTTACCCTTTCTCGACCTCAATTTGACGGTGAGAGCTAATCGTACACTTGGACATACTGTATACAGGAAACCGACACACCTTTGACAGGTATCTCAACGCTTGCTCGCATCATCACCCGCGACATTTGGAATCCGTAGTGACCTGGTTAGTGAATAGAACGTATAACCTCTGTGACCCTGAACACTGAAAATGTGAATTATCACATGTTCAGGAGGTACTAAGGCGCAATGGATAGAAAATGGAGGTACCCCGTCGGAAGAGGAAGGACTGCAAACCTGAAGTAAGCAGAGTGCCGGCTTACATGCCTTATATCAAGGGAGTGACGGACAAAGTTGGAACAGTACTACAGAAATACTCCATCAAGATTGTATATAGTCCGCTCTCCAAGGTAGCACACAATTTGCGTCCCAAAGGACGTTATTCCTCTACAAACACCAGGCATCTACAAGGTTGATTGCAGTTGTGGTAGTTCCTATATCGGACAGACCAAACGAACGATCGCTGAAAAGGTCAAGGAACATATCGCAGCTGTAAAAAATCGAAAAATTAATAAATCTGCCATAGCTGAGTATTTGCCGGAATCTGGACCAAGCCAGTGGATAAAATTAGATCAACCACAAGACTTATTCACCGAACGTCACTATTACTCCAGGACAGTACGTGAAGCGGTTGAAATATAAAAAAATTTAGTAATTTCAACCGGGAGGACGGATACAGACTATCGACCACTTGGAACCCAGTCATCAACAAATGCAAACAACGCCGCAGTAACACAAATCATCAGTGTGTAGACGTCATAAGTGTAGTTTGTCGAAGTACCGACAGTGCGGATAAAATCAAAAATATCAAAAATATAAAACAAGTGAGGGTAGCTGCCGAAACCCTTGCTTCACAAGGACGGCGCTGAGCTAACATCGCTCCCTCCGCGACTACGACAGTTGCAAGCCGGTAGTAACGCAGGAGAATAACAGAGGTATTTATGCCTTTAAATAAGTAAATTATCGCAACTAAGACCCGCTGAATAATATTGTATGATGTATACAAATCGCAAAAGTTTAAAATCGATTTAAAAAAAACGTTACGTTTCAAGCTAGTACAGGTAAGAAGTGTGACCTTTTGTAGCTGGCCATCACTAAAATTTTTCCTAAAGGCTACATTATAGATTTGCAAGTCACTAATTGTTGTTGCTTAAAAAACAATGCGCAAATAGCCAAAGTATGTTTACCGGTTGATATTTTATCCAAGTAGGTACCATCAGTTCGACTGTATTCTGCGTCCCAATTTTCTCGGTACGATAATGAAATCTTAAAACAAAGCAAGACTTGTGCGGCGACCAGAAGATTGTTTATGCAAGCTCTATATCTACGTTTCCTGGCATTTAAATATAAACCCTTCATACTCTTTGAAGCATAAAGATCATTTCTCCAAACAGCAACTCTCCAAAACTTTGGAGCTTAGCTATATAGAGAAGCCAAAGTTTCGCAAATCGCCTTTTACGAAACCCTATAGTGTGGAATTATTGAGATCTCCAATAGTCGTTATGTCGTCCTTGAAAGTACTGGCGCACACAAGACTTTCTCACAATCTAACTAGAAACAGTATCTCCAGCACGATAGCAAGTCTAAACTTCCAGCGTTCTCCTAGAGAGCGTAGAAATGTCTTAAGTAGTCTTATGCTTAAGACGACAAACTAGAGCATTGCTTTGGACCTGAAGTGGTTCGCATCGACCGTTATGTAAACTTGATAAACTGCCAACTGTTACAAATCGTATCTTCCTTCTTGTTGTGTTTATTATAAATCACTTTGGTTTCGATCTTGCAGTTGTGTGAGGTATTCGAATTGTTTGACAATCACTAGAGTCGCCTATTTTCTATCGTTTTGATGAGACCACACGAAACTTGTAACTGAATGACTTGCTCTAATGACACCCTTGGACTCGTTTGTATCGTATATACCATGACTTAATAAACTGTCCGTAATAGTGCTTTAAAGTTAAGGCATATTTACAAAGCTCACAACCATTTGTTGTGAATACATCAGCGCCCTACCATTCTTTGAATCGCACGTCATCGTCAACGTTGCTCTCAGTTGTTGTCTCAGGTAAGAGTCTTTAGGCCATGTCGAAGACCTTTGGCGAATTATAAACTCTATCACCGAGAAACACTGCTTTGACGAATTTGTTACGAGTAATCTGATTTTATAAACGAACGATGCTTGACGTAATAGAAATGTTTTAAATTTGCTGCTCACTCGCCGTGAAATTGACGTTGAATGTAGCGTCAAACATACGCTGGAACGTAGCATTACATGGGAATGCCCATGTATTTACTGACCATAAAACTAAAAGCATTGGTTTGTTCGTCATTGCAAAAGGGCTCTGTTCATATTATGTTTGGACAAAAACAAGAACGGAAATACTGTTCATCTCCACAATATATTTTATTTTCATCAAAACCGATCCTACAATGATTCGGAGCATTCACACATCAGTGAACGTAATTTAAGTTTCACGATATACTGGAGCTCGTAGCTTATTTATTGTCTAGTGAGACACTACATTGGATCAATTAAAATTACTACAGTTGTGATCTGTAATATAATATAAAGATATCAAATATAATTATGATTTCATGTTTATTATTCTATAATAATAAACTCGAAATCATACTTATAGACTCACGCCTGTATCCCCGAAGTGGTAGAGGGTAGAGGTGTAATGTTACACCCCCATTTCGCTATGGTTTGAATTTTAGGTCCCACGTAATAGGGGGGGGCGAGCCTATTGCCGATCCCGGGCAAATTTCTAGACTCCATGCTGCTACTGAGAATTCGGAAAATCTCAGTAACACTTTTGCCCGACCTGAGAATCAGCAGACGCATACGCTATTCGCTGGACCACGGAGACAGTCAAGTTTATTAGATGATAGAATATGGTTCTAGCGTTCTAGTCAGTCTCAACACTTCTGTGTGACAGCTTTGTCATCAACATTAATTGTAACAGGAATAAAAATGTATATCCTAATCTAACTAGAATTTTTGTATTATTATACTTCAGTTTTGGACTTTTTTTAAAGAATACTGCCATTGCAATGCCATTTTTGCATACTACGTCTTTCATTTGCCACTGGCGACGCGAAAAATACTACCACGCGTTGGCGGTGATGCTAAACTTGAAATAGGGAGATTACTTGCGGTTGCGTTGCTACAAATTCACGACTTGTCAATCGTCATATGCGCTGAACATATTGTTTACACAAATTAAATATTTTCACCTTTATTCAAATAAACCATGAAAAGAACACTGAAAGAGTATTAGGCACCTTAAGAGTTTGTTTTTAATCGAAGATCCATTATTGCCTAGTATCCTGCAAATCCATCAAATGCTCTCTTAGACCTCAAAGTCGATCCCCACTTGGCGTGGCTGCGCACGATTGATTTTGTCGTGTTACAGCTATCCCAGTAGCCAGCATCGGCTGCATTAGGTGAAAATCCTCCAGGGTCTCACCGCCTCTCTTACTATGTAGACTATCTAGACAAATAAAAACTGGAATGGCCTGCTTTAAAGAACACATTTTATTATTCATTTACCAGGCTTACCTATATTTTATTTCACTTTAAGAGAAAAGTAAATAGACTGGTAAAACATCAAGCTTTCTCAGAAACCCCTGCCATGTATTTTTATGTACCATCCTTACTCATTTAGGTAAATAGTTCAATATGTCGTACAGATTCCAGGAAATAGATTATTATAACATCAAATAATGTTAATTTGTTTCAGATATTTTAGCAGTGGCTTAGAGTGAAGCAATACCAACCGTTTAAGAACTTAAAAGTCGATACATAGCTTGGTTTAGTGGAAATATTTATATTCACAATTTCAAAATCAATATCCATCAAATAAATTCACATCTCTTATTTCCATTTTATAAAAACGAGATGCTAAAGTCGTATAGTTCAAGCCTCATTGAATGCCAGTGCCTACAGAAAGCAAATAAAATACCCATCGTCGTTTAGTCAGAATACCGAGGCTATAACTGTTTCTGGTATTTAACTCTTATGACTCGTGCACAAACATAATAATTTATTACCCTCGCTTTACCCACTTGTTTCACTTTGTTTGAATAGAAGTAAATGCTGCAGTAGTCTTTAAACTGATTGATAGGCTTTTATTTTTTCTTGTCAATGGCTTTTGGCTCTGGGTGGACTATACAGGCAAGTAACTTATTATGGCATATGTGAAACATAGTGAAGTTATAAAATATAAGAGCATACTAGCTTTTGCCCGCGACTTCGCGCGTGAGTTACACAAATCTCTTTTATTTTACGAATACTATATGTATGACGCGACAGTACTAACAGGTACGATAGCACATGCGCAGCACTCAATTATTACAGCGCATGCGTTCTTACTTCTAACAGTAAGGTTTGTGCCCTACAATCTTTGACCCTCCCTACAGTCCCTCCCAGGTTAATTTTTGCAACTAATGGTAGCCTATGTCCGTCTCCATGGTCCAATGTATAGAGACTGAACATAGATTTAATTAACGGGTATAGAAAGGTGTCAGGCTTGGAGAAGCAATTTGTAGATCAACAAAGTGTTGTCCCGTGAGCTAGTCAAACTCTAGGAACTCACAATATTTGGCATAGTATTAAGGCGCTGTTATACCTCAGAAGCCGTGAAACACTTAATTTTTCGTCGCGCATCTAGCCATAACGGTACATATTACAAACTAGCAAAAATTAGAGCTTAAAGTCAAAAGTCTGAACAAAAGACTTTTGAAAGAATTTTTCATGTACGTAAAATAGAATTACGGTAAAAAAATCACAAAATCGAGGCAGAAAATAATCTTTCGTCTCATTGTTTGCAATATTTTGATCATAAGCTGTCATATTTTTTTTGATAATGTTGTAGGAAATCTAATGAACTAAAGAATTACCCTATTTATTTTCATATTATACGTGTATATTTTGTAAAATTACATAAAATCTGCCAAACGTCTATGATTTTGA
This sequence comes from Euclidia mi, assembly GCA_944739405.2. Classification (NCBI taxonomy): domain Eukaryota; kingdom Metazoa; phylum Arthropoda; class Insecta; order Lepidoptera; family Erebidae; genus Euclidia; species Euclidia mi. Next base: position 39,523,957 of record OX123186.2, on the reverse strand, counting down.
CGCTCGGTAGATCCCATCAAAATCAAACGCTTCAGCAATTTAAACCTTATTAGCATAAGCGGTGTACTGAGTGTCAGTTGCTAGTTTACGCCCCGCCCAGACCTCATCATTCGGCTATGAGCCCTGTGAGAGATAGGTCATGTCGCTTGCGTCTCCGCTGTCACGAAATTTTACGTAAGCCTGTTTGTTATTATAATACGCCGATTTGAGTTCGTAATTTCATTCAAATAGGCTTTTCATGTAACTATGGGCACATGTAATTAGGACCTAAGTTAATACTCTTGTTGCGTTTAATGTGTTATGGTTTCTGTGCTTATAAATATATAATTAGAAGGATAAAATATGGACGATTAGAGAAATGAAGTTCTACGAAGGATTTGTACAAGAAAGCGTCGTAATAAAATAGAAATTCATCCATGGCCAAGTGATTATGAAATATGTAACATTTTTACACAAATTATTTTCATAAGAGTCTTTTGTGACTAACTATGTTACTTATATATTATCGATTATGCATAATATAATTATATAAATTATTCTCACAATACATAGCTGCCACAGTTTTCAATGTTTGAAAGAGTAATAACATAAAATCCGATAAAATCGAATCATTTTATGTACCTATATTTCAAATTCATTACCTTGTCAGAGCGCCTGGAGCGCTAAGATGCCGCCGCGGCGAATAATAATGATGACAGCGCTAATATGGCGCTCCGAATTCCGCACACAAGCGGTAACGAATGTTGTATTATTGTGTTTTGAACATAAACCTTTTTAGGTACATCGGGTAATATTTTGATTATTCATAAACTATTAGGTATGCCTCAGTACATCTAATATCTTTTTAATTTCTAAAATCAATCATTTATAAGTAAGAAGGTGACTTCTCTGTTTGCTATAACACAAGATATAGTATTTTTTTGATAATAAAGTACGTAACTAATTATCATTATTGTAATTACAGTGAAGTTAAAGATAACAGTTCTGCAACGTCTTACACACATTTGACTTCAGTCATTCCTAACACGATCTGTTCAAGAGCTAGCCAAGAAATGCCAAACAATTTTTTAACAAATTTGACTCAAATTCCGTAGTGATAAGCAAAAATAACAAGAGGGATAGCAGTGACTGGTTCGAATTGCGTAAGAATATGTTGACAGATTGAAATTTTGTTATAGTGGTAAAAAGAAGAGACAACAGCAGTTAAGCCAACTCAGTAAAAAAAAATTTGTACAAATAAAATATTTGCAATGTAAAATCAGTTGCGCATGGAATCTCAAATGAACAACTGGCTTTGCAACAACTGGCAAAGCAAGAAAATGTAACAATCGAGCCTTGTGGATTATTCGATTATTGGTGCCACGCCAGATGGATTAATAGATCCAAACACGATTGTAGAAATTTAATGTTCTAAAGTTGCCTATAAGAATGGCCTGGAGAATAGTATAAGAGCAAATAAAATACAAATATGGAAACATGATAAAAAAGTGAACTGACTAGTCTAAACAAATATTGTAAATGTTATTACCAAATTCAGGGGCAACGCCACGTTACACGCAAACAAAAGTGTTTATTTGCTGTGTGGAGTGGCGAAAGTATACCACTAATAGAAATTATAGAAAGAGATGATGTTTTCTGGGAGAAGCTTGTGGCGTTTTATATGAATTGGCAGTTGCCTGAAATTGTTGATTCTCGTCAAGCTCAAGGGATGGCATTGCGAGATCACGGAGAGGAAAATGTTTCATCAGTGCTTGAAATTTCTACAATACCAAGCCGTAAAAGGAAAGTAAATGAAACTGTGCCTCGTGAACAACGGCAAATAATAAGTCTTACCACCTCACACACTGCCTTTAACATTCGATGAGAATAAAGAAAACCTGCCGGGTTGTAGCAGACAGCTAACTTTTGAAGAGCTGTAAACTCTGTATTTCGTTAATAAATTATAAATGAATATAAATTAATATCTTTTAATATTTATTTTCTTTGAAACAACACATATTTGAAGCGAAAGAAATTTTTTATATTTTTCCATACAAACATGTATGACGAGAGCTAACGAAAAAGCAGTAACTCAAATTCTAATTCTATAATTTTCTAAGCGACATAGCAGTATCTCATGAATAAGGTATATCCACATATCTTTTTGATGTTTCATCTATTTTGAAAAATAATAATGGGTCGGGTTTCGAAACGAGTCGCCTGAATTTGAGGGTATTGGTAGTGTAGGGGGCTTAGTAGTTCGTTTTAATCCCCTAAAAGTAATTTTGGCTGCCGGAGTTGCGTCTAAATATTTTTAAACAATTTCCAAAATTTCATAAATACTTCGGCAATTATGCAAAACGGAACATAGTTTTTATACTTTAGTACAGTTTTACAAATGTAATTTTTAGGTTTTATGCAAAAACGTGAAACGAAACGCAAAACTGCCATCTTGGAATGATCATATTGACAGCTAATGTCAAATTTGTGCGTCATTGCTTTCGAGTGCCTTGGGTTAGGTGCGACTGTAATAAGTAAATAAATAGGTTATGTTAGGTTCTCTTTTGACCCTTAATCCGAAAATAGGAGCCCTTCGCAGGGCTCCGACAACCTTAGTTTATTAAACTAGTGTGATGAATATGGAAGTTGGCAGTGCCATACACACCGATGTTTGGTGATTTTTTTTAGGGCAAACCAAGTATTTCCGACAAGTGAAAATGGTGGTGGGGGGTTTCAAGACCTCCCCTGCTCCCTCTCCAATCACTCACAACCCCTAAAAACGGCGACGTATTTCGAAACCTTTGCCATAATAATTACACCTATAATAACAATAAACATCCATAAATAAATAAAAGAAATCAACTTTTACTAAACTTCAATTATCTCTTAACTCGCTTTAGTTGAGATACGGCTTTTGCGCTTAGTAGAGCAGTATTGTGTTTTTTAGGGTACCGTAGCCAAAAATTGTAAAAATGGAACCCTTATAGATTCGCAATGTCTGTCTGTCTGTCCGCTCGTATGTCACAGCCAATTTATTGCAAAACAGATTTGAAAACTGGCAGGAATGAAATTAGATGTAGGTATTCTATGAACTGCTTCACTATTTTTATACAAAAGAAAACAAACATAATAATGGGCTCTCCATACATGGAACTGACTTAATTATTTTTATCATCTTACGGCACGTAGGTTTCGTCAACATTTAATACCTATAACGTCTAATGTAAGCCAGTTTTGCTCATGGCTGCACTGAGAACTAAAATTGCGCTATGCCTATATTGTACAAACAGATTGATGTATGTAATATAAATTTTAATATCAGTATCTCAATTCAATATGCTAAAACGTTTTGCTTGCGATTTTGGAATATTGGAATACGGATGTCGCCAGAATACGGCCGCACGCGACGAGAATGAAGGGGAGCACCCCGCAGTAGACGGAGCTAAGCTCCCTTCACCTCCCCTGCTTCACCCCCTCATTTACCAAAACAGTCGCTTAGGACAGCGCCTTAAGCAAAAAGTAAAATCATTTCTTGTTGATAAAGCTCAATATTGTAATATTAATGACTTTTTAGAAGACAAATTTGACTAGACATATATTTTAATAAGTAGTTATTAGTTTATATGAATATGACATTATTTAGATTTTATTTTTTGACGTTATTATAAGCACCTTGACATTGTATACATTTCTTAAATTAATAATATTATTGCTTGATAAAATTATGCATACCATTCGATTTTTTTTTTGTACATCTTTGAGACCTAGTTATGTTATGCTTAAGCTGTTGTAACTTATCCTATTTTAAAGCTAATAAGCATTTAAATTATATTTGCACGCCATTGTATATGGCAAACATGTCATGAACTTTTTCCAGTTTTATATCCCGCATGCGATTTTTTATATTGTATGTGCACATGTGTTTGAGCAAATAAATACATTATTATTATTATTCTAAAGAGCAAACAGTAAATACAGTGACTTGACAAACTGGCGCAATAACAAAATAAAGGTAGAAAAAGACGCTAAAGCACTAAACGTTTCAAAGTTTTTCTGTTGGCAACACCGTCGGCGCAGTAACAAAAGCGGATAAATCGGCCGAGAATACCATGCATTGTATTCGTATTAAGTGTGAATAGACGCCATTGCTCGGCACGACAAAAGCATCTCTGTTTGCGATACCCCGATATAGGAAACATAGATAGTGCACACAATGAGACGATGGATGGTAGTATTTTCGAGGTACAGCTCTGGGGATCTTGTTTAGCGTTCGTACTGTTCATTCAAGAGTCGTCGGCTTTAGTGTTGCCTTTGCTCAAGTTGATTGTTTATATACTGTACAAGTTTACTCGTAGTTTATATGACTTCCTGTACACTATTAGCATATTAATTAACACGGCACTGCCAACTTCCATATTCATCACACTAGTTTAATAAACTAAGGTTGTCGGAGCCCTGCGAAGGGCTCCTATTTTCGGATTAAGGGTCAAAAGAGAACCTAACATAACCTATTTATTTACTTATTACAGTCGCACCTAACCCAAGGCACTCGAAAGCAATGACGCACAAATTTGACATTAGCTGTCAATATGATCATTCCAAGATGGCAGTTTTGCGTTTCGTTTCACGTTTTTGCATAAAACCTAAAAATTACATTTGTAAAACTGTACTAAAGTATAAAAACTATGTTCCGTTTTGCATAATTGCCGAAGTATTTATGAAATTTTGGAAATTGTTTAAAAATATTTAGACGCAACTCCGGCAGCCAAAATTACTTTTAGGGGATTAAAACGAACTACTAAGCCCCCTACACTACCAATACCCTCAAATTCAGGCGACTCGTTTCGAAACCCGACCCATTATTATTTTTCAAAATAGATGAAACATCAAAAAGATATGTGGATATACCTTATTCATGAGATACTGCTATGTCGCTTAGAAAATTATAGAATTAGAATTTGAGTTACTGCTTTTTCGTTAGCTCTCGTCATACATGTTTGTATGGAAAAATATAAAAAATTTCTTTCGCTTCAAATATGTGTTGTTTCAAAGAAAATAAATATTAAAAGATATTAATTTATATTCATTTATAATTTATTAACGAAATACAGAGTTTACAGCTCTTCAAAAGTTAGCTGTCTGCTACAACCCGGCAGGTTTTCTTTATTCTCATCGAATGTTAAAGGCAGTGTGTGAGGTGGTAAGACTTATTATTTGCCGTTGTTCACGAGGCACAGTTTCATTTACTTTCCTTTTACGGCTTGGTATTGTAGAAATTTCAAGCACTGATGAAACATTTTCCTCTCCGTGATCTCGCAATGCCATCCCTTGAGCTTGACGAGAATCAACAATTTCAGGCAACTGCCAATTCATATAAAACGCCACAAGCTTCTCCCAGAAAACATCATCTCTTTCTATAATTTCTATTAGTGGTATACTTTCGCCACTCCACACAGCAAATAAACACTTTTGTTTGCGTGTAACGTGGCGTTGCCCCTGAATTTGGTAATAACATTTACAATATTTGTTTAGACTAGTCAGTTCACTTTTTTATCATGTTTCCATATTTGTATTTTATTTGCTTTTATACTATTCTCCAGGCCATTCTTATAGGCAACTTTAGAACATTAAATTTCTACAATCGTGTTTGGATCTATTAATCCATCTGGCGTGGCACCAATAATCGAATAATCCACAAGGCTCGATTGTTACATTTTCTTGCTTTGCCAGTTGTTGCAAAGCCAGTTGTTCATTTGAGATTCCATGCGCAACTGATTTTACATTGCAAATATTTTATTTGTACAAATTTTTTTTTACTGAGTTGGCTTAACTGCTGTTGTCTCTTCTTTTTACCACTATAACAAAATTTCAATCTGTCAACATATTCTTACGCAATTCGAACCAGTCACTGCTATCCCTCTTGTTATTTTTGCTTATCACTACGGAATTTGAGTCAAATTTGTTAAAAAAATTGTTTGGCATTTCTTGGCTAGCTCTTGAACAGATCGTGTTAGGAATGACTGAAGTCAAATGTGTGTAAGACGTTGCAGAACTGTTATCTTTAACTTCACTGTAATTACAATAATGATAATTAGTTACGTACTTTATTATCAAAAAAATACTATATCTTGTGTTATAGCAAACAGAGAAGTCACCTTCTTACTTATAAATGATTGATTTTAGAAATTAAAAAGATATTAGATGTACTGAGGCATACCTAATAGTTTATGAATAATCAAAATATTACCCGATGTACCTAAAAAGGTTTATGTTCAAAACACAATAATACAACATTCGTTACCGCTTGTGTGCGGAATTCGGAGCGCCACATTAGCGCTGTCATCATTATTATTCGCCGCGGCGGCATCTTAGCGCTCCAGGCGCTCTGACAAGGTAATGAATTTGAAATATAGGTACATAAAATGACTCGATTTTATCGGATTTTATGTTATTACTCTTTCAAAAATTGAAAACTGTGGCAGCTATGTATTGTGAGAATAATTTATATAATTATATTATGCATAATCGATAATATATAAGTAACATAGTTAGTCACAAAAGACTCTTATGAAAATAATTTGTGTAAAAATGTTACATATTTCATAATCACTTGGCCATGGATGAATTTCTATTTTATTACGACGCTTTCTTGTACAAATCCTTCGTAGAACTTCATTTCTCTAATCGTCCATATTTTATTCTTCTAATTATATATTTATAAGCACAGAAACCATAACACATTAAACGCAACAAGAGTATAAACTTAGGTCCTAATTATATGTGACCATAGTTACATGAAAAGCCTATTTGAATGAAATTACGAACTCAAATCGGCGTATTATAATAACAAACAGGCTTACGTAAAATTTCGTGCAGCGGAGACGCAAGCGACATGACCTATCTCTCACAGGGCTCATAGCCGAATGATGAGGTCTGGGCGGGGCGTAAACTAGCAACTGACACTCAGTACACCGCTTATGCTAATAAGGTTTAAATTGCTGAAGCGTTTGATTTTGATGGGATCTACCGAGCGTCAAAATCATAGACGTTTGGCAGATTTTATGTAATTTTACAAAATATACACGTATAATATGAAAATAAATAGGGTAATTCTTTAGTTCATTAGATTTCCTACAATATTATCAAAAAAAATAGGACAGCTTACGATCAAAATATTGCAAACAGTGAGACGAAAGATTATTTTCTGCCTCGATTTTGTGATTTTTTTACCGTAATTCTATTTTACGTACATGAAAAATTCTTTCAAAAGTCTTTTGTTCAGACTGTTGACTTTAAGCTCTAATTTTTGCTAGTTTGTAATATGTACCGTTATGGCTAGATGTGCGACGAAAAATTAGGTGTTTCACGGCTTCTGAGGTATAACAGCGCCTTAAATGTGGCGCTCCTCAAATCTTGCAAACTTTTGGGTAATTTATTATAAATGATTGGAGCCATGCATATAACACTTCTGCGCATAAGTGTAGTCCTAGATGTATGCAGACAAAGTATATCGTTGTCGCGCCTATTTCGAGGATATCTATCTGCCATACGAGGAAATGGATTTGGATTCCTTTTGACAAATAAACCCGTTTCTAATATATAAAGAGATGGCAGTGTAAGGATCTTATATCTTTGAAAATACGACTTACAGGAATCTCTAACATTCAATCTAAACATTGACCTTAGACATCGTTTTTGGGCTTTAAAAGCAATTTCCTTGTGGGTTGAGTTACCCCAAAAGATCACTCCGTATCTTAAAATTGATTCAGTTAGCCCGTAATAAGCTGTTAGCAGAGAATCTATATTAAGCGTCCACGACAGCGTATATAAGGCAAAAGCACTGCTACTGATTCTTTTAGAAATCGTCTCAATATGTAACTTCCAATTTAGTTGATGGTCAATTGTTAAGCCTAGAAACTTTGTAGTATTAACCACGTCAATAGTATTATTATTATTTTTAATGTCAAAATTAGGAAATGTCAGTGCACGTTGGCCAAAATGTATAATTAAAGTTTTATTAATATTTATTTTTAAATTATTATTGTCAAGCCATTCAATCGTTTTATTCAATGTATTGGTTATTTCGGTTTCATACGAATCTCGATGTTGACAAGGTATAGTGATCGTACTGTCGTCTGCAAATAGTGTCATAGGATAGTTATTGGACTTCGGCAGATAATTAATATAGAGCGTAAATAGAGAAGGTCCTAGCACACTTCCTTGAGGTACATCGTAGATAACAGTGCGTTCCTCAGATAAGTATTTTTCCTCTCGTTAGAAGTTTCTGAATGCATTTATAGCACACAAATTTTAAATTAAAAGAGTGCAATAAAAAGGAAACCTGATTTAAGAAGTAAATTCACAACTACAGAACAACTATATTTCTTTAAACAACATACAACAGCTGTAAACTGTTTTTTTCGGCTTCACGATGCCATAATATACACAAAATATATCACTAACAGTTAAATAGAACATAGTATATCAAAGTTAACATTATATTGTGTATTTAAGTGTTGCAAAATTAAAAAGAATTGAATCGATTTAGCTTATAAAATCGTGTCTGCAAGAGATAATCGTTGGTATAAAGTCGAAACGCAAAATAAAATATAAGCAACAAACGTAATAAAAATCATTCCATACATTGCGGATATGCTAACAATACTGCCTCAACTGAATGTGAAGCAATATCCTCTGACGCCTCTTTATTAATTTCATATAAACAAAGGCGTAATGTAATCCCCTTTAGACACAGAAAATTAGTGCTTGATTAAATTACAGTTGCCGTATGTTTGTCATTATGTGAAACTTGAGGTTAGGTATTGTTTAACCTTTAATTAGGCGCGCGGGGTCGCCGCGACCCCAAGTGATCTTTAAATGAAGTTATTTTTTTGCCTATTAATGCAAAAAAATAACTTCATTTAAACCGGAAACCGGAATTTCTTGCTAGCTTTCTATCTCTTTACTCTCCCCGCGATTCAGTGTCACCCGCCCCGCGGAGTTAATCGCACGCACTGCACGGACGGGCTTTTTAGTTCCATCCCTGCCGAGTGCATTGAAAAACGATAGTCAGAACCTGAAGTTGCGACCCCTTCAACGTCTAACACTGGATTGCACTCAACAAAAAGAAGAAAGTGCTACATCTGTCCACGAAAAGGTGACAGGAAAACGACCGCAAAGTGCAATAAGTGCAATAAATTCATCTGTGGCGAACATACAATGAAAAGGACAATGGCAGATCTCCATACATCGAAATGTCTGAAATTAAATTGAAGCGCACAGTAATAAAAAATATTTCAAAAAATTCGGCGTAAGGAACAAAGTCTATAAATGATTCTATTTTCACTCGGGAAACCCGGAAAAACAAGATATCGGTGTTTTAGTTTTTAGTTAAGAATTAACAATGTAGGTACGTTTGAATTATCAAATGAAATTATGTCAGATTGACATAAAAACGCAGAAGTATTCTGTAGCATCTAACTGTCACAGCCAAAGACGAAAGCAGAGTTGCACATCTTAAATCGATTTTATGTGAAATCGATACAACATTAAAACGATGCTGTGACGTTTTTATTTGATTTAAAAGTTGTTTTGCTTCAAAAATGATTCGCTTATTGATATAATGTTAATTAAAGATTAAATAACTGCATTTTAATACTTATATTTTAATAATTGATACGGATCAATAGCACTCACGTCTATTCCTGTCACATCATTGTCTATGGCAACAATCAAATAATAAAGTAGGTACCTAGTTCGTAATCAATTGGAATGCTTTTTATCATCATAAAATACTCCAGCTTTAACGAGACAAAGTGAAAATATTAAAAATCGTAGAAAAAAAAACAATTTTTTTTGTTCATATGAAGTTTAAGGTCGCCACAACAAACCCAGACCGAATTCTGCCATTGTTCTTTGTGATGATTGTTGAATTTTTATAGTACTTACGAAGAACATATTATTCTATTGTTCTGTACATCTCTCTAAGATTTTATTTTTATTTTTCTAAAAGAATAATAAAAAATAAGTAGAATAAAAACAATTAAAGTTGATTACTAATTAAGATGTTTCTTATTTCATACCTATCAATTTGGGGTAACTGCAGACCCCGCGCGACTAACAAAGTTAGTTTATTGGCGCGCCTAACTAAAGGTTAAATATGATGATTATTATCAAGTTTAGTAATAAACAACATAATACGATCGTTTGAAAACTTTGGAGCAGTTTAGTTAGAATTAATGGGGGGCTAAATTCTTTAGAATTTATACGCGTAGAGTAAAAACGTTGCTGACGTTTGATGGTTGAAATTAATTTGTATATTATAGAGAGGGTGATGGGAAATTATGATTTGTTGGATGTTATGTCTTCTATGAATGCTGAGCAGGCATTCCGAAATATGTTTTGCGTAAGCTCCGACTTTTCTCCCCGCAAGCGGCCCCGGGCCGCCACCTCACCCCGCAGCTCGCCGCTGCGCGAGGTGAATGAACGCGCTACGCGGGCTTCGATTGGAGTAGAGACGACTTTATGTATTTAATATTTTTTTGTATTATGAATAGTTATTTATGATATGATAATAAATTGACTAAAATATGCCACAAACGGCAGAAATATGAATAATTCAATTGATTTATGCGACATGTTGTAGTTGTAGTCAAAGCCATAGGCCGTGAAATCTTGTTTCAGAATGTCTTATGACTAATTTATTTTATTTATCTTAATAATATGTTTCTTTTTACACTACTTTCATACATCAACGGACACGAAATAACAACACAGTGGATCACACAGTGTTGTCTCAGGTGGGAATCGAACCTACGACCACGGCGTAATGCCAAGTGCCAAGAAGACCTCTGAAATCACTATGCCATGCGTGCATATTATGACATAAAAAAGAGAAGTTCTTATTTATAATTTACTAATATCTAATTACAACGGCTACGTTACATTGATATTACAATGTAACTCACTTATTATATTACAATAATCAACGATTATAAAACGGATTGCATTTTTTCTTGGGGTGCGGCTTTGAAGTCGTTCCGAAGGTGTCGTAGGCGGCGGCTATGAAAATTACGCCTTTTTAAGATTAATTAGGGTGTTTATTTTAAATTGTCTTTCGGGATATATACCACGTACCTTTATAAGAAGTAACCGATATGTCGGCACTGTTGCAAGCGCCATGTTCACGGATGTACATGATGTACGGATGTACACGCTTATACATCTACATTTGATTCCTACCAAACGGAGACGAATGTTTTAAAACAGTTTTAAGTTCAACCTAATTACAACCATGATACCTAGTAATAAAGTCACAAATCGTTAAACTGGTATCTAATACTTACGACCAATCGTCGAAAATTTGGGGCATAAACGGCTGTATCTTTTTACCCGACTGCGAACAGAACGACTCACAGTCGGGGCCCCTTGGAAACATTTGATTAGTAAAGTTTGAATGGGCCCCGACTGTGAGTCGTTCTGTTCTGCATTAGAATTCTAAAGTCTAAACTACTAGCCTTGTTTCTTTCTTTTTAGTTTTTATTTAAGTTATTTTTGTCACGTATTTTTTTAATTATTTTTTATGCAGTAGGGCTTTTTGTTTTTCTTTAATTTTTTTTTTTAATGCTTAGACTTAGAACAGATTTTTAGTCTACTGTCCAAGGGACAGAAGAACTGAGTATTTGGTAGATATTTCAGTTTATTACCTCTACGCGTTCCTGAGGAAAAAGGAAAAAAAAACATGGCGATGTAGGTATTTCGAGCTCGCTCTTCCAAATAAATAAAGTAAAAAAAAGTTCGTAATGATTGACCAATATAATTATGATTTTAATTTTCGTAAGACAAAGAGACATACATGTAAACATTTTTATATGTATATTTCTTGAGTGCGTGTGTACGTCACTGAACTCCTCCTAAACGACTGGACCGATTTTGATGAATTTTTTTGTGTGTGTTCAAGGGGACTTGGGAATGGTCTACCCTGCGCTACATTCGCAGTGTTAAATCTATATTAATAAACTCGGACGAGTGTCTACTTTTTTAAGCCAAACAAATATTTCGTTTCCAAGGTATTATTTTCGCGTAGTATGACTTGGCATGATGTGCAAAACGAGTAGACTTCGGCTTGGTGATGGGTCTTATGACACCCTGTATATCATATAACATATAGCATATATCATATAACTTAACATATATAATGTATGACATACGTCATATGACATATAATATAACATATATGATATATGACATACGACATATAAACATAGGTATTATAAAGGTAAAAACATATAAACCTACATACCTACCGGCCTTCAAATGACATCTAATATGTTTCCCTACAAAGTTTTATATCTTTCACTGAAAGTTCCATTCAAATCTGTTTAGCCATTTTAAGGATTACCCCGAAAAACAGCAAGACAGACAACTTTAAAAAGGAAAACTTTGGATCGTGTAATATGGTCTTATATGTATAATAATATAATTTAAAAAGTGCGAGTCGGACTCGCGCACGAAGGGTTCCGTACCATCATCTATGAAAGGAAATCACGTATGTTGTATGCATACTTAAATATTTTTTAGGTTTCTACCTGTTTATTAAGATCAAGTAACAAATTGCTTAAAAAATACGTTTGGTGTATGGGCGCCCTCTTTAATATTAAATTTTTTATTTAATAATTTATTTTTAATAATATTAGTAATCAACTACATATTCTGTGAAAATTTTAAGCGTCTACTTGTTACCGTTAGTAATATAGGACCCCCCTTAATATTTTTATTTTTTTTATTTTTAGAATTTGTTGTTATAGCGCCAACGGAAATACATAATTTGTGAAAAGTTGGCGAAATTGGCGATCACGGCGAGCAAGTGTGGCCGGTAACCGTGGAAAGCGGGCTTGTATCTAAATTTCGTAGAAAAAAATATTTTAAAAATAACTACATGATAGGAATTTGTGAAAATCTAATACTAAAATAAATTCTGTAAATCTATTAGGGATAAATAAAACGAACATGACACGAAAATATAATCATGTTGATAGTAACAAAATAATATAAAGCATATTTTATAATTTTGCATAGATGAAATCGACTCCATAGTTCCCAGTTCTCAATACTTTATCAAAATATTAGGTAAATAAAATTCGATAACAAACCTTTGCATATCTCATGATTCTAGCATTATTCTGCAATAAGTCAACTTTCTTTTTATTTTTTAATTTATTTACCTTGTTAACCATTTTATTTTTATGTTTTATTTCTTATTTTACGAAACAAATCGTAATAAAAATACCTATAGTTGCGCGCGAACGCGATACACGTCCACGTCGGACGGAGCGCGTAGCTCGAGTGACAAGCTAGTGAGCTCGGCTGAAGTAAACGCTATGACATCAGGAATAACGTTAAATATCGGGTGCGGGCTTTGATCCACTTCAAGCATGGAAAAAGTTGAAAATCTTGTGTTGTTTATTAATATAGTAATATTTGTCCTACAGAAAAAATGTCTTGAACTACACTAAAACGTAGGTTTCTTTTATGTTTATTGTTTACTTCAGAAAGAACAGTGAATATTTTATTCAAATATTTTGAATATGCTTTGCAAGTAGTGTGATTTTCAAATGAAAATGTTATCGAGCGAATATCGTCTAATCATGTATCTGTTCTTGAACAAAGACAGACAAGGGCCTAAATAATCGTTTGCTGAAGTTTCACTTTACTAGTATCTATGACTGTTTCAGAATATCGCTTCAAAAAAGCATAAAATTCGGAAGGCCTGCTCTTATATCTTTTTGTAAGATCACCTCTTTGTGTGATTGAGCTATACCTACCTATATTTGCGGTATACATACATACCTTGTGCGATCTAAAATACGCGCTGCTCGATTTGGTACGTATGTATTTGAGAGTTTCATTTAAATTAGACTGAAATTTTTCTACCTCGATGTTTGTATGTAACTTTAGAATTCCCGTGTTTCAAAGACTGAATGTTATTCACAGAGCTGGCTTTACCGTGAACATTAGGCCACCCTAGCTAAAGCATGATTTTGCTTTCTACCTTTCTGGATATAACTGCAAGAGAAACACTACTTATTATAAAAACACTGATACGGTCGACTGGCACGTGGTTCTAATGATACATGCGTGTCATAGTAATATATTTCCTACAATCACACTGTCTTTTATCAATTCGACATTGTTAACCTAATATAATTATATTTTCAAACCAAATAGCAAGACTCATTAAACACCAAAACCTTGAATACTAGCAGTAAATGCAATAGAATATTCACAAAGCTAAGTGTTACAGTCAATTATTTCAACGAGCTGATAATCGCCTAGTATTGGTACCGATAGCCGTCTGTATCTACAAATTACCACTAGCAATTTACAGGGTAACGTATATTAGCATTATGGTAATGCTATACGACACTCTAATTAATATCCAACCGAAAAATAATAATTTATCAGGTTACTTGTAGTTGTACAGTTAGCAAAAATAATTCGTGTATCCCTCATTATATAAAATGCTAAGATTTTTGAAATGCGTTAAGAAGGCGTGGGAAAATAGTCATTTAAAGCATATTTGATGATGATGAAACATACTCGGCGCCGTGTCAGCTGATTAAACCACTACGCCATCACTGCAGTCAATAAAATGACTCATCAGTCAAGCAAGCTCTAAATCAATTTCTAAAAAGGCAATAAAGTACCAAAACCCGACAATTACAGTCAACCACTTTGACGTCTAGTCTAACACGGTTCGATACTGACATCGCTGGATGGATGTAAATTAAAATCAAACAGGAGTTGCTCTAGATCTGGGTAGAGATCAAACTGATCCGCAGTCAGAGGCCAATTAGCAATATTGACATGAGCACCGGGCCGATGCTAAGATACTCGCTCCACTGACCCACATAATCTAGATTGGCTTATAAATGGCATTCCATATTGATTTGTAAGCCCTAAAGTAAATTTCGTGTTGTTTGAAAAGAGTGCCTTTTATTGCTTGATAAAACATTGTACATTGCTCACCAATATGACAAACCATCGGTCCAGTCATAACCATTTGAATGCATGTTTACTTAAGATATATGAAAAACCTTTTTATAAGCATTGTGTATTATTTTCGATTTCTTTTATAGAATCAATTTGAATTGAAGAACAAAAATCGGGGCTTGAAACATCAAACGCGTGTTTTCAAAACTTGTTGCTATGCTAGGCCTTTGTATTTTGCTAGCATGCCAACACCCTTTTACCTATGTTTTTGTGGCGATGACTTCGACAATGTCAGTCAAAGTGAGGTTTCAGGAAGAAGAGGTGCGGATGGAAATTCTCGACTTGCCCATCTAAAATAAATCCTGTACTTGAATCTGAGATAGGCGTACTTATACGCTCGTATGTGTAGTTCCTTTGCAACGTCCAAAAACATTCCGTACATGTAGGGATTTTAAAACATATTTGTACATTTGTTAGCAAAGTTGATAGTTAATAGCATGTGTGTATGTAGGCAAGTTTTTGTATTAAGTTTACTAAATGAATCAGTTCAGCGTCATTGCAGAAGTTCCTTATAATGAAAAGCGCTGAAATCGATTCTTTTTAACACACTTTTCTTAAGAGTAAAGAAAGAGAATTTCACAAAGTGACTAAATGAGGAGTGTCTTTTCAAAAGGGCTTATTTCTTCATAAACCATATTTTCAAATAATGAAAAAAACTATTCTGGAAAAATTGACTGAATGGATGAAAACGATATGGATATAAGCACTTTTGACGTGGATGTCTCTTTTTCTACTCGATTTTCTAGGGGAAAAAGGCGTTTTGAACCAAACTTGAATTGAAAATATTAAGAACATGGCATAAGAAGTTAATTGCATTAAAAATATTTAAAAAATGAGTAGTATTTAAACGAGTGACGGTAAATTTAAGTTTTAAGTGACAGAAATAATTAAATTAGCTTATAGAATTACTAAGTGAGCGACTGACTGCGAGTGATGAGAAATCAACAGAACAACGACTAACAAATATTAATTTGAGTAACTTAAAATACAAAGTGAGAAGCTTCATTATATTAAATTATTTAGACAAGAAATTTAATTATTTAAGGGTAAGTAATTAAATGAAACAACGTTTTTTTATAGACTCACGCCTGTATCCCCGAAGGGGTAGGCAGAGGTGTAATATTACACCCACATTTCGCCATGAATTTTTAGGTCCCACGTAATAGGGGGCGCGCCTATTGCCGTTACAGGGCACATCACCAGACTCCGAGCTGCTACTGAGAATTCGGAAAAACCCAGTAACACTTTTGCCTGAGCCGAGAATCGAACCCGGGGAAGTCCCGGGTTCAATTCCCGGATTTTTATTTGACAACGCACGGTGTCAACGCACTGACTTGCGGCCAATGCATGAAGTTTACGTATTAAAAAGCCCCTGTACACATTGGGCCAATATGATGGATCAGCATGTTGGGCCAATATGATACGACGCCAAGATTGCTATTTACACATTGGCTTACAGATCATTCTGCATTGGTGCTTAGATAAAGATGGACGTAGAAGCACTTGCAGCCGCAGCTATTTATTTATACAGTGCGCTTAAATATTATGTAAATGTGTACCAAAGTAGAGTGTTATGAATTATTTTCTTCTAAATGTTGTCATTAATGATTCTTTTTACTTTTTCATTTTTTTTATTATTATACTCGTATTAGGAAATATTAAGAGCTGAATATATTAATAATAAAATATTATTATTAGGAATATTAATTTTATTCGCCATACGGCTCCACGCATTATTAACCTGCAATATAAAATACGTAGTTTATAATTACTAATAAAAATTTTGTTAAAATAACCTACCGTTACCTACCAAGTCTAGAAGATAACAAAGTTGTAAAAAAAATGTGTTTTTCAACATCTCTATTTTTATTTTTACCTTACAAACACTCACTAATAATATCAGGCTTAAAGTACTATGAAAACGCTTAGACTGTACCCACTGTTATCAGCAAATTATACTCTTTATATAAATTACTTAGAGACAAAACAAAATGATGAAGTTTTGCTGCTTAAAAATACGAAACTCACTGAACTAACCATTGCCAGACACACTACCTTCAGATAATTTCCTACGAAGAGTACGGCTTCCGGCTCCTTTAAAAGCAGTACTAAACTTTGCGTTAGAAGCCAACCCTTTGTATTAACAATTTAGAGATTTTAATAGACGATTAACCACTCACAAAACAAATTTTTCTTTATATACCTAAACGTACTTATTATGTATTCTACTACCAATCCTTACTACGCTATTTAGAGCACGCACAACGTCAATAGGGACATTATTCGTTCTCAATTTCACCAAACGTAAACAAACTACAAATATAACAAAGCCATCAAACGGTATCTATCATATCATCGTAACCAAACTTGCCTTCAAACTAAGTAACATCAAGTATCAGCCGAATCACCCAATGCAACTTACTTTACGCTTATTGCTTATAACCTAAGCTATCGGGTGATCACATCTCGTGGGTTATGACCACGTAAAACTAGCTCCACTTATGGTTTACCTTATTAAACTTACGTAGTTTCATACGAAACGAAATTGCTACATTCGGTGATCGTAATCGTAGAGTATTGATATTATCTGAAACTAAACTTATGACTTACTTAAGCATGAGTGTAGTTACTGCGGTCTATCTCAATAAACTTGAATCTAAAGATATAAAAATAAGAGCTAAACTTTGGTATTAAATATTATTTTCGTCATTGAGGTGGTGAGGTATTTGTATGAAATTGAACCACTTGGATGGGTGAACGCAAGTGGCATTTTCATCAGGGCGCTACCGTAAAACTTTTGCTTTATTTATAATATTCACCTAATCATATAATGACACTAAAAGATGCCTGCAGCTACGCCCGCATGTGTATTTTAACTTTACCTTTTCTTTCAATTTCTGTTGGAATTTCGGGAAATCCGTTATTAGTGCACCCCTACGCTGCCCAAAGAACATACATGCCTTTCAGCTTCTTACTTCCAATTGTTCACTGAGCGTTGTCAGTCATACATACATACATACATATCGTCACGCCTTTTATCCCCGAAGGGGTAGGCAGAGGTGTATTTCTACACCCACTTTTCGCCAGATATACTTTAGTCCCACGTAATAAGGGGCGAGCCTATTGCCGTACCGGGCACATTGCCAGACTCCGTGCTGCTACTGAGAATTTCGTGACAGAAAAACCCAATAACACTGCCCGACCCAGGAATCGAACCCGGGACCTCCCGATCCCACGCGCACATTTATGCCGCGAGACCAACGAGGCAGTCGTATAGGGTTTGATGTCGAGTTTTCCGTCTCTACGCAAAGATGGTATTAGCATCGTGTTATCCCTTAGTCGCCTCTTACGACACCCACGGGAAGATAGGGGGTGGTGACACTTGTATTCTATGCCGTCAACCACACGGCTTGTCAGTTGTCAGTCAGTCAATCAATATTGCAAAAAGTTTATATAAACAGATTCTGTCATTCAACGTCATATTTTCCATAGTAAGCAAATACTATATAACTATGTTAAACCTAAATAAATGTACAATATAACAATTAATCGTATTATATTCAATTCAAATACTTAAGAACACTCCACTCAAATTATGAGTGACAACATTCAATTTAAGTATTTGAAGAGCTCTTTTAACAAATTACATCATAAATTGAAAGTAGGTATTCCCTTGGCTATAAGAGTGAGAACGATACTTACAGAAAAAACATCGAATAAAAAAGAGAAAAATTATATTTAATACGGAGCAGCCGTTTTCCATGAGCTCCTTGAGCGCCAAAAAGCGTTAAGAGACCCTTTGTGAAAGCCCCGATGTATTTTTTTTATTATTTTCTTTGTCTCGAGCCTTCAGAAGTACCCCTCGTCTGTTAAAATAAAATATTCGACCCGTGAAATAATTGCCGCAGTAATTTTTAGCTCTCATTTAGCAACGTTAATTATTGCGGGAGACAAAAAAAATAAGTGGCTCTTCGTTAATTCGGGATAATTATTAGACGCCCCAATTTATGAAATGGCACGTGTAAGGAATGAAAAGAAAAGTAAAGAGAAGAAGCAATTGAATTGGATTTATTTGCTTTCTTAATTGGCGTGATAATTATAGGAGATACTAAAATTGGTTCATTAAATTGGTTTTGTTAATTATTAGGTAAGTATATAGGTACTCTAAGTAATACACTGTTGATCCTACAGTATAATAATAGTGTTAATTACAGTACAGTAACGGTTATACACAATGTGCCAACAGATATATTATCTGTTATGTTACTGCTTGAAACTGACTGGCTGAAACAATATTCCATTAGACTATATATTATCTTATATACGGAGGAATCCGATCACTAGACCATCACTAAAAGGTCTGACATAGGTGTGGCCACCCATTACCCGTCAAAATTTAATAGAACTTCATTTGAAACTTTGAGACTTCGTTCATAAACATTTTGGTTTATTCGTATAAAGATTGTGAGTTTATAACTTTATCGATACTTTTATTTAACACACTAGCTTCGGGCCACGGATTCACCGATGTGGGTGACAGTTATTGCAAAAGAAGGTAGCCTTTGCACTATTGTGATGTATAAGCTATACTGCAATATTTCTTTAAAAATAATTTTTCACGATAGAGTATCCTCAAAAAAATTTTCGTTTATTAATGCTTATTTGTAAAACCATCTGCCGTATTTGCACAGACACAATCAAGTGGTCAAGATAATCCATCAGCAACTAGCCCTTAAATATATTCTCATTGGTTCAGAGGTATTGTACTACAGATATGTGCCCGACCCAGTTCTCGAAAAAATGGTCGTGCATTGTTGTACTGGGATTGGTCTATCATTACAGACAGGTTTATTGTAGCCAATAAGCGTGATATTGTAGTGATCGACCGAGCAGAGCGACTCGCATTGATAGTCGTTATGACCATATCGCATGACGGCAATCTCGTGAGAACATAAAAAGAGAAGGAGATCAAATATTTGGACCCAGCTCATGAGTCGACAATCTCATGAGCTGGGTCCACATATCAATGTGGGATGTGAACTCGGAAATCATTGTGCCGATAGTTGTGTCAATAAATGGACTAATCGTCAAGAGCCTCTACCAAGATCTAGCTTTCAAGATGCTCTCACTAAGCAGCTGAATTAAGTTCTGCCTTCTTATTCAGAAGGCACTTCAAAACAGTGACTTGCAAGAAAAAACTAATATTTTCAACAACAACTCTGTTCAGAAGTTACCCTAGAAAGGTGGGAATTGTTGCAGAAGACAGTAGAAACTAGTTTACATATTGACCAGGGCAACGCAAGAAGTGTCTGACATATATTTGACTGAGTTACTCAGCGCTAAAAATCAAATACAATATGCAGTTACCTGGATCTTCACTGGTGTCAGTTCTAAAAAAACTAGAGTGGCCACAATAGAGTTAATGATATATATCTACCCAGCTGACAGACTCCAAACACAAGACGTCGCGTTTGGAGTCGACGGACACGAGGAGAGGAGACAGGATTCACAATTTACAATGTCAATGTAATATCACAAAGTTATCATCACGGGCTGACTGAGCCGTGCCGGACGAATCAAATAGCGGCAATGTTACATGGTTTTACAAAATTGCTTTTACAACGGGCGAATTCAAAACGAAAAATTACTTGTCACTTCATACAGTGCGACCAGTGTCAAAATTAATTACCATAGATAACAAATGTTACTAAACTGATTTACTCGACTAATTATTATAGACTATATATCTATTTCAATATACATATTTCTTTTTGAGCTCGGTGCCAGTTAGAAGTACGCACACAATTTTATTTACTTTCTTACTCACCTGGTTTAATTCTTTTAAATTATTTTTATTTCTTATTTATTTTAGACCTAGGCTTTAGTTCTATATGGGCGTAATTAATTTGACTTTAAGAAAGTAGTAGAAAAATTACAATGAATTAACCATTGTATTTTTTTTGACAAAAAACTTACATTTAAAACTTTCTAATAATATAATAAAAGTAAAAAACATGAAATTATAATTTAAAAAAAGTGGAATTGCAGGTTGGAATGATTTAGACTGCCACTCTGCCACGTGATCTCTTTCATTTGGCTCTGATAGTAGTATACAATTACGGCTCCTACTTCGTCCAGAGTCTCCGCCTCGCCCACGTCTAGTTGTTGAGAGGGTAGAAAGAGGAATACTACTCGTATTACCGTCATCTTCGCCGGATGAAGTCGACGATTCTTGGCAATTTGAAGTTGGAATACATTCTTCAACTGTATCTTCATATTCCTCAAAATCAGAATTATTTAAAATTTCTCCGGTATTATCAATAGGGTATTTGACTAAAAAAATCTAATTAGTCCGTCAGTTAGATTATCGAAAAATATTGGATACGTATTTTGTCTTTAGTCACGTAAACAAAAAATGAAGACTACAAACTTCGCTGAAAACTCGTGTGACGTCACTTGCCACTACACTTTTTACTGGCAAGTGACGTTACAAACCCCCACTCCTAGACGTTTCTCCATCTTTGATGCGTTTTACCTTCATAATTTTTTACTGATTTGAAAAAACGTATCTAATATTTTTCGATAATCTAACTGACGGACTAATTTAATTTTTTTAGTAAAATACCCTATTGTGAGATCTGCATACAAAACATTATATAACATGTAATTGAATTACCTACTATTCAATCTAATGTTCATAAAAAAAAAAGAAAAAAGAAACTGATTAAGTCTTCAATCCTAATGTACATAAACATGTACAAAATAATTTAAATCAGATTTGGTCTCCAATCCCAAAGTACAGAAAAATGTACATAATAATTTTGTGTGAATAATATAAAATTACTGTTTAATTAAAAATCTGGGTAAATTACGAAAATTATTAATACTACATTAAGTCACCCATTTAATGTTATGCTGTTTTACAAAAATCTTATTGAGATTTTGAAAATAAATCAAGATTAATACACACTTGCAATGCGTCCACGGTTTGGCGGTGTCATCTTCTCTCAGCAGCATGTTTCTGTTTGAGAGAGACTGTCAAACAAATTCAAATTCAAATTCGTTTATTCATTTGGGTCACAATGTGACGCTTATGAACGTCAAAATAATAAAATTATAAAATAATTACTTAAAGACTCTACATTTACATTTAATGCCACGTTCGCAAAGCAATAGGTAGAACCATGAGAAAGAACGGGCAATAAAACTCACGGTCACTCTTTTTCATCGCCAGGTTTTGCATAATACACATAATTTACATTTTGTAAGGCGCTGCAACTGTTACACCTTCTATATCACTTGTATATATTTACTATACATAATAATACTCAAGCATAATACTTTTGATTTTCATTTGGTTAGTCTCCTCAGAATAGACATGGTGAAACAGGAGCATCCACTTACATTATATATACCTAATAATGCAGGCAATCCGCGAAAGTGATCAGACCCATGATGGAAATGATGCAGTTAAATATTAAAATCTAATACCAGCCCGCAAGACCGTCATCGACCAGTCATCGCAAGTAGCACCCGTTCACGAGTATGACGCATGTGCCAGCCATCATCCCTCTCGCCATATTAGAGGGACAGGGATGACCCGACACACGACGCCACCACAAGAAATGACATTTTAGTGAGTATGACGATAACGGTATACGAACCGGCAGTAAGAACCAATCTATTGGTATACTGACCATGACCGCCAATTACCTCCATTTTCCAGATCGTTATTATTAACATAAATTAGTGGACCGCGTGAAGGAATGCAAATGTAGAAAGAATTTTGTGAAGGTGACAAGTGAACAACGATATGATCAGGGATAAATAATGTTAAACTACATTCAACAAATCATAATAATATCCAAATCCTGCAAAAATCATGTGTTCACGAGGCACCTCCACTTAACATGTTACTAATTAAGAAGAGAGTATTTTACAGTCATAAAAATAATAATAATGGTGAATTTAAAAAAAGCAACTAGACCCACGATGTCTTGTCATCTAGAAATTCTTTAATAGTGTAATAACCCCTTTTTAAAAGAAAATTCCTAGTAGTGGTTTTAAATTTGTGCAGAGGTAAATTCATTATTTCCAGAGGTAATTTGTTGAAGAATTGTATACCGAGTCCCGCAAATGAGTTATGAACTTTATGTAGACGGTAGTTAGTGCCCACTAGTTTATGCTTATTCCTTGTGTTCACTTTGTGCAAGTCACTATTTTTACGGTAAAGAGTTAAGTTTTTCTTAACGTACATTAAATTAGCAAATATATACTGCGATGCAACTGTAAATATTTCTACTTCTTTAAATTTATCTCGTAAAGAATCTCTAGCACCTAACTTATATATTGCACGTATGGCCCTCTTTTGAATAACAAAAATTGTCTGAATATCGGCCGCTGTACCCCATAATAGTATCACGTAAGACATTACACTGTGAAAGTAACTAAAGTAAACTAGTCTAGCAGTATCTACGTCTGTGAATTGGCGAACTTTCCTAACTGCAAATGCTGCAGAACTAAGTTTGACTGCCAGACAGGATATTTGGGCGCCCCACTGAAGCTTACAATCTAAAGTTAAACCTAAAAATACAGTTGAATCAACTAGGTTAATTGTTTCGTTATTTAAAATTATATTAGTAAGAACATTTTTGACATTCGGCAAAGTGAATTTCACACATTTTATTTTGGCAGAGTTGAGTAGCAAATTATTTGTCGTAAACCAATGTAGTACTTGCGCAAGAGAATTATTTACGCTGTCAATGTTACTTGTATTACGATCAACTTTAAAAATAAGTGAAGTATCGTCAGCAAAAAGAACAATATCACATAGATTTCTAACAAAGAATGGCAAGTCATTAATATATATTAAAAAAAGAAACGGACCAAGAATAGAGCCTTGTGGAACGCCTATTCACACTGGCAAACCTTGAGACCTACTTCCACTAACATCTACATACTGAACTCTATCTCTAAGGTAACTGGCAACAAGATTGAGTGCGCTATCTTGAATACCATAATGGTTGAGTTTACGTAAAAGTGTATCATGTTCAACACAATCAAAAGCCTTTGACAAGTCGCAAAAAACACCAATGGCATCCTTCGAATTTTCCCAAGCGTTAAAGATATGTTTTAATAGAGTTACACCGGCATCAACGGTGGAGCGACCCTTAGTGAAGCCATACTGCTCACTGTGCAATACATTATTTGTGAGAAAGTGGCTCTCTAACTGTTGTCAGTAATGGAAACCACAGACAACATTCACAAGTAGGATAGGTCATATGATTCCCGGGAAAAAACAAAACGAGCAAATGTCCTTATAATCAAATGTACAGAAAACTGTACACAGGGTCTTGGCGACTATACGGACAAGTTTTTGGTCGGGAGTGACTGACGTGAAGTATTTTGTACAGAAAAATGTACGGCGGGTCTTAGGAGGTTATGGTGGTTTCCCTTTGATATTACAATGACTGAAGAAAAATCTCAAGTAAGAATTAGACTATTCAACCACCAGTAGAGGTACATTCCGTGTTATGACGCCTTTTGAGACAGTTAATACATATATATATCAAAACTTAGAACTATATCACAGTCTCTCAGGAAGAAATCGTTACGGCGAGTGCAGGGAAGAAGCGTGGTCATTTGTCGCTGGCCATTGTTAAAATTTTCAGTATTTTTTATAAATCTTAAATTGTTGTTGCTAAAACGTCAATGCTCAAATAGTCCTTGTATAAGACATGTTAATTAAGTAGGTACCAACAGATCGACCGTATTCTTCATTCCAATTTTCTCGGTATGATAATGAATCGGAAAACAAAGCAAGACTTGTGCGGTGACCAGGAGATTGTTTATGCAAGCTCTATATCTACGTTTCCTGGCATTTAAATATACACCCTTCATACTCTTTGAGGCATCAAGCTCATTTCTCAATACAGCAAATCTTCAAAAATCTAGAGCTTAACTTTCGATAGAGAAGCCAAAGTTCCGTCAATCGCATTTTACGAAACCCTATAGTGTGGCATTCTTGAGATCATCAATAGTCGTTATATCGTCCTTCAAAGTACTGGCGCACACTAGACTTTCCCACATTCTAACTAGAAGCAGTATCTCCGGCACGATAGCAAGTCTAAACTTCTAGCGTTTTCCTAGAGAGCAATGATTGATGAATGAGATATTTGGAATGTCTTAAGTAGTCTTATGCTTTAAGACAACAAACTAGAACATGGCTTTGGACCTGAAGTCGTTCGCATCGAGCGTCATGTAAACTTGGTAAACTTCCAACTGTTACTAATCATATCTTGCTTATTGTTGTGTTTATTATAAATCACTTCGGTTTCGATCTTGCAGTTGTGCGAGGTATTTGAATATAACTGTAGCTGCAATACATAAATCTCATATACATCCACGTGCCACGGAGCCAGACAGCGAAATGGCGAGTGAAACACGTCAGCGGCAAAACCTCGCCGGCCGCTGGTTGTACGCCGCACTATCAAGTGCGCGCCGCTCTTCTCCACGTGTTAGCGCTCGCACGAGTAACTACAATATTTGGTACTTTGCCCTGATTGGCTCACGCAAGTAGTGTCGTAGTTTAAGCTACCATTCCTTGTAAATCTTATTTTGTACATATATTTAGGCAAAGTTTATTTTGTAAATATATTCTATATTCTCTTTCTACAACCACAAGATCGGACTTATCATTCTGCACCTTCACCAGCAGCTACAGACCCTACCTTACAGTGGTGACCCCGCCTGAACAAGAAGAATATCCTCGCAGAAACTATCTTCATACTGACAAAATCATCATGGCAACAGCAAACAACCCAGTCTCTGACCAAGAACTCTCCGGTGTCGCTGCCAACCTCCGTATACCACCCATATGGCGCGACAGGCTGCGGTTGTGGTTCGCCCAATTTGAAGCAATAGTTTCACCACACAAGAAGGGCGACAAGGCTATGTACGAGCTCGTCGTCGGTCAGTTAGAACGACAAGACATCGACTAGATCGCCGACATCATCCCACGGCCTCCGGAGAACAACAAGTACGATGCCATCAAGATCCGGCTCCTACACGTCTACGAGGAATCTGAACAGCGGCAAGTACAGCGTTTACTATCCGAGATGGAACTAGGCGAAATGAAACCCTCACAACTACTCCGCCGCATGAAGAACCTCGCCGGCGAGAACGTCTCCGAATCCACGTTACGTATTATGTGGACTAACCATCTACCACCATCAATACGTGCTGTACTCGCCGTGAGCGAGAACATCGCCCAGAAATCCGACATCAACGACCTCGCATCTATGGCCGACAAAATACTAGAACATTCTCGTTCCGAAGTCTCCGCTATCGCCGCTATTACACCGAACCCGCACATCGTCGACGTCACTGCCTCAAACCCACGCTGCAACATCACTACCACGTCGTCGATACCTACCGAACGCTCCCCGACCGACCTAAGCTCACTGCATGAGAAAATTGACTTTCTCACGAGGGAGATAGCAGAGCTGAAAGCCCAACAACTTACGCGAGAAGTAGAAGAACTGAGATCGCGTGATGCTTATCAACCGAGACGCCAGTATTACGATAATAATACGCGCAAATCACGATCTCCGAGCAACTAACGTTCTCCACGTAGTAGCAAACCGCAGCGCTATGACACATCCATCTGCTTTTATCATCGCAAGTTCGGTAAGCAAGCTCAACGTTGTACACGCCAATGCAAGTTTGAAGACTCTGAGTCCACGTCGGAAAACTAACCGCCGCCTTGGCTGAGGCGGCAACCGACGCGAACCATGCATCTCACCGCCTGTTCATACTTGATAGAAACTCTCGCCTATCATTTCTCATCGACACCGGCGCAAACATATCTGTCATACCGAAGAAACAAGGGATGAAGATGGCGTCGACGTCATTTCAAGTTTACGCCGCTAATAACACCACTATACCTACCTACGGCGAGAAAACGATGATATTAGACCTCAAGCTGCGACGACCGTACACATGGAAGTTTGTCATCGCCGCAGTCAGCAAACCAATCATCGGCGCTGATATTCTGATACACCATAACCTACTCGTCGACATACGTGGCCGTTGTCTCATCGATAAAGTTACGAACCTCTTCGTCAAGACATCCGTATCGTATTCAACCGAACCAACAGTAAGAAGCATCGACGATCAACAACATTTTCACCAAATCCTCGCCAAGTACCCAGACATCAAACGATTATCCTCCATGAAGCAAATACCTAAACATCGCGTCGAACATCACATTGAAACCACCGGTCCGCCGCTACACTGCAGAACACGACCGTTACCACCACACCGCTCCTTTGCCGCCAAAAAGGAGTTTGAAATCATGATGCAACAGGGTCTATGCCGTCCAAGCAAAAGCCCTTGGTCAAGCCCACTCCACGTAGTACCGAAGAAAAACGGCGATATAAGAGTATGTGGCGACTACAGACGACTCAATAGCGTAACTAAACCCGATCACTATCCCGTACCTCGACTCAAATATTTCACATACCTACTTCACGGCAAGAAAGTCTTCACAGTACTCGACTTAAATAGGGCTTACGAACAATTACCCGTCTACGGCCCTGATATCGAGAAGACAGCAATTACCACACCGTTCGGACTATTTGAATTCCCTAGAATGTGTCCCGGCCTCAAAAACGCAGGACAGACATTCCAGCGATTCATACATCAAGTACTCAGCGGACTCGATTACGTATTTCCATTCGTCGATGACGTCATATTTTCCTCAGACTCAATAACAAGCCACTACGAAGACCTACGCACCGTCCTACAAAGACTCGACGACTACGGGATAACAATAAATCCATCGAAATGCGTATTCGCACAAGAAAATGTGAAATTCCTCGGTTACGAAGTATCGAGCGAAGGAATCAAGCCACCCTACGATAAAATCAAGGTCATCGCGGAATATCCGAAGCCAGAGACTATTGAACAATTACGGCGATTCCTCGGCATGGTAAACTTCTACCGTGACGACACACCCCATGCCGCTCGCATTCAAGCTACACTCAACGCTTTTCTACATAACGCGAAAAAACGCGACAAATCAAAGATCGACTGGACAACCGAAGCCCTGCACGCATTCGAAGCCTGTAAAGCTAGCATACAGAACGCAACTTTACTCGCACATCCGTCACCATCCGCCGACCATCCAATGTCTCTCATGTGTGATGCATCAGACAAATGCGCAGGCACCGTATTACAACAACGCGTAAACAACAAATGGCTACCTATCGGCTACTTCTCAAAGAAATTCTCCGACGCACAACAGCGATACAGAACATTCGATCGTGAACTATCTTCAATATACATGGCTGTGAAACATTTTAGAAAAATGTTCGAGGGAAGAAAACTTATTATCTACACCGATCACAAGCCACTCATTTACGCAATCCACAGGCCGCCATCAAACACCGAAACTCAACGTCGAGCCCACCAACTTCAATTCATATCTGAATTCACAACTGATTTACGATACGTGAGCGGCACAGACAACGTCGTCGCCGACGCCTTATCACGAATCGAAACCATAGAAATACCTACATCAATTGACTACACACAGTTAGCGTCCGCTCAAGAAAAGGACACAAACATTCCCGAACTACTCAAACAAACAAATATAACCCTTAAGAAGATAGCTATACCTACATCCGACAAGAACATTTACTGCGAAACATTAACAAATAACATCCGTCCTTATCTATCAGCTGATTTTCGTCGCATCGCATTCAACACAGTACACAATCTATCTCATCCTGGCATCCGAGTGTCAAGAAAACTTATACAAGAACAATACTTTTGGCCCTCCATGAACACAGACATTGGACGCTGGGCGAAGGAATGTACGGCGTGTCAACAATCAAAAGTACAACGACATACCTACAGTGACCTTGCAACGTTCCCGCCAAGCGCCCGATTTCAATGCCTACACATCGACATAGTCGGACCGCTACCTACGTCACCGCACGGACATCGCTACCTATTAACGATGATAGATCGCGCAACCTGCTGGCCGGAAGCTATAGCTGTACACGAAATATTGGTTGAGATAGTAGCGAAGACTCTTTACGAGTCGTGGATCACACGATTCGGTTTGCCTAGTACTATAACAACAGACCAAGGACGACAGTTTGAGAGTCAGCTGTTTCTCGAACTAACACGATTTGTTGGCGCTGAGAAAACCCGTACTACTGCCTACCACCCGCAGAGTAACGGTATTATAGAACGCTGGCACCGCTCAATGAAAGCTGTACTCATGGCGAGATTAACAACAAGTAGCAAATGGATCGACGAACTCCCTACCGTTCTACTAGGACTTCGTGCCGCCACTCGCACCGACGCTAACACAGGCGCAGCTCAACTAACCTACGGACAAGCACTACGTCTACCGGGAGATTTTATCACGCCATCGCCTACAAACACTAAGATGGACTACACGTACGTCAACGCACTACATCGTGTTATCACTCAGCTGACGCCTACATACCTACCGCATCGCAACAACAAAAACATCTTTGTTCACCGAGATCTCCGTACGTGTGAAGCTGTGTTTTTACGTGTGGACGCCGTTCGTAAACCACTACAAAGTTCCTATGAAGGCCCGTTTCTCGTGATCGAGAGAAGCGAGAAATACTTTAAGATAAGATTGCCAACACGCACTATCAACGTATCAATCGACCGCTTGAAACCGCCATACACAATAAGCACTGAACACTGAGTGTAACGACCGCATGTCTGCTACAGCAAATACTTCGCCGACAGCCACGATGACATCCCTCAATCAGCAACCGAAGACAAGATCCGACAGAGCTGTTAAGACTCCCGTACGCTTTGCTTGAGGGGGAGTACTGTAGCTGCAATACATAAATCTCATATACATCCACGCGCCAAGGAGCCAGACAGCGAAATGGCGAGTGAAACACGTCAGCGGCAAAACCTCGCCGGCCGCTAGTTGTACGCCGCACTATCAAGTGCGCGCCGCTCTTCTCCACGTGTAAGCGCTCGCACGAGTAACTACAATATTTTGTACTTTGCCCTGATTGGCTCACGCGAATAGTGTCGTAGTTTAAGCTACCATTCCTTGTAAATCTTATTTTGTATATATATTTAGGCTAAGTTTATTTTGTAAATATATTCTATATTCTCTTTATACAACTACAAGATCGGACTTATCATTCTGCACCTTCACCAGCAGCTACAGACCCTACCTTACATAACTTTGAATATTTTGATGAGTGCACACTTCAGCATTTGCTTGTTGAATGAGTTGCTCTTATGAGACACACTTTCACTAACTGAACTCGTATCGTTGATAACAAGACTTGACTTACCGTTCGTAATATTGATTCAAAGTTAGGGCATCTTAACAAAGGTCACAACGTGGATGGGTGACCATTTGTTGTGAAATTTACATCAGCGCTCTACCACGCTTTGGATCGCACGTCATTGTTGACGTTGTTCTCGGCTGTTACCTGGATAACAGTATTTAGTCCATATCAATGACCTTTGGCCGATTTATAAACGCCACCACCAAAAAACACTGCTATGACGACTTTGTTATGAGTAATCTGATTTTATAAACGAACCATGTTTGACGTAATATACATGTTTTAAATTTGCTGCTCACTCGCCGTGTAATTGACGTTGAATGTAGTGTCCAACATGTGCTGGAACGCATTGCATGGAAATACTCATGTATTAACGGACATATAGTCTTGTGCACATGTATGAATGGGGACAAAGAAGTCAAACTCTAGTCTGAAATCCTAAAAGCAGTAGTTTGTTCTTCATTGAAAATGGCAATGTTCATATATAAAAGGTTACAAACACAGTTACAAACATTAGTCGAAAAACTGTTTATCAATACAATATATTTTTTAATCATTAACACTGATCGTACAACGAGTCAGACAATTCACACATCAATGAAAATAAATTGATCGTTATTTTAATAAACATGCGCTAAAATCTACATAATTATTTGATTACTCAAGTTTTACTACATGCTCGAGCTCACGCATTGGTTAAATTAATATTACTGTACTTGTGGTATGTAAGACAATATATAAAAAACAAATATAATTATTATGATATCAAGTTTATAAGATGATAGTATTATATCAACTCGTAAACTTTAATTAGTTCTCAAGTTCTAGTGAGGATCAGTCTCGCCGCTTCTGTGTGACAATTTTGTCATCCAAATAAATTATAACTGATATGCAATTTGAATAACTAATCTAACTAGTAATTTTTGTATTGTAATTCTTCAGAAATGGACTATTTAAAAATAATACTGCAAGCTTATGCACAGGACAGTGATAACCGAGTGGAAATACCAATTGTTAATCATCGCTTGCTCCGTGCCTCGGAGAGCACGGTCAACTGTCGGTCCCGGCTGTCATGAAGATCTTTGACAGTCGTAACGTCCTCGTTACGACTGTCAAAGATCAGTAGTCAGTACCCTCAAATAAACAGATACTGGTCTTAACAGTGGAATACGGCTCTCTCTCTTTGGGTTGCGGATATCAGACGGTAATCGCTCTGTAGAAAAGCCCGGGATCCAAGTCTAGAAGCCTTGGATGCAACTGGAATAAAACTAGGACGACGATAATAATGACTTCAAGCTAATGCACATATACTTTATGCATGTGCCGAATTAATTATTTGAGGGTTCTTGTTTTTTGATTTGCCTTCGACGCGGGTATTTCTATCGCGCATTGATTGTGCTGCTACACATGAAATAGGCTATAATGGTTATAACATAATACTTGCGGTTGCGAGGCTACTAACTCATGAGAAATCTCCTCGCAAAGTAAAATGTACGTAACACAGAAACGAAAAAGCAGATTATGTATCAAAGATTATGTCATTATTCACCAATCGTAATATGCACGGAACTTCGTGCTTACAGAAATTTAAGATTTTTACCTGTATTCAAATCTAATATGAGAATGAAAATTAAATACTGTAAGTGAAAACGGAAAATGATTCAGCGCTGCGTGGAACTAGTACCTACTATCCCACCTTCAGAGCTTGTTTTTAATCGAAGGTCCATCATTGCTCTAGAATCCTACAAATCCATCAAATGCTCTCTTAGAGCTCTAAGTCGATCCCCACTTGGCGTGGCTGCGCACGGGTGATTTTGTCGTGTTACAGCTATCCCAGTAGCTAGTACCGGCTGCATTAGGTGAAAATCCTCCAGGGTCTCACCGCTTCTCTCACTATGTAGACTACGTAGAGAAATAAAAACTGGAATAGCCTATTTTAAAGAACACGTTTTACTGTACACTTACCAGGCGTATGCTTTATTTGATAGATCTAATACGTTTCAGTTCGTGTAAAGCCAACAGTTCAAGAACTATCAAGTCGAAACTAAGCTTAGTACGATTATAATATTTACATTCGTAATGTCCAATATTACTTGAGTTATTATGTGAATGAACAAAATAAATTCACATCCCTTATTTCCATTTTATAAAAGCGAGGTACTAAAAGTCGTTCAGTACAAGCCTCATTGAATGCCAGTGCCTATAGAAAGCAAAGAAAACACCCATCGTCGTTTAGTCAGAATACCGACGCTATAACTGTTTCCGGTATTTAACTCTTATGACTCGGGCACAAGCATAGTAATTTATTACCCTCACTTTGCCCATTTGTTTTCTTTTTTTTTGAATAGAAGTAAATGCTGCAGTAGTCGTTAAAGTGAGATAGATAGACATTTCATTTTTTCTTGTCAGTGGTTTTTGGCTCTGAGTGGACTATGAGGCAAGTAACTTATTATATCCTGTAAGTGAAACACAGTGAAGTTTTATATAGAGCATACTAGCATCTGATTTTGAATCTTATGCGTATCATACAAAGACAACTGTCGTTCATTCAAATGTATGATAAAATGGCTTCTATAAAACTTACACAACAAGTATATGTAATTTTATAGCAAAATTGCATCCGTATTTTGACGTAGGAGCTAATGAATTTTGCATGATGAAACTTCTACAAGCAATGAGTTTATGAAGCCATATAAATACTTGAGTTATTCCCGATTTGTCATTGTTCCGATTCGTCATCTATAAAAAACGTGTTCCAATTTGCCATCACACAAAATATTTTATTTTGCATTGTTCCGATTCGTCATCAGTATTTTATTTTGTTAAAAGTACTGTCAACAAGAAAAGTTTTACCATATTGTAATATATTTTTTTTATAATTTATATTGTTTTATATGTTGGTTATATTTTATCCGGATACTGCAAGACGCGGGTAAAATCGCGATTAGTAACAAACAGCACACGACCAAAACCAAAATACCAGGATAGCATAAATCACAAGAGTATACCAATCAACAAGTCTCCACGCAACCACATGAGTATTTACTCATGTGACGCAACTGCTCACCATGTACTAGGACCGCATAACTTACAGGAGTATAGCAATGCGCTGTCGGGGTGTCATGATTTTACGAATTATTTATTTACAAATTAAGGCTACTATAAATGCCTTGAGCAATATCTTCCCAAATATCATGATCCAGGGGTGCAATTTCCATTTTAAACAGGCCCTGTTTAAGAAAGCTGTAGATATTGGTTTGACAAAAGACTATGATGGCAGACGTCATATCTCTATGTGCGCGGCGCTAGCCTATCTCAAAGAAGAAGATGCAGAGGATGGTTGGCTAGCCATAATGGAAACGGCGTCTTCAAACCAACAAACCGCGGAATTTAATGATTACTTTGTATCTACGTGGTTCGACAACAAAAAATTTAAAGGAATTTGGAGCTGTTACCGAGCTCGCCATAGAATATTTAATAGCGCTGAATCTTGGCATAAAAGACTTAATAATAATAGGTACGTCAACCAGGAAGCCGAGCCTACTTCAGGTCCTTGATATTTTAAAACGAGATGGACAGTATTTTGGTTATCGGATTCAACAGTCCGAAATAGGGATATGTATAAATAATAGAAAACGACGCGTAATGAAAACTGATAAAGAGATATCTAGCATAGTTGATGATTTTGAAAATAAAAAATCAAGTATCTTAGAAACCGTTTATAAATTATCTGCATGCACTTGCTTTCGAGAAATGTAAATTAAGTAAGGTCGTTGATTTTTTAATTATTATTTTTTTAAAGATTTTTATTTAATAATGTTCCCAGTTTTTTTTTGTAAACATTTTTAGAAAGACTCATTTATATCATTTAAGTTGTTTCAATTTATGTTTAAGAATGTTGTTGATTTTTAACCGACTTTTTTTTAGGTATAATAATGTTGTTCTTTTTATTTCCGTTCATGTTTTATTTCGTTCATACAGAACGGTTTACGATTAAATTATCAAGATTTTCTTATCATTTTAACCAAATGATGTACCTTAGTCAAACAGACTTATTTGATTGTATTGTTTTTTAGGGTTCCGTACCTCAAGGTAAAAAAAGGAACCCTTATAAGATCACTTTCTTGTCCGTCTGTCTGTCTGTCTGTCTGTCCGTCTGTCTGTCTGTCTGTCTGTCTGTCCGTGTGTCACCACCGATTTTCTCAGGAACGGATGGACCTAGCAAATTGAAATTTATACCAGATATTGAGGTCTATGGCTGCTATTAGGTGTATGAAAATCAGGGTCCTGGGTCAACCCAATAAAAAGATATGGTCAAAATTAGATTTTTGCGAAAACTTGTAAGTACCAAAATTAACCTTAATTTTCAACTTTTTTAAATTTTGGGAATTTTTCCTTTACTTGTGCTGTAAGACCTTGGTTTTGACCAAAATTGACAATTCTAGGTCAGCCGTAAGTACCCTATAGGTTTTGGGTCGAAAACCTATATGGTAGTTCCCGTTGAACTAGAATCACGAAATTTGGCCAAAAGCAGGGTCTTACAGCACAAATAAAGGAAAAATTACAAAAAATAAAAAAAGTGAAAAATTTAAGGGTGTCCCCATACATACATAGTAGACTTCATTTAAGATAGTCCACTAAGTTGTATTGGCGCTCATACAGATTTAGAGGACTAGCTTAATTCAACCTCAAATAAGGTAAAATTCGTACGGAACCCTCGGTGCGCGAGTTTGACTCGCACTTGCCCGAATTTTTTGTATTAGTTTGTATAATGCAAATTTACTAATTTGCATTTTGTTCATAGTAAAAAAGTACAGACTGTACCTAATACACGACTAGAATTTGTTGATTATATTTTATTTTTATTTTCTTGTTTGTTATATTTTAATACTTTCACATTTGAGATCTAAATTTGTCTGAATTGATCACTTAGGGTATGGGATGATAAGCACAAATATAACTTGCTCGAAAGTGGGAGTTATGGAGGCTATTGAAACGATCGTAATAACGATACGAAAAATATATCGATCACGTCCAAATGTTGAGTATAACAGAAACTGGTAATTTTCTGAGTCTATATCTCACAAAGCTCAACTACCAAATCAGCGCTCTTCCTATTTTATAATCTCTTTAGTAGTTATGGACTCCTGACACCTACTTCTGTTACCTATACAAAAAGTATCTAATTACACTTTCGGGTGAATTAAATTTGTGCGAAACATCTTTTTCACTATTCTGTTACTTGTTGCTTAGTCTAAAAAGCCAAATATTGTAGCAACTATGCCCATGTTATCTTCAGGGGTGATTTTTAATGTGAATTTTATTATAATTATGTATATGAGAATGATTAAAACCTTTACCTACATCAAATTCTTTCATTTAATTTTTTTTCTTATAGGTACTTTTATTTCTGACGGTACCCTGCAACGTAAATTTTTATGCCGATGACGAATCGGAACTCAAAATTTAAATATTAAATTATTTATTTTGCTCTTATGACGAATCGGGAATTGATGTATGGAGAAAATTGTTGATGACAAATCGGAACAATGACAAATTGGGAATAACTCAAATACTTATAGAACGGGACTGCATGCGTCACAGTGATATAATTACTTAGTTGTTGCAGTACCTTATGAGTAGTTTAGTATTGCACCATTTTTTTATTATTACTGAAAACATGCTTTTTTAAACGACGACGCGCTCTAAGAGTTCTTTACGCTCCAAGACTTGGGAAAACTATTTGTAGATCACACCACCAAGTTTTCCGTGAGATGAACAAACTGACAACATTCGGCGTAGTATTAAGCGAGAAGGTGTACACTTAAACTACTAGACTGTCCGTCCAGTCAAAACATTAATGTGACCAGTATTCTAAAATATTGAGGCATATAATGTAGGATTTACTTACTTAGGCTTCGTTCACACGACATTATCCTGCACGTTTTCTTTGTATTCGTTTTTTTAACGTACAATCACCCGGGTGTTCACACGGTAGATTTTCCTTCGTGTAAAAAACGAATAGCCGCAGTCTTCACAGAGTTGTGATTGCGAAAAGACGTCAGTGATGTATCCACGCTTGGTTGTTCTTTTATATTGGTACAATCGAAGGCGCAAATGTGCTCATTATGTGCACTATCTATGTTTCCTAAATCGGGATATCGCAAACAGAGATGCTTTTGTTTGAGATGGTATTCTCGGCCGATTTATCCGCTTTTGTTTCTGAGCTGACGGCGACGGTGCTGAAAACAGAAAAACTTTGAAACGTTTATTGCTTTAGCGTCTTTTTTTACCAAATTTTGTTATTGCGCCAGTTTGTGAACTCACTGTATTTACTGTTTGCTCTGTAGAAGTTTCTGAATGCATTTATAGCACACAAATTTTAAATTAAACGAGTGCAATAAAAAGGAAACCTGTTCTTATTTAAGTAGTAAATTCACAACTACTACTTTAAACAACATATAACTGACTGCCTCCGTGGTCCAGTGGATAGCGTATGCGACTGCTGATCGGAGGTCCTGGGTTCGATTCCCGGGTCGGGCAAAACTGTTACTGGGTTTTTCCTAATTCTCAGTAGCAGCACGGAGTCTGGTGATGTGCCCGGTAACGCCAATAGGCTCGCCCCCTATTACGTGGGACCTAAAATTTCTTGGTGAAATGTGGATGTAATATTACACCTCTGCCTACCCCTACGGGGACACAGGCGTGAGTCTAAAATAATAATAATAATAAACATATAACTGTAAACTGTTTTCTTCGGCTTCAGGGTGCCAAATACACTCATTATAAAACTCCCAGTTGAACAGACCATATTTAAAAATAGTTAACATTATATTATGTTCTTACGAGTATTTGACTATTTTAAAATGAGAAAGATTTTAATCGATTGTGTTTCTAAAATCGTGGCTGCAAGAGAACATCATTGGTATAAAATC
This sequence comes from Euclidia mi, assembly GCA_944739405.2. Lineage (NCBI taxonomy): Eukaryota > Metazoa > Arthropoda > Insecta > Lepidoptera > Erebidae > Euclidia > Euclidia mi. The sequence continues at coordinate 39,486,630 of OX123186.2, read as the reverse complement.
AAAACGAATAATATAAGCAATACACGTAATAAAAAAATTCCCATACATTGGATTCACGGATGTGAAAAAATACCACTTCAACTGAACGTGAAGCGATATCCTCTGACGCCTCTTCATCAATTTCATATGAAAAAAGGCGTAAATCCCCTTTAGACACAGAAAATTAGTGCTTGATTAATTTATAGTTGCCGTAACTTTGTCACCAAGTATGTTTGTTATTAACGTCTAACATTATGAGAAACTTGAGGTTAGGTATTGTTTAAATATGATGATTATTATCAAGTTTAGTAATAAACAACATAATATGATCGTTTAGAAACTTTGGAGTTGTTTAGGTAGAATTAATCGGAGGCAAAATTATTAAGACATTATACGCGTAGAGTAAAAACGTTTTCGACTTTGACGGTTGAAATTAATTTGTATATTTCAGCTAAGGTGATGATAAATTATGTTTTTTTTTTGTTGGATGTTATTTTTTGGGCTTAGCGTGCATTTGTCAGAGGACGCAATTTTATTTTAAAGACGTACTTAGAGGGGTTTAGTGTAAAGTTAAATCGAAGTTTGTGGGGTCGCAGCCTTTGTACTGCGGGCGCCCTCTTGAAAAGAGTGGTACTAATGGGTTTTCTAGTTTATCTGGCAAACTATTGGCCATACAGACAATTTTCAAAACACGTTTGTTTGCGAAATTAACTTTCTAAAACTTTGGTCCCGTAGCATTTAGTAGCAAAATAAAAAATAAAAAAGTTACAAACGAATATCGAATGAAATTTGCCACAAATTATCTTTTCAGTGTATTGTCGTCAGTAATAAAAACTAAATTTAATATGTCTTTTTTCTTTCAAAATAAAATCCAGTCTTTCAGTTTGAGACTTTGCAATACCATAAGGACAAATTGTCACTCATTATAACGACCCTGAAAACTGGGGTTGAAAAAAAAAGAAGACTAATTCTATCCCTAGGTATCTGAGGTTGATAGTCTGCCCAGCCAGAGGATACTGCAATTAGTTCTTGGGGCACCTGCAGAAAAATTATTGGATATTTTGACGAAATGGAATGAAATGGCAGCGATAGCCGAATGGAGATACCAACAGACTGCCATGCAGAGGGTATCGGGTTCGATTCCACAGCGCGCACCAATGACTTTTCGGAGTTATGTGCGTATTGAATTATTAATTATCGCTTGTCCCGTGCCACGAAGAGCACGTTAAGCCGTCGGTCCCAGTTGTCATGAAGATCTTTGACAGTCGTTACAGGGTGTCAGAACCTTCTTAATCAACTGACACTGGTCTAAACTATGGAATAGCGCTATCTCTTCGGGTTGCGGAGGTCAGACAGGCAGTCGCTCTGTGGAAAAGCTTATATTTAGCCAAAATCCGGTTAGACTAGTAAGCGGACCCCAAATTGAAACTGGGATAACGTTAAGAGGATGATGATGATTGACGACCGGTTACCGCAGCGGGAGTGCAAGCGACTGCTACGCTGAAGGTCGCAAGTTCGATTCCCGCTCAAGTCAAACATTTGTGTGCGTGAACATGGATGTTTTGTCTTGGTCCGGGTGTTTCTATGTATAATATTTACAAATAAAAAGTATATAATAATATGTATGTTTATCCACTGCTAGTACCCATAGTACAACCTATGCTTAGTTTGGGACTTCATGGGGTTGTGTGAATGCGGAATGTAGAATATTATATTATTACATCAAAATTCATTGAAAAATGATGAAACCAACAAAAATGCGACTTTCCTCCAAAGTTCTTCATCAAAAATTTCATTCCGGAGCTTGATCAGACCATGTGCCAAAGTAAGGCTCATCTCAAAGACTGGGGACACAGTTATAATGGAAAAACGTTAAAATTGCCAAAATACAACAATAATAAAGAAAAACAAAACTTTCACGACCAAAGTTGTAAAGAATTAAATTTTCATCAAATACTCTTTCAAATGTTCTTTGTGCGGCTAATAATTTACCAGAAAATCAAGAAAAACCATCAGCACCTGCACTCTTGCCAAGATGGCGGTCGAGGTACAAGAGGTACGACCCCGCAAATTTGGATCAAGCTTAACACTATCCATCTCTACAAATCTGTAAAATAAAATTGCGTTCTCTGATAAATGCAACCCCAAATGTGAAATTTTAATGGACTATGTCGTATTCCAATATGACTGCGGCAGACGAGCTGTTAAAAGATTCGTTTATTATTGTTATACAAGCGAAACGTTGTACTGGGTATTAAAAAAATCTGAACGGCTGGAATTCGGTTCTAATGTATCATACGTTTAATAATAAAATATATTTTCAAACCACACGGCTAGACTTCTTAAACACCACCCCTTGTATATTAGAAGTAAATGCAATAGAATATTCACAAAGCTAATTGCTACAGGCAATTATTTCAACGAGCTGATAATCGCCTGGTATTGGTACCGATAGCCGGCTGTATCTACAAATTGCCACTAGCAATTTGCAGAGTAACGTAGCCATAATGCCATACCACACTCTAATTAATAACCAACCGAAAAATAATAATTTATCAGGTAACTTGTAATTCTACATTTAGTAAAAATATTTAGTGTATCCCTCATTACAGAAAATGCTAGTGGTTTTGAACAGCGTTCAGAAGGTATGGGAAAATTGTTATTTAAAGCATCATCAACATCATCAAATGATGATGATACATACATACATAGACACTCGCCTATTTCCCGGAGGGGTAGGCAGAGACTACGGAACGCCATTTGCAACGATCCTGATATATCTCTCTTGCTTTATTCACTCCCATCAAATTTCTCATGCATGCTCTTCGGTTAAGGGTACTTGTAACCTGTCCTTTTTTAGGATGATGATATGATGACGATGAAGCAAAATCTCAGGTAATCGTAGGTAGGTATAAGAAAATGCGTCAAAGTTGTGCCTTAGCTACTGTGATCAAATATTATTAGGAGAAGCAGACATTGCCGATGGGTGCTCTCAAGTTGATCAAAAGAAATTTAATGCATCTACTCTGGAATGGCATTTCAGTAAAAATATTTTACCTTCTGGAATGAACCGTTCATACGCATAACTAGAAAATAATGCCGTGTTTTTGAATACAACTATCATAAACGTATACAGGACAAAAGGTACATTTAATATTGCTCTAACACTATGAAACACGTAGCCTGTGCAACTTGAACGCGTCTAAGCCACAGCCACTGCAGGACTAAAACTGTCATATAATCATTTTATATTAAACCAAAGCTTTCGATTCTATAATAACTAAATCTAGTAACAGCTTTGTGTAAACAAATTATAAAGAACATCAGTTCATCCGAAAACTAATATTTGTAGCGCGAGTTACAAATAAACATAATTCACGCACATTATGAGTAATAACAGTTTTAATTTAAAGTGTGTGTATTAAACTCTGTCGGTTAGCGTGTATATTGTTTAATGATGCGGGTGCTGACGATACGGACAGTGTTTGAACGTCAATTTAACTAAGCTACGGGGTAGTAACAGAATACTAATTGTTCCGGGGGAAAATACAAAGCCAACAAAAACATGTAGGTACATGTGTTATTGTTAGTTTGGCGTCGATAAGGAAAGTATGGACAGTAATTGTATATTGTGTGTGATCTATACAGAATATCATTTTACGTGTCTCAAGTTATTGCAATCTATACACATTATAAAATAAAGTCCCCTTTTCTTCCGATCATATGAACCCCATAATCTCAAAAGCTACCGAACGGATTCTTGTATGGTTTTCACCAATAGATAGGGTCTGTAATTCACGCGGATGGAGAGCCGTGGGTGAAGTTTAGTATTAGTTATATAATTCCAAACTATTTAGGCAGCAATAAACTGCTACACAGGGGTTTCGGGCTCTAACCCACGGCACGCACTACTGACTTTTCGAAGTTACGTGCGCATTATTAGCCATCATCTGCCCAGAGAGCACGTGAGGCCATCGATCCTGGCCTTTATGAATATCTTCGACAGTAAATATTGGAAATCAGTACTATTTAATATACGACACAGACGTGGAATAAACTTCGTGGATATGATTCTTCTATCAAATTTTTAGACTAGAAAATGGATCCCTGACTGCAAGGCAGAAACCTTGAACGCAACCAACGTAGCTATGTCAGGTCGATGACTTAGTTATTAACAATTTCATATATATAAGAAGGTTGGCTTATTTAAATTATTAAGCTGTCACTTACGTAATACAGTTTATCGTCCTAAGACTATAATTTTTTGAATTTGAATTTAAAGAAAACAAACGAAGCGTACGTATACGTAGCTTTATATAAGTTTTTAGCTTTGCTTTTTTATGTAAATTCATAAATTGTTCACCTAAAGGCTCACATGTGGTAAGTAAAAATGTACTGTTAATGTAACATAATTATTTAGGCACAAATGAATGAATTACAGAGTATTTATTTGTGTTCTAAAACTTTAGCCGAATGTATAATTTATTTAGAACTAGCAGCTTTTTAATGTAAAAATATGTCACGCCAATTGGAAAGTCTAGTAGCCCAAAAAATTTAAGATAGATAGCTCAGCAGTAGCCTATGGCACGATGATAAAGATAAAGATATTTTATTTTGCAAATATGGGTTACACTTAAAGTAAATATATACAAGTTCAGCCATATCTTACCAGTTGGCATGCAAAAATAACATAAAGAAAAAAATTTATATAATACAGCCATCAAACCAATTACACAATTTTAAAAGTAAACAACAATTAAATTAGTAAATAATTTACAGTGCCACTTACATTGAGTCTATAAAACGTAATTTACATTTTATGTATCAGAAGGAAAAAAGGATGAGATACAACAAAATAGGTTAGAAAAAAAGATTTTTGACAGCTGAACGGAGCGGAAGGAAAATTTTTATATTCCATTAAAATACTATTTTTTTTTTTTGCTACAATTATTAATAGCCAACAGAGTGGTGACGATATCTGGTTGTATAAATATAAACGTGGTTTCACACGCACCAACGTTTGATCACTAAGAAAAGTGAAGAGAGCCAAATACGTCGAAACCGTTGAATCGGAAAAGAAAATTTCTTGCTGGCTGGTGTGAGGAGCACCGTTTCGGGCTCACCGAAGCGCACCGAAACGTACAGCTCTAATGTGCCACCATGCCGGCCTCCGCTAGCGCACTGGCCGATGGCAAAGCACCGCCGCACGGACAATAAAAATATTAACTAAAGTGCTTGACAAACGTCAGTGTCTATTGTGTTGATTGTTTTGATTGTTTTTGATATTATTTTTTAGTTACAAGTTTATTTTTAGTGAATTGAGTAATACGTGTCTAACGGTGGCAAAAGCGATGAGGAGGTAAGTGCCAGTCAACTTTACACACCGACTACCCTGGTGCGCTGCCCCATCTGTCCCCAAGCACGTTTGTTCAAAGGTGAGCGGGGCCTCAAAGTACATTTAGGAAAAATTCACAAAAACCAAAATGTACTTTCCGGCCCCAATACTTCCACCAGTACTACACAGAACAATCCCACACTAAAATTCCCTTTTGGCAGTATTTAAGTCAGTTAAAAAATTCCATTCCGATCCTGAAGAGAATTCCCCGTGGTGCGAGGCCTTCAGTGGCTCAAAACCTAGCACATTGCATAGGCCTTGTCATCCGGGAGAATTCCATTACGGCTTGGGAACAGCTACTCACTTTCCCTTATAGAATTCTACATGCTCAAGGAGACCGGCTTAAAAAAAAACTTTAACAACAAAAATTAAAGAAAACTGCAATATTTCGGCATCAAAATTAGAATACCATCCTCCAAAAGCCCACTGCAACAGCACCATCTTCCATCATGTAGAGTCTAAACTAAGGGAAGGTGACATCAGGGGAGCGTCCAGGCTCTTATTCAGTAGCAATGTGGTGGCGCCTTGCTCTGCCGACACACTCGCAAGTCTGCAGAGCAAGCATCCAGCGCCAGGGGATAACCTCTCTTTTCCTGAGCCACCTAGCGCTGACTCGGGCTTTCTCAGCATTACAGCCAAGGACGTGGTTGGTGCCGTTGGCTCCTTCCAGAGCGGGTCTGCTGGTAGTCTCGACGGCTTGACACCACAACATCTTAAGGATCTTGTGTGTTCAAGCGCCGGGGCGGCCGGCGACTCGCTTTTGAGCGGGCTAACGGCATTAACTAATCTCATGCTCTCCGGCAATGTGAACGATGCCATCGTCGATGTTTTGTATGGCGCTAATCTGTGCGCCTTACGAAAGCGGGATGGTGGCATTCGTCCCATTGCCGTGGGGTGCACGTACAGGCGTATGGCAGCCAAAATATGCTGTCGCCATTTTAACACCACCTTTTCTTGTAAATTTCAGCCACAACAGCTGGTATTTGGTTCTAAGGGAGGCTGCGAGGCTGCCGTACATGCCTTGTCAACGTACCTTGTCTTGAAGGTTGTCTTGAAGGTTGACCTAAAGAATGCCTTTAACTCAGTCAACAGAGACACCTTGTTGACACAAGTTAAATTGGAAACACCCCAAACCTACAATTTTCTTTGGCAATGTTACAGACACCCTTCTAAATTAATATACAAGGAACATCTTTTAGAATCTGCCGTCGATTGTCAACAAGGTGACCCTCTTAGACCACTAATTTTTAGTTTGGCCATCCATCCAGTTCTAAACCAACTAAATTCAAAATTAAACATCTGGTACCTAGATGATGGAACCCTGGGAGGTGACGTAAACACTGTATATCAAGATCTGGCATTCCTGAAATCGAAATTTTTATCCGTAGGCTTAGAGTTGAATACAAGCAAATGCGAAATTTTTATTAATGACAATTTAGATAAATCCTATATTCTTTCAAAATTCCAATATCTGGCACCCAATATCACCCAAGTTGAAAAAAGTTCTCTTCGCCTCCTGGGGTCCCCAATTTTAGATGACGGTTTTGATTCCTTTATACAGGAAAAAATTCAAAATTTTAATGATGTTTCAGACAGGCTACTCAAAATTAATATACATTCGGCTTTTACTATTATTCGATATTGTCTTTTTGTCCCTAAATTTACACACGCGTTACGGTCTTCACCTTTTTGGAAAAATCCGACTCCACTCATTCAAATTGACAAAATTATACAGAATACCCTAAGTAAATTTTTTAATGTGGCTCTGAACGACCGAGTGTGGCAACAGGCGTCCTTGCCTGTGCGCTTGGGCGGCCTCGGCGTTCGCAAAATTTCTGACGTAAGCCTGCCAGCGTTCTTGTCATCGGTCCACAGCACTGCAGAATTGACCAGGAAAATCTTAGCACCTACACTGGTTGATTCTGAGGTGCCGTGTAAGGCCGATGCCATGAACGCTTGGAGAAAGGCTTGTCCAGGAACTGAGTTACCCCGCAACTTGTTCTCTCAGAGGCAATGGGATGGGCCGCTTTGCAGCGTGGTACGAGAAAAACTCCTTAATACGTCGGCCAACGCTGCGGAGCGTGCTCGCCTGCTGGCTGTGGGAGAGTGGGAGTCGGGCCTCTGACTTCAAGCACTGCCATCGTCCAACATCGGTACCATGTTGGACGATACGACCTTTCGCTTCGCTACTTGCCTCCGTTTAGGCGCGTCATGTGTTTCTCCACATCGCTGTCACTGTGGAGAGGCTGTCGATAGCCTTGGTCACCATGGTCTGTCATGCAGCAGGAGCGCAGGTCGTATTTCACGACACGCCAACCTCAACGACATTCTGCGCCGTGCTCTTGTCACCGCAGGCATTTCAGCCCAACTTGAACCTCAGGGCTTGGCACGCGACGATGGCAAGAGACCGGACGGGATGTCTTTACTGCCGTGGAAGCTGGGTAGGCCTTTGGTATGGGACGTGACATGTGTCGATACCCTTGCGCCATCCCATCTTTCCAGCACAGCAGGTTGTGCGGGCGCTGCTGCTGCTTCAGCAGAGACCCTCAAACGGCGCAAATACGTAAATCTTGTAGGAGATTATGTATTTGAGCCGTTTGGGGTCGAAATCTTGGGGCCATGGGGTCCAAGTGCAAGATCCCTTTTTAGGGATCTTGCAAAGAGACTAATCGATGCCTCGGGTGACCAGAGGGCTGGCACGTATTTAGCACAAAAGATAAGTATTGCTATACAACGAGGCAATGCCGCCAGTCTTCTGGGCACGCTTCCGATTGACTGCGATGCGGATGACTTTCATGACGCCTTCTAAATTTAATTTTGATTTATGTTTCGTCTTGTATATATTAAATAGGCTTATTTTAATTTTAAGACATGATAAAATTTAATTTATGTAATATGTAACAATTAATAAATGGTTAGATACCAAGATGGATGTCAACTAAAACTTACTTCTGATGAAAAATCTGTAATATTGTAATATGCTTTATCTGCTAAGAATTTTCGTAAAGTTTTTTTAAATAACATGGTATTAAGTAATCTCCAAGATTGAGGTATTTTATTATATACGATCGGTGCCATACAGAAGACATTTTTGCGCATAAGTGCTGTCCTAGAAGTATGGAGACACATCATACTATTGTCGCTTCTATTACGTTGTACTACATCCGCGAGTCGTTCAAAACGGTTGGGATTTGTCTTTACAAACATTGCGACTTACAGCACATATAGGCATGGCAAAGTTAAAAAATTGTGTTTTTAAACAACGGTTCACAGCTGTCTGATGATGACGATAAAAGTAACAAAGTACCTCGAACTCCTCTCGAAATTGCTATAATTATGATAATATTTTCAATATATGATGTGGAAGCCTAACCTTTTTACATCACTATAGACCATAAGTATTACGTAAAAATTTCATCTCGTTACTTTGAGTCATTTGTGGTAAAAAAATTATCATGACAGACAGGCCTATGGATGGCTGGACTGGACGTAAACAAAGCAACCCATAATAAATGCGTTTTATCTTTCGAATAAATTCTACAGATGTAGGCCTAGTCGCTTTGTGGAGTACAGACTTTGTCATATTTCTGTTGCTCAACTACTTACTACAGAGTAACACATGATTATATATATTTTTTGTTTACAATATCTGTTTATAGATATTATTATGTGTATGAGGCATGCGTATGAATCTGTACTTCCGTCATTATGGTCAATCAATTGTATGTCGTATAAAGTATAAGTATCGGCCCCACGTTCTTTCTTATGGTTATTAATGATTGATTGATTGATCATTCTTTATTGTGCTCTACACTGTTGATACAAATCTGGTATAAATAAATTTAATGTAAATACATAGTAAATGCACAAGGGCGGCCTTATCGCAAAGTGCGATTTCTTACAGGCAACCTTAGGATGGACAGACTGTAAAAGAGAAAACGTTTTGATGTGTAGTGATTACATTTGTTTGGACACAATAATGGTTTTAATACAATACACATACATACATACAAAGTTATACATACATACATACATAAGGTAGATATGCAAATACCTATACATATAAATAAATACAATACTATACAATACTAACTAACTACATAATATACAATACTGTAAAATACATTTAATTATAGTTACATACCATACATACATATACTAACATAAACACAAAAATAAAGTGATAAAATAAAGCTTACAATGACAAATAATGTTTGTTTAATGCATTTTTAAATATGTTCGCTGTTTTTGCTTGCCTAATTTCAACCGGCAGCTCATTCCACAAACGGACAGCTTGAACAGCAAAGGATTTATCGTAAAAGTTTGTGGTATGTGCCGGCGGCATCTGCAGTCTCAAATCCACCGACGACCTCAAGGTCCACAAATGTGTGTCATGGAGGAACTTGAAACGTTCTTTGAGATACAAGGGGGTATTAGGATTAAACAACACATTATAAAGTAACATAAGAATATGAGTATTCCGGCGAAGCCGAATTGGGAGCCACTAGAGTCTAGATTGAAATTCAGATACGTGGTCATATTTGCGTAAACCAAAAATGAATCTAATACAGAAATTTTGGAGACGCTCCAGTTTATGAAGTTGGTCCTCATTAAGATCAAGATAGCTGACATCGGCATAATCGAGTATTGGGAGAAGCAAGGATTGTACAAGTGCAATCTTGGTGGTTGTGGGTAGACCCAGCAGAAGCAAACAGTTTACGACTGGTCTCCTGTACTTGAGTACCCCAAGATAACGTTTTATCCATATGGATACCCAAGTTCTTCACACTATCTGAGATTAGTTAGATGTTACTATCGAACTGAATCTGAGGCAGCTGAGACCAGTTGATTTTGGAAATCATCCTGGAACTGCCAATAAGAATTACCTGTGTTTTTGATGGATTTACTTTAAGGCCATATTTTTTGCTCCATGCACAGATATGCACCAAATCCGAGTTAATGTTAGAAAACGCTATTGAAATAGACTCAAGTGGCGCCTGTGAGTATATCTGCAAATCGTCTGCGTAAAGGTGGTAGGATGAAAGTAACAGTTTGGAGATAGAATTTATGAAAATTGTGAAAAGTAACGGAGACAGCACGCCACCCTGCGGTACACGGACAATTGTATTACACCATGAAGAGTACGACTCATCAACACGTATACGCTGTCGGCGTCCAAACAGGTAACTGTGAAACCAGTCAATTACCGTTGGAGATAAGTTAATCGAGCGGAGTATGGCAAGCAGGATGTGGAAATCCACGGTGTTAAATGCGTTGCTAAAATCAAGTAAGGACAAAAGCGTGAGTTTTCCACCATCCATGCCTAGCCTTATCTCATCAGTAATATGAAATAATGCTGTGGTAGTACTATGACCAGTACGAAAACCTGATTGGTAAGGATTCAGGAGAGCATTGTTGGAAAGGAAAGTACAGAGTTGTGTATGTACAAGACGCTCAAGAACTTTGGAAAGGAATGGGAGTATGGATATAGGACGGAAGTCAATAAAAGAACAGGGTTTTTTTTTTGGAATTGGAACTACCTGTGCATCTTTCCACGCTGATGGAAAGACGCCGCTGGTAACTGAGTAGTTTAGGATATGACAAAGGACAGGGCGGATTTCATCTAGGATAGGTAAGATCATGTTTCGACTAATACAATAATTACCAACAGCATTGGACGAGATTGAAATTATACTCTTTTTAACATCACAACCGGCAAATTGCTCGAAAACAAAAGGTGAATATCTGGGAGTTGGGATACGTGAAAGATCTCGTAGCGTGTTTGTTTTAGTTGTCCCATCAAAGTTGGACGAAGCAGTGAAATGTGCATTAAGCGAATCTATATTTATATCTTTAGGGATTGCGTCACTGCGCGACTTACCAACTCCCAGTGTTCTAAGATATTTCCAGATTTTAACTGGACCACCATTTTCAACTGAGTTGTGAATATGCTGGCGCTGTGCTTTCCTACACACCTTATTGCAGAGATTTCTGGCACTTATATATTTTTCTAAATTTGCAGGGGTTGGACGACATTTATACTTCGCCTTGGCAGCCGCTTTCTTTGACATAAAAATTTTGATCTCGTCAGTAAGCCAAGGTGCAGGCAGATGTTTTAATCTAATAGCACGGATTGAACATGACCTCTGCCAGATCCAATTCCAAAATGCAAAAATTGTCACTTTCCCGATAACACGGTACTTTCCTTCTATGGAGGCAACTGGGATGAGGTTTTCAGCTTTGCCCAAACTGGTGCAAACAAAGTCAGTGAATGGCTGCAATCGAACTCTCTAACCCTAAACATAAGCAAAACTAAATACATAGCGTATGTCTACAGACTTTGACCTCTTGTCTTGGCCTACGTTTTCCATTATGGCCCATATTTGCGGGCATACGCGCTCACAATGTTCGTGTGCTTTACTCGAACGGACGGACCACATAAAGTACCTCGGCATTACAGTGGACCAGTGTTTAACCTTTAAGTACCACATAAACAATTTAGTCATAAGAAATTATTTTTTATATTTAAAACTTTAAGACACGTTGCCGATCGACGAATCTTAAAAATGGTTTACTATGCCACATGCCAATCTCTCACTAACTATTGCATTTCATGGTGGGGCGGTGCAGCCAAATCATATCTAATTGAAGTTGAGAGGGCACAGCGTGCGATACTCAAGGTGGGCGCGGGACTACCCTATCGATTCCAACTACGGAACTGTATAGAGACTGGGATGACCTTACGGTTCGAAAGTCCTTCATATTCCATACCGTTCTCAAACAACATTCACTAACATCTTATGAGCCAATATGAGTGACGAGCAAGCGTCGCAAGGGCCAGATCTGTGCGACTCATCCTTATTATACATCACTGGCACACAGATTCTTCAACTTCTTAGGCCCATATCTCTATAATAAATTAAATACTTCTTTAAATATATACCCCTTAAAAGCACCAAATTATAAATCTACTGTCTCGGTCTATCTTAAAACACTGAACTACGATGAAACTGAGAATCTGATGTCTCCTGTAATCTAATCTGTTCAGTGCTACTTCGGATAGTCTATTCCACTACTCGCAAACTCTTACACACTCTTATTAACCATAATACAACCACACCAACACTATACACACACGCTCCCACACACACACACACGCACGCACGCACGCACGCACGCACACACACACAGACACTTAGACACACATATATTAACTCAACAGTAACTCAATCTGGCTTAACAAAATTGTTTATACCGTTTTTTATATATTATTTTTTCATTTTTGTTATTATTGTTACTTTGCTTTTTTGGTTATTTTATTTTCTGGGTAACAGTAACTTTACTAGACCGCTACTTCTTTAAATGTACTATAGCTGCAGGAGGGTCTTAGTGACCTGTGACACAGGTTTTTACACCTACTTTAGGCACAAATCTCTCACAATGTTAGTTCATGTGTAGATTGTAAGCGATATGTAACTATTGTAACATTATACCAATTCTCGTATAGTGAAGATAATTTTTTTAATATAAGGACCCATCGCAGGACGTGAATTTTGAATTATGAGATGCCAGTTGTACTATTAAAACCATAGCATCGTATTTTTTCTGTTCTGCAATAAGATTTTAAACATCTTTTATTTATTGGGCCGCAATTCGCATTCTGCCAACCATGCATTTTTGCCTTAACAAAATGACAATCGCAGTAAATTCTCGAAAATATTTTTTAATATAATTTACTATAAATCTTTTTGTGGCGTGCAAACATTGCCGTGTAAAGCCTATTCGAATGTTATAAAATGTTCATTCCGATTTTCTGTACAAAGTTTTTCAGAAAGAAAAACATAACTAATACATGACTAATATTTTTTTTATTTAAATCGCTTTAACACTGTTTTCACGAAAATAATAATGTTGGGTTGCATCAATAACAAAGTGTGTAATTTTTTGAACAATAACATGTTGTTAAAAAATAATACACTTTGTTTTCACAAACAGAGAAAGTAGGTATTTATATAAAAATCACTTAATAGTTTAATACGACCCAAACAAATAAAAATATTCCATTCAAACTTTTAAGTGATTTACCTGGTTGTTTTATGCCTAGAAATGTGGCGTTTTTAATGGATTTGTTTAACCTAACCTTACCAAGTAACGCTATGTTTTAACAAAACTAAAAACGTGAATATCTTTTGTATATTTGCCCAATTCGGAGTAAGCCATATATTTTCGATACTAAATGCAGTTTTCAGCATAATAGCTTTGTAATATCACCCACACCAATTTTATCACATTAGCGTGAACACGCAAAAACCACCAACCGTGGTTTTAATAACGTAATGGTGTCTGGACACCACCCTTAATTCGGTTTTCCACTAGTCAATTACGAATCAAGCATTGCCCAGAATATCTGAATGAAACGTTTTTATTAATTAAAAAAGATACAGTTACAAATAACAGACAAAAATAGTAAATGATCACCAAAATGACACCTGCATTTTATAGTAAAATTATAACCAAATATTTAACATTTCGCTATCCTATTTAAGCAAAATAACTCCAAATAAATTATTGTTAACCCAAAAGTAGTAAATGATCACTAAAATTAAACCAGCATTTTAATGTAAAATTATAACCAACCTGTATGAAATACCAACACATAAATTGGATTTGGTTACACCACCTACTTTAATAAACTAAGTTGACGGAGCCTTCTATTTTTGAATTAAGGGTCACAAGAGAACCTATCATAACCTATTTATTTGGTGATCATTTACTACATTTGGTGTTCAAATACAATTTGAAGTGCAGTCGTGACTAAAATAGCTAGTACTATTGCAATTTTAGACTTTATTTTTCTGGCAAAGCAGTTTAGGGTAAAGCAGTTTAGGTTAGTAATTATATTTAAACCCATTAAACTTTCCATTTTAAAGTAACCGTACCCCTTCTAATCAACGTAAAGCAAAAATATTGGCGGAGGTATTTCACGAAATATCTTTGAGCTACCGTTTGTAGTTAATTTGTTGGGTGGCTTTGTTTATGCCATTTAAACATCAATATTTAAAACGAATATTTCGTCACCTCCTACGTATAACATCGTAACTGACAAAATGACGAAAATGACATTTTTAGATTTTTGTTTACCTTGTATCACGGACTATCGTTTGATATAATAAAAACAATATTATTTATAATAGAACCCAAGATATAAAGACTGCATATAATCGTATCTTAATCTTTAGCGTAGTAATATATTGTATAGCGCAACTACGATACATTACGCGGGAAGGGGGATACCTATGAGCTGCGCGAGGTAATGGTAAGTTTAAGTACCGATAGAATGGATGGAGCGGGAGAAGGGATGTTCGTGGTTGCATTAAACGGTTTGATTCATATTATTTAATGGACAAATGAGATAGTATAGCTATCAATGATTTCATCTTGATCGTCTTACAAATAATTGATGCAGTAATTAAACCAGTATAACAAAATTATTACTTTGATCTACAAAACCAAACATACATAATTAATAATTTTATAATGAATTGTGTACCTTTAACTCTTTTGTGGAAGTTGTACGAACGTACAAGGTAAGTGGAATGTCTTAAAACATTAATTACCAATAAACAAACTAATTGTCTGAAATAACATAATACCCACAGTATTATCTCGTATGTAGGTCTTACTATATTATACATTGATTTTAGATACCTTTCAACTATCGTAAGTAATGAATTACAATATGTTATTATTGTCAAAATGTAAATTAGGTTTGTGTATTTTGACTTACGATTATTTACGCCGGCTTGTGTTAGTCTTTTTATATCCTAAGTTATACTTAAAATATTTTACATCGAAACAAAACGTAAGTTACTATAGTAATCGCTTGAAAAAACCTCAATAAATTGATTAATTTGGTTTTTGTTTTACAAAATCACCGACCCCTTTAACCGCTTGCCCTCTCAACATTTTAAAGTGACAAATTTCAAGTGCGCGCCGCCACTTGAACACGGGCGCGCTCAATAAATTAGTTTTTGTTCGATTGTAAATAACGTGAGAGGAGTGGTGTTTGATTTTTCTGCAACCTAATGAATGACTCATTCTAATGGTACGAAACAAATTACGTTTGAATGAAATGTTTACTTTAGGCGAGCAGCCGTAACGTAAACAATGTCGTCTTTAACGACTTACTCGACACTATTGTTTATCATAATAAAAGTTTTAGCTGAAAATTGCTTGTTTTTGATTTTTCATATACCTGGTGATATTATCTATGTAGTAAAATAAGTCATAGCATTACTTGCTTAAAAATTATTTAGATGTAAGCATTTGAAAAAAAATATATATTTCGCTGACTTTGCATTCCGCGCGCGGGGCGTAATTATGGATTAAAAACATCATTGTAAACAAATTATGTAATTATATATGATACTTTTATGTATCAATTGTAAATTAACTGAATAATTATGAAGTTACATAAAAAAAATAATTGTGTATTACTTTAATTCTAGACAAAAAATATCGTAAAACCGGCATAGTTCTTTTATTTTATGTAAAACAGTTTAAGTACATATGTATGTCTATAAGGTTACATTTATGCGTTGTATTACTTTTTTGTAGCCCCGAGTGTCCCTGCGGAAACATATAAAATATTAAATTCATTGAGAAATACTAATAGTGTGGGTTATGACGGTTTTTCAACGAAAGTTATCAAAAGTGTTGTTGGCGAAATCTGTACACATTTGAGTTATATTATAAATCTAAGCATAGATACAGGTATTTTTCCAGAGGCACTGAAAATATCAATTATAAAACCGTTGTTTAAAAAATAAGATAGGGAACATATGCAATACTACGGACCTATCTCCCTCATAAGTATTGTATCAAAAATATTTAAGAAACATATAATATAAACAATTATACACCTATCTTTAGAAAAATAATATACTTACCCAAGAACAGACGGGCTTTCGTAATAATAAAACAATAAAAATGGCTATTTATTTTATTTATTTTTTTATTTATGTATTTCTCATCAATACACACATATTTACAGGTTTATACCCAATGCAATGGTGTAGCAATCGTAAATGAAAACATTCTTATCATATTTTTATACCTATGATTATTATGACATATTATTATAACAGATCTTAAACAGAGCTATCCTTGTGAGCAGACTCAGAGCACAAAAAATGTCGACATCATTAGCTATGTGGTTAAGTACACAGAGGGCTTGCGTGAGCGGAGCCTGCTGTAGCAAGTTAGTGCGAGCGCGCGGCACCGCGAACAGTCGTACCTGTCTGCGACGCCACACATATCGGTCAGGGACAAACAAACCAACGCTCGCCAATATGTCTGCGTTGTGTAACTTACCTCTAAGTACGTTGAAGATGTATGTACGTTACAAGTGTGAGCGTCCTCCTGACCCTTAGCTCGTTGTAGCCAACCATACCCAAAATAAATAACGTTGGAGAGATGGGATGATTTCATGTATATAGTAATAGTAAATGTAGACAAAAACATTCCTGCTAGCAACATATTTTGCGATATGGCGCAGGCGTTCGACTACGTTTGGAACGATATTTTGATTAAGAAATTAGAAGCTTACGGCATCCGGGGTAACGTTTTGCGTCTTATAGAATCATATATTATTAATAGAAAACAATACGTAGAAATAACCTCAATAAACACACACACAACTTAATCGATCATCTGGTAGAGTAGTCAAATACGGTGTGCCTCAAGATAGTGTTTTGGGACCTTTATTGTTTATTATATATATCAATGACCTACCCAAAAATATCAACCAATACGTGACACTATTTGCAGATGATAGTACCATAACTATTCCATGTAAAAGTAAAGATACCTATAATGATGATATTAATAATTCCCTAATATCGATGATACAATGGTTAGAAAACAATAATTTAAAAATCAATTAGGAAAAAACTAATATTATGCACTTTACACAAAGAGGATCTACTATGTCTAACCGGAATACACACTACAATAATAAAATTATTAATGAAGTAAGCAATGCGAAGTTTCTTGGTGTAATCTATAATATAAACATGAATCGCTGAATATGTTGCTAAGCACAAATCTCGAGAGCAGCTGAACCGATTTCGCTAATTATTTTTTCATAATATTCCTTGAAGTACGAGAATGGTTCGTACGGGGAGAAAAATTAAAAATCAAAAAATAAAAATTTAAAAATCGACTGTTAGGCGGTACGAAGTTCGCTAGGTTAGCTAGTTATCGATAAAAAACAAAATTGGAAAACGCACACAGAGGCCTTAATAAGAAAAATAAGTAAATCTTCTTACGCAATATAATATAAATAAGACAGGGGGATGTCATATCCCCGAAACTGTTTACCACTGTGCTGGAGGATGTTTTCAAGCTTCTGGACTGGAATGGACTCAGCATCAACATCAACGGCGAGTACATCACTCACCTCCGATTCGCAGACGATGTCGTAGTCATGGCTGAGACCACGGAAGACCTAGGCACAATGCTCGATGGCCTCTGTAGAGTCTCCCAACAAGTAGGTCTTAAGATGAACATGGACAAGACGAAAATCATGTCGAACGTCCATGTTGTACCTGCTCCTATTCAGGTTGGGAACTCTACGCTCGAAGTTGTCGACAAGTATATCTACCTGGGACAAGTAGTCCAATTAGGTAGGTCCAACTTCGAGAAGGAGGTCAATCTTCGAATCTAACTCGGTTGGGCAGCGTTCGGGAAGCTACGACATATCTTCTCGTCCGATATCCCGCAGTGTCTCAAGACGAAAGTCTTTGACCAGTGTGTGTTGCCAGTGATGACTTACGGATCAGAGACGTGGT
Source organism: Euclidia mi (assembly GCA_944739405.2). Lineage (NCBI taxonomy): Eukaryota > Metazoa > Arthropoda > Insecta > Lepidoptera > Erebidae > Euclidia > Euclidia mi. The sequence goes on along the minus strand of OX123186.2, from coordinate 39,468,405 downwards.
CGCTCACTATGGGCCTTATCAGAAGGCTCAAGGTCACTCAGAGGGCGATGGAGAGAGCTATGCTTGGAGTTTCCCTGCGAGATCGAATCAGAAATGAGGAGATCCGCAGTGGAACCAAAGTCGCCGACATAGCTCTCCGGATAGCCAAGCTGAAGTGGCAGTGGGCAGGGCACATAGCTTGAAGAACCGATGGCCGTTGGGGCAGAAAGGTTCTGGAGTGACGGCCACGTACCGGATTACGCAGCAGAGGTAGGCCCCCCACAAGGTGGACCGACGATCTCGTCAAGATCGCGGGAGGCGGTTGGATGTGGGCGGTTCAAGACCGCTCAGTGTGGAGAACCTTGGGGGAGGCCTAAGTCCAGCAGTGGACGTCATTTGGCTGATATGATGATGATAAACTATTGACTCTACCTTCTCATTATATTTTGAAAAGTGCAATGTTTGTTAAGAGCAATCCTAACTTATTTCCACGTATGTCTCATGCGGTCGTTCGTAATAGACGCGATAACAGTAAACTTCGCCTACATAAGTCAAAAACTACTCTTATGCTGTGGAAAGAACATAATAGTCATTTATTTGAAAACAAACTAAGTAATTTCCTTGTAAATAAAGCCTACTATAATATTTAACATTTTCTGCATGAAAACATTGACCACTAATTTCTAACAAATTATTACACACTGAGTTACTGCTAATTAAACGCAATAAAATGGAATTTATAAAATACCCAAAAATAATAATATTTAAGAAATTGATTAATGTATATATCAATAAAAATATTGTTTAATTACATGGTAAATAAATGTAGTGTTAGTTTAGTAGTCATATATTTAGATTTTCTTTGGCTGTATGTTATATATTACAATTCATTAATATAAATTTATAAGGCGAAAGATAATTACCTAGTATTGTTTAAAATATTATTGTATATATTTGTACGCTGTAAAGGCTAAACATGACTGTCTAATAACAGCTTGGCTGCCCGCGCGATGTCGTAAATCAGTCGCCACTTGCCCGCGGCATCACGCGCTTTGTAACTCGATTGCCCGCTAAAGAGAACGTACAATATCCCTCGCATGCCCCGCCGATTTTCGTTCCTGCGACCGCCCGGCGCGGAGTCGTAAATCGTTTCTTAGACCTACATTGCTTTTGTAACACTACCAAGTGTTATGTTTTTTATCTTAAATATGAGTTAGGCTATAAGATGTTATATTTTGTTTGTCAGATAATTACTTTTGTGTTGAGTTATGATGCGCTGAACTTCGTGATGGTGCGATTCGAACTTTGTGATGAATTTAAAGGATCATAACTCAAAAATGAAATCGATGACATATGGTTTTTAATTTAAAATTACGTTACTTATATAATACGTAATAAGATGAGAAATAGAAACATACATTCGTCCAAACAAAAAAAATTATTTCAGAACCCTTGATTATGAACAATAATCTGGCGCCACGCGGCGTAATTTCTGTTAAATTGCACAAGTCTAAGATGCACAAATACCATCTTTAGGCTTGAAATAAAAATATTACAACATAAACAGTCTAATATTCTCTTAAAATAAAAAAAAATCATTGCGATATCATTCACCACGACTGAGAAATAAGAAAGTTAGTACAACAATTCCCATTCCCACAGTGATATCAGTGGTTGTGGCACACTGTAGCCGTTCTGCTTTTTTTGTTCTACATACTATATAATACAAAAATAGCAATTAGCGTGGCACAAAATGCTTGTAATGATCTTTCTAAAAAGGTATCACACTTGTATATTGTAACACACACACACATTGTACAAAATATGTTTAAACGTAAACAAAAAACAACTGCAACGCTACAGACGCAATACTCAAGCAGTCAACTGTCAAACGCTTTTTTTATATTTTTCTCCTTGGTTTGGATACTTGGCTTTGTATATTTTGGAAGAAAATTTAAAGGAGAAGCGAGATAAATTAATATACATTGACCTTAGAACGACAGAGACGAATATATTACATGAATTGGAGCGCGGATGCCATGTCGACCAGTAGTCGACACGGGCAAGAAACGGACTAAAACGCATGTCGACTAGCGGTCGACATGGGCAGTCAAAGGGTTATTATTTCCTTTAACAACTTGCATGCATAACTATGTATGTATACTCATGTTAATACAAATAAAATGATCTTTAACTTTAAGAAAACACGTTCGGAAACGCGTAATACCCTAAAATTTAAAGATAGTTGTAATAAAGAAATTAGGTTTTTTTTTAATGTTATTGTTTATAATTATGTTGAATTTATTCTTGAATTATAATAGAAATAAGTCTAGTTTACTGTATAAAATTGGTATTGAACGAGTACATTTTTATTTGGAATTTCAACAATGATACATTTGAAAAATAAACATCAGGGACGCGGTATCAAAACGCGATGAAAAAATAGCGGGAATAAAAATTTATTTTTTATTCGCTGATGCTTATAGCGTATAGCGTAATGTGTTATAAACGTTATTTCAATCTATTCCTGTTCATTTCTATGTCTCCTAAGTAATATGTGTTCTCACTGCTGAGGTGAAAAGTTGTGTGTGCTACACGAGAACACTTTGCTCTCGTGTAGCACGCATAACTTTTCGCTCGCATCTCGTGCTGTTGAGTCCCTCACTACGCTCAAGATTCTTACTTTAAATCACTCGCTACACTTGTGAATCAATCATAGAATCCTTCGCTTGCTTGGGACTGAAAATCGGCACTCGAAACAAAAAAACAACTTTGCTCTCTTGTTGCACAAATAACTATTGTACAACCGTACTCATGAGCGGACCTTGCCATCCATTCATATTTCAAACAGTTATTTCCTGCTGTATTGAGGTATTCTATCCGCTCAAAGAAGGCAATTTGAATCCCTAATGGCCTAATGGATTAATAACTTTTTCAGTTTTGTCTCTGTCCTACAAAGCAAGTCTCAAAGAATTTACTGTATTTGCCTTCAATTCCCGACAAAGAAAATGAAGAGAATTTCTAAGGAATTCTCAATTGCAATTGACAATTTAAATAAATGCCTCTCTTTGCTTAATTGCGATTAAAACGTTAGGAAATAAAATTAATGACATCAAAGTGTAAAAGTTTTACTGCAAGTTTGAAATGAAAATTGCGAAAGCGTTGCAAGGAAATAAAATAAGATGTAACGTATGTCCGGTACTTACCGCGTTGCGTCACAGTACCGCCCATACGCTCGGCCAATCAGAGAAGGCCATCGTCCACGCTCACGAAGCCTGACCAAATATGGTCATGCACGGACGCCAACTCTGATGGAGGGCCGGTATATAAAGGGGCCGATAGAGAGGCCGGCACCGCTACTCTACTACCTACCTACTATAACTAAGCGTACCTACTGACCCTACGTAAGCTACTACATTTACTGCGTTAGCGTACTGCCATCTCTCTACCTGCTAGCTGAGGCCGGCTGACGCCGCCTGCCTGACTCTATTGGTTGTGGCTCTCCTAATGCTGCCTTCCTTAAGGTTCCAGGTCTACCTTGGAAGCTCCGGGCTACACTACCTAGACCGCTACACTTCCTGCATCGCCTTCGGCGTCACCTCTGCCGAAGAGTCTGGCCTGCCCTGCTCATCGCACTCAGACCGCCGGCGCCTGCCAGCTGAGCCAACGGCCTGCGAGGATCTGCCGCTACGCGCAGCCATTCGAGCAACCTGCCCTGCATACTACCGGAAGGAACAGCGTGGGAGACTGCAGCCCTTAGTGTTCAGGCCAGTGTCGTGTTGTTGGTTGGTCATACTCGGCATAGGGAAGTGAGACAATACTCGGCATCAGTAGGTAGTAGAGCCTTGCTGACTTCAGCATTAATGGGCCGGCTCGACCGGGGAAGTACCACCCTCTCACAGAAAATCGACGTAAAGTAACAGTACCTAAACTGTTGCGTTTCGTTCGGTGAGTGAGAGTGCCGGAGGCCCTATCCCCTATTCCTTCTCCCTCATCCTATCCCTTTTTCCAACTCCAAGGGGCGGCAACGCACTTGTGACTCCTGTGGTGTTGCTTGTGTCCATGGGCGGCGGTAATTGCTTACCATCAGGCAATCCGTCTGCTCGTTTGCCGCCTATTAACATAAAAAAAACGCATCTGGAACCTCTACTGCGTTTCAATACCAGAACCCGTTACAAAGAAATTAAATCTCTCCCAGTGAATTTATAGAAATACTTTTAAGCTCTAAAAATATTTAATGTGTCAGACCGGTCTAAAATAACGTGTTAGTTCGTAAGCGGTGAGAACATCATATAGGTACTAGTAATGCAGTTTTTTGTTAAGTTCCTGTCTTATAAACTTAAACGGAAAAATACAAAATCGAATCAAGGCAAATAAAAATATTTTTTTTAAATGTCTAAATCTAGGATTTAGTCTGGTGTCATACAAAGTTCGAGTTATGGAATATGGCTTATTTTGTATCAATATATTTTTTTACCATAAAATTGCCAAAAGCTTCTTATGAAGCCTCTAGTAACGGATCAAAGCCTTTTCCCCATCTTCGTAGCACTATCCCGGGGCAGCTATCGCAGAAACCCCTTCGGACAAGTCATGCAAAAACGCTTTCAAATCCCAACGTAGATATGACGAAAGTACTTTCCCTCCTGACATAAAACACAGGAATAGCTAGAGTCTTTTTTCACGCTAAATTGAACTAAAAGGCTTTCAGTACCAGACAGAGGATGCGGCCGTCGCCGGACTTCCGGTTTTACGTGCATCAGCCTTTACATGCAGTTTTTCTCTCGTCCACTCTTATTTATAGCCTTCTTCAATTCCCGGTGGCGAATTTTCTTGCATTTTGTGAAGTACATTTTTAGACGTACAGTCTGAATTGTTTTAATCTTTGTCATCTTCTTATTTCTCTTAGCGTTATCCCAGTTTCAATCTGGGGTCCGCTTTCTAGTCTAACCGGATTTGACTGAATATTAGCTTTTCCACGGAGCGACTGCCTGTCTGATCGGATAGCGATATTCCATGGTTTAGACTAGTGTCAGTTTTGTTTAGAAGGTACTGACGCCCTGTAACGATTGTCAGAGATCTTCATGACAACCGGGACCGACGGCTTAACGTGCTCTCCGCGGCACGGGACAAGCGATAATTAACAATTCAATACGCACATAACTCCGAAAAGTCATTGGTGCGCGCCGTGGATTCGAACCCGATACCCTCTGCATGGCAGTCTGTTGGTATATCCACTCGGCTATCGCCGCTTTAATCTTTGTCATCGATGTGAGAAATTTATTTTACCATATTTACTGTAAAACATACCCGGCAATGTTTACCGGAACGAAAATAAATAGATATTATTGATAATCAAAAAAATATAACATTTTCATTTAACCTTTTCCGAAATTGACATACAAAGAGCTAGTTAACTTCATTATTCTTCTGCTTTGCTTAGATTTACGTGCTATATTTCTATTAATAAACCTTTGAGCTGTGTTTTCTCATCAAGGTATTGATTTATATTTTAAAAAATACTTACACGAGTTAGGTTGTGGGCGGAGGCCGAAGGGTTTTTAAAAAGAAAACACTAGGTGTGTTCGGCTTGAAGAGCAGACTAAGACTGGTTTATTTATTAATAAAAAGCTTACAGCTAAATTATAATAACAAAGGATGTCTTATATTACAGATAGCGGTCTTACTGAGAACCGCTTCCAATAACTCTTATCTTAATAACAGAGGGCCGTTATGTACGGACTGGCTATGTCTATATAACTCCTCCCCCCTTAAGATGGAGGCGCACCGTAGGCTGCGACTGAAGCTGAAGATTTTCAGGTTCTGGTTGCTTGACTGCGAGTTGCGCCGATCTAGGTTTCCACCAATATTTGTAGATTGCTGTACCGGCGCCAGCTAGGAAGGCTATGATGTAAAGTGTAATAGATGACCAACTGGGTGTATTAGAGATGACCGCTGCGTTTTCCTCGGGAAACTGGATATTTTCCGCTTGATGTAGGGCGTTTTTCAGGTTGTCTAATTCTATGTTTTCCAGATTGATCTTTATAGGTACGACTTTTAGGGTGTGATGAGCTCGTGGTAGTGGTATTGTTTCTTTGATATTGACGTATTTCTGATGCGTTTCTAGGGTTTTGTCTAGTACTTTGATTTTGCAGTTGCTGTTCGTGGTTATGAGGAAAACTCCTTGGCTTCGTTGATATTGAACGTCGTTTCCGCAGATGGTTTTGATGACTTCTTCTTGTTTTATAACTACGATCCAACTGTTGTCTTGTATTTGTCGTACTATGTGGTCCTGGTAGGTTGCTGTTGCGTATGTGCAGTTATGTGGTTCCTGATGCTGTATGAGTTGTGCTATGCAGTCTGTGGAGTGCAGCAGGGTTTGCCATTCGAGATGTCTGCAGATGACCTCGTCCTCAGCTATCTTGATGCAGGGCTCATGGGGGTATGCAAACTCGTCATTTCCCAAGACAAGGTAAGGATTTTTGGTAATAAGGATTGTGTTGTTGTTGTTCGGGATGGAATATAGGTGTAATAGGTTATAGGGTTGCTCTGCGACTATTGGTATTTCCAGTATGAAATTAATTGTCTCATTAGTACTATATGCTTTTACTGTTATAGCTTTTTCCCACAAGTAGATGTTTTTAATGTTTGGGGCGAAAGCTAATTGACCTTCTATTTCATTTTGTATTTGGTTTAACTCATCGACTAGATAAGCTGGGTCGATTATACTAGGGTGCATCCTTTCAAGGTGTGAAAATGTTAATGCGTTTTCCAATGTTTCTAACCTGTCGTAAAGCTGCTGAAGCGAACTCTTAATGTTATTAAATATGCTTGATGTGAGGAAGTTTGTTTCTAATTCAGTTTCTTTATATGAATATCTATCTATGGCTCTGTATATTTCCATTTGATTATTTTTAATGTGGCTTAAGCTTGTTTCATACTCGTGCATGAATTCTTGCATAATGCTTATTGTCTTTTTCTGATTGACGTTGTTGCTATTTAATGACGATTGAATGTTTTTAATCTCATTTTCAAACTTGATTGCATCGTTTTGATCGAGGTTACCGGTGATCGATTTTATAACTGAACCTAATCCGTTTATTAAGCCACGCCTTTGTCTGTAACTAGACTTATAACCTATGGTTTCTAAACCTAAATATACTAATCTACTTTCTATCGTATCGATAAGATACTCTATTTGCTTAATACTAACGCTATTTTCTAGGGTGCTATTTTGTTTTAACTTTAGAGTGAAATAGTTACTACATATGTCTACGTAAATGTCTTTGAATAAAGTTGTATTATATATTACGGCTAGGTGATAGGTGCCTATTTGGCTTTGTGCTTTAGCTTCTGTTAATACTAATATTCCATTATGGTTGTCTATTGGCTGTATGATTGCTGTGGCTGCGGTGAGCCGGAGCACTGCGACGAGGGCGATGGCGTACCTGAAACATTTTCAGGACGCCTTAGTAACCGGAACTGGACTCTAATTGATTTGGCGTTAACGTGTTTTCCTATGATTTCAGCTATTTGTTCGGGGTGTATTCTTATTATTGTATACGGACCTAGGTATTTAGGTTCGAGCTTATTGCTTCTAGCTGTTTTTGCTACTTGCTTGTAAACTATGTCGCCTACTTTGAACTGTGCTGTTTCTGTGTTTTTATTTGCTCTATCTATTGCATGTTGCTTTTCGCTTGATAATTTGCTGTTAATGAGCTTCTGTGTGCTTTCCATTGTTTGCTTATGCTTTAAAACGTACTCTTGATAAAATTCTTGAGGGCAATGTAATTCTAATGGGTTTCTACTATCAGTGTGACCGTATAATAATTCAAAGGGCGTAAAGCCGGTTGCCGAATGAATGGTACTATTGTAAGCTATGACGGCGTATTTCATGAGGTTAATGGGTTCATCTTTATCGGTTATTCTTTGTATTCTTATCATTTCGGCTAGAGTAGAGTGTAACCTTTCTATCGGTGAGTTTGAATTGGGGTTGTATGGTGTAGTGAAATGAATGTGTATATTGTGCATTGCGCATATCTCGGTAATTACTTCGTTATCGAATTTAGTGTCGGAGTCCGTTGTTATCTTTTTCGGTACTCCTATTACTGAGAATATACTGAGTAATGCCTCGGCGATATGTATGCTGGTTGAAGCGGATAATGGGATTGCCTGTGCATATTTTGTGAAATTATCTATGATAGTTAAAAAGGTTGTGCCGCCACTGCTGTATAGGTCCATGAACATATGTTCCATTGGCTTGTGTGGTGTATCTGTTAATGATAGGGGTAATTTTAAAGGGTTGCGTTCATACTTGCTTTTTAGGCATTTTTCGCATTTATTGATGAATTTTTGTATAGATGATAACATGTTTGGCCAGTGATAGTTTCGGTGTATGTGTTTATATGTTTCCTGAATACCTCTGTGTATGGTTTTTCCCTCGTGATATTTCCTTATTAAATCTAGTTGTTCGGAAATATTTTCTATGAGTGTTACTCTGTTCATGCATCTAATTAATTTGGGTCCGCGATTACTGAATGTTCTTTTGTATACTTCGCAAAATAATGGGTAGTATTCTTCGTGATGGAAAAAACAATGGAAAACTCTATCCGGAATTGTATGTTCTTTTAGGAATTGAATTATTTGGTCTTTAGTGTTATTGATGGGTATCCAAACGTCTTTAATTATTGTTTTACCTTTTGACCTATCATCTACTCTGTAAGTGTCGCCAGGTGTTTTTCTGATGTGAAACTGTTTTAATTGTCTGTCGATTGCGTCGTCTATTTCGGGTATTTTGTTGGTAATGGGTTCCGTATTCTGTTCGGATTGTGATATTTGTGGGATGTTTTCCTGTGATGAGTTTTTCTGTGACTGATTTACGGTGTCGGGGGTGATAGGCATGTCTAATAGTGTCCTAATGTCTATGTTGTCTAAGTCAATGTCAACGTTTGATGTACTAGGCTGGGGACCGCTCGTGCTGGGGTCAGTTGCTACTGTATTATGATTTAGGGTCTGTATTCTCGATAAAGCGTCTGCGTTAGTGTTGGTTTTACCTTTTTTGTACTGTACATCGTAATTATATTCTGCTAATCTCAAGCGCCAGCGTGTGAGTTTAGAATTTGGGTCTTTCATAGACATAATCCAAGTAAGTGGTCTGTGATCTGTGTAAATGGTGAATGGTTTGCCATATAGGTAGGGGCGAAAATATTTAATAGCCCATACAATGCCTAATAATTCTTTTTCTACTGTGGAGTATCGTTGTTCTGTGTCGGATAGCGTACGTGAAGCGTATGCCACTGGTTTATCTGAGCCTAATTCGCCTTGTGATAGTACCGCGCCAAGGGCTACGTTCGATGCGTCAGTAGTGAGAATAAATGGTTTTTCGAAGTCTGGATATTGTAGTATAGGTGCATTGATAAGTACTTCTTTGCACTTTTCGAATGCTTGGGTGTACTCGGGTGTTAAAGTTATTTTGCTACCTTTCTTTAAACATTTGGTCAGTGGTTTAGTGAGCTTTGCGAAGTCCTGAATAAATTTTCTGTAGTAGCCTACAAGTCCTAAAAATGATTTTATTTCTTTCTGAGTCTTAGGTATTGGGAACTTTTTTACTGCCGCTATTTTATCTTCGTTTGGCTGAAGGCCTTTGTCTGTGAGCGTATGCCCTAGGAATTTAACTTGTTTTTGCAAGAATTCTGATTTGTTTAGCTGAATTTTGAGGTTATGTGATCGGAATCTATCGAAAACTTGTTTACATTTATCTATGTGCTCTTGTAAGGATGTACTATATATGATGACGTCATCGAGATACGTTAAAACGTTATCTATGCCGCGTAACACGGAGTCCATTAATCTTTGAAACGTACTCGGTGCGTTCTTGAGACCGAAAGGCATTCTGAGGAATTCATAATGTCCTCGATCGATTGTAAATGCGGTTTTCTCTACGTCTTTAGGGTTCATTTCGACTTGATGGTAGCCAGATGCTAGATCTAGTGTAGTGAAGTATTGGGCACGTCCTAGTTTGTCTAGAATATCGTCTATGTTAGGCAACGGGTATTTATCTTCTATTGTTTTTTCGTTAAGCTTCCTATAGTCAATAACTAACCTGTACTTTTGTTCTCCTGTTGCGTCTATCTTTTTAGGTACTATGTGAACTGGGCACGACCACGGGGAGTTACTTTCCTGGATAATATTCTGTTCTAAAAGCTTACTAATCTGTTTTTTAATCTCTTCTCTTTGTTTAGGGGCCTGTCTATAATTTCGAACATAGATGGGTTTGTCGTCTGTAAGTCTGAGTTGGTGTTTGATTTCATGAGTAAAAGTTAAAGGGATTTCTTCACAGTGAAATATATCTCGATAATTATAACAGAGTTTTCTAATTTCGCGGTTTTCCTCGGGGTTCATATGATCGGTTCTTAATCTGTCTAAATTTTGTTTCAGTATTCTATCTATTTTCCTATCTGTGTCCCTAACGGAGGTGACCGGGGTGTGACCTGTATTTTGTTTCTTAATATTTAAACGCTGTAAGTTTATGTGACAACTATTTTTAAACGTTAGTTCCTTATCGGTTGTATTAATTACGGTAGTGAGTGCTACGCCTTGTCTTACCGATACCAATGCTGGCGGGAAGATTAGGCCGTTCTTTGTTGATTTGCCGTCCGAATAATAATCGCCTTCTTCGTAGTTACAAAGGAGGTTTATAACTTGTTCACTTTTGGGCTTTATTTTTGTACATGATTTTATGTCGTCTCTAATAGGAATGGTAGCGTTGTCTGTACGCAACACCATGTTTTTAATGTCTATCTTACAATTTAGTGGAACTAAAAGATCTAAACCTAATAAGCCTACAAAATCTGAGTCAAAATTGAAAATTAAGAATTTATGGGTTATGTTTACGTTAAAAAGTTTTTCTGGAAGTTTAATATATGCAACCTGCTTATGTTTAGAGGTTCCATGAGCTGTTTTTATGTAATGCGTTTCATTTTTAATTTTACAGTTATTTTATGCTTTTTACTTAAGATTCGCGGGTTTATCAAAGATTGCGAAGCGCCTGTGTCTAATAAAAATCCACCACCTAATTCACTTATGTAAATATAGGGGAGGCGATTGTAATTTTGAATAATATTCATGAGAACTATGTTTTTAGTTGTTTTTCTAGATCTAGGAGAAAATTTTCATCTAGATCATCCTCGGATTCGATTTCGTCGTCGTCCTCGGATTGACTTTCATCTTCGCATTCCGGTTCATTTTGGAAATGTAACTTCTTTTTATGCTCGGTATTGTCTGAAGATGATTTATTCTTACTGAACTGCTCTTTCGATTGATTAAATGTACTAGACTTCTGAGTCTTATTATAACTCGTAGAAGGTTTATTAAATGATTTACTTTTATTTTGTTGTGCCTGAGCACGTTTAGCACGGAGTTTGACCTCTTCCTGCTTTGCTACAATGACTGCTTGATCTAAATTCTCTACATGTTTTAGTTTGGTTAAGATAGCAGTTATAGGGTTCAAATTTTCTAAAAACGTATCTAGAGCCATTTGCTCGTAGTATGTACGCTTGGAGGGCTCCATTGATGTGAGCGTCGTCATAAGGATTCTAATTTTATCACCGAACGCGTCCAGTGAGCTGTTCTCCCTAGTTGTATGTGTTAGTTCTTGAACTAGCTGTAACTCGGTCCTAAATTCTCCGAATTTTTCTTTTAGAATTGCTTTTAATTCTGACCATGTCTTTGCACCACGGTTGACTGAGAGGGCTTCATAAGCTTTCCCGGTTAATTTTGTCCTAATTAGGCAAGTAACACAAGGATCGTCCTTGTAGTTTATAACTTCTAAAGCATTTTCAACACCTTCGAAATATGCTGCAAGTTTTCTTTTGTTCCCGTCAAAAGAGGGTAACAATTTTGCGAATGTGGAGTAGTCGGTTGTTACCGGCTTCTCGTCACTATAATGTTTGTCCTCATGAAATTTTTTCTCGGTAGCCATGTTTATCTACTCGATGCTAAATTTATAGAGTGAACAAAACAATAAAAAGGTAGTATATATAATACTAATGATCCCTAGACACTGAAAACAACAAAAGTCGCCTGAAACGTGCTAGGAAACAAAGATAAAGGAATCTCGGGAGTAATCAGAGTATATGCTTACCCCAAGAGCATTGCTGATGCCAAGCTGGTGAGTCTGCCCGTCTTCAAGCTGGTTCACGCCTGCTGCTGCTGCTACTGCTGCCACTGCTGCTGCTGATGCTGTCGTACTTCACCCACGGAGGTTCTTTTACCGCGTCCCGGAGTCGAGTCTCAAGGATATTACTTTAAGACTACAACTGATAGATCGCGACGTACCGACTGCGCCAGTTAGGTTGTGGGCGGAGGCCGAAGGGTTTTTAAAAAGAAAACACTAGGTGTGTTCGGCTTGAAGAGCAGACTAAGACTGGTTTATTTATTAATAAAAAGCTTACAGCTAAATTATAATAACAAAGGATGTCTTATATTACAGATAGCGGTCTTACTGAGAACCGCTTCCAATAACTCTTATCTTAATAACAGAGGGCCGTTATGTACGGACTGGTTATGTCTATATAACTCACGTCGGCTTTTTTTTTTAACCCGTGTTCCCGTGTGTCGGAGGGTCGGGCATCGCCGAAGCATTCGTCGCTACCCCCCGACGCCGACGGGTAGTAGCCCGCCAGATGGTCAGGCGGGCCCAGAACAAAACCGCCTTAGCAGCGGATGTTAGGCTCCGCCGCCAAAACACCCAGCGGCCGCAGAGGATAGGGAGGACGGCAACGCAACACCGCATCTCCTCTTCCTCTGCGGCCCCACCGCGACGCAACAATTGTGCGCCCCCATTTGGTCGCGGGAAATAGGGCGCGTGGCAACGCAACACCGACACGCCTTTCCTCCCGCGACCGCGCCTGACAGCGAGGGACAGAAGAACTGTCCCTCGCACCCGCACCATTGGACGCATCCTGCGCAGGCCTCCGTTAAGCATGCGGAGCGTCCACTCCCGGGATCTCGCTTAGCTTCACCGTGGGTGACCTAACCACGGTTACTAAGCCCCCCCACCACGACAAGGTGGAGATCCCACGGGGGGGTTACACCTCGGCTTGTTTTTTAATTAAGTTAGGCGGAATAACGTTACAAGAGAAGCGGCTTTTTCCTGAAAAAATAAAAGCGGTTTTAAAATTTTTGTCTTTCCTTTTCTATGAGATTGTAAATAGGTACGTTAGTGAGCGGTGAACCGTCTTACCCAAATTTCTTTAATCTGTTTGCGCCTAAAGGAAAAAAGAAAATTGAGAGTTAGCATTGTTCAAAGTAATCGTTGCTTTTCTTTATAATTATGCAAGTTTACTTGTAATTTATAAACTTACTTTACCCATGCCACTTAATATTAGGTGCATGACTGTATATACACATATGTATGGTAACGTGGTTGATGTGATAATAAAATTTACTGCATATCAGTGTGCGTGATCGTTCATTATAAAATACAGCTGACATCCTGTGAGTCGCCTGTGACGTTTAACGTTTATGAGCAAATTGCACGCAATTTAATTTCTATTTGAAAAATAAAATACCATGTACACTATGAGAAACGGGTTTTATATGAAAAAGTCAATATTTTCTCTCAAGCAGCAAAGTTAACTAACGCTTGCATAGGTCGCCACTTGGATTGACTGCGAGTGGCATTTACATCAAAGTGCTACCGTGCTTCGAAGGACACGTAAAGCTCTCGGTCCCAGTTCTTGTTTCAGGGCAATCATTTGGCATTGCCAGAGGCTTTCTAGTGTTCTAAAAACTCATACTCTACACGCGAAAAATATTGGTCAAATATTTCAGGCTACTGTACTGACTAGGAACTTGTAAAGACTTTTTGTTTTTAAAAATAATAGACCCTTTTTCAATTTGTGACTTTTCAATTACTTTTCGCGGGGTTGCGGTTAAAAGGTTATCAGACAACAAAACCTAACTTCCCCTTATTTTAAGTAGTATAATTTATGTTGGTCGCATAATCCTGCCTTATTGTGACTTAAAACAGATATGTTTGTGTCAAATTCAAAGTCAAAATTCTTTATTCATTTAAATCACAAAGTGACACTTATGAACGTCAAATTTAAAAATTGTAATGGCAGAAAAAGCAATAAGAGCTAGTAAAATTATCGCGCTGCTAGAAGAGGGGTGTAGCCAATATTACGTCTCACAGCGGTTAAACGTGAGTCGTTCAACCGTCCAAAGAACCTGGACTCGATACCAAGAGACAGGTTACGTTCAGAGAAGGCAAAGTTCTGGGAGAAAACGTTGCACACAACCACGAGACGACCGCTTTTTAGTGACTCAGGTGCTGAGGAACCGCAAATGCAGTTACATAGACCTCAAAAGAAACCTTGAAGAGGTACGAGGAGCACAAGTTAGCCTATGGACAGTAAGGAGGAGGCTTTTAGCGGCTGATATACGCAGTCGACTATCAGCGCGGGCCCCCAAGTTACTCCGTGAGCACCGGATTACTCGATTGAGGTTCGCTAGAAATTGCCTATCTTGGACACTAGGTAACTGGAGTAGCGTATTCTTCTCCGAAGAGGCTCGGATTTGTTTGAATGGTGAGGACTGACGTCGACGAGTGGTACGAAAACCGGGGGAACGCTATGCCGACGTGTGTTTTGAAGATATCATCCCTTATCGTGGAGGGTCCGTTATGTTTTGGGCGGGCATAACTTCCAGCTATCGTACTAAGATAGTATTTATTGAAAATGGCTCACTAAATGCGCAAAGGTACATAACAGAAATCCTTTGTCGCCATGCACAACCCACACTGACTGTAATTGGTAAGGATGCCATTTACATGGACGATAATGCTCGGGCCCACCGTTCTGGCGACGTAGATGCTTATATGCAAGAGGTCGGTATTCGTCGTTTGGATTGGCCAGCGCGGAGCCCCGACCTTAAACCCATTGAGCACGTCTGGGACCTCCTAAAAAGGCGAATACGAGCTGTCTTACCACTTCCATAAAACATCAGGGAGCTAACACGTGTGATCTCGACTGAGTGGGAACACATTCCACAGGACACCATCAAAAACCTGGTGGAAAGTATGCCAAGACGATTACGTGCCGTAATCACTGCAAGGGGAGGTCATACTCGTTATTAATTTTTATTTTTAACGTCTTTTTTTATTAAAATACCATAAAATACTCGTAGTCTTAATTTCATTATACCCATAAAAATGGCCATTTTAACTGTTTAATGCCCGGTTTCTGAGGTACTTTTATCGGTGGTTTATCTATCCGTTAGCGTTATTGGTTCGATAACTCAAGAAAGTGCGTTTCTGAACAACGCGTCACAACATAAACTCCAGTTATCCTTAGTTTAACTTAACCGACCAATGTTCGCCGTTTATCGGTTCCTTAACTTTATCTGAAGTTTAACTTCTGTCAAACGTGTTACCTTTTTAAAGATTTTAAGGTTTTGATCATAGACTAATATATATTAACTGGAAAGTTTTTATATGATAGGTTTGTGTTTACAACTTTTACATAACCGATATAAAATGTGGTATTCGAGCAGTTTTGCAGTGAACAGAGAGTTTGATTTTGAAGTGCTGGAGTTTATTGCTAATAAATCAGTTCCTAAAAACCTAAGATCTAAGTGAAATCCCTTTAAAATGTTTACGGATGAAGAAAGTATTATCTTCTTTTTATAATTTATTATAGTTACTAGAGGACGCCCGCAGCTACGCCTGCAATTTTTTTTTATTAACCCGCTTTGGCCGATCCCGTGGGAATTTCGGGAAATTCCTTCTTAGTGCACCCCTACGGTTCCCAAGGATCATACATGCCAAATTTCAGCTTCTTGCGCCCAATAGTTTCGGCTGTAGCGTGTCTGTCAGTCAGTCAGTAACGCAAGGATTTTATATATTAAGAAGATGAAATCTTTGGCTAGTTGGATGAGTAGCATCTTCTCCTTTTCAGTAAAACTTTTACTGCGTTTTACAATTGATCCCATTTTTACGAAACAACAGAACAAGAACTGCCTATTATCGTTTACGAAATTAAAATAATACGTTCAAGTCGCACGCAAATTAAAAAAAAAAAACCGGCCAAGTGCGTGTCGGGCCACGCACAATGTAGGGTACCGTAGTTGCCCATAATGACTTGCTGCAAAGGGTATTAATGTACAACAAATCCGACTGTTTATTTTGCTGGAAAAATAATTTTAATAACACTATTATAAGAACCTGTTGTGTGAAGTTTTGTTTAGAAAAACACTAGGTATGTATCCAGTTATGTATTGTAAACATAAAATGTGGTTTCCAAGATATACTACTACTATACATACGTAGTACCGTAGTACATTACATACCAAAGTACGTACCTGTATCTTTAAGATTAAGCCAGCGCGCCCAATGTAAACTCACAGAAGTAGGTATTTATAAGTTAACCGACGATTACTCGTAAACTATTGATATCTACTTAGCCGTGATAGTTTTTCTTTTAAATTCGTTATATGTACTACATTTGTGATTTCTTTCACCTCTTCCAAATTAATAGTTTAGCCGGCAGAGGGGGGGAGGGCGGGACACTTGAGTCTAACAATTTTTTTCACTTCAAAGCTTGATATTTGACAAACCAATCACTTGATCGAAAAATGATTTGAGCAAACTAATAATATTTTTTAAAACCTATCCAATGATACCCACATGATGGGTTACTCAGCCAAAAAAAAATTCAACCCCACTATATATGTAGGGGTGATTCCCTTAAAAAAAAATATTTTCCTAAATTTTATTTTACAGTTTTGTTGCAACATCTTATGTCTATATTCATGTCAAATATAAGCTTTCTAGCACCAGGCGTCTTTGAGCTAGGCTGCGGACGGACAGACGGACGGACATGACGAAACTATAAGGGTTCCTTGTGGACTACGGAAGCCTAAAAAACAAAAATCAACAATGGTCTTAACTGCTTAACATCTGGCATCGAGGTCTGGTTTAAGTTTTTAAGTTAGCAGGTATAAAGCTATTACCAATGAGGCATCATCGAATTATTTTAGTTAAATTAAAAGCAACTTGTTGTTTACTCCTGAAAACAGCATAATTATATGATTAAAAATCTAGTTTAACTATTTTAAAAATATATTCAACTATTTTAATTAATCCAAATTAAAGTAGTTAAATAAATTTTCAACACGTTTTTATAACAGATCCATCTAGTGGCAAAAAAAGAACTACGTATTGGTTCAATAGTTATTGAACGCTCCAATCGGTATTATATATATAGCCGTGTGGTTGACGGCATAGAATACAAGTGTCACCACCCCCTATCTTCCCGTGGGTGTCGTAAGAGGCGACTAAGGGAAAAGACGATGCAAATACCATCTTTGCGTAGAGACGGAAAATTCGACATCAAACCCTATACGACTGCCTCGTTGGTCTCGCGGCATAAATGTGCGCGTGGGATTGGGAGGTGTCGGGTTCGATTCCCGAGTCGGGCAAAGTGTTATTGGGTTTTTCTGTCACGAAAATCTCAGTAGCAGCACGGAGTCTGGAAATGTGCCCGGTACGGCAATAGGCTCGCCCCTTATTACGTGGGACTAAAGTATATCTGGCGAAAAGTGGGTGTAGAAATACACCTCTGCCTACCCCTTCGGGGATAAAAGGCGTGACGATATGTATGTCCAATCGGTATTCAGAAACGCAGTGTCAGTTAACCAACGTTTATCGTTTCCATAACTATATTGAATCAATAACTGTTGACAGTTTATCTGGGAACTTCAGAAACCGGGCATAAACTGACTAAAATACCGATTCCAGGATTTAAAGTGTTAAAATATTTATTCGCATTGATGATAACAAATTTCAAGTCATTTATGCTAATGACATACTAAAAATTTTAATATTATCAATAGAAAAGCCAATTACTGTAAGGTGCCCGTTATTTTTGCAAAGGAGTGTACAAGTCCTTGCAAAGATACTTCAACGGTAATGGAAAAATAAATAAAAATTTAACGTAAAATGCAATAACATGTATACATCCCACCAACTAAGGAAATTTTAACTATGTACTAAAATAAATAACAAATTAACCTCCGCAGTACTGAAATAAGTAAACAACTTATTTAACTGCCATAAAACTGTACCGAATGAGAAGTTATAATAATACAGAGATAGAGTTTGTAACAAGTTAAAAACGACTCGTATGAAGCGAGCCTGTTTTAGATAAATTGATGTCATAATGACGTAGGCAATCTAACTATAGTAATTGCACAAACTCATAATTGGACCGCCAGTTAATATGTAGGCGTGCATTAAACTTTTCGATTGGTTACTTCTGATCGGAGTGATAATTATCGCAGTTTTGAGGACAACTATCTATATGGTGTAATAAGTAAATTATAGGAGAAAGAGCGCATACACACAATGACCATGCCATAATGTAAAACATTTCAGAGAAAAACTTATGTTTATTGAATAAATATACTCAAAACGCGTCATTATTAGACTAATTCACATAACAAGGCGATATTCTGACCTAAATAATGATACAGGTAGAAGGTATCTATGTAGATGTGTGTAGGAAGCACACATCTACATAGATTCCTTGGTATGCTATCGATATCAAAAAGCGAATCTTTAACCTACAAAATGACCGTGTACAATTTTTTTGCCAGTGTATTTTCTCAAATATGAGTAGTTAACCTAAACTGCCAACGACTTCGATCAATAAAGTTAGACTTGGTGACAGGTTTTCTGAGCCTTAAAAATACTTCGAATATTTTTGTCTCAACTGCCTTCCCATGACGTTTACTTTCATAAGATTCTATCAAGTCCATCTCGTTATAAGCCAACGCTAATGTTACTACGCTAAGCTAATGCTACTCCAGTTACATTAATTTAATAAAACTATTACACATCAAGCTGTATACAAATTACATTAATATTATCAAAGGCAAAAGGAAATGCCGATATGAATAATAAATTTCACACATGCCAGTCTAAGAGGTTTATTTTTAGGTTAAGCATAGTAGGGAATTACACGAACAGCACGATAAAATCGAGTAAGTGGCAATTATAATCAGTCTTCATCGCCCATACTGTAGATATTTTTTGTTGTAATAATACAGGCTTTATAGTGTTTTTACAAAGTATTCAAAATTCTTCTTATTCGATGTAACTAGGTTACCACTTACTTCAATAAAATAACAACTAGATGAAACACATCTTTTATTCTCAAATACAAAAATAAATTACAACATCTTTCTTCATTGGTATTTATAATTAGCCCTTTCACGACCAGGGGAAACATATTTCCCCGTATTAAAAATGACGATAATTACATGTAATGACGCATTTATTTATTTATTTTAAACGATATGTCAAAAAAGAACTTATATCGATTGTATTTCCATAAACAAGAACGTTGTAAAAAAGTAAACATTTGTAAAATCAATTGGCGCGAATGATAAAACTTTCGCGGGCTGCACTCTGATTTAATTAGGTTTATTGTGTTGTGTCAAAATATAATTGTTATGTTTTCTCAGTGTTTATTTATTATATGGTAAGTACACATTTGTAAAATATAAATTATCTGAGTATAATAAACCAAATCCCTAATAATGATGAATTTATTGTATGGGAAAGATATTTCCCTATGGTCCATAAGTGTAATTTATGTGAACTACTAATATTTTGTATATTTTAGCTGTAATTGGTATTTTGGTATATTATTATATATATAATTGTTTTTTTTCTATGTACGTACATGATGATAGGATTGTTATGTGTGCGGGTGTATGTATAAGTGTGCGTGAGCATATGCATCTATGTTTATGTCTTGGATTGTGTTACTTTTTGTGGTGTAAGATAGTGAATACAGGCCTCGTGTTTTATTTAGGAAATGTCAAGACAAAGGTGTAGAGAATTCCATATACGGGAGGATAAAATGATATACCTATGTGAAATAACTTGAAGCCAAACGCGTCGAAGGTCCACTCCTCAGCAGTCCAGTGAGTACCGCCAAAATATAGTGCGAGGTCTAATCAATAATTATACGTGCCGACAACGATCCAGGCCTGCAGTAGTAACCACCGATAAGCTACCTATTGGCATTAAACGCAATCAGCACATAGTACCTATGCAAAAAGCAGAGCAAATGAAAAGATGTGCTAATTGTGCGAAACGCCATGTCGAAAATAGGACTTACAACATACGTACCATGTGCAATGTTCACCTATACCAGTAAAAGAAATCGTTTTCAAGAATACCATAACTAGCACATAAGATTAATTTTATTTCTTTTTCATGATAATAAAAGACATTGCTTAGTACAACACCCAATAAAATGTTTCATTACCTTTGAAACCCATAGGGAAAAATGTTTCCCATAAATTTTCAAGAAAGTTTAAAGTCTATCCTCACACATCCGAGCCGTGGACGGGACGTGGACGGGACGGGGACGGGACGGCGCGCAGAAAATAATCGTTGCATACATTTTATATGGACTCGTTCACACACGTCCGTGGCCGGGCCGGGACGGAGTTTCCGTGCCGTGTCAGTGCGCTGTCAGTGCTTCGACGGGGCCCATGACGCGCACGGGCCGGGGACTGGCGCCATTGATATATATATAGTATATATTTAGTATTAGATGCTCTAAGTGCGACGTGACATCCAGAAGGACAATATTATAAATACATATATTTAGCACTAGATGCGCTGTGTTCAATGTAATCTTTAGAAGAACCATGGCAGTGAATTGTCGTTAAGGCACAATGACGCTTTACTTAGTCCTTAGCTTTCTTAGTTCACAAACTTGAGAGAGAAAAATCGAAAAAACATAATTGTTATTTTATATTATTTTGCAGGTAAGTAACTACTTGTTCTAATAAAATGTTATAAATGCGTTTACTAGTAAATTTAACTACATAATATTTTTTTTATACTGGGCCGGTCTATTATGAATAAAAAAGGACGAGTCTATTAACTATAATGCCAACTATCACTGTCAAACGCGAGTGAAATGACGCTTGAAAAAGAAATACAATTAAGCACATTTTATGGTTTACTATTGTTTAACAAAAAACGTATGACCAAAGATCATTTTACAAACAACGTTTGAAAAACGAATAATTTGACAAACTTTCATATCGCAAACATATTACTTTAAAAACAATCATTTGACATAATACAGGTTTCGCAAATGTTTTACTTAGAAAATAATTAAAATGTTAAATAATTATTTTAAAAATAATCATTTGACTAGATAATCGATTTTAAACTTTCGCGATTTGTATACATCATACAATATTATTTAGCGGGTCTTAGTCGCGATAATTTATTTATTTCAAGGCATAAATACCTCTGTTATTCTCCTACGTTTCTACCGGCTTGCAACGGTTGTGGTCGCGGAGGGACTGATGTCAGCTCAGCGCCGTCCTTGTGAAGCGCGGGTTTCGGCAGCTACCCTCACTTCTTTTGTATTTTTGATATTTTGAGTTCTATCCGCACTGTCGGTACTTCGACACACTACACTTATGACGTCTACACACTGATGAGTTGTGTCACTGCGGCGTTGTTTGCATTTGTTGATAACTGGGTTCCAAGTGGTCGATAGTCTGTATCCGTCCTCCCGGTTGAAATTTCTATGTTTTTTGATTTCAACCGCTTCACGTACTATCCTGGAGTAATAGTGGCGATCGGTGGATAAGACTTGTGGTTGATGTAATTCTATCCAGTGGTTTGGTCCAGATTCCAGCAAATGCTCAGCTATGGCAGATTTATTAATTTGTCGATTTTTGACAGCTGTGATATGTTCTTTGATCCTTTCAGCGATCGTTCGTTTGGTCTGTCCGATATAGGAACTACCACAACTGCAATCAACCTTGTAGACGCCTGGTGTTTGTAGAGGAATTACGTCCTTTGGGGTACGCAGATTGTGTGCTACCTTGGAGAGGGGACTATATGAGGCCACCAGAAAAAGAGCGGCCCAAACACAAACTACAATTATGTGGATATGTGCCAAAATAGTTAAGGTGAAATTTTAAGTAAATGTAATTTAAAAAAAATCTCAGGCACTGTGTATAAAATTTGTAAAATACGATATTAGTTATTGGTAAAATTTAGATGAACTATAAAAATAATCTGTATTTTTGTTATTTGTAAATTTTTTTTGCAGATAGGCCACTATGGCACTTAGCATTTACAATATATTTATAAACAGTGTATAAATAATAGGCCAATATGTATGAACTTTATCACCTTTTTTATTAATTTAAATGCAAATTGCCAATTTTCAACTCAAATAGTACAAATTAAACTTAGAACTAGCTTCTTTACTACTATGTAATTTTTATTAAACTCTTGTTTTATCTTAAAATCTTACATTATTAATTTACTACACTTAGTTTTTATTTCAACTTAAGACTATCTTAGGCATAATATGACAAAGTAGTATTAAAATAGCCAGTCAGTTACTCAGTCGAAGAATCACTAATTGCTCCATCTAGTTCATTCCCCGCATTAGAGCAGACTTTGAGTTGTTGATAGAAAGGGCGATGTATAGGTGGAATATATTCCAAAAGGCATAGAAGGTCTTTTTTTTTTTAGTTCCAATGTTCGGGAACGTATATGTCTGGAAAATACTTCTTTTGTTTTTCCACCAAGCCAAAGGCCCGGTCGCAAGATGAAAAAGAATGTCCACTGACCGTAAATTTATGGTCTATATTTTCCACTGTAAATTGAGGACTAGAAACAATATGCATACACAATGCTGCAACTTTTATGTTGCGGTTTTTCCCGCCACACTGGTCAGAGTATATAATTAGCCTATTTGTATGTACTTACATGTTCTCTGATAAATTTTAGAAGGCATGAACCTATTTCTTGTGGTCCCCTGGATGCTGTCGATTCGTCCCAGACATACATAAACATTTCGTCTGTACCAGCATTGTGAATACCTAAACAGTAGGTTGGAATTACTGATGTTGGGAGAGTCTCATTAAATCAAAGATTAGGACGGTAGTATCGTTATTCTGCTTCGCATATTGCATGTCAAGTTTTAAATTTGTCATTGCAGATTCTGCTTTTCGCAAATGACGTTCTTTGGCGACAGTAAGCTAATTTTTTTTAGAGATATCGTTGTTATCACAAGCCTCAATTTTTACTTTAAAATTGTCACATCGCTTACATGAGTCAGTTACTGGAGCATGAAATGTGAGGTTGAAATTTTCATTAAACACTTTTTCGAAAATGTATTTTGAAACTGGTCCTTCCACTTTACTTTTGTATTCAGAATACATTATTGACAAATTTAAGTTAGGAGGCAAGTACTGTCTCGTTTCACTTTTGTGTCTTGTATAGTGTGAATCATATTTCGGAAAAGTATTGATGAAATCCTTTACTTCGTTTACTTTTGTTTCTGGAGTTTTATTCGGCGGAATGTGCCTGCCTCTTTTATCAATGGGAGCGGGATCGCCAAGAAGCTTATCTTTCAGAACCCTTGTAAGGCGTCCGTCCGATACTTTAAAAACTTGCTAAAAAAATGACTTACACACACGAATAGTTTTCCATTCGCATCTGGTAAGTGATACAATCGAGTAAACTCCTTGGGCTTCGATGTGATGTTTCCAGCTACCCGATCCGATGTGGTATCTCTAACTCTCACATAAGACCTTGCTTTCATCACGACATGTATGAGTGAATATAGGTATGCACTTTGCAAATCAAAATTTGCTAGGTCATAAAAGTTTGAAAAAAGTTGTTTTTGTCTTTCGTGTACAATTTTCTCATGGCATTTTTCATTACAGGTGCATTGAAGATCTGTATCTATTTGTTTAGCGGGAATGAGAACGCCTTTAGTATTTACGTATGCCTCACCTCTAGCACGTTTATTTTTTCTCATATTCTTTTTCCATAAATTTTCTTTGCGCATACGCTTCCTTGTACCTTTTTTTGTAGAAACAGATGACTGACCCTCTTCATTGTCTTCAGTAAACGAGTCCCCAAGAATGTCTTGTAAACACATTGATGAGCTCCTGCTACGTTGTTCTGGGACAAACTCAGAACCCGAATACTCATAGGCCTCCACCGGACTCAATCCAAATATATCTGCAAAATAAATGTAAATTAATAACTAAGTAAATATACAAATAAGAAAAGTAAGTAGCAACCTACCTAACGAAAACTTAACATTAAAACTTCTTCACATAAGTACATAGGTACCCTAATTATTTTCAAAAGATCTATCCAAGAACGCCTTCCTCAATAGACTAATCCGCGAAACAAGAACCACACATTGTTTAACTACGGAACTCTAAAAACGTAAGCTTACCACGTAAGTCACCTTCAATGTTGACAGTACCTTCATTCTCATGTGCACTCATTGTAGCTTCTGCTGGATCTGGCCCAATCAAAAATAGTCAATAAAAACACAGTAAAAATGAAATAATAGCCTAACGAAAACTCAACATCTAAAACTAAGGGTTACCTAGTATGTTATTTTCAATGTTTGCAGCAGCTTCATTCTCAGTTTCACTCATTGTAGCTCCTGCTAGATCTGTCCGAAACAAAAATAGTAAAAATGAAGTTAATTAATTATAGGTTAGAATTTATTGACGGCGAAAAAACAATAAAATATCTGACTAATAACAGGTATTCTTACCTCTTGTGCTTATTGCTGTACTGCCAATACCTTCTCGCACGTTCACTTAGATAAATAACTAATCTATACACACTTATTGCGTAAAAACACCAGCTAAATAACCGCAAAAACAAATAGGTTGACACGTAAGTATCAAAGATCAGAGTGGCCCAAGTCACATGAGCCGTAATGGCGGCAAATACTATAGTGACCCTAGTGATCTGGGCCACTATGCTCTATTCACATTGTTTTAAAAATCAAAATGCCACAACAATTTTTTTCACGCCATCTATTATTGTTTACTGAAATTACCTTTAAGCCACTCTGGCTATGAACTTCCTCTTCCGACGGGGTATCTCCTTTTCGTATCCGTTGCGCCTTAGTACCTCCTGAACATGTGACAATTCACTGTTTAAGTGTTCAGGGTCACAGAGGTCATAGGCTCTGTTCACTAACGAGGTCGCTACGGATTCCAAATGTCGCGGGTGATGATGCGAGCAGGCGTTGAGATACCTGTCGGTGTGTGTCTGTTTTCTGTTTACAGTGTGTCCAAGTGTACCATTAGCTCTCACCGTCACTTTGACGTCGAGAAAGGATAGCGATCCGTCAACCTCCATTTCAAATGTAAACCGGATGTTCGGATGTAAAAAATCGACAAAAATCGACAAATTAATAAATCTGCCATAGCTGAGCATTTGCTGGAATCTGGACCAAACCACTGGATAGAATTACATCAACCACAAGTCTTATCCACCGATCGCCACTATTACTACAGGATAGTACGTGAAGCGGTTGAAATCAAAAAACATAGAAATTTCAACCGGGAGGACGGATACAGACTATCGACCACTTGGAACCCAGTTATCAACAAATGCAAACAACGCCGCAGTGACACAACTCATCAGTGTGAAGACGTCATAAGTGTAGTGTGTCGAAGTACCGACAGTGCGGATAGAACTCAAAATATCAAAAATACAAAACAAGTGAAGGTAGCTGCCGAAACCCGCGCTTCACAAGGACGGCGCTGAGCTGACATCAGTCCCTCCGCGACCACAACCGTTGCAATCCGGTAGAAACGTAGGAGAATAACAGAGGTATTTATGCCTTGAAATAAATAAATTATCGCGACTAAGACCCGCTAAATAATATTGTATGATGTATACAAATCGCGAAAGTTTAAAATCGATTATTGCAAACCGCTACGGGCCGGAAAGTGTAATAAAAATAAAACAGCTAGAATGCCTTCGGATCAAGCGGGTATGTCTTGAAACATCACTGAGTTTTTTGACGAGATGTCGGGATAGTGAAGTGGTACCCATGGCAGTGCGTATTAAGCCACGCAGGGACATTCCGAACTCCGAAAGCATTCTACATAATGCCAGTGTTCGTCTTTTGAGACAATTAATTCGCAACTGTCGGTACGAGTTAAATAGTGTGCAGTGTGACCTATACAAAGTTCATACCGAGTGTAGTGACGTGTTATCAAGAAGTGATTTTAGTTTGTGCGATCGTGTTACTTACAAACAAGCTAGTCGCATTTACGATCTGCGTACAAGACGGCACAACAAAAAATATGATAAATTAATAAACCGTCGTGAGAGGCAAGCCGGCAAAAAGGTACACCCACCGAACAACAAACGGTAATTAATTTATCGGATCATATTATTGATAATGCGACACAAAGCGTATTAGCTAAAGGGTTAAATTATGCGTTAACACCTAAACGAATTCCGTACGAGAATGTCATAAGCAGCATCGAGGAGGTTATAACGCGCAACAAGTTACCGTCTAACGATGCGGATACACTTAGACAGGATGTTGCCGTTATTTTACGTAAGTCAAAGCCGCCGAAACCCAATGTCTCCACAGAAGAGCGTCAGGCATTAAGAACGCTGCGTGATAACACGAATATTTTAGTGCTGAAGGCCGACAAGGGGAACGCCACTGTGGTGATGAATTCTTGTGACTATGACAGCAAAATACGGAATTTGTTAAGTGACACACTAATATATAAACCTGTGTCTTATAACCCGACAGCCAGAGTAACGAAACGCATTCAAGCTTTGATAAAGGACCATAGAAACGTGTTCGCGGAAGATGACTTTGAACGTCTACACAAACCCCAAATCGTGCAGCCGCCCAAGATTTACGGTTTGCCTAAAGTCCACAAGACATATGTACCATTGCGGCCGATAGTGAGTCAAATAAATTCACCGACATATGGTTTGGCGAAACACATCAGCAAGGTACTGCAACCGTTAGTAGGTAAGACGGCATCTTTCGTGAAGGACTCTCGCCATTTTATCGACATCATCAAGAGCGTGACAAAGGAACCAGACGAAGTGATGGTAAGTTTTGACGTGGAGTCACTATTCACCAATGTTCCAGTTCAGGATTGCCTTGAGGTCGTTGAGAGAAAATTAAGGGATAGCGGTCTGTCTAACGAATACGCCGTTCTATTGAAGAATTGCTTGGAGGGTAACGACTTCATATATCGTGGACAATATTACCTCCAGATCGACGGAGTGGCAATGGGTAGCCCAGTAGCACCGGTGATGGCCAATATCTGGATGGAACATTTCGAAGAATCCATAGACATGCAGGCTTCAAATGTAAAGCTATGGAAGAGGTATGTCGACGATGTATTCTGCATCATGAAGGGCAACAAGCAAGACATAGAACGTTTCGCAGACAAATTTAACTCCATACATCCGAACATCCGGTTTACATTTGAAATGGAGGTAGACGGATCGCTACCCTTTCTCGACGTCAAAGTGACGGTGAGAGCTAATGGTACACTTGGACACACTGTATACAGAAAACAGACACACACCGACAGGTATCTCAACGCCTGCTCGCATCATCACCCGCGACATTTGGAATCCGTAGCGAACTCGTTAGTGAACAGAGCCTATCACCTCTGTGACCCTGAACACTTAAACAGTGAATTGTCACATGTTCAGGAGGTACTAAGGCGCAACGGATACGAAAAGGAGATACCCCGTCGGAAGAGGAAGGACCGCAAATCTGAAGTGAGCAGAGTGCCGGCTTACATGCCTTATATCAAGGGAGTGACGGACAAAGTTGGAACAGTACTACAGAAATATTCCATCAAGACTGTATATAGTCCCCTCTCCAAGGTAGCACACAATCTGCGTACCCCAAAGGACGTAATTCCTCTACAAACACCAGGCGCCTACAAGGTTGATTGCAGTTGTGGTAGTTCCTATATCGGACAGACCAAACGAACGATCGCTGAAAGGGTCAAAGAACATATCACAGCTGTCAAAAATCGACAAATTAATAAATCTGCCATAGCTGAGCATTTGCTGGAATCTGGACCAAACCACTGGATAGAATTACATCAACCACAAGTCTTATCCACCGATCGCCACTATTACTCCAGGATAGTACGTGAAGCGGTTGAAATCAAAAAACATAGAAATTTCAACCGGGAGGACGGATACAGACTATCGACCACTTGGAACCCAGTTATCAACAAATGCAAACAACGCCGCAGTGACACAACTCATCAGTGTGTAGACGTCATAAGTGTAGTGTGTCGAAGTACCGACAGTGCGGATAGAACTCAAAATATCAAAAATACAAAACAAGTGAGGGTAGCTGCCGAAACCCGCGCTTCACAAGGACGGCGCTGAGCTGACATCAGTCCCTCCGCGACCACAACCGTTGCAAGCCGGTAGAAACGTAGGAGAATAACAGAGGTATTTATGCCTTGAAATAAATAAATTATCGCGACTAAGACCCGCTAAATAATATTGTATGATTTGACTAGGTAATTCGTTTGCCAAATCGGCGATTGTACAAAAAGTTAGAAGCTAAATTATTAGTTTTTAAAAATAACTAATTTCTAACTAATACTTACGCGAAATTTTGAAAATATTTAATTGCATGGTTGCAATTTTCATCTTCAACAGATTATTTATAGGCAAGTAATAATTTTGTATTAATACTAATTCCATACAAACTTAAGTCTTTAAAAAAATACACACTGCCTGAATTAAGCGAAATAAGTAGAATTCGGTTCTGGCGTTCTGTTCGTTGTGGTCGCAGTTCTAACCTAACCTAACCAGCCAATGTTTCAGTTGACCCTACACAAAGATTGTTGTATTAACGTAGATTTTGGTTAGTAAAATATTTACCAAGCAATGCATTTTGTCAAAGTTATTTATGCTTTACGTTGTTTTGCCAAATAACATGTTTTAAAAAATAATCAATTTGTACACTTAATGTTTTAGCATAATAACTTTTTTATAGTAAATATATTGTCTAATGAGTAGTTTATTAAACAATAGTTTGTAAAATAATAAATTTATCAAGTATAATTTTGTCAAATGTTATTTGTCAAATTAAAATTTTTCATTTGTTTTTTGTCAAATGATCGGCCACCCGGCTATACTGACTTACGTCAACATCTAAGTAAGTTCAATTATAAGAATAGTATCACAACAACAATCTCTATGTACGAAACATGTACACAAAAATAAACTGGACTCAAATTTACAGTAAATACGGTTTCATTTTGTGAGTCTAGAAATAAGTTTTATGTATCAGCTGCTTTGATACCATTGTTACAAATTGTATTTACTATTCTATGAAGGGATCATTAACATTCACAATAGGTACACAGTCATGTTACATAGAAGTACAGCTTTAATTTTACAATATTACACCACTGCATTATCCATCCACAAATTGGCAAAAATAATATAGTACAAAAGGAGCCACTACGAAGCATCATAAAAATTTAAGTAACGTTTTTTAAGAATAAAAGAATAAAAATAGTTAAGTAATTCTGCTTATGGCTGATAAATAATTGAAACAAAATAAATAAT
This sequence comes from Euclidia mi, assembly GCA_944739405.2. Classification (NCBI taxonomy): domain Eukaryota; kingdom Metazoa; phylum Arthropoda; class Insecta; order Lepidoptera; family Erebidae; genus Euclidia; species Euclidia mi. Next base: position 39,438,953 of record OX123186.2, on the reverse strand, counting down.
TGAAATTCACAACTGACTTAAATAATTAAATTTGTTTTCACTAATTTACAAGTATACAGGTACCTACTTGTATGATAACAGTAGTGTAATACTAGGACAATACTTTATTCTAATACACTGTCATTGCCATTGCCCTTCCTTTCACATTAAATAGACAAGTAACAACGGTCAATCTCCTTGATACTATCTAGCCCCACACCTGCTGCACATGAGTCCAGGCTAGAACAAGGCGAAAGACTTCAGCAGTTCGTAGGCAATATGATCAATATCATCATTATCAAAATCATTATCAAACTCATTATCAAAATCATTATTATCAACATCGTCATCATTGCCAGCATTATCATCAACTTCTTAACCATCGGTAAGTTAATCATCAATAATAATTCAATCATCGTCAACTATTTAATCATCAATGAATAAATCGATGTTATCACATTATTATAGATATTTACAGATACCTTTATATCATCACTGCTACCTACATTATCGATCCTTGTTTAGAAGAAGTTTATATGTAATGCTGTGAATGGTTAACAGAACCTCTAACCTATAGTAAGACCGCCCTTTTACTTTCTTTGTATATGTATTTTAAAATTAAACTTAAATACCTTAGTAAGAAAAAAAAATCTGTAAAAGCAACTATGTCATCAAAGAATATTTAAAGGTTATTAATTAATAAATCGTAGCTATCTAAAAGTACAAAGTTTTTATTATATTCTACAAAAAATAACTGTAGGAAAAACTATAAATGTAACTATAATCAAAATTGATATCTATATTAATAATACACTAAAATGTTATCAATCTAGAATAATAAATGTACAGTATGGAATGCTATAAACTGAATTAACCTGAATGTATTGCAGGTACAAACAGTACAAAAGTATAAACAAATAACCAGTAACCAAAAATTAACCAATTTTGTCAATTTTGTCAAAAACGCCAATGCCAGTAAAAATACTCTTGGTAAGAAACGGTATAATAAATAGTCATGTAGAAAGTCAAAAAAGAAACTAGGTAAAATAAGTAAATTCAGACCAGTCGGTTAATATTTCAATATCTATAAGTCAAATATACATACCTAGATTTATTCATTTAGGTCGCAACACTTATAAACATCAATGTACTTATACAAATACTTATTATATTTAGTAGAATATCTTATTTAATTTCATCAATTTCAGTTTAATTTATCAATTGTATTATTAAATAATTGTGGCCATTTAATTCCATTTACACAATCAGAACACTGACATCGTTTTAAATTCGATTTTTTTACGTATTTTACGTTAGGTTAGGTTAGGTTCATTCAGTTTCATTATAATTAAGATTTTGCGACTTGTAAGAGGTTTGGTATAAAAATAGTAAGCTTGCATGTAAGTATTGTTTAAAATAAATACATAAAACTCTTCAAGCACCTAGAATGATTAAATCCCATTTTAATCATTATTGCCATGGTCTCCCACAATTAAACCACACAAAGTTCAGGTACACATGTATATCTTTGCATAAAAAATATCTCTAAATAGCTAATCTATCGCAGTGTATATACCCGAGATACTAAATTGATAAGATAGTTCATTACCGAGAGTTAATCCTAAGATTGATTATTACTATATGGTCTTAATAGGTTTACAGTTTAACACATGGCACTTCATAATAAAAATACATAATTTCAATGAATAAAAGCAGATAAAAATAAATATTAATATTTATTTTTATCTGCTTTTTTTTTCATCATATTTTATTAATTTATTGAATTTATTTGTATTATTTCCGAGAATGGATAAGTAAACTATGAGAATGTTTTAAAAAAAAATCAGTGATGTAATATTTTCAAATTGAATCAATTTAGTTGAATAGCTTATTTCAGATCCATTTAATTAGACAGATGTCTGCATTTATTACACATTTCATTTTAACTATTTTATCTGCTAGTATCGTTATAAATAACAGGAAATTATCAACCAAATTCCACTACTTGAAAATATTGGATACACTGCCATTTAATAGTGCCAGACATAAGCAAAATGATGTCACTTAGTTACTTTAACAAGTCAATTTAATCTTATGTAATATAAAAACATTCTTCAATAACTACTTTTTAATAAAAATATCTTGAGCTATATATTTAGACGTAGCATATATGACCCCTCAGGCCTCAGAGATGAGGTATGTTTAAAAAATAAAAGGAAATACCTAGTTACTAAACGAAACTATCATTTTATCGATATGATCTAGCTAGGCACAGACCCGCTTGATATAATATAGAATATTTCTGTACCAACACACAAAAGTTCGCTTGGAGTAATAGTTATACAAAACTCATATGTTATCTTTACAACATGTCATTCAAATGTGGTGCCTCTGAGACAAATGGAAGCTATTTGGTTTTGTTCTTCCAATAGAAATCAAACAAAATCATAAGTATGTCTATTGCAAATAAACTGGTGGAAATTATCTGGGTACATGACAATTACTCACTAAACAATTATAGAAAGTGCATTATTTGTAATTCGCTACATAAATTTTAGTGCCATAAACAATTATTAACCAGTTAAAAATACGAGTATATTTCAAAGATATGTTGAAGATAAATATACTGTTTCGTTGTCTTATCTCCAGGGCAACAAATTCAAGAGCTTAACATTTAAATATTATTTTTTTTTCTTTCGTAATAGATTGGATCCGATTTAATAAAACTTTATAGCATGAACTGATTAATTTGGTAATTGTGGCGAAAATTTAACTATAGCTTACGGAACAGAGCTAAGGCATTTAACAGCAATGTAGGAATGTTTTAAACATTTAAAACATTCCTACATCGCAATATTGGTCTATAATGGTAATAAGTATGTAATGAATACACAGCCAACACAAAATTACGAAGACACCTCTGAAATGTATTCTACCTAGCATCCTTTCATATTCGACTTGTAATGAAAAGATTCGTCAGAGCACTTCATTCTTGGAATTCAAATATGCAGGACGATTACGCTAATCAGTACACTAGAAAGAGTTATCAAGAAAAGCCCAACACAGCCAATGCTCATACCGAGTCTCGGTCAATCACTACTAATGTTGCCTATTTAAATTCCAACAGATTAGAACAATATCGGCTACTATCACAAATCTATTATACATTTTCTATAACTTTTTCGCTATTACCTTCATAATTTTATACTCAGATACATTTTTGATGAACATGTTAAAATAACCTGGTACCAAATAAACACAATAGTCATATTTTTCGACCATTCATGGCTATAATCTTGGTGGAAGTACTTTACCAGCGTTTGCAGTTGATTGTTGCTGTTTGCTTCAGTATACTGTTGCAGATCGTTAAGATATGTAGTCGGTACTCATCCACCGGCTTCCTCTCGGCAACGTTGCTACTGGATCGTAGGGCAATCGTTCTCCGTCGTCAGCTGGACGGTGCAGTTACGGGCTTAGTCAGAATCATGGCATCACGATGAGGAGACTATGGAACTTGCAATTGGATGTATTAGTATTGTGGGCGCAAATTTATCACACTTCTGATGTCAGAATCAGAAAAGCTCCCTATAGTGTAGAGACAGTTTTGGTAAATAAAAGAGACAACTATCAGATCATACTTTCATTTATTCAGTTTGGCACAAGGATGTATCTTTAGATTATGTCGTGATTCTACATTTACATTTAGAGCCCAGTTCGCAAAGCAAATGCATAGAACCAAGAGTAAGAACAGGCAATAAAACTCTTGATCATTCTTTTCAATAAATACCTAATAATTAACAAACAGTTGTACAGCCAATTTATATCAAATATCAATGTTGTGGGTAGTTATATATGACGGAGATTCGTTATCGGTGGGTCGCGACATCCGAAATAACACTTCCAATATCTTCTTTAGTACTTTAATCACTTGATTCTAAACTCAGATTACAAAAATCAACACGGATGCCTATGATACGGCTTGATTAGAAATTTAGGAACGCGGGAAGTTTAGCACGGAGTAATGGTTGTCTGTTCACTCTGCCAGTCCGATCAAAAGTCAGCGCTCGCACGTGGTGTCTATGCTCTCGTTACAGGTTAGCAAACTTAACCGTCAGAAGTGTCAGTACCTGTCAATGTCAAAAGCTTGACACACTTCCGGATCGACACTTTATTCGATCATTCGTTCAGTGTTGCCATTACTCCGCACTAACCATCCCCAAGTCATTACTTGACGTTCCTAAACGAACAACTAACTGTCAATTACGTGGAAATAAATTGAAGTTGTTGACGCTTCGACACGGCCGTCCTGATGATCACACGTCCTCGTGTGGAATACCTGGAATGAAAGAAAATTGCCGAACAGTATTCATTCTAGTCGTTCGGCCATTCCTGGCCCAAATGGGTGGGGAATAAAAGGCACTCTCAATCATAATCATTACAGGTTTTAATTAAAATCATAACTAACGTTCTCTCTCAAAGCTGACATGTTGAACAACACCCATACTCATTCAAATCGCATTAAAATATTGCAGTGCTCATACTCTGACCTCCATCGGGTCTTCATCATTACGCTATGTAACTTCCATCCGGTTACACAAAGCAACAGGCAACCATCCGGTCATCACCACAAGTAACCTTCATCCGGTCACACAACACCGGAGGCAACCTCCATCCGGTCACCTCCACAAGTAACCTCCATCCGGTTACACAACACCGGAGGTAACCTCCATCCGGTCACCTCCACACGTAACCTCCATCCGGTTACACAACACCGGAGGCAACCTCCATCCGGTCACCTCTGTATGTAACCTCCATCCAGTTACATAACACCACCCAGATAATCATTTCGAGCCTTTATCATAAAAAAACTTAAACTAGGTTTGTTCAACATGTTGATTCAACTTATCACGTAACAGATTACAATAAAAATTTCCTAGTATCTAGATACTCTAAATCAAACAGTCTTGTCATCATTATGATAATGATTTTGAATAAAGAATTTGTCACAGTTAGTCTTGTCATCGTCACTTACGTCTGCGTCAATGTCAGTTATTTTTCTCAGTCGTTCATGAGCGTACTTGTACGTCCGGGTGGAAGAAAGGGACTTCAAAATATAGCGGTCGCCATCAAGAACCTCGATCACCCTAAACGGTCCCCTGTATTTCGAATCAAGTTTAGTCTGGTTTCGCTCCTCATTTTGTAGCAAAACAAAGTCACCTACGGAGAACGGTTGTATCTTTGCCTTTGTGGAGTCGAAACGTTTCTTGTCATAGGCAGAAGCTTTCTCCATATTCTCTACAGCCATCTTCCCAACCTCTACGATGTCAACATGAGGATCTTCATCATTTGCCGTCATAATATCAATGGGTCTAGCAACCTTACCAATCAGCAGCTCAAGAGGACTAGCTTTTGTGACTCTACTTACAGTGCAGTTAAGAGCAAGTTGAACATCGGACAACACATCCTGCCACGGACGACTGCTTGTCTCCACGGCAGTGAGCATGTTTTTGAGCGTGCACATTATTCGCTCAACCTGTCCGTTGGCATGAGAACTACCTGTGGCTATCAAGTGTAGCTTTATATTTACCGAGGCACAGTACTTCCTGAACTCCTTGCTGGCGAAGCAACGTCCTTGGTCGGCGATCAAGCGCGATGGCGCACCGAAGATAGCGACACTATCCTTAAGCGCCTTGACCCTGCTTGCCGTGCCGATGTGCAGGGTGTGATGCAGCATAACGAACTTGGTGAACGCGTCTATCAGAACGAAGACGTACTATTTTTTGTCGTTTTTGCCACTTAGCTTCCCGGTGGCGTCTATGTGCACTGTGTGCCATGGTATAGCTACCTTTGCTTAGATGCATCTCCTCCTGGATCTTACCTGTGTGTGTCTTTGAGATTTTACAGGTTACGCAGTTCTCTACGAATTTCCTCACAAACTTCGACATGTTCTCGAACCAGTAGAGGTCGTAGAGCTTTTCCAACGTTTTCTCCCATCCCAAATGCATTATTCCCTCGTGGACATTATTAACCACGGACCAGCGGAACGAACGGGGAACAATAGGTAACCAACGATTCTTACCATTTCGTTGCACTTTCCGGTGCAGGAGACCAGATCGTCGTTCGTAGGTCTTAGCAACATCAGCAGGGAGCTCGTTGTTATCGGTTTCTGTCAAGAGCTTTGAAATCTCTGGGTCACGTTGTTGTTCCATCATCAGCCAATTTTGTGAAAGCTCTGCGACGTTTACCTGTTTTTGTACTACCTTCTCACTAACCGTATTTTTAGTTTCAGGCTGCGGTAACGGGTTCCTGGAGAAGAAGTCGGCGTGGCACATGTACTTACCTTCTCGATGGACTATGTCGAAATCAAATCCTTGCAGAAAGGCCCACCATCGGTGGACGCGTGGCGTCAAGTCTAACTTTTTGCGCGTGGACTGCAGGGAATTATAATCGGTGACTACTCTGAACTTGCGACCATGGAGATAACGCCTGAAATGTTTTACAGCATTGACCACTGCGAGGGTCTCAAGTTCATATGAGTGGTACCTCGATTCGGTGTCAGATGTTCGCTTACTGTAGTAGGCCACTGAGTGTAACTTACCTTCTTTTCTTTGCAGTAAAACCGCACCGTAGCCAATGGCACTAGGATCTGTGTGGACTTCAGTTTCGGCATCGGGGTCGTGAATCACGAGCACAGGCTCATTTGTGAGGGCGGCTACGATCTTTTGATTAACCTCCTCGTGTTATGGCTTCCAAGTCAACTTACCATTCCCAGAAGTCAGAGCATAACGGCGCCATCACCTGTGAGAATCCTGGCACGAACTAGCGAAAGTAAGATGCCAAGCCGATAAATTGCCGTAACTGTGTCACAGTCTCAGGCGGTGGTAAAGCCGTCAATGCTTCGATCTTACGCGGGTTAGGACGAACTTCTTCACGGTTGACCTCAAACCCTAAATACTCTACCTTTTGTTTCAAAAACGCGCACTTCTTTAAGTTGATAGTAAAACCCTTTTCGGACAGCACTTTGAGGACAACGCAAAGACGTTCTAAGGCTTCGTCAATGTCGCTTGCAATGACCAAGACGTCATCCATATACACGACAACATAGTCATTCACAAGATCTCCAAGAGCGTGTATCATAGCACGCTGAAAAACCGCGGGTGCATTTTTCAAGCCAAAAGGTATCGTCAAGTACTCAAAATGACCATCAGGGGTAACGAAGGCAGTGCGCTCAATAGATTCCGCTTCAATGGAGATCTGGTGAAACCCTGATGCTAAATCAATGGTGGAAAAGTAGTATCCTCCATGCAACCTATCGATTTGATCCGATATAAGAGGCAAAGGGAAACGATCAGAGATCGTGTTATCATTCAATTCACGATAATCGACACATAGTCGAAGAGACTTGTCCTTTTTCTCCACCAAGAGTATAGGACTAGCGTGGGGAGATGAACTAGGGCGTATAATACCGGCCTGAAGTAGTTCGTTAATCTTACCACGCACAACCTTACGCTCATCCACACTCAAACGATAAGGGCGACGATTCACAGTTTTACTCGGATCTTTCAGACGAATCCTCATTGGTTCCGTGTCGGCTGGGGAAGTAGGTATGCCTGTAGTGAAAGACTTCTCGAAAGACTGCAAAATACTCACTAATTCTGCTCTACGATCCAATGGTACGTCAGTATCGATAGTGTCCCAGTCAATTCCGGGAATTCGCTCTACCTCACAAGAAGCAACCAATTGATACCTAGAGATTTTAATTCGGTCAATAGACATCTGAACAGTCAAACCATGTTCCAGGATCTCACGACCAATCATAATATCATAACGTAGAAAATGATCAGGCAAGATATGGAAAGAAATCTCAATACCAATGTCATCAATCTCAACCAAGGTCAAAATCTGCATCGTAGAGTTCACGGAAGTCTGCCCTATCCCAGTCATAGTTACAGTCTCGTCAATGCGCTTTCCCTTAAATTTACAGGCTACAGATTCTTTAATTAAGGAACACTCGGCACCAGAGTCGTAACAAAATGAAAATTGCTCACCAGAGTGACTTAGAGTTCCAGTCGGCGCGTTCAGGAGGCACAGGTCAACCCTCATTTCTTTAGTAGGTTTGGATGTCCCGGAGTTGGCGCTGTTCTTCTCTTTGCGTCCTGGGCAGCTCGACGCATAGTGACCTTGCGCGTGGCAGTGGAAGCAGGTGATCGTGGATGCATGGGGCTTCACAGATGGCGATGAACCTCTTCCGTTGCCACTGCCGTAGTTGTGGAGCTTCGGTGTAGCTTGAGTATCCTGTTTCATGTCCTTGCGGTAGCAGTTCACGAAATTGTGACCCAGCTTACCGCAGTTGAAACACTTCAGAGGCATCGCAGTACCATTTGGTTTGTATCGCTTGTCAGGGGCATCGCGGTCCTCGCTAGGTAGCTTTCTCTTCATAAAAGAAACCGCTTGCAGCTCCTGTTGTAGCTGGCCGTGTGTCTGAATATCGGTCGTGAAGGATAGGCGTTGCACCCGGCGATCGAATTGCGAAATGTGAGCCAATATAGTAGCAATGGCCAAACGTTCGGTACTAAGGCCATTCCATCTCGCCATAATCGACGTCATTAAGCCAGCAGCATAAGAAGCAAGGCACGAATTTTCACTAGGCCTACTACTTTGCAAGTCGATCAAGAACGAAGCAATAGTAGTGGGAGTATCGTACCTTGCAATAAAGAGTTGCTTAAAATCGGTCCACGTCATGCCGGGAAACGACACTGTGGAAAGCCAGGTTGAAGCTCCTCCCTTCAAGGCACGGCTTAATGCGATCATAAACGGGGCGCCTTATTAGTCTTGATCAGTCAGGCACATCTCTGTAGTCGTCACCCAAGCACGTGCATCCACATTTTGTTTTCCGGGATCGAAATCTGGTAGACGAAGGCCATGTGACGACGTGGAAGGAGTTTTCATTGCTTGAATAAGCGTCAGGAAATTCCGGTTCTGTAGTTCCAAGAGCCGCATCCATTTTTCATCGCTGGCGTCTCCATTTTGTACACGTGGGTCGCTGGCGTCCAATCCCACTTCTGATGACGGAGATTCGTTATCGGTGGGTCGCGACATCCGAAATAACACTTCTAATATCTTCTTTAGTACTTTAATCACTTGATTCTAAACTCGGATTACAAAAATCAACACGGATGCCTATGATACGGCTTGATTAGAAATTTAGGAACGCGGGAAGTTTAGCACGGAGTAATGGTTGTCTGTTCACTCTGCCAGTCCGATCAAAAGTCAGCGCTCGCACGTGGTGTCTATGCTCTCGTTACAGGTTAGCCAACTTAACCGTCAGAAGTGTCAGTACCTGTCAATGTCAAAAGCTTGACACACTTCCGGATCGACACTTTATTCGATCATTCGTTCAGTGTTGCCATTACTCCGCACTAACCATCCCCAAGTCATTACTTGACGTTCCTAAACGAACGACTAACTGTCAATTACGTGGAAATAAATTGAAGTTGTTGACGCTTCGACATATATTACTAGAAAGGTCTGTCTTACAACAGAACATTATTTAGCATTAACACAATCTACTAAATGTATACCACAGGTATATAATGAATCTCATTGATACAACTTGATCCACAGTAGGTATACACACATCAACAAAGTCTAGGGATAATATCTTAATCCTAAATTATTTACGAGTTTATAGTTTAGAACCTTGTTAGTTTCCACAAAAAGTTTATATACAGATTAAAACCTCTTTTATTTTATTTTCAAAATTTGAACATGGAAAGAAAAAAAACAAAATAATAAACAAAATATGGCGGCAAATTTGCTAGTAATTCGTTACATTAAAGAAAGTTAAAACTGTTTTATTATAATTATTAATGAAAAGGGTTTTTAATTGTTTTTCTTTTTTAATTTAACGTGACGTACGAACTTTAAAAGTCATGTCACGTCGTCATTTGAGTCGAGATGAAATGTTACGAGCCGTGGGCATGTTAGAAAATGGTGCAATTCAACGCGTCGTTGCTGAGGCCCTACATACCAGTCAAAATGTGATATCAAGGTTGTGGTCACGTTATCGCAGTACTGGAGATGTGGCCGAACAGCACACAGGTAGATATCGTGTTACTACGCAGAGACAGGATCGATTTCTCCAAATGACCGCCAGAAGACAACCCAATATCACAGCGCTGCAACTAGTGCAAAGGCTCCAGGAGGACCACCAGCTGCTGGTAAGCGACCAAACCGTGCGAAGAAGGTTACATGAAGTTGATCTTCATGCTCGAAGACCATTGCGTGTTCCAGCATTGCGACGTGGCAATCGCGGTCGGCGGCTTTCGTGGGCTTGGGAGCATTTACCATGGAGTGACGAACAATGGTCTTTGGTGCTGTTCACCGATGAGTCCCGGTTTGGGTTTCACCCGGATTCACGAAGAACACGCGTTTGGAGAGCTCCAGGGAGAGTTAGCCGTCTACGGCACCCTCAGGAGGTCCACCCATACCAAGGCGGGACAATCATGGTGTGGGCAGGAATTCGTCTTGGCGGACGAACCCAACTCGTTTGGATCCAAGGCAGCATGACTGCACAAAAATACCACGAGGAGGTAGTAGAGCCCGTTATTGTCCCACACAGAACTCAAATAGGCCATGAATTTCTACTCATGCACGATAATGCTCCTTGCCATACGGCGCGGCTGGTATCGACCGCTCTCCGAGAGCACGATATTCAAGTTTTGGATTGGCCTGCACAGTCGCCCGACTTAAATCCTATCGAGCATGCCTGGGACATGTTACAACGAAAAGCTTTGAGAGATTTTCCACCAAATTTGACGACTGAACAACAACTTTACGAACACTTGCAAAGGACATGGGACCTCATACCGCAGCAAGACATTGACAATTTAATTTTAAGTATTAACAATCGATGTCGATGTGTAATCAATGTAAGAGGTGGCAACACTGATTATTAATGATTAGATTTTACAAGATTTTTTCCATTTTTATTAAAATTAATAGTTTTTTAAGAAGAAATGTTTGTTGTTATCATACTAATTTTCCATGATGATTAAAAAATTTTTTTTTTTTATTTAAAACAAAAAAAAACACGAAATGTTTTTTATTTTTATTAAAGACCTTAAAATAATCTATGATTCTTCTATTTACTGTATCAGAAAATTCTTCATAGATTTTTAGATATTTGATGAAATATAAAATATCCCTAGACTTTGTTGATGTGTGTATTATTCTATCCTATATTACTAATATCTCACAAACGACCAAACTGCCCACAATATCAATAAGATTATGAATACACTATCTTACATTGTTTCCTAGATGATTAAACAAAAGAACAAGCAACACAGAATATTGAAATACAGTGGCAGTTAAATAGTCAGAGCCTTATCGTACCTGAGCAGTCGTCGAAGGAGAATAGTACGAACTAGCCGAGCCTGTCGACTTATATAGTTAGGTACACCTTATTTACACGTTTGACAGTTTAACTGTCAAACGTCATGTCAGTGTCATTTAACTGCCACTATCCTCTTACATATTATGTATAAATACTTGAATATCAGTAATTTCAGCCAAAAGCCTAGATATCTTTACATATCTCTCATACTCGTATGTAAATGTATGTCGGATGATAACCTATTTAGTAGATTTTTATTTTTAATTAGTTTTCTTGTTAAATTCTTTGTCTGATGTCTGTCAGAGAAATGTTCGAAGTTCGAGAGTCTTAAAAAATGTGATAAGATTGTGAATAAAGTAAAAGACTTAAATATTAAAAGGCGCTCTTCTAATTATTACTCTCCATTCCCACATGTATATCACTACTATTTTCCTTTTTTTGGCAAATTCGATACACGTTTGCCTATAAAAGTTGTGTTTTTTTTAGAAGGCTATTACAAAAATATTCTAATAATTTCTGACTAAATGAGTTCAAAGAACTTAATTTTTATAGAAACATCATATTTATTTTGAACAGAAAAGGTAGCCATTTGCATAATCGTATTCGTACAATGTTTTATTCGATTGTCAGTGACAATAAAAGGGTTGTTTGTCTTATATATCTTTTGTTGTCAAGAGTATCGTAGCTCGTTATTTGCCTTATCGTTTATCGAGATGTATGTGAAAATGTGCTTTGGGACGTGCACAAAATTCTAGAGCGAGGGCCAGCTTATCGCATTAGACGTCGGGTACAACGTTCTCAACAAGGAATGCACAATTACCGCGGTGTCAAATCAAATCCACGAGTATTCATATCGATTGCCTTTTTATCGAGTCAACGTACCCCTGTCAATATTTCCAGAAAACAGAGCGCAGTTCTTCGTTTTTGAATTGCGGCCAACTATTTTGTAGTTGACGTTGTTTTGCTTATCAAAATAAAGTTCAGGTACGATGGTTTACCGGTTATACAGAAATATATAACTGCTACGATTATTTAAATGTGTGCGATATCGATGCAGAGTTTTGGAGTAAGTTCCTAACACTAGAATCCACTTTCAGCTAAGCATGTTCACGGGAAACGTTGCACACAAATGTGCGCCTCTATCTGTGTACAATTTTGATCAATACTTGAGATTCAATTCGCCTTTGTCTAAATTCCTTTACGGCACTCAGCAATCACTGTTATTATGAAACTTTTAATGCTTGTGGGTTAGTTAGTGTGTCGAGTCTGGTATTAAACTTTCACCACAAGTCTTTTCGTGAGATCAAACTCTTTAATATCGATCTTTTGAACGTTGGCAGTTTGCCGAAGATATTTATAAAAATGTTGGCCGGTTAGATAATTTGCTGTTTTCGTACTTATTACGAGTAGTGTTACTACAATTGGCAAATGTGAATTGTTATGAAATCACTTTGACATCTTTTATTGCAGGTTATTTTTTTACTCAATGTGCCTAACAAAGGCTTATGATTCTTGGAAATTTAGAAACTAAGCTATTTTAATTACGTTAGAGCAGCCAGAAGGCTCATTCACTGATGGAATAATTTATAAAAAAAAAATATTAATGATCCAATGTTAAATCCATCATCTTCCGGATATTTTAGTTTACCTATTTAAAGCTTTAGTGTAACTATTCAAGCACGTTGCTTGAATATCTCACCGATGAAAATGTGTAAAATGTTGCTTTACCTAACCTATGATTTTGTTTTCATTCGAAATTATAAACGTAAAAAATGCGGGGTTGGATGTTTGTTAGTCTATCTAGCAAAAACAACTGTATATTTTTAATGAAATTTTGCAACATTTTTATAAAATAGCTCATGGATACATCAGTAAAGTACAAAGGCTATCATTTGTTGAATTGTACGACACCCACGAGACTGGTACTGCAGAAGCTATTTTAATAATAAAGAGAAGATAAATCACAGTAAATCACAACATGTGCTTCACACAACACAACTTTGAAATCACAATCAACACCCCTGCAATAGCGTTCGTTAGCATTTATAGTACACGTATGTACGTATTGATGGTACTTAAGCCCACCTCTTTAGTCTATCTCCGCTTTGAAAGAAAATGCTGCTGTGAATCAGACAATGCGTTGTAGTGTTACGTGTGTACGTCTTAGCAACGATAATATTTGATACAAATTGCATCGACGTAATGGACGATCGGTGCTTCGTACGATTGTTATATGCACGTACATAACAGCATGTAAGGGTAGTTAGATATATATGTACTTTATCTATTGTTTTTTGTTGTGGTGTCGGGTTGGAAAATCCTCATGGAGTCCCTCCGCCCTGGGGGAAGGCGAAGGGGAATGTCAGACTCTTACTGACTAAAAACCAACACGTGTTCCTGATGTACCCGTGTGTCGGAGGGTTGGGTATTGCTGAAGCATTCGTCGCTACCCCCCGACGGATATTGGCCCGCCAGGTGATCAGGCGGGCCCCAAACAAAACTCCCTTCGCAGCGGATGAAGGTGTTGGGCTCCGCTGCCAAAGCTCCGCGGCCGCTGAGAATAGAGAGGACGGCAACCTGGCAACACCGCATCTCCTCTTCCTCTGCGGCTCCACCGTAACGCAACAATGGTGTGCCCCCATTTGGTCGCAGGAGATAGGGTGCGCGGCAACACAACACTGACACGCCTCTCCTCCCGCGACCGCGCCCGACTGCGAGGGACAGACAGAACTGTCCTCCGCACCCGCACCTTTGGACGCATCCTGCGCAGGCCCCTCCAAGCACACGCGGAGCGTCCACTCCCAGGATCGCTCTTAGCTTCAACGCGGGTGTCCAAGCCATGGTTACTGAGCCCCCACCACGAGAAGGTGGAGATCAAACGGGGGGGATTTTCTAATGTCTAGTAAGTACCCATAGCACAACTTCAACTAAGGAACGTATTTTGGGACTAGGTGGTGTTGTGTTTGTGTGATAATAATTGTTATTATATAATTATTTATATATTAATTTATCAATGCCAGTGATACAGTTTAAAATATATTATTTTTTTGTTACAAAATGAAGCTTAAAACAATATGGCGAAGTTAGCCGAACCTATTGCCGACTGGTTGGAAGTGAAGTCGGAACGTGGATGAGGGCTTTAAGTCTTCCTGCTGAGTGGCTACAGGAAATTTATCGCCTACTGCTACCGTCTCTGGCAGCTTTTATTACTTCATTCGTTTGAAATTCTTGTAAGTGTAACGATAAGAAAATTTTCGCTTCATTTTATAATGCTTTGCTTATTGCTAATGCTTTTTTGTTTAATTTATTGTTTGGGGAAAAGAATCAGTATATTTATCTTTTAGTTATTTCTGGAATGCACTCAAGTAAATTACTCAATAGAAAAACACTGGCTGTAATAATTTTAGTTACTTATAGGATTAACATGAAATCCTTAAAAGAAAATAATACCAATTGAGTTTTTCAATATCTTCTTATAGAAGAAAATCAATTATCGTATTGCATTATACTGACAAACATCCAAGACATTTTATACAATGACCTAAATAAAAAAGACCATTGAGAATCAGATAATACAGGTTAACTCTCGCCATAAGGATTTTCTAATTAGAACCTCAATTGTTGGAGCGGACGAGAGCAAATAAGGATTTAGACAATTGGTCCACGGATATGGCAAACGGGATTCTATTATAGAATTTGAATTAAATCGTTCCAATTGCTTTTGGAATCAGTGACAGGTATATACGGTGTTGTTATATGTAGCTTTTTATAATGGAAAGCATTTTCTATGATATTATAAATTCTATCTTGTGTCAGCTAACCAGTATCTAGCTAATATTCAGCTTCTTATATTTTATAACTAGGTAATAAAATCTAACACGCCAAATTTCAACCGATTCTATTTATTTTATCATCACGAACCCTGGCAATTATAATATGTAGATAAGGTGACAATACAATAAAAAGGGACTTCTGAAATAGATTGATGATAATGCTTGAAGGTGAGAGGAGCCGCATGGATTTAGTGAATGATTAGAAAACCCATCACCCAGTATACTGATTATAATTCTAAAACTGTTCTCATGTAATTAGCTAATGCTTTAATGAAAAATAAAGATCTAACTATGAAAATACGTTTTTCTCGCTCTCTAGGTTATTTTAAAACTTCTAGTAAACTTATCAAATTCCTAATCAACAGATAAAAAATGTAGTGGCACATTTATAAATACTTCGCCATTTTAAATCTCTCCAATGGTTTGTCTGGTTGAAAAAAGCAATCCAACTGCAGAGTAACGCTTCGTGCGCCAAGGTACTAAGCGATCGATTTAAAATTAAAAGGCTTGCGAAGAAAACCACTTTGATAGCTTTCTTTATTCATATTTGCTCGTTTTTTCATCCTCGAAGTAAGCTCAGACCAAATTGAAGAAAAGTTTACAGAAATATACTGTGCTTATTTTTGTAAAAATCTGTAACAGCAAGAAATCTATGCTCCAATCTATTGAGGTATGATAAATAGAGATTTACTGATATAACGGCAAGTCATATTTATTGGTAGAGAGACCAACGATTTGTGTGTAGACTTACTTCCGATTGAAATAGATAGAAATTAGGCTCTTCAGGTGAAGGTTTTTCGATCGTAATCAAAATAGCGCTGAGGTGATAAAACGGTCTATTGGCGTTCTGTTTTAGATCAGCATTATACCAAACTATATATAAAAAGCCTACGTCTATGGTTACGGCAATAAATAGGTACTAGTGGAAGTAGGTACTGTGATGTTATAATCATAATTC
The DNA here is from genome assembly GCA_944739405.2 of Euclidia mi. Taxonomy (NCBI): domain Eukaryota; kingdom Metazoa; phylum Arthropoda; class Insecta; order Lepidoptera; family Erebidae; genus Euclidia; species Euclidia mi. The sequence continues at coordinate 39,422,785 of OX123186.2, read as the reverse complement.
GTTTTACATGGGTATCCGACGATTTGACGATGTGTACCTACTTATTTATGGTGAGCGAATAATTTACTTTCAAAAGTCAATACCCGTTTCATCGAAGTTTTGTAATTGCCTGAAGACGAGAGAATATTAATACAGCCACAAACACTTCGACTTACAAAGACGTATCACACACACAATTGCTTGTGTGAAATAAAATCAAATATCGCTACAACATACTCACAGGCACGTTTAATTATTCATAAGCATTAAATAATAAATATATTCCCAACCATATCAGTGAAGTTTGAAGCCAATTTATTATAAATCCGCATCCATAATCAGCTATAAAGTCAGACGCATTCCGAGTGTTCGTTGGGTAAATATTGAAATTCATTTTATATTACACTCCGTGCACTCCATCTGCTTTTTTTATACGGGCAGAAGCAATTAAGGACGAGGAAAAATATTAATTTGCCCTTTTCGTGTTTCATGAAAATTAAAATAGATTGGTTGTTTGAAATAGAATTAGTTTTTATTATAAGTCAAATCGATTAGATCGATTGAGTAACATTTTGTTTAGTCTATTGAAAAATTTCTGACAATGGTCACACTGAACTGTCACTTCCGTTCGCCTTCCGCTTGAAAAAATTAACACGCCGTTTTTGCAAGCTCGCGTGCCTTGTACCTAAATTAAATTGATCGCCCTTTGAATTAACGCGAATTGAATCAACTTGTAATTAACTTAATACGTTATTGCCGCTTTGACTTCCGGCAAAGTTTGTTGTATCTTAATGAACATTTGTGAAATATTGAACTTTGTAAAACACGTGTGTGAATTCCTGATTGGTGCCTGGAGAAGGACTTCGCCGAATTGTAAACTGGTATCTATTGATTCTCTTGTTATTTTGGCCAAAATTATAAGTTAATCTATAGGTCCACTTCAAGAACATCACCAGGATATATAAGGTAAAATTTTCATATAACTAAGATTATAAGTCATCGCTGTGCTACCACAGTGAAGGTGTTTAGATAAATTGTCTATCGTGGTCAGGTGGATGTATTACAGCTTCCACTGCAACTCTGTTTTCAACAGTTTCCCACCTGGCTGCGGTAACTCTAGACATTGGTTTTTAATATCTTTCTTCTAAAATGTGTCGGTAATCTCATGACCTAACTTATTTTTTTCTTCATACCTTATCATAACAGTTACTTTAACTTGTGTAAATACTCAAAAAATGTAACCTCAAAATAAATGTTATCTCGGGGTAGTCTTTTGGAGATGGAAATGTTTTTGCTTTCAATACAAAAGTGCTTGTGTATTGAAAACGCTGTACAAATTGTTGAAAAAGATCCCAAGGGCGTTTTGAAAGCGTGTTTCGCAGATACATGCTACCTGGCGTCTTACTACCGAATAAACGTTCACTTAGATTGGTTTGTCAATACGACTCGAACAGCTTTTACCTTGCGCTCCTTGCAATATACGTAAATATTTCTTCTTTATCTATTGTACTGATCGGAGAGAAGTAATAAGTGTCTCCTCAGTGCACTGCTAGTGGAAACGGAAAATGCCAAGTGCTGCAACGATCCTGTACACAAATTCGTTTTCAGATAAGGAATCTACCAATGTGTTTCTGTAATCCTATGAAAGTATTTTTGCACATTGAGAACTGTGGCAATGAAACGAAAACAAAACAATTTCATGTACCAAAGCTAAAACACCGCTTCTGTAAGAATCTATGTGGCGCTTAAAAAACTGTGCACCTACAACTTTGTAGTGTACCTAAAGTTTATGTTCATTTTGACGGTGTCCGATCATTTGACAAAAAACAAATGAAAAACTTTCATTTGACAAATAACGTTTGACAAAATTATACTTGATAAATTTATTATTTTACAAACTATTGTTTAATAAACTACTCATTAGACAATATATTTACTACAAAAAAGTTATTATGCTAAAACATTAATTTACAAATTGATTATTTTTTTAAACATGTTACTTGGCAAAACAACGTAAAGCATAAATAACATTTGACAAAATGCATTGCTTGGTAAAATTTCATTAACCAAAATCCTCGTTAATACAACAATCTTTGTGTAGGGTCAACTGAAACAATGGTTGGTTAGGTTAGGTTAGAACTGCGACCACAACGAACAGAACGCCAGAACCGAATTCTACTTATTTCGCTTAATTCAGGCAGTGTGTATGTCAGCGCTCATAGCAAGACTTGGCTTGCCGTTCGTAACAGATCGGCAAAGTTAAGCAACGCTTGCACAGGTCACCACTTGGATGGGTGACCACATGTGGCATTTACATCTGAGCGCTACCGTGCTTCGGAGGGCACGTAAAGCTGTCGGTCCAGGTTCCTTGTCTCAGGATAAGAATCGTTAGACCATGTCGGAGGCCTTCGGGCGGTCTGAAAACTCCGACACCAGAGTTGGCCACACACTCACACGAAAAACAAACAAAGTGTGTATTTTTTTTAAACTTAAGTTTCTATGGAATTAGTATTAATACAAAATTATTACTTGCCTATAAATAATCTGTCCAAGATGAAAATTGCAACTTCTAACTTTTTGTACTATCACCAATTTGGCAAACGAATTATTTAGTCAAATGATTATTTTTAAAATAATTATTTAACATTTTAATTATTTTTTTAAATAAAACATTTGCGAAACCCGTATTATGTCAAATGAAAGTTTTTAAAGTAATATGTTTGCGAAATGAAAGTTTGTCAAATGATTAGTTTTTCAAACGTTGTTTGTAAAATGATCTTTTGTCATACGTTTTTTGTTAAACAATAGTAAACCCATTTTGACAATTCATTGTTCTAGTAGTGCCTCTGTTGCAATCAAATAAAGACCCTTGCGTTAAAGTCTTAATGCATCATAAAAGGTAAAAGCACTTTTAGTCAAACAAAGCGAAAAACATATTTTTAGATATCTGAACAAGATATTCATATTTTATTGGCGATATATTATGCCAAAAAATTAAGAAAAAAATTAAACTTTTTGAAGTGAATTTTTCAATATTTTACCTATAATGCGTATTACTTCGTTTAGACTTAGCATCAAGTCTCGTGAGAATCTCAGGATACTTAAGCAAAATGCAGTAGTTGTGGATATTACTGCGTTATGGTCTAGCCCTGTTGATAACTACGTAATTTTTTAAGTTTTAGAACGTTGAAAACAGGTAGGTAATTAATAGTCCAGAAATTAACCATCGGACTGCTACATAGAGGGGATGAGACACACAGCGTATCAGTGACGTTTCAAAGTTATGTGTAGGAAATCTTCACATAACTTCTTCTTCATCTTCATTTTGCTAACCTGTATAGGAAATCTATATATCAGTGAGTTATACATAGTGATGGCAATTAATGCGATTTCGCATTAATTTCATTAGCATGCGAATTCGTGACTCTTAACATGCTAAATGCTATTGCTATGCTATTTGCTAATTATAACGGTGATTAATAATAATGTTGTATGTGAAGTGTGAAATTTATTAATATGCGAATTAAAAAGCGCGTTCGCAAGAAAGACTCTTGCACAGGTATTTTATGTACCTAAGTAAGATAATGATCACAATTAAAATAAAAGAATAATATAAACATAACAACATTAACAACTTTAAGGACCTTCTGTCATACTTACTTATTACCTACTTTATCTAGATTTGGGACTAACAATAAAATAAAGAAACTGGTGTATTATTAATTTAGTAGGTAGGTACCAATATTATTTACAGGTTCCTACTTATATAATTTGTTCATATTATTATCAATTATAAGTACAACAATAAATATTAGTCGAAAGAAAGTTTATCAAATACGTAAACAAAACTTACTATTATGCGCCAATTCGTACTAAACTTTGACATAATACGAACACGAAGCGCGCCAAACGCGTGTAAACACAGATGATTATTACCTAAACAAACATTCACAGGCATTCACTCAATATACGACCTTAAATACGAGTAAATCAAAGATAATAATAAAATAATTGCTTAACATCATCATTCGCATTCGCACCATTTGCTAATAATTTCACTTGTCGTGTCAGGTGAAACGGATATATTGAGTATTCCCGTGGACGAGACAGAGAACGCGTTTCCCGCGTTAGCAAATAAATATAAACGAACCGAATCGCGCTCAAAACGACAAATTCACAATTCACGAAATTTCGCAACGAAATTTCATATGCTAAATGCTAAATGAAAATTCACATGCTAAAATTAATGTGAATGCTAATATATCCATCACTAGTTATACACCAAGCTCTTGAAAGTTATCAACTATTCCCACTACAACACAACATTAGAATGCGTAGAATCTTTTAAGCTATTAGGCATACACATAAATACCAACTTAAACTGGAAATCCCACATCCATAACATTAGCGGAAAACTATCTAGGTTCACATATGCATTACTTCAATTAAAAAGAACAACGGACTTAAAATCAGCAACTGCTGCCTACTATGCATATGCACACTCTTGGCTTATGTATGGAATTATGCTATGGGGTAACAGTACGGACGCAGATGTCCTTTTCAAATTACAAAAGAAATGTATAAGAATCCTGGCAAACATCGATGGAATGGAGAGCTGCAGGCCACATTTCACTGAACTTGGCATACTAACACTACCTTCTATGTACATCTTCGAAATCTGTCTATTTGTCAAAAAATACATCCATCTATTTGCCCTAAATAAGGACCATTACACACAACCTCGTAACTTAAGAAATAAAAATTCACTTGCTCTACCAACATCAAACTTATCTATTTTCCATTCTGGACCATATGTAATGTGTGTAAAAATATTCAACAAAATACCACAACAATTAAAAGACTCATCCAGCTTTAATATATTTAAAATTAAATTAAAAAGATACTTGTCTCAAAAATGTTACTATAATTTAAAAGAGTTTTTCGAGGACAGAACTAAACTGTAACCTAATGTAAAATATGACTATAGTATAAAATATAACAATAAATAATGTGATAGTTAATTAAAATAAATAACATCATATGTAAATTTATAACAATAACACTTATAAACTAAACAATGTAAATTATTTTATTTTATTTAATAATTAATAAAATAATAACATAGTGTTGCTGCGCCCTAACAGGGTATCATGTATGAGCCTTTAACCATTGTAACATCTTATGTACTCATGATTGCAATAAACATTTGAAGTTTGAAGTTTGAAGTTTGAAAGACAATTGAAATCTCTCGAGAACATTATGAAGAACTTAATGTAGTAAATACAAACTAAATCGAAAGTTTGTTCTTAAAAAGCGGGCTAACATATTATTTCTTTTTATGACTATATGTATTATTTTTTTTGAGAATACAGCTCCTGCTTTTGTATTCTAAACAGGTTTGACAGAATATTAAGTTCTATACAGTGCGACTGTCTGATCTTTTCGAATGCAAAGCAATGCATTTGATGATGATGAAACTTACTATTTTGTGCGTGGATTGTTCTTTTTTGGTTGAGCCGTGCCGAACAGACATTAATTTGTGCTAAAATCATCCATTTATAATTTTATAAGTTAATTTCCAATAAAAACTCTTTCACTTTAATTTTAAACACGGCCTTGTAAAGATTAAGGCAAACACAGACATGTGTTGTCTGTTAGCTAAAATACAAGTTAAATTCAAAACTTGGATCTGAACTTGAATTTAAACTTTTTAGGTGAACTAAGGAGGTACTGGTTCTCACTAGCCACTTTGTAGAAGTTGGTTTTGAAATGGAGAATTGACTGTAGCTAGTAATGCACAATGGTGAAAGTAATCGGATACTTTTAATTAGTTGGGAACATCTATAGAGATAATATGTCTTCAGGTATATTTCAATGAAAATCATAAGATAAATTTATTTAATTGAGTTCAGTTCTCTGTAATATTTATTTTTCGTGAATGATATTGAAAGGCCAAGTTTCATGCAATACAATCAATTATACTACCACTCTGTTCTTATAAAATGAAAAAAATACTCGTTCAAACGATTTATGGTCTTAAAGACATTATCAATACCACATACCATGTTCCTACGTTATGCGTTCCTACGTTATACATTTCTTAAAATGTTGTTATTAAAGTGTCATGGGATTTTTTGGGTCGAATTTAATCCTCATTCCCACTACTGTATCACAAATTCAGCAGCTGTGACTTTAGACGCAGAGTTTTGATGTTTGTGAAGTCGTTTTTTTTTCAGAAGTGTAATTTTGGATGAAACTGGTACTTCGGATAAAACCATTTAGTAGTTCTAGGCATACATAATCTGTGTGACCGCTGGAGGTTGGTTCCATTTCACCTTTATGAGAACTTCAGCGTAAGATCGCCTCATACTCGGACTATATTATTATAATACCTATCATGTTTTAGTATCAAGACATTAGCTTTCTCATATTAAATAAATAGTCTGCAATTTATAAACACGTGTTCACTAAATTTATACGAAATTGGGACACGACCCCAAACGTTCAGTATTTCCACTCAATTAAATGACTCGATGGGACAGAAATGCGGCTACAGACAGATTTAATCGCAAGATATTTTGGTTTGCCTTTCATGTGTAATTTCCCACGGGTTGAGCTGGGCCCATCCTTTGATTATTTCCCCTTCAATAGTGCTAATGATTTTGTACTTATCTTTTGTTGCCTTTCAGATTTCTGATCATTATATTTTGAACGAGCTGATTGCTAAACATCTCCGTAAGAAACTGTTTGACTAGAAACATCGAACAACATTTTTAAAGTAAATTTTGTTTTCTTGTTTATTTTATACTTACTCGCCATTGCAACTGTAGAACTCTAAATAAATTCGTTAACTTTCCAGACTTTCTGAATATTTTTTATCGAGTTCGGTAAACTGTGAACATTATTTTATCTTCAGTGGACAAACCTGAAAGTTTTACTTCAACCAGTAAATAATATACTTACGTATTTGTGAAGCCAGACTTGTAAGTACATTGTAGGACTAAAAGGCTGTGGTGAGTGAACTTTTGAGTTTATCTATCTTTAAATATTTTTTTAATCGTTGTCTTCCCTATACATAGTATAGGCTATACTACTACCGTATACTTTATTGATTTATCAATAAACTACGTCTATGCATATTGTAGTGTGTAGCCAGCCTAACCTCCTTATATATTGTAATGTTAGTATGTAAGTTAATGCAATATAGCTCAAGCATTCGAACCTCTATAACGCGTTTCATTTCCATCCTTTACATGGCGACCCTGCCAGTGCTGCCCTTGGGCAGTGCTGAGCTACCGTTGTATCAAAAGTAAAATTTTTGTTCTGGACTTTTTCTTCATAAAGTGTGAACTGTGAATTGCAAAATTAGTTTATTTCGTTGGACTATTATTCGGGCGTATAAACTATTACTGTATATCGTTGAGCGTCGCTCCGGCCTTTTGTCATAATTCATATTGATGAGGATGGCTCCCGTACGACTGAGAGACGTAGTACCGTATACCGAGGACTCCAGGATGCCGTGGATGATGCAATGGAAAGAGTCGATGTCAGCCCCGTCGGCCTGCGTACGTACAGGCATTAGGACATGTTGCGAACGTGCTGCCTTGAGACGAGAAGAGGAAGGACAAATGTGTAAACCTAAGCACGTCAATTATATGAGGTGATTCTATTTACTTTTTTTGCTACGGGATAATAATTATCATTTATGTCTCTAGTTTAATTATTATTCAATCATATCCATCTAATCTTAAATAATTTAAAAATCTAATCTTGAATAATATTATAGCTTAAACAATTGCCTGTTGACAATAAATATAATTTTATAAAAGAAGTATATTATTTTGGGTACATATCTATAGATTTGTGTTAAATTGTTATAAAAATCTAATTTTATCACGTTATGATTGTTTTGTAATTGCAAGCACACCATTATTATGACGCTTATGTGTCCAATAGGTTTCTCTTGAACACGATATCTGATACGTTATGCATACTATCCCACGCGCATTACTTAGCCTAATATTTTTAATGCTATTCGTTTACATTTGTTGAATTTCGTTAAATTAGTATTTTATAGGTACATGTTTAGTATGTGTTCATGTTCCTTATTATTTACTTTGCAACAACATTTTTTTTATAAAATTTTAAATTAGATCGATAGAAACAGCACATACTATGTTCATCTCTTTTTATTTTGGATATGTTTGATAACTAGATATAATATTATTATATCTAGGTATCAAAATATACATAACTTGAATATAATTCATTAGTGAGTTCATAGCAACAACATGACATCATTGTTTTAAAATTTGACACTTGTAGGAATGCAACATGTATCTATTTATGGACAAGTAATGCGATGCGAACTTGCAATGTGTAGGTACTTTATGCATCTTCAATATACGAATGATTCAATATTATTTGATACGAATACGGTTCAATATTTTATTATGTATGTAAATTATCTATGCAATATGTAAGTTTTTAAGAATATTTTATAAAAAAATGCTTAAAGATGTTTAAAGGTTTAAGAAAATGAGAATGAATATGGTTTATTAGTAGTTATGTGATGGTTTTTGAGTGAGTATTTAAGTTTATTGGTTTTGGTATGTAAAAGAAATGTATAAAGTGGAATGGAATATTTAGGTAGATAATTTTTTGACAGCAATTTGGATTGATCACCCAACTGCGTAGTTGAATTGTTTTAAATGGAAGTATTCATTTGAATGTGTAAGCATTATAGTTGTGATATGGATAGATGTTGAATATGATATTGAAAGATAATAATTAATGTAGGTACACGCTATGAAAGATACGATGAAGTGTTCTGTTCCTTCAATTTGATCATGGTGTAAATGAATTTTCTCTGTGAGAATTGTTGGTGGCCAAAAGAGCCTTAAATAATGACTTTCGTAATATAATAATGATGATGTATAAAGTCTACAAAGTGATGAATATGATGAAATATAAAAAGAAAGTAGATAAGAAATGAATATGATGATGAATAAATAAAGTCGACTATGAAATGATATAAAATGTTATATTATTGTGTACTTACCTACGAAGTTAAGATGAAATTGTATGAAAATTATGAATTAGGTATGTTGGAATGGCGAGATGTAATTATAAAAATGAAATAAATATATTGGTTATACTTGGGGTAAGGGGGAACGGAATCTAGATCTTATCCGACCCAATTGTCAATCTCACCTGCACGCGTCAGTGGTTCTTCTCAGAATAGCTGACGGCGGCGATTTTGTGATCGCTGCGGTGCTCCCTGCTAGACAACGAACGAGGCAATGGCGACCGAGAATCGGCGGTATAACCTAACTCCCAGTAGGGAAACCATCTGGAAGAGGCTACAGCGGCCTGGGAAATTAAATACTTCCCAAAATGTCTGGTGCAGAAGGCAACGGGAAACCACTGCACTATTTTCCCAGGAAATCCAGTATGAGTTTGAGCACATAAAGAGATGTTATGGCATGCAATCAGGTCACCACCCGGCGCCATGATGATTCCAGGTCGCATGGTGTGAAATATGCTACTGGCCATTCTGATGTGACTCACCAGGCACGGTGTGGACAGAATGCTACTGGTGAAGAAGCAAAGCCATCTAATAACCTAAGATAACTTAGAAAGATTACTACACTTGAACATGGAATGTCCGTGGCATGATCAAGATAATGAAGAAAGAAATTATTGATAAAGAACAACAAGCCTATAAGCTGGATATATTAGGACTCAGTGAGACGCACATGAGAGGCACAGGGTTTTACAAAACGAGCAGAGGGCACACAGTATACTACTCTGGCCCTGACAACGAGAGCAATAAGGGTGTGGCAATTTCTGTATCACCTGAGATCGAGAAATGTGTTCTTGGATATATCCCGGTAAGCGATCGTATACTAACATTAAAGATCAATTCCAAACCTTGTCGTATGAATATAATTCAAGTGTATGCACGTACAAAAAGTGCCAGTGCAGCTGACATTGAAGCATTTTACAACCAACTTGATGACATCTACAATTTGTTGCCCAAAAGGGAAATTAATGTGTTGATGGGAGACATGAACGCCAAAGTAGGACGCACTGATAATGATTCACACATGAAGGAGGATGTTGGACGTTATGGACTTGGCCACAGAGCAGATACAAAGAGGAGATGTCCTAAACAACTGTGCACTGTGATTTTCAAAGAGATTGGATATATAATACATAGAGGTAGCCCTAGTACTGAAAAATTGAACACAGTCAACTGACGTGTAAGATACAATTTAGACAATTTAATGCCATCAAATTATATAACTTTAGTGATTCATCTTTTATGATAGTTCTATCATGATTTTGAATTTAGCCGTAAAATATTAATATCGACTTTTCAAGTGTTGTAAGAAATCTTATCGATATGTCTATCCACCGTATATTTTTATCTCGTTATTTTTTAGATTCTTTGTGCACGTGATGAAGATTTATAAAATAAGTGGATTGCTGCAGTATACCGTGGAGAAAATTGGGTGCCTAGAAAGCACCATAGAATTTGTTCCAAGCATTTTACTGCGGAATGTTTTTATAGTAATGACAGATGGCACAGACTAAAAGAAAATTCTGTGCCAACATTACTCCTCCATTCTAAACGTATCAGTGTGAGTGTTTAAATAATTACTTGCTTTTACTTTTATTAGGGTAGCAGCGCCAAACAGGAGTCGGATCTTGGGCTCCATTCGATGTCTCGACCAAAGGAATAATTTAATTTTAATATTTTCTACAATTTTATTATCAGTGCATAGGGTTCCCACCAAGAACGTAGGGTCCCAAGCCAACCTCACCTGCAAGTGGTGTACCTGCTTATCAACGGATGAGGCTCTGGCAAACAAAACATTAGGCTCGCCACCTATTACGTGGGATCAAAGGTCTGGCAAAAAGTGGGCGTTTAATATGCCTCTGTCTACCCCTTCGGGGAAACAGGCGTGAGCCTATGTATGTATGTTATAAACAATATTCAGCCAGCTACCTGCAGTTACACTGTTGCCACGAAAAGCCACGACACGCTAAGCGACAAGCGATTTCGATGTTTATTTGTGCAGTTTAGTTCTGCACTGAGGTGACAGCGCCGGCGGCAGAATAGAGAGCGGCATGAATCAGCGTGTCGCGGCCGTTCGTGGCCAGGCTGTTAGACGACATCCACTCATTTCATAGTTTTACTATATGCTTACTAATACCTATTATAAATGTAAGTGAATTTATTTATTTGTTAAGCTTTCACATTTTGACTACTCAATCGATCATAAAAAGTTCAATGCACGTTGCTGGGAGTAATGGGAGTACAGAAAAAGGTGTAAGGTACTTTTTATCAATCGGCTTTGGCCTATAAATCAAGCTTTAGGTTTCATCAGTGATTGCTAGGGTGGCAAACACAAAGGGTATGCTTATTTATTTTAATATACTGCTTTGCATTAAAACGTGGCTCTTTTCTTTCTTTAGTGTACGCGTGCGCCTTCCATAAATGAGACATCTTCTGTTTCTCCAACAACCAGCACTAAAGCGCCTACGTTAGTTACAATTTCTCCGCCAGTAGGTACAGAAGCGATGAAAATCGTGTGCGCTAAACACTTACGTACAATAGAAAAACTACAAAAAGAAGTTTTTCACCTTGAGCAGCTTGTTAAAAGACGTTTGTTAAAAATTAATTACCTATTTAAGACAACGTTCTAAACGTCTGATGAAAAAGAACATGGCTATGAATTCACGTATATGTCGGCGATACGCCAGGGTTATCGTGTCCAGTCCAGACTCCATTATAATAAAAAGACTCACGTAATATTACTTGGTTTATTATCAGACGATTTCTAGCACAGAATTGAATTAAAATGTGACCTACAATCCTTTTTATAAACTAACCGTCATTACACTTAATGTTAACAACTGCCACTTCCTTTTCAACATATAATTGAAATTACTGTACAATTAATTATCAAAAATCAACATTTATATTGTTATGAATATTGCACAATACCATATGATTTATTTTATACGAATAACAAATCTATTGTAATAATCAAACGCTGCTTTACAACATTCGCAACAGATAGCGCTATCAACAGGATATAAATATAAGCGCAGGTTATTTATTACCGTTAACATAAAAGTATCAGAATAATGTTATTTAATACTAATTGATTTTACTTTAAAAGTTTCTGGAGTTATCTTAATTATTAAGCGATAAATTAAATACCCAATATTTATAAAACAGTGAAGCAGTCAATACAGTGTCTAATATTCTAAAGTAGTGAAGTTCTCAGTTCTGTGTTCACAAATAGTTATTTAAATATCAATCTTAAATATTATTAACATTTTCGTAACAATATAATCATTATATATTAATTTGCGCCCATATATACTTGATAGTTTGCAAAACGAAAATATCGTGAAGAAGGATTTGATAATTTTAGATCACGAGAAAAATAACAGTGTTATTAAAAAATACCTTTCACGCGCGGCTGGTGACAAAACACGTGAGATTAGCTTGAAGTTCAAAAAAATACTGTGACGCTTCATTATTATGTGCTACTGAGTACCCATTTAGTCCCATTTGAAACAAAAAAATATTGATTCCGTTTAAAAATGCAAGTTTGTGTAATAATTATATAAATACTATCCATTAACTAGCGTTCTGTAACTCGCCGTGTGGTTGACGGCATAGAATACAAGTGTCACCATCCCCTATCTTCCCGTGGGTGTCGTAAGAGGCGACTAAGCGATAACACGATGCAAATACCATCTTTGCGTATAGACGGAAAACTCGACATCAAACCCTATACGACTGCCTGGTTGGTCTCGCGGCATAAATGTGCGCGTGGGATCGGGAGGTCCCGGGTTCGATTCCTGGGTCGGGCAGTGTTATTGGGTTTTTCTGTCACGAAAATCTCAGTAGCAGCACGGAGTCTGGAAATGTGCCCGGTACGGCAATAGGCTCGCCCCTTATTACGTGGGACTAAAGTATATCTGGCGAAAAGTGGGTGTAGAAATACACCTCTGCCTACCCCTTCGGGGATAAAAGGCGTGACGTTATGTATGTATGTATATAACTAGCGTTCTGACTGCTGTGGACACAAACTTACGGAATGTATAACATGTACATACTTACTTTTACAAGTCTGTTTGATTTTGAACCTATATTATTGAAACTTTGATCGATATCGATAGCGGATTTGCTCAATCACTAAAAAATTAAAAAGTTACGAAATTTGTGTTCAAATTGTCTTTAGCCCTAACTGACAAACATAGTGCCATATTCTTCTGGCAACTCTAATTTGTCATATGAGTGAAGAATGTAGCTATATTCAATTTGTTCATAAAAATATCGTTCATTCCATGCTTTAGTTATTCTTCCATGGTGATTTTCAACTAGGTCCTGACGTCATCACGTGGGCGTGGCCTAAGTCAGTTTGTTGTTGGCGTTCGCCCTGTGCACATCGTACACGTTCCCTTTAAACAGCATTACATTCGCGCTAAAAGAAAAAAAAGATGAAGTGTTGTGTTTTGTCATGTAAAAACTACTCGAATAGACGTTCTGGTGCTATGGATGGCATCACATTTCATTCATAAGTAGGTAATTTTATGCGTAATTTATTGAAATAGTTCTAGAAAAATCTCTTAGCTTCGGCGTTTTCAAGTATAATTCTACCCGACATTAGATGGCGACACTTTCTGCTACGTGAACTTAGAATATTTAGGTATGTAGAGCTCATCATTAATGTTTTTTAATAATCATATGTACTGAAATTTGTTAAACTTTAATTCCTAAAGATTCTTTAATTGCCAAAATATTGTTTTTTTTAGTTTTTATATAATTTTTTAAACAGGCCGCCATCTTTCGTCAATTATGAACATTAAACATGAAATGTCAAAAAGACAGGGCCAGAATTAGAATCCAATCCGATTGTCCCGCGGCTGTATCATACATGGAAAGTACTTAAAACATAAAATACGCTAGACCTAAAAATACAACCTATACAAATCTATACATCTATACGAATAAATAAAATTGGAGTGTCTGTTTGTAATATTAAAATAACCGATTTTTACTTAGTGGTTATGGTTGCATATTATACGGTACATATACCAAAACAACTTTTTTACCATTTCTGTCTGTCTGTTTGTTCCGACTAATCTCTGAAACGGCTGGACCGATTTTGACGGGACTTTTACTGGCAGATAGCTGATGTAACAGGGAGTAACTCAAGCTTTAAATTTAGCAAACAAATAGGATCTCACAAAAAAAAAATAATGAAAATACCACGCAGACGAAGTCGCGGGTAACAGCTAGTCTCCTATAAACTAAATATTTTATCAACAATAATTTATTTAAATAAAGTACTTTCCCTCCGTGAGACAACTGGTATGGAAGTTGTTATTTAATTAATGGGTGAGGCTAAATGAACGTCATTTTGGGAGTCGCGTAAAATGAGTCGGCGGAATTCGGCTGCATACTAAAGTCCAACTCACTTTGCGCCGCCGTGTAGTACAAACACCCTGAAGTTGCGAGTGTATTCTACTCCATATCACCTAAGGACTTACGTTATTCCCGAACCCGAACTAAGAATGAATTCTAATAGTTAGGTGATACGGAGTAGGATACGCCGAATGCAGCGTAAATTCCGCCTCATTTTACGCGACTCACAACTCACAAAATAACGTTCGTTGGGCTTTACTCTTAAAGCACTTAATGCCAACCTAGTTTATTTAGTTAAATTTCAAATGATGTACCTATGTTCTAGATTTCCATCCGAAGATGATCTAACCCCTCGTTTTCACCAAGAAACATGTCCAGTACATGTTTTATACAAAACTTGTAGACAACATAATTATTTGTTTTATACCTGTATTGAAACTGTCACAAACATTCTTTCGTTCACACTGTGTAGCCAACAAGTATCTATACAAGTATAAAACACATTTGCGTTTACACTGAAGTCTGTTACAGTTTAAAACTTTTCTTATACATTGATAGCGTTCTCACCTACAAAATACAGTCATGTTTCAGACAAGTATTGTTTATTTTATTGCAATTTCTGTATAATACAAGTTTTAAACTATATCCATGCTTGTTGGATAAAGTATTCAACATACCGGACGAACCGCGTTTTTTACTTCGTGAAAACGAAAGAAGAAGGAGAATGGAGTGGTCAAAAAAACAAATTTTAGAACTCATTGAGCTTTTGCATGTACAAGAATGCCTGAGGAATGTGAAAAATAAAATAAATAAAGGTCGCCAAAAGAAAAAAGACACATTGGCAGCAATTGCTTCGCAAATACATGTACATTAATGTTTTTAACTTTTATTTATAGACTCACGCCTGTATCCCTGAAGGGGTAGGCAGAGGTGTAATATTACACCCACATTTCGTCATGAATTTTAAGGTCGCCACGTAATAGGGGGGGAGCCTATTGCCGTACCGGGCACATTACCAGACTCCGTGCTGCCACTGAGAATTCGGAAAAACCCAGTAAGTAATACTTTTGCCCGACCCGGGAATCGACCCCGGGGCCTCTATTTAGCACTCGCATACGCTATCGACTGGACCACGGAGGCAGTGTTAAAGATGTTGATAAAATATAACGAACCTCAAGAACCAGTTTAATAGGGAAGTAAAAGAATCAGAATCAGTATTTATTTCTTAAATAAATTAAAAACGAAGTCAGGTTCTTTCTTTTAAAATATAAAACGACTGCTTGAATTTGTCTCGAATTCTACAAGTTTAGCTACGACAAAAACATGAGATCATAAACATCTAGACAACTACAAGTTTTCAACCAACAAGTTTCATACAAGTTTTGTATACGTGTCTACAACAAGTTCCATACAAGTTTTGTATACGTGTCTACAACAAGTTACATACAAGTTTTGTATGAGGTACAACAAGTTTTATTCATGTGTATAGTTTTGTATACAACATGTTTTATACATGTATATGAGAAAAGAAAACATTGTCAAAAACTTGTTAAATACATGTATTATAGCTTGGTGAAAACGCGGGGTAAGACAGCAGTGGATTACAAAAATTAACAGACACGATTGGTCTCCGACTAAATATACAAAAAGTTCTTGCCATTTTAATGATGAAGACTTCATAGTGACAAAAAAGGGCCTTAGAAAATTAAAGAAGGGAACTATTTCGTCATTCATCAAAAACCATTTTATTCAAACATGTTTTTTTTTGTTTTCATTACAATAAAAAATACGTATCAAGATGGCCTACTAAAATCCTGAGTACGACCCTGTGGCATCCTGCACTTTTAGTGACACCTAGTGTGAGATAGTTGCGTAACTACAAAGTAAAATCAACAGAGTTAGCGAGTAGTTTTGCTATTGAACGGTAGATGGAAAATAAAGAAATGCCCCCGCAAATTGTCACGCGTTTTTTCCTAGGGAAATTATATTACAACATCTCCTCTTTGTATCTGCTCTGTGGACTTGGCATACAAAATGACAGAGGCGACCGTTGGTTGCAGTTCTGTGCGGCAAACTCTTTGTCTATTATGAACACCTGGTTCCAACAGCACCCTCGACGACTTTATACGTGGATTTCACCCGGAGACAGAACCAGAAATCAGATCGACTATATTGCCGTGCCTCAAAGATGGAAGTCGAGTATTTTAAACACCAAAACCTACCCAGGTGCTGACTGCGGTAGTGGCCACGCACTTCTGGTTGCGAAAATGATAATTAAGCTGAAAAAATGTCATTGGCTTGTCGACAAGCAAAAGCGCAAATTAACACCTGGTGAACAGACAAGTTTCAGGACACGATTCCAGGAAAAGGTGGACGCGGAAACATTGATAGATGGCAACCTAAACGTAAACAAGAATTGGACGAAATTTAAGGAGCTATTGCTGTTTGTCCACGATGAAAGTCTGAAAAACACGCGTGATACACCCCGAAGTTCTTAGTTATCAGATGAGACATGGGACCTTATAAACAAAAGGAAAGACCTACTTAAACACCTCTCAAGTGATGGTAGCCATGAGCGATATAAAGCTCTCTCGACGGAAATACAAAGACGATGCAGGGAAGATAAAAACCAGTACTATAACAACTTGTGTACTGAAATTGGAAATCATGCCCAGAAAATGCACACAATGACTTTTTCTTAAAAATAAAAAGTATAACGCGGGACTTCAAGGTGAAAACGTGGGCGGTGGAGGACGCGAACGGGAACTTGCTCACAGAAATTGACAAAGTAGTAGGAAGGTGGAGAGGCTACTGTGAAGAATTGTACGCAGATGTCTCTGCAGTATCACCAAACCTCCACCACAGCGTAATGGACACTCCTATTTAGCCAGACATTTTAAGATCGGAAATCGAGCAAGCTCTGAAGAAATTAAAATCCAACAAATCAGCCGGTGGTCACTGTATTTTTGCTGAAGACTTAAAACTCATAGGAGAGACCGGAGTAGGCATCCTACAAAGCCTATGCAATCAGATATGGAGCACAGGTAAATGGCCCAGGGACTGGCACAAGTCCATTCTTGTACCACTGCACAAGAAGGCATCTACAAAGTCTTGCGAAACTACAGGAATGTGGTGCTACTATCCCATGCAAGCAAAGTTCTGCTGTATATTATAAACGAACGCCTCAAAGGTTACCTACAGTGGCAAATACCAGCAGAGCAAGCGGGTTTTGTTAGAGGGCGAGGTACAAGAGAACAGATTTTGAATGTCAGGCAAATCATTGAGAAATGCCGGGAGTTCAACATTCCAATGCTAATGTGCTTCGTCGACTACTCGAAGGCATTTGATTGTGTCAGATGGGAATGTTTATGGAAGATCCTAGTGGAAATGGGAGCACCTAGGTACATCATCAGTCTCATCGCAAACCTCTACCAAGATGGCAATACTGTTGTTAAGGTGAATAATACTCTGTCGAAGCCGTTTAAGCCCCAAAAAGGTGTTAGACAAGGGTGTATTCTGTCTCCAATTCTCTTCAACATCTACGGAGAGTATATCATGAGACAGGCTCTTGACGGTTGGAAAGGTGGAATCTCAATTGGGGGCAAAAAAATCAGCAAGTTGCGATATGCAGATGACACTACTCTCTTCGCGTCGTCAGAGCAGGAATTGGCTGAACTGCTATCCAGAGTGACGAGCGCGAGTGAATCAGTTGGCCTCAAAATTAACAAAGCGAAGACCAAGGTGTTGGTAGTAGACCAACCAGGTGCACTGACTCGCTCCCATGAGCTCAAGGATCTGGAATTTGTGGATCAGTTTGTATATCTCGGCACTCTTCTGAGCAGTGAGGGTGGCAGCGAAAAGGAAATCGCTCGGAGAATCCAAATGTCCAAAACAGCAATAACTAAGCTCACTAAGATATGGAAAGACCGCAACTTATCCCGTAAGACTAAAGTGAGGCTGGTACGAACACTGGTGTTCTCAATTTTCTTTTACGGCGCCGAATCCTGGACTATAAGGAAATCAGAGAGAGCGCGGATTGATGCCTTCGAGATGTGGTGTTGGAGGCGAATGTTGCGCATTCCCTGGACCGCATATCGTACCAACGTGTCAATTCTTAAGGAGCTCAAAATAACTATGAGGCTATCCACTATCTGCTTCCAGCAAATACTTAGGTATTTCAGACACATAGCTCGCAGAACCCCTGACAACCTGGAAAAGCTGATAGTAGTTGGGCAGGTCGACGGGAAAGACCACGCGGTCGCTCGCCTACCCGTTGGTCAGACTCAGTCAAACATTTCACCGGCCTCCCAATACCTGCAGCTTTAAAGACCGCCGAGGACAGGAACAAGTGGAAAAATGTAATCCAAGAAGTGATCAAAGATTGTACTTCTACTGGACACGACCTTCATCAATGAAGACAGCGACTAAGAAGAAGAAGAAGAAGAATACTTGATTGAATATGCAAATAATAATAAATAAAATAAATATGATTTTTATATAGCTTTTAAATGTGGTTATGTTATGTATTTTTTGTTGAAAATTGGAAAATTATACCAAGAATAAGGAAATTTGTTTTATATCCATTTTAAAATATTTGAATATTATGTCATAGAAATATATTTTATTAAAGTTATATATTATTTGAGTGTACTTACTCTTTATTTAATCATTGTATTTAATTGTCAATAGTGCATTATTATAACTTAACTTTTATTTTTGCTTTGCTATCGCACATTATAGTTTAATATGATAATCATATTATGTTTAACCAATTTATAAAATTTGAAATCGTAAAAATAAAAATCATGTATTTGTTTTATTTTTTTTATAAAGGGTGTGTAGTGTGTAGCCAGCCTAACCTCCTTATGTATTGTAATGTTAGTACGTAAGTTAATGCAATATAGCTCAAGCATTCGAACCTCTATAACGCGTTTCATTTCTATCCTTTACAATATATTAATACTACTAGCTGACCAAGCACACACTCGCATTATTTAGGGCTACTGCTTTAAGCTAAACCAACAAAAAATCTCTTAAAATTATAATATTAGTCTAAAGAAGTCAGTAAATCAAGTAATATCCTAGAATTTCTAGATAAACCCTCAGTCATCTTATTCCAAATTATACAAAGCCTATTCGGTGGCAATCGTATTAACAGGTTAGATAATCTATCTGCGCCCATTATGATTGCAATTCCACCGGAGATGTGCGAGGTAGGTGAGTGGTGTGCATATAAGCGTTGCGAGCATTTATAGTGAGCCCTAAATTCAGTTCATAACACATCTATATGGGCGCACTGGAGATGGTTTGTTATATTGTAGATCTAAGCATAAACGTAGACCAGAGCCATCTAGATGACTAAATGATAACTAAACCGGAAGTTAATATTATTTTAATGTAATTTTAACTAAATAACCAGTAAAATATTAATCGCATTTGCTTGTAATTAATATTATATAAATTGTGTTACATTTCTGTATTTACATAATTATATTTCTTAACGCAGTTTTGGTTGATATCGTCTTTAATAGTTTGGCAAGCTTTTTGGCCCGCCAACACATTTTGGTAATTTTATAACTAATTAAATTTATCAAGACGTATTTCGACGCTTTAGCTAAAGTAACTGTAATTCTATATTGTTTCTTAATTATAAAGATAATTGAAAGCTCATACATACGATAATTTAAATATTATGTATTATTGAATATGTTTTGATACTAAGTTAAGTTGATGCGACGGCGGGCGGCCATGACACTTTTGTTCGGACATTTGTATCGTGAAGTTCATTTCAAGAAATATATGGCAGTTATCAGTGAATTTAATTAGTTTCATTTATGGTTCCTGGGGTGTCCTGACAAGTGAGGGTGCCCAGGCGCCGAAAGCAGCGGTGGGATCAGCGCCCCCTAAGAGACATCGAGAAATACATTTGGTGCGAAAGTAATGGATGTCTTGGCTTGGCTTGGCCGCCATTATCAATGATGACCTGAAGACTGATGCGACAAGCGCTTGGAAGCCGTGTTTGGCGCTTGTCAACCCTGATCGGAGACCGCACGGTGTGTCGGAGATTTGGCGAGCATGTCTACATTTGCACGTGAGGCCACGTACGAGCGAGAGCGACTACGCCGGTCACCGGGGTGTGCTGTGGCGCGAAAGCTGTTCTGCTTTGAGTTCTACCAGAGGTTGCAGATGCGGGTTGTTGATGCACTGACAGAGGTATTTATCCAGAGCTGATTTGATTAGAGTTTTTGAGAAACATCCTTTAACATTTTATAAATTATGGTGCTGTTTGTTTACATGATTACCTATTGCCCCAGTAAGGATTACCAGATAAACATACAGTGAAAATTAAGTAACTGTTGTTTATCCACGTTTGGTACATAACAGTTCTACAGTGCTTATAGTCATGTTATGCCGTCGACCATGTCGGTAAGTTTCTGTATAACTCGACATCAGAGATGGTCACATACTTATTACCTACACAAGAAAGGGAAAATAATTTTGTTTTTATGTGGTTCTGGGTTCTACTAATGTAATTAGTTATTGGAAAAGAACAGAATAACTGCCCTTTTCAAGTTGAAGCTCTGATATAGATCCATTGTATAAATTACCTGATTTGCTTTCAGTCTAAATAAGATGTGTCAGATGCGCTGAATATGCATTCAATTGGTAGTCAATAGGTTATCTCAATGGTAAAACATTAAAACTAATATTTGTAAAGTTTCAAAATAGGTTTTATTATATATTTGTGGACTCTGTAGGTGCCTACATGATTTCCTTTTAACCCATTTCTATGCACGGTATAAACATAATGTTGAAATTGTTAATGTCAACTTGGAGCTCAAGTAAAGGTAATATAATATCAGACAGTGGAACCCAACATAATTATCTTAATATCTGTCGCTTAATTTTATACCTGTATAGAATAATTTGTCCCAACAATGATGATAAGTCCTTGCTTAACCCAAACAACTGTAGCTAGAAACATGAGATATGGATAGTAGATTCCTTTATGGCCATAGGCATTCACTTAGGTTCTATAATAGTCCACCTCTAACCATTTTAGTTTGAAAATCTTAAGGCAGATGACTGCTAATCTTTTATAAATACCAAGCCTTAGTGTTATACTTGGTAAATACAATTTATTTTATTTCTGAGTTCATTTGCAAAGGTAGTGGCATCTATATTCAAGATGACAATCCGTAATAAATCAATCAAGTTTAGTGCCAACATTATTGCTTAGCTTTTGTGGGATACAAGACAGTTAGGAATATGATTATTATGATAATGATAAGTGGGTTTAAAGAACATGATGTGAAAATCCATGTCTCTTTTCCCATTTAGCAGTATTTATTCTTAGCAACAAAAGTAATTGCATGACTACCAATGCTTTATTGCCAAGTCAGTTATGATTAGTGTCAGTTTGAGTTTATTTATTCAGACAAACAATTATTAATTGTGTATGAATTAATAAGAATTACATTAACACTACATGTTAACAGTTTAAAATAAATATTAACATTATTTAGAAAAATCTCCTTAAAGATAATGTCAAATAAAACTATGATATAATAAACTCACCACCATATTTACTATACACATTAATAATAAAACAACACATAAAATTAAAGTTGAATTACCTAATGAAAGAGTTAATGTGTAGAGATATCATAAATAAAAACATTTATTTCAGAAAAGAAAGGTCTATTTATATAAATAAAATATTGAATTCATTATAAAATACCAATATCTGAATGACTTTATTAACTTTTATATTATGGTTTATTGTAGTAAATTCCTTAACTGAGTGGAATCATTTTTAAAAATAAGAAAGCACTAATCTTGCTCTAAAATACCGGTAGCTTGTAAATTTCTCTTTTATGGCTCAATTGGCAAACAGTTCAACAATTTCACAGCTTGCACTATGCCTAAACATGTTCAATATTGGATTCAGCTGGTTCTTACATGAGAGTAATAATTATAGCACTAGTATTTTCGAAATCCTTGAATCTGCAACATGGTTTGAAATCATTTCATATTTATAATCATCATCCACAGTCTGACTGTTCACGGCTGAACATAGGTTGATCTGTTTGATGTGGATAAAACTTATTTTGAATATATTAAGTTTTAACTGTTTTATCAAAACTACAAATGGGTATCCTGATAACTTTAATATTTGATTATCTAAAATGGCACTGTCAGACAGAACCTGAGCAAATTCAGTATCTTTTGTATTTTACCTTAGGTGTAAAATATGGCCTCCAACACTGTTGTAGCAAAGCTAACTTACAGACCAACGCACAGGTTGAACGTGCCTGATATATAGATATAGCTTAATAGGCCGCACCACTTTGCAAGAAAAAGTGCAATTGCAGAAAGCACAATTTTATTACAGAAAATAATCATTTTAATATTACAAAACACAATTACAGAAAACCCAAT
The DNA here is from genome assembly GCA_944739405.2 of Euclidia mi. Lineage (NCBI taxonomy): Eukaryota > Metazoa > Arthropoda > Insecta > Lepidoptera > Erebidae > Euclidia > Euclidia mi. Next base: position 39,399,909 of record OX123186.2, on the reverse strand, counting down.
TATAGAAAACACAAATCATAATATTACATAGGTCCAACATTGTCAGTCATACAAGTACAAAGAACTAAAAATAAATTACAAATACGTCCAATTGATTCCTCCGCCCATACGGTCATTCTACTAATACAGTTGTTGACGTTGATCAGCAACAAAGGTTAGCAAATAATGCTGGAGTCCAGCTTAGTACAGCGCTCATGCGGCATGTGTGCGCGTAGCCCAGAGACGAGACCACCGACGTCAAAGAGGTGGGCCACCGTCATCCATACATATTAATCAGTAAAGGACCGCTCGTCCATCCTCTCTTCACGCTAAGTCCAGGTCATCTGCCAGGATGTCATCTTCAACCTGTAACACTCAAAAGGCAGGTGGTGGGCAACATTTCCCACCCAAGTATTAGTTCCATGAACCTTTGTAACTGTAGATGAAATAAACTTCTACTACGTGGACAGCGCATGTATGGCAGCCTCACAGCCTCCCTTTGAACCAAAGCCAAGCTGGATTGGCTGAAATTTATCTGCCAAAATGGCTCTGTAATATTTACAGCACAGTTTGGCTGCCATACGTCTGTAGGTACACCCCACGGCAATGGGCCGAATGCCACCATCTTTATTGCGTAGGGCGCACAAGTTGGCCCCGTACAATAAGTTGGTGACATCTGTGGCCACATTGCCGGAGAGCATAAGGTTAATTAAAACCGTCAACGCCTTCAAAAGTGCATCACCAGCCTCTCTAGCACTTGCACTTGTGAGATCTTTCAGATGCTGAGGTGTTAAGCCGTCGAGGCCGCCAGCGGATCCACTTCGAACGGAACAGACGGCTTCAAATACGTCCTTGGCTGAAACAATCAGACAGTCAAAATCTTCGTCAGGCATGTCGGGAAAGGTGAGGTCATTAGCTGGCGCTGGGTGCTTACTCTTCAGACCTGCTAGGGTGTCTGCAAAATAAGGTGCCACCACATTGCTACTAAACAATAAGCTAGACGCCCCTTGAATGTCATTTTCCCTCAATTTGAACTCTACACATTGGTAAATTGTTTACTTAAATCTATTTATAGTAAATTTAGGATCAAAATTGTTATCAGAATGGTTACAAAGATCTTTAATTTGGGCTGTCAAAGATTTTGATTAGGTCCGGTTGCTTTGAATGTGTAGAATCCTATAAGGAAAAGTGAGTAACTGTTCCCAAGCTGTTTTGGAGTTCTCACGCACAACGAGCCCAATACAGTGAGCTAAATTATGAGCTACTAATGGTCTCGCTCCGCGTGGAACTCGCTTCAGAACCGGAATTGAATTTTTTAAAGCACAAGTACTGCCAAAAAGGAATTTGGGAAGAAATAGAATGTGAAATGGAACTGGGACCCGGAAGCACATTTTGGTTTTTATGTACTTTGCCAAAATGTACTTTCAAGCCCCGCTCACCTTTAAAAAAACGAGCTTGAGAACATGCAGGGCAGCGCACTAGGTTAATCAGTGACGATGTGGTAGATTGATTAGCACTCAACTCCGCATCACTTATATCCTCGCCTGTTGCTGGCATAAATTGTACATATTTGTAACTTTAATCTTAAAAATTATACAAAATGTTATTATTTACAATTTTACACATAACGTTGGTGACAGGACGTCGCTTAGGTGCCGGCATCGCGTCCCGTCACCGCTGTCTTTTAAACGAAACTTACTTACTAAATAAAATTGTCTATTATAAAAAGATAAAAAAGGTACAAAATCACCAAACAAAAACACCAGCACAAGCTTTTACATATATCGCATTAAACCATAGAGATATATAATATAGAGATGATATTTCAAACAAAATTACTGTCATTCATTGTCACTCAGACTGATTGACCACGCATTGCGCGCTTGGGTGTTTTCATCATAGATTATGAATGTATATACGCAGATGTGTCAAACTGTTTATTTTACCTACTTGATATTTCGTGGAAACAGAAAAATACAATCAGATACTTTTTTATATTTTGTGCAAGTAATTTATTTTTTACAGAAACTTCACGTAAGCTTGCTTTTAGTTTAACTTTTCTTGGGCTATCAAACACCGAATCAGATTCAGATACGTGCACGTTATGTAGAGAAGAAGGCGATGCATTTTTAGGAGTTTCTAAAATCTCAAACGTGTCATATGGAGTCCAACAAGGATCATAAGGAATTGCGTCTTTTTTAAGAAACCTTCTTCCAGTTTTGGAAATTGCGAAATCATCAGGATGCAATACCCTGAGCAGATATGCGAGGGTTCTGCTGCCAACCACGTTTCTTCTCTTTTCTCAGCTTGGACGAATTTGATCCAAATTTCCCTTTTCTCAACGTTTAAAAAAATATTTTTTTGTGATAAAGAAAGACATAACTTAAATATTTGTACATACATCATCAGCCTTATACAGTCCATTGCTGGACTAGGCCTCTCCTTTGAAAGGAGGAATTGGCCTACTATACCACGCTGGCGAAACGGGTTGGTAAAGGATTTGTATCAAATTTTCCTTCTCTTACAGTGATGATCTCTGCATAATAGGCTCCCTCTGTCGGCTGCTTCGACACCCATGGGATGATATGGGGTGGTGACATTCCATATTCTTAATCCGTCACCACACGGATAACTTAAATATAAGTAAAACTTTAATTTCAATGACAAATATCAATAGTAACAAACGAACGGGAATGCCACGGCATCCCGCGGGATTTCTTTCGGAGTTCAAATTTAAACTTATTGTAATATCATAAATTGATAATTTTCTTTTTCTTTTAGACTTAAGAGAATACCACTCGATGCCATTACATGTGCAAGGGGCCTTATCAGTTCATCCATTTCATAAAAATATGGCAAAAGTATGAGGGAACAATGTCCAAAAAGCTATATTTTTCTCGTACTAGTTGTACGAGAAAAATATAGCTTACGCTGCGTACCATGATTCAGGATATTCCGCAAATGAAGTAATAGATGTTTTTATTGATATCCCACCTGCGATCATGAAATTTCCCTTGCTATAGGAACATTTTTTCGTTCGCAACAACAGCACCCGCTTGTGGACCGTAGATGGCTATGTAATAAGACCTAGGTATGTAGGTAACTTCAAAAATACTAGAAAAATCGTCAATATCGGTAAAGAAGAAGAAGGCAAACATACATTTATTTTTTGTTCTCTGGCATATAATATACTTATAATAAACATCAGTGAACTACCTCACTTGTGGAAAGTAACTCCTGAAGCTTTATTGGTATTTTTGGACGTATTTTTACAGGAACGTAGAACACATGACGGCATCGCTGAGTACGAACGTAGAATACACGCAATCTATGAATTTAAAACTATATTATTCATAATATAGTTTTAATTATATGCCAACCTTTAACAAATATTGTAGAGCAAAAAAATATTAAGTCGGTACTCGAGATTTTCAAAGGAAATTTTCCAATCTGTAATTTTAATCTATGACGAGAACTGCCGACAACTCGGCGTTTATATCTGTCTCTTTTTTGCAAACGTAATATCGTGCAAATGTGAAAGTGACAGATAGTACAATGGACTCGCCCTCATTTATTCATCATGGGCTTGCCCACAATGGACTCGCCCGCAATGGACTTGCCCGGTGCACGAAAATTGATAATATTGCCTAGTAATTGCGTAGCTAAGATTGTTTATGCCAAAAAATAGATTAGTTACCAAACAATAAAACAGATTTGCAAAGAATAATCACTGAAAACTTTCTTATTCCAATTAAATAAATAATTTCGTAAGCAGTTTGACAGAGCGCGGTTTCGTGCGCCCACTAGAGAGTTGTCGAACGAACTAAGAGCTGTATGGTTCCCAAACCATAAGTCAGTGGAACATTTTCGTTGTACAGAAGGGTGCATCTAGTGCGTTAGTACATATAAATCTATGCATTAAACTATCACTTCATCCACTTACAGCCGGTTGCAGAAACGATATTTAAAATTTTAAAACGAGATTAAACCCTAATCTATTATTAAGTCGTTGCACAAAGCCAAATTCTTGTAAAATTTAATCCTTTATTAAATTTAATTTAAGAAGAGTCAAAACCTTTATTAAAGCGCGTTTTACGTTGCACAAACAGCCATTAGCGTGAATTGACACGTGAGAATTTTAAATATGACAGATGTGAATTTTAAAATCTAATGTGAGCTCAGTGAGGTATTAAAGCTCTATTAGTGTTGAATTTATCTCTGTTCCATAATATCTTATTGTACATTGAAGTGTTTGTTGTCAAATATAGCTCTATTAAATAATATATTTCAATGCATTGTAGTGTTTTACGGTATTGAAGTGGTTTACAACGAATACCTAAGTTATGTCTTAACTAGTCTTTCATCTTTGTCTGATCCCGAAGAAGATTTTCCTCGCGGTCAAATTCCGGCAAGGCGAATATATTTTCAAGGCGTGACGGCGGAGAGTTACGTATTACATACAGGGTACCCATAGAAGCAGATGACCAAATACGAAACATTGTAGATAAGGAGGTTTTAGGTGGTTTTAGAAGGCTTTAGGTGGTAGAGCTTTGCTGATTTCAGCATGAAGAGGCTGGCTCGACCGGGGAAGTACTACCCTCTTACAGAAAATGGACGTAAAGTAACAGTACCTAAACTGTTGCGTTTCGTTCAGTGAGTGAGAGTGCCGGAGGCCCTAGCCCCTATTCCTTCTCCCCTATCCCACTCCTTATCCTATACCTTTTCCCAACCCTAAGGGGTGGCAACGGACTTGTGACTCCTGTGGTGTTGGTTGTGTCCATGGGCGGTGGTAATTGCTTACCATCAGGTAATCCGTCTGCTTGTTTGCCGCCTATTACTATAAAAAAAGGAACCCATGTCTCAAAGAAATAAATAATTATGTTGATGGTCAGACACAGTTTTTAATTTGTTTGAGGGTTTTTGCCACAGGAGCTTATCAACTGAACAGGTCTTGGGTGATTATTAAATAAACACAAATCCAGTGTGTAGATTAGTGCAAAGAGTTCTCAAGCCCTAGCAAAATTAAGCTCAAAATGTATTAAATTGCCAAACAGGAAAGTTCCACGTCTACATTTAAGATCTACGGCGAGTTGCAGCTAGAAATTGATGGATTTCCACGTGTCGTAGGCGCTTTGGATTGTACTCATGTTAACATTATTACCTATTAGCAGAGGAGGTCATCATCCAAGCTATAGATACCAGTGCAAGAAGAGATACTTCGCCATAAGTGTAAAAATAATTGTCTTTATTCTATCTAATTGAATTATCACAACAAAACACATTACAAACAAAATATATAAAAATATTTCTTTATCGTATGAAATTTAACCAATATGTCTTGAATAGTATAACAGCTTATTTCCTTCTTTTCTTCTCTCATTTTGTGACTTCCACATAAATAAATAACTGGGCATTTTCATATTTGATTTTAGGTTAATACAAAATACAATAGTAGCGTATGTATTCAGGTTATAGAAAATCATCATTCATGAATGGTATTAACTACATTATATGGCCAATAAGCGCCAGGCTCCCTCTTTGTATGAATTTTCTCCGCTTTTCAGCTCAAAACGTAACAATTTTAATTAAAATCGTAAAAATTATTCAATACAACAATAACATAAACATGTCAATTTTTGACAAAAGTTTTGATGGTTTTGATAGACTTGACCACAGATTTACTAAATATGTATATTTAGAATTACACCTCTTTGATATATGTGACCATTACGTTTTGTTAAATGAAATTTTTACTCATAGTACATTTCATAGATTATTGTGCATATAACTAAACGGAAATGTTCACTCTTTTCGTTCACTTGTAGGCATTAGTTCTTCATTAGTTAAATGATGTTTAATCAAGCGTAAAATGTGTTTGTGCAACGCCATTAAATTATGACACACATTAGCGATAATCTCCCTTTAAGTAATAAAGAATTAATTTGAAGCTTTCTGCAACCGGCTGTTAGTATTTTATAACTGGTTAATTTTTAAATATTATATATATTGGTAGTTCCTGCTACTTTTCACAGATATCTGCAGCCATGAACAAATTAAAAACTGCTTGCCATTTTGGTTTACGTTGAAGACTTCTTTGATGATTGTTTTATTTTTCTATGGAGATTATTGCAAGAATTGGAATCAGAGAGGTTGGACGTTTAGACTAGAGAGAACATGCTCGCCATATTTCCTTATACCGAACGTGCAACTTGTATGTCAGTTGGTCTTAGTTGGTTAATCATAACGTCAAATTACGCGTCTCATTTAAAGAGGCATAGACTCCTTACAGACTCATATCTTTGACTGCATTCTCTAAATAGCCGTGCTGTCAAATCCCATAATTAAGGAGTGATGGGATTTGACACTGAAAGGAGGTATCGATGTTTTTTGAATGAGGGATAAATACGGAAACAAACTATCGGACATGAATGTAAAACTGAATCGTACCCGCAAGCATCGGCGTGGCAGTCGGTTGCACTCACGCCAACTGGGTTGTCAAAGTAGTTCACTGCTGTACTAATATTTACATAAAGGCGAATCATTTGTGCTGGCGGATCACAAATCGGATTACCTAGAACTCAAAAAAAATCGAGCAGTGTCCAACGTAAGCGATAGCAAGCAACGTGATATGATGCGACGCACACAAATTGCCAAAGCCTGCCAATCTGGTATAATTCGTACAATACATAATGTAAGTGACAGTTTCTTAGCATCGCATCGCAACGCATCGCTCATTAGTTTATGAATACTTTTTGTCATTAGATTTTATGACTAACACGAACAATTAAACACGTGAATTTTTTTAGTACTGTCAGTCTAGCAAGTCTTTGCAAAGCACTGTCCGGCGTCGACAGCAAAAACTACAATTTCAATATTTTAGTTGTTTACTTCTACTGCTTAAATATATCGACACATACTAAAGTTAGACATTTGACAAAAAATATTTATCGACAAATCATCATTGTTACGAACAACACTCGGTTTCCTAACTCTATGTTTTGTCTACTGTTTGGCTACCACGAGGCTGCTATAAGAGCGTGCTGCTAAACCTATCGACAGCTCTTTCTATCATACTGCATGTGCCATTAGAAAGAAGATATCAATCATAGCAACCGCTGTTGTTTATAGTGTTACTTCTATGACTTAAGGTTATATTTCTTTGATTGGAATATATAAAACTGTGTATTATACAGTAATACACATATTTAGGCCGATATTTGGCTGTTTCGTACTATTGTATGTTATTTTAAAACTGAATTTTTCTACACAGGAAAAAATTCGCTGCCATTTCTCAGCTGGCGTATTTTTTTTTTCTCATCAGATTAAAGATGTACAACATTTGCTGATGGATTGTATCCGGAACAAAAGTGAGAGGGAGTTACTCTTGAAGGAGCTAAAACTTAATAAGTTTGATGTAGGCTTAATTCAGTAAATTTTATCACTTCCAACATCTGAAGCTGCTAAAAAATTGTGCCATTTAATAACATGTTTCTAAACGAAATTATGCCACTCTATAAATTAATTATGTACTTTTATATTATATGGAAATTTATCAAATGTACGATGGGGTTTGCGTATCTCCTAAGATAAACACCCCTTAACCAATAAAGATTAAAAAAAAAGTTTATAGATATATGTATATTCGGTATATATAATGGTGGATAATGTCATGGATACTGACCGAATTACTTTGTACTATATAGAGTTCCTGAACTCTTTAGACTAATCTGGAGTGCTTTCACACAACTTGAGACTGAAAGTAAATTTATATTACCCCGACTTCAACGCGCGCGAAGACGCGGGCAAAAGCTAGTAAAAAATAAGATCTCTCTCTCTCTGAGTGTTTTATTATCCACCATTATCAGCCTTTAGCAGTCCACTGCTGGACTAGGCCTCTCCTTTCAAAGGAGGAATTGGCCTACTATACCACGCTGGCCAAACGGGTTGGTATAGGGTTTGTATCAAGTTTTCCTTCTCTTACAGTGCTGTTCTCTGCATAATATGCTCCCTCTGTCGGCTCTTACGACACCCATGGGATGATATGGGGTGGTGACATTCCGTATTCTTAATCCGTCATCACACGGACTGTGTTTTATTAAATTGCTTTAAAATCCTTTTAAGGACCTGAAATATAAAACTCAACACAATATAGCTCGGTAGTTACTGATTCATTACGCTACTTTCCAGTTTCTTTCCTCAACGGATTCCATTTTCATTACACAGTACTTACGTATAATGAACTGCATCCGTATGCAAACTACTTAATGATAGGCACTCATTAAAGTGAACCTTATGTCACAAAGTTTAAAGTCCAAATTCGCATACAAATACCATTTCTAAACGGTAAGCGGACTTTTATTATCAAAAGTCGTTTTATCTCGTGTAATCTTTATTTCTAAGCCACAAACGGTTGACTCTGACAGGGATATTAAATTGTTCTATGTAGTTATAGCAATAAGATCATAGGATAAAATTTTACTTTCATGCTGTGTTATTCGTTACATTAACATGCAAAGCATGTTGTATTAAAATACACTACTATTATACTACCCAAGTAAGTGGAATAAGGTTTGCACTATTAAGAACTAAACATAAACACTAAAGATTCTATAATTTATAAGATTGTAATCTTCATAATATTTTCAACCTCAATCAGCAGTAAGATCCATTTAATAAATCACTGATTTAGGGCTTTAGTCTAACTTAAAAGACAATCAAAATTTGTATTTTATGTCTAATACTAGATAAGTAGAGCTACATTTTATTTAAAAAAGCAAACAATAGTCTGTAAAAGCGAATAGGGAATGGGCACAAAAATATGAACAAATTTAATACAATAAAAACACACCCTTTATCACATTCATCAAGCCATATCATTCTTTCAATTTGCCTATTATGGATTATGTCTTAGACTCTCACCAAATAGTAATAAAACGGTCGCTTACAGACGTCTTTATCGCACCAAAGTTACGCTATAGTTTTCCATTATCACTTCACATGGTGTTTTATTTCCATGAAATATTCTAACTCTCGAATAACTTTTTTAGAGTTTATTATAGAGTTGAGTACTCTTAAGGGAGTGAAGTATCAAAGGAAGTTTGGTGTCACGTCACTTTGCCACGTCTACACTATATTAGCGTGTAGATAGAGCTCACCAGTTCATATTGAGCTACCCCACCCCCCTTAGTCCTTGATAAACAGCAAATTATGCAGCATCTGTGCGGCTGGGTGGGGGTCTAGTGTTTTTGGACGGTCGTTACTAGTTGTTCGTTAGCCAGGGATCGTCATCCGGTTTCCTTATCACGGCACATCCGGCTCTAGAGCGGTTTTGTTTCTTTGAGAATGTACCGGATACCCGGGAGCATGAGGAGTGATTGTAAACGCTGAATACAGGGTTTGATAATATATATATGAATATTACAGTTTCCCATAAGGGTTGCAGATGAGATAAGGTTGTCAACACATGTTCAGATTTCAGACGAAAATTACTCAAATGTTTCTTGAAATACAAACGGCGGTGTTTAGTATGTTTACCTACCCAATGAAATGTTAAAAGGTGTCAGTATCTTTAGATTTCATGTAAGGAGCCTATGTTTGTAGACCGAGTAGATAGAGAAATCTACTTAAATATTTACTATGCATAAAATTCACATTTTGACAGTCATGTTTTCAAACTTCGTAATACAAAAATACTTTGGCGTCAATCAGTTAATTTCAATATGCTACTGAAAGGTAAATTAAACTTGAATCCCAGAATTGGATTCTAGATTTACAGTCGTCGCTAAAATTAGCGCAAACTCATACCAAAGGACCATCGTGATACTCATATTTTTAATGAAATAGTAATTACATTACATTTGCATGCTCTGTTATATTCAGTAACACTTCAAGATTGAACGCCTACGCGAAATTAGCGCTTCATTAATTAGTGTTTTCCCACGATTCCCACTTTTGAATTTTGTTTTACTTTGTAAAATACGTGTTACTTACATTTGTATAAAGCTAAAAATTAGGACTATTAATGAGGATCGCATCTGTAACAAACCCATTAATTTTATCATTGGAGAACATTGTACGTCAACATCATACAATATTATTTAGCGGGTCTTAGTCGCGATAATTTACTTATTTAAAGTCATAAATACCTCTGTTATTAAAATCGATTATTGTACGTCATCGTCACTGTCGTCGTATTGTGGTGACGGATTAAGAATACGAATTGGCACCACCCCATATTATCCCATGGGTGTCGTAAGAGCCGACAGAGGGAGCATATTATGCAGAGAACAGCACTGTAAGAGAAGGAAAACTTGATACAAACCCTATACCAACCCGCTTGGCCAGCGTGGTATAGTAGGCCAATTCCTCCTTTCAAAGGAGAGGCCTAGTCCAGCAGTGGACTATTAAAGGCTGATGAGAAGAAGAAGATTGTACGTCAAAGAATCTCCTTAAGCCAATTTGCTTGAAAATTGTTAAAGCGAAGAACAGCTAAGTTGACACTTTTCACAGAACAGTATCATGTGATAACAAGGGAGACGTTAACGATTTGTTCGCGAAATGACAAGACACATTTGAAAACTTTGCAACGAAGAATAAACCTTACCCTAAAACTAATAAGATTGAATTAATTAAGATTGGGCTATCGGTACACTAGATACGTAATAGAATTATCAACTATCTAGTTTCACAAGATAGTTGATAATTCTATTACGTATCATCTGGGGAACAGCATTAATTCAAATATAGGTATAGTTATGAAGCTTTTACTTTGCATTACATATGCTTATATTTTGATTTAGAGAAGAACATTATGATCATGTATATTAGTTTGTCGTTAGCTATCACAGTTGTAGCGGAGTTTGACTTTAAGCAGTAGCAGGTAATTAGAAATGGTACATATTGTTTTGAAGTACCAATATTTATTGCGTAATACAAATACAATTTAGTATAAATAAACGGGCAGCGATAGCCTAGTGGAGATACCAACAGACTGCCATGCAGAAGGTTTGGGTTCTATCCACGGCGCACACCAATGACTTTTCAGAGTTATGTGCATATTGAATTGTTAATTATCGCTTGTCCCGTGTCCCGGAGAGCATGTTAAGCCGTCGGTCCCGGCTGTCATGAAGATCTTTGACAGTCGTTATAGGGCAGTCGTTATAGGGCAGTTGTCATAGTCAGTAAATAAACCTCGAAGTCCTCTAAATAAACTGGCACTAATTTAAACCATGGAATATCGCTTCGGGTTGCAGTGGTCAGACAGGCAGTCGCTCCAAAAGTTAATATTCAGCCAAATCCGGTTAGACTAGTAAGTTAAAAATAACAGATTTTGAATTGTTTACTTATTTTCTGCTGAGTATCGGTATCTTGTCTACCTGTGTTTTGAATGTTTGTAAATAAGTATTGTATTTTAGAGGAATTCTTGAACAAACTCAATGCATTCGTGTTACTTTACTAGCTTTTGAAAGCCACAAATTTTCTCCCAAGTTTGTGCCGAACTCACACCTGCTCGTTATCTCCTTTCCTGCACATCATACGTGCAATTAAATTAAATATATGTAGTTCTTTAAAATCATTTCAATCTCAGTATAATTTTCTTTATCAGCGCTCGTGAAGTTATCAGGTGCGTACTGACTGGCCGAACGGCCTCGCGCGGCAGCCTCAGACAATTGCCGTGGGACGATTGCCTCGCGAGGCAGTCTCGATGTGTACAAGTTTTGGATCAGCCAGTTTTGCTCAAGATCGCCATGAGGTCGCACGTTCGGCAAGCTATCACTGCCACAGCCTTTCTAATAATTCTGCGGCATATAAAGAAAACGAAAACCTAAACGTTTTTGGACAAAACTGTTATACGATGAATAATAAATAAATGAATGTTATTTAACATAATAATAATTAATAAATACCTGATCCTGTGATTCGGCTTTTTTTCTCTCTTGACTTTTCCCTCCCCTCCTGTAAGATCCTAGCAAAGAGACCATTTTTTCTTTAAGTCGACTATTGGAATGTTCATTTCGTGACTTCTATTTATCCATGCATCTTCTCTTATTCCTCTATTAGTCTAATCGGGACATTGCGCATCCCAAAGTCGTCTATATTCACCATATAGTTGTATTAACTTAAGACATTGCTCTTTATCCATGACGGTAACCTGCAACAAACAAGCGAGGCGAAACACAACCGTCTTGATTGAGCGCGGCAAAGGTACTGAGGCGCCTTTGAGCACGACAAAAAACCGACAACGCTCGGCTCGGTCCGCGGCATGCTCGGGTGAGGCGGCGCGTGCGTTTGCCTCAGGCGAGGCACGTCCTAACTGGCCGAGCATTTGCTTCGCGCGGCAGGCCTCGCGAGGCTGCTCGGTCAGTCAACACGCGGCTATCGAAGAGGATTACTATACGCGGCAATGAACCTCATAATAACATTATTTCACACGTAATATAAATTACGTAACCTTAGTCAATTCTATTGTTTTATCAGTAATACCCAGTCGGAACTTATGTTTCTGGACTACATAGAATATAAAATGATATTCTACGTAGTCCAGAAACATAAGTTCCGATTCAATAAAAACGTATTGATGAAAGTGCGGATGCAACAAAGTATTCAGTCTTAAGGAATTTTCCTCATAGATTCCGTAGAATTATTGGGGATAAAGTCACAATTTCTATTCTAATCTCCAACCTAGTTTGTCTATTAGGTTTTATGTATAGACATTAAATTCAGATGGACGGCACTTTTAGTCGGCACCCCCCGAGATAGCTAGGGGGCTATCTGGGGTTCTGGGATTTATGTTGCTTTGAAACGAAAACTTTCAACAATGATATAGTGCAATCGCTAAGTATTGGAAGCTTTTGTAATGCTGATTGCCAATCTTGATAAAAGTGGATTACTTGTTGCTAAAACTGTGATAATTATGATCATTCAATGTTTAAGACTCTAAGGGTTGAGTTAGCACTAACACCTATCAGTACCGCATCGCACTTTCCTATGCTTCTATCCTTTTCTGTCACTTAGGACCGTCATTTACTAGAGCGAGAAAGAGAGAGGGAACGCGTCAGCACGCCGCGGAATCGAAAAGGCGATCGGCAAAACGGAAAAATGCGATAGCATGCTGAGAGGCGACGGAACGCTGACGCGCGCGTCAGAATGCTTACGCGCGCTATAGCATGCTATAGCATCATTTCGCCGCCAATCGTGTGCGAACGCGCGCTGACGCACGCTGGCGCGCGCGGCGGTGTGCTGCCGCGTGCTGGTGCCGATTCGTATAGATTTTTCGAATTATTTTCTTTTTACTCTTGTTATTTTGCATTTCTTGCAAAATGCACGCTATTAATACTGCTCTCTCTTCAGCTGTGCTACCCATTTCGAACTTGAAACTATACTGTGACCAAAACAAATCAAAAGATCGCGGCGGAATGCTTTAGCACGCTGACGCGTGCGTTCGCATTCCGCAGCACACAAATACGATCGCACGCTATAGAGTGCTGCAGCACGCATCAAGCACAGGCGGAACAAATGCGATTAAACTGTTATACAAATAAAATTTAACTGGGCCTTAAGTTGAGAAACATTTAACCCACTGAAAAGATATTTGTGATTAGTACCTCTTCAAGTATCTGAAAAATTTTAAACTATCCCATTACTTATGTACTTCACCTATAACAGCCCTCAAATAACATTTATTGATTGTTTAGTGTAAATGAATAATGCACACCTATGCCGACTTTACATAAATTCACTTCGGTTGATGTTCCGTTCCTACAAAACCTATATGGGCAGTGCAGGGCGTTATAATTAGATTTGTTCACAAAGCGAGGCTGTCACTGTATTGAATGTCATGCGGAGACATCTATTACTGTTCGCCGCTACCTCTTTGACAATTATGAATATTGTGTGTTTTGTGAGCCTTATTGGGACATTTTTTTCGGTTGGCGCAGCGGGAGTGCAAGCGACTGCTACGCTTCGGCGTTGCGGGTTCGATTCCCGCTCAAGTCAAACATTTGTGTGCATGAACATGGTTGTTTGTCTTGGTCTGGGTGTTTCTATGTCTAATATGTATGTGTTTACAAAAAAAAAGTATATATGTACCTATATTTATCCATTATCTAGTACCCATAACAAAAGCTCTGCTTAGCTGCACGGCACGCATAGTGAGGCGGTTCCTGTCTCTGGGGCCCTAACCACCAGTAGCTTGGACCCTGTTCCCGATACTGGTGGGTCTCCATAATAATTTTTATATTTTAAATGTATTTTTATACTTGATATATTAAAAAATGTACTGTATTGTTATGAGATTTTATTAAAGATGAATATGAATAATAATAATTATAATATTGTACCACATACACACATCACCATCTAGTCCAGATGGTAAGACAAAGAACCAGAGACAGGAACCGCCTCACTATGCGTGCCGTGTCCAAAAGTACCGCCTTCTGTATCAGATCCTTGACGCAAGGATCCAACGCGAGCCTCTTAAGATGGTGGTCGAGGCTATAAGTCCATTCACTGTCGTCACAGATAATCGTCATTATTAGTCGACAATCTCGTGAGCTAAGTCCAGATATTTAATCTGCTTATCTTTCTCAGCCTTCACGAGATTCTCGTCATGAGGAATGGCGACATCAACAATTATTGCGCGGCGCTCTGATCGATCTAAAGACATAAAGACATATTTATTTCTGCATTTTAGTTGTTTACAACACTTATACATGTCAAAACCCTATTCTAGATGAAGCCGGCTTTTCCTAGCTAAATGACTTCTTGAGAAGAAAGGCCGAAACAAACTCAGAGTCATTGCTTTTTTTGTCATTTCATCTCTTCGTTTATATTCTTTTGAAGTCCAGACATAATAGGTTTAGATGCGCGTACAATGCAGGATATCATCTGACGCTTATAACTGACTCAGCCCGCTGATGGCCCGCATTCAACAGCCATCGTACGGCTCAACCTTGATTGAGGGAGCCAGCACGACCTGAATCATTATGCCTCCACGCCATCAGTAGGTGTATGCATAAGCATGCCAGCCTAAGCCACCAGACAGGTTGCCACTAATATTAGTTGAAAAGTTTACTAATTCCCGCATTGTACTTGCTCCTTACATTTTATCATAAGGTTGAGTACATGTTGTAAACAATAATATTAAAATAATAAAAATTATACAATAAAATGTCACTAAATAAATAATAATAATTAAATTTCAATTTGAAAATGTCAAAAAAAAAAAAGAAATTATAATTATATAAAATTATTAAATGTCACTTAAGTTATTGGAAATGTCAAACATAAATAAAATAATTGAATGTCAATTTGGAAATGTCAAAAGCATAATACAATAATTACTATTAAAGTAAATAAAAATAATCTGATGTCATTTTAGAATGTCAGAATATAAATAATAACAAAATAGATAAATTACAAATGTCAAATATTCATAATTTTATACTATTTACATGACATTTTAGCCTGCGTGTAAATTGGAGAAACTCAACCCCAGGCATTCTTGTCTTCTAAGTAATCTTTTACTGAGTAGTACGCTTTGGAACACAAACTCTGCTTAACAAATACTTTGAACTTATTTAAACTTAATGACTGAATACTGCCTGGAATTTTGTTGTAGAAGCGTATACTTTGACACTTATACGAGTTACTGATTTTTTGCAGTCTAGTTAAAGGTAGCACTAGTTTATTTTTATTTCGTGTATTTATACAATGCATGTCGCTTATTTTCGAAAACATATTTATATTTTTCCTAACGTATATCAAGTTTTCATAAATATATTGAGATGCGACAGTCATTATTTTAATTTCTTTAAATTTTTCCCTCAGAGAATGCCTTGGTCCAAGACTGTAAATTGCACGAATAGCTCGCTTCTGCAGTACAAACACTGTTTGAATGTCAGCTGCATTGCCCCATAATAAAATGCCGTATGACATTATACTGTGAAAATAACTGAAATATACTATTCTGGCTGTATCTATATCAGCTAACTGACGAATCTTATAAACCGCGTACGCTGCAGAGCTAAGTCTATTCGACAACTTGCTTATATGTGGGCCCCACTGTAACTTAGAATCTAAAGTTATGCCTAAGAAAACGGTGTTATCTATAAGATCCAACTCTTCTCCATTCATCCGTATATAGGTTTCAACTTGTTTTACGTTAGGTGTGGAAAATCTAATACATTTTGTTTTTTTTTCGTTTAAAAGTAAATTATTAGCACTAAACCAATTAACTACTTCAGAGAGAGCGTCATTTACATCGTCATAAGTTGATTGCTGTCGTCTTAGCTTAAATATAAGTGATGTATCATCAGCAAATAACACTATCTTTTCATCTTCACCATCTACCACCACAATATCAGGTTTGTTGGCTACAACAGTCCTGTCTGTGATGATAGATCGATCCCAGTACAATGGGATATGACCATTTTCTATAACAGCTTCCGCCACAGACCTGTAGTACGGCACCTCAACATATACAAGCCTGTATTTCAGAGCAAGTTGCTGGTGAATGATCCTGGCTACTTGGTTATGCCTGTGCAAGTACTCGCCGTTAGCAAGACGAGAACAGCCGGAAACTATATGCCTGAGAGATTCACCAAGCTGGTGACACGCACAACAAATGTCCGTGGTGCCATCCCTCAGGATATATTTCCGGTAGTTATTCGTCTTGATAACTTCATCAGCAATTGCACAGACAAAACCTTCGGTTTCCCCAAAAAGGTCACCGAAGCGTAGCCAGTTCACCGAGGCTAAAAGGTCTACATCTGGTCCATGCAGGGCCCGGTAGAACCTGCCATGAAGCTCCTTGCTCTGCCATACAAGCCTGTGATCGTCAGTGCTAAGTAATACAGATCTGTGCCAGTTGTCCTTAGAATGACTGAGCGGGGTTAACCCGGCGTCCATTGCAACAACATCACGATGCACACATCCACGTTCGCGTTGAGAAAATATTCTCTGAGGTTGCATACCTCGCGGTTGTGTAGGGATTTGACATTTAAAAAGCCACGACCCCCACACTTCCGCGGGATATACAACCTCATTACGGATGGGCGTGGATGATGCATCCGGTATGCTGTCAGCAGTGTACGTACCTTTCGGTCTAAGGTGTGCAGTTCAGTCTGAGTCCACTTGAGTATGCCAAAGGAGTACATGAGAACCGGCATGACCAAACCGTTGCAAGCTCGAACTTTATTGCTACCTGATAGAAGACTTTTCAGAACTTTTGTCAGGTGGCCAAAGAAACGTTCTTGCAACGATTGCTTCATGTATGTCTCGTTAATGCATAAGGCCTGTGACATACCCAAGTATTTATAGGTATTGGTTCGCAGAAGTGATCTGAGGTTAATGGAAACTGAGAGTTGAATACCTTCAGATTCCACCATCCTTCCTTGTTTCACATGTATCACTGCACATTTATCCACACCAAATTCCATTTTGATAGAATTACTAAAACTTTCAGGAATTTTTAGTAAATCCATCAACTGTGAATTGGTGTGAGCAAACAGCTTCAAGTCATCCATGAACAACACGTGGGATATGACCTGACCACCTCTGCGTAGCCTATAACATAACCCTGAACCCTCTAGTAATGTACTAAGAGGGTTCAGCGCTAAGCAAAACCACAACGGGCTCAGACTATCGCCCTAGAAGATACCCCGCTCAATTTTGACAAGTTCGCCATTTCCCTGGATCCGTCGGCATCCTGGATAGTCAAGAACCGTTTTCCATTGCCCCATACATGACCTTAAGAAGGTGCGTAGAGTTGTATTTATTTTATACAACTCCAACACCCTCAAAAGCCATGTATGTGGCACAGAATCATACGCTTTCTTGTAGTCTATCCAACAGGCCGCCAGATCCTTTCGGTTACGACGAACTCGTTGGCTAATGGTCATATCTATAAGGAGGAGCTCCTTAGTACCACGAGCCCCCTTCTTACGTCCATTCTGAGTGTGTGACATAATGGAATTTAACTCTATGTGTTTTAATATTTTAGCCCTCAGAATAGATGTAAGAAGTTTATAGACCGATGGCAAACATGTAATCGGCCTATAATTACCGGGCTCTGTGGTACTACCTATCTTATGGAGCAAGTGGGTTACTCCAGTTGTCATGAAATCTGGGATCGATCCAAATTCTATGGCTGATTGAAATTGGGATGCTAATCGGTCATGTGAACTACGTAGCCATTTCAGCCAGAAATTGTGCAGTCCATCCGGTCCTGGAGCTTTCCAATTTGATAACGAAAGGACTGCACTTGTAACATCCTCGCTGGAAATGACTACGTTTTCCATTTCCGGAATATGTTCACATGACAGCTCAACGTCCCGCATCCAACCACCCTCAGTGTGGCCAATAGGCGCCGACCATATGCTACGCCAAAATTTATTTGTGGCGTCTGCATCCAGCAGCTGCCCATTAGTCACATCTGAGTCTGGTCGGTCCCAGTTTCTATAAACCCACTTTTGGTCCCTTTGAAATGTAAAATTCAAGGTATAGCGGTCTACGCGTTTTTTATATCTGCGTATCCGGTTTGGCCATGCATAAACTTTCTGCTTTAGGAAGTTAACGCGCTCCGTGATCCGAGATGTATAGTCATGACCGCCGAGCTTTCTTGGGGACTGATACCAGTCCTCAAGAAAGCTCGGCGCACAAAGCGCATGACCCTGGGACGTGTATTCCCAGACCTAAAGCAGATTGGCTTACCGATAAGTGCCCTTGCCTCAGCCATACGCCGTTCAATTCTGTACTGCCATGCCGGCCAGCAGATCTTTGTCGCATGACAGTATGTATATATAGCACGTTCTTGAAACTTGACACCTGCCATACGACATGCCGCTACGGCGACGCAGTACAAAATTGAGTGCGTATCACCAAGATTCTCACAATTTTCTAGAAAACTAGGTAATAGCGAGTCAAGGGCACGTACCAGCGCTATATTACGTCTATGCATAGGCAACCGGGGCAGGCGCGGCCTAATTATTGGTAACATGTACCGATTATCCTTAATCACACATTTGAAAGCATCCTTAACCTCCTCGTTGCACTGAATACTTACGTTACAGACCATATCATCCACCTACACGACGGCATTATTACCCATCCGCGATGCATCTGTGTTACCGGTAGCACTAACGGGTTGGACGTGAACGGCCTGGTTCGTAGGTAAGTATTCTGAGCGTAGCCTATCAAGTACAACGTTATCCAGCTTATTACTGCGCTAGATAACTCGCAGGCAGGTCACCCATGCGTTGGACCGACCAAGTTAAAACTACACTCAATGGTCCACTCCATGAATGTACGAGAAGGGCTGCAGTACGGGAGGAATGGCGACGGATTGTGAGGCTTGCCACCACCCCTAACGTGACGACCACGACCACTCTGCCAAGAGTGTGACGACGAAGAAGAAGATAACTCGCACCTGATCCGATAATCGTTGAGCCATAACGTTGATACTTGGTTTTAAGGCCTGAAACAGAACGAGCATGTGACTGCGGTACGCAGTGAGGTTAGTTCCCGCCTCTGTAGCCGAAAAATATGCGCGCATGACATTTTCATTGATGGATTCCATCAAATCGCATGCGCTGTACATTACCACCAGCAGCGAGGACCCTGTTTGAGACCGGTGAGTCTCGTGGTCCCAGGCAGGCTGGCGTCGGAGAGACAGAGGCCGGCCTCTGTCTCTCCGACGCACAGGTGACGGCGATGACGGGGGCGAGAAGTACTCGTCGCTCGAGCTCGACGCAACTGCAGCTGCTGGCGTTGTTGGCGTAGGCCTCGGCGGCTGCGAGGCGGAGCTCAACGACGAGTCCGGGGTTGTTATTGGTGCTCGTAGTTTCTTTGTGGCATTTCTTGTCAACATTTTGTGTTATTATTTGAAATTCTTGTTGCGTGTTGTGACATTTTAAGTGTTACCGTATTTATTTTTCTTAATGCTTGATTTATGGTATTTATAGACATATTTTATTTAACTAAGTATTTCTTTGGTGTTTTCTGGTATTTGAATATATATATATATATTATAGAAACGTTGATAAATTATATAATTAAATTCAAAAATATTTACTAGACAATCTTGACCGGTATTGACAGTTAGGGTTGCCATAGTTTTTTATTATAATTATTTCCTTTATTTCTCATTATCACAAAATTATTATTATTATTATTTAATGTTGGAAATATCAGTATCATGATACAGTAGTCAGCTGTAACTTTTCAGTTACTAGTTCTTATGTATATTTCTGGTCTGCATTTAAAATTAGCAGATTTTCGAAATACCAACTAGCATTTAGGGTGCATAGGGTTCTCACCAAGAACTTAGGGTCCCAAGCCAACCTCACCTGCAAGTGGTGCACCTGCCGATCAACGGACGAGGCTCTGGCAAACAAAATATCCCTGGCGTGGGTATGGCGAAAAGTGGGCGTTTAATATGCCTCTGCCTACCCCTTCGGGGAAACAGGCGTGAGTCTATGTATGTATGTATGCAACTAGCATTTGATTGGAGTCTGTAATTTACATAGATGCTAGAATTGTTTTTGCGTATCCAAAGTTAAACGCGTAATGTAACTTTGCGTATCCAGATTTTCTCATAAATCAGCATTACCGCCATTGAGATAGCATATTATCGCCAATTATATTTTATGAAACCACTAATCACAACGACCCATCTGCTTAAAGTTGTAAAATTGCGTTAAACCTTTAGCGACCAAACTAACGGCCGTAGAATTTTCAAATTTCCTATAAACGTTTTATCTAGTGTCACATCGCGCGTAGTGTTACGCTGCCAAGTTTTAGTAGGCAATTCGCTACGCTAAGGTATGTCTGATCATAAGGAGTTACAAACACAGCTAAAATATATATCGGAATGGTCATGAGTACGGGACGTCAACGACTACGAAACGGAAGTGTAAAGATGGCGCGCTCTGACAGAGTCTAGTGTGACGTTCGCTACAGTTGAAGAGGGGAGGTGACGGTTGACGTTTAACGGAGTAACACAACTATCACTTCTCTTGGAGACTCCGGACAACAAGTACCTAGAAACTGTCACTCGTTTCGTGTTCAGGAATCCAAAATAATTATAGTCAGTTATGTTAATTTGATTTGGTGTGAACTTATAACAAACTGTGTAGTGTTGATACCGGCCAAAAATCAAGCAACCTGCCGACATCAGAAGTGGCATAATGGACCAGCGCGACCACAAGGCGTGAGCGAAGGCGACTGCTAACGCTGCTATGTTGGTGAATCAGCAGATTTTTCAACTGCAACCGTGGTGAGCGTATTTTGTCTGATTTTTTTTATTGGTACTACCAATTTTGTTTCGTGGCGGTAGTTGTAAAACATTACGCGTTTAACTTTAGAAATGTCATAATCGTTATGGTGATATCGCCATCACATCGTACCGAGTGTTGTAGGTTCGATTCCTACACGAGACACTGAGTTGTGGAACCGTTTGACTTTTACGGTGTCGTGGTTCCCATGGCATGATCTCATGGATAATCTTCTTTTTAAAAGCGTAAAGAAGAAAGACAAAAAATATGTGGGTAGTAACAATTTAATTGCGACCTTTGCCGTATTTTAAGTTAGCGTATGGTTGTCTGACTACCACAGTGACCTAGCTATAGCGTAGATAGCGAACGGAAGTTTTGAGTTTGATACTCCAGTTAAAAAGAAAGCGATTATTTTTATTTATTCATGCGAGGGTGCCTCGCACTCACGAACCTTGTGATCATATTATGCTTGCATATTTGCAGGCATAATATGATCACAAGGATTAATCTTGTCTCGGTCTTATTTTATGGACTGTAATAGTAACGAGATTGAGCGTTAAGGCTGACTTGCATTATTCCAAGCAAGTGCGTTTGAGTGTAACATGCTAGTTATTGTTGTAGTGTAGTTGTAATATTGGTTTTAGAACCAACACCCAGCTTCGGTTGGTTTTCTGCTAAATCTAGAACAATAACTCCGATCTAGACTGTCCTTCGCAGGGCAGCGGCGCTAAAGTTGGTAAACTAATCGAATCGTACATACTAAGTTCATAGTGTAAGACTGTGCGGAGCTATTGCTTCTGACTATGCTGATTTTATTTAGTACAGCTTGTAGCTTTTATTTCTTAAATAGACGTGTAAACTGCAGTGCTATTTGGATGAGTGAGGTTGGTTGGTTAGTGTAACCTGATCATAGTCGAAAGATATTACTAGCGCCATTATTTTATCGACTCGTGGTGTTAATAATACCTAACGGTTTTCGTTTAAACGTGATCAGAGCCTAAGTAAAAAATGGCACTGTTACTCGTTGTAACTCTGAGTTGTACAGATGATCTCTGTGTTGCAATTACACCTGCTTCTTTGTGTGCATAAATTTTTAACATGGCACATTAAAATGTTTCTTACTCATGATTATTAGATGGCACCACTAGTAAAATTTAATTCAATTTCAAGATTTTGCGCGTGAAAATTACCTACTGTGATTTTTTTTAATTCATGTGATACGCTGGGAATTTTTATCAAGTGCCCCGAGCTCTCTAGCCATACCAAGTTATGCTTAGGACGTTTAGGAGTGATAGTGTTTCTAGTAGAAGCTGTTAAACTCGATTATCAAACGTAGAAGAAAATGATTGAGTTATCATCGTAGTGCGTTACGATAATCAGTTACAGAGATTTTAATTTTCATTGTAGGTAGAACTAGGTCAGTGATCGCTAGTGATGATTGTATGCTTAACCTACTTCTCATTAAATGGGTACTCAGTTAGTCGTTGTTGCGATAATTTTGTGGTACCCACGTTTCCATAGGTTTGCATAAACAGGATAAGCCGTTTGTGCGGCTGCATGTTTAGCCATGCATTGCCGTTGGTTGGACCGGCAAAGTACCTTTCTGGTTAGCCTAGTTTACCCTGGAGCTTTTGTGTTAGTCAGTCTCTGTTGGTGCGCAAACAAGACATTGTGCATTTGTCATAGTATCACAAACATTGTCCATCGTCTTGAACGCGAAAGGTCCGTTGCTGTATGGCTAATGATTAGGTTAGGATAAGCTTCGTATTTAGACTATCCATGACAAAATTATAACGCTAAAAAGACTGGTTAAATACTTAGTAATAAACTTAACATCTAGAGTATCAACCTAGTAAGATTTTCTTTAGTCTGCTATGTGATAAGGAAAACTAAAGCAATATGTTGATCAAACCTAGTTTAAGATTACTTTGTTAAACACTCGAAATGTTTATCTGAGTGGTGTTGTGTAACCGGATGGAGGTTGCATAGCGTGATGTTGAAGACCCGATGGATGTCAGAGTATGAGCAATGCAATATTTTTATGAGTTTCCTATTATTTTAACGAGTGTGTTCAACATGTCAGCTTCGAGAGAAAGAGTTAGTTGTAATTTTCATTAAAACCTGTAATGATTTTGATCAGAGTACCTTTATTCCCCACCGACTTGGGTCAGGAGTAGCTGAACGACTAGAATGAATGCTGTGCGATATTTTTCTTTTATTCCTAGAGCGAAGTACATTAAAAAGTCGTTGTTGAATGCAATCACGGATACCCTGCTACTCAAGTAGCTCTCATTTGATTTTTGATCGCTAAAATTATCTACCTGTGGTTTCTGTGTCGTATGACAAGAGCGTGTTGCGAGACTCTGAAAGTACTCATAGACTGTCGATTGGTTATCTCAGAACTGTAGTCATTGCCTCTATGTAGCCAAAGGAAATCAGTTTGTCCGAAAGTAGCTTATCAGTTCTCGCCATGTTCGCATTTGGAGTTTTTGTCAGTGGTCAAATCCAGTTTTGACATAGCTTTTTATTGAGAGTATAGACGGGAGTGACGTTCTGTGCAGTTGTAAATGAATTTGATTATCGCTTAAAATTGACGAATTGCGGACGTTGAATTAGTCTGAAAGAACGGATACTCTATTCAGTGGATATACAATGAGACGAATCTTTGAAATACTATTGGTAGATTAATTTCCTTTTTGAGTAATCCTGGTGGCTAGCGCGGCCTGGTAGCCGGCGCGGCCTGGAGGCCGGCGCGTTCTGGTAGCCGGCGCGTTCTGGTAGCCGGCGCGGCCTGATGGCCGGCGCGGCCTGGTGGCCGGCATGGCCTGTGTGAGGCCTGTATGTTGGCTTTGGCTTTGAGGAGCCTGGTAACTGGTATAGCTAAAGCCTATCTGGTCGAAACTGGCAATGAAAGTGAAGGTAGTTTATTAAAGGAATTTGGTTAGAAGATGTAGAGTCCAATGACTTTAGCTTAAATGTCTTGGTAAACTTGTTTTGAAATATTTTGAGAGATACCGTGATAGTGAAATGTCAGTTTTACTTTGAGTTTCCTGATTATTGATTTTGATACTGAAACTTTGTGCTAGAAGATCAGAGCATAACTGACGATCTTGAAGAGAGCAAAGTGTGAACCTTAATACTGACGAGACAGTAGAAAACTAAGTTACTAACTACATGTTGATTGGTTGTGTGATTCAATGTCAGAGGTTGATTTGTAGCCGTAAATCAGTACAAATCGGATTCAATACAACTGTGAAGGCAGTTGTCCGTGAGTACAGGGTAGGCAGACAACTCTGGTGTTTGATTGGTTGTGTGATTCAATGTCAGAGGTTGATTTGTAGCCATAAATCAGTACAAATCGGATTCAATACAACTGTTAAGGCAGTTGTCCGTGAGTACACGGTAGGCAGACGACTCTGGTGTTTGAATGGTTGTTTGATCCAATGTCAGAGGTTGATTTGTAGCCGCAAATCAGTACAAATCGGATTCAATGCAACTGCGAACGCAGTTGTCCGTGTGTACGCGGTAGGCAGACAACTCTGGTGTTGGGGTTTCATAGGAAACCATATAGTCCTGGAGGGACTTGGCGATCCTTGTGAGGATGCGCAGATAAATGGGTTTCGTAGGAAACCATAAAGTCTAGGAGGGACTTGGCTATCCTTGTGAGTATGCGCAGATAAATGGATGGCAACTGAGTGACTGCTTGAGCACCTGGTTTAGTACCTGGAGGTTACTGAATGGTGGCAACCGAATGGCTGGTTGAGTGCCTGGTTTAGGAACTGGAGGTTACTGAATGGTTATAAATCACATGTAGAGCTTTAGTTATTTGATTTGATTATAACGTGAGTCTATGGTAATTGACTGTTTTGTCAGTGATGTTCTGAATCCAGCTCCTATAATAGTTAGAAATGTAATATAGGAGGTAATTTTGTAAAAAAAAAATGATTGGAATCCTAACACTGTTATGATTAATTCCTTACCTGGGTTAAGTCAGGAGTGACCGAGCAATGTGCTACTGTGCTTGTAAAATTTTGTTACAGATTAACACACAGGGACGTGTGTTTTGTAGGATGACCATTTTGGAATAGTCATGAGTACGGGACGTCAACTGACTACGAAACGGAAGTGTGAAGATGGCGAGCTTCGACAGAGTCTAGTGTGACGTTCGCTTCAGTTGAAGAGGCGGGTGACGGTTGACGTTCAACAGAACAATACAACTCTCACTTCTCTTGGAAACTCCGGGCGGACAACAAGTATCTAGAAACTGTCCTCGTTTCGTGTTCAGTAGTCCAAAATAATTATAGTCAGTTTTGTTAATTTGATTTAGTGTGAACTTATAACAAACTGTAAAATGTTGATACCGGCCAAAAATCAGCAACCCGCCGACATATAGATAAATATATGTTGATGCTATAATATAACAAAACAATGAAGACATCACATTAAAACAAATGTTTTAATTTTCATAAGGGCCTTACCACGTAAAAGTACATTAAGGAAGTGTGAATTCCGGATAAACTGGTATATTTATATAAATGATTGCTCGTCCGACGATAATTTGAATGAGACACGTCATTCAGATGTCGGGATAACACAGGTAGGCACTCTGTGTGGTAGGCACTCTAATCCATATAAATAATTAAGGTGGATGTAGTATTATGGTTAGGGTCTGTGCGAGTGTGTTGTCGTTCTAATGTATGCGATGTCTATTCGCCGACGACCATACAGACTATTTGCGGTGACGGTGCCTTATAGCCGATGTAGATATTCCGGCCTGAGGATATGAGGCATTTTGCGGTCCTAATTCAATTGTTCTAGGTTTGAAGAGTTAACGAGAGGTCGCGGCTAAATAGCTTATGTGTCATAAACATGTTTTGTTATTTGAACCAAGAAATTATAATCGTGGGAATTTGGTGTGATAAGTTAGAATGTATTAGTTTTTGTCCAATTTTTTTTTTATCTCTTCTTTTTTTTAAAAGGTTATTCCCGCACTAGGAATAAATCCCGTGTTGGGGGGGACCTTACAAACATGCAACCAATGTACAAAAAGTACACCCACAGTATTAACAGAGTAGCCTATATTGCCTTGCGCTTTTATCTGTCTTCCATACTGTAAGTTTGTGGTGGTTCCGTAGAATAGACTTTTACCGCACTTTAAAAAAAAAATCACAAAGCTCTTTTGTATCTCACCGTTGTGTAACTGAGTATTTTTTTTAGGGTAAAGAACATAAATCATTGCTCGTTGCTGACGATATGTCGATACCAAAAACATGTTCCAGAGTTGCCCTAGACAGGTGGGAAATGTTGCAGAAGGCAGTGGAAAATGATTTTACATCCACCGGACTAGAGCAGAGCAGCGCTAAGAATCAAATACAATGTACAGTTACCTGTATCTTCACTAATGTAAGGCCTGGAACTAAGTTAGATAAACACACAACTAAAGTGGCCACAATAGGGAATGATACATCTACTTAGCTAGCAGATTTCAAACGCGATGTCTTCAAGGCACGAGGTACGATGTCACTTAATTCAAAATTTCACAAAATGTTCGAAGTTCAAACGTTATCAAGGGCTGACTGAGTCGTGCCGGACAAATCAAATAGCGGCAATTTTACAAGGTTTTACAAAATTCACTTCACGAAGCTGGTTTACAATGTGCTTTTACAACGGGCGAGTTCAAACGGCAGCGGCAATTGCACGTGGTCACTGGCTCAGATGTCACTACCCGCTGACTCCGGCAATTGCGTCATGGGAAATCACATCACATTATCACCACTCAAGTTAAATTTGATTAGGGTTTCTCATTACATAATGGGAGAATCGTTTTTATCCAATCGATTTCGCAATGCACATAAAGCTTCTGAAAAAGACAAGTATTCAATACCTATGTACTATGTAGTATTTTTTTTTATTCACTACAAAGATACATTGAGAAAAAGTACTGTATAGACCTTAACTGATGGTAAACTATCCGTCTATCAACATTCACGCCGTATCTAATAGTTTCACTTATACGCCTCTTACATCTATTATGCTTATACTTCCAAGAATTAGATATGGTTCGTTCTAGAGTAGGTTTTGTTTGGAGTATCAGTTAGATACTCTTCAGCCACATAATAGTAGGTTTATGAAACGTAATCCAAATATTTGTTATACATTTATGGTCTATTATATTGAGATGAAACAAGTACCTAATGTTACTAATTCAATGTTGTTAGTTTGCTTTTTCATGAATAGCTTGAATCCTACTCGTATCATATTTTATTTTTCTTTTCAAATAAAGAAAAAAGTTATTTTTATAATTCAAATAATATCCTACATCAACTTTTTGCGCTTACTTAGTACATTTTCCGAGAAATAGTGGATGGTAACTGTTTGTTGTTAAGTCAGGTAAAATAAATAGGCGAAGGTAAAAAATAACATCGTTAAACGTTATTTCAGAAAAATGTCGCCGTTTTAGAAAAATGCTGTGCCATCAATATAAGGTGAAACACGTTCACGGCTTTTGATTATTCGGCAACATTTTGTTGGATAATTGCAGATGTCAAGTTAACTATTAAGCTATTTAAAAATATCAATTAAACCGACAAAAAATATTCAAACACGTTTACGATATGTAGGTACTCATACCAAAATTAGAGCGTGTGTAATACTTGATGCAACCTATACTGATTCATATGTAACGGTTAATTAATATTAGGAGTTAAAGTATGAAATAGCCGATTTGTACTGAAAATCAAAATTGTTTATTTTTTTATTTTTAACATATTTATTTAATCAACAGTTACCATTATTATCTATACATTGCTGCCATCTAATAGGAAGGTCATTTATGCCTTTGTGATAGAACTCTGAGGATCTAGACTGCACAAACTGTGTGAAAGTATTTTGTACTGCCTCCTGGGAAGAAAACTTCTTGTCACGTAGATAATTGTCCAAATCATTAAAATAACGATAGTCCGTTGCAGCAAGGTCTGGCGAATACGGAGGAGGATGACGATTTATTTTTCTGCCGAACAAATTGACTCCATGCTGCCTGATGTTAAGCAGTCAGTGAAGTCCCATAGTGATGGCCATCGTCCCAGCAGCCAGCATGGCATTATGGCATGATAGCCCTCACCTTGACGGCCTTGAGAACAGTTTTTTCACGCCCCGCTTAAAGGACCCAGGATCATAAGTGGAGGGAAACATGTGGGCTGGTAATGCGTTCCACATCTTAATGGTACGGCAGAGATAAGAGACGCCGAACCGTTTGGTGCGTGACGGTATCTGTTCTACCGTGTAAGAGAGGCACCTTAACCTAGCACGTGTAGTTCGGGATAGGAAAGGAGAGGGTGGGATTAGTTGAAAGAGCTCTTCGGAGCACTCACCGTGATAAATGCGATAGAAGACAGCCATTGAGGCCACGTCTCTGCGTAGTTGCAGTGACTCAAGAGTCTTAGTGGCCTCTGGACCCCCAATGATACGGACAGCACGCCGCTGCAACCTATCGAGGGCGTCCAATAAGTACTGAGCGGAGCCATTCCAAAGGTGAGAGCAGTATTCCACGCAGGAGCGAACCTGGGTCTTGTATAACAGACACAACTGCTCCGGCGTGATAAACCTCCTCACCTTGTTCAGGACTCCGAGTTTCCGAGATGCGGATTTGATGACACCCTCGATGTTAATTTTTCTGGTTGAGATTTCTGCGTATGTCCATACCCAGGATATTGAGGCTGTCTTGAATCTACGAATGGTTTCTAACTGCAGTTCCTGAAGGGTCAAAACGGTTTCTCGTGCTGTATGAGGTCTCGCGTTGTCATCGAGTCGGGGCTGCTTTACTGCTAGTTTTGCCAACATTGTTTGGAGTTCGGTACTTGACTAGATCGGAGAAAACTATAGTGAATAACACCATGCTGAGACCACCAAACAGTTACCATTACCTTTTTATTGGTAAGCTTTGCTTGAGGACACTGTTGTGGTGTTTGACCTGGGGTCAGCCATTGCATTTTTCTTTTACGGTTAACACTTTTCATCACATGTCACAATTCGATCCAATATTCCTTCATTTCTGTACCGATTCAACAAAGCAACACAAGTTTCAACAAGCGTTTCTTTCTGCAGATCAGTCAAATCATGAGGCACCCATTTATCGTATTTTTTATTTTATTGATTTGACGCAAGTGACTTAATATTGTGGGTAAGGTAACGTTAAACCATGCCGCTAATTTCTGGGTAGTTTGACCAGGATCGGATTCCACAATCTCTCTTAATTCATCATTATTCACCTGTGTGGGCGGTCTTCCTCGTGGCTCGTTCTTCAAGACGAAGTTTCCATCGCGAAAGCATTTAAACCAAAATCACACGGTGCGTTCATTAGCAGAACCCTCCCTCTCCAAATGCAACATTGATATTGCGGGCTGTTTCTGCCGCGTTACTGCCGCGTCGGAACTCCTATTCAAAAATCACTCGAATTTTCACAGTATCCATCTTTCTTGTCTAAGTTGAATAACACAAACAATTGAAAGTCGATATTTTTTAAAAGAAGAACATTATAGAAACCATGTGAAAAAAGTTTCATTCAAAAACCTCAAACCATGAAAATTATATGTCAATTCAAAGTACCTATTACAATAAAACGGCAATTTCATACTTTAACCCCTATTATTACATTCACGTTCTATGCTTCGAAATATCGCCTTAGAATCTAAAGTAAAAGATTCGAACAAGTAACGCTTAACCAAAGCGTCTTCAATTCTTTCAGTTCAGGATTTACTAAAAATGTAAAACGGATTGGTTCAAATCACGGCAGCGTTGTGTCATGAAAGTCAAAGAGAAGATTGCTGCGTCACGAGCTTTACGTTAAATGGGAATTAGCTGCATGGCTCAATTGAGAAAGAATTTTCAATTCTCGTCATTATTATAAGGACTAATATTACACGAGCCACTTTACTAGCGTTTCAAATATGGACTCAAAGCACTCGAATACTCGTAACCACTGTAATAATGTGGCATTCACAACGGCCTTAATATGAACTCCCACTCATAGATTACGAACATTGAACTATTTTGTAGATAATAAAAATAAACACACGGACAGCTTTTATAGATACTTTGACTTTATGAACGCTTATAAGTGAACCAATCACAAATATTACTAATCAAGTAGATATATAAATAAAAAGTTACTAGGTACTATCATATAGCTATATAATAATAATAAGAATATTAATATTTAAAAATGATGCCGCTTAGTATCTACTACCAAAATACAAGAGGGCTGCGGACGAAAACACAGGTATTTAAACGGAATGTGCTTTTGAATTCTTATGACGTGATATCTATAACGGAAAGTTGGTTACCTGATAGTATCGGCAATAGTGAAATTTTTGATGAAAGGTATATTATTTGGCGCCGTGATAGGGATTACGCGAATACTCACGTTAAGTTTGGCGGTGGCGTAATAATGGCGGTACGCCGTGAGTTCAAATCTGTCCACCGGCCAGAATGGAGTTCCTCCGCTGAGGATATTTGGGTGACTATTACCACTAATGTAAATAGTAGCACCTCGCTTAAAATTCATCTTTGTACAATATATTTATGTACCGAGAAATCGGGGAATTCTTTTAACACTCAACTAACTAATTTTACAAGTAAACTACCATCTATTATTAACTCATGCCCAGACGATATTTTTATTATCATGGGTGATTTTAATATTAGTAATGTTGATTGGAGTAACACGAACGGTCAATTGGAGCAATCGGGCATATTGGGTGACGCCCAAATATATTTTTTTGATACCCTAGCAGATACACTCTAAACAAATACAACTTATATCGAAATGTCAATAACAGATTGTTGGATTTGATCTTATGCAACTCTGAGTTATCAGTCAAGGCATCTGACTTTGCCTTAGTACCCGAAGACAGTCACCACAAGTCCCTTGAAATCACATTGAACTATATTTACGCGACCTCCCTTAAAGCAGAGCCGAGGATTAAATATTTCTATGACCAAGGTGATTATGAAACAATTAAATCAGCCTTAACCACAATTCCATGGAACGATTGTTTGAGCGATAATTCCCTTGAAAATGCGCTAGCATGTTTTTATAACCACTTATATGAATTAAGCGATAAATTCATACCCCATAGAACGGTTTTCGCATCGTCATACCCACCATGGTACAGTGCAAGTTTAAAAAAGATTCTCAGGGAAAAACACAAGTTCCTTAGAAAATACCGTACGTACGGTAACACAAGTGATTATATCACCTTTAGTTTATTGCGGCAAAGAGCAAAACGCGTTGAAGACGAGTGTTACCGGACGTTTATTGACAAAGCAGAGAGGTCTATAACTGAGAATCCTAAAACGTTCTGGAGTCTTGTAAAATCAAATAAAAAGGGGCCCAGCCTTTACATATGAAAACATAACAGCCGACACTAACGAGGGAATTTCTAACATCTTCGCTTCCTATTTCCAGTCTACGTTCGTCTCCCAATCCTCTCACCAACTCTCACTACTAAATGGTAATAGCGAATCGCTACAGTGCCCATACACGATATGCAATATAGACATATTGCCAGACATGCTACATGACTTACTAAAGTCAGTAGATCTCGCAAAAGGCGCCGGACCCGACCATATATCACCTACATTTATTGTTAACTGTGCCAAAGAACTGACCAATCCGCTTACTATCTTGTACAGGCGCTCTATTAAAAAAAGTACCGTCCCTAAAATTTGGAAGTCTGCATTTATTACACCTGTCTATAAAGCCGGTGATAGAAAGGACGTAAAGAGCTACAGACCTATCTCTAAATTATGTATCTTCGCTAAACTATTGGAACGAATAGTTTATACTCAGGTGTTCAACACGTTACACGGTTTCTTTATCTCGGAACAGCATGGATTCATCAAAAATAAATCTACAACTACAAACCTACTAACATTTATAGACTTCACGGCCACTAACATGACAGGGGGCGGCCAAGTAGATGCTATTTTCACTGATTACAGCAAAGCATTTGATCGTATAGACCATAAAATACTTTTCCAAAAACTTTTACGTGCTGGTATTCACGAGAACCTGTTCAGATGGTTTTGCTCTTACATCGAAAACAGATCTCAGGCAGTTGTACTCAATGCATCGATCTCAAAATGGCATAATGTCCCTTCCGGTGTTGCACAAGGCTTATTAATTGGACCTTTGTTATTTAATATATTCATAAATGATGTCAAATCCTGTTTCCTTCATTCACAGTTTTTAATGTACGCCGATGACATGAAAATATTCAAAAGGATCGAACAACCCTTTGACTGCGTTTTATTACAACAAGACCTAATTAGATTCGAAGCTTATTGTCAACTCAACGGATTAGATTTAAATACCTCTAAGTGTTACTCTATAACCTTCTCTCGTAAACCTAAGCAATGCGGATTTAATTATGTTTTAAAAGGAGTACAACTTAAGCGAGTCAATCATATCCGCGACCTGGGTGTAACTCATGACGCCAAATTAACGTATGAAAAACATATTGACGATATTGTTAGTAAAGCTAATAAGGCGCTAGGTTTTGTAATGAGATCGTGTTCCCAATTTTCAAACATAAAAACTGTCAAAGTTTTGTTTTGCTCATACGTTCGCAGCATCCTCGAATACTGCTCTCAAATTTGGAATCCACAGTACGATGTACATATACGGAGACTGGAGGCCGTACAGCGCAAATTCACTAAATACTTGCAGTATAAGTGTAAAACATATGACGACGAGACTTACGAAGCACGGTGTAAGAGACAGCACTTACTTCCACTCTATGAAAGGAGGAAAATTGCAGATATAACACTGCTAGTAAAGATAGCGCAATCAAAAATTGATTCTCCCCACCTGCTCGGCAACTTGCATTTGAAGGTCCCTACTAGGTCTGTAAGGTTACCGTATCCTCTACACTTCCCTCGTTGCGCTACCAACTATAGAAAAGGTACTTTCTTTATAAGAACTGCAAGTTACGTCAACAATTTAGCACACCTTGACAGTTTGGACCTATTTAATGCAAGTGCCTCCAGCTATAGACGTGCCCTTGCCGACCAGTGGTTTGAATCGGTTCTCTAATTTTGATTTGATTTTTTTAATATTTTTGTTGCTTTAGTGTTGTGTTTGTATTTTATCTTTGTGTTTTTTATTTTTATTTATATCCACTGTACAGTTTATCATAATGTACTGATCAAGACCTAAATATACAAATGTGAAAACGTATAAATGGTAGATAGTTATACAAAATATGTACTCAATTAGTTATTAAAAACTGTTTGTTTTCCAAATAAAGTAAAATAAAATAAAATAACATACTTTAAAAGATACGACACGATCGTCGCAAATTGCTTTGCACCAGTGGCGGCTCGTTCAAAGGAGCGCTGGAGCAGTGAACTCCCAAAATTATAAAATATATGTATATACAACTCTTATAAACTTTTTCTATAAACATGCTCAATATTTTAATACACACCTATTCTCTTTTCTATAATGCATATCTACAAATAAGTATTTGACTGCTAAACTGTTTATCATAATTTTGTCAACACTCTTGAAACATACATAGGTATTTTTGTTGAGTGGAGCGCTCGTAACAGCGCTCTTCATTGACGAAAGCTTAGTACAGCGCTTAATACTGAAATGTAATGAGTGCGAAAGAGAGAGCGTTCTATGCGCTGGGCGCGTGAGACAAAAGATTTGTATGAGAAATAAGGCAAATACGGAGCGGCGCTCCTGGCTAGCTTGACGAGGTGCGCATGCGCGAATATATTACCCGACTAAATGATATGACCATTTGTCACGAAGAAAAATTAAAACGTTTGCGCCGTTTTATTTTAATAGTGTTTTGCCGGTATCAATTGAATGTAAACAAAAGCAAAACATTTCTCTGCAAGTGCGTTGGTAATTAGAAAAGGATTGGTGTTTAAAATATTGTTAATTGTATGTGTGATTGTGTGTATATGTTTAAGAAAGACAGTTAAATTGTGTAACTAATATGGAATATAACAGCGTAAACTTTATAAACGGATGGATGAAAGAAGAAATACGAAATTAGTGTATTGTGCGAGAATGAATAGAAATGTCGGTACGCCCTAGGCGGACGTACGCCGATCAAATAGGTGACGTACTAAAAAAGGGCCAAATTAAAAGTACCCATAACCGACGCGCATGCATGATGAGGTTAATGAATATCGAAGAAGCGAAAGAGGTATGTTTGAACCGAACCATGTGGCGTTCCATAGTCTCTGCCTACCCCAATGGGAGACAGGCGTGACAATATAGATATAGTTAGAACGTTATAAAAAAACTGTGAAAAAATTTTAGATAACGACCAATATGATAAAACGCTTTGGTTATGTGGTTGCGAAAATGCGAAGGAAGTAAGAAGCGGCTTTGTTTTCCGTGTATTTTGTTTAGTGGCACCGGAGTTGATACTGCGTGGACGGTTCAGGTAGGTATCGATGATTTAGCACATCTTACTATTAATTGTAAAAGCATTCACAAAATAACTTGTAAGCAGTTTCATCTTCTTTTTTAGTGAACACCCAATATAATCTTTCACGAGCCGCCTCTGCTTTGCACTAAGTGAAGACTTAGTTATTGAGAAGTGATTGCAGTCCCGTTCAGCTTTGAAGTAAATATCAGCAGTATGTGTTCAATAATATATAATATAATATTCTACCCTATACACACATCACCTTCTAGTCCCAAGCTAAGCAGAGCTTGTGTTATGGGTACTAGATAATGGATAAACATACATATATGCTTTTTTTGTAAATACATGCATATTACACATAGAAGCACCCAGACCAGGACAAACAGAGAAGACAAGAAATAAAATGTATTTGCAAAACCGATAGATTAGCATGAGACTAAAACAGATTACGCTTAGATAATTATGTACGAGTAGAAAAACGGGAATATTGTAATATTCCCGTTTTTCTACTCGTACATATCTAAGCGTTTTAAGCATAAGCATTTTAAGGGCAACTATGTAAAATTAGAACTAGTTACGGTGTAGAATACTAGCATATCTGTATAATCTATGGTGTAGAATAAGGAATGTTAATTACCTATATCGAAGCCTTACGGCCAGAAGAGGCTAACCGCCACTTTACAAGCTTTACAGGAGAGTACTTTAAAGTTCAAAATAAGTGAAAAAAAAT
The DNA here is from genome assembly GCA_944739405.2 of Euclidia mi. Classification (NCBI taxonomy): domain Eukaryota; kingdom Metazoa; phylum Arthropoda; class Insecta; order Lepidoptera; family Erebidae; genus Euclidia; species Euclidia mi. The sequence goes on along the minus strand of OX123186.2, from coordinate 39,364,477 downwards.
TATAGAAGATTTTCTGGACGTTCTAAAAGTTTCAAAATTTAACCATATAGTTTTTGAGTGGGTCTCCACGAAATGACATTGTTAATTAAAACAAATCACACTCTTAACACTATTTACTGTCGCTTACCCTCAAATAGTCCAAAATTATACTAACAGGAAAAAACGTCGTAAATGAAAACAACTCAATTAATGAGTTCCAACCCAAATGATTTAATTGCAGCATTTATTTTATTTCTGTTGAAGAAAAAGAGCATACCTGTACTTTTTCAGTTTATCAAGTGGAGCCAATATGACGTAACCGGCTATTGGTTAATGGCAGAAGAATAAGGAAATTATAATAAGTTAACTATCTATAAAAAATACAATAAGCTCTTTTACACAACGCGAAATCACACTGTGATTAATTCTTATAAAATAATACATACATACTTACATACATATTACATACATTAGACTTTTATAAGTTTTTAAACTGGCTAACCGACTAAGGTATGAATTAAAAAAGAAAGAGAAATTGTGCTCAATCATCTCAGTCTTTATTTTAGAAAATTAAACAAAACAATTGTTACTCATTGTAAGTTAGTCTTGCATTATACTTTCATGCTGACATTCTAGGTATGACAAACCACTTTTAGGTATGACGGTAGGCGTTTGGTCCTCGTCGTCCGTATGTCCGCGTCTACAGTTGCCGTAAATTGCCTCGCGACGTCCTTTGCCGGGGGAGTCCTCCACAGCAAAGAAACTACCCAAAAAAACCGTGTCCGGTGAAGACATGCGTCAGGCGAAAGGAACTTAAAATAACTAATTAGAATACACAATTATAGATGAATATAAAAGTCTATTAAAATAATCTTACCGTTTTATTTCCTTCGAAAAACTTCGCGCCAAACGGACTCGCAAGCTTGGGGGCATAGATTATACACTTATACTGGTATAGATAAGCCACTCACAGTTCGAAATTGAAGTTCTATAGGCATCCTCGACAACTAGATGGCGTACAAATCAATTTTATTTTATTCCGATCGTATAGATGGCGTTAGTAGTGGATTCATTTTTCAAAATAAAATAAATGTTTAATTTCAGTGTTAAAAAATAAGTAACTGACAACTATTATGTAAAATATGCAATTTAAAAGTAAAAAATATAAAAATCACAAAAAGTAAATTCCTTCTAAGCGTGGTTTTGAACCACGTACTTCTAAGATACGGGCACAGCACTCTTCCACTGCACCACGCAGATTTTAACTAAGATGGCGAAATTACCGTTCAGTTATCGCTACAGATATTTCTAGGTATAAAAAACCTAAATATATATAAGTCGATTTCGCAAAAATGTCGCTTACCCCCTATTGGCCGGAAGGCACCGATATGTTTTGAGAGCATTTTATAACCTGTGACTGTAAAAAGTTTTATTAAGTGCGAAAGAAAGGGTATTACAAATTGGAGTCACTTTCGAATTGCGTCAGCTGTCCAATTTAACATAGTCGCGATTGCTGAATAGTGATTAATAAAAAATATAGCTGAAATATAATTATGTTAAGACATTCTAAATGTATAGTTTGTTTGTTTTGGTCCATTCCATTGCATTATAATGTGAACTGATTATTGACTATTAAATCATAATAGTATATATCTATTCTCTCATAATTATTAGTTCCAGTATTTTGTAAAGGTAGCATTATTTGCACCATGCTTAGGTACTATTAAAAACACACTGTACCAACGAAGAAGCCGCAATCACGCTTGTTACCAAATAACCACTTGCTTTCTCACCAGTTATCGAATTTAAACCCTATTAACTAAAAATATATTTGATCCAGGCACCATCCTACCCAGAAAAACATAAGATCGTACATAACACCCCATTTATTCAGAAGATCACATGTTTTAGAATTGGCGTTGTATGCAAACTATGCTCCAAGTGAAATTGCTTCGAACACGTAACAAAAATATCTTACTTTTGCACCTGCAGCTTAGTTTAATGCAATTTTGGCACACAAATGTGGCGGCTCGTTATTTCTCTATGTACTTTACGCTTCGACGATTTTAACTCTAGATGGCGCTTTACTTAGCTAGACAATTTTTGTATTATGGCGCTGATACACTTGAGCATTCACCTGTAATAAGCATACATCGAGCTCGCAAAAACAAACGAGTGTGTGTTTGCGAGCATTCTTACGAACATTCTGGCGAACCTTAGAATATAGGAAATACATAAAAACCACGCTACAATGGCAGTTAAACTCAATATATTTACTTTACTTTCACTTATGACTTTTATTGTATGAGAAAGCTATATACACCACTATTTTTTAATTAGTACAAAAACTTTAAGGACATATTAGCGAAGACATAATTATCATACATGTGACGTAAGAATTTCATAATATCTATAAAAAGCAAAGTTATAATCATTTGTTTTTTGTAGAAAATCTCACCAAAATCATAGACATATATTACAATCCATTCACTACTTCATTGATAGTACTTACTATCCGTCCTACTCTTACGCATTCTTTCCGTCGCACTCATAATGTAAGTAGCCTTAGACAATAAAATGAAGCAAAATAATAAGTGTAGGTAGTTACTTTTTTTTTTTTTTTAATTCTACCCTCTCCTTCATACTTCATCCGGGCTTAGGACCGGTAAAATTTACCGTTTTACAAGTAATTAAATACGGAGGTATGTATTTAGAAAGCAAACACATATCAAAATAAAAAAGAGTAGTAGTAAAGAGTAATTTTGGCGTATTTATGAAGTTAGAATCATCTGCTATTTACAAATATTATTTTATCATCATCATGTCAGCGTAGAGACGTCCACTACTGGACATAGGCCTCCCTCAAGGTTCTCCACACAGACCGATTTTGAGCCGCCCGCATCAAATTATTATTTACTTAAGTACGTATTATTTACTAAACTTACAAGTATTTCCATTGTCCTTCGAAATGTCCACCACCGCTGTCAATACACAGACAACTTTTTAACGAGAGAAGTACGCTTCTGTCTTTTCACTTTGTCAAAAGCGTCCAATATGCGCTGTTTTAATTATTCGACACCAACCGGCTCACTTTTGTACACCCACAATAAGATGTCCATGGGTACACAGCTGCACTAGCGATTTTATCACTCAAAATGTACGCACGTGGCATAGCTACATACTCCCGTGATATGAACTGATATGATAGGCCATCGCGTCGGGCAAACGTAGACAAACAATTAACTTTTGCAACGAAAAAATAGATACGTTCACTTTCGCTAGCAATTTAACACTGTTTGTCGCATCGCCAGGGCGCGGCGCAGGCGCAGAGGATGGCGGGGATTTATTAAAGCCAGACTTCACAAAAAATTCAAAAAAAACTAGGTTGGATAATGATTATCACAAATTTTCAGAATGTAGAACTCGTATAAAAAAGTTAATAGAAACTGCGCATATACAACATAAAAATAAAATTCAGTATCAATTTGTAAAGGATCCGAAATCGTTTTGGCAGTATATAAGATCGAATAGAAAAACACGAAATAAGCAGAGTATCATAAAAGAAGGTCAACATCTAACGGATGATGAGTCTGCTGTGCAGTTCGCTGACTTTTTTGAGTATGTGTACAGCAAGGAGCCACCCAAACTGGACGCGTGCGAGGCGGCGGCGGGGGTAGGCGCGACCATTGCTCGGGTACACATTGAGACGCTGAGTCTCGCGGAAGTTCAGCAGGCGCTTGGGAGTCTCAAGCCAAAACGTTCGTCTGGCCCAGACGGGATACCAGCGTTTCTATTCCGAGACTGCGGGAGGGTACTGGCGGAGCCATTACTTCACATTTTTAATGCATGTTTACAACAAGCCACGTTCCCTCAAAGGTGGAAGATCACGCGCGTTGTTCCGGTTTCTAAAGGAAAACCAAGTTCAGATACCTGTAACTATAGACCGGTGGCTGTACTCTCCACGCCTGCTAAAGTACTCGAGTCGGCTATTCAGCGCTCCGTTCAGGAACAAATGCGTGCGCGTCTGTCAGATGCGCAACATGGGTTCCGACCTGGACGCAGCACTGCTACAAACCTTATTAACTTTATGGTACAGGTGGTGCCGGCAGTAGACTCGGGGGTACAGGTAGATGCTGCATACTTCGATTTTAAAAAGGCGTTCGATACGGTGGATAATGACATCTTGTTAAGGAAGCTCGCGAAAATTGGATGTACACTACCTCTGCTACAGTTCTTCGCTAGCTATATGAAGGATCGCCAACAATATGTGGACTACAATGGCTGTGTATCTCAACCGTATTACACGAGATCGGGCGTGAGCCAGGGCAGCAATGTAGGGCCTCTCGAGTTTGTTGTAATGATAAATGACTTGCCGGAAGTCGTCAGACATGGGACTTGTTTATTGTTCGCGGATGACCTGAAATTGCTGCTCGAGGTTCGGGATCACTCGGATTGTGAACGCCTGCAGCAAGACATAAACAGAGTGGTCGAATGGAGCAATGAGAACAAACTGTATTTTAATGTCGCTAAATGTTCGGTGATGTCGTTCACTCGCGCGCGAACTCCCTTGAGTTATCAGTACAAGGTTGAGAATGTGCCGATGCAACGAGTGTCTCAGGTACGAGACTTAGGGGTAGTCTTCTCTCAGGAACTAACCTTCAGTGAGCATAGATATGTAAGAAGGCATACAGAAACCTAGGTTTCGTACTCAGGCAGTCCCAAGGATTCACCAACATCACGACACTAAGGGTACTATATGACGCATTAGTCAGAAGTCACCTCGAACATAGCGCATTCATTTGGGCTCCTCATGAGGCGAAGTATAGTGTTATGTTGGAACGTATCCAAAATAAGTTCACGAGACACTTGTATTACAAGCTGTATTGGGTATATCCATTATACCTATTGATGTACCCTACACTATTTGTTTTAGGTATGGTAGGGTACAACACTCTAAGAGTACGGCGGGAGTTTTCGCTCGTAGCGTATGTAGTGAGACTACTACGTGGCGTGGCGCATAACCCGGGAGTGCTGCGACACCTACAGCTGTACGTGCCCGACCGGTACGTGTGGAGGCGGCGACGACCGCCCCTGCTCGCTGTGCCTGCAGCCAGGACCAACCTGCTGGCGAGAACTCCTCTCACTAGAGCCATACGCGTGGTGAATGAGGTTCACGGGAGGGTTGATGTATTGTGGTGCAACTTAAGTGAATTCGTAAAAGTCACACTATATGTAATAAGTTATTTAGATTAAAATATTTTTAACTAGGTATAAGGTGTAGATTTAAACTATAATTTTACACTATTTATGTAATACAATAATATAAGATTACACTATATTATTATTTAATAAGTTATTTAGTTTAAGATATTTTTAACTAGGTATAAGGTGTACATTTAAACTATAATTTTACACTATATGTAATACAATAATATAAGATTACACTATTTGTAATAAGTTATTTAGTTTAAGATATTTTTTTAACTAGGTATAAGGTGTAGATTTAGGATTTAGTTAGTAAGGCCACTCTGTCGCATTGAATCATAGATCTGTAATGATAGTGTAGGTAAGATTGTTATAAATAAATAAATAAATAAAAAAATCAATGGGTCCGTTTACTATGATAGTACGCGCGTCGGTCATAGTATTAGAGATGCATTTACCAATTATTACGTATTATTGTAGACAGTTTTGAGTCAGTTTTGGGACTAGGTGTTTTTTTTTTTAACTACATAAATGTGTTCAGTTAAAGATACTTAGTGCCTTGTTAAATTTTTTGTACTCATTAAAAAATAGTGGTGTATTTATATACAAATGACGTTTTGAACCTTCGTAGTTTGACACTAATTTTAACTTGAGTGATGGGCTTACTCAGAATGAATATCGATTATGTTTACAATAAATCCTTAGATTTGGCTTACTCAGAATTAATTTCAATAGAATGTTGATAAATCTTCGATATCGATAAATAAATTTGAAGGAAAGAACAAACACTTGTGTGATTTATTAAATCTGTTCAAATCTAGATCTGCATTTTATTATTTAGAAACATCATTAGTTTATGTACCTGACTCTTACTCTGGAAAGATTTCATAAGTCAAACTGAAGTAAAATATTGATTAAAACTGATATTGTAGTGTGGTTTCTATATTTTTCTATATTCTAAAGATGGTGTTCGCTAGAAAGATCGTGAAAATGTTCGTAGCAATGTTCGTTGTTCGGTTCGACAAAACAAAAAACTGCGAATGCTCGCTGTTCTGTTACAAGTGAATGCTTAGGTGTATCAGCACATTGTAAATGGAGTACGAGTTAGTTTGTTATAAACAATAGTATTATATTTTTAACGTGAAAAAAAAATCATTGAAAACGAGTTCAAAGTAATAAGTATCCTTCATGAATAATATAGATGTTAAATTTATATAAAATGAAGCACTTGACGCCATTTAAATTCGAAAAAGATAAGTAAATTGTTGACTTTTCTTGTTTCATTATTTGTTTGATCCGTTAATTCTGCTTCGCTGGTAATTTGTTACTGATTACAAAAGCGAATTACAATAAATACCAAAGTACGTGGAGGTCTCTCAGTACCTTTCGTATTTATAACAAAGGCAATGGAAACACAAGTAGAAATTGTTTTTAGCAACACTGTTCATACGGCGTTAAGGCTTTAGCTATAAGATTTATACCTTAAACCCCAACGAGGTCCTATACAAAGACCACAGTGCTACGTTCGTCAACCCTCAATCATTCAGCAATGTAAATATCCTAAAAATTATGTAAAACTAATACACACTTTTCTCATACTTGTCAATGTATTATTGCTAATGTATACAATACGAACCGCATATTTTTTACACTTAGGCTTAAACCTACATTATGGTTTTGGAAAAAAAACACGTATAAATAAGAAAACACGATTTGTTCCCTAGATGTCGAGTCTCGCCACGTCAAGTAGCCGCTACGTCTACTCCAAAAATTTCACGCATTTATTCCCACCTCGTCGAGTCGTTTTAAAAGTCTAGTTTATTACCGCTACGTCTACTTAACCGATGTAAATTACTACCACAAAAAAAATGTAGCCTAGTGCCTCCTCTGTCAATGAAATAAGTCATTCCAATCATAATATTTCTATTTATTTTGTCAATCATTGCAGTAACTTATTAAATATAAAAACATAACATGAATTATTTTAATTTGGGCACAGTAAATCCGTGTGGTGACGGATTAAGAATACGGAATGTCACCACCCCATATCATCCCGTGGGTGTCGTAAGAGCCGACAGAGGGACCAAACTATGCAGAGAACAGAGCTGTAAAAGAAGGAAAACTTGAAACAAACCCTATATCAACCCGTTTGGCCAGCGTGGTATAGTAGGCCAATTCCTCCTTTCAAAGGAGAGGCCTAGTCCAGCAGTGGACTGTGAGGGGCTGAAGATGATGATGATGACAGTAAATCACAGATCAGTATACGATGAAGTGCCCTTTAGAGAATTATTATAATTAGTTATATAAAGGTACTTCTGTACCTATTATTATTAATAATCACAGTTTCTTATATGCTAAAACAAAATAGGTTAATACTAATAAAAATACGTTCAGATTATATCTATTCATTCCTAACTTAAAAATCTAGGAAATTTGATTAAATATTTACTTTTCAATTATTAATTTCAGCGCAGCTTGATATCATTTTAGTTTAATATTTTGATGTTTTCCAGTCTTGATAAGCATATATCAGTATACATTTTCGATAATAACATGGAATAATGGCTTGTCAGTTACCGTCATACGTCTTCTAAATTACGTAACATTCTTGTTAGCGCCGAGTTTACTTGCGATGTATTTTAGGCATATATTATACTAAGTATTTTTTTATATGCGTGTTTATTAAAAATGGATTGGATGGGTTGTCTCTGTAAAACGCATCCGCATTAGTGTGGTGGTTTTCTAAGGTATGCGATCGTCTGAGTAGATATAGGGGAACCTGATGTTCACAAAACTGCAAGTTTTCAATTTCGTAAAAATAAATGAAGGCAAGAGGCGACCTGGATACAACAGTGAGACAGTACAGAAATAAAGAACAAACAAACCTTAAAATTTAAGGTTTTATTTTTTGTCCTTTATTTCTTATAAGTAGAGTAGTTGGATCTATAGATATGTATATTTTATATACATATCTATAGATCCAACTACCCCATTGTATTGAATAACTAGTTACATAAATACTACGGCTAGTCCATTGAAATGTTAAATTAAACTATTGCCGTACAGAAAAATTCCACGATACGTTTAGATCCAAATTCATTCTCTACAACTTTGGTCCCGCAGCATTTAGTCGTAAAATTAAAAATAACAAAATTACAAACGAAAATCGAATGAAATTGGCAACACATTTTCATTTCAGTGTGTTATAATTTTTTCGTCGTTGGCAATAAATCTTACATTACAAAAATTGTTGATGATTACTTGAAAGACAAAATTAATAATCATATATGCTTATCAAGACTGGGTAACATCAAAATGTAAAACTAAAATTATATCAAGCTGAGCTGAAATTAATAATTGAAAAATAAATATTTAAACAAATTTTCTAGATTTTTAAGTTAGGAATGAATAGATATAATCTGAACGTATTTTTAAAAGTATTAAACTATTTTATTTAGCATAATTATAAGAAACTGTGATTATTAATAATAATAGGTACAGAAGTACCTTTATATAACTAATTATAATAATTCTCTAAAGGGAACTTCATCGTATACTGATCTGTGATTTAGTGTGCTCAAATTAAAATAATTCATGTTATGTTTTTATATTTTATAAGTTACTGAAATGATTGACAAAATAAATAGAAATATTATGATTGGAATGACTTGTTTCATTGACTGTACCTTTCCATACATTTGACGTGGAGGCACTAGGCTACATTTTTTGTGGTAGTAATTTACATCGGTTAAGTAGACGTAGGGGTAATAAACTAGACTTTTTAAACGACTCGAAGAGGCGGGAATAAATGCGTGGAGTTTTTTGAGTAGACGTAGCGGCTACTCGACGTGGCGAGACTCGACATCAAGGGAACAAATCGAAAACACGAAAACACTAGGTTATATCTATACTTCTATTCTATACCTAAGGTGAAGACGATTTTTGTTTGTTTAAATCTCTTATCTTATCAGCTATAATATATCATGTTTTATGCCATGAGTGCGGAGAGGTAGCTATAGTAGTTTAGCTAGTAAGTACCTACATACATAGTTTCACGCCTATTTCCCGGAGGGGTAGGCAGAGACTACAGAACGGCATTTGCAACGATCCTGACATATCTCTCTTGCTTCATTCACTCCCATCAGATTTCTTATGCTTGCTCTTCTGTTCAGGGTACTTCTAACCTGTCCTCTTTTAGGTTGTCTCCAATGTGTTCAGAGAACGTCCGCCTAGGTCTTCCCCTTCATCCTGTCTCATTCACACTTGCCTTATATATCTGCTTGGTCAGTCTTTCGTCATCCATCCTATCCACGTGCCCAAACCACCTTGGCATATCTTTCTCAATGCTTGTCACTACATCTTCTTTTACCCCACAACACTCTCTTATCACACAATTCCTTACTCTGTCAGTCAAAGACACACCAGACATACTTTTCAGTGCTCTCATTTCTACAGCATTTATCCTACTTTCATGACTCTTCTGCCATATCCAATTTTCACTACCATACACAAGTGCAGGTACTAACTCCCCTCTATGCACAGCCAAACGTGCCTTTTTGGACACGTTTTGACTGTTCATAAAAACTAATTCACCCTATTACCTGAATTAACTCTTCTTACAATGTCTTCTTCATTCTTACCATTCCTAGTAAACAGCGTACCTAAATATACTAACCTAAATATACAAAATCATTCACTTATTCCACTCGTTGTCCATCGATCATAACTTTACAAGCCGTAACACATTCCTCCTTTTCAAAAACCATAACTAACGTCTTGCTCACATTCACTTTCATTCCTTTCCTCTCTAACGCACCATGCATGATTGTTACCATCTCCTGCAACTCCTCCGCTGAAGACGCCAGTATTACCTGATCATCAGCATAAAGGAGGCATTTGACAAGTAACTCATTCATCTTTAATCCACAATCACTATGTTTCAAATCTTGCAAACAACTGTCCATGAAGAGGTTGAACAGTCACGGCGACGCTACACATCCCTGTCTAACACCTGTCTTGATGGTAAACCAGTCATTGTACGACCCGTTTATCCTCACACAAGCTCTAGAATCTTCATAAAGGGATTTCAGAGCTCGTATGAGGCTGCTGTTCACCCGATACATCGACAGTATCGACCACATTTCATTCCTCACCACTTTATCGAAAGCCTTTTCCAAATCCACGAATGTGCAAGAGACCTTTTGACTTTTGGCCAAGAATTTCTCGGCTATGCACCGGAAGAAAATACTTGGTCTGTGCACCCCATACCTTTTCGTATTCCCGCTTATTCATCCCATATTTTCTTGTCGGTTACTTCCATAACTCTTTCAATCAGTACCTTAGCGTACAGTTTGCAAACAATGCTGAGAAGGCTTATGCCTGTATAGTTCTTGCAATCTTGCTACGAGCCTTTTCCCTTATAAAAAAGGCACAACTACAGCTGTGGCCCAGTCGTAGTGTACTCGGCCGGTGCTCCAGGAGAAGTTAAATAAGCACTGCAGCTGACTTACTATGATGCCCTGTCCAGCCGCATTTTGACTGTAATCCTATCATATCCTGAAGCCTTACCTATTTTCTTACTTCCCAGTGCCTTCACAATCTCATCCACGCCAATAGTGCTTTCATCATTGCTATCGTTACCATTTATTTCATCGATCGGTGTCTCTATCGCCGTTCTTTCAAATAATCCTTCAAAATACTCTTTCTATCTCTTCAGCACGCACGATTGACCATTCACTATCCTTCCATTCTTGTCTCTGATCGATGTGTATTCTGTGGATTGAGTTCTGCCTCGAACTGCACGAACGTTTTTCCAGAAAAACTTAATGTTTCTCCGGAATTCGTTAGATAATCTGCTATCAAACTCATCTTTCTTTTCCTCTTTTTTACTTTTAACAATATCTTTCGCTATTCTTTTTGGCCTAACAAACTCCTTTTTTCCTCACACGTTGCTTTTCCCATTGTTTCATTTGCTCTGACAGCTAACAAATCTAACTAAGCTTCCTTCTTCTCTGACACTGCTGATTGTACATCCTTGTCCCACCATGAATTCTTAACTTTTCGTATTTTCCTTATCTTGATCATACCACATACTGCAGACGCTACACATACTACCTCTTCTTTAAAAGATTGCCATAATTCTTCCATATCATTTATAACATCGAACCTCTCAAATCTTGATATCAATCTTCATTTATACTCGTCTTTCACATGTTTCTCTTGCAGATTTTCGACTTTTATTCTTTCCAAGACGCTATTTTCATTATGCTCTGGGTGTCGCCATCCTTTGAAGAGCCTACTTATCCGGCTCAACATCAAGAAGTGGTTTGTGTGGATGCCGATCCCTCGATACACCCTAGAATCCAACACATTTTTTCTCAATCGTTCATCTACAATTACAAAATCAATCATACTCCTTCTAATATTATTAGCCTCAGGCGTATACATGTGTATCTTTTTGTGATTAAACATGGTGTTTGTCACACAACTGTACTTTTCCATTTTCATTCACACTCTCATCACCGAATCCACCTAAAACCCTTTCAAATCCATCTCGTTTTACCCATCAACTGAAATCGCCTAACAAGATCAATTACATTTCCTCAAAAGCTCTCATAAATTCTCCCAAAATTCCTGCCTTTCGTCTTGTGCTCGCTGCGACATACCCGCTACTATATTGACTGGAGCGTAAAACCCTACAATAAAGAGACGAGTATGTCCTACTTTCATTCTCATCCATAGTAGCCTAGCATATATACATTCAAATTCCTTAACGCATTCGTTCATTCGCGCTGACAGTATTACACCAACCCTTGCAGGCTCTGGTGGTACTGTCTACCCCAGACCAATACGCCGTGTAGCTGCCATGCTTGGTGGTGCTACAACCTTTCCTTTTTGTCTCATTCACACAAAGAACATCAATCTTTCTATCATCCATCATCTGGCATACTTCATTCAATTTGCCGTCCATTCCTCCTCCAACATTTCATGTTGCAAACTGGCTCTCCATAGGCCGCTATTCCCCCTTGCGAGAAATGAGACCCATCAGGGTTGCGAACCGCGTCGCCGCCGTGTGAAAAAATATAATTTTTAGTTCCCATAGCGTTCCTACGACCATTAGGGATTTCAAATGTCCATCCCCGCAGGCCCTTTACGGGTATAAGGTGGAATCCCAGCTGGGCACTGTGACCACCAACACAGGCACCCTCCGTTTGCGACCAGCTTGCCTTCTGGCCACGAATCCCTCGGCACAGGTCGGTTTACACCTTTGATTGGGGTTTGTTATCGGGTATGCGCCCTGAATATTGGTTTAATTTCAGAGTGTTCCTTCTCCTAGACGGGTTGCCATCCAAAGTTGACGAGGCCCATCCCCCCGAATAATAAAATAGTAAGTATATAAAAATAATACGATAGAAATAAAAAACCACGATATTTGTATGAAATATCTAATTCCACAGTCATATACGAAGAATTATTCTTAGCCCAAATGCATTAAACTTCAAACCCAAATCACGCAACTCAAGCGTGTGTAGCGAACATGCTCTATAATTTTGACGTCATAGTACATAATCCTTCCAACACAATAACTTGCCGACGGTAAATCGATGCGTTCCTCAGACGTGACAGCGAGTCAGATGATATCACTACGTAAGACCCACTCTGATACAACTCGAGGGGAACGATGTATTCAAATAAACTCCCACATTTCTTGTTTAAATGCTCACAAAGTCAATCTCTACGGGAACACACAGATACGTGTTGTTTGAACACAAAAAAATATTTCAATGGAATGAATTCCGCACAAAATATTTGTGTGACAATTTTTTATTGTGTCAGGCTCGGCTTTTTTGTTGTAATCGAAACGCTACTGGAATGTTGAAACGCTGAAGGAATTACAACTTCAAATAGTTTAAATACTCAGATAACGTTCTGTTTCCAGTATTACATACATACAAACATACATATACTCACGCCTTTTTTCCATCGGGGTAGGCAGAGACAACAGAACGCCACTTGCTCCTATCCTTACAAACCTCACACGCTTCCTCTACACTCATTACTCTTTTCATACATGCTTGCCGGTTTCGGGTACTTCGGACCTTTCCGTTTCTTAGGATGTCTCCAATTTGGTCGACGAATGTCCGCCGAGGTCTGCCGCGACCGACTTGCCCACACACATTTGCCTTGTATATCTGATTCATCATTCTTTCTTCACTCATTCGCTCCACGTGTCCAAACCACCTAAGCATTCCTTTCTCAATCCTTGTCACCACATCTTCTTTCAGTCCACTGCTCTTTCGTATAGTTGCATTCGGAATTCTATCAATCAGTCTTACCCCACACATACTACGCAGTGATCGCATCTCAACTGCGTTAATTCTACTTTCATGCTTTTTCTGCCAAACCCAGCTCTCACTTCCATACATCAACGTGGGGACAAGCACTCCATTGTGAACCGCCAATCGCGCCTCTTTTGGCACCGTCTGACCGTTCATAAACGCCCACAGTGCTCCATTTACACGATTTCCCACAGTCACTTTCAATGTCTCCCTCACATCTTCCGTCCCTTGTAAATACGCTACCCAAATATACAAATTCCTTTACTTGCTCTACAATTTCACCTCCAATCGTATTATTACACTCAGTCACACTTTCATCTTTTTCAAACACCATCACTTTCGTCTTTCGTGTCATTAACTTTCATACCTTTCGCTTTAAAGCTCTTGTTCATGCAGTCCATCATTTCTTGCAAGTCAATCGCCGATAATGATAGAATGACTTGATCATTGGCATATAAGAGGCACTTAACACGCACTCCTACCATATCGATCCCGCATTCAGTTTCTCTCATATCATTCATGCAGCTATCCATGAATACGTTGAACAACCAGGGTGAGGCTGCACACCCTTGTCTGACACCTTGGGAGATGTCAAACTAGTCCGTATAGGCACCATTGATTCGGATACAGGCTCTAGAACCCCTACACAGGGATTTCAGAGCCCTTATTATAAAGTTGTCTACCCCATACATGGATAACACCTTCCATAATTCCTTTCTATTCACCCTATCATAAGCCTTTTCCAAGTCTATGAACGCGCAATACACCTTCTGGTTTTTTGCCAGACATTTTCTGTGACGCAGCGCAAGGAAAAGACTTGATCCGTACATCCCATTCCCTTCCGAAATCCCGCTTGCACATCCCAGATCTTGTCATTAGTCACATTTTCTACACTGCAAACTCTGTCAATCAAAATTCTGGCATACATTTTTCCAACAACACTAAGAAGGCTGATCCCACGATAATTTTGACATTCCTGCTGCAAACCTTTGCCTTTATAAATTGGAACAAGCACTGCCTTCGTCCAGTCATCTGGAACTTGGCCCTGTTTCCAGCATAGATTAAAAAGGCGATGCAGCAGGTTAACTATGAGTCCGTCGCCAGCCTTCAACATCTCAGTCGTCACTCTATCACATCCAGCAGACTTTCCTGACCTCATACCTTTTAACGCTTTTATAATTTCATCCATGCCAATTTCATCAGTCGGGCTCACAAACATATCAATCGTTTCTTCTTTCTCTATTTCACACACATCTTTCTCAAATAAACTCTCAAAATAATTCTTCCAGCGCTCTAGTATCTTTCTTCATTCATGACTTCACATCTTTCATTCCTAATCACTTTCATCGATGGACTCATATTTTTAGCTCGCGCTTCTTTCACGAGTTTCCAAAAGAGTTTTATATTCTCTCGGAATCTTGCGCCGAATTGTTCCTCATACTTCTCCTTTTTCTCATTCTTCTTCCTCTCTATACATTCTTTGACTCTAGTTTTCACACATCCATACTTGTCCTTCATTTCTTTAACACTATCTTCATTCATACCATCACTAGCTCTATTCGTTTCCTCTATTGCTAAAATATCCAGCCATGTTTTTTTCTTTTCCCCAACTATTATTCTAGTTTCATCATCCCACCAGTCAGCTTTCTCGCATTTCTTACTTCTTCTTTTACTCAAACCGCATACTTCTTCAGCACATTTCACAATGTTGGTTTTAAATACCGACCATACCTCACTCACACTTTCCTTATTTACAAGATTCCAACTTTTGTCCATCCGTTCGCTCAATTGCTTTTTGTACTATCTTTCATACCCTTATCTTTCAATCTTTCCACTTTTATACGTTCTAATTCTGTAGTGGAACCTTTATCTCGGTGCCGCCTGCGTTTGAAAAGATCACTATTTTACTGATAACCAAATAGTGGTCTGTGCCAACATCAGGTCCGCGATAAGCTCTGGTATCCACTACTTTCCTTCTCATTCTTTCATCTACTATCACAAAGTCTATCATGCTTCTTAACACAACATTTCCTTCCTTCTTTTGCCACGTGTATATATGTACCATTTTACGCTGGAACCATGTATTCTTTACAGACAGATCCATCTCCACACATACATCTAACAAGTACACGCCGTTGTAATTGACACTCTTATCTCCAAACGTCCCTAGTACACTTTCATACCCATCACGCTTCACTCCCACCCTCGCATTAAAATCTCCAAGCATGACAATACGTTCATTCCACTTACGCAATAACACGACTTCTCTCATTATTACCCGCTATTTAAAGACAATAACCATTTATTTCGTAATCGAATATAAAAACCAAAAATAAATGGAATAGAAACCACAAAGAGCGTAATCAAGCGACAAAAGTATTTTGCGATAGCAAAAGAAAATGGCCGTTGAAGATATTAGACACTAAAACCCATGTTCACGACGATTCATACATTCTTATAATGTCTAAACAAAAGCCATTGAGACAATTCGAGCCATGAACAAGTGGCACAAGGAGTTAAGCTGTTACCCGACGGACTTATCGAAAAACTTTCACCACTTTTCTAACTATGGCCAGTAATATTTTATTACTATTGTTTCTAACAACTTTGACAAGAGATCATTTAGAAGTTAGTTTCAGTAGGGCTATTTTCAGTTGTCGTTTTTCATTTTATTCAAAAGACTGCTCTCGCAGTAGGCACAAATCTCGTGTGATTTTTCTTTATAAGCCAGTGCTTAAACTTAGTGACAACTGTCCAGTGACAGAGAGAGTACCCAGACTCCAGATTTAAGTCTGTGGATCACGCAAGTGTTGTCCCGTGTCCTCCGATGACCCTCAGCATAGTTCTACACTGCGAACTAGCAACCTAGGTCACTACGCCATAAGTATGCTTCTCAAATAAAGCAATATTCGTATTCTATTTAGCCTAAACACACTTAAGGGTAAAGATTTGATTAAATTATACAAACGCTTAGTCCACATGCAAGGCAAAATAACATATTGTTCAAATCACGCAACGTGAGCAATTAACAGTAGATGAAGTTTGTTCTATCAGAAATCAGGCGTTTGGGGTCAAGTGTTATTAGACTAGCATTAATATGCGACAAAAGTAACAGTTGTAACTTGAGAGGACATAATAACAATAAAATTAAAATTTTAGTGCCGTAGCTTAGTAAAACCTTACTGCCAGTATATGAGTTAATTGTGTATTAACTATAAAAATCTTAATATATTATACTGTAAAATGTGAAGTAGAATGTTATTGCTATTATAATACTGAAAATCATATCGTACGCAGTAGCACACAAAAACAAAACTAGGGATTAAAAAATGAACATACATGCATACATATCGTCACGCCTTTTATCCCCGAAGGGGTAGGCAGAGGTGTATTTTTACACCCACTTTTCGCCAGATATACCTACTTTAGTCCCACGTATTAAGGGGCGAGCCTATTGCCGTACCGGGCACATTTCCAGACTCCGTGCTGCTACTGAGAATTTCGTGACAGAAAAACCCAATAACACTGCCCGCCCCAGGAATCGAACCCGGGACCTCCCGATCCCACGCGCACATTTATGCCGCGAGACCAACGAGGCAGTCGTATAGGGTTTGATGTCGAGTTTTCCGTCTCTACGCAAATATGGTATTTGCATCGTGTTATCCCTTAATCGCCTCTTACGACACCCACAGGAAGATAGGGGGTGGTGACACTTGTATTCTATGCCGTCAACCACACGGCTTGAAAAAATTAACTGACTGAAAATTCTATTAGTATTGGCAGAGTACATTATGGCGTGAAGGCATTACGTAGATAAATCTCCATTCATAAGATGACTTTTCTTTGTATATTTTGTGGATTACTTTTATAATAATTATTAGGTAAAGCAAAATATCGATAAATATATGATAATTATAAGTTACTAGGTTACTACAATCACTTAATTTACTACATCTAATATACGATAACATGTTTTTATTGTATAAAGTAACCTTGACATTAATTTAACCAAAATAATGACCTATGAGGCCCCTCCCTGGGCCTCATAGGTCATTATTTTGTATGAAATATAAATCAATTTAGACCAGCGTATATTGATAGACCTGTACAATATATAGTTCTTAGTATTAATTAGTAAAGTCTTGTCTAGACTATTAATTATTGACTTTCACACTGAACATTCCAAGAAACAATTTGTATCTATCTGAGCTATCAAGCTGAAATTTGCATAAACTAATGAATTCGAATCAATTGTTATTTTCAATAGAATTTTGTTTATATATACGTTACAAGTTTCTACCTTACACATTTTAAACGAATTTAAAAAAACATGCTGACATCTCTATACGCTATAGGAGACACCAACAGCATGCATCTGCAAGATTCACGCCAAGTTCTTATTTCTTGAATTATTTTTAAGAACCTAAAACGTGGCAATCTGGCAATGCTTTAAATATTTTCACTTGTCAATTCCAAGCTATACTGCTTAACTTGACAATTACTCAATAATGTATTGGTATGCATGTAAACATCCTGTAATTGCTAACTCCGTATTTCATCACTTGAAAAGAGAACATTTAAAGCGTGCATTGAATTCCTTTTTACCATTTCCATACCCAACTCTTTGAACTGAATATTTTTTTGCCTGTCGACTTGGGTAAAGATCCAAGTCGACAGGCAAAAAAATATTCAGCCTTGTTTTCTCATGGATTATCCACATTGACAGCCTCTTTGCGTGGTTTACTTACTTTGTTCAGGAACATCAGCTTTGTATGAAAATATTTTATCAAGTATACAAATATGCCGCAGAATTTTATTTTAAAATATCTTTGATATCCGTTTCTCAAAACATTCCCTTTGGAATCTTTTATTTTAAAAGGACATCGAAAACAGCTGCGCAAATTTTAAATTCTATTCTCCATTCAAGATGAATAAATAATTATAATGCTGCTAATTACGGAATGCAGTATATCAGTCGCAATTAGTAATTGCTAATGACTCTCGCAAAACATGCCCCAAATTTTGGTGCACGCCGTCAATACATCATTCTGTCTCCAAGAGAGTGGAAGATTGATGGACCAACTTACTAATTGAACTTCATTAACAACTATAATTAATAAACCATAGCAAAAACACTAATTAAGTACCTTTAAAACTGGCGGGATTAATAACCCAACGAAGTAAATGGCAGAGTTGCAACTTCATACATACATACATAGACTCACGCCTGTTTCCCGGAGGGGTAGGCAGAGACCGTAGTCTCTGCAAATAGTCGTTGCAAATGGCGTTCCGTAGAACGCCATTTGCAACGATCCTGACATATCTCTCTTGCTTCATTCACTCCCATCAGATTCCTCATGCATGCTCTTCTGTTCAGGGTACTTCTCACCTGTCCTGTTTTTAGGATGTCTCCAATCTGGTCAGAGAACGTCCACCTAGGTTTTCCCCTTCGTCCTGTCCCTTCCACACCTTGGTCAATCTTTCGTCATCCATCCTCTCCACGTGCCCAAATCATCTTAGCATACCTTTCTCGATGCTTGTCACTATATCTTCTTTTATCCCACAACACTCTCTTATCACACAATTCTTTACTCTGTCAGTCAGAGAGACACCACACATACTTCTCAGTACTCTCATTTCTATAGCATTTATTCTACTTTCATGACTCTTCTGCCATACCCAACTATCACTACCATACATAAGAGTAGGTACTAACACCCCTCAATGCACAGCCAAACGTGCCTTTTTGGACATATTTTGGCTATTTGTTAGTTGCAACTTCATAACTTGTAAATGCCTATTAAGTAATAACGTTAAACTGTCGTAGTTGGTATGAGAGTGTGTAGATTTTGTACCGCTAAATAGCATACAAATTTTAAGGTCAACTGCAGAATTTTCCCTGACTTTTTTAGAAAGCGCTTTTTTATTTAAATACTAAATACCGAGCAAGTGTGAGTTGATTTGTGCACCGGCAGCAGGACAACATTTACAAGTCTATGTCTGTGTACATAATATATCTATAAAGTTTTTATTATCTATAATGGTAATCCGTAAATGTGAGTTTTAAACACGACGTAATAATATATTTAGTAGTGTCTAGTATTTACATAAAATTATAATTACTGTATCTACTATTTATTTCCAAGCAATATTTATACAAATTTTAGTTTTCAGATATGTGCCTGTACTCGCGGTGTAAGAACTTGTTACACGCCAAATATTCAGAATTTAGGTCAACGGGAAATACGCTGGTTTTGATTTATGACATGCGTGCAAATTCGTTTAAAATAACTTATATTTGTTCGTACCTATTACATAAAAAGCACGCAGAAATTGGTTATCAACAGCACTATGGAATCGTAGATATAACTATTTCTGTAACAAAATCAACTTCGAATCCTTAGCGCATTACTGAGCAGTCTAGATTGAACCTACACGAATTCTGATTTACCTTCTGAGGAATAGTACAACAAAAATAAAGCACGTTAGGTATAAAAAATTTAACACCGATAAAATGTAGTGATAGAAATGTTTTATAATACTTTACATTTAAATTTCAACATTTTGTGTAGTAGCTAACGTTATTAGGATTTCAATTAGGATTAAGAAAACGTAAAGAATTTGTCCTTTAGATTTCAATATAGAAATCTTTATTACGCTGGTCAAATCTTTACTTTAATAGAAAAGCAGAGTGTAAGGATGGGTGTTTAGAGAGAAAATAAAAGATGTTGTTTGTTCAACGTACAGATTTATTCTGCGAAGAATATAGGATGATTACGGTATTTAATATACATATCTATGACTTCACTACACTTCCCTTCTCTTAAAAAAAATAAAATAATACACAATATTAATTTTATTTGATAATACAATTCCTTAAACCTTAAGGCATACAATATTCATGATAAGTAAAGCATACAATATAATATTTTACGTACGTAAAAAGTATAAAAGTATAAAGATTGGGTAAATCTAACAAAGTTAAGCTTTAAATAATTTGGTTCTATTTTTGTGAACTGTCTCAATTTTATTGTCTCTAACTATTTTAACATTTGGTGATAAATCTTCTAAAACTTTAAACGGACCAATATAAACATTCTGAAATTTGTTGCAATTTTCATTTCATAACAGGATTAAATCGTTAGGTTCGTAAACAATAGGATTTATTTGTATATCATAATTACGTTTACGGTTTACTTTTGACAATAATAAATTTTCTCTAGCTTGTTCCTAAGATTTTTGGAGTCTTTATTTCAAAGTTAATGGATAATCATCGGTATTATACAGAGGTTCAACTTGTTGGCACTTTGTAGGTAATTTACAGTTTTCCAAAAACCAATTCATATGGAGTACATTTTGTAGATGTATGTACAGTAAGTAGTATTATAACTAAAAGACCAATTCGGAACCCAAGTGCTCCACTCATTAGGGCTATTATTAGTCTGTATCCGAAGATAAGCATTTAAGTTTTTATGCGTATTTTCAAGCGCACCTATTGATTCGTGATGATAAGCGCTTGAAAATAATTGTTTGACAGACACCAAGTAATTTACAAACCTCACTCATTGTTGATGCTATGAATTCTGAGCCTTTATCTGTCGCGATTTCTCGCGGTATACCATACCTGAGAATGAAGTTTTCCACTAAAGACTTTGTTACGGTGACAGCGTCCTTACGATCTAAGGGATAAGCTTCTACGAACTTAGTGAGTTCGCACTGAATAGTTGAAATATAAACCTTACCATAATAATCCTTATCTAGGGGGCCCACTAAATCTAAAAATATCTTATCAAATGCACCTGTGGCAGTACTTGTTACCACCATAGGCTCTTTAATGGCCAAGGAATGCTTTTGCATTTGGCATTTCTTGCACTTTTTGACAAAATCAGTGACATCATATTCCATTCCAGAAATAAGATTTTTTAATGTTATTTAACATTCTCCTTATTCCGGCATAACCACTAGTTGGTAGGATGTGATAATCTTAATATATAAAATCCTTGCGTTACTGACTGACTGACAGACACGCTATAGCCGAAACTATTGGGCGCAGGAAGCTGAAATTTGGCATGTATGTTCCTTGGGGACCGTAAGGCTGCACTAAGAAGGGATTTCCCAAAATTCCCACGGGAACGGCCAAAACAGGTAAATTAAAAAAAAAATGCAGGCGTAGCTGCTGGCGTCCTCTAGTCATTATTAATTACCTTTTTGTCATCGTTAGAACCTATTCTCTTAACTCCCTTAAGAATATGTAGATGTGGACCGGTCCATAAACTTTTATTTTTTATTTCTCTTGACAACCAATTAACAAATTCATTACAACTTGCAAGTTTTATAATAAAGAGGTTGTTTATATTCATTATTCTACAATATTGCTCCAGTTCACTCACGTATGCGTCTCGCGCGATACATGATCGGAAGTCTGGATAAGTATATAACTTCATTTCTTTCTTATTATATAAAAATCTATCAGACCTATTAGATTTACTTTTCATAGTAGTCATTTTCCTTGGCGAAACTAATAATAATTCAACAGAATTTGACGGCTTCCTAACCATTTCCACAACCCTCGGTTGATCAGGTCGAACGTTAGTGGTTGGGTTAGGCAAAGTCGGCAAATTGGGGTGAATTGCTTGCTGACCTTCCAATATCTTTCTCTGTTTCCTTGTCATAACATTAATTATACGTTCACTCATTTCCTTCAACTTTTCTGACGTAACTCGCATCCTAGATAATGTGTCTGCGGCCACATTATCTTTCCCTTTTATATACTCAATCACGAAATCATACTCTTCTAAAAGCAAACGAAATTTTGTACATCGGCTTGAAGGATTGTTCATATTGAATAAATATATTAATGGTCGATGATCTGAAAAGATTTTAAATCTTTTTCCATATAAATAAGGGCGGAAATATTTAATGGACCAAACGATAGCTAGCATTTCTTTTTCTTTGGTTGGATAATTTAATTCAGCTTTATTTAGACTACGACTTGTGTACGCCACTGGGCGACCATCACCATTACATAAAACCGAACCTATTGCGGTACCTGATGTGTCGGTGTACAGTTAAATTTAATTGTCTTCTGAAAAATTTGGATACTGCAATAAAGGAGGAGAAACTAAGCTATTTTTAATAGTTCAAATGACTTGGCACATTCATGTGTCCAAATAAATTCGGCGTTTTTTCTTAACAACTTATTTAAAGGAACCACTATTTCAGCAAAATTTGAAATAAAACGGCGATAATAGCTAGTAAAAGCTACAAATCGTCTCACGTCATCAGCATTTTTTGGTATGGGATAATTTTCTATGACTTTAATTTTTGCTGGGTCGGGTTTTACTCCATCTGCACTAACTACATGTCCTAAACACAATAACTCTTTAACCAAAAATTTACACTTACTGGGATTCAATTTTAAATTAACCTGCCGCAATCTAGAAAAAATATCAATCAAATTTTTGGTATGGCTTTCTAAATTTCATCCAATACATACTAAATCTTCCATGTACAAAAGGTATTTATCATAATTTAAACCTGATAACGCTATAGACATTACCCGTGAAAATGCGCTGGGACTTGTTTGAAGACCAATTGGAACCCTTTTCATTTGATATTGCCTGGCAGTGCATTTTCTGCTATTTGGTTCTAATTCGAATTGATAGTAACTATTTTGAAGGTCAAGGTGACTGAAATAAATTGCGCCTGATAATGAATCTAGAATTTCTACTATGTTAGGGAGAGGGAAACGATCATCTGCAATATTTTCGTTTAGTTTTCGGTAATCTACTACGAGCCTGTATTTTATGTCTTTTGAATCTGATTTTTTCGGCACCAAAAGTATAGGACTAGACTACTCGCTTGTAGTTTCCTCAATGATGTCGTCTTTTAACATTTTCCTAATTTGTTTTTGAATTTCACCCTTCTGTGACCTTGGCAATCGATATTGTTTTTTATAAACGGGCACCGTGTTAGGTTTCAATATTATAGACTGTTGATATATGTTACAAGTAGTCAACTTATCTCCTTCTAAATGAAAAACATCAGCGAATTTAGCACATATTTTCTCAATTTCTAGCTGTTCTTCCTTGTTTACATAGCTTAATTTTAACTCTTTAAATAACCTTTTCACTCTATCCGCATTTATGTCAGATTTTTCAAAAGAAATAATGAATAATCCTTCAAGTCTCCTACCTCAGTACAAAAGAAACTTAAACTAACAGCCTTCTCTCGTGTATTTAATATTTGAATAGGAATTTTACCATTCTCAGGCTTTGCGATACATCCAGCCATGAAAACAAATTCACATAATTGTTTAGGTAAGATCAAACATTCGTCTTTCATACTTGTAGATACAAAATGGAGTGATTCACATCTGGGTGATAAGTGAATAAATCTTTCACCCCTCACACTTGGTTGTAAAGATAAACAAATTTCGTTGCCATTATTTAATAAAATTAAAATATCTAATTCTAAATTTAGTTAAGCGTTATATTTTCTCAAAAAATCCAAACCTAAATTCCATCACTCACGCAACATAAATCTCGGAATACATGAAATCTATGTATAAATTCCACGTCTTTAAATGATAATCTTTAATCAACAAATCCTACAGAACAAGTTCACCACATACTCCGTTTATTGTTACCTTCCCTATTTGGAATGGAATGTTATTCTGATGCAACGTCTCATATTTGATTGCGCTAAGTGACGCACCCGTATCAACTAACTAATTATATGACCTGTTACCAAGTGACAAAGGAATATAATTATAATTATTATAATGACAAATATTCGCATGATTATTCGCGTTGTTCACGAAAAAATTGGCTAGTGTTAGGTTCATTAGAGCTACTAGTACTGTCTTCTTGTGTATTACGCACACTAACCGATGTTACATAGTTTCTTCCCCGATCACCACGAGCATAATTACTATGTATGTACGTATGTACATACATAGTAATTATGCTGGCTCTAGAGGTATCTCTAGAGCCACAATTACCTCGGTAGTAGCCGCCTCGTGGCTGCCCACGCGCTCGAGTAGGGTGACCACGAGAACGGAATTGGCCGCGCTGATTATTGTAGACACCGCCTGCCTGAAAATACCGTCCTCTAGATGAATATGATGTATTGTTACGTGTATATTCCCTGTTCGTCAATTTCATAATGCTGTCCTCTGGACACGAAGATGTCTCCTCGTCAGCCGCACCTTGAATAACATCCTTCAATGTATCATAATTTCTGGCGGAAATAATAGTGCTTATGTGCCTATTTCGCAACCCGGTGGCAAATCGTGTTATGGCCATTTTTTCATTCAACGGCTTAAGTACGCTATGCTTATTTGTATCACCATCAGCCTGCGAAATAGTAAGGTCAACAAATAAGTTTTCAATTTGCTTACCATAGTCCTCGATGTCCCGCTGATTTTGTTTACACCGCATCAGTTGTTCTTGTAAGGCTGTGAAAGACTTTTTGGATATTAAATATTTTTTCATATCATCAACAAGGTTGCACTGTATCATAGTGCTGAGCTAAACGTAACTTGGCGTTCTCAGATAATCTGGTTTTTAACATAAAATTGATAAGAATTGGTTTTGATTTTTCATCCAATAGGGAGCTATATAGTTCTATGGCAGATATTAACTGTTTTGTAACATTTTCCTTATCATCCATGACAGGCAGTAAAGGGACAGCCGTTTTCATACTAAACGACTCCATTGTATCTATCTCTACCGATGAGTTACAGAAAATTTCAATATCTTCGAATACCTTCTTAATCTGATCCGTACATTTATTTATCAAACTAAGTTCAGACTGACTAAATTTCTTTATCCTACTTTGTATATCTATTAATTCTCTATTAAAACTTTGTAAAATAATATTGGCCTCCTTATATTTCTTCGAACAAATAGGACCTTGACGGCGCTGTGGCCCTATTTTTGCAAGGTATGTCCGTATTTCAAGCAAGCGACTATAATAATCTTCCAATTTTTCTGCCATGAATACATTTTGATAAATGCGATTAATATATTTTTATACTTATATGATTAAAGCTAAAGTCCTCTAAATAAGTCTATTATACTGTCGTACCGTACCGTTACCGTATCCTACCGCACTAAATATATATGCCGAATCGCACTATCACACATAAACCTTTATATATTTTTCGTAACACACATTTTTCGTTTAGCGAAATACCGACACTTTTCCACTTATTGACACTTCGTTACCACGTTGTTACACTATTCTCTCGCCTTGCTGAACGTCCTTCGCATGGGCTGTACCATGGGTTTCATATCGGCGCCGAAACCAACTGCTTGACCTCCGCAGGTTATCCTCCTGAATCTCTCGTTGTATCCACCGTTTGTGGCATCTGCCGTACAGCCGAAGTGCAAAGTACAACAAAGCGATAGTCAGGATAAGACATATCACCCAAGGATACAGGTAATGACACTCGTATGCTGTTGCATTTGCTCCAATGATGAAGCGTTGGTACCACCGCTAGCGTTTTGTGCGATGATTACAGATTCCTCTTTGGACTGTTGTTTCCCCATTTTTCTTCAGAAAAAGAACTTTCACTCAACTTCTCGATATAACGTTCGACGCGATTGTCAATGTGCAGTAATATTAACTAACTCATTATTACGACATTATTGTGACAATATTAAGGCGATCGGAATGCAGCGCGAACCCGATCGCTTACTGGCAGGGTCACTATGTAAGGATGGGTGATTAGAGAGAAAATAAAAGATGTTGTTTGCTCAACGTACAGATTTATTCTGCGAAGAATATAGGATAATTACAGTATTTAATATACATATCTATGACTACACTACAAGAGTACAAAATACTTGCCACAGTGAATTTCCTGCACCTGTTCGTTCCAAGAACGTTAGCGTCAGACACAGCTGCGGTGTTGATCAAAGTTTGTATCTGTCTATTCTACGGATGACTTGCTACCTGAATTCACCCGAAAGATAATTCTATGTGTACCTAGAGCCCTTTTCATTTTATTTTCTTAATCACACTTTTATTTTAGAGAAGAGCTGTTTATAAAATTAAATGGATTAAAATAATTATATAACAAGTAGGTTGTTACGTAATAATAATAAAAGAACTACATTTAATGAAATGACCTTATGTTTTCGTCTTAAGCAGCTACGAGAGGCCATATACATTTGTTGCCGTCTTGCAGATGCAGTGCGATATCTACCTAATATACAAATGTTTGTTTTTGTGCGTTTTGTGCTGTCAGTGTCGGGTATAATAAGTATTGACTTATGGTGTTTATCAACAAGTAACACTCTACTAAATTATTTTAAAGATGATAAACGTCTAAAATTTGTTGAAACTCAACATAAGTAGCTTCTAACAAATCTTCTTTCTCCTAGCTTTATCCCAGTTTCAACCTGGGGTCCGCTTACAAGTCTAACTGGATTTGACTGAATATTAGCTTTTCCACGGAGCGACTGCTTGTCTGACCTCCACAACCCAAAGGGATAGATATATTATTATACCTTGATTTAGCCTTATGGTAGCTTAATAATCTTAAAAAAAAAATAAGTTATTATCATGTGATTAGGACATTAATTGTTGTCCAACAGTTCAAAACCAAAATAAAATGTAAAAGAAACGTCGCAAATAATTAGGTACAATATTTTTTACGATGCTATAATCAAATGCGTTATACATTTTTGTAGTATGACAATAAACCGAGGTGTAACCAGAAGCATCTGACAGAAGCAGATAACAAAATGTAATCCCGCAAAAAGAAAGATTTGGAAGCTTAAAGAACCTTTGCCAAAATATGGAACAGAATACATTGCGTGAAATCCGTTTTATAATATTTGCTATTCGTAAAATTAACATAATAACGTATTAGGACGGTAAGATGGTTGAGTATTTACTTAACGTTAATCTGAGATTGTTACAAAGAAGTGAAAATTCTTTTCAACGTTGGCTAAAGTGTTTAGTGAGTGAAAATACTCACGTAGGCGGACGACTGACGTTTTCGTCATGGTTCTTTTACCTTGTACACAACAGTGATTATAAAACAGTTCAGAACTTTATTACCTACGAGAGAAGTAGAGTTTGTAAGGTACTGAGGTATCTTATATATATTGCACGTGATATGCTATTAACGTGTTGAGGTGTTTTTACAAGCGTCACATTAGTAGTTTTGACTATATTTTACTTTTTTATCCATACTACTATTTGAAATAGTACGCCTATATCTCTTACAGGAGGCATACGCGTACGATATACTAATCTTATTTATAAAAATTGTCTTCATTAAGCAACAACATTACGATAACATAATCCTAACCTTGTGACGGTCGCGATTTAACATGTTCGATCTTCTAGAACTCGGGCATTTGGCAAAATATTCACAATATAAAGAACTTCTCTAGTTTATCCTTGTCAATGACGAATTGAAAGTCATAAATAATAATTTTGTAGTATCCAACATTGAATTTTGGTCGGTGACAATTATATAAATACATAAAGATGTACTTGGTTGTACTTGGATAAATTTGCCTCTTTACAATTGTATTCCCTCTCTGTAGTTGAGGTAGGTGAGAAATACGTCATAATGTAATCCACCCAAAAAGCCACAGCGTGCACGCCAAATGCACCCGCCAAAATTTATATCAATTTCATAAAATAGACTTTCTGTTCGCTTCGCATGCATGTGATTGACGTACAAAAGTGGCGGCTTTTGAACTGATATTATTCAGGTATCAATAAAATGTAACCTGTTCTCACGCTACATACTTGAAACTTAATTAAATAGTGTGTTGGTTTCCTTGGATATTCCTAATGTAGTTTATTTTATTACATACCCGCCGTGGGTTCTCATATTCAAATTTAATAACTTCGCTCAAATTAAGGTCTCGCACGCCCTTCCTTGTTAAGGTTAATAAGGTGCGTGTTAGTATAAGTTTAGGCCCCCACTGACGTAATATAAATGCGGAGAACGCGGTTACGTTCTCCTTGCAGCTTCACGTATACAAAGTAACATTAGAATATAAAGAGGCGAGGTTTTATCTGAGCTTAGAAGAATGCCAGCTCTCAATAATATTCCCGCATATGGTATTCGGAATTGTCAAGCTAAAACCGCCTGTTTGTGAGTTAAGTAAAAGCATGCAATATTGGATTTTAAATCGTATATTAGTACATTATAAATTATGAAACATGACTAGACTGACAGAGTATCCTTGTAGCTTTAAATTTTATAACACTTGTTTATAGAGTTGATGCTATTTATGCAAATTGTATGTAGCGACTTCGATATTTTATTTAACTATGTAATAAATACATATTCGCATTTGTAACAAATGAAGTCTGTATTCAAGACCTCATCTGAATATTTTTGGGTAAATTGTTGCAGAGCATTCTCAGATTATCGCCAATCTATAGGGCAGCGATAGCCTAGTGGAGATACCAACAGACTGCCATGCAGAGGGTATCGGGTTCGAATCCTAGGCGCGCACCACTGACTTTTCGCTGTTATGTGCGTATTGAATTATTATTTATCGCTTGCCCCGTGCCTCGGAGAGCACGTTAAGCCGTCGGTCCCGGTTGTCATGAAAATCTTTGACAGTCGTTATTGGGAGTCAGTACCTATCTCTGAATAAACTGACACTAATCTAAACCATGGAATATCGCTATCCCTTTGGGTTGCGGAGGTCAGACAGGCAGTCGCTCCGTGGAAAAGCTAATATTCAGTCAAATCCGGTTAGACTAGAAAGCGGACCCCGGTTGAAACTGGGATAACGCTAGGAGAAAGAAGATTCTCAGATTGTCGCCAAAACGAGTGAGCTTGTGTGTGTGTTTCTTACATTTCGCAGAGCTCAGTTTTTATTTAACTCATAGCTGAATGCGCGCAATACAAAGGCGTGTCAACGTAGCCGCGCACGATAGCCTTGTTGAGTAGATCACTGGAAGTGGCATTGACAGGGCCGCTTTTTGTTAATGTTCATTATGCCACTGTCAAATTAATCGCGTTATATGTTGCGTTAGATATGGTTTGACAAAAAAAATCTTAGAGATATGTATTAAATTTCCACCTTAATTGACTTATAAAGAGTTGTGATATATTTGAAACTGTTAAGTTACTTTTTTATTTTCACGAATAGACTTTCTTTAAATGGGTATAATTTTAGTTCAGACAAATTACTGTTGAGTCATAATAGCAAAAAATTATCATGAATACTTATTGAATTAAGTATTCTATTCTTAGAAAGTCTTTGTGTACGACCTAAGTTAGCGTGTTTATCGTAAACTTAGTATTTATTTTTATCCCTTATGTTTTTATTTATGGTTTCAAGTTTACTTGTTATCCTCTGCTTTTTGGTTTTGTTGACTATTTAGAATTCATGTTCACTTAGTATTCATGTTATCTTAATATATAAAATCCTTGCGTTACTGACTGACTGACAGACACGCTACAGCCGAAACTATTGGGCGCAGGAAGCTGAAATTTGGCATGTATGTTCCTTGGGGACCGTAGGGGTGCACTAAGAAGGGATTTCCCGAAATTCCCACGGGATCGGCCAAAACGGATAAAGTAAAAAAAAATGCAGATGTAGCTGCTGGCGTCCTCTAGTCTATGAATAAATTTGGGAATAGAAGCAAGACTAGTAGTAGCAGTATTTTTGTATCTTTAATAGTTCAGATGAATGTCTAATGTATTTTCTGAACAAGTTTTTTTTTAATTTAGATTGTGTACTTAGTATTCGTGTTATCTTTGAATAAATTTGGTAATAGAAGCAAGACTAGTTGTATCAGTATTTTTGTATCTTTAATAGTTCAGATGAATGTCTAATGTCTTTTCTGAAAAAATGTAATCAAAATTAATTTATTACATATATTTGAACATCTTGTTTGTAGTTTATTATTGAAGGCTCAAAGAACACAACGAAGTCATTGCACAGCCTCTAGCACTCTAACCGTGGGATATAGGCCTCTACTTATTTGTATCACAATAGCTATTTGAGTCAATGGGAGGATTTGATTTGATTGATTCTCATTATGGGCCTCATCACACGACTCAGGGTCACTCAGAGGGCAAAGGGGATACCTATGCTGGGTATTTCTCTGCGTGATCGAAGCAGAAATGGAGAACCAAAATAACCGACATAGCTCTCCGAAAAGTCAAGAAAAATTGGCAGTTGGCAGTCCACATGTCCAGAAGAACCGACAGCCGTTGAATCCGAAAGGTTGTGGAATATCGGCTATGCACTGGACGTCCTAGCGGTGGTGGGCCTTCCGCAAGGTAGACAGACAATTTTGTTGGGTTCGTGGGCAGTGGGTGGATGCCGGTGGCCCAAGATCGGCCTATGTGGAGAGCCCTGGCGGAAGCCTATTTCCATCAGTAGTCGTCTCTCGGCTGATATGATTATAATGATGACTGCCTATTTGCTTCGTATTTTATCCTCAATAGCATTATTGAACACGTAATGAAATGAGATTTAACTTTATTTCTCAATCCATCACCAAGTTAAAATAGACTCTAACTTCCTCCGACTCCATTTTCGTTTCCGATGAGTAGGTAAACCATAATTTTGTTTATTAAAATCATGCCGTACCTCCTTTAGACGATAACACCCGACATTTTACTGAATTACCTTCACGCTTTGTTACCTAAATTAGTTGATATTTTAAAGTAGCCTTGTCTCCCCTTGCGATGTAAATTGTAAAGATACTAGAACCACGTAGTCTGGAGGGTCATAAACTTTGTCGAATTTTGTATCGACTCAGTGTCGAGGGAGCTGAAGTTCTAAACTGATCTGTAGCTGAACCTTAGTAGAATACGAGGTACCTAGTCTAAGCAAAATGTACATTAAAGTTTTTGTAAGACGGCTAGGTAATTTAAACTTTACTCGATTTAAAGCTTTTCGAAGTTCGATGTGCATAGTGTATAAGCTTCAACTTGGAAGCATTTTCCACTTTCTAGTTGTAATATCAACGGAGTAGTTTTTATATATTTTAGGTGTAAATAAACACAGTAAATGCAATATAAAAGTTATTACTTTAAAAATATATATTTTACCATTTTCAGCCAGCTTATTGCAACGTTTCTGCACCTACAAAGCATTTAATAAAACGCGTGTGCGCTGCGTCTTTTCCAGTCTTCTATCAACATAGTCACGTATGAGTATGTATGCTGTAATCATGGTTTCATCAAAAGAGCAGCACACACTGGCGCACGCTCCGCAGCCATCAGAGCTCGTCACGACGGCATGCATTCAGCTCCGTTGATGGTGGTCGCAATTATGTCATGCTATGAATGTCCACATACTTTCACTACTGTATTTAGCTTTTCACGTTGGCATAAAAGCTTATTTTATTTCATAATGATTTCCCTTTTTTACTGTCAAAACTCGAGTATCACGTTTCGCGGCTATTTGTCAGGGAAATTGTCTTTTCGAAGGGTCTATCAAGTACGCTGTTGTGCTCACGACCGCGAAATGTTTTTGAATTGTAATATCACGTAGTCTCACGATGTATTCGATGTACTGCAACATTTTTCGGATGTATTTTATTGTTGATACCCTTACTCGCATATTTTTATGATGCTCGTGAGCTTTTTTGAAATAAATATGGCGAACGACCGGCTAATGATAATAAAGATTAAAGTAGTGCCATAGGCTTTAAAGTAGTGCTCGTAGGTATATTTAATAACAGAAGTTTTCCAATTTAATGTGACAGATTTACTGCACACATCGATCATTAAATAGATACAGAAATAGCACACGCGATTGTAAAATTACTCTATAAAAATCCTTTTTATTTGAATTTTATATAAAACGAAAGAGTTAGAATTCCTTTCTTTCTCATTAATCTAAGAAACAATAATAACAAAAAAAAAAACACTTATAATATATTAAACTGCTTAATTAATATAATTATACTAAAAGGCAAGTTGCTATTTTTTATATTACCACGTCGTTCGTTGATTTACGTCTAAAAACCCGAACACGTTCATTGAATGGTAAATTAGTAGTTGTTCTTAGGTTAATGTCCAGTTACTTAAGCCTACTTACCAACAATTCGTAAACCCTTACTTAATTCGGTCTTGAGATTCGCACGGAATACTAATTAATCGAGCGTTAGTTACCACTATTCTTTATCTCAAAATTTACGATAAAATACTATTATGCATATGCATTTCTTGTTTACCAACTCACAGTGACTTGGCTGTTTAGAGTTGCGAAATAATTTATTTAACGTAAATCTTTATATTTTGCAGTTTATTTTATTGATTAGAACGCACATTTACTCATCATTGGAGTAGTAATAGGTATAGAAGTGTGTATAGTAGTAACACGTATATAATGGGTTACTCACTATAAGAATCATTAATGGTTCGTATACGTTTTGATGTAAGTAATACTAATTAAAGAAGGGTCCTTCCTACATAAGCCCCTATAATATAAATGTTCGAAAATCGAATTTATTTCCATTATTGAACTATGCGGCTGCCTTATCTTTGCGCTGTATAATATGACACAAAATTTTTAGCGACACACATATAACATACGCGTATATGTATATATATACAAATATGTATATATGCATACAAAAATGAATATCTAAAAATAATTAATATATTTTTTAATTTCCAGTAGTGATTTTGTAGTGAGTTTATTGTGACTTGGTGCATCAATTTGAATTCAGAAACTAATAATTATGATACCATACGTAGAAATATGAATGCAATTAAGCCGTAGTGCGCAGATGCTACCAGAGGCGGCTCGTGAAAGATTATATTGGGTGTTCACTAAAAAAGAAGATGAAACTGCTTACAATTTATTTTGTGAATGCTTTTACAATTAATAGTAAGATGTGCTAAATCATCGATACCTACCTGAACCGTCCACGCAGTATCAACTCCGGCGCCACTAAACAAAATACACGGAAAACAAATCCGCTTCTTACTTCCTTCGAATTTTCGCAACCACATAACCAAAGCGTTTTATCATATTGGTCGTTATCTAAAATTTTTTCACAGTTTTTTTAAAACGTTCTAACTATATCTATATTGTCACGCCTGTCTCCCATTGGGGTAGGCAGAGACTATGGAACGCCACATGGTTCGGTTCAAACATACCTCTTTCGCTTCTTCGATATTCATTAACCTCATCATGCATGCGCGTCGGTTATGGGTACTTTTAATTTGGCCCTTTTTTAGTACGTCACCTATTTGATCGGCGTACGTCCGCCTAGGGCGTACCGACATTTCTATTCATTCTCGCACAATACACTAATTTCGTATTTCTTCTTTCATCCATCCGTTTATAAAGTTTACGCTGTTATATTCCATATTAGTTACACAATTTAACTGTCTTTCTTAAACATATACACACAATCACACATACAATTAACAATATTTTAAACACCAATCCTTTTCTAATTACCAACGCACTTGCAGAGAAATGTTTTGCTTTTGTTTACATTCAATTGATACCGGCAAAACACTATTAAAATAAAACGGCGCAAACGTTTTAATTTTTCTTCGTGACAAATGGTCATATCATTTAGTCGGGTAATATATTCGCGCATGCGCACCTCGTCAAGCTAGCCAGGAGCGCCGCTCCGTATTTGCCTTATTTCTCATACAAATCTTTTGTCTCACGCGCCCAGCGCATAGAACGCTCTCTCTTTCGCACTCATTACATTTCAGTATTAAGCGCTGTACTAAGCTTTCGTCAATGAAGAGCGCTGTTACGAGCGCTCCACTCAACAAAAATACCTATGTATGTTTCAAGAGTGTTGACAAAATTATGATAAACAGTTTAGCAGTCAAATACTTATTTGTAGATATGCATTATAGAAAAGAGAATAGGTGTGCATTAAAATATTGAGCATGTTTATAGAAAAAGTTTATAAGAGTTGTATATACATATATTTTATAATTTTGGGAGTTCACTGCTCCAGCGCTCCTTTGAACGAGCCGCCACTGGATGCTACTGCTATGTGTTTAAATAAAATCGGGTAAAATGTGTTTACTATCAACGCAAGCTCAAAAATAAATCGAACAATCAACCAATATTTTTTTTAAGTCTTTATAGGTGGCATATTATAAAAATCTGAAATAGTGGATACCAAAAAGCATATGTCAATCAGGACAAGTATTTATTAAACAGAGACTGCCCACAAATTGTAATTTAATAAAAAAATCGTTTCTTAGCGATCCCGTGATAATTTTGGGAAGTCCCGCCTTAGTGCAGAACTAAAGGACGAAAGAAGCCAACATTATGCATGTATGTTCCTCTGAGAGTCCTAAACTCTTTAAATTAATTTTTAGCTTCTTGCGTCCTTTAGTTTCTGTCAGTCAATCAGTAACGTAATGATTTTATATAAGTATACCGATATACTCACAGATTTTAGTAGAAATCTATACTATTTCCTGTAGATCTAAATGCTTAAGCATAAATATTAGGAAATTAAGTTTGGTTATTCAATGACTGTAGTGACAATAGCTAAAACAGTTGATGTTGTGCAAGTTCAAAACAGGGCTTGAAACCGGTTTCAAAAATACTGCTTTGTTAGAGATTTTTAAGGGTTTTTATGAAATATTTCGTTCAGAGTGTATTTGCGATGAGTGCGCTTCAAAAACCTAAATAATCCGGTTTAATCCAAAACCGCGAACGATACCTACGACGCGGCGATGACGTAGACGTAAGTATCGAAACATTGGTAGCGGCGACATCCAAGAAAGATGGAAAAACCCCCGTAATCCGGTTTATTGATACAAAACCCTTATAATTTTGCTCTCTAAGGATAGCGGTATTTTTGAGGTTAAGGTAGGTCAAACCTCAATAAAACGCTCCCCATGTACTTGCGTTGATTTAGGTTAAAAATTAACCGGCAAATAAGCCCTGGTTCAAAATTCAATACTAGTTGGGTACGATTGAGTTAGTTGTTGCTCGTTACATTCGGCAACTTGGACTGTGTTTGACAAACAATAATCATAACAAGCTTATTTCAACAATGTTTTAGGAGGCTCGTCAACTTACAGGGAGTAGATATTATAGTACTTAAGCATAATTATGTTTGGAATACTATGAATATTAGGTGCAAATACTGTAAACACCAATGAATTATTAAAATTTAAAGTTTCTGAACAAAATGGATTCTGCCGCAATTACAATAAGTATACTAGTAACCCGTCTCGCCTTTACCCGAGTATTGAGTATAATAAATAATTTACTTGATCTTAAGTGTGTTGGGCTGTGTGTGAGATAATACAGTGTAAGATGGAGCACGCTTGCCTAGAAGGTACATAGGTACCTTCTAGGCAAGCGTGCTCGATCCTCCATCCTATTTACCCGCGACTTGACTTATATTTTCTTATTCACTAAAAGCCTACTTTTAACTGTGTACCTATGTCTATCATCACTACATTCGAATTATTAATTCCAATATAATAATATGACTGAATAAAATACTATTAAAATAATTTCGATTACAATAAAAGTAAAAAGAACTTTTTACTCCTACAACTACAATTTATTTTTACATACCAACACACTCAGAGAAAGCTAGTTCGTTAAACATCATTAAAATGCCGGGGTCCATGAATGCGCAACCACAATTTATTTGAATCTAACATCATTGCCTACACATTAAGAGTTTACCGGGGTAACGACAAACACGGCGCAGTGTTTGCAGTACAAAGGCTGGACTCATATTTTCCGCCCTAAATTATGACGTCACTGTAATAGCATGCACGCGGTGCGCATCGAAGCTGACACACCTGTCAGCTTCGATGCGCACCATACAACACCGGTTAGTAATTGCGTAATAAACACGCTAGCCTTAAGTTTTATAAATAACGTTTTGATATTGCATTTTCTGCAAAATGTTGTTTACATTTTTCACTAGATGTTGAATGAAAGCTTTGACCAGAAAGATGCACTGAATAAATTAATTTACCAATTTAAATCAAATGAACGCGTTTGAGTGTGTGAGTGAGTGTGAGTTATTCCATATTAAGTTCGTTTAATATGCAAAAGGAATCGAACGATTACTGTAATAGCGTCTATTTTCTTAATTGCGCCTACAAATGTGTGAAGTGAAACGTTAAATTCGGGGTAACACAATTCTACTTTCAGTCTCAAGTTGTGTGAAAACACTCCGGATTATTTTAAATACTTCAGAAACTCTATAGGGTACAAAGTAAATCGGTCAGTATCCATGACATTATCTACCGTTATCTACCGAAAGGTACATAATAACATCACCTTGCATACAGTCAAATGTCAAAGTCATGTTCTAATACATGTTCAATATATCTCTATAAACATTTTTGCATTTTTAATATTAGTAGGGAAAATCGTTTCAGCCATGTGAACAATTTAATCAACGTGCACAATATGACATTATGTATGACGTGACAGTACTGACAGATATGCGATAGCACATGCACATCACTCAATTATTTGCGCAAGCGTTCTTACTTCCAAGAGGTAAATTTGTGCCGTACAAATTTCTACCCTCCCTTCAATCCCTCCCAGTTTAATTTTTGCGACTATAATATCTCTATATTAAATTTCAACAAAATCGGTTCAGCGGTTTTAGCGTGAAAACGGAACAATACATACATACACACTTTCGAATTTATAATACTAGTAGGAATTTATATACATTTGTGCCCCGCAGCTGCATATATACGTATTATAACAAAGACCTTATATATCCAAGTGGGTAGAAATAGGCTCTTACGGTCGTATTGGTAGTTTTCCTGAGATTTTCTTTACTCTCCTTATACACATCTAGCTTTTCACTAAAATTGGATCCTGGTTTTTATGAAGCTGGCTTTAAAAATGCAAAATACTGTTACTATTTTCAGGTTATAATATAACAAGTTCGCATACTACATGAGAAAAGCTGTTCTCTGTGAAACTACTGTTGTTTGTTATGCATTCCGAATATGTAATTTTTTGGCAATTTCAAACGTGGTTACGAATTTCTTGTCCCTTGATATTATGTTTATATAGTATTCTTTAAAGGTATCGAAAAACATATCTGAATAAACTTCAAACCACTATATAAATCTGAAGTTATGCTAGGACTAGAGTTAAAGTGGAGAAACAACTAGTTTAACATAATATTTTAACAATTACAGGTGCTCTTCAAGTTAGCTGTAACTCTTTCTCACAATTAAATGCTATCTACGACATCAGATTCAATCATCCATATCGAAAATAAATGTGAGATCTCCTGTACATAGCTTTTAGATGAGATAGATTATTGATTATTAATTTTGACAATACCTTGAAGGTTAACAGCTGTGTACCTATGTCTCTGTGTAGTACCGCAATCAAACACGATCGGGATATGGTTAATAATAATTGATCAATAAACGTATCTCTCGAGGGGATATGACGTACATCACAGTAAACTCCAGCGTAAGCTGACCTATAATTGCTTAGACTTACTGTTGAAAAGTAGATCAGTTCATAATGGCAATGTATAGAATGTGTATTGGCGTCCATATTAGAATTCACCACAATTCAAATATCAAATTTAGATTTAGATAAATCGTGCAACACAAAATAAACAACATACTCAAATTCTTATAAATGCTGTGTGGTATCGCATATTAGACATGTTAGTTTAGAGCTGTTCCAATATATGCATATTTAGAATGTTTGTAATACGTATTTACTTCGATAATATATGCCGCGCTCGCAGCCTCGTAGGCTGTCTATCTGTCAACCTACGCAATAGGGAATTGTTCCACTGAAAAATCGACATAACTATTACGTAGAGAGTAGAGACTGAGTAGAGTCCCTATTCCTGTTTCGCAGTCTCTACTCTCTACGTGTAAGTAAATAACAAATAACTTTTTGTATTTCCTTCATGGTAAGTATAGCGGATTCCCACTAGTCAGCACTAGTCACAAATAATGAATAAGTTTTTAACGTAAGTATAAGGTGCATATTCTATATTTCTTCCAAAACCGTAACTTGCATGACCAGGACATAATATGAATATAGGAAGAAATTACTTTCGTCATTTCTTCTTGTCTGGTATAAGATTGTCATAATCATAATCATCTTTATTTGCATCAAACACAGTACATAAGGTGTCACAATATATATTTGGTATCATATGTTTGGCTGTAAACAGCATGCAAAACTTTTAGCCGTAGAAACAATGTTACTTAATCTAGTGGTACATTACAGTGAAATACAAAATTAGTAATTATTACATTTATTGCAAAATTTAAAATAGTACTAACAATGAGAAAAATCAAATTAATTACAGAATCAAAGAAATTTACAACGAACAGCTGGTATAAATATTATTTATGGTATTTTTTTCTTCCAAGTAATCATTAATTGGATAGAAAGCTTTGGTTGCAAGCCATGACCAAAGCCGCGCCTTACTTTACTTGGCAGATCTATTAGATCATTTGGTAATTTATTCTAAATTTTGATGGCCATAGTGTAAGAATTTCGACGATACAATTCAGTTCTTGAGTTAGGTACAGGTAATTTATCTGGATGCCTAGTATTAAACGTACAGTGATCACTCCATTTCAGGAGTAGGTAAGAATGTGTTTTAACAAAATAACAGCATTCAAGGATGTAGATAGATGGAAGTGTCAATAATTTTAGTTTGGGAAATAATAATCTGCAAGATGTAAGTGGAGTGGTACAGCGGTCAGTGCACGGATGCATTGTTTCTGGGCTAAAAAAACTTTATTCATCTCAACAAAGTTACCCCACAAAACTATCTAATTATCGATGCTACATATCCATGGTATGCTTGTATCGCCGTATTTTGATTTGCAACTTTTGTTAACCGCCAGAGCGCAAACGCAAAGTTACAAACTTTTTTGAAATGAAATGAAATGAAATTGTTTTTTATTTGCAACTCCAATGCAGTAGTAACAACAATATAATGAGAAAAAGAAAAAAGAAAAAAGAAAAACAGTTTTGGATCGCAAATAAGGTACCTGCGTCAGTATAAAGTGCAGAATCAGGTGAGACTGCAACACTGATCTTCCCGCAGGACCTACTTACTTACATACATACAATCTCTTAAAACTAGTTAAATAATTATAAATTGTACATACGCTATGAATTAATATATAAATATCAAATAAATATACATACATAGATTAAATAATCCTAATAAAAACATATACAGAATATAAAATTCTAAAAATAATGCTCAGATATCACAATAAATAGATAACTTTTTTATGCGTTTCCGAACGCTTTACAATCACGTCTTGTCACACTTGACAGATATGGTCCAAGGAGCAAATGGTCGGCCATTGCTCAAAGTTGTGATTGTTATCATTGTGCCAATATTAAAAACTAATGTATAAGATACATTCTGCTTACATATTGTACTACAGATGATGAAAATGTCATATACTACACGTGTGTAATACCGATTAAATGTAAGTTACCGCGTCACTGTACACTACCTATGATGTTTGTCTTTGTAATAATATTTGCTTAAATGTAGTTTGGAATGTGTGTACTGTTTCCTGGCTACGCAGGGGAGGAGGAAGATCATTCCAACATTTCGTTGAAGCATACCGGAATCCGCCTCTGAATGAAGAATTACGGTGCTTCAAGGTGACCATGACATCTGATGAGGCCCTTGTATTATATATATTAACCTCTCACGACCATGTCAACTTCTCATAGAGGTAAGCTGGTTTTTTATATAAAACCATACCAAAAAGCGATGTTGCCAAATGAAGGTATCTACTTGCAGTCATCTTCATGAGGTTCCCATTGTTAAAAAATGGAGTGACATGTGTGCGCGGTGGGATTTTGTAACAAAATCTAGCTAATAATCATTTTGTACTCGCTGTATTAATTTTTGAGTTCGTTTCAATATGCATGCACCATATACAGTGTCTGCATAATTTAATTTGGATAAAACCAGCGACACACAGAGTTCTGTTAGCACTTCTGTGCTGAGGTGATCCCGAATACGGTATAGCAATTTGAGACGGTAAAATCAGTTTTTTACAGATTCAAGAACATGCGTCTCAAAATGCAAGTGTCCATCCATGATCAAACCCAAATTACGCGCTTCGCTAACTTGCTGTATGGGACTACCATCCACCATTACTACTGGCTTGTGGGCCTGTATTTTATTAATGCATTCTTTAGAGCCGAATATAATATACTTGGATTTGTTAGGATTAAGCACTAGTGAATTGTTTTTTGCCCAGTCAGCTATCCTCTCTAAATCAGTATTCATTTTAATTACAGCCTCATTGCAATCATCTGGACGAAAGGAGGTGTATATTTGGAGATCATCCATATGGAACTTGGTGTTATGAATATGGTTGGTAACATCGGCGCAGTATAAAATGAAGAGGAGAGGGCCGAGTACCGATCCCTGAGAGACGCCCGGAGTCACCTGACAACAAGAGGAGTAAGCCGTAGTACCATCCCTGTTGTTATCCAGCTGGATAAATTGAGATCTGTCAGTCAGATAACTGTGTAACCATTTCACTGTTGCTGAGTCACACCCATAATATGAAAGTTTTGCCAAAAGAAGAGAAATATTGATCGTTGCGACGGCGCGCGAAAAATCTAGCAGTGTGAGCCATGCCCTGGCCCCTAGCCTCCAGTATATCATCGACCACATCAAGGAGAGTGGTGGTTGTGCTAAGTCCCTGGCAAAATCCAGACTGCTTCTTCGGTATTCGGTATTTTTCACGTGTAAGGCCCAACGACACTGTCTATCTAGAATTATACCTAAGAAGGAACCATCTTCTGACTCTTGAATTGTTTCATTCATAAACTTAACGGTAAAATTATTCTAGTTTGGATATCTATTATAAAATTGCATAAATCTGGTGTAACTAATATTAACCTTGATATTATTGTTATCTAACCATGTAAGAATTTCAGATATGCAACTGATAATGTCATCATTGTAATTGCTAGCTTTAGACTCTGATATTACCACCGCTATTTCATTGGCAAAGAGTGTGCAATCGTGCGGTGTTACTTCAGGCAGATCATTTATAAATATTAAGAAAAACAGTGGTCCCAATATGCTTCCTTGAGGAACACCTAGTTGGTTTTTCACAAGATCTGATTTAATATGAGTTTCATGCTTTAGTATATTCACACTGAGAATATCAACGTACTGAGTTCTGCCGGTTAGATAACTCTCTAGCCATTTATTTGCGATACGTCTAATCCCATACTTTTCACATATGATAAGTAGCTGGCTGTAAGGAACAACATCGAAAGCTACTTTAATCAAAGAATATAGATAATACTTAAATCAAAGAATATAGCTGAGGTGCGTACATTTTTATCTAAATTTTGGAGTATCTTATTG
The DNA here is from genome assembly GCA_944739405.2 of Euclidia mi. Lineage (NCBI taxonomy): Eukaryota > Metazoa > Arthropoda > Insecta > Lepidoptera > Erebidae > Euclidia > Euclidia mi. Next base: position 39,322,610 of record OX123186.2, on the reverse strand, counting down.
ACCAAATTAAAAACTGCTAGCGTTGTAGATTTGCCTTTTTGGAAGCCGTTCTGTTGTTTTTTAAGAATATCATTTTTATTTATAAAAGATGTTAACCGGTTTTGCATTATTGTTTCGAAGACTTTCGCTATAGTAGAGATTAGAGCTATTGGACGATAGTTATTTATAACTATTTTATCACCTTAAAAATTGGTTTGATTACAGAAGTTTTTAAACAATTCGGAAAACAACCTTCTTCGAATGATAAATTGATAAGGTAGGCCAGTATATCAGATAGGAAAGGAGCACTTTCTTTTAGAACCATCGTTTGAATGTCATCGTAACCTGTTGAATTTGTATTTCTGAGTGATTTTAAGATGATATAAACTTTTCTAGGGGTGGTAGGTTGTAAAAATATGGTGGAATCGTTTCGATTAATGAGACTGGCGTTGCTATTTGTTAATTAGCTTAAAGGTAAGTTACTCTTGAAAGTTGAGGTAACGAAAAAAATATTAAATGAAGTAGTAATTTTGTTTGGATCTGTTATAATTTGTCCATCCATGTTGATTTTATAAACGTAGTCACAATGGCTACTTGTGTTTTAAAGTTTTTTTATTACCGACCACGTGGCTATGCATTTATTTTTGGAATTTGTGATATATTTTATATTACTTCATTTTTGGGCCTTGTACACACAATGTTTTAATAAACTTGAATATTTTTGATATTCTTTCTTTATGCTTAGACTTTTGTTCCTATAATAGCTAAAGCGAAGATTTATTTTTCCTTTGGAGGAAATTCTCAGGCCTCACGTAATCCACGATTTATTTCTAGGTTTAGTAGTACACTTTATTTTCTTAATTGGGAAACAACGGTTACAAAATAAGATTAATGTTTCGTGAAGTAACTGGCAGGCATTATTATAGTCAGATTCTTCGCGTACTTCTTGCCAAGACAAACTTGCCATACACTCTTTGAATTTCTCAATGTTATCTAAATGGAAGTCTCTTCTGTAAATAAACAAGGGCATTGACAGCATAGGTTTGCTATTTGTGGTAAAAGTGATAGTTTGGGCGGTGTGATCGGATAAACCTAAATTAAGTACCTCACCTATTGCGTCAGGGATATTGCTAATAATTTGGTCCAAACATGCCTCGATTCTTGTAGGTTCATTGATATGTAAGTAGTAACCATAGTTATTTAATAACCCGTGATATTCATCTACGGCTTTTGATTGTTTAAATAAATTTATATTAAAATCAACCGCAATTATAACATTTTTCTTTGTTTTTTTTACGAAGTTCAGACATTAACAATTCTAAATTAGTGAGGCAATGATTGGGGTTTGAGTTTGGAGTTTTATAAATGCAGATAACAATACAATAAATTATATTGCGGGATTTCAACACCACAATACTCAAAAGAGAATTCAGTGCTCAACTCTTACATCACTTGAAACTTTGAACAATTTAAAGTATCTTTAGACAAAATGCATACACCTCCACGTCTTTTGTCAGGCCTGCAATACCAATCAATGAGCTAATAATTTACAATATGTACTATCGACAAACTTGAATCATGAGCCACCATAAGCTTTTTTTTTTTACAGACATTCAAGTACAATTAGTTCATTGACATATACTTTAGTACATATATATCGATGAATTAGTTCGACACTCGCGTAAAAATACGTTTCCATTGTAACGATCTTGTTACCTGTCATTTAATTACACAGAATTATCTGTTGCAGTCTCCATCTTTGTTAAAACACGAGTGCGGTATAAAACTGAATGCACACACCGTACAAATCGCACACCGTAAAAAATAAATACGACGCTTACACATTGTGGTATTAAAATAAATTTGTTTTTAATCTTATATTTATTTACCTCATATTTATTATTTACTAGCATCTGCCCGCGGCTTCGCTCGCGTGAATGACGGACTTTCAATTATAAACATTCAACCGATATTTCACCCTCTTACTGCCTGTCCAGATAGCGCAATTTACGCGCGCGTCCCCTCGCGCGTTTTGATTTGTATTGCGTCCAGATGCGGCGTTTCACGCGCGTTCTTACACGTGCATGTGATGAGACGTATTTAGTCAGTTATAAACATGGACTTGGATACAGTGGTTGTGTTGTGGCTTGCATACCGTCGATGGAGACGTCGTAAACAAAGAGAAAGTCGAAGATTCAACGTGCATCCCATTCTACGTGACAGAATGACGCATAGTATGTTTATAACTTTATACCAAAAACTCAGAAAATATAATGAAAGCTTTACAACTACTTTCGGATGACAGTAGCATCGTTTGATGATTTACTAGAGATTCATTGGAATCTGGTGTAGATGCCGGTGATGGGTTTTTGTAGCTAGACTCGATTGTAAGTCGAAAAGGCTGCAGGTGGAAACGAAGATGTTGAAGGGTCTGCTGCGGTATATCCTACATATATATATCTCCAAAATAATCTCTCTGTCCACGTTGCGTCATTCCTGTTTGGTAAAGATATTGTGTCGAAGGTTGGTAATCGGAACGAGCAGCTGCAGGTTTAAGACACAGAGATTGTTGAATCATCAGGTTCACAAAAAAATTCTACTATTTCTTCCCAGTTCCTACGTTTAATGGTTCTACTAGAATAATCCGATGATCCATATCCATATCCCATACCCTTTTCTCAGTTTCGTCAATAAAAAGTTCCGCCGTGTCAAAGTTATCACGCTCCATTTTGAATCGAATACGTCCACTCGCCACGGACACGCGCGTAGTACTGGACGCAGCAATAGCACCGGAGTATCTCGATTCGCGCGGCGCTCGCGCGTAAAACGAGCGAGTCGAAAATTCCGCTCATTGCAAGTGTTTTACGCGCGTGTGAGGTAACGCGCGAGAGCATCTGGACGGGATGTATGTAGCTCTAGTATCTCGAAAACGCGCGTAAATGGCGCTTTCTGGACAGGCTCTTAGGGGGTAGATTTCGAAAAACGCTGAAACATGTATTTGTTTATTTTTAACCAGAAGTTTGCACACGAAATCATGCTCCTATCTTTAAAAATGACGGACCTCCCATACAAACTTCTAACCCCTACTTTACTATCTTAGGGGTTGGATTATCAAAAATTATAAATTGCGTGTTTCCTTATTTCTAACCAAAAACATAAAATACGTGCTTCCAACTTTAAAAATGACGGATTTCCATACAACCGTTCATCCCTTATTTTACCGCTTTAGAGGTGGAATTTCCATAAATTGATGAATCAGTCAGCCCAAGCAATTATATATATTGTGTTCAGCTTAAATATGCTACAAACGACATTCCGCCGTCTTTGCATACATCTACACAAAATTTTGTTAGCGTTAAAGCAATGGGTATTTATATTATATTTATGGGTAATTAAAAGGCTTAAAAAATATAAAAATTATATTGTTAACACATTATTATTTAGCAATAGTCAATATCGAGTGTAACCACAATTGCTTGCAATAACAGCCAATAGTCTTAAACGCATTGATCCAACTAGGCGACTGCAAATATCACTATCTCTCATATACGCCCAAATTTCGTTGCAATGTTGTTGAATTGCTTGCTGTGTCCTCTCGTTTCTGTTATCCCAAATTTGGACCATGGGGTTTACCCATAAATTTTCTATTGGATTTAAGTCCGAGGATTTAGACGGCCAAGGATAATTCCTTGGACTTTTTGGGCGTAAATTCTGGATGTTGGCTAAACCAGTTAGATACAACTCTGGCCGTATGCACTCTGCAGTTATCGTGAACATAATAAAAGCTTGGAATTTTTTCTCGCGGGTAAACCGTTCGCACTGTCGGTAACATAGATTCTTCTAACAAATCCACACAACCCATTGCATTCGCATGAGAAGAAATCTGAACAAGCTCGCCTACACCTCCGGTTCCCATCCAGCCCCACATGTTAGCTGAGATTCGGTTAGATAATTGATTCGGCACTACGTGATGCTCAGCGTATCGTGTATTGTTGTAACGCCACAAGTTTATGCGACCGTGCTGAGAAGATCTAAAAGATTTTTCGCCTGAAAATATAGCGTTAGTCCAGTCAAAGTTTAAATATTGACGTGCAAAATTTAATCTTGCAAGTTTGTGTGCATCTGATAAGTCAACTTTCTTAGCGTGGTGTCTATAGTGTAGTTCAATAGATTGCAAATGATTTCTTATTGTTTGTAGACAAACGTCGTAACGTGCCGCAAAATACCGAGTGGGAGTAAAAGGATGTTCCTCGTAATGATGACGCATGTCGGTTTTCTGTTGATTCGTGATTTGACGAACGCCATGATTATGTCGTCGTCTATCTTCCAGGGTACCCTCTTCTTCATATCGTCTGATCCAGGTTCTCACTGTGTTTCGAGATATATTTAACCCCCGAGATATTTCTCATATACCGTAGCCTTGCTCTTTGAGAACTATAATCTGAGCTCTATGTTCTGCCATTAGACGATATAAATATAAACGAATTATATTTTATTGTAATATGATTGTAATAGAAATTATTATTTGATACCAATTTCTGAGTGACTTTTTGATTCTTTGTAATTTTATAATAGAAGGAGCATAGATAAATAATTGGTCTCGCTGAGCTCTACTAGATAGAGCACTATCTGAAACAACTTGGGTTGTCGTTGACCTGAAAACAAAACCTCCGTGAATGCGGCAATTATTTATCTAAGAGAAGGAGTTTGGAACCTACTTTTGAAAAAAATAAATTTGTTCTGAGTTATAGTTAATTCGAAAGAGTTTGGATTCAAATTATGATTATCAATGTTTTATCTAAAATATTCTGTATTGCAGTGATGACAAGGTTAAAATTGCATAGATCGCCGATCCGTTTTGACATAGCTTGCATTATATTTAAAACGTCGTAAGTGCGGCATGTACTGTAAAGGAGGGAAATCTTTATTATTTTGACGGTTTCAAACGATTTATCACCAAAGTGGGTCATTATTCAAATTTGTCGATAATACGTTAGATTCTTCTTCAGATTTCAAAACAGTTTCACAGGCAGATAATATCAACAACTTCATTTTTATTGTATGCTTCTTCGAGGTAAATCTGAAGTAATTCGGATTTACTTAATATTCCGGAAATATTTTGATGAAATACTGTTTTTATGCTTATCATTTTTAAAGTCGAAAAATCTATCCCCTTTATCTAACGGCTTTTGAGACGTATATGAAGAATGTTGTCTCTTAGACAAAGCGTCTTCTAACGTCGTTTTACTTAAATTTGCAGTTTTATGGGTTACTTTGAGATAATTTAAGATAGTTTTTTGTTTCTTTTGTGAGTTAAATGCTGTCTGTACATTTTTGTTAATATTCTTATCAAACGACAAACAGTTTTGTTTGTGGTTCCTAAAATTTAAAAACTTAGTATGATAGTCCATGCTATTAATAAAAAAAAATCTGTTTACTTACATATATTATATAAAATGCTATACTTATTAGTAAATTTACGTAGTTTGCTTATATCTAAATATTTTATTGTGCTTTAGCTGCTGCATAACAGTCTAAGAACATTATCTTAATATATAAAATGCTTGCGTTACTGACTGACTGACTGACACGCTACAGCCAAAACGATTGGGCGCTTTCCCGAATTTTTCCCGAAATTCCCACGGGATCGGCCAAAACGGGTAAATTAAAAAAAAATGCAGGCGTAGCTGCTGGCGTCCTCTAGTTTAACATAATCTCGTTTAGGTACTTGTTTTTTGCTATACCTGTAACTATTATAGTTGTGTTTTGGAACTTCTTGAACGTTGCAGGTAATTCCATACTTAGTCGAGTTGGATTCAGTCATTTTCACCTAGCCATAGTACAAGTTTGTCGTTTTCATTCAGTGTTAAGTTTTGGCATTCCTTGAGCACTTCTTCTGATGTCGTAAATGGTTTGGTGAGAGCTGTTATCTGGTAATTTTCATATTTGTTGTTTATTCTCGTCTGTAGTAATGCAGCCAGTTCAACAGCTTGTTGTGTGCCTAATATTACTATCCTCCTCTTTGGCGTTTTGTTTGGTATAGTTTCAGGAGTGGAAGAAATTGGAGCTTTTATTTTTGTCTTTGGTCCAGCAGAACATTCCGTTTCAATCTCTGCTAATTTATTTTCAACACACTCTGGTTAGTTTTTTGGTAAGAAGTTAATTTTTCTATTGATCATCCTTGCTTTGTTGGTAGTTGCCTTTGGTGTATGGTTTATAGCGGTTCGCAGTAATTGAGAAGTTTTGTCGCAGTTAGGCGTGACACATATCTGTAGTAAGTTTTTAACCTTAATTTCAAGTTCTTTGATTTTTGCTTTCAGTGTATTATTTTCAAATGATAACTTGTCTATCTCATTATGAGCACTTTTAATTTGGTAGTTGAGGTCTTTGTTAGCATCTTTAAGGTCATTTATTTCCGTATCGTGGTTTGACGATAATTCTGGTAAACTTCCAGTTCTAGTTGGGTTTCCAGTTGGTATTGCGGAGTAGCCCTCATTGTAATCAGAAAGTGAATCATAAGAGTTGTCCATTCTTGTATTAACCTTTTTACGGAGAGTAACATTCATTTCATAGGACATTATGCAAGTAGTTAAAATAAAGGAGAATGCCAAAACCTGTACCAAGTGCTTTAAAAAAATGATATACCGTAAATACTTTGACACATTTTGAATGCCATTACTAAATTATGAAACATTATTAAATCCGCGTTTACGAAATATTATAAAAAGTAGAACATTATTATGAAAAAACGCATATTATGAAAAAACGCTTCATGCCTACGGTAATATTAAACAATAAGCTGGCTAAAAATGTTCATTTCATGAAAAAGCAAACGGTCCAGGCTTCCATACAAAAATCGGCATTCTCCTTTCAGTATTTATTTTATAAATCAGTAGTATTTATTTATTTATTTATTTAACACTTTATTGTACACTAAGTTGGACATTAAAAATTGATCATTATACAAACATAGTACAATGGGCGGCCTTATCGCTAACAGCGATTTCTACCAGGCAACCTTTGGATGGATATTATTGGTAGGAAAGAAATGGTAGTTGTCAGTGTACCAGTAAATTATGATTTACTTTAAATATATACATATATAAAATAAATAGTACAATAATATACCTACTCATACATAAATAACTATATTTATTTATTTTATTTATTTATTTTATTACTTCATATACACAGAGTATATAGGCGGACTTAATGCCATGGGCATTATCTACCAGTCTACCTTAGAGTGGTGCAGAGAGATAAGCAGTAGGTGTATTATATGATGCATCGAAATAATTGTAATTGTCGAATTATTGCTCATAATAAACATACATACTTACATAACTATATCTCATCATCAGCCTTTGATAGTCCACTGCTGGACTAGGCCTCTCCTTTGAAAGGAGGAATTGGCCTACTATACCACGCTGGCCAAGCGGGTTGGTATAGGGTTTGTATCAAGTTTTCCTTCTTTTGCAGTGCTGTCCTCTGCATACTATGCTCCCTCTGTCGGTTCTTACGACACCCGTGGGATGATATGGGGTGGTGACAATTCGTATTCTTAATCCGTCACCACACGGACATAAATATATAATATAAGAACATACATAAACGAAATACATACACAATTAATACATAATTACGAATAAAATCACAGATAAATTATACTTAGACTTACATACACTAATACATAGAAATATACATACATATATACATAAACATAATATATACCTAGTTCAGATAGCGACTTATGAAACATTTGCCTCAGCCAACAAGAGTTTCTTTACTTTGGCCTTGAATGTGAATTTTGTTTTGGCCATTCTGATCTCAAGAGGAAGAGCATTCCATAAAAGAATGGATTGAATAGTGAAAGAAGAGTGAAGAAAATCAGATTTGTGAGAAGGCACCATGAGTTGAAGATTATAAGAAGAGCGAAGATTTCGCTCATGATTAGAGCATAAGTATTGAAAGTAAGGAGTCATATACAGAGGAGAAGTAGGAGATGTGAGAATAGTGTATAGAGTGGTGAGAGCACGCAAACTACGGCGCTGACGAATAGGGAGCCATTTTAATTGTGAGCGATAAGTAGACACATGGTCATACTTACGAAGATTAAAAATGAATCGAATGCAGTTATTCAGAAGACGGTCAAGTTTATTGAGGAGATCTGCATTCAGGTCTAAGTAACATACATCACCATAGTCGATCAGTGGGAAAACTAAAGTCTGCACAAGCATTGTCTTAGTCTCGGCAGGGAGGAAGTTTTTTAGGCGGTAGAGAGCACGTAGAGTGCCGGTGAGTTTGCGACTTACCTGTGTCACCTGAGCTTCCCAATTCAGCCTGGCATCCATATGTAGCAAGATTCTTAACCGTAGGATACAGATCGACGATAGTTCCGTTAAAAACGATGGCTGGTAGTGTTGTTGAGTCCAGTCTGCTTAGTAATCGTTGACTACCTACGATTATAGCCTGAGTCTTAGTAGGATTTACAGTGAGACCAAACTTGTCGGACCATGACTTTATGGTCGCCAAATCCCTATTAACCTTGTCGATGGCCTCTGCTACGCATTCCACACTTATATGGGAGTAAATTTGCAAGTCGTCGGCATACAGATGGTAGGAGCACTGAAGATGTTGAGATAGGAGGTTTATGAAAATAGAAAATAAAAGAGGAGAGAGAATACCGCCTTGAGGAACGCTAGATGTGACGTCGAACCACCCCGAAGATGACTCATTGAGGCGGACAGACTGTTGACGACCTCGAAGATAAGTTGAGAACCAATCCAGTGCCCCAGCCGAGACCCTGAGATGGGAGAGGATAGATAAAAGGACATCGTGACTGACGGTATTGAAAGCATTTGAAAAATCGATCAACACTAGAACAGTGATTTCGGTGTTTTCCATAGCCTCTCGAATATCGCCAGTCACTTTAAGGAGGGCAGAGGTAGTGCTGTGACCAGGCCTGAAGCCTGACTGAAATGGACTCAGCAGATTATTGTGTAAGACAAAACGAGACAATTGTTTGTTCACACAGGCCTCAAGCACTTTGGATAGGAAGGGTAAGATTGAAATTGGACGGAAGTGTTGAGGAAGGGTAGGATTGAGGATTTCAGGTAAAGGAATTATATGGGCTTTACGCCACAAGGAAGGAAATGTACCGGAGACAAGTGAAAAGTTTATGATGTGGGATATTGCCGACAGGACCTGATCTAGGATCATTGTGATCATACGACGGCTAATGTTGTCGCATCCCACAGCATTGGACCTTATGGAGAGGATTATCTTTTTGATCTCAGCCGGAGATTCTGGAGAAAAGAAAAACGATTCTATTTTGGGTTGAGGTAGCCCGGCTAAATAATTGACAGTGAGATTCGTAGTTTGGTGATCCAGTTAATCAGAAGAGGTGAAATGTTTTTTGATATCATCCAAACTAAATGTCCCATGGTAGTCAAAACGCCGCTATTTGCCAATACCTAGTGTTCCAAGGAACTTCCAGATATTGGCAGCTGATGAAGAGCTGATATTATCGTGAATGTGTCGGCGTTTTGCGTTGCGTACCATCTGATTGCACCGATTCCTTGCAGACTTAAATAGTGCTCAGTTCTCCTCACTACGGTCTCTTTTATATCTCCGATTTGCTTGATTTCTACGGCGCATTGCCATCAGAACACCCGTAGTAATCCAGGGTGCTGGAGGGCGCCTTAACTTCACCCGTCTTACTGGAGCATGTACATCGTATAGACCGCAAACCGCCTCATTGAAGAGGTTAACCTTTTCGTCGACCGTTGAGGCAGATAACATGTTGTCCCAGTTCAACCCAGAAGCGTCCTCACTGAGTTTATTCACATCGATACCACCAAAACAACGCCTGTGCAGAACTTTGGGAGGGGACTTAGGAGGTTTTAGACGGTATGCAAGGAAAATGAGGTCATGACGGGAAAATCCTGGTGCGGAAAGTTGGCCATGGGATGTAACTAAGGAAGGATCAGAGGTGAGAATTAAGTTCAGCCATGTGTCCTCGCCATTGCTATTGTGGTGAGTTGCTTGCAAAAGTATGTGGAGGCTGGCTGACTGAACGACGTCAAGTAATTTGCGGGAGCGACTGCAATGTTGGGAAAGGAGATCGGTGTTAAAATCGCCCATGATGATGTGATGTGTGTACTCTGACCCTAAAGATTCCAGAATCGGTTCGAGACTGGAGAAAAAGTTAGCACAAGGTGGACAATAGACGACGCCAAGGACGGCTTTAGCCCCCCGACGTCGACCTTGAGAAATAAGTACTCCGCAGGCGAAGAAGCGAGTGATGAAGAAGACAAAATTTTATACGTAAAGGTACTGCGGAGGTAGATTGCGACACCACCACTTCTACCAACCCGGTCGTTACGTATAAGAATGTACCCCGGTAGAGAGTAAGAGGTGGAAGGAAGAGATGGTGTAAGCCAACTCTCAGAGACCAGAATGGCGTGTGCGTTAGAGTTAAAAAACCCTTCCAACAAATCACTATAGTGACTTGGTATGCTCTGCGCATTTATGTGGCAAACGTTACTCAACGACCGACTTCGTTGCGCAAATGCATTTTGCAGGTATTCACATAAGGTACCATCCGCAGAACAGAAACTCTCGTTGTAAGAAGATGAAATTGACTCATTAGCCGAAAGATATGTATCAACATCCATCATATAATATGAATGTAATAAAATATATAGAATAATGTATGTTGTAAAATAATAAAAAAATACTAATATATAAGATATGCAATATAAAAATATATAAATTATTTTGTATACACGATAAATTAAGAGTTACTGTCTTCTCTGCACCACCCGCCAGCAAACACAAGCAAAAAAAAATATAACCACTAAAAGTAATAACAGAAACAAAAATAATTTAAAAGTATAACAAAACGTATTACAACCTTTTCTCAAAGAGTACAACAAACAACACCAAAGAAAACATTGAAATAATAATTTCTGAACGTATCAATAGGCTGTCAAATGTGTCAATGTCAAACTTACCTCACAATTCACATTGTGATTGTGATACTCTATGTGTGATACATCTAAACAAACAAACTAAACATACATTCTAAACAATGAAATAAGTGAATAAAATTAAAGAAAGAGTATATAGAAAGTAGTAGAACAGCGCTGGTAGTTTATTTACGCGCCTTAGTGGTTGTGTTCGTAACAGCCCCGGCGCGGGTCTTGCTCAAGGACGCAGAACCGCTTGCCTGCCTGGGGTATTTCTGGAACAGTCTGTCCAGGTCGTCTGAGGTTGTTACCTTATGGCGAGTGCCATCCGACGCCTTCACCATGATGACACCGTCTTGTGTCCAACAGGCACGGATCCCGAAATGTTGCCGAGCCTTGCCGAAGATAGCCTGCCTGGATCTCGTCAGGAACTCCTTCACCGTCACGGATGTGCCCTTAAGCTTGGTCTTGGCTCTCCAAACTTCAGACCTCAAGTCCATTCCGGCAAACCAGGCTAGGATTGGCGATGATGGGCATCAGATGAGGCACCGATTCTGTGGCATACAGTGAAGCTATCACCTGATATACCGGGAAGGTCCATTTTTTTAACTACTTTCAGTAGTGAAGCCCTACAGTCTTCCTTGTCAACCTCGGGCACTCCAAGGAATATAAGGGCCTTGCGCCTGTGCCTGGTCTCCATTACATCAATTGCCTTGGTGCATTCGTTCACTTGCTTGCGTAGAAGCCCAAGCATTGCATACATGAGCTCCTTAAATGTCCGGAACTCCTACGCCACCTTCGCAACAGTATCCTTCGCAACAGTATCCTTCGCAGACCCACCATGAAGCTGCGCCTCAAGCTCCGCCATCCTTTTTGTAAACATCTCCTCAAGGTTGTTCTGGGCAGTCTTGATGTTCTCCAATTCAGACATTATGGTGTGTTGAAATATGTGTTCAAGTGCTTCCTTTATTGTAAACTTCAAATGTGTGTGAAGTGCTGGCAGGTGGTGTAACGTGCAGACTCAACTTTACATACAGTAATGTTATGCAGTGAATAATGTGAGTACAGTCTAGTTGTGAGCTTTTATACTCAAAGTAGGTGAATAAATGATTAAAATAATACTTAAAATAATTAAATAATGACTTTTCCAAATTCGATGTGTTCACTTTTTAGCACCTACCGCAAATATTATATATATATATATATATATATATATATATATATATATATATATATACATAAATACATACAACATATACGTTATAATGATAGATAGTGATCCTTGACTAGAGATTTGAACCTTGTTACCGTCTGAGCCTGCCTTATATGAAACGGTAAGGCATTCCATAGCCGAACAGCAGTGACAGAAAAAGATTTATCATAAAATGCTGTTGAATGTACTGGCATCTTCAGTTTCAAATTTTCTGATGACCTTAAATAACAGTTGTGCGTATCATGAAGGAATTCGAATCGTCCTTTAAGATAGGAGGGAGTTGAAGGGTTAAGTGGGTGGAATGTGATTGGTGAAAGAGTCTATTGATTTGTTTACACTATACTTTTGAAAGCTTAACTGTTTTATTGTAATGAAATAGTTTATAAATGTATTGTAACACGTTTGTTTTAGTTCACAATTGGCACTGAATGTTCAATTATAAACAAAGGGACTTAAACGATGTCACTTCTTTGAGTTTTAGTGCGTATTTGTGATATATGTAGCCAGAACTCAGTATCACTATAAGGTGCAATTGTTTGTGTTACACTTGGTACTTTACTGAGATAACGTTATCACAAATGGTAAATGTAATGAGAATTAATTTTCACTGTTTTTAACATATGTAAGTACCGTATTAAACTTTTTAATCCATTTATTAATGCAGAGCACGTACGTTCGTTGTAAATTTTTTTGTCGCACCTATGGATGTGCTTATTGTGTTTTGCGATGTGTGCCAAGTACTTTTGTATGGACAACATAACCGTCCGTGCATCGCATTACACCCGGCTGGGCTTGCGCCTAGTATTCTCAAAGTCATGATATTCTTCAATATTTTCCGGTGACCTTTGTCATCCATAATAGTCGTGGCATTTTATTATGTACAATTGATAACAATCACAAGATATCAATGAACAAAAAACTATAATGATATGACTTGTAGTACATTTAACATTGCAAAAGACAGTACAAAGAAGGACAATATTATTATCAATCCGGAATACGTTCAACCCTTTACGCACTTATATATCTTGAAAAGTCCCTTTTAATGACGTACATATATTGAGTTTGCATGTTCCTTTCTACTTCATATTTGTAAAAGGAGTTTCGGTCAGAAAATAAGTAGCTTAATTCAGGATGAATGTCTTTCTGTCATGGTATTTGTTGTTCAATCGTCATCGTAACGAAGGTTTTGTGGAAAAGCTTTTTTCTATTTAGCTTCATTTATGTCTACGAGCATTCATAATTTGTGCTTTATTCAATATGATTGCGGACTTCTATTATTCTATTATTTAGAGTGCAGTTTCTTCGTTTAAAAATTCTTGCGTTAGTGAATGACAAACAACGCGCAGCCAAAAGGAAAGGGCGCAAGACGCTAAAATTTGGTGTGCATGTACATTAAGAACCGTATGGGTGCACTGAAAAGAGATTTTGTGAAATTCTCACAGGATTGGGCCGAAAGGGTCGGGAATAAAATGAAAATGTGCAGGCGTAGCTGCTGGCATTCTCTAGTAAAACTATAATACCCAGTAAAATATTATTTCTATTTAAATCTTACTTTCAACAACTTATACCGCAATCCTTAGTTAACAAAGAGCAGTTCCGTCTATATCTTTGAGCACGGCTGTATTCAATTCAAATGGTCAGATCTATTGTAACTCCATTTTATCGGTAGACTGTACTTCCGTTACCAACTCCACTTCTCGTTATTTCGAAATAATCCTTTCACTTGAGATTCGTTTAAAATATTGAAATGGATAAAATGTAAGTTTTCAGATTTATTGTAATGATACAAGGAGATATGAAAATTGGATTTAAAGGCAATTTTTATCTTGAAGCAAGCAGGAGATGTTCTCGTGCGATATTCATAATATTCTCGCGTGAAGTCGACTTGCAATTAGCTGACAAACTAATGAGTTATAACAACAGTTGTTTTAAATCGACATTCTTCAACCGCTGCCTATAAATAGAGCAATTAAAATAATAAGGCTTAATAGAGGCTAATTAAATCAGCTGTGTAGCTAAAGAAAACTAGATGATTATTTATGATGGAATGTGGATGTAAAAAATAAGTGCCGGTCACAGCCTTCCACGGGGTTGTTCATGAGGCTTGGTGATTAGGGAGTGAAACTCCCCTTAAACCACAACTTGGTTTACAGGTATAAGAGTTATTAGCCCGAATGCCGTGTACTAGTAATTGATTTGCTTTTGTTGTTTAAAACGATTTTCTTAAGACATATTGTTTGGTGGTTTTCTTGGTTCTTCGAAGATGTTACATTACATCCCTCAGTGTCTCTTAAAGTCAATTGCAAGTAAGGTTAGGATTGGTGTCAAATTTTGCCGTAGTAAAGATAAGGTAGACTACCTGTAGTAATATTATTATTGTAACGAATTTGAAGTACATTTATTATACGTCCTCGATACAATATTCCATTATTTAAAACATAATACAACATTTAAAAGTGAATAGACACTAGACATTTATCTCTCTGCAGAAACGTTACTCATGATTGTTAGTGTTTGAAATAGAAATATTATTTATGATCAGTCAAATCAATTATATCGGTTTAGTAACTTTTTGTTTAGTCTATTGTAAATTTTGACTATGGTTACACTATGAACTGTCAATCTTTCGTTCATGGTCGTTTCCGCGGTCCGCAAAAAAACTGCTTGCAAAATGATTGTTAGTGTTTGAAATAGAAAGATTATTTATGATCAGTCAAATCAATTATATCGGTTTAGTAACGTTTTGTTTAGTCTATTGTAAATTTTGTCTATGGTAACACTATGAACTGTCAATCTTTCGTTCATGGTCGTTTCTGCGGTCCGCAAAAAAACTGCTCTCTCTCACGTCGCTCTGGAAGATTCCGTTTTGTGAGCGCGGTTTGATCTTGTATTTGTTTGTTAAACTACCGAAAACCCTAGTGAATTGCCGCTAATTGATTTGCCGGCATCGGTTTATTTGTGATAAAATTCGTAACATATTGAACATTGTAAACTTGTGTGAATCCTTGCACGTATTTGGTGCCCGAGGACTTCGTTGAAGAAAACCCTGATCATTGGACTGGTAACTATAACGATTTCGTCATTATTTTGGCCAAAATGAGTGTAATCTTATAGGTCCACTCAAGAACATCACCAGGAGATCTAAGGTAAGTTGAAATAAATCGATCTTTGCCCTGGGCTAAAGTCTGGATGAATTAATAGCTTCCACTGACCTCAGCAAACCTTACCCAATTTTAGCCCAGACTCTAGACATAATTGTTGGTAGCAGAGCGTAATTGATGGTACTTAGCCGCTGTTGATTGTATCTAAACTCAGATTGTTATTGTATAAGCTTGTATTTGAAATAAGTATCACATTGTAGACAGTCCTGTAGTGTTTGTCGGCTCGGTTTTGCCTCTAATACTTAATATTTGTTGTATTGGTTGACCTCCTTAATTGAAACACATTGTCATACATAGCCTCAAATCAGTAATTGTTTGACTTGAATTGTTGAAATCTAGCTTGAATTTGTTGTTGTTAGAGTTAATAAGTCGGTTTGATTGGATACATAACGGTTATATGTATCAATTCATTTAGTTAATTGCATATATTGAGTTTGAAACATTATAACATTCAAACTTGACCTTGCTTTGGCGGATCACATTAATAAACCTTTGTTTGTTGTAATATACTGAGAATACTGTTAGGTAACACATACTACTACTATTGTATATCTCAAATAACATAGCCAGTCTGTCTGTTGCAAGTAATTAATTAATTAATATGAAGTTTCAACTTATTAATTTGTAGTGAGTTATAACTTGTTTTTTGTCAATATAATTTTGTTGAACACTAAATACAACCTACCACTTGCTTGCACCAGCAGTAAACATGCTGATACTTTGTTGGTTTCAAAGAATTAACGAATATAATATTAAGTTTTAATTGATAATATTAGTCCGTGTGGTGACGGATTAAGAATACGAAATGTCACCACCTCGTATCATCCCATGGGTGTCGTATGAGCCGACAGAGGGAGCATATTATGCAGAGAATAGCACTGTAAGAGAAGGAAAACTTGATACAAACCCTATACCAACCCGTTTGGCCAGCGTGGTATAGTAGGCCAATTCCTCCTTTCAAAGGAGAGGCCTAGTCCAGCAGTCGACTATTAAAGGCTGATGTGATGATGATAATATTATTTAACACTTGTCTGAGCTCTTTTGTAAGCTTAATATGTCAGCTATCAAAGACTTGCGTGCGGCTGCTGGTGCCATTGCATCAGATTTGCGTTTGGTTTGCCTCAGCCAGAGCCTTGGTGAACCGGCCTGATCGCCAGCAGGCCCTACTACAAATATATGAGCGGATCGATGATCGCCTGGCAAGTGTGGAACAGCAATTTCGTACTTTCAGCGCCTGCTATCTCGAAGTGTCAGTTAATGACTTCACCGCTGACCAGCGAAATAGAGTCAGCGAGGATTATGCCCAGGTTTTAGACCTGTATGATGCTGTTTCCAACTGGGCAAGACAGTTAATTGCTGAGAGGGACGGGCAACCCGCCATGAAGCAGGAGCTTCCTTGGACAGCACCGGGACTGGTGAGTAGGCTTCCCACTTTAGACCTCCCGCATTTCGATGGCTGCCTAGGAAGCTACCTGGGCTTCGTTAATTTATTTGACAGCCTGGTCGATGACAGGGCTGACCTTCGGCCGGCACAAAAATTGGCATATTTGATGTCGGTTCTGGATGGGGAGGCCAAAGGCGTAATCCAGCATCTGCCCGTGTCTGACGAGGCGTACCCGACGTCTCGAGACTTAATTACCCGTAGGTACCACAACAAGCGTGGCCTCGCAGACAGCCCACGCTCACCCGGGTCTTTGGGTTATGCACCCAACTTTTGAACCCGCTTTTGGTGGCAATCAACGCACTTAAGTGCTTGGACCTGCCCGTGGACCAATGGTCCTACCTATTAGTGCATATTGTGCTCAAAAAGCTGCCTGCCGACCTGAGGTCACGTTTTGAATAGCGCTTTGGTGGGGATAGCGCGACCCATCTGCCCCCGTTTACAGACTTGGAGAAGTTTCTCGTGGATGAGTGCCGGGTCTTGGATAACTCCGGTGGTGACACGCCGGCTAAGTCGCAGCCGCCCAAGGTCAAGGAGCAGGTTCGCGTTCACACCCGAGCCAATGTTGACCGGCGCCCTCCTCGCTTTGCAGTCACGCAGAGCCCAGCGGATTGCTCTTACTGCAAGGTCACGGGGCACAGAACGGCCAGTTGCAGGGCATTATTGGACCTTCATGTCGCCTCACGTAGTCGCATCGCGAATGCCCGCCGCCTTTGCTTCTCTTGCTTGGGGTCCCACTACCAGCGAGACTGCCCAAACTCTCGCCCCTGTCCTCACTGTGGAGGACAGCATTTGGACATTCTCTGCATGAATGACAGAGAGGTAGGCCGCTTGTCCAACCAGCAGACGCCGCGCACGGGCGGGTGTTTTGAAGGTGGCAGCCGAAGCTCACCGGCGCGAAGCCGAGAGTCGCGTCGCTCAATTGATCGCCACTCACCCCGCTTGGAGAACCGTAGCGTGCGCACGCCTCCTCTCTCTCACGCACCAGATTGTGCGACAGCTCAGCGACAACAGCACCATGATTGCTGCCCCAGGTATTCACCTCCTTTAGCGGAGCGTCCCTGCCTTGAGTCGCGCCCACCTTGTTTTGGGCGGGTGGGTCATCATGACCCCCCACAGATGGCGCGCGGCACGAATCACCACGCCTTTGAAGACTTTAGACTGCACCCTCGTTTTGATTTGCCTGGTCCTGGCAAACAGTCGCCGCCCAGGCAGAAATAGACGAATTGATAGGTATTTTGGCCTCCGTTGGTTATGAGTTTCGGCGTCGGGACGTGACGACCCCACCGCCCACTGGGGGAGTTACTCTGACGAGTAGATACTCGTCATAATATCTCCCCCAGCGCAAGCAGTCAACCGAAAGATGGCGGTCAAACCATCCGAACCTGGCGGAAGGAAATCCCGAGATGCTAGATGGGCAGCAGCGTCCAGCACTAAGAACTTCCGCCACTGCGATCGCCAATACGCCTGCCAAGCGTGGCGATTATGGCATATCCCCCCCAATTGTGAATCACACCATTAAAAACCGGCCCCTAGTCCCCGGCAGCCCCGCTAGTCCTGGTTATGGTAGCGGCCATGGTAACGGCGGGGCAAGGGGTGCGAAGAATCTCCGGATGAGATCGGGCTACCACCACCAACGACAATTGGCCCTGGCAACACTGAACACGCGCATACTGCGGACCGACGAGAAGATTGTCGAGCTGGAAGAAGAATTGAGCAAGTTGCGATGGGATATCATAGGCCTATCTGAAGTCCGAAGACAGGGGGAGGACTCGATAGTTCTCAATTCCGGTAACTTGCTCTTCTACCGGGAGGGCGACCAACAGTCCCAAGGTGGTGTCGGGTTCATCGTCCACAAATCTCTCGTGACCAACGTGGTAAATATCGGGAGTGTGTCGAGCAGGGTAGCGTACCTTATACTCAGAATATCCAAGCGGTATTCGCTGAAGGTCATACAGGTATACGCTCCGACCTCGTCGCACCCCGATGAGGAGGTGGAAGCCATGTACGAGGACATATCTCGGGCTATACATGGCTACAAAACCCATTACACCGTGGTCATGGGAGATTTTAACGCGAAACTGGGCAAACGCGACGGTGATGAGCTGAGAGTGGGGCCATTTGGTTATGGGCATCGGAATTCCCGGGGTCACTTGCTGGCTAGCTTTATGGAGAAGGAAGGACTCTATATGATGAATTCCTTCTTCAAGAAGCGAGAATGCCGCAAGTGGACCTGGGTAAGTCCAGACGGTGCAACCAAAAATGAGATCGACTTTATCATGTCGACGAAGAGGCAGATATTCAATGATGTCTCCGTGATCAATTCACTTAAAGTGGGGAGCGATCACCGAATGGTAAGAGGCACATTGAATATCCGTACAAGCCTCGAACGGTCGAGGTTGATAAAGTCCACGCTCCGACCGGCACCGGTTCATATCCAAAACCCCGAGAGCTTTCAGCTCGAACTCAAGAACCGTTTCGAATGCCTGGGTGAATGCGTAGATGTGGACGTGTACAGTAACGGGTTCGTGGATGCTGTCCATACAACAGGGGCTAAATTTTTTAAGCCCCAGAAAAGCCAGAGAACCAAAAAGATCTCGGATCCGACCCTCGAGCTGTTAGAGGAAAGGCGCAAGATGGTTCTGCTATCCTCCGACGACATGCCGAAATATCGGCACCTCAACAGACAGATCTCTAAGTCTCTGACTCGCGATCTCCGCCAATACAACACAAAATGTGTTCGTGAGGCGATCGATCGGAATAAGGGATCCAAAGTGTTCCAAAGGGATCTGTCTGTTGGGCAGAGTCAGCTGACAAAGCTGAAGACGGAGAATGGCAGAATCGTATCGTCCAAGCCTGAGCTCTTGGAGGAGATCGAAAGGTTCTATGGACAGCTATACACGACAACGCAACAACCCGCAAGCACTCCAGCGTCAGACCCTAGAGCTGGATTGACCCGACACTATACCGAAGATATCCCGGACGTCAGCATGCACGAGATTAGTGTGGCTCTCAAACAGCTTAAAAACAACAAGGCGCCGGGTGATGACGGAATTACGAGTGAGCTTCTGAAGGCCGGCGGTGCACCCGCTAGAGAAGCCCTCCGGAAGCTATTTAATTCCGTCATTCTCGAGGGTAAAACGCCACAGGCGTGGCACAGAGGTGTGGTGGTGCTTTTCTTTAAGAAAGGGGATAAAACCCTCTTGAAGAACTACAGACCCATCACACTTCTGAGCCACGTTTACAAGCTGTTTTCGAGGGTCATCACGAATCGTCTCGAGAGCAAGCTAGACGACTTCCAGCCTCCCGAACAAGCCGGTTTCCGTAAAGGCTATAGTACCATAGACCACATACATACGCTGCGGCAGGTTATACAGAAGTCCGAGGAGTATAACCAGCCCCTATGCTTGGCGTTTGTGGACTATGAGAAAGCCTTCGATTCGATCGAAACCTGGGCGGTGCTACAGTCTCTCCAACGGTGCCGGATTGACTACCGATATATCGAAGTGCTGAAGTGTTTGTATGAAAACGCCACTATGTCAGTCCGCCTCCAGGACCAGAGTTCGAAACCTATTCAACTCCAGCGAGGGGTGAGACAGGGGGATGTCATATCCCCGAAACTGTTTACCACTGCGCTGGAGGATGTTTTCAAGCTTCTGGACTGGAATGGACTCGGCATCAACATCAACGGCGAGTACATCACTCACCTTCGATTCGCAGACGATATCGTAGTCATGGCTAAGACCATGGAAGACCTAGGCACAATGCTCGATGGCCTCTGTAGAGTCTCCCAACAAGTAGGTCTTAAGATGAACATGGACAAGACGAAAATCATGTCGAACGTCCATGTTGTACCTGCTCCTATTCAGGTTGGGAACTCTACGCTCGAAGTTGTCGACAAGTATATCTACCTGGGACAAGTAGTCCAATTAGGTAGGTCCAACTTCGAGAAGGAGGTCAATCGTCGAATCCAACTCGGTTGGGCAGCGTTCGGGAAGCTACGACATATCTTCTCGTCCGATATCCCGCAGTGTCTCAAGACGAAAGTCTTTGACCAGTGTGTGTTGCCAGTGATGACTTACGGATCAGAGACGTGGTCGCTCACTATGGGCCTTATCAGAAGGCTCAAGGTCACTCAGAGGGCGATGGAGAGAGCTATGCTTGGAGTTTCCCTGCGAGATCGAATCAGAAATGAGGAGATCCGCAGTAGAACCAAAGTCGCCGACATAGCTCTCCGGATAGCCAAGCTGAAGTGGCAGTGGGCAGGGCACATAGCTCGAAGAACCGATGGCCGTTGGGGCAGAAAGGTTCTGGAGTGGCGGCCACGTACCGGACGACGCAGCAGAGGTAGGCCCCCCGCAAGGTGGACCGACGATCTTGTCAAGATCGCGGGAGGAGGTTGGATGCGGGCGGCTCAAGACCGGTCTGTGTGGAGAACCTTGGGGGAGGCCTATGTCCAGCAGTGGACGTCGTTTGGCTGATATGATGATGGTTATGACTTGCGCAAATGGATTTCCAACTCACCAGCGCATTTGGAGGGCTTATCCGAGGATCATCAGCAAGATCCACATCTATTTGAGATTGTTGACAACCCCGCGTTAGCTGTTCTCGGCGTCCAGTACAGACCAGTCCAAGACATCTTTACGTATAACGTAGACTTGAAATTGCCTTGTTCTTGGACTTAAGGTCTCGTATTGTCTACTGTCGCCAGAACCTTTGATCCGAACGGTTGGATCTGTCCAGTTATATTTTGGGCAAAATGCTTCTTGTAGAAGCTTTGGACAGCAGGATTGACCTGGGACGAACCTCTACACGGTACTCTTGTTGAGCAATGGACCTCTTCCTGCCGTCAACGAGGTCTCCTTGCCTTGTCCCATCCTTCCTCCCGGGAAGTACAAGGCAACCCTTCACGGGTTTTGTGATGCCTCGGAACGTGGTCACGCGGCCGTGGTGTACTTGCACACAGTTAGTGCCTCAGGTCAGGTGAGGGTTTCCCTGATCATGGCGAAGAGCAAGGTTGCACCCCTTCCTACATCTTTGACCATCCCAAAATTGGAGCTCTCGGGAGCAGCCCTACTTGTACATTTATTGAACCACGTGTCTAACACTTTGGGTAAAAGCATTTGTATTAATGGGACTTACGCCTGGACCGACAGCCAAATTGTTCTTTGTTGGTTAAAGGCGTCTGTCCACACTTTGGAGGTATTTGTCGCTAATCGCGTTTCCCAAATCCAGAAATTCGAAGTCAAACTTGTTTGGAGACACGTGCCAGGAGAGCTCATCCCCGCTGATTGTGTCTTGCGCGGATGCTTGACGCCTAGTTTAATAGGCCATTCGCTGTGGTGGGGTCCGGAATGGTTGAGTCGACCAGAAATTGATTAGCCTTGAACGCCAGTCTTGAATTCTTCTAATTTGTCGGGTCTGCGAACACTCGCTCTTGAGAAGGTGGAATGCGCCTTCGACCCCGATTTCTTGTTGAAGCGCTACAGCTCCCTTGACAAGTTGTTAGGTGTTACTGCTTGGATAAAGCGTTTTGTTTTTTAACTTTAGGCACCCACAACAGAAACGACTGACACCGTTTCTCTTACCACAGGAACGACAGGAGTCCCTCACCTTTTGGATTCGTTCTGTGCAATTGGCGCATTTTGAGAAGGAGATTGCTATCCTTAAGTCAGGGAGATCGAAATAATCGGGAGCTGTATCTAAATTGAACCCCCTTTTGACAATACGTGTCTCTTGCGCGTTGGAGGGCGTCTCAAGAACGCCAACCTCCCTTACGGGGCACGTCACCCCCTTTTGTTACCCAAGGACGGTCATTTGGTACGTTTGTTGGTAACTGACCGTCACCTTAAAAATTCGCATGCTGGTTGTAATGCGCTGTTGGCCATTTTGCAACGCGAGTTTTGGATTTTGTCGGCCCGAAGAATTATTCGGAGTGCAGTCTTTAGCTGTATCCCTTGTTATAAGCTTAAGGCTTCTACCATGCAGCCCTTGATGGGAGACTTACCGGCAGATCGCGTAACAGAGAGCAGGACGTTTGACGGTATTGGCACGGTCTTCGCTCTGGTCCTTTTTTGGTGAAAACGTGTGACACTTCGAAACAGCAAGACTGTTAAGGCCTACTTGTGCGTTTTTGTTTGCCTCTCCACAAAGGCCGTTCATTTGGAACTGGTTTCCTCGCTTACGACCGAGGCGTTTGTAGCCACATTTGACAGATTTGTATCCCGCAGGGGGCTGCCTTCCTTGATCCGTTCTGATTGCGGCACTAACTTCAAGGGCACCTTTAATTATTTGAATGACTTTGTTAATTTCCTTGAAACCAACAAGGCTGATATAGGCAATAGGCCTGCCCGACGTGGGATAAATTGGTTGTTTTCCCCACCAAATTGTCCACACTGGGGTGGTATATTTGAGGCCGCTGTAAAATCGACCAAAACACATTTGCGCAGGACAATCGGTGAACCTATCCTTACATTTGAGGAACTCGCAACTGTGTTTTGTAAGATTGAGGCCGTTTTGAACTCTAGGCCGTTGTGCCCGATCTCCTCAGATCCGAATGATTTGGAGGCCCTTACACCGGGCCATTTTTTGATTGGTCTCCCACTTGTCGCCTTGCCTGAGTACCCCTATATTGATACGAGACCTGGTCGTCTCTCGCGTTTTGAATTGGTACGCCAGATTACTCAGAGCTTTTGGAAACGCTGGTATTTGAAATATTTGCACATACTCCAGCAACGCGTTAAGTGGACCGACAAGATCGATCCACCCAAGATTGGTGACCTCATTTTGATCAAGTAGGCTAACCTTCCGCCACTCAGATGGCGCAGGGGGGCGCATTCTTCGTTTGGTAACTGGGGCTGATGGAGAGCCGATTTGCTGAGGTCTTGGTGGACGGTTCGATGCTGAGGGGAGCGGTTGCAACGTTGTCACGTCTACCAACTGATTAGCGGACTTGTAGGCCGGTCCGGGGCGGGTGGATGTTTGAAATAGAAATATTATTTATGATCAGTCAAATCGATTATATCAGTTTAGTAACGTTTTGTTTAGTCTATTGTAAATTTTGACTATGGTAACACTATGAACTGTCAATCTTTCGTTCATGGTCTTTTCCGCGGTCCGCAAAAAAACAGCTCTCTCTCACGTCGCTCTGGAAGATTCCGTTTTGTGAGCGCGGTTTTATCTTGTATTTGTTTGTTAAACTACCGAAAACCCTAGTGAATTGCCGCTAATTGATCTGCCGGCATCGGTTTATTTGTGATAAAATTCGTAACATATTGAACATTGTAAAATTTGTGTGAATCCTTGCACGTGTTTGGTGCCCGAGGACTTCGTTGAAGAAAACCCTGATCATTGGTAACTATAACGATTTCGTCATTATTTTGGCCAAAATTATGAGTGTAATCTTATAGGTCCACTCAAGAACATCACCAGGAGATCTAAGATAAGTTGAAATATAATCGCTGTGCAATCACAGTATAAGTGTTTAGATCTTTGCCCTGGGCTAAAGTCTGGATGAATTAATAGCTTCCACTGACCTCTGCAAACCTTACCCAATTTTAGCCCAGACTCTAGACAGTTAGTGATTATTAATTTCAGATTTATTACGTTTATTTTTCGATACTAAATCGAGTACTTTTTATGACACCATATTATTGTTGCAATCTTTACAGTAAATCCAGTAAAGAAACAGTATTTAATTCATAAATATTTTGCACTAATCAAGTAAGGTATGTGGTATTTCAAAAACTGACACAACCATTTTCTGTAGGTAATAGGTACTATAATCATAATATACGTCGATATTTATTGACCGACAGTTGGAAGATTAAGATTTGACTTCAGTGTAGTATTAGAATTGTAGCGGCTGCTGACGCTACAAATTATATACAAGGCACGATATTGTGTAAGTGCGGCGCAGCAGTCGTCTCCACGCTCCCATACAGTTAGGTCGTAGATTTTTAGTATATTTATATTGTAACCTGGTACCAGCAAAAGTATATATTTTTTCTTTTGACATCTTTATTTTATCACTCTCACAACAACACATTTTGAGACCCCAACATTGGTGACCCTGACGTGATATTCCCACTTTATAAAAAAATAATGGCACAAATATTATTCAATTTAAAAATACTAATTGATGGTTCAAAACTGCAAGAAACAATAACATAAATACACATACTAATATAACATAATAATATAAGTTACCTATCTAGTTAATAAAAAACGCTAGCGCTCGACTCACGTCACATAAACATGTATCAAGTTACAGGAGCGCTAGTTCTAAGAATGCAAACTAAGTAAAAACACTGTAGCACTGTTACCTAATGAACTGAGTGAATATACGAATTGATTTTTATAACTACTGATTTAGACAGATAGATACGCTTTATTGTACACCAATATAACATTGTACAGTACAAATTTTGCAAAGTGATTTAAAACTACGATAATGTACAATCGGCGGCCTTATCGCCTAGGGCGATCTCTTCCAGGCAACCTTGGGATGGACAGGAATGATATAAGCAAAAATATGGAGCGGTGGTGAAATTGCTTATTATATATATATATAATAAGCAACTACTTTACTACTACATATAATACATATATACATAGGTATACAAAATAATAAAAAGCAGACAATACAGATACAGTGAATATGGATGATGTAGCAAGTAAAAGAAATTAAATCAGGTAGTGTATTTTGATCAAGGTTTTGAAAACGTTTAAGGATTTTGCTTTTCGAATCTCCAGTGGTAAAGCATTCCACAGACGCACAGCTTGAGCAGTGAAGGATTTTGAAAAGTAATTTGTGGAATGCTTTGGCATCTTCAGTGTTAGATCCTCAGACGACCTCAAGGACCGTGTGTCATGAACGAACACAAAACGTTCTTTAAGATAGCGGGGAGTACTAGAATTGAATAGAACATTGTATAATAATGTTAGAATGTGAGTATTCCTGCGATAACGAATTGGAAGCTACTTGAGTTTATTGCGAAAATCTGAAACGTGATCATATTTGCGCAGTCCAAATATAAATCGTATGCAGTAGTTTTGGAGACGCTCAAGTTTATCTAACTGCTCTTCAGTGAGATCAAGATAGCTGGCGTCAGCATAGTCAATAATGGGCAGAAGCAGAGATTGAGCAAGTGCAACTTTAGTGGCAGTCGGAAGGAAGTTGCGTAACCTACGCAACGAGCCTGCCGATGCAAATAATTTACGACTAATTTCTTGTAGTTGGGATCTCCAGGACATAGTTTCATCAATGTAAATGCCCAGGTTCTTTACAATATTGCGAAAAGGAATATCTTTTCCATCGAATCTGATTTACGGTAGGTCAACCCAGTTAATTTTTGATACCATTTTGGGCTGCCGATAATAATTAGTTGAGTTTTATCGGGGTTAACAACAAGTCCATGTCTCTTGGTCCATTCCCAGATACGTGCTAAGTCTGTGTTAATAGTAACACAGGCTTCTGCTAACTTAGCTATAGGAGCTTGCGTGTAAATCTGTAAATCATCTGCATAAAGGTGGTAGGATGAAAGTAATTGATTTGAGATGGAGTTTATAAATATGGCGAAGAGTAAAGGAGATAGCACGCCACCCTGCGGCACACTGGCATAAGTGTTAGACCACGAGGAAAGTGGGATCTCCACCTTGTCGTGGTGGGGGGGCTCAGTAACCGTGGATTGGTCACACGCGGTGAAGCTAAGAGGGATCCAGGAGGGGACGCTCCGCGTGGGCTTGACGGAGGCCTGCGCAGGATGCGTCCAAAGGGGCGGGTGCGAGGGACAGTTCTTCTGTCCCTCGCAGTCGGGTGCGGTCGCGGGAGGAGAGGCGTGTCGGTGTTGCGTTGCCGCGCGCCCTATCTCCCGCGACCGCAGAGGAAGAGGAGATGCGGTGTTGCGTTGCCGTCCTCCCTATCCTCTGCGGCCGCTGAGTGTTTTGGCGGCGGAGCCCAAAACCTTCATCCGCCGCCAAGGGGGTTTTGTTCGGGGCCCGCCTGACCATCTGGCGGGCCAATACCCGTCGGGGGTAGCGAGGAATGCTTCAGCGATACCCGACCCTCCGACACACGGGTACGTGAGGAACACGGGTTGGTTTTTAGTCAGTAAGAGTCTGACAGTCCCCTTCGTCCTTCCCCCAGGGCGGAGGGACTCCATGAGGATTTTCCAACCCGACACCAAAAAAAAAAAAAAAAAAGACCACGAGGAATAAGAGTCATCTATGTGTATACGTTGCCGGCAACCAAACAGGTAACTACGAAACCAGCTAATTGCCGATGGAGATACGTTAAGAGAGCGTAAAATGCCCAGTAGGATGTGAAAATCCACGTTATTAAAAGCGTTGCTAAAGTCGAGTAAAGTCAAAATCGTTAGATTTCCACAATCCATACCCAGCCGTATATCGTCAGTTACGTGGATCAGAGCAGTGACAGTACTGTGACCAGGGCGGAAACCAGATTGATAAGGATTTAGGAGCGCATTTTAACTAAAAAGGAAGTAAGCTGTGAGTGGACTAGGCGTTCAAGGACTTTCGACAGGAAGAGTAGTAAGGAAATGGGACGATAATCTGAGAAGTAACTGGGCTTGGGGTTCTTTGGTAAAGAAATTATAAGGGCATCTTTCTAGTCAGATGGAAAGATGCCACGCGCAATGGAAAAGTTAAGGATGTGACAAAGGACTGGAAGAATTTCATCTAAGATGAGAAGAATCATTTTACGGCTGATACTGTCACTACCGATCGCGTTACATCCGTAACTGCCAGTATGCTCTTCTTAACGTCACATAGGATAAATGGCGAGAAATAAAAAGGAGAATACTCGGGAGTTTGCAAAGATGAAAGATGTTGTAAAGTGGCTCTTTTCATATTACCATCAAAATTGGTAGAAGTAGAGAAATGAGTGTTGAGAGAATCTAGGTTAACATTGTTTGAGATGGACTGATGCCGCGTCTTACCAACTCCCAGAGTTTTAAGAAATTTCCAGACCTTTGCTGGATCACCGTTCTCAACGGATTTATGAATGTGTTGGCGTTGCGCGTTTCTACACACCTTGTTGCAGTGATTTCTGATTGAAATATACTTATCTTGGTTCAGAAGAGTAGGCCTGTGCTTCAATTTAGCTTTGGCAGCAGATTTTTTTGCCATAATCTTTTTGATGTTTTCTGTTAGCCAAGGTGCCAGTAAATGTTTCAGTTTGATGGCGCGGATTGGCGCATGGACATCTTATAATTTGATGAAGTTATTTGTAATAATTTGAACTTTAGAATCCATACACTCGGAAGAATACAATGGCTCCCAGTCTAACTTAGCGCTATTCGCACGCAATTTGTCATGGTCCATATCACTAAAGTTACGCTGTAACACAATCCTGGGCTTCGCTTTGGGAGTGCATATTTTGTAAGAAATATAAATGAGGTCATGATAGGAGAATGCATCTGCTGTACATTGTCCATGCTTGTGAATAAGATTAGGAGAAGATACTAGAATGAGGTTGAAAAAAGAAGGAGTACAGCTAGGAAAGTGGTGAGTAGCGTTTAGATTTAAAATTGACAAATTACAGGATTCCGAGACATGACGAAATGATGTAGCACGGGAGTCCTGTTTAAGGAGGCAGGTGTTAAAGTCTTCCATTATTATAGTGTGATCATAAGAAGGAGTTAAGATTTCCAGTAATTGTTCAAATGATGAAAAAAAATTACACGGTTAGAGGGCGAATAGTAAACACCCAACAAAACTTTTGTGCGGCGGAGTTCTACTTCCAGAAAAAGATATTCGCCAGCATCCGACAATGGCGGCTGCGGTGACATAGTGATAATCTGATATGGAATATGATGACGCAAGTATATGGCAACACCGCTACCATTGCCGGACGCGCGATCATTTCTAATAAGCTGGAAACCTGGAAGAGTATCAGACGTAGATGGGAGACAAGGTTTCAGCCATGACTCTGAAACTAGGATGGCATCCAAGTTTTGGCAGTCTAAATTAGCCAGCATATCTGGGAAATGAGCTGGAATACTCTGTGCATTTATATGGACTACATTAAAATTCTTGGGTATGTGGGAGAAAAGTGACTGAAGTATGTCACCCAGAGAGGGTACACTTTCAAAACTGTCATCCAGACTTGATGCAGAAAGAAAGATATCATTGCTATTTGTGTCTGAATCATCCATTCAATATTAAACTTTAAATAAATATAAATATATAAACCTATACGTAAAATTAAATATAAATTTAAAATATATAAGTACTATAATATCAACAAAACCGGAAAGCTCTTTCATAGTGTCCACCCGCTGGTTGCGCATGAGCGGATACTGTGAAACTAACAAATGTAAAAATTAAAGAAATGAAAATGAAGAGAAATAAATAAACAATTATTATTAAACTAATTGGTTTCTAAAAACACAAGTATTCACATTCGTGCAGTGCGAAACGGAACGTTATATTTGACAAATTGACAATGAAATTTGTGACAACTATGTTACTATATAGGAATTTAAACTTTCGTGGTCATTTAAACTTAGTTTAAATTGTTTTTCGGGATATATACCACGTACCTTTGTTTGGAGTAACCGATATTTCGGCACTGTTGCAAGCGCCATGTTCACGGATGTACTGATGGTATTGCGGGTGGATGAATGTTACGAGCAAGTATAACGGTCTACCCGCTTTCTTACTCGTTTTTTGCGTTCAACACCACTAGCACTGTTATCACTATCACATTGTACCCGATCACGACATACCACACTCACTACGTCAGCTCGCGGTTTGATTTTGTTCTTTTCACGGGTTTTACATAGACGTACCACTGGATGCCAGATACTCGACAGTTGAAATCCATCCTCTCTATTGAAATTCTTGAACCTTTTAATTTCAATAGCCTCCCTAACCATTCGAGGTATGTAGTGGCGTTCTGTCGAAAGTACCTGAGGGTTATGTAACTCAATCCAGTGGTCGGTACCCGAGTCCAAGAGGTGTTGAGCTATGGCCGACTTGTGTGGTTCATTATTTTTGACTGCCTTAATGTGTTCCTTTATTCGGCAAGAGATGGTGCGTTTGGTTTGTCCTATGTAGGAACTCCCACAACTGCAGTAAATTTTGTATACACCTGGCTTTTCTAAGGGAAGACTGTCTTTCGGCTTTCTTATATATTGCGACAGTTTCTTAAAAGGAGTGAAGATAGTTTTAACTGAAACCTTCTTAAGGATGTTGGCGACCTTATCTGTCACTCCTTTGACGTACGGTAAGTACGCTGGGTGTCGTTCAACCTTGTAGTCCGGGTGTTTCTGAGTATGTCTGGGTGGTCTAATTCGCCTACTGTACCCGTTCTTGTGTAGAACGTCGCTTATATGTGAAAGTTCTTTATTCAAATGTTCCTCGTCACACAAGCTGTATGCCCGGTCGGTAAGCGACAAGGTTGAACGACACCCAGCGTACTTACCGTACGTCAAAGGAGTGACAGATAAGGTCGCCAACATCCTTAAGAAGGTTTCAGTTAAAACTATCTTCACTCCTTTTAAGAAACTGTCGCAATATATAAGAACGCCGAAAGACAGTCTTCCCTTAGAAAAGCCAGGTGTATACAAAATTGACTGCAGTTGTGGGAGTTCCTACATAGGACAAACCAAACGCACCATCTCTTGCCGAATAAAGGAACACATTAAGGCAGTCAAAAATAATGAACCACACAAGTCGGCCATAGCTCAACACCTCTTGGACTCGGGTACCGACCACTGGATTGAGTTACATAACCCTCAGGTACTTTCGACAGAACGCCACTACATACCTCGAATGGTTAGGGAGGCTATTGAAATTAAAAAGTTCAAGAATTTCAATAGAGAGGATGGGTTTCAAGTGTCGAGTATCTGGCATCCAGTGGTACGTCTATGTAAAACCCGTGAAAAGAACAAAATCAAACCGCGAGCTGACGTAGTGAGTGTGGTATGTCGTGATCGGGTACAATGTGATAGTGATAACAGTGCTAGTGGTGTTGAACGCAAAAAACGAGTAAGAAAGCGGGTAGACCGTTATACTTGCTCGTAACATTCATCCACCCGCAATACCATCAGTACATCCGTGAACATGGCGCTTGCAACAGTGCCGAAATATCGGTTACTCCAAACAAAGGTACGTGGTATATATCCCGAAAAACAATTTAAACTAAACTATGTTACTATTTTGTCATTGTTTTATTTTTACCTACACAAAACATAAAAAATAACTATGCTATGAATTATGTGTTAAAGAGCCAAATGAAAGTAAATACACGTATATGTACATAAGGAACGAGCATGGTAGAAGCCTATTTTTTTCGTTGCAATCCTCCTGGCCTTTGTAGTGGTTGGTTTAGCAACCGGTTTATCCGCATCCGCGAGCTTCACCTTACTTAAGTCACCGGTGGAAGTGATGCAATAGCGCTTACCGTCGAGGCCCTGGATATGAATATATCCTTCTCTCGTCCAGCACTTCTCAACTCCAAACTTCGCCCGTGCAGCCAAGAAAGCTTCATGTCGCGAACGTATCATAAACTCGGACAGTGCGATACCCGTTCCTTTGAGTTTCGTTTTGGCGAACCAGATACTGTCACGCATCACAACCGATTCAAATTTGACCAGTATGGGCCTTGGCTTATCGTTGGAAGTTTTGCGACCCATCCTGTGACAGCGCCTGATGACATCAGCCACGAAGGTGTCAATGAGAAGACGTTGCTTGACGACATCCGCCACCAGCTGAGCTGTCTCCTCGTCTTTACGCTCTGCTACATCTTGTCGACCTCGCGTCCGACGATGTCAAGCTATTCCGAAAAGGACTTTAAGGTCTTCAGTACAAAGGTCTTAAATGACGAAAATTCATCTGCCAGACTCCGAGTAGTTTGTGGCGACTTTTTCTGCAGCTCCGCCTCAAAGCTAGCCATTCGCTCCTCAAAATATGACTGCATGTCATGGATTTTAGCAACATTGAATGTGTCCATAGTGTGTATTGTTTAAAATTTGTTAGTTTTTGGAGATAACGCTAAACCAGCAGGTATGTGCTATAAGCTTCAAATTTTATTGATTAAAATTTATTAAAAATAAAAATAAACTATTCATTTAAATTTTCCTCACAAGCAATTTTAAATTGAACTGGTTATCTCAACTACCCACAACCGAAAGACTGACAACCTCATTTAATAAAGTTTAGAACACGATAAACGATAATTACACAAATTCCGTTAACTTCTTTTGCTCTTCGTAAGCTGCTTGTAGAGAGCTGGTCGTACAAAGAAGCAAATATGTGCGTTTCACCGATTGTGCCAGCAATCATCTTATGCTGCTTGGGCCGTACTGAGGGATGACAGGGTGCGCTTTCCAACACTAAGCGGTATCCATCCTCGCCACCAAGTGTGATGAGCCGTTTCGACGCGTGCACTGTTCCATAGACTGCCACCGCCGGTCGCGTGTCAATCACCGTCCTCGGAGTATGCTGCGTCTTGTCGTCTTGGCGCGGAATGTTGCCTCGCCGCCAAGGTCAATACGCCTTACGCCTTATGCCTCGACGTACGCACTGTCCTGCAGAGTACCGCCGCTGACGTGTGCCGCTCCGGTATTCTCTTGCTGCCCATATTTCTGTGGTCGCGGTTATCGGCAGATCGTCGTGTACTTTGTTCCAAATTTGGGTCGCACGTGTTCTGACTCTGATATTCTCCGCAGTTAGGTCGTAAGCCCTTTTGGTCGTAGGGAAAAGGGCGAGTCGTCTCCCATGAGTTCAGGATGTCCCCGTGTCTAGTCTGCTTGGCTGCTCGCTGTTGCCACGCTGCACATGCGCTTGTTTGATTCAGCTGACCATGTGCGCGTGCGTGGATGCCGCGTTGCCAAAGCTGTGCCGAAGGTTGTATGTTTGTTTATCGGGGTCACCAATTTTGTGTATGCGTGTTCGTGTGTCATAGGTTGTGTGCCGGGAGATGATTTAAAGTCACAAGGCCGAAATACCAAAATGTTTATTTCGTTAAATCAACACAGTATTACAAAGTACGCGTAGATGTCGCGTGTGTCGGTAGTGCGCGTTACGGAACGACTGGCGTGACGAATTATGAGAACTTCACACTATACAATGCAATTGATGTGTCAGCACAGCCACTACATAATCTTACAAGTACTACTGTGCTGTAAATAGTATTGGTTACTTCTATTTTCGAATTTTAAACCTAATTGTTACTTCTTGTTGGGACGGTTACACATTGAATGAGCTCACACTGTGAGCAGAATGTGTAAAATTCGCGTAAGCCCAAGGAAATATCAAATGATTATGATGATTAAGTGCCTCTCCTAAGGCTCTCCGCACAGACCGATTTTGAGGCGACCACATGCAACCTCTTTTCAAGATCCCTACAAGATTTTTGAACTTGCGGGAAACCTATCGCTGCTAAGTGGTCCGGTCCACTTGTATGCACCATGCATGTCTGTGTATACTTACGTGCAAGTCCAACTTCAATACTCTCAACTTTGGTTATGGCAGATATGCTTATTTGTTTCTTTTTCCCAAATTGTTGTGTTTAAAATCCGTCACATAAGTATGTAAAGTCTGTGGTTATAATAAAATTGCGTTTAAAATTATTTCAAAACATATTTATGTCCTCTATAAACGGAACACTATTTTCAAAGCTATTAAAATATTGCCTGCAGTGAAAAAAGGGTTATTTGCGTAGAACAACCCTTTCACTGCCATATCATTTGTGCGACAATAACCCAATAGTTATCCAATATATGCATCCAATGATGCACACTACATGACTGTGTTGTAGTAGTTATTGCCTGCGGGACCACTTGAAAATACTATTAAAGTGAAACGTTACTTAGAACTTTAAATAAAACAGTTTTCCAGTTATCTATTTCATATTTAACAAAGTAACTCCTCATAACAACAGCTGTTACAGATCTTCGTGACAGGTGGCATCGACAGCTGTGGTAGTTGAACAACTGCCTTAAGCAAGCGTCGTTGATCGCAATCTGTGATCGCAACCGACAACGCTAAGATGATGATGTGCAATAGATGTACCTAACCCTCTTAGTGGAAATACATTTGTAACTCAAGATGCGACTTCATTTTATTGTTTTGGTTTTGATAAAAGAATCTAGATTTAAATAGTAATTAAAAATAATAATTTAATTATCAAAATTTCGATTTTGTATAATGTCTTCGAGAATCACCTATCCCTCTTCTGAGATTAGCCCGACATTCCCTAACAATGAAACACTGTGTCGAGCTTGATATAATTATATAATTATCTTCCAGACTTCCTGATTTTGCATATACATACATGACAATATAAAATTCCAGCTTATATAGGCCGTCAGAGAATCTTCACACCGCTAGTCAGAAAATGACGTCATATGATAAACTCCATCTATTTATTCAATTCTGTATTAACATGACGTCACTTTAAGACAACATCCTCTGTGTGTCTTGACCTAAACTAATATGACTCGACACAAGACTAATATGACACAAAAGTGCATGCACAGATTATACAGATTGCAATTGAGAAAAAACAACCAACATTTTCATTTTAAAATATTTAAGGAATTTTCACAGCACTAATAATCTTAATATATAAAATCCTTGCGTTACTGACTGACTGACAGACACGCTACAGCCGAAACTATTGGGCGCAGGAAGCTGAAATTTGGCATGTATGTTCCTTAGGGACCGTAGGGGTGCACTAAAAAAGGATTTCCCGAAATTCTCACGGGATCGGCCCAAACGGGTAAATTTAAAAAAATGCAGGCGTAGCTGCTGGCGTCCTCTAGTTACTTAATAATACCGTAGAGAAAATAATGCATCGTTAATATACATTGCATTCGCAACAGTTTAAATATTATAAATGTAAGGAAATAAACGCAGTATACGAATTAATCCCCCCTGTGGGATCTCCACCTTGTCGTGGTGGGGGGGCTAAGTAACCGTGGTTTGGACACCCACGGTGAAGCTAAGCGGGATCCCGGGAGTGGACGCTCCGCGTGGGCTTGGAGGGATGCCTGCGCAGGATGCGTCTAAGGGTGCGAGTACGGGGGACAGTTCTGTCTATCCCTCGTATTCGGGTGCGGTCGCGGGAGGGAGGCGTGTCGGTGTTGCGTTGCCACGCGCCCTATCTCCCGCGACCAAATGGGGGCGCACCATTCGATGCGTTGCGGTTGGGCCGCAGAGGAAGAGGAAATGCGGTGTTGTCAGGTTGCCGTCCTTCCTATCCGCTGGGGCCGATGGGTGTGTTGGTGGCGAAGCCCAACACCTTCATTCGCCGTCAAGGAGGTTGTGGCCTTCGGGCTATCCGCCGGGTCGCCAGGGTAGAATGCTAACGCGACCCCCTAGCGCCCCAAAATGGCGTGGAAGTATGCACTGTGGTTTTAGTGGGTATTACAGCCTTGCACTCCAGCCATTAAGTCCCACATACCCCCGCTTTTCACCCTGCGGGGGTATGCATACATGCATTTCCAAAGCGGAAAAAAAAAATATACGAAAAACAATGTAACAATGGATTCACCTATTCACAATTCCCCGAAATATACTCAATTACTTTATTAATATCCATATCCATTATTTTAATACCAGGTCAGATATTATGTTTAAAAATAACCAAAATGGACAATAAAACCATATCAAGCAAACATTAATTTATTGAGGACAAACTTTAACGTAAATTTATAGAGAAAATTTAAGCGAATTATTATGAAAAGGTTGCGATTTAATTTATCTTCATTCAACTTAATTTTAAGTTTCTATATTGCCGATATATTACTTAGCGGAAATTGGGTGCATAAGTAAATTGTAAAAATGGAGACTTACATTAAATATTTAATAGATAAAATTGAATGCCATGAGAAATAAAACTCCTATAATAGCTTGTGTTTTAAACAATGATTATTTAGCGCTATATAACAACTGTAAATAGGCCAGCACTTCTTTGTTTCTTATATATAAACAATTCTTATTACCAATATGGTCATGGGAAACAAATCGTACGCAATTCAGAATCACTGATTAGATGCTATAAATTATCCACATAACCTCACATTATAGGTGGACAACAGACGCTCCAGTATCTGATGAATTATGGCCCCTAACACAATTACCCAGCCATAATACATCTAAACGGCCAATAAATAAAGACAGCATTAATATAAAAGCAAATAAACATACATAATATTGTGGCTTATACATATTGTATGAGAGATTCATTCCGTCTAGTCGTTCAATGAAGACGCCAATTTCACACTGGAAGAGAATTCCAATTTACAAAATGGCAATATCAGAGCTCATATTGTACTGATATTGCATCGCAGTTAGATCAATGACACTAGAGTTGTCGATTACACGTTTTAAGCTATAAGCTTCACAACGGGGATAAATTGTTATTGAATTTATTTGTAGTACCTAGTTTATGTATGGTATATTATTATATTAGTGTATGGTAGGTTCAAGTAAATAGGTTGCCCCCTTTAATATTGGATCAGAAAAGTAAAAAAAAGTCAACAGCAGACACCACTTGGATGGCAGACCACTTGAATTTGTTATTTACCTCAGAGAACCACATTGCTATGTTAAGCACATCAAGCTTCTACCCATATTCGTATTTAAATTGAATTTCATACATTATTCTACCAGTCACATTCACACAAGAAAATAAAATGTTTGAGCTTTTTAAATGCATTTAGGTGTTAATATTGACACGCAGTAAGCAGCTAAAATATTTTAAAGACCTACCAAAACATCGTGTGTGATATTAGCGGTAATGCAAAAACTGTTGAAGCAATTACACACAGAGGTGCCGCATGCATTTTACATAAGCTCTCGTAACCAGCTGGAAAAATCTGATAAAAGCCAGCGATGTAGCACATGGCCGGGACTCGTGATGATACTACAAGTTTCCTTCTGAGAGGCGATTTATCACTAAAGTGGTGAGCTATAACTTAAATGTTACAGCGATTGGATGCAGGTTTCACCTGAATGATGCATGAGACGCGGCCACTGTCACACATGTGCGCGCCGCACACTCCGACTATACCAATATCACGCTATCTGTTATACGTCTAATTTAATACTTTGCAACATGTGCCAACTAACGCGGAAACACATAACTCGTAAATTACATGTCACGTACAAATGGAATGGTTATGCACGGATTATTGATACCCTTATGCCGTTGAGATGCACGACATTGGCTGTGATAAAAATTTGCGAGGAAGTGCTAACTACTCCATCAGTTCAACTCATAACTGTTGCTTCAAACGTCGAAAAATCCGTCCAAGTTCGACTACAAAGCTATTTGCGTTGCCTCTTATATTTTATAATAACGGAAAACTTAGACAAGACTATGCTTCTTAAAAGTTTATGCTCAAAGTTTGGATAACACTACATCCCTCGGTGCTTGGCACAACTCCAGAGGACATACCAGTCAAGACATCGTCGTTCTAAATAATTTTATTATTTCAAGACGGTAGTAAAAACATTAAGTGGTTCACGTGCTTCGTCAGTTTTTACTCGAATTTTCTTATGAGATTAAGAATTACAAATATTGTACACTACATTTCGAATTCGAACATAATTATTTGAATAGCAGCTAGTTGCTGGCATGAGTTACTATTTCACTCGAATATGATGTGCAATATTCAGCACAGCCATCAATGCTGTAAACGTGCCTTGTCTGTATAAAACCAGTCATGCGGTATCACTTGCTAGGATTAATTCTCGATTTCGTCGAAGTTTTGGCTTATGTATTATTCATATAAGTTTCAGGCGACAGTGACAGTGGCGGTGTCTGTACAATTTCTAGTGAACTTCTGAAAGGTTCTCGTTCCTCGTGTTCCTAAAATTGTGTCCGATTCTCGACACTCTCCTGCAGTTGTAGAATATAGTTTCAAAACGAGAGAAGTTTATTCTTGTATCGGAACACGGATACAGTATATCAGGCATTCCGCAAAATTTTTGCTAAATGTAAAAGCATGTATTTCCATGGAAATGAACCCAAAATATACTTTTATAAAATATGTAGTGTACCGACACTTATTGCACCTAAAATATATTTTTACAAGCATCTTAATCCAACTGTTTCCTACAAATGTCAAACGGCGGTATAGTTCTATAATCATGAAAGAAAAATAACCCCAACTAACCCACCGAGATCTTATTCTTCTTTCTTGGGAAACGTCGCAGCCATGACATCATTTATTAATATAAATAGTTTGCTAGTTCGGTCCAAGAAAGGAAAAGGCGTACTAGAAACAAAAGTGAATAATTTTATTCACCTAATTTTGTTCAAATGTATTCGACGATAAGGATAGTATCACTAATCAAGACTAAAGCTAAAGGAGTTTGGGCTTCTGTTTAGCTACATTATGTTAATAAACAACTATCTCCAAAACAATTCTTAGAGCTTATAGGGTAGGAATGATCAATTGGGTCGTTCCAAAGTTGTCGCTTAGAGTGCACTTCGCAATTGAATTTGCATACTGCGATAACAATTCCAATATCTTCTGGGGATAGAAGTGTATACTATATCGGACATGCGTATGCTTTATTTTATTCGTGTCATGGTTCATGTATCTGTAAGACTATTTATACGTCGTTATATATTTTTTTCTTCTGTTTTGAAGGGCTGTAGTATTTTCGTGAATGTTCGGTTGTTTTAATGAGCCATTTTAAGAAATGCTAGCCTTGTCTAAAAATCATTTAAAAAAGTATTATCAGTAGACGTGCAACAGTTGACATAAATGTTCATCAGTCGTATTATAATATATGTAACGTACAATTGTAAACTAAATTTAAATGCCGGAGTTTTACACTAACATTAATTATGTATGTACAGTCAACAGCAAAAGTAGATGATCAAAATCAGAAATTCAATACTAATGAACGGAGTTCGCGTCAGAACTATGTGGCGTGGAAGTGATTCAAAAGTATGTGATTGTAAATTATACCAATCATTTACTACTAGTACAGCTGCCATATATTCGTGATCAGGAAAATTCATCAATATTGTATAAATTCAAATTTATATATTGTACGTGACATCCGAATTACAGATTGACATTAAAGAGTGTCGATACTTGGATTTTTGCACTATTCCAAGAACTCTTGCTAACAGAAAAAAAGTAAAAACTTTTAATACCCTTAATTTGAAGAAGACTAGTCTAAGAAGAAGAAGATCTTTGGGGCAATTCTGTAGTGATTACGAAATCTATAATCAACACAGTAGCACCGGAACTGGCAATGATTTTCAATAGATGCATTGACTGTGGTGTGTTTCCTGATCAAATGAAAAGTAGTAAAGTAATTCCGTTATTTAAATCAGGTAGCACATCTGACCCCACAAATTATAGGCCAATATCTGTGCTACCCACGTTTAGTAAAATTTTTGAAAAATTAATTCTAGGTCAGCTTCAAATTCATTTTAATAACAATAAGCTGTTACATGAAAAACAATTTGGTTTTACTAGGGGTCGCTCAACTACCGATGCTGGAGTTGAGCTTTTAGATAGTATTTTTGATGCCTGGGAGGAGTCGCATGATGCTCTGGGAGTCTTTTGTGACTTATCTAAGGCTTTTGATTGCGTGTTTCATGAAACATTGATCAGGAAATTACATTACTATGGAGTTAAGAACACTGCTTTGGATCTCCTAACATCATATTTGAGTAATAGGATACAGAGAGTTGAGGTAAATGGAAAAGTTTCTATGGGTTCAGTGGTCACAATGGGAGTGCCGCAAGGTTCAATTCTTGGTCCATTCTTTTTCCTTGTATATATTAATGATTTGCCATACATTATGCAAAATAATGAAGAGATAGTGTTATTTGCTGATGATACATCACTTATTTTTAAACTAAGACGACAACAATCAAATAATGACGATGTAAATAACGCTCTCTCTAAAGTAGTTAAATGGTTTACGGCTAACAATTTACTGTTAAATGAAAGAAAAACAAAATGTATACGATTTTCAAGACCGAATGTAAAACAAGTTAAATCTACCATATGTTTGAATGGAGAATAGTTGGATCTTACAGATAACACCGTATTCTTAGGCATAACCTTAGATTCTAAGCTACAGTGGGGCCCACATATAGGTCAGTTGTCGAATAGACTTAGCTCTGCAGCATACGCGGTTTACAAAATTCGTCAGTTAACTGATATAGATACGGCCAGATTAGTATATTTTAGTTATTTCTACAGCATAATGTCATATGACATTTTATTATAGGGCAACGCAGCTGACATTCAAACTGTGTTTGTACTGCAGAAGCGGGCTATTCGTGCAATCTACAATCTTGGTTCAAGGCATTCACTGAGGGAAAAATTTAAAGAAATTAAGATAATGACTGTCGCATCTCAATACATTTATGAGAACTTGTTATATGTCAGGAAAAATATAAATATGTTTTCTAAATTCAGCGACATTCATAATTTAAACACACGAAATAAAAACAAACTTGTTCTACCTTCAACTAGACTACAAAAAATAAGTAACTCATTCAAGTGTCAAAGCATACGTTTTTACAACAAAATTCCAGGCAATATTCAGGAACTAAGTATTAATAAATTCAAAGTATTTATTAAACAGAGCTTGTGTTCAAAAGCTTATTACACAGTTAAAGATTATTTAGCAGACAAAAATGCCTGGAATTGAGTTTAAAAATTATGAATTTTGACATTTTGAAATTAGTGACATGATATTTTTATTTACATTTGTAATACTTATATTTTTACATTTTGACATTTTTAATTTGACATTTGTAATACTTATATTTTTACATTTTGACATTTTTAATTTGACATTTGTAATTTTATTTATTTTGTTTTGACATTGTTTGATTTGACATTGTTATTTTATTTATTTTCTTTTGACATTTAAAATTACTTAAGTGATATATTATTATTCATAAATTGACATTCAATAATATTTTCTGACATTTAATAATATTTTCTGACATTTTAAATATATGACATTTTATTGTTTAAATTTTTATTATTTTTACTTATTGTTTGCAACATGTATTTTACTGTGTGTTAGCATGTAAAGTTGTGAGTACGATGTGGGCATTATTAAACAT
This sequence comes from Euclidia mi, assembly GCA_944739405.2. Taxonomy (NCBI): domain Eukaryota; kingdom Metazoa; phylum Arthropoda; class Insecta; order Lepidoptera; family Erebidae; genus Euclidia; species Euclidia mi. Next base: position 39,281,755 of record OX123186.2, on the reverse strand, counting down.
ATAAACAAATAGTTGTGGCAACCTGTCTGATGGCTTAGGATGACATGCTTATGCGTACACCTTCTGATGGCGTGGAGGCATAGTGATACAGATCGTGCTGGCTCCCTCAATTAAGGTTGAGCCGTACGATTGCTGTTGAATGCGGGCCATCAGTGGGCCGAGTCAGTCAAAAGCGTCAGATAATTTCCTGCATTGTACTTGCATACTAAACCCTTTTTTGTCTGGACTTTAAAAGATGAAGAAAAGACTAAAGAAATTGAAGTGACAAAAAAACAATAACTCTGAGTTTGTTTCGGCCTTTCTTCTCAAGAAGTCATTTAGCTAGCAAAAGCCGGCTTCATCTAGAATAGGGTTTTGACATGAATAAGTGTTGTAAACAACCAAAATGCAGAAATAAATATGTCTTTATGTCTTTATGTCAGTGTGACAAAAGCGAGAAGTCAATATAAATAATGCCCTAAAGATAAAATTATCAATCTACCTTCCGGTTTTTATACATACCTATATAAAAAGTATTTATTTGTCACAGACACACAAAAAAGTATAACATAAAAAAAAGAAACAAAACGCAAGGCATAGCATTAGTCTGTGACAGATAGGTACACTGTATACTGTGACAGATATATTGTAGCCGACTAGGCAAAAGCAATCATTGAGTTATAATTTTGTATCGCATCAGCTACTTTTGAACATTGGCATAAATGCACAAACATGCAAAGGTAATAAATAATATTTATTGAATTATCGTTTTGTATCACATCAGTTACTTTTAAACATTTGACAGAAGTTATGAAAGATGAAATTTTGCATAATTATATTAAATATACAAAAACTGCCTCTGTGGTCCAATGACTGCCTCCGTGGTTCAGTTGATAACGTATGCGTCTGTTGATCGGAGGTCTCGGGTTTGATTCCCGGGTCGGGCAAAAGTGTTATTGGGTTTTTCTAAATCTCAGTAGCAGCACGGAGTCTGGTGATGTGCCCAGGAGCGGTAATAGGCTCGAATCTACTACGTGGGATCTAAAAATTCATGTCGAAATGTGAGTGTAATATTACACCTCTGCCTACCCCTTCGGGGATAAAGTCGTGAGTGTATTAAAAAGAATATATTAAATATGCAATTTTTTATCAAATTCAGTGGTTTTTCCGTAAAACATAACAAATTAAATTACTGGGGTAATTAAAAAATAAATTTGGATAAATAATTTGCCTCATGATTTCATGGCCTCAGTTTTATATATTATTTGATTTTAACTGTTGACTAGTTTTGAACATGTTTTCACTTCTTAGTTCTGATGTGAATTGAGTTTATAACTTTTGGAGTCAAAACTGATCACGAATATATGGCAGCTGTACTAGCAGTAAATTATTGGTATAATTTACAATCACATACTTTTGATTCACTTTGACGCCACACAGTTCTGACGCGAAATCCGTTCATTAGTATTGAATTTCTGATTTTGATCATCTACTTTTGCTGTTGACTGTACTAGTTGATCCGGTGAACTTTGTACCGCCATATACATATGTATTATATATATAAACCTTCCTCTTGAATCATTCTATCTACTAAAAAAAAACCGCATTAAAATCCGTTGCGTAGTGTTAAAGATTTAAGCATACATAGGGACAGACAGACAGAAGACATGCTTTGTTTTATACTATGTAGTGATACGACATGTACTAAAAATTTAAAAGTGTTTTATACTATAACTTACGAACGAGTAAGTCGAGATTTCTTGCATTTTACTTTATAGGCACTACTATATCCATATCATATCTTCTTTTGGCGTACGGTACCTATACATTGGTGTAGTAAAGCGACTGTTTCAGAAAACAGCACTTAGATCTGTGACCGCTTATTGTGGAATCTACATCATAGCACATTCACAAGCATAATTATGTAACTTCTTGTCGCAGCACAAGAATCGCTAGGCCATGGCAAAGGCTCTCGATAAGACAACGCGAAAACTAAAGGTAAGCTTTGTTTCGCGGATAATATGATGGCGTATGTATTCAAATATTTAAAATAAGCGGCATATCCAATTATTTATTTTTCTCAGTCTATGGGATAAGCAATTTTGGAAGGGTGTATGTATTACATATATCCTTCCCAAATTGCCAAAATGCCAAATGTTAGCTATATTTATGTAGCTAATATTTTACCAGATTTTTCCGATAAACAAGACCGCCAATTGAATTTCATATGCTGAAGGTTAAAATTTAAAAAATAATTTGATACCACTTTGACAATACTGATAAAAATTTTTGAACAATAAATCTTGCTTTTTATTACGCTATCGTTCTTTTAAATGGGTCTTAAATTCTAATCCATTTACAATAAACGGGCGCGCTTGTAATTACACATATGTAAATATACAGGGTGTCACAAGACCCATCACCAAGCCGAAGTCTACTCGTTGTGGACATCATGGCAAGTCATACTAACCAAAAATAATAACTGGGAAACGATTTTTTTTTAATTTTCACATTTTTTACACCGCAATTATAAGCGCACGCGTGCAATGCTCGAAATACCTACTTATCCATGGGGTCATAGGGCATCTAAAGAGCATATTGGCGGGGCAATTGCATTGATTTTGTACCTAATTTTGCAGTCGGCCTGTGGTGGCTCAGGATACAGACAGTGATTGACCAATTAAGAAGTGAAATGGAGTGGGGCAGAGAATGAATGAGACGGGCTGGAAGAGAGGCACCTAAGACCTAGAAAGTGAGAAGGACTATATGGGGATAATGCCTCATGTGTGCGGTGTGCCAAGCGTTAGACCTGCCTAAGGTGCCGCTGCCCGTTGACTGTGTCTCACCATAACCCACCATAGTGTTGATGCTATGGGGGAATGAAGTGAATATGATGCCTTGTTCTGCTGCACTGCCACTGATTAAGCTCTGATTCCTTGCTAGAAACCTGTAACAACATTTGACGGTACTTCAAGTGAAGCCATTGCCTGTATGTGCATGTGTATGTGAAGCTGAAAGTCTGATACTGAATAGTCTGAAAATGAATGTCTGAATAGTCTGAAAGTGTGAATGTATGTGAACAGGTTCCTCGGCAGCTGATGAATCCATTTAGTAATGCTAAATAAGATTATTTCGTCAAGTCGGTAACCGATCCAGATGTACATCATAAACTGCAAAGCAAACATGAATACATATGCATGACTGAACTAATTGACTACCACGCCCCCTTTGCCGATCGTGACTATATGGGACTAGTAGCAACTGTGAAGAAGCATGGAAAGGGTTCTGTGAAAAGTGAAGAAAATAAGTTTGCAAATTAATGTGATGATTGTTTGTTATATTGTAATCGCGGGTTAGCGAGCCTGCTGTTCACGCGAATGCGAGCACCAGCCTAATAATGAAATGAATTAAATTAAATTAATCTGAAGTAAATATTCAATAGAAAATGAATTTAACTGTGGTATTTGTTACTGATTTTAATTTGTTGAAAATAGTTCTGTTTTTAATGAAATGAAGTTGTTTGAAGCTGAATTACAAATGTGTTTTAATTTAACAATTGTGTATGAACTGCATTATGTATGCAGTTATGCCTTTTTATTTGTGAAGTTGTAAATTAATTAAGTCTGTGTATAATTCTAATTGTTATTTCTGAGATTCTGAAAGTTCTAAATAATTGTCTGATTGTGTGTAACACTTGGTTAAAGTTTCTGTAATTCTAAAATTCTGATTCTGAAAGATCTGAATTGTTGTCAGAATGAATTGTTTTCTATGTTAACAAAAAACAATTCTTTGTCTGTTGGTCTGACCGACTTAATTAAGTGATTGTTTAAGTGGTTCATATAACCAATTCCTGAAACTTGATAAGTGTTTTAGGAATTCTGAAATTCTGATTAAAGTTCTGATTTAAATCGTTTTCCTATGTGAAGAAAAACAATTCTGTCTGTTTGTCTGACCGACTTAAACACTGGTGATTGTTTAAGTGATGTGGTTCATATAACCATTCCCTAACACTCGATTAGTGCATCTAGAAATTCTGAATTGTAAGTGTATGAATTTTTTGAATGTGTGTATGACTGACTGATTTTGTATTTGTGGTTCTGAGATGGTTCTTGAAGAGAAAAGGCACGTTTACAGCATTGATGGCTGTGCTGAATATTGTACATCATATTCGAATGAAATAGTAACTCATGCCAGCAACTAGCTGCCTCTCAAATATGTTCGAATTCAAAATGTGGTGTACAATATTTGTAAACCTATAAATAAGAAAATTAGAGTAAAAACTGGCAAAGCACGCGAACCACTAAATATTTTTACTAACGTCATGAAATAATAAAATAATTTAGAACGACGATGTCCTGACTGGTATGTCCTCTGGAGTCGTGCCAAGCACAGAGGGATGCAGTGTTATGCAAGCTTCGAGCATAAACTTTTAAGAAGCATACTCTCGTCTAAGTTTTCCGTTATTATAAAATATAAGAGGTGACGCAAATAGCTTTGTAGTAGAACTTGGACGGATTTTTCGACGTTTGAAGCAACGGTTATGGATTGAACTGATATGGTAGTGAGCGCTTGCTAGCAAATTTTAATCACCGCAAATGTCGTGCGTCTCAACGGCGACCCATAGGCCGCGGCGTATGGGTATCGATGTGTGTGTGCCGTGCATAACCATTCCATTTGCACGTGACATGTATCGCATAAGTTATGTGTTTCCACGTTAGTTGGCATATGTTGCAGCGTATTAAATTAGACGTTTCACAGATATCGTGATATTGGTACTGTTGGAGTGTGTGGCACGCATATGTGTGACAGTGGCCGCGTCTCATGCATAATTCAGGCGAAACCTGCATCCAATCGCTCTTACATTTAGGTTATAGCTCAGCGATTTAGTGATAAATAGCCTCTCAGAAGGAAACTTGTAGTATCATCACGAGTCCCGGCCATGTGCTATTGCTACTTTTATCAGATTTTTCCAGCTGGGTACGAGAGCTCACGTAAAATGCATGCGGCACCTCCGTATGTAATTGCTATAACAGTTTTAGCATTACCGCTAATATCACACACGATGTTCTGGTAGGTATGTCTTTAAAATATTTTAGCTGCTTACTACGTGACAATATTAACACCTAAATGCATTTAAAAAGCTCAAACATTTTATTTCATGAAAAACAATGTACCGGGACGATTAAATTTTAAGCTACGATCGAAGTGGCAGCTGGGCTGCTCCCAGCTGCCACTTCGATCGTAGCTATATAGTATTCAACGTAAAAATGTTACGAAAATAGAAGTTTAGTGTTATTTGAATGATTTGATCTGCTTTCTTTTATAAGGTGATATCTTAACTTGGATTTATAGGTAGGTACACTGCACGGATGGCAAAGTGGTGGAAAAGGTTGCAAATTTGTTCGGCATTGCGACTAGTGTTCTAGGCTTGATGCCAACACGGCACTATACATTGATTTTGATTTGTGATACACAAATTCTTGTTTCGAGTTTAGGTGTACTTTGAGTCCATTGGTGGAAGATAAATTTAAAACGTGTGCCATATTCATGGTGTTATCTATCTGTTTAATTTAACCGGTATATATATAGGACAATCTGGTGAAAATCAACAATTATATAACTCAAAACACTGATTTACTAGCTTAATTGATTGGAAAATATTGGTCAGCTAATGCATGTTTTTTAAATAAATGGGAGCCAGTAAACAGTGCCATTTGTTTGAAGAGTGTAATACGTACAACATATTTTAAATTTATATAATTGTTGGTTTAATCTGATCACCCGATTGCAAACCCTGTGTAGCATAGAGCTTTACGACGGTGTGAACCTTATTTCAACAACCAGGCTTTCAACGTGTCAACTCGCAGCAGACTGCAACCCAATTTATTATTATATAGAGATTAAAATATTTCTTGATTCATTTCCTCAGTCGAGCGGGTGACGAAATATAAGTCACCAATGGCAACTTACAGAAGAGCAGTTTGAAGTTTTTTAATTATATCAATTATATAATGCGGGAGATGTCATTTTTTAATAAATAATTAATTACTAATGTTAAGTACAACTAGTACAACTAACTAGAATACAAAACGTACCAACATAAAAACTATATAAGCATACTTTTCGTTAACAATCTATTAGCTTGTATAATTTTTCACGATATTACTAAATACTTCTATAGCATTTTCGTAGCACTAAGGTAAAGGCTCCTTATACCGAGGTATTTCGTGACTTTTGGAAGCAACCAGGAAAAATAAGCATTTGTAAATATTTTAGCCCATGTAAAAATATTATTTCAGCTAAAATGGACATTAAATTTTGTATAACTTCTATTATTATGTGACTTTTCAAAAGATTTATTCATGAAAAAAATAGTTTTATAGCGAAGTCGATTTTCCCTACTTCCGAGGTATTTTCAGGCTTGAAACCTAAAACCGCGGTAGTCGGTTCCTAATTCCGAGGTAGAATAAAAAGGAGTTAATTGGTTCCGTACAGCAATTTTATAAGTTAAATAATAATAGTAAAATAGAAGTGCTATTTCTTAAAAATATGCTCTTACTCTAGTCATAAAGGAGTTTTTAAATAAAATAATAAATGTTTAAAAAAGTTTGATTAAATTTCAAGTAGATAGTTTACTTATTCGAAATTATTAATAACACACATCGACTCGTCCGTAGAACAAAGTCCGATCTGCATGGATCGCAATTTTCAGTAGAGACTGTCGAAGTTCTTGACTTGTGTAACTCTTTATAAATCTTATAACGATAGACTTAAAATTAAGATTTTTTGGTATATTACTATAACAGCCCAGTCTAATTAAATGCTCTATAGTGTATATTTCTAGTCCTTTTATTGTACGAGATAGTGGGTTACATATCGACCTAGGACGTTTTATGGTGGAAAAGCGAGAGTCCGTGGTGAACATAGTGCGTTGTATTGCGGAAACGTTCGATTTAAAAGACGTTCTATGTCAACAAAGATTGATTTTTGTTGGAATTTTTCATCCCTCTTTTCTTTGTGATCCGTCCTTTGTGAATAATATAAAACATAAAATTAAATCCAATGTAATTTTTTTTATAGGAATGTCTTAAAATAGTTGACAGAACTTTAGGTGGCAAAGATTAGACTTCTTGCATGCATGAGTAATTATAATTTTACTAACTAGACATGTCGTGTAATAGTCGGAGTAATTAAATTTACTAATTTAAAAAAAAACAAACTGTGTACGTATGTACTTATATTTATTTAACTTTACGTTTATTCGTATATACTTATTTAAAAGTCATCAATTTGTATGTATATTATAGAACAATTAATAGCCAGTAAATGACAAATTGTATCACAAAATTGCAACTACGTACCTATCTACACTGGAGCACGGGTTTCACGAGCACTCACAAGGTTATTTAATAAGGACCTACTTAATATAAAATTAAATTATGACCTCAAACATCTTTATCATCACCTAAACCTAAAGACATCCACTGCTGGACATGGCCTCCCCAAAGGCTGTCCACACAACACCAATCATGTGCCGCCTGAATTCCACCGCTTCCTGCGATCTTAACCCAATATCTTCTTCTTTATAATATTATACACGGTGGAAAAAGACCCATCACCAAGCCGAAGTCTACTCGTTTTACACATTTTGCTAAGTCATATTTAGCAAAACAATACCACGGAAACGATTTTTTTACTAGACACATTTTATAAGCTGCTATGTAAAGTACGCGCGTGCAATTCTCGAGATACTTACCTATACAAGGAAAGGTATCCTATAAAGAACAAACTGGCGCGTGAAATGAATGGATTTTGTACCTAATTAAAAATTGTATGGTAACTTTGAGCCTCAATATCTCCTGAAGCAGTAATTTCCAAGGTATGGTGCCGAAAGTAAAGAATTTTCGTAAAGGGTCTTTTTACACCTCGTATAAGAATAACAACCATCTTACATCGTTTTTACTTAGACGTGGTGGACAATATTAACTAAATAATAATAAAATACAACTAAAAATTAACAAAATTGAAAATCGAGTACTCATACTCATTTTAGTACTTAGCTAAACTATCCTATCGAATTTTATTAGTCTACTAAGCAGAGCCTGGGTTCTAAGGCATAAAGTCGTGGCTGCCACCCGGATAACGTTGAGACCATTATAATGACACACTTCAGTACTTACTCTACATAAATAATTTAAGCAGCACATGACCATTAAGGTCTTAATATATTTGAAACACACTTTTCATTGCATCATCTATAATGATCTTGTGCCTGTCAAGCCGGCTCCGCCTGCCCTTCCTCTAGAATTATACTTTTATCCTGTCTCACCCATGCATACATAACTCATCTATGCAGTCTAGCAACAACATAATAATATAACCCAAAATGAGTTAAATAGCATCAGCAGGAACATAGTTTGGCATACTTCAATTTTCTCGCAGTGACTATTGCTGGCAGCTGTAGTAAATGGCAGACTACTTAATTAAAAGTATGTCTTAATATTTTGTATTATTAGGGTATAATATAATATCGCATGTCGAATGAGCATGTATATATTTACAAAAATACTACATTTATCCATTTTCCAGTAACCATAATACAAATTCTGCTTATTTTGGAATTAGATGATGTTGTGTGTATGTGGTAGAGTATTTTTATCATTATTTATTAGTACGAAACAGCATGGGTGTTAGTACTTAAACTAACTGGGGTAGACCCGTGGTTACACTTCTTACTGTTTGAGCTGTATTAACGATGAATTTGAAAGACTTAATGGATTTCCAAAGAAAATTAACTAGGTTGATTACTGTAGACACCTTCGGTAGACTAAATAGACTATTCAGTATTTGAGGTATTACAGATTCCTTTCTTTTCTTTGTCCCATCACGTTTGTATAGAATTTCTTACCATAATATATCAAATTCACGACTGGTTTCTTTGTACCAGGAGGCAAAGACGATTCAAGCCCGTTTATCCTTCACTCGTTACTAAAATATAAAAATTATTTTGCACAAATAATTTTAATAAATTATTTTAAGACGTTCTTTCAAACAATAACTATTGAAATAAATTTAACTTATTTCTAATAAAAAATCTTAATAATTAAAGATTTTTTCAATTGAACAAAGTCCTAACTGATTCAACATTTTGAGTAACAACGTCCCATCTTAACATTGAACCCACAAATTGTTTCACAGACTCCGGCGTAAACCGTCCTTTTTTAACTTCAGACGCTTAAAACTTCAATAATGTTCGTAAAAAAACGTCTTAATATTCCATAAGACCTCTGCTTTTCTTAGCTCAATATTGCATAAAAATCGATTACTCTGTGAATACTAATTACGGTAATCGTCTTTTTGCGCCAGAGTTGCGTTTCTGAACAACTCCATCGAAAAACATTCTAAATAATCATCGATCGCTATTAACTATGAACTGAGTTAAAAAGTAATAAATACAATAATCTGTGTTAATTAAGGAACTTAAAGTTGTATATAGTGAAGTAATACTTGTAAAACATCGTCACTTACCAGAATTGAAACATTGATTTGCAAACGCGGTATGTAAGTTTGAAAACGCCGAACAAAGATCAGGTTCTTCTGCATCTACTTGAATCATATTTAGTATTTTCCGTTATCCTGATATCTTTAAAAGTATTATTTTTAATGAATATATTAAATTTTCTTAAATATCATGTAAATTAAGCATAGAACACGAAAACGCCCCAATTTTCTTCTTCTTCCAATGAATAACGGCCGGACTGATGATCGATCGCTTAGCTCGCACCACCCATACTCCCCGTGCGCCGTCCCTTGTATACATCGTGCGTTGTTGTGCGGAACAAATATCAGATGAGACGTTATTCGATTCTATATCTCCGAAAGTAGATAAGATACGAAAATTCTAAAAACACAGTTTTGTAGAGTTCTTATTCCTTATCCCATTTAGCTATTTATCGCGATTTTGGTCTATAATCACATGGAACTCTATTCTACGGATAGGTCGACATATTCGTTCATATAAAATTTGAATATATCTTAGTAGGTAGGTATCAAGAAAATCCAAAATGCGGCTAAGCGCAAACGCTAAATTGTAGCGCGGCGGCCGGCGCGTGTATAAGTGATTCCGATATGACGCGAAAGTTTTGGTCTAAGGAACCCTAAAATACTATTTGTGGTTGCCATACCTCAGTATAAGGCTCTATGGAGATCCTTATACGGAGGCATACCCTTGGTATTTGGAGCTCATAGAGCCTAACACCGAGGTATACAAAAATCCTACCTCGGAATTAGGAGAAATTCCTGTAATTTGTAATCCTAATTCCGACCCATAAACATTCGGCCGAATAAATAACTTATTCAATTCTTACTGGTACCAACATTTCTGTGATTGAAAAGTGTTAATATCAGTCAAAATCTGTACAATATAATTACATTTTATTAGACTAAAGAGCCAATTCTTATTTAGGCCTTTCAAAGAAAATGTTCTTTTCTGGATCATGTTTGACAAGATTTAATAAGATTTCTATCCAATAAAACATACCACGGAATTAGGCTTTTACTTCGAAAGAATATTAATAATTTTAAATGAACAAACGCCTCATTAAAAAAAAATTGTATTAAAAGTAATAAGCAAGTAAATACGATGTAGTGTTTCTCCTATTACCGATGGTACCTCCGAATTAGGAACAACGCTTAAAAAACGTACCCTAGCTACGTGGTATTTTGTTTTATATTTTTAGATACTAAATCAATTTAAAACATAAATTATCTTGATAATTATGGCAAGTAAAATAACACAAAATACTGACAAATTGCTTACCTTCAGTACCTTATGTTAAAATCACAACAAAAACTTACGTTAAAAAAATGAGCTCACTTACCTAACAGGATCCGTGTTTGTATGAAAAAACCACTCGCGTCGACACCGTGGCAGAGACTGATTGATTTTAGCTAGTTGCTCCGGGGTTACACTTACAAACTCCACGTATGTGAGCAAGTTTGAAACATGGAATGAGTGAATCCTGTTTTTAAGTAGTTACATAATAATATTCAAAAGATAAGAGCGAAACCAAAAATACCTCGGAATTAGGAGCCGATTTTGACTACCTCGGTATTAGGAGCCTTTACCTTAGATATCACTTTAGGCAAATATTGAAGAAGCATTGAAAGCTTTAAAACATTCAAAATATGTTGTTCGTATTACATTCTTCAAACAAATGGCACTGTTTACTGACTTCGCATTTATTTAAAAAACATGCATTAGCTGACCAATATTTTGCAATCAATTGATCGTACATATGAACAATTCCGCTAATGCATGGAATTACATCACGAGTGCTATGAAAGGGTCGCCAAAGTGCTTGAATTCTCTTGGCCTATGACGTGATTCGCATTCTACTCCGTAGGGAATTCTAGGCAATGAGTCTCTACACTCGGACTGCACTCCTAGTACGCTCAAGGAAATTAGCCAAAATATTTTGTGCATCCTCAGCTCTTTCATTTGGCTCGCAATCCCGAACTTTAGCGCAAGATGGTCCAAGTTTAATTTATGTTCTCGTCTTAAAGAAATTAAATTGTTATTCAAGATTGTTACTGTTGTACTGGGACTTGTGGTATGCAATTTTAATTGCATTTTGATACAGACCTGTTTCTGGAAGCTTTTTAAGGGCGGGTGTTTTTACTATTTTTCTATTACTTAAGCACTAGAATGAGACTCGACTGAGTCGTCAGTCAAACTGTTTAACACAGTTTTGTGGACCTTTGATCAGTAATATGGAAATAAATATTGTATTCTTTGTTTATTAATTGAAATAAACAATAATAATAATAAGGTCTTTTAGTCAAAACAAAATACCAGATAATAATTACAAAGTCACGTAAATCATGCCATTTACTAACAGTATTTATAGGTTATAACCATTTGATGTATTCTCCCGGCATACTCCGGTACATTGGGTTCAGCTGCCAACCTTTTTGCTACATAAAATAGTTTTAAAATATGCGGCGTTCATAAGTTTGAATGGATTTAGTTTTGTCTTTGTTAAATATGAATAGGTCGGTCTGCTACATCGCACATGCGGCTAACATAATTCTACACGGCCGCTTACATATTTCATGCCTCCACGCTTTTAGTGCCAAACACAATACATCTAAACGTCTTAAATAAAATAATGGCTTTTGTTCTATACGAGTACTAGGGTATCAGTAGTGGTGAGGGAGTAACGTGGTCTGGCTCCAACGTCGGGATAATTCGACGTCGATCCCTCGCGGCCGCCCTATACGTGACTTGTATCACAAACTGACGAACTTATATTAAAAAGACGTCGTTGATTTCACAAGTTGAAGTATCAGGGGCTTGTTTTAGAAGGGAGGGACGACAAAGTATTTAGTAAGGGGCGTTTTTTTATAAATAACGATGATTTGGAATAGTAGTGAAGTGGCAAACTAAGCGCCTAAAACCTTTATTGATATGTAGGTAAAATACTGTAAGTACATTTATTTTGATTGTATAACTGTGATTACCTATACTTGATAATGTTAATTTAATTAAAGAATTAGTCTTTAACAAGAATTCAGAATCCATCCCGCACTAATCATCTTCATATCCCAGTTTATTTTCTTATCTTTTTTACTTGTCTAATCCAAATGAAAAACACTACTTACCTACCTTCTACTTTAAGCAAGTCATATGCATATATAATTTTCTAAAAAACCACTAGACAAACCATTTTTGTCGCCCGAGAAAGCTTGTCACGAAGTAAACTGGTTTTAAGAGCACATAAACATAATATGCTATTGCTACACACCATCTGTACGCAACACACATATTAAAATGGTGCCTTATTGAAATATTTTATGAAAGTATAAAGAGTAATTTCAGTACCACTTAAGATTTCTTAACGAAAAGTTGTTGAGTTCATTTAATATTAGATGGGTAATTTAGTAAATAAATTAATATATTGCTAAGACATAAAAAATATACTACAAGGTAGGTACTAATATTATTTTGCATTCTCTTTTCAAATTGGTGTGTTGTTGTTTAAGTATATATTTGAATCTTTATTTGTTCAGGTATATGATCATGATCATTCCATTTAACTTGATTGCTTTCAAGAATTCTGTTCATTCAGTGTGACGTCGTCGCTGACATCGTCCGCCCACTTTTTTTTTATGGTATAAGGCGGCAAACGAGCAGACGGATTGCCTGATGGTAAGCAATTACCGCCGCCCATGGTCACAAGCAACACCATTGGGTTGGGAAAAGGAATAGGATGAGGAGTGGGATGAGGGAGAAGGAAAAGGGGATAGGGCCTCCGGCACTCTCACTCACCGAACGAAACGCAACAGTTTAGGTACTGTTACTTTACGTCGATTTTCTGTGAGAGGGTAGTACTACTCCGGTCGAGCCGGCCCATTCATGCTGAAATCAGCAAGGCTCTACTACCTTTACTACACTCGGCTGGCTGCCTTGCCCCCCCAACGGGCTATATATACCGTGGCGCGGAAGTGACCGGCTCTTTCTGGCCGCCGCAGCATCGCAAGCTAAGTCGTCTTCCCCCTGCATATCCAGGAAAGCCTTGTAGTTTGACTACATGAACCCCTCTCTTTTAACTTGTTTTAGAGTCAACATTGTGTAAAATCAGTCTTCTTTTCCTTTTGCTAAAGGCTGTCGAGATTCTTTTAACAGAAATATACATATTGTTACCGATATATATCGATATTTTATTTAACTAAGTAGCGATGACCTACGTGCAACGTCACAGTGGCGCGTCGGCGTCCCAACGTTACAGTGGCGCCCAACGTGGGGTATTAGTCCAATAAAACGCACTCCTGGTACGTTTGTTTTAATATTTTTTTTACTGTGTATGTGTGAATTCGTTTCAAAGCAGTGTTAAATTATTTTAGTGGCATATTTTTTCTTACTACTCTGGGTAAGCTTTTTCTTCGCTTATTATAACTATTTTCTGTTGCCGCGTGTGATAATTAATTGTTTATCAACCGCTTAAGTAACAAGTTATAATCTTACGACTTACGGCTTCGTGTCCTCTACGACGCGCTAAGGTCACATTCATCGAACCACATGCACTGCGATTCGTTTTTTTAATTGCCTACGGTAATTAATTGCTACTGGTAATTATTGCTAATAATTACTGCTTTGTTATATATATATATATAATTCTGCTTGTGACTTTGTACAGTCGATATATATTCTTATAGTCGATATTATTAAATCTTTTGTACCGCCTACTACGGTGATTATCTTTTATAATTAAATATTATTTTCTTTCTTACTAAGAAAGTAGCCTCTTTATTACACCACAACTCAATCTGTTTCAAGGTTCCGGAATGCAGTTGCTGCCTACTAACCACAGAATTTTCCCATCGTCCGCCCACTACACTCAGCTGGCTGCCTTTCCCCCCAACGGGCTATATATACCGTGGCGCGGAAGAGACCGGCCCTTTCTGGCCGCCGCAGCATCGCAAGCTAAGTCGTCTTCCCTTTGCATATCCAGGAGTGCGTTTTAGTTGGACTACATGAACCCCCTTCTTTTAACTAGTCTTAGAGTCAAAATTGTGTAAAATCAGTTTTCTTTTCCGTTTGCTAAAGGCTGTATACATTATTTTAACAGAAATATACATATTGTTACCGATATAAATCGATATTTTATTTAACTAAGTAGCGTTGACCCACGTGCAACGTCACAGTGGCGTCCCAACGTTACAACAGTATTGACATAGCATTAGCTTTTATACGAAGTGATACTGCCTGTCCACTGAAACTCAAAGTAATTGTTATATGGCATAAAAAATATTCTCCAGATATTAAAGTGTAGGCTGTAGCCAATACTAAAGTATCTTTAACCCAAAAAGTGAAGCGCCACTTTGTCATTGTTAGTCCGCAAGTAAGGTGTAAGGCAGAAATTGCTTTCGTCCAATACACATCATACAAGTAAAACTTAAAGCATTACTATAATTTAAATACATATAATTGCATACTGACCATCCCATCAGTCTAAGAAAGCTTTATCAATCTATACATTTTATAAAAGTCGTTTATTGCTACGTTATTAAAATAAAGCAGGTCTTTAAATGTCGTCTACTTAATGCTCCTTACAAACCGGCAAATATTCTAAATCTGCCATCATTAACCAACTTCTCAACCATTCAAAAAGATGTAAATTCAGGGTATTGCCTTTTGTTATAGTGATGGAGTATGAAACTGACTTCATAATCATTATTATATCGGTATTAATTCACGTGTAATCTTCCGGCAATAACTCATAGGAAACTTCTTGCTATAACCCCTTAAGGAACATTAAGAATGCGCGACACGGCTTAGCGTACTTAATCAAACACACCTTATTAACGTCGTGAAACTCTGATTTCGTCGTAAAGTAACATTTTACATCTTAGCTTTTATAAATCTCATACACTGTTGTACGGTAATAAAACGAGAATCTATTAAAAACATAAAATTGCTTCTCAAAATTCCATACGAGGACAAAGAAGGGTAAGTATCGTGGACCGTGACTGTAACCCTTTTACGTTTAAGGCTCAACAACAACCGTAAAAGTATCGTATGTCGTAAAATTGATCCCAGTAATAAAATTACATACCATGAAGGGCGCAAATGAAATATTGTGTCGCCATTGCTAAGAAAAAGTATCACTTGTTTGTGCTCAAGTCTACAACAAGGTTCAGCTTTATCATTTTAATGTGGGAATTGTAATTTATCGGTACATATAGCAATTACTTTTACTAATGTTTTATTCAGACATTTTTTTTAAGGCACCCGACTCTTGCATCATCATTCGAGGTATTCTAACTGGTAAAATAGTTCACTAAGTGAATGGTAGATTACAATGGAAGAAATTCGTAAGTGCTCGTTCTGTTGTTTATGATGGTAACGAGGACAGCTTGGATTATTATCGCTGGTTCTACGGTTGCTGAAGGAATTGTCAATTCATATTACTTTGCCAAAGCGTTTTGTTATATATTATAGCCTTTGACCACACTTTTACAATAAGAGCAGTTGTCTAAAATACATCATAGTAATCCATAGCGTTCAAAGTAGGACTTAATAAGTCACCACAAGTCACCACTTGGATGGGTTCGTAAACCTGTCAGTCCCGGTTATTGTTGGAAAAGAGTGTTCGTGATTTTTTTGTTTTTGTAAAAAGACACCAGAGTTGGCCATACCCTCATACGCAGTATTTAGACCGATACAAAACACAAGCCAGCTTGTACAATAGACAGTGTGGTATTTTTATTTGTGTTCCACGCTTTGTTTCTCCGAATGTTTCACATTATTGTCATTCTGTTCAGTACTCTCATTTTCCTGAGTACAAACCATTATGCAGATTTCAATTCCATTCAGAGTAGATTTATAAATTACAAAATTTCTTTAACATAAAATTTTATCTTTGTACATCAGTATCAGAAACGGTAAGTAAAAAATGGATACATCAGTATCCATTTTTTACTTACCGTTTCTGCTTGGTAAAACTTTTGGAGCTTTTTCAGCATTAGATACGTATTTAATTTCAATAATTAATTATTTTAGCAGAAAATATGAGCAATCATTTTGTTGTTTAAGTAGGTACGTCATGCATGAAATGCATTATTTGTTCAAAATATAATCCTAATTAATTTGTAAATATTCAGATACTTTATCCATTGCTTGTCCAGCAGATGGTACTTATATTAATAGATTAGAAAATGTATTTTCGAAACAAATAAACGTATATACGGTAAGGTAAGTATATATTTAGACAAAGAGACTGATAAACCGTAAAAGTAGGACTGAATGGTAGATTACCTCATAAAGAAAAAAATGACGGTGACATTTTGTGGGAACAGTTACACATTTGACCGTCTACAACAAAAAAATGATGTGGAAATAATGTTCCTCTTGCCCTATTAAGGGTTAACTGTGCTATAAGACGTTGGTTCGTACCAAATTTCAAGAATCTGAGTTTACGGTAAATACCCTGTAGGTTTTGATTCTCTTGCCAGTAGTTGCGAGTTTGAAAATAGAGTAAAATTGCTGTTTCTAATGATTGCGTTGAGGTAGAAGTTTGATTTTATTACAGCTTAAAGGTATTGTATCAGGTCTAGTAATTGATATGAATTTCAAACTTTTCAAACTAAATAAACTAATTTATTTATGTATGTATTACTTATGAGATATGTATATTGTGTTTTCATCCGATGGCCGAATCAATCTATTTATTTAAAACATCAAAGATTTTTAATGAACTAACATGGTATTACATGGATCTTACAACTTTTTACGGTAGCGAGACTTGGTTCTTTGACAAGTATTGTTTTTTATGGGATTTTATTGTCAAGAAGACATCTTCCGATTAAGTATGGAATAAAATATTCGGCAAATGACCCCCACGGCTCCGATGACAGGCCATTACTCTTTTCATGAAATTTTCCATGACTTTTGCACAGAGATGTGACTATATCTCACCGATGACGCGTTGGATTTCCAATTTGAGCTCAGGAATTGTTTCGCATTCCTTCGATTTCACAAAACCCCAAAGAAAAAATCGCACGGCGTTAAATCGCACGATCTTGGTGGCCAGTTAACATCAAAATTTCGTGAGATAATGTGATCTGAAAATCGTTGCTGCCAATAAGTCGATTGTTTCATGCGCGGCGTGGTAGGTTCCGCTGTCCTGCTGAAACCACATGTTGTCCAGATTCATACCGTCTAGTTAAGGCCACAAGAAGTCCGTTATCATATTCCTGTAACGAATGCCTTTCACAGTCATTGCAATTTCGGCCTTATTTTCAAAAGAGTAAGGTCCAATCACGCCGCCTGACCAAATTCGCACCAAACAGGTACTCGATGTGGGTGCATTTGTTTCTCATGGATTGCATGAGAATTTTTTGCGTCCCAAATTCGACAATTTTGTGTGTTCACGAAGCCATTCATATGGAAATTCGCTTCATCGGAGAAAATTATTTTAAAATTGGCATCGACTTCACATTGCTCCATTACCCATTGAACGAATTGCCGGTGATTTCCGTAGTCTGCTGGTTTGAGCTCCTGAGTTAACTGAATCTTGTACGCATGAAGGTGGAGGTCTTTAGTCAAAATTCTCTGCGTAGTGCTTCGTGAAATTTGAAGTTGTTGAGAACGATGTCGAATTGATGTTTTCGGGTTTTCTGCGACACTCTCGTTTACAGCAGCAATGTTTTCAAGAGACCGACCGGTACGTTGACGCAAAGGATTCTTATTAACCATAATTGACCCAGTTTCTTCAATTTTTTTGACCACTCTTCGAATGGTTGACACATTAGGTGCACTTTCTCGGCTGAAAATTTGGCGAAGTTTGCGAGCGGTTTCAGCGTAACTTTCTCCATTTTTGCAATGAGTTTTCACAATTATAGTTAGTAGTTGTTCTTTCAAAAAGCGCTCCATTTTTAATAATCGGAATAAACAGAGATGACAGCTGTCAAATTTCAGAGTTGCCACTTGCATGAAAAATAAATATTCCAATTTTAAAAAGTGCACTCTTACTGAGACACCCGTTATTTATTTTATTTATTTATTTTATTTATTTTGGAAAACAGTGTCTAAAACTAATACAAAATCTTTAGGACTAACTGGAAACCATTTAAATGTTTTCACATATGCATATTTAGAGATTGCACAACAAAAAAATTAAAACACAAATTAACTTGATAGTGATACTGAGAAGAACAAAAACACATTGAAGTTAAAATCCAAAAAAATACTAAACAAAACAAAAACTATATCAAATTAATATCTCATATTCTTTTCGTGTGCTTAAGTCGCCAAGTCTCATGACCGATTTTGTAAGAAAGGACCTACAATATCGTTTCATGAGATAAGCATTGAGACTGACGGCCTTATGTGCCCTTCGATGCTTACGTGGCTTCAAATGTCAAAAATGGTCACCCATTCCAGTGCAGGCCTCCGGCTACGTTGCTTTACTTTGCCAATCTGTTAAGACCACCAAGGCAAGACACGCTATAAGCGCAACTTTCTACTCTTAAAACTTTGTGGATCAGCGTTGCATATTTATGCCAATACCGAATAAACATTTATAAAACTGACGAATTATGTAAAAATGGATCAACCATTAAATTTTCGACCCACGCCGTACGTCATTAAGGCGATAGGCGAAGTTCGCGAACAACCACTTAAGTTGGTGCGTGTTCAAGTTAAGTACAAGCCTAAAAGTACATAAGTATTGTATGTTTTACAAAAACAGTTTGCGTAAACCAGACCGCGTATTTAAATCATTGCGTGTAACTGAATCGTTAAACTAAAATTGCAGTCTACACATACGCATGTAGCTGCGTATTTTTATTAACATCTGTTCACAGTTTCGCTCATGTATTGAATTAAAAACATACTTCGACTGAGGCAAAGCATATACCTGTAATTATAGACTTGCATATTTTTGAACACTTACTAGTTACACTACACTTTGGTTTGCTGTGTTAATACCCTGCTGTAGTAAAAAGGAGTAACTTAAAATAGCTAAGGCAGTGAAAGCTAAGTGGCGATAACCATACATAAACGTATCGCATTCAAGCCTAAGGTGTGAACTTCTGACTCAAAATAACATGCGTATTAAATTGTTCAGCAAAGCACTTTTAGGTCCATGCTCTCGAGATTAACAAACAACATAGCTATCCATTTTGATATTGGAGGTCAAATCACAGTCGCTCTATCGGAGAACTGATATCTTTCGTATCCGGTTTTACTAGAGAGCGGACCACCGGTACCAAGACGAAAGTCCTGGGTGCAAGTGGGTTATCCTATGGACGATAATGATGATGATTTATTTTGAGCTAAAAGATAACCATACTTGCTAATTACCGTCACTATAAAAACAACTCTCCGTTTTAGTGACAAAAATTGTTAAACATGTACTAAAATATGTTTCTCATTCAGTAGTCTGTAATAAATAACATAATATTATAATGTTTGTAGATATAATTTCCTCACAAAAACCTAAAAGCATGTTTTTTTTTTTTTTTTTATGGAATAGGGGGCAAACGAGCAGACGGATCGCCTGATGTTAAGCGATTACCGCCGCCCATGGACACCCGCAACACCAGAGGAGTCACAAGTGCGTTGCCGGCCTTTTAAAAAGGAATACGCTCTTTTTTTGAAGGTTTGAAGGTCGTATTGGTTCGGAAAAACCGCAGGCGACAGATCATTCCACAGTTTACAGGTGCGAGGCAGAAAGTTTTTAGAAAAGCGCACCGTTGTGGCTTGCCAATCATCTAAATGATGGGGATGGAAATTCTGTCGCGTAGAACGATGGCGGAAAGAGGCGGCAGGGATTAATCCGAACAAATCTTCGGAGCACTCCCCATAGTAATAGCGATAAAAGATGCATAGCGAGGCTACATCTCTACGCAGCGCCAAGGGGTCTAACTGATTGCAAATATCTTGGCAGTCGACAATTCGAGCGGCTCTCCGTTGGATGCGGTCTAGAGGGAGAAGCTGGTACTGGGGTGCCCCTGCCCAAAGATGAGAACAGTATTCCATATGCGGCCGGACCTGCGCCTTATAAAGGAGCAAGCGGTGGGCCGGAGTGAAATACCGTCTCGATCTATTTAGCACGCCAAGCTTCTTCGAGGCTAACTTAGCCTTACCCTCTAAGTGACCGCGGAACTGGACTTCGCTCGATATGTCGACACCAAGTATTCCAATACTGGAGGAGGCAGTCAAGGGGGTGCTCTCAAAACGAGGACATACGACCATCGGCAGTTTTTTTGCGGTGAAAACGCAGACTTGTGTCTTTGTGGGGTTAAATTGGACCAAATTAAGTCTTCCCCAATCTGAGACCATCTCCAAGGAGGTCTCAATTTCAGACACAAGTTTATGTCGGCTCTCGATGACTTTTTCTCGAGAAATGTTGGCGTGGCCGGTATATAAAGCATCACCTGTGCTGTCGTCTGCATAACAATGAATGCCGCTATCTAGCAACATATCATTGATATGCAGGAGGAACAGAGTAGGCGATAGCACGCAGCCTTGAGGAACACCAGCATTTACAGACAAGGCGTCAGAGCATTCACCGTCAACTACGACCTTTATGCTTCTGTCTGTAAGAAAGCTGGTGACCCATTCGCATAATTTCTCGGGCAGCCCATAGGAAGGGAGCTTCGAAAGAAGCGCTTTGTGCCAGACCCGATCGAAGGCCTTCGCTATGTCCAAACTGACCGCCAAAGCCTCCCCCTTTGTCTCGATCGCCTGTGCCCAACGATGTGTCAGGTATACTAGAAGATCACCAGCCGACCGACCCTTACGAAAGCCGTATTGCTGGTCACTAAGCAGCTGATTATCCTCTAGAAACCGAAGGAGCTGGCAGTTAATAATAATGAACTCCATTATCTTCGAGAAGAGGGAGGTTACGGCTATGGGTCTGTAGTTGGACGGATTAGAGCGATCGCCTTTTTTAGGGATCGGGTGGACCAATGCTGTCTTCCACGATGTTGGGACTACGCCAAATGAGTAGGAGAGACGAAAAAGGCGTGTCAAAACTGGTGCCAACTCTGGAGCGCAGATCTTCAACACAATAGGGGGAATTCCATCAGGCCCACTCGACTTATGGATATCGAGGGACAGAAGTGCCATACGGACTGCGCGTTGGTGGAACCGAATATCCGGCATACAACCCTTCAACAGCGGTATAGTAGGCGGTTCCTGTCCCCCGTCATGCAAGGTCGAGTTGGACGCAATGAGTTTGCCCAGAAGATCGGCTTTCTGCTTTGCGTCGTGGGCCAAGGAGTCATTTCCCATGTGTAGCGGTGGAAAGGATGGCTTACAGAAGTTCCCTTCGGTAGCTTTGGCAAGAGACCAGAATGCGCGAGTTCCCGATGGAAGGCGCTCAAGCCTCTCGCCAATTCTACCGATGTGCTTCGTCTTCGCACTAGCAATGTCTCTTTTGAAGGACCTGGAGGCAAAGTTATACTCCTTTTTTAATGCGCTGGTATTTTCATCCCCCGCCGCCACCGCAACAGCCCAGGCTTGGTAAGCTTCCTGCTTCCTGCGAGAAGCCTTTTTGGAAGATGAACCAAACCAAGGTCGAAATTTGTCACCAATGGGGACCACAGAGGATGGAATGAAAAGTTCCATACCCTGTAGCACCACATCAGCAACAGAATCAGCAGCGGCGTTGGGATCATCCGGCGAGAAGCATATTTGTCCCCAAGGATAGGACGCAAAGAAGTTCCGCATCCCATCCCAATCTGCTGACTTGTAGTGCCACACACGGCGACTGCGTGTAGCCCGCGATCGCAGCGAGCACGTGAGAGGCACCACACTCCGTACAAGGCAGTGGTCTGAGGAGCCAAGTGGGGCGCCTACGGATACCTTGTAGCCGTCCGGATGAGAAGTCAGCAGAAGGTCCAGCAGTGAAGGATTCTGGCTATCAACGTCTGGGATTCGCGTGGGCGTGGTAACCAGTTGTGTCAGGCCATAAGCTGGTGCGAAGTCGTGAACAGATCTCCCCGCATGATCATTTTTACTGGAACTGAGCCAGTCGGCGTGATGGGCGTTAAAATCGCCAAGCAAGATGATCTCTGCTGACGGGATCTGCTGCTGCACAAAGTCTGAAGCCATTTGGATGCGCTCAATGAGTCGGTCAGTTTCGGTATCACCGCTATGGGACCTATAAAGGCAAGCATAGACGCGAGGGTGGTCGTCGCTATCTATACGTAGCCATAAGGTGGAAAGGTCCCTACCTTCAAGATTTCTAAGTCGACGAGAACTGATATCGTCTCTAACATACACGCACACTCCGGCCTTGGACAAAAAGGAGTGTTCAAGTCCATACCCAGGGTAAGTAAGGTAGGAAGTGTCTGCTGGAGGCGATATCTGCGTCTCAGTTAAGAAGAGCAAGGCTGGCTTTGTTGTCTCGAGGTGGTGGTGGACAGCATTAAGGTTGGTGTGTAATCCCCTGATATTGCAGAAGTCCACAGCCAGTGTGGCAGGGGGTGCCAGAATATTTTTGCTCCTTTTTAGGGACTTTTCGATCTCAGTTTTGCCCCCCCCCAGAGCACGAGGGGCGGCCTGGGCGTCCACGCTCAGATGCGTTGTGTCCTGAACGCGGACGTCCAGAGAGGGATTCTCCAACACTAGCGCAGTTGGTACCCTCCTGGGGTAGCAAAAAGTTTTTCAACTGCACCATCATAGGGTTGGGGGATTGGGCCTCCGGTATCCTCACTCACTCGGCGAAACACAAAGCGTTGTTTCACGCCGGTATTCTGTGAGGCCGTGGTATCACTCCGGTCGAGCCTGGCTCATTCGTGCCGAAGCATGGCTCTCCCACGGTGAAATGTTAAACCATAATCTCAATAAATTACTAAAATGCCCACACAGTAACAAAACAGCACCTGTAATAAAACTTATCGTAAACGCAATAAAAGATTTCAATCAAAAATATGAATAACAAAGTCAATAAAAACAACAATCATTAAGTAGTTTAGCATTCTCTATTTAACTTGGTTAAATAAAGCAAACAGGTTTTCAGAACGACGGACGGAAATTGTTGAACAAAATTATAATTTTGATCTCTGAACACTGTCATGGAAATTGAACGAAGTTATCTATATTAATTCTATAAAAGGTTGTCGAAGTATCTTGAAAATTACTAGAGAGAATGATAGCATGAGGGGATGAATTTTATATCACGCGACAATGCGGTGAGACTCAGCGCTGGAAATATTACGGAGAAAATAATTCGACAAGCGCTTGCAGAACAGCAATAGATATGTATTTTGGATCTACCTGGTGAAATCTACCTTAATTTATTATA
This sequence comes from Euclidia mi, assembly GCA_944739405.2. Lineage (NCBI taxonomy): Eukaryota > Metazoa > Arthropoda > Insecta > Lepidoptera > Erebidae > Euclidia > Euclidia mi. Next base: position 39,257,957 of record OX123186.2, on the reverse strand, counting down.
GATAACGTCGCCACCGTGGTGACATAGTATGTAAACATTAGTTTATAAATTTAATATAAGTACGATAAATAGTTGCAAAGCTTAGATAAACGTCTGTTACTCATACTCACATCGCGTATAGGTATCACGCAAGTAAATCTTACGCATGAACCTGTAAAGGTATTTCAATATTTGCAAAATTACAAATACACAGTATACAATTAAAGAGACATGGATACTATAAATCTAACTTTTGGTCTTTATAACGAAATATACAGGGTGTCACAAGACCCATCACCAAGCCGAAGTCTACTCGTTGTGGACATCATGCCAAGTCATACTAACCAAAAATAATACCTGAGAAACGATTTTTTTTTAAGTTTTCACTTTTTTTAATCGCGATTAAAAGCTTGCGCGTTGCGTGCAATGCTCGAAATACCTACTTATCCATGGGGTTATTGGGCATCTAAAGAACATATTGGCGGGGTAAATGCATCGATTTTGTACTTAATTAGAAAAATTCCATACTAAGTTTGAGCCTCAATATCTCCTGAACCAGTAATTTCCCAGGTATGGTGCCGAAGTAAAAAAATGTTCGTTTATTGGTACAACATGGGATTTCAGTTTTCGTTAAGGGTATTTTTACACCCTGTATCCTGGGTGTAAGGAATGGCGTACCGAAAACCGATACCTGTGATATAGTATGGTGGTGGATACTGAGGCCCTTAGCAGCCGAATTTTCCGGTAAACTATTTTTTTCATATAATGTATATAACCAGTAACTTTTGTCGATCCGCACTGTTTTTTTTTAAACATCTAAGAATTAAACTAAATATATACGGGACATTGACTGCGACGCGCGGCCGCGGTAGAGTAAGCCCGCCATGTACATACAAACATCATAATCGTAGCCGCTGCCGCCCGCCGCTGTAGGGTCGCAACAGCTAACAGTAAATGTGGACAACCATTATCTACATTGCTGTTTGTTATTTTTACCGGAAAATTTGTCTGCTAAGGACCTCAGTATCAAGTACTGAATCACTGCACTGGTATCACCTTTCGATGCATCGTTCCTTGCATATATTATTTATGATAAATCATAAAATAGCACGCAAATATTAATGTTATTTTATTTCATAGTTTTCAAATGATGGCATAATGTTTTATGAATAGACTACATTAACCTTTAATGAGAAAAAAAACTTAATCTACTAATACTAGAGTATGTACACAAACTAAAAAAAAAGCAATTAAAAAGTGAAAATGTTTACACAATTTAGGCGTCGTAAAATGCCTCCTCATCAATGTCATCAGGTATCGTGCCCAGGAAGCTGGCAGCATTGCCACGCTGGATGGCAATTCTGATTCTTTGAGCACATTTAGGTGCCATACAATTTTAAAAAGCTAGAAGTTAAAGGTGGCATTGCTGTGATTGGCTTGAAAGTCAACGACAAAAGCAAAAAACGATAGAAGGATACAAATGAACATATACTTTTCGTATAATTTAATCCCATAGGTCGCATATCTATCTCTGTAGTAATATAACCGTTCTTACTTTTACAGATTGCGTTTATTCTATAAAAACTACGACTAAGAAAGGAATGAAAGATCCGTCACAGTCGTAATTCGTAACTCAATCAGCTCTAAAGATCCAGTGCCCGACATACGAAAAAATTTTTCTCTTTGTCTGATGGACGAAAGCTTCGCAAATAGGGTTTCCATTCTGACAAAACCATAAAAACCTAATACAATCTCGTATAGGCACATACTTATAGTCGATAAAGTACAGTCACAAAGATAAATTGCGTCATGTTGATACTGATCGAAAAGCGAAAAGGCTTTGTGACGAAGACATTTTCTTATTTCGCTTTTTTGATAACTGTATCAAAATAACGTGTCTTTACTTACGGGTTGATCTTAGTTTTGCTCAGTAGGTAGAATATCTGAGAAGGACGAGGAGGGTCAGCCGTCAATAAATTTTTGTGATTATTTGAATTTTTTAATCAACTTATTATCCAGTACACACACAAATATTGTTCTTTTGTGTTGCAAAGTGATTAAGCTACTGAATTAGAACTTAATTACTAGAACTAAAGTACAAATTACTAACAAAACCATGTGTAGTTTTTGTTTGTAAATGATTTCACTGAAGTATTATTTGAGTAATAAAGTACTTCTGCAGTAAGAAAACTAGACATAATTCAGTTTTGTTAGGTAAAGCAAAAAATCAATATTGGTTTTCGTGATGCACGAAAATTGCAGGCGTGTACTAATCAAAAAGTTTGCTGAAGCCAAACAACATACAGTTTTTTTTTATGTTTAACTACATTTTGACCGTATTTAGTCCAGTAACACAGTAACTTTGGAACCGATATAAACATGTAAATGCCCGACTTTTCAATCGACTTGTACCAGTCATAGTCACAAACGGATATTACTTTTATTTTTCTATAATAATATAATAACTGAACACTTTTTATATATTTATTTAAATTTGTTTTAAAGAGACCTAGTTATTTGCATTTTACGTTCACTATTTTTAAGTAGTGCTATCACTTTACCGTTCATACATCTTGTCTGAAAATCATCGCAACCTTATTTCAGAATCATATTAGATCTTAGGACCTAGCTAATAGAAGAAATATCAACAAAAGTATGTTAAATATGTGGTCAATTTCATGGTCTTTCATCACAGTATAGCCACAATGTATAAATATTTGATTTATCTTTGAACATGTTGCTTATATATATGTTTTGAACATGTTGCATTATAACCATAATTGTATAGATTAGTTCGATGTTTACTACAGTATAGTAGAGAGACCTTATTTTAGGCATAACTAGCCTGTGTGCTTGCAAAACTAATGGCCAATAGATTATCATAAAATGGCTTGCTTGGCCGTAACGTTCAGGCGGGTTCATAATATTAGATTCGGTAAAGAGTTTGGCTATTTGATAGAAAGTTTATAAATATAGGTTGCCGATTCAAAAAGTGCTTTCACTTTAAGAAGCTATGTATAGTTTATCGTTTCCAAAGCAAATCTTTTGAGAAATTCATGAATCAAATAGACGTTAAAATAATATATCATCTCAGCCTAGAAACGTCCACTGCAGGTCCTTCCCCAAGACTCCACTCTCAGATCGATCTTGAGCAAAACAATCTATACTACTATTTAATGTAGAATTCTCTATCGGTAAGTATTTATAAACAGGATTCAAGAATTCAATTATTTTAATAATCTTTTGGCTCTATAACATAATATTACCATATAATTATTGGTATTCCTTAGAGCTACGTAGGATTAATCATATTTCATCCGAACAAATCGGTGCAGTCCTTAATTTCAGTTCTAAGTAAATACTTGTTCAAGTAGTTTAGTGCATAAGCCGACGTGCATACGTAACCATGATCAAAGATAGATATTACAAGTATAAGTTGTTTGAAACTGATTCACTAGAATTAAAGTTATAATGTGTTTGATATCCTTACATCTTACACATCTCCATCTCCCCAACGCAACTGCGTTCAGCACATATTCTGTACTTTTAACGATGTTATATAAATAAAAAGTCCACCGACGTCTTCGCATGTGGCTGCGAAACTTGGGCGGAACTATTGCGATGACGAAACATGTGCGGAACGAAAAACTGTCATTGTAGTGTTGTTGGCCGTTGGGTGTAGACTTCTTTTTTTACGCATTTTTACTATCTCCGCGTCCACAGCGTAATTTCATTTAAATAATTTTTAATTAAATTAAGAAATATTTCTATGTTTACAGAAGTTTTTCTGGAAATCTGTTCGTGCAGTTCGAGGAAAAACTCAATCCTCAGAACACACAGCAACCAGAGACAAGAATGGAAAAATACCGAATGGTGAGTCATGTGAGCTGAAGAGATGGAAAGAGTATTTTGAAGCATTATTTGAAAGAACGACGACAGAGACATCAACAGGTGAAATGAATGGTAATGATACCAATGATGAAAGCGATATTGGCGTGGATGAGATTTTGAAGGCAATGGCCAGTACGAAATTAGATAAGGCTGCAGGGTATGATAGGATTACAGTCGAAATGCTGAAGGCTGGACAGGGCATCATAGTCAGCTGCAGCGTTTATTTAACTTGTGCTGGAGCACCGGCCGAGTACCTGATGACTGGGCTACAGCAGTAGTTGTGCCTCTTTATAAAGAAAAAGGCTCGCAACAAGACTGCAAAATCTATAGATGCATTAGCCTTCTCAGCATTGTTGGCAAATTGTATGCGAAGGTACTGATTGAAAGAATTATGAAAGTAACTGACAAGAAAATATGGGATGTACAAGCGGGATTCCGAAAGAGTATGGGGTTTGATTGATTGATTGATAATTCTTTATTGTGCACTACACTGTTGATAAAAATCTGGTATAAATAAATTAAATGTAAATACATAGCAAATGCCCAAGGGCGGCCTTACCGCAAAGTGCGATTTCTTACAGGCAACCTTAGGATGGACAGACTGTAAAAGAGAAAACGTTTTGATGTGTAGTGATTACATTTATTTGGACACAATAATTGTTTTAATATAATACACATACATACATTCAAAGTTATACATACATAAGGTAGGTATGCATATACCTATACATATAAATAAATACAATACTATACAATACTTACTAACTACATAATATACAATACTTTAAAATACATATAATTATAGATACATACCATACATACATATACTGACATAAACACAAAAATAAAGTGATAAAATAAAGCTTACAATGACAAATAAAGTTTGTTTAATGCATTTTTAAATATGTTCGCTGTTTTTGCTTGCCTAATTTCAACCGGCAGCTCATTCCACAAACGGACAGCTTGAACAGCAAAGGATTTATCGTAAAAGTTTGTGGTATGTGCCGGCATCTGCAGTCTCAAATCCACCGACGACCTCAAGGTCCTCAAATGTGTGTCATGGAGGAACTTGAAACGTTCTTTGAGATACAAGAAGGTATTAGGATTAAACAACACATTATACAGTAACATAAGAATATAAGTATTCCGGCGAAGCCGAATTGGGAGCCACTTTTTTTATGGTAATAGGCGGCAAACGAGCAGACGGATTGCCTGATGGTAAGCAATTACCGCCACCCATGGACACAAGCAACACCACAGGAGTCACAAGTGCGTTGCCGCCCCTTGGGATTGGGAAAAGGGATAGGATGAGGAGTGGGATCAGGGAGAAGGGATATAGGGCCTCCGGCACTCTCACTCACCGAACGAAACGCAACAGTTTAGGTACTGTTACTTAACGTCGATTTTCTGTGAGAGGGTAGTACTTCCCCGGTCGAGCCGGCCCATTCATGCTGAAATCAGCATGGCTCTACTGCCTTAGAAACTTGAGTTGAGTCTTGATCGAAATTCAGATACATGATCATATTTACCTGTAAAATGCCTCCTTTATGCTGATGATCAGGTTATTCTTGCGTCTTCAGCGGAGGAGTTGCAGTAGATGGTAACAATCATGCATGGTGCGTTAGAGAGGAAAGGAATGAAAGTGAATGTAAGTAAAACGAAAGTTATGGTTTTTGAAAAGGAGGAATGCGTTACGGCTTGTAATGTTATGATCAATGGACAGCGAGTGGAGCAAGTGAATGAGTTTGTATATCTAGGTACGCTGGTAAGAATGTAGAAGATATTGAAAGAAGAGTTAATTCAGGTAATATAGTAAATGGAGCTCTGAAGGCGTTTATGAATAGCCAAAACGTGTCCAAAAAGGCACGTTTGGCTGTGTATAGAGGGGTGTTAGTACCTACTCTTACGTATGGTAGTGATAGCTGGGTATGGCAGAAGAGTCATGAAAGCAGAATAAATGCTGTAGAAATGAGAGCACTGAGAAGTATGTGTGGTGTTTCTCTGACTGACAGAGTAAAGAATTGTGTGATAAGAGAGTGATGTGGGGTAAAAGAATATGTAGTGACAAGCATCGAGAAAGGTATGCTGAGATGGTTTGGGCACGTGGAGAGGATGGATGACGAAAGATTGACCAAGCAGATATATATATGCCAAGTGTGGAAGGGACAGGGCAAAGGGGAAGACCTATGCGGACGTTCTCTGACCAGATTGGAGACATCCTAAAAACAGGACAGGTGAGAAGTACCCTGAACAGAAGAGCATGCATGAGGAATCTGATGGGAGTGAATGAAGCAAGAGAGATATGTCAGGATCTTTGCAAATGGCGTTCCGTAGTCTCTGCCTACCCCTCCGGGAAACAGGCGTGAGTCTATGTATGTATTGTATTCATTATATGAAAATTTATCCGTCTTGATAGAACAGAACAGGCGGTGACGCACGATCTGTCAAGACGTTTGCGCGTCTGTGTGACTATGATTCCGCAGTTATCTGCGGAACAGTAGCGACAAGGATGCAACTCATTAATCTTGTTAGTTAATAGACAGTCATAGAATACACAAAATGCTTACAACTGACAGATTTTTCTTAGTTTTGTTGCCCGTTGCGATTGAGTCGGTGGACTAACAGTGTAAATTACCCACCCTATTGATGATATTACTAAAAATGTTAGGATGCTTACCAGCCGAGATGGAGATGGTCAAATATGTGTTTATAAAAGTACTTACTTTTAACGATTATTCCCTATAATATCTAATCCACACAAAGTAAATAACATCTACTAACTTAGCTTACATATCACTAGTTACTGAATATTTAATACTAAGATCGATATCTATCTATATCTATACTAATATAATAAAGCGGAAGAGTTTGTTTGTTTATTTGTTTGTTTGTTTGTTTGAACGCGCTAATCTCAGGAACTTCCGGTCGGATCTGAAAAATTCTTTTTGTAGACGATAGCCCAGTTATTGCGGAAGGCTATAGGCTATATAACATAACGCTTCGATCCTTTGGGGCCGGGCAAAAGGCTAAAAAGGCTAAAAGATAATGTCAGCTAATCTCAGGAACTAGCAGTCGGATTTTAAAAATTGTTATTGCCTATGATAGCCCAATTATGCCGAAAGGCTATAGGCTATATAAAATTACGCGACAACTTTTAGGGGCCAGACAAAAATAATAAAAAGGGTCAAAGTTGGGTCAAAGGCAAAAATAGGCTAAACGAATAGTATACAATCTATATGGGTATCGTTTTCGAGATTTTCGGGACGCTGATTAATAATATGAAATTTATTTAGTGATCCAAGATGGCGGACGGGAAATCAAAGATGGCGGATGAGAAATTTTAAAAAATCAATATGGGTATCGCCTTCGATATTTTAAGGGGTGGGGAATCCAAATACAACATCTATTTCGTGATCAAAGACGGCGGATAGGAAATCAAAGATGGCGGACAGGATTTTTTTAAAGTCGATATGGGTATCGTCTCCGATATTTTAAGGAATGGGGAATTCAAAAACACCATCTATTTCGTGATCAAAGATGGCGGATGGGATTTTTTTTTAAATCAATATGGCTATCGTCTCCGATGTTTAAAGGGATGAGGAATCCAAATACAACATCTGTTTCGTGATTCAAGATGGCGGATGGGAAATCAAAGATGGCGGATGGGAAAAATTAAAAAAATCAATATGGGTATCGTCTCCGATGTTTAAAGGGATGGGGAATCCAAATACAACATCTGTTTCGTGATTCAAGATGGCGGATGGGAAATCAAAGATGGCGGATGGGAAAAAATTAAAAAAATCAATATGGGTATCGTCTCTGATGATTTAAGGGATGGTGAATCCAAATACAACATCTATTTCGTGATCAAAGATGGCGAATAGGAAATCAAAGATGGCGGACGGGATTTTTTTTAAAGTCGATATGGTTATCGTCTCCGATATTTTAAGGAATGGGGAATTCAATTTAATATATAAAATTCTATGTTTGTTTGTTCATCATTTATAGATTCTGAAATGATAAGAGATTAAGCGCTTAAGTCAATGGTAACTTTGGAAAACGGGGTTGGAAAAAAGGGAATTTAATAAAAACTCTTAAAAAGGCGATACGGATACGGAGTTCGCTGGGTCAGCTAGTATTGCATAAAGTCAGCCAAACAATATTATATGGCATCAAATGTTGTACCATGTATTTGACACGTACTAAGTTTAGCTCTAATGGGTTATTGATCCATATTACATTACTTTTTTCCTTTGTAACGGTCGGAAGCACAATTTGTTTTGTTTCAGGGTCGTGCGCTACCTACTTTTTTACATAAACGATTATGTTTTGTTCTTTGAAGTAGTTACGTGTTATGTTTTTTATTAGCTTTGTATGGATGTTTAATGGCGAATCTTGGAAAAAGTATAATAAAATATTTTTGTGACGAGTTAACGGCGATGAAACTAGTTTGGCTACGATGGTCAAAGTCCATTTTAAAGTTCAAGGCTATGTACGTATGGTAGCTGAAAATAAGTGGGCTATATTTTTTATTGTAATGGAAAACTAATGGCCCTATTTTATCACATGAAAATGTCACTGTACGGCCAGTTTTCTGGCTTTTAGTAGTGGCTCTTATCCAACTCAGCCATCGCTTGCCTTAAAAAGTTATAAGCTATCGCCAGCTTAACGCAATAGGAATTCGGTTTTTTATTATTTTATGTTGCAGTAGTACCGTGACGACCCATATCGGTGAATAGTTCACAAAAATTCAATTGAACCTACACAGATAATACTGGCTTGTAAAAACAGTTTTAAGACCACAGAAAGGAATATTCTTTATGTAAATTAACATGACAAGTGTCCACTACTAATCATCAATATTTTTGCTACTCATTTATTCCATTTTACGACCATGCAAAGAGAGTTTAGTATTTGCTATCACAGCAAATATAACCACTACACGAATCGATGTAACACTGGCTCACCACTACACACAGATCCGAGGAAGCACGTATAGCGCGCACCGCGCCTATCAACCGACTGACGATCCGTAGTGACAGTGACAGCCACAGACTATACAGATATACTACTAGTGACAGGTGTCAAGTGACGCTACTTCCTCTACTGGTGTACATGAGACAGTGTAATGTATCTATTGCATAGATAAAAACACTACATCTCTTCCCTTTTAACATTTTGATTTATCATTATAATGTATGTCTATTTCATTGGCAAATAATTATACGTCATTGCCTTATTTTTCTTATTCCTAAACCTTATACGCAAAATACACGCCAGGACGTTGAGTTGCGGAAACAGCCCAGACTACTATACCATACATAGATGCTGTCTCCTTCTGTTTGTTTTCGCCTTACCGCTCTTCTCTTGCGGTCTCCGTATTCTTTTCCTTTTTCCTTTTGCAACTTCGTTCTCATTATCCGTCTTGTCTCTTAAAATAGATTTAATAGTCTTTTTATCCGTCTTACTGATATATTTCCACATTGGGTTTTTATCCATGTTCAATCTCTTGAAAAATACTTCTGACGTTTTTCCTGTTACCGTATGGGAGGTGGCGTTGTACTTCATTCAGTATTAAACATTTAAGTGTATCTTTCATACCCTGCTTTTCTCTTGGGTCGTTTTACTGTCTTTGTTGCGATATTGGCCACAAATGAAGAGGGCATCTAGCCCTCTTTATTTGTGGCCAATATCGCACAGTGTTAAAATTTTAATACCACCATCATGACAAAACTTTCAACACCTCGCCAACGAACCGCCGCGAATCAGACGAACAGCCATCAGTAGTGACCGAGGCAGCCCAGCCGACCGAAGACTTCTCTCAGAATTTTTATAATTTGCGAGCTCGTTATAGTTCTCGTAATCTTGATTTCTTTACAGCGCTTGTAACTTCACTATACACGCAACAAGAATATAATCGTTATTTGGTAATGGGCCCAATAGATCGATCGCAATATCAAAGTTCTCGTCCATTTATAGGTGCTAGAACTTGGTAAGCTAACTAGAGTGCATCCTTTGCAATTCTTCATCGCCCAATCAACGTCCCCATCGATCCTAGGCCACCAGATCCCACGTGATCCCACACACGAAGGCGACCACACTTGGATGCCTTTGATGTGCCGCCAGCAGAAGCTTGCTCCTGAGGCTCCTTTGAATGACTATTCCTTTTCCTATCAGTAAAATATTCTCACATAATTACAATTCATCCGTAAATATTCTGCATGATTTCCTGGACTTATCCCTCTAGTCACCATAAATTCCTTTCTTAGCATTAGGGATCTCCCGATCGCTTCCTGATTCCTATAATATTTGTTGCATTGAGGTTGCACAGGGTTTCGCCAGCTCGAATATCTGATAATCTTTACATAATCTCGATACTGGCCCGCGTTTCTTTTTTTTTTTGCAAAAACCGTCTTTCCACACGAGTACACGGGTTTGATCTGGGCACAGCAAAAGCCTCTTTTTCTGTTTGACTATATTTTCTTTCACATTGAGTGTCCAATTTCCGTAAGCTATATTTCATATTCTTGGTCCTTTACTATCAACTTGCGCTAATACCGCTCCCAGTCCTATAGGATTTGCGTCTGCTCTTACCCACGTCTTGTCTTTAATGTCGCAATATCCCAATGTGTCTATTTCTGACACCATTATTTTTTCATTCATTCTCATTAATTCCGATCTTCTCTTAAGTATTCTTCTAAATTTGCCCTATTGCCCAATTTCCTAAAAAGCTCTGTAATTCCTCTCCAGTCCTTGGCATTCCAAATCCAGTTCATTTTTTTCAACGGCCTGTCTCCTTCCGGTATCAGTTTGTGGCCCAAAAGTGCGTTGTCTTTGCTTTATGAATACATTTCTTTTTATTTAATAAAACATTGTTTTATTTAAGCACCTCCATTAGTCCAGAAAGCCGCACATCGTGCTCCCCCTCGTTGCACTGATGCATTTACTCCTACAGCGAGACTGGAACTCTCCGATAGGGTGGCATAGCTGGTTTGACCGATGTATCAAAAGATATCTATCTCACCTTTTATAGCTACGTCGTCGTTCCGTTTGCAATCCACACCGTCCAAGGTGTTGGCCATAGTGATAACCTTATCCAATGCCATCTCATCACCCATTGTCAACACTTTTCTTATGTCCGATGGAATGGATTTATCCTGTATTTGGTCCATTATGTGGTCATCAGGTTCTTCAAACATACACTTCCGAGCCCGATCCCTCAGCTCAACAAGAAACTCCTTGAAACGTTCCCCTTCATCTTGCTGAATAAGCCGGAAACCGCGCCGTTCAAAAGTCGTGTTTTGTTCCACTTCCATTTTTCCACTGTAAGCCGACTGATTTACTGTCTCCAATTTAATGGAATTCACAATCCCAATTTATTGGAATTCCTTAGTCTAATTCCAATTTAATGAAATTCCGTAGTCCAATTTCAATTTAATGAAATTCCGTAGTCCAATTCCAATTTAATGAAATTCCGTAGTCCAATTCCAATTTAATTAAATTCCGTAGTCCACTTCCAATTGAATGGAAGACCACTTCCAATTGAATGGAAGACCACGTCCAATCGAATGGAAGACCACTTCCAATTCAATGGAAGACCACTTCCAATTGAATGGAAGACCACCTCCAATTGAATGGAAAATCACTTCCAATTGAATGGAAGACCACTTCCACTTGAATGGAAGACCACTTCCAATTGAATGGAAGACCACTTCCAATTGAATGGAAGACAACTTCCAATTGAATGGAAGACCACTTCCAATTGAATGGAAGACCACTTCCAATTGAATGGAAGACCACTTCCAATTGAATGGAAGACCACTTCCAATTGAATGGAATACAACTTCCAATTGAATGGAAGACCACTTCCAATTGAATGGAAGACCACTTCCAATTGAATGGAAGACCACTTCCAATTGAATGGAAGACCACTTCAAATTGAATGGAAGACCAACATACTAACGAAATACTGTTTTATTTTTTTAATCCTTTCAATACATTTTCTGTAATTAATTTATTTTATGGTTTGTAAAGAGTTCTGAACGTCCCGTCGTCGTCGCGCTTTTCTTTCTTATGTATACAATCCAAAGGGACAGCGAAATAGCTCTTGTAGTCCCCTTAAAATATTGCTCTAATATTAGGGTCATTTATTATGAAAAAGTTGTATAGCTATTACAATTGTAATAAAGAACAAACTTCATCTTGCAGTAAAACCCCAAAAAGAATTTATTAGATATGTGTTTACACTTTCCTTGCAATAACTTTGTAACAATGTAATTAAAAGTTTCTTGGTACTAATGGTTATTTGTTCTTGTTGGAAAATATCTTGAAGTAAATTTATCTAAATATTTATATCAATTTTTTACTTATTTAATAGTCTTTTTATGATTAATAGTCTGTCATAGTGAGAGGAGACCGTGCCCAGCAGTGGAACAGTTTATATACAAGGCTAATGATGATGAGTGCCGAGAGCGGGCTTAACAACTGAATCGGTAAGTACTATTACTTTGTACCATTTTTGTAGAGGACTATATCACCACCGACCTCGTAAAAAAAAAAAGTGTACCAAGTTATACCCACATACTGTTGCTCCAAACACGGCTAATAAATTAAAAACAAGCACAAGCGCAAACAGAAAAAGCGCTATAAACGTCTTCAATAAAGTCTGTTTCGCGAACAAAAATTAGCGTATCGACTTTTTGTAACATCAGCTCCAGGCAATGTTAGCGCGTGTTCATGTACTGTGAGTTTGCTTTTCTTTTGCTCAAACAGTTCGGTCGGAAGGCTTTCAACCTCAATAGAATATTCAAAGGTCGGCCGGTGAAAATAAGATTCAATTGGAGTTGTGATCCACGCGGGATTTTCGCTTTAATATTCAGGCGATGAAAAATATCCCTTCATAAAAACCTGGACCGTATGAGTTTTTAGAGGCCACGTATTTGAATATTGATATTTATGGAGAGTATATTCCAAATATCGCACCTTTATTAACGTTACCTTTAGTTATATAAAACGACCTGTTATCACAATAATTATGCGTAAGTCGTAAATTCACTGTAATGGAACTATGGATATCTGCCGCGACATGCCGTTGCGAAACATTCATATTTTTTATTACAAAATCCGTGGAATGAAAAAATATGCTGTTATACGGTTTGCAATGAATTGAATTATAAATGTGAAATGTAAAAGCAAACAGCTGCTTTGATAGATTGATCAACATCAACAAAACAACTTTTATGTACAAATACAATATGTCGCTTTTATGCCGACTTTATTTTACCCTCGGAAAAACAAAGAAATGTTTATGAAATTAACTAAATATTGAATACAGGCGTTGTTGACTTGTCGCCATCCATAGCCATGTCCACAATGGCATATATAGCGTGACTTTTGGGAAGAAAAGCTTACCAGCTCATCATATGTCATTATTGCTTTTTAAATACGGATAGGCCTCTGATGTGGGACAAAACCCAATATGGGTCAATACCCTTACGCTCACATCACCTTCTCTCACCTGTTCGTCGTCGTTCGTGATGTGAGTGTAAGGGTATTGTCATGGGTTTTGTTCCACATCAGAGGCCTATCCGTATTTAAAAAGCAATAATGACATATGATGAGCTGGTAAGCTTGTCTTCCCAAAAGTCATGCTATATATGCCATTGTGGACATGGCTATGGATGGCGACAAGCAAACAACACCTGTATTCAATATTTAGTTTATTTCATAAACTTTTCTTTGTTTTTCCGAGGGTAAAATAAAGTCGGAATTACAGCGACGTATTGTATTTGTACATAAAAGTTGTTTTGTTGATGTTGATCAATCTATCAAAGCAGCTGTTTGCTTTTACATTTCACATTTATAGTATACTAAGCCTTATCTTTCAAACCGTATAACAGCATATTTTTAATTCCACGGATTTTGTAATAAAAAATATGAATGTTATGAAGTTCGAAACGGCGTGTCGCGGCAGATATCCATAGTTCCATTACAGTGAATTTACGACTTACGCATAATTATTTTGATAACAGGTCGTTTTATATAGGTAACTAAAGGTGCGGTATTCGGACCATACCATAAATATCAATATTTAAATACGTGGCCTCTAACAACTCATACGGTCCAGGCTTTTATGAAGGGATATTTTTCATTGCCTGAATATTAAAGCGGAAATCCCGCGTGGATCGCAACTCCAATTGAATCATATTTTCACCGACCGACCTATGAATATTCTATTGATGTTGAAAGCCTTCTGACCGAACTGTTTGAGCAAAAACAAAGCAAACTCACAGTACGATGAACACGGGCTAACATTGCCAGGAGCTGATATTACAAAAAGTCGATACGCTGATTTTGTTCGCAAAACAGACTTTATTGCAGACGTTTATAGCGCTTTTTCTGTATGTGCTTGTGCTTGTTTTTAATTTATTAGCCGTGTTTGGAGTAACAGTATGTGGGTATAACTTGGTAGACATTTCTTTTCTTTTATGAGGTCGGTACCGTAGTGATATTATCCTCTACAAAAATGTTACAAAGTAATAGTACCGATTCAGTTGTCAAGCCCGCTCTCGGCACTCATCACCATTAGCCTTGTATATAAACTGTTCCATTGCTAGGCGCGGTCTCCTCTCACTATGACAAACTATTAATCTTAAAAAGACTATTAAATAAGTTAAAAAAATTATATAAATTTTTAGATAAATTTCACTTACTCTAAACATAAATGCAAAATATACTTCAAGATATTTTCCAACAAGAACAAATAACCATTAGTACCAAGAAACTTTTAATTATATTGTTACAAAGTTATTGCAAGGAAAGTGTAAACACATATCTAATAAATTCTTTTGGGGGTTTTACTGCAAGATGAAGTTTGTTCTTTATTTACAATTGTAATAGCTATACAACTTTTTCATATTAAACGCCCTAATATTAAAGCAATATTTTAAGGGGACTACAAGAGCTATTTCGGTGTCCCTTTCGGATTGAATACATTAGAAAGAGAAGCGCGACGACGACGGGACGTTCAGAACTCTTTACAAACCATAAACTAAATTAATTACAGAAAATGTATTGAAAGGATAAAAAAAATAAAACAGTATTTCGTTAGTATATTGATTGTTGAATAATTTGTCAAAAAATCAGAATGATTGTATGTATTTTAATATGGTTTTTATTCGTTAAAATATTGTTTTAGAGGTATCTTTGTGATTATTTTCTATCGAATAAAGTTAGTTGTATTATGTTTTCAACACAGTACTAAACTAGATTATATTCTGAAGAATATCATATATTCTTTTGATTGTGTTAACTGTATTAAATCATATACTTTAAAGCATTTTAAACCTTGCGTTTAGTTCTTGTACGCCCCTTAAATGACACTATTATCCTATACTCCAATCAGCTTTCAAAGCTTATTAGGTAGTATAGTGATATACCTGGTAGTAATTCACTATCAGTAGTGACACAGGAACTAGGTCATTTGAGGCCTTTATAAAATAAAATAATTATAAACAGATAAAGTAACTTTGCTTTATATTTATTCATATTTAGGGAGTATTTTATACACTGAAACTACGATGATTCTGTCAACTATAGACTTAAAAATATTCGATTTGATACCTAATAGAGCAATTGAATGCCTTCCCACTTCTTGTATTCATTTTTAGCTTGGCAAATTTCTGATAACTTCCTGATAACTAGATACGTCAGCAGCAGCCTTAGAACTAATTATCTGTCATAGATAGTTTAAATACGGCTCTATCAATATCAGCTAAATGGAATGTCAAAATATCAATTAGTGAAAGGCTCTTCGACACGGTGGTTTTCAGATTGCTATTCAATGTTATATAATTTGGCTTATTTACTGAAATATTGACCTTACGATTTATATACAATATTCAAAATTATTTAACATGTGGTGGCGTATAGTTAAGGCATAAATAAATAAACCTATGTTTAACCGACTTCGGTCGACTTGCAACAGCTGTGGTTGCGGAGGGGCTGGTGCCAGCTCAGCGTCGTCTTGTGGAAGTCCATTTGAAACATCTAGGGTCTATAAAGTTGATTGCAGTTCTATCGGGCAGACTAAGCGTAAAAAACTGATGTATTAGTAAGTCTGCAGCACAAACTTTCATCAATCTTCTGGTTGATGTAAATCTTATCCTCCGATTGTCACCAGGATAGAAAGTAAAGTGGTAGAAATCAAGAAATTTAACTATTTCATCCAGAAGGATGAACGTAAAATATCGACTTCTTGGAATCCAGGTATCAGCAAACATGAAACCACCAGTAACATAGCTCACCAGCGTGTAACCGTTATTAGCGTAGTTTGTCAAAGTACCGACCGTGTAATTGTTAATGAAAAACGTGAGGGGTCGGTGGCGAAACCTTCATATCCCATATGATGGAAACCTACTTGAGCTTTAGTAAAAAGATTTTGAAACTCAATTAATCATGGCTTGGCATGTCTGTTTTGTTAGAGCTTTCTCAACAATAGCTTGGGTTCTTATTGTTGTATTGAATCAATATTTAATAGGATACAATAGGGTTCGCGAGAAAAAGAAATAAAATCTCCAGTGATGATATAAGTAGCTGTTGGCGTAATAGTAAGTTATAGTGTATATGAAGACAACTAAGTACTGTGACCACTGAAATTTTAACAAATTTAACCATTTGAAACTGGTTATCATATTTCCTTCAATTCGTGGGAATCTTAATTCAGAATGCATTTTGTATATTATGGCCAAAAGGATAGATAGTTGAAATATAAAACAATAATTATTATAACTTCGAGAAAATAAGATACGCATCAGATTCTACTCGTTACAGATTAAACTGTTGTCGCGAAGTAGGTAATTTATTTCAATTAATTCGATGACGTGTTGCCCCGACAGATTCACTGAATCATTTTTCTCCTCGGCAAAGCGAAGACGTTGACAAATGAGCAAATTATTCGGTCACTTCACTATAATATGTCATTGTGTAAAAAGTGGTCCAGAAAAAGAGCCTGTTTTTCAGTTGTGTTTCGATTTTCCGCGTTTTTTGGGACGTGGAAAAATTGTGTTTGTTAACAGGCTCTTCGCTGTGCGGCCCTAGAGATATAGGGACTGAACCCGCTAATATTTCAGGGTGAAAAATCACTGTCGATTTACTGCAGTGAAACGCTATAGATAAAATTGACCGTCCACGGCTCCCATCTTTTTCAGCTGTGATATTATAAGGCGGGTCGACGATACTCGAAGCTTACCAAGATGTTAATTTTAAACCCTCGTCCTAAGTGAACGCTGGAAATCTGTAAAAGGAGCGGCAAAAAAGCGTCGTTTTCAGGTCAGTGCAAGAAAATAACTACTTGAATCTAAGTTTCCATCACTTTTACACTTTGTGTAAAAGTATGCACAATATTCAAGAGAAAAGAGGTTGAATAAAATGGGCAATTCACTGTTATTTTGGTTAATGGTGTTGGAAATGTACTTTGATATTATTAAGACATTAGCTTATACTGTACGTAGTATACTGTTATATTTATTAACGACCACAAAATTAAATTAATTTTAAGATAAAACAATTATAACTAATTATTTACTACTTACTACTAAAATTAAATTAAAATATAAAAATATAGGTACAATACAAAAAAAAAGAAAAATGAAAAAAAAAAAAAAACATCAAAGGGCGTCGTGAAAGTCCTCCACATCGCCGTCTATTGGGAACGTGCCCAGAAGACTGGCAGCATTGCCACGCTGTATGGCAATGCTAATTTTTTGAGCTAGATACATACCAGCCTTCTGGTCACGCGAGGCGTCGACAAGTCTCTTCGCAAGTTCTCTATATAGAGATCTAGCACTTGGGCCCCATGAACCCAACGTTTCAACTCCAAACGGCTCAAATACGTAATCCCCTACGAGATTTACGTATTTGCACCGTTTTAGAGTCTCCGCTGTGGCAGCAGCAGCGCCCGCACAACCCGCTGTGCTAGGAAGATGAGATGGCGCAAGGGTATCGACACACGTTGCGTCCCACACCAAAGGCCTACCCAACTTCCAAGGCAGTAGAGACATTCCATCTGGTCTTTTACCATCGTTGCGTGCCAAACCCTGAGGTTCAAGTTGGGCTGGAACGCCAGCGGTGACAAGAGCCCGACGAAGAATGTCATTCAGGTTGCTGTGTCGTGAAATGCGACCTGCGCTCCTGCTGCATGATAGGCCATGGTGACCAAGGCTGTCGACAGCCTCCCCACAGTGACAACGATGTGGAGCGACACATGGCGCACCTAACCGGAGGCAAGAAGCGATGCGAAAGGTCGTGTCGTCCAACATGGTACCTATGTTGCACGATGGCAGTGCTTGAAGCCAGAGCCCCGACTCCCACTCTCCCACAGCCAGCAAACGAGCACGCTCTGCAGCATTGTACGATGTACGGAGGAGATTTTCTCGTACTGCGCTGCAAAGCGGCCCGTCCCACTGCCTCTGAGAGAATAAATTTCGGGGCAAATCAGTGCTTGGACAAGCCATTTTCCAAGCATTAATGGCATCGATCTTACACGGCACCTCAGAATCGACCAGTGTGGGTGCTAAGATTTTCCTGGTTAATTCTGCAGTGCTGTGGACCGATGACAGAAATGCTGGTAAGGTCACGTCGATAATTTTGCGTACGCCAAGCCCACTCAGGCGAACAGGTAATGTCGCCTGTAGCCATGCTCGGTCGTTCAGAGCCACATTTAAAATGTTGCTTAGGGTGTTTTGTAAAATTTTATCAATATTGACTAGTGGGCTTGGGTTTTTCCAAAAAGGCGAAGACCGTAAAGCGTGTGTGAACTTAGGCACAAACAGACAGTATCGAATAATAGTGAAAGCCGAATGTATATTACGTACGTACGTAGTTAGTGCAAATCTTCAGAATTGCTACCTCTTGTGTGGTCCAATTTCAAGAATACCGAAGTAGTTAAAGGTTCCCTTGATGTGTCCCGATAACAAGTTTTCATCTTAAAGGAAAAATAACTATTTATTTATATTATACTAAAAAGACCTCTAGAAAAATAAAATTTCTACTTAAATATACTACACCTACAATTTTGAATGTGATTATGTTATTTATGTATGTAATTTTACTGCATGATTTCAAAAAAGCTAGCTACGAATTATTTTTACTTAAATGCGAAAGTATTTTCCAGGCAAATCCACGGTATTATGCACTCTGATACCTAGAGTAGAAAATATCCTACTTAATTCTGTAAACTCCACTTTATACCTAATATGAAAAATTTTCACCGCAGAAAAGCAGACATTTTACGTAGTTATTATGATAAATAATGGTTTTTAGGTTAAACAGCAATATTGGATGTAATAATGAGCTCGGTGGACGGCCCAGTAATGAAAACAGATGACGTTAGGGGACGAAATTTTTTCAAACAAATGAAATTACACACAAAGCAACAATGCTGTTTACTATCTCCAGTATCTTATATTATTAACTTTAGTGGCAAAATCTTTGATGATGATGAGAGCATTTAAAACATATTGTTCGGAGTATATTAAATTTACTTTAATTTGTGTTTACCTTTAAGTGTTTGTAACGCAAATATTTGAATAATTGTGAATGTATTGATATATATAAGATACTGTGTATACAAACGTTGGTGAACCTAAATAAACAAAATAAATTAAATTCTTAAATAAATTAATATTATAACAGTTTGATTCAAATACAACTCCGACTATCATCAATTTAGAGGATGTAGTCCCATTTACATCGACACACTAAAATCTTTGCCGCAGGTACGACTTGACAACACTAAGTGCGGTTTCCTCTACACCGTAGTGGCGGAGTTTACGCAGTAGTGTGTCGTGATGAACGCAATCAAATGCTTTTGATAGGTCACCAAATTCTCCGATAGCATTTTTAGATGACTCCCAAGCATTATAAATTTGTTTTAGGAGAGCAACACCTGCATCAGTAGTGGATCTACCTTTAGTAAATCCGTATTGATCTTTGTGAAGTAGACTATTTCAATTAAAGTGTCTTTGTAGCTGCTTTAATAAAATCTTTTCAAATTTTTTACTAAATACCGGCAAGATAAAGATGGGACTACATCCTCTAAATTATCTATACAGTTAGGCGTTCCACAATGTTCACTTCTAGGTCCTTTTCTATTCCTTGTATATATTAATGACTTACCATCTTATTTCAAAAACTTCTGTGATGTCGTACTTTTTGCAGGTGATACGTCACTTATTTTTAAAGTAGACAGGAATAGGAATGATTTTGATGATGTAAATAATGCACTTATACAAGTAACACGATGGTTTACAGCAAACAACCTAGTACTTAATTCTAAAAAAACTAAATGCGTTAAATTTGCTTTACCTAACGTTAGACAACTGGGACCTAATATTATGCTAGATAGGGAGGAACTTGAGACAGTTGACTCTACAGTGTTTCTAGGCATTACATTGGATAATAAGTTACAATGGGGTGCACATATAGCATGTCTTGCAAGTAAGCTCAGCTCTGCTGCGTATGCTGTCAGAAAAGTTAGACAACTTACTGATGTCGACACAGCTCGTCTAGTATATTTTAGCTATTTTCATAGTGTCATGTCGTACGGCATTTTGTTATGGGGCAAAGTTGCGGATATTCAGAATATATTCGTTCTATAGAAATGAGCGGTATGAGCAATATACATGTTAGATGATGATTATACTCTTAGGGAGCGCTTTAAGTCTATAAGAATTCTAAAAATAGCCTCGCAATTCTTATTTGCTAATATTTTGTATATTAGGCAAAATATAGGTTTATTTACTACAAAAAGTGATATACATAATATAAATACTCGAAACAGGAATAAGTTATATTCCCCTTATCATCGTTTACATAAAGTTAACAATTCTTTTGTAGGGCTAGGTATTCGTATTTACAATATAATACCAATTAGTCTTTTAGAATTACCATTAAATACGTTTAAAAGTAAAATAAAAGACTGCCTCATTAGGAAAGGTTATTATACTGTTAATGATTATTTCAGTGATAAGGATAGATGGTCACTTACACTAGACAACTCATGATCTACTACTTATTTAGAATTTATATAGATACTTAGCATTTTTCAGTTTATCATTATATAACATTTCTAGTTCTTTTAAATTATTATTCGTTTATTATTAGGTCATTCCACTTACTATAATTTGCATTGTTGTTCCACTAATTTTATAAAAAAAATACTGTACTGTAAGATGAAGATAACTCATGATCATGGGCTGTAAAATAACGTTTTTGTAATGTTGTAATGTTGTAACACAAAAGAAAGTTCAGAACTATGGTGGAAATGTAGGTTACAGAAGTGACGGTATGTGAATATATACCGTCACTTCTGTAACCTACATTTCCACCATAGTTCTGAACATGATCACGAGTTGTCTACATTATAAGACGTAAGTGGATGCTCCTGTTACACAATATTCACATTGGAAGGCTAACTAATAAAGCACTTAATTTAGAAACTGCATTAATTGCTTAAGTATTATGTCTGTAACTAATTACTATTTACAAGTAATTATGTACAATATGAAACAGTTGCAGCTCCTTACAAAAACAAAAATATGTACCATAATATTGGCGATTTAAAAGAGTGGCCACGAGTTTTATTGCCCGTTCTTTCTCGTGGTTCTACCTATGGCTTTGCTAACGAGGCAGTAAATGTAAATGTAGAAGCATTAAGTAATTTAATTTTAAAATTGACGTTCATAAACGTCACCTTGTGACGTAGATGAATAAATGATTTTGAATTTGACTTTATCTTGTTTGACTTTCAGCAGACCTCACACACCTTAAAAAGTTTGTGACAAATACATTAGCTTACATATCTCTTAAATAAATTTTCCTGCCGCAATAAATTGAGCGCTCCTTCATAATGCAAATAATTTTGCTTATATATGGTTCTTTGAATTCTTAACTAAGCTGCAGTCATAAAAGTTGAATATTGGTTTGAATAACTGAATTAAACATTTATTTGTTCAAAACACCCTAATTGATGCTAGTCATAAGACATAATAAAAATGTTGTAGTAGTTGAAGATAATAGTCCGAGATCCCAGGGGCGCCAGACCTTACTTATTTTCTCAGAAACGAAATGTATAGAATAATATAGTGTTAGTATGTGTCATGAGTGTACACATACTTGTTAGCTTGGATCGTGGGCCAATGTTTAGGTACGAGGTGCTAAAGTTAGGTAAAAATAGTACTCATTTTACTTAAATTCTCAGTGCTGAATTTTATGTTTTAGAAAATATTATAAAAAATTATAAATAATACTGTCGCACTCATTTCGGCGGCGGTAATTTTTACCAGCCGCTTTAAAGCTTCCAAAATATCTAGCTATCGGTAGAGACCACTAGGCGGCGCAGTAAGAAAATTGTTCCCGTGGACCTTTAGCACCTCATAACTAAAAATTGGCCCACGATCCAAGCTAGCAAGTATGCGTACACTCATAGCAGATATTAAATACTGTAACTATGAGTTGTTCACAGCAACTCATACCCAACGGGGTGTTGCCATTCATACAATATGCCATCGACACCATGGACGAGGTCAGCATTCTGCAGATCTGCAAGTCCAACTTTAAAGAAGAAGATATTAGTGCTGGTAAGAAGCTGCTATATCAGACGCTAAACAAGTTGGACCTGATGTCGTCTCGGTGCAGGGATGGCACGGAGAAGAGCGTCCAGGACATCATCACTTTATTAAAGGTGACTGATCCGGACGACGTTCCTGCTTTCGTGGTGAAAGATCTTCATAAGCTGCCGCCCGTCACTTTCGACCACGTCGATGTAATCAGGCTGTTGAAAGACATAACATCCCTGAAATCCAGCCTGGCTGAAGTACAATGTAAGTCGGAGCAATCGGATAACACCATAACTGAACTACGTGCAGAGGTAGTGTTATTACGAAACACTATGTCTGCAAGTAGGTCACCGCATGCGTCAAACGTCAACACACAACGCGGGGCTCAAAATGCATCTATCTGCAGTTTCGAGTCAGCGAATTTACTTGCGTCACCTATCGCCGCGAGTAACGCAAGCGGTGTAACGTGTGCTGTGGAAGACCTCGGGTCGTCGACACGGGTCAAGGTTTTGTCGCATTTAGGTGCGTCAAGCCCTAAGCGCGACTATGCAGCTGTTACCGCCGAAAGCAAAACGCCGGCACATCGGCAGCATAAAAAAGGGGGTAAACAGAAAGTTTGTGAACCCCCCTGTAACAAGGAAGCGGAACGGGCAGTCCCAGATAAGACAATGCACGACAAGGATGGCTTCATCAAGGTGGAGAAAAAGAAGAAGCCATCTTGCCGTAACCTTTGTGGTACCGCACTAGCAGGACCTAACTTGCTGCTACGTCCTGCAATACCAACCACACAGTTGTACCTGTCCCTGTTGCATCACTGCACAAAGGACGAAGAGTTCGTGGAGTATTTGCGCAAGAAGACCAACTGGCCCTTGAGAGTCGAGAGATTGGAGTCGCTCCATAACACAAACTTTAAGTCGTACGTGGTGCGGGTGCCGACTAATCATCTCCAGACGTTCCTCAAGGAAGAGTTTTGGCCGAAAGGTGTTGTCTATCGGCCTTTTTATGGAAGATTACGCAACAACACACAGCGAAACACACCGATGTGAACTACACCTGTGTCATTATATTATTATTAGAAACTAGAGGACGCCAGCAGCTACGCCTGAATTTTTTTTAATTTACCCGTTTTGGCCGATCCCGTGGGAATTTCGGGAAATCCCTTCTTAATGCCCCCCTACGGTCCCCAAGAAACATACATGCCAAATTTCAGCTTCCTGCGCCCAATAATTTCGGCTGTAGCGTGTCTGTCAGTCAGTCAGTAACGCAAGGATTTTATATATTAAGATTGTATTGTAATAGAATGTATGTTAGTCTGTTAGGTATATATCTATATGGGTTTTATTACCTGAAATAAATAAATATTATTATTTTTCCTTTTATTTAACCTTTTTCTCATAACCATATTTTATATACTAAATATTACAATACAATATACACAAAAGATACAACATGTAAAGGACCATGTGACATTTTGGACCCACTTTTGGACTTTCTTCAACAGTAATGAACTATATGTCATATGAAAGCTCTTGAAGAGTACTTTATTTTATTCTATGGCAGCTTAGCTCAATTCCAGCGCGGAAATGGTGTTTTGCTGCGTTATTGAAAATCTGTGTTGTTTTGATATTTAATTATAATTACCTGCCAATTAGTAGCTAGATACAATAAAAGGACTTTTGACTGTCTCAGTGGCCCAGTGGTAGTGTAAGTGACTGCAGATTATGAGTTCTCGGTTTCGATTCTCGGGTCGAGAAAAAGGGATATTAGGTTTTTCTGTTAAGAATTATCTTATTCAAAGCTCAAAGTCTGGAGGTTGGCGGTGTTACACCTCCGCGCTTTGGAAAAGTTTGTCGTTGGCTCAGATCAAGTAAATAACTAGATATGCCCGGCCGCACTTTTATACGCGCGGCAATGTCGCCACTTTTTCGCCGCCTAGAGACGTGTACGTATAGGCTTACTTTTGAATTGCATATTTTACATAATAGTTGTCATTTACTTATTTATTAACACCGAAATTAAACATTTATTTTATTTTGAAAAATGAATCCACTACTAACGCCATCTATTCGATCGGAATAAAAATAAAATTTATTTGTACGCCATCTAGAGTCGAGGATGCCCATTGAACTTCAATTTCGAACTATGAGTGGCGTATCTATACCAGTATAAGTGTATAATCTATGGTCTTGCACCTAATCTCTCTCCTATTGTGTCGGATATGCCGTCCCATCGGAATATGACAGTGAGTGACAGCACTTGTGTTTGCGCACACACTTGTGCACTGTGATGTATTATATCCCGCACATATCTATTACCGTGAAAACAATTTAAATGACTTAGAACAATGCAACATACAGCAAAATAATATATGGATGTATATGGATGTATTATACCTACATCTTGATTGACCGTGATCAGGGCGGCAAAGACGCAATTATACAATACTATTGTACATGTCACATGGGTAGACACACTATCGGAAGTTGTGCCCATGTCATATCTATAATATGTTACTTAGGACTAGGTAGACATTTGGATGGTTTTCATCGACCAGCAATGAATTTACACGATATTATTATAGATGCATTTTAAAATCTTACCTGTATATGAAGACACCGAGAGGCGTTACAAAGTACATCAAACTAGCCACGCGCACTATGGTTTATTATAAGGGATGAACTTTATCATTCATCGCCATAATTGAATTACTACTAGTTTATAAGTAATGAATATTGTATTTTAAGCTCCAAATACTTATTTTACTGTTACAAATACGTTGTTAACATCATAATCACACCTAAAAAATATTTTACAAGACCGAGTCGATGTTTCATATTATTTAATTAATTTATTTATATTTACTTTTCATGTAATAATGGCGGCGGGACGTGACGGCCCTACGCCCACTGGAGACAACTTTGACCAATACTGATATCTCCTCCGGTACAAATAGTCAACCGAAAGATGACGGTCAACCAATGTCAAAACTAAATTGGCACCAGCAGCTAGAATCAAATATTCCCGCCCCTGCATTGCTACTTACGGAAAAATCCAAGTAGGGAAGGCCTATGTCTTGCAGTGGGCGTCTAACAGGCTGAAATGAAATGAAAAAATGTGCATTGCATAATATTTCACGCGCATTTGTAATTTACAAAAAAAAAGGTTTAACGTACCAAAACGCTGTTTTCGCGCTGGATTTGAACTTAGCTGCCATAGAATAAAATAAAGAACATGCCAAGAGCTTTCATATGACATACGTTTCATTACTGTTGCACACTTTTGAAAAGTGGGTCCAGTGTTCATACAAAAGTGCCCATGGCCCTATAAAATGGGACCACGAAGACCCACCGGTACCGGGCACAGGTACCAAGCTACCGGTGGTTAGGGCTCCAGAGAGAGGAACCTCCGAACTATGCTCCGAAACGCTAACATCATTCCTGTCCATCCAAAGGTTGCCTGGAAGAGATCGCACTTAGCGATAAGGCCGCCGATTGTGCATTACTCGTAGTTTTTAAGATTATACTGTAAACATTTATTTTGGTGTGCAATAAAGTATAATCTTATCTTATCTTACCTTATGCGCGTCGTGTCCAGCAATACTGCCTTCTGTATGGAGGACTTGATCCAGCCGTCTAACGAGAGCCTCTTGAGATGGTGGTCGAGGCTCTTGGTAATGAGACCATTAACTGACACGACTATCGGTACAATGATCGCAGAGTCCACATCCTACATGTCGACAATCTCGTGAGCCAGGTCCAAATAATTATTTGATTTCCTTGTCTTTTTCGGCTTTCACAAGATTCTCGTCATGGGGAATAGTAACATCAACGATCATTGCATGGCGTTCTGATCGATCTATCACATAGTCCTATCGGTGATGATAGACCGATCCCACTGCATAGTGGCACGGCCATTTTCGAGAACTGGATCGGACACATACCTGTAGTAAGGTACTTCAAAGGGTACAAGGTCATATTTTAAGGCAAGCTGCTGATGGACGATCCTGGCTACTTGATTGTGCCTGTGCAAGTATTCGCCGTTGGCAAGACGAGAACAACCGGAAACTATATGTCTGAGACATTCGCCGGGCTGGTGACATGCCCGACATATGTCAACAGTCCCATCAGAATATACTTACGGTAGTTGTTTGTCATGACAACTTCGTCCATAATTGCACAAGCAAAATCTTTGGTATCTCCAAATAAATCACCAAACCTACATCGGGCCCATGCAAGGCCCGATAAAAATGTCCATGCAACTCTTTGCCTTTCCGTACTTCCCTACGCTCTTCAATACTAAGTACAACAGGTTTGCGCCAGGTCTCTTTTGCCAGACCCAACGGGGTAAGTCCGTTGTCTACAGCAACAATATCACGATGCACACCCGTGTCAGCCTTGAGAAAATATTCTCTCAGATTGTACACCTCGCGGTTGTGGAGGTCCTTAACACTTAAGAAACCCCGACCACCACATTTCCGCGGGATGTACAATCTCACCACTGACGACTGCGGGTGATGCATTCGATATTCAGTCAATAGACAACGGACCTTTCTGTACAAGGCGTCCAGTTCTGATTGAGTCCATCTGAGTATGCCGAAGGAGTACGCTAAGACTGGCATGGCCCAACCATTATAGGCACGCACCCTGTTGCCGCCTGATAAAAAACTTTTCAGTATTTTCTTCAGGCGGCCAAAGAAGCGCTCCCACAATGATTGTTTCCTGGCAGTCTCAGCAATACTGTTTGAAATAGAAATATTTTTTGTGATAAGTCAAATCGATTATATCAGTTTAGTAGCGTGTTACTTTCTCCATTGTAAATTTCTGACTATAGTCACACTATGAACTGTCAAATCATTGACTTGCTTGGTCGGATCCGCATCCGCAAAAAACTCCTCTTGCACGTCGCTCTGGAAGATTCCCGTTTGTGAGCGCGTTTTGATCTTGTATTTGTTTGTAAAACTACCAAATAACCTGCAACCGTCTATGAGCTATATATCTCATTTGTTAACAGTGTTGTGGTGTTCTCAGGTCAGTTTTGCCTAAAATACATAATATTTATTTGTATTAGTTGACCTACATAATTTGAAACACATTGTCATACATAACCTCAAATCAGTAATTGTTTGACTTATATTGTTGAAATCTAGCTTAAATTTGTTGTTGTTAGCATTAATAAGTCATCTTTGATTGGATACATAACAGTTATATGTATCAATTAATTTAGTTAATAGCATATATTGAGTTTGAAACATTATAACAACCAAACTTGACCCTGCATAGATAAACCTTTGTTTGTTGTAATATACTGATAATATTGTTAGATAACACATACTACTACTATTGTATATCTCAAATAACACAGCCAGTCTGTCTGTTGCAAGTAATTAATTAATTAATTTGAAGTTTCAACTTTGATAACTTTGTTTTGTGTCAATATAATTGAAAATATTAATTTCGTTGGGCAGAGATCTGTAGAAGTCTGCGCAGAACCATCAAACACCGTGCGCAGCTTGCCAGTTGATGGCTTCAATACCGCATGATGCGGGAGAAAGGCAAAGCAAGAGCACTCGCAAAAGAAAAGAACTTTCAATACATATGTGTGAAACATTGTGAAATCATGGCACGAAAGTCTGATACATCACCAGTGTTTTTTATAAAGTGCGAAAAAGACTTGCAAAAAATAACGCAGTAGTCTATAATTATTCATACTCACATATATTCCAAAGTTTGAGAACCGCATTAGTCACACAATCACTTTTTAATATAACTCTCTATTTTCGCCGTCATAATCACATCGTATCTGAAGGCCAGTCTATCCGGGTAAGTTCACTTACATACACTCAGTTATCGCCCCTATACGTACGCGCACTTGACACTACTAAAAGATTAATTGCTTGCGCCACTCAATGTACACAATGCTTAAATTCTAATATCATAGTAATTCTACTTCTACCGCATAATGATTTTTATTTTGCAATATTTTCCGTACTTTATAAATACATTTGTGAAATTTTAGATACTTTTAATTTAAAACGGTTATGGTTTGCAGATGTTGTTTTAGTTGTGATTATCAATGTGGTACATATGTCAATTGTGAAAGAAACACAAAGATATATATCAAGGAATTACTCCCTTTTTAGTTGCACGTATTCTTCACTTTTACTGCGCCATAAAAACCATAATGTGATTGACTTACGATTTGATCATGTTTTGTGTTTTAGAAATGCATTGCATTATAACACTGTGCACATTTTTTACTTGTCGAGGGCACTAACTTGTTATTTAAAATCACATACTGCACACAATATCTCAATTTTATCGTTTCACTTTAGTCGTTGCCTTGTCATTTATAGTGTATCCTCATAGTGCATACTATCAAAATACTCGTGGGCTGCGAACTAAAACGAATTTATTTAAACGTAATGTACTGATGAATTTCTACGATGTAATATCGCTTACGGAGACATGGTAACTGGATGGTATTAGTGATAGCAAACTTTTTGACGATAGATATGTGGTTTGGTGTAGTGATAGAAACTATACAAATACACAACAAAGATACGGAGGCGGAGTGCTTCTCGCCACGCGCCGCGAACTGAAATCTATCCCCCGGCCCGAATGGAATTCAACTGCCGAAGACCTATGGGTTACCATTAGACATGAAATAAACAAACGCAAAAATTACGTCCACTTTTACCTTTGCTCGGAAAGATGCGGTTACTCGTTTAACTCCCAACTGCAAAATTTTACGGAAAAATTATCAGACATTATAAACTCACATCCAGATGATCATTTTGTAATAACTGGAGACTATAACTTGTCAAATATTGATTGGGCTAGTGACGGTACCACTTTGCAGCCGCAAGGCATATCTGGGCAGACTCAGATACACTTTTTTGATACACTTTTAGAATGCAGCTTAAACAAATTGAATACATGTCGTAACGTAAATAATAGACTGTTAGATTTAGTATTCTGTAATAGTAACTTAGTCTCGGTTGTGAAAATGTGCGATGACCCATTAGTACCGGAGGATTTGCATCACAAATCCCTAGTTATTGATTTGGACTTCTCAGATATTAAAGCCCTAGGCGTTAATCCACGACATAAATATATGTATAACTTAGGTGAATACGATAAAATTAATGCCGCTTTAACGAAACAACAGTGGCAGGATCACCTCAGTTCAAGCACTATATCACTTGAAAGGGCCACTGATTATTTCTATAAAGTACTGCATGATTTAATAGAGGAATTCATCCCTAAGAAATATGTTTCTGCGACAACATTCCCACCATGGTATACCACCAGTTTGAAAAAAGTCCTAAAAGAAAAACAAAAGTATTTAAAAAAATATCGTAATTATGGAAACACAAACGATTACATTGCATTCACTATGTTACGTAAACGAGCAAAAAAGGTCGAAGAGGTATGTTACCGCTCATACATCCTAAAAATGAAGGATTCAATTATCCAAAATCCAAAATTATTCAGGTCTTTTGTAAAGTCAAACAAAAAGGGTAGTAATTATGTGCCTTGTAATATTATATAATAGGGAAAGTGATCGATTTAAATCGATCACTTTCCCTAGACGTCGGAACGCTGTCGCTACACCTCGCTGATGGTTGTAGTGACAACCAAGTATTATTCTACTTCCTATCTACCGTTCCGCTGGGGTTCTCCATACGGGCTGTCTACAACGCCACGGTCTGCACCTGACGATTCTTCCTTCGGGCCGCGATTCACCCTACGGGCTGCATCCTACGAGCTGCGGGCGCCGTGCTGCTACCAGCCGCCACCAATGCATCAGCTCCTGCCTACGAGCCTCCTACAGCCAGGCCACGGACGCCTGACTGCACTGGGTACGCCTGAGCCTTACCGCTCAGCCTACACCTCGACCACCGAGCTGCCTGCCCAGCGTGCACTTTGGCCAGCTCACCGGCGACCCTACGAGCAATCTAGCCTGCGAGCGTCGGAGAGCAGCAGGAGTCTACACTCCAGCCCTCAGGCCAGTGCTTACCTAGTTCAGTCATACTGTGTGTAAGCGGTAGTGAGACATAATAAAGAACCTGTTCAGCCTAACAGTATTTCTCTTGAACCCCGACATCCTACCTGAGATCCTCCGTCTCACTTATCTAAATCATGTTGCAGACCTATACAGTCATTTAATGTATTAATTTGAGTAAAATCTTCATGTCATCTGCATAAAGTAATATATTTGCTTTGGTGAAACAATCGATGACGTCATCTTAATATATAAAATCCTTGCGTTACTGACTGACTGACAGACACGCTACAGCCGAAACTATTGGGCGCAGGAAGCTGAAATTTGGCATGTATGTTGCTTGGGGACCGCAGGGGTGCACTAAGAAGGGAATTCCCGAAATTCCCACGGGATCGGACAAAACGGGTAAATTTAAAAAACATGCAGGCGTAGCTGCTGGCGTCCTCTAGTTAATAAATAAATTAAATAATAATGGCCCGAGTAACTAGCCCTGGGGAATTCCCGAGGGAACAGTGTTCCATTTCGACACGTAACCATTCAATGCTACAGCTTGGGAACGATTATCAACATAAGAAGTAAATCACCGGAACAGGTTACCATGGATTCCAGCCGCCAAAAGTTTCTTCATCAGTATCTTATGATCTATGCGGTCGAAACATTTACTGTAATCAGTAAATACTGCATCTACTTGACCACCTGCATCTGTACTTGCTGTTGTATAATCGATAAATGTCACTAAGTTACTGGTCGTGGAGCGGCCTTTAAGAAATCCGTGTTGGACAGGATTTAATGTACTGGATAGCGTAGAATATACCTGATTGTAAACAATGCGTCCAAATATTTTTGCAAAAATACAGAGTTTGGAGATAGGTCTATAATTTTGAGCATCACTCCTGTTGCCAGTTTTATACACGGGAGTGATAACTGCACTCTTCCTATCCGATACCTTCCTTAATTGAGCGCTGAAATAAAATAGTTAAGGGGTAGGTTAGGGCATTAGCACAATTTATAATAAATTTCGGTACTATACGATCTGGACCAGCGCCTTTATTAAGGTCTATCGAAAGAAGTTATTTGTTTACCGCCGCTGGACAGATCTCGATATCGCCTATTACATGAGAGTGGCTTGAATTGCTTATTTCAAAGCCGCCCGTTACGCTAGGGCACTGGCTTGGAGATACAGAGAGAAATGTGGAATGGAAATATGTTGCGAAAAGATTACAAATACTTGGCCCAGTACTAGCAGATTGGCCTTCAAAATCTATATTACAAGGCACATAATTACTACCCTTTTTGTTTGACTTTACAAAAGACCTGAATAATTTTGGATTTTGGATAATTGAATCCTCCATTTTTAGGATGTATGAGCGGTAACATACCTCTTCGACCTTTTTTGCTCGTTTACGTAACATAGTGAATGCAATGTAATCGTTTGTGTTTCCATAATTACGATATTTTTTTAAATACTTTTGTTTTTCTTTTAGGACTTTTTTCAAACTGGTGGTATACCATGGTGGGAATGTTGTCGCAGAAACATATTTCTTAGGGATGAATTCCTCTATTAAATCATGCAGTACTTTATAGAAATAATCAGTGGCCCTTTCAAGTGATATAGTGCTTGAACTGAGGTGATCCTGCCACTGTTGTTTCGTTAAAGCGGCATTAATTTTATCGTATTCACCTAAGTTATACATATATTTATGTCGTGGATTAACGCCTAGGGCTTTAATATCTGAGAAGTCCAAATCAATAACTAGGGATTTGTGATGCAAATCCTCCGGTACTAATGGGTCATCGCACATTTTCACAACCGAGACTAAGTTACTATTACAGAATACTAAATCTAACAGTCTATTATTTACGTTACGACATGTATTCAATTTGTTTAAGCTGCATTCTAAAAGTGTATCAAAAAAGTGTATCTGAGTCTGCCCAGATATGCCTTGCGGCTGCAAAGTGGAACCGTCACTAGCCCAATCAATATTTGACAAGTTATAGTCTCCCATTATTACAAAATGATCATCTGGATGTGAGTTTATAATGTCTGA
This sequence comes from Euclidia mi, assembly GCA_944739405.2. Classification (NCBI taxonomy): domain Eukaryota; kingdom Metazoa; phylum Arthropoda; class Insecta; order Lepidoptera; family Erebidae; genus Euclidia; species Euclidia mi. The sequence goes on along the minus strand of OX123186.2, from coordinate 39,225,418 downwards.
TAATTTTTCCGTAAGATTTTGCAGTTGGGAGTTAAACGAGTAACCGCATCTTTCCGAGCAAAGGTAAAAGTGAACGTAATTTTTGCGTTTGTTTATTTCATGTCTAATGGTAACCCATAGGTCTTCGGCAGTTGAATTCCATACGGGCCGGGGGATAGATTTCAGTTCGCGGCGCGTGGCGAGAAGCACTCCGCCTCCGTATCTTTGTTGTGTATTTGTATAGTTTCTATCACTACACCAAACCACATATCTATCGTCAAAAAGTTTGCTATCACTAATACCATCCAGTTACCATATATCCGTAAGCGATATTACATCGTAGAAATTCATCAGTACATTACGTTTAAATAAATTCGTTTTAGTTCGCAGCCCACGAGTATTTTGATAGTATGCACTATGAGGATACACTATAAATGACAAGGCAACGACTAAAGTGAAACGATAAAATTGAGATATTGTGTGCAGTATGTGATTTTAAATAACAAGTTAGTGCCCTCGACAAGTAAAAAATGTGCACAGTGTTATAATGCAATGCATTTCTAAAACACAAAACATGATCAAATCGTAAGTCAATCACATTATGGTTTTTATGGCGCAGTAAAAGTGAAGAATACGTGCAACTAAAAAGGGAGTAATTCCTTGATATATATCTTTGTGTTTCTTTCACAATTGACATATGTACCACATTGATAATCACAACTAAAACAACATCTGCAAACCATAACCGTTTTAAATTAAAAGTATCTAAAATTTCACAAATGTATTTATAAAGTACGGAAAATATTGCAAAATAAAAATCATTATGCGGTAGAAGTAGAATTACTATGATATTAGAATTTAAGCATTGTGTACATTGAGTGGCGCAAGCAATTAATCTCTTAGTAGTGTCAAGTGCGCGTACGTATAGGGGCGATAACTGAGTGTATGTAAGTGAACTTACCCGGATAGACTGGCCTACAGATACGATGTGATTATGACGGCGAAAATAGAGGGTTATATTAAAAAGTGATTGTGTGACTAATGCGGTTCTCAAACTTTGGAATATATGTGAGTATGAATAATTATAGACTACTGCGTTATTTTTTGCAAGTCTTTTTCGCACTTTATAAAAAACACTGGTGATGTATCAAACTTTCGTGCCATGATTTCACAATGTTTCACACATATGTATTGAAAGTTCTTTTCTTTTGCGAGTGCTCTTGCTTTGCCTTTCTCCCGCATCATGCGGTATTGAAGCCATCAACTGGCAAGCTGCGCACGGTGTTTGATGGTTCTGCGCAGACTTCTACAGGCGTATCCTTGAATCAGTGCTTGCATTTTTGTCCCAAGCTGGTCAAGGACCTTTGTGACGTCATCACCATCTTCCGACGACATCAGGTTGTCTTTGTGGCCGATATAAAAATGATGTTCAGGCAGACGATTATCCACCCTGATGACCGTCGCTTCCAGCTGGTCCTTTGGAGAGAGAATCCTCGCGATCCCATGGTCGTCTACGAGCTCAATACCAATACGTACGGGTTAAGGTCGAGCTCCTACTTGGCAATACGTTCTCTTTGGGAGCTCGCAGACCGCGAAGGCTTACGTTTCCTACGAGCCTCCGCCATCTTGAAGGACGATATTTACGTCGATGACATTTGCTCAGGCGCCTCCACAGCAGACGAGGCGATCCTCCTGCGGGACGAATTGATAGGTATTTTGGCCTCCGCTGGTTATGAGTTGCGCAAATGGATTTCCAACTCACCAGCGCTTTTGGAAGGCTTGCCAGAGGATCATCAGCAGGATCCACATTTGTTTGAGATTGTTGACAATTGCTGCCTTGATGGCTGTTCTCGTCTAAACGTCTCGTATTATCTACTGTCGCCAGAACCTTTGATCCGAACGGTTGGATCTGTCCTGTTATATTTTGGGCAAAATGTTTCTTGCAGAAGCTTTGGACAGCAGGATTGACCTGGGACGAACCTCTACACGGTACACGGTTGAGGAATGGACCTCTTTTGTTTCCTAACTTCCTGCCGTCAACGAGATCTCCTTGCCTCGTCCCATCCTTCCTCCCGGGAAGTACAAGGCCACCCTTCACGGGTTTTGCGATGCCTCGGAACGTGGTGACGCGGCCGTGGTGTACTTGCGCACAGTCAGTGCCTCAGGTTAGGTGAGGGTTTCCCTGATCATGGCGAAGAGCAAGGTTGCACCCCTTCGAACATCTCTGACCATCCCGAAATTGGAGCTCTCGGGAGCAGCCCTACTTGTCCGCTTACTGAACCACGTGTCTAACAGCTTGGGTAAAACAATTTGTATTAATGGGACCTACGCCTGGACAGACAGCCAAATTGTTTTTTGTTGGTTGAAGGCGTCTGTCCACACTTTGGAAGTATTTGTCGCTAATCGCGTTTCCCAAATACAAAAATCTGAAGTCAAGCTTGTTTGAAGACACGTGCCAGGTGAGCTCAACCCCGCTGATTGTGCCTCGCGCGGATGCTTGACGCCTAGTTTGATAGGTCATTCGGTGTGGTGGGGTCCAGAATGGTTGAGTCGACCAGAAATTGATTGGCCTCGAACGCCAGTTTTGAATACTTCTAATTTGCCGGGTCTACGAACACTCGCTCTTGAGAAGGTAGAATGCGCCTTCGACCCCGATTTCTTGTTGAATCGCTACAGCTCCCTTGACAAGTTGTTAGGTGTTACTGCTTGGATAAAGCGTTTTGTTTTTAATTTTAGGCACCCACAACAGAAACGACTGACACCGTTTCTCTCACCACAGGAACGACAGGAGTCCCTCACCTTTTGGATTCGTTCTGTGCAACTGGCGCACTTTGAGAAGGAGACTGCTATCCTTAAGTCAGGGAAATTGAAATTATCGGGCGCTGTATCTAAATTGAACCCCTTTTTGGACGATACGGGTCTCTTGCGCGTTGGAGGGCGTCTCAAGAACGCCAACCTCCCTTACGGGGCACGTCACCCCCTTTTGTTACCCAAGGATATTTGGTTTATATATTATGATATGATTAGGATCATTTGGTACGTTTTTTGGTAACTGACCGTCACCTCAAAAATTCGCATGCTGGTTGTAATACTTTGTTGGCCATTCTGCAACGCGAGTTTTGGATTTTGTCTGCCCGATGAATTATTCGGAGCGTAGTCTTTCGCTGCATCCCTTGCTATAAGCTCAAGGCTTCTACCATGTAGCCGTTGATGGGAGACTTACCGGCAGATCGCGTAACGGAGAGTAGGACGTTTGACGGTGTTGGCACGGAATTCGCTTTTTGGTGAAAGCTTCAACACTTCGAAACAGCAAGACTGTTAAGGCCTACTTGTGTGTCTTCTTTTGCCTCTCCACAAAGGCCGTACACTTAGAACTGGTCTCCTCGCTTAAATTTGTTTGAATGACATTGTTAATTTCCTTGAAACCAACAAGGCTGATATAGGTAATAGGCTTGCCCGACGTGGGATAAATTGGTTGTTTTCCCCACCAAATTGTCCACGCTGGGGTGGTATATTTGAGGCCGCTGTAAAATCAGCCAAAACACTCTTGCGCAGGACAGTCGTTGAATCTGTCCTTACATTTGAGGAACTCGCAACTGTGTTTTGTAAGATTGAGGCCGTTTTTAACTCTAGGCCATTGTGCCCGATCTCCTCAGATCCGAATGATTTTGAGGCCCTTACGCCGGGCCATATTTTGATTGGTCGCCCACTTGTCGCCTTGCCTGAGTACCCCTATATTGATACGAGACCTAATCGTCTCTCGCGTTTTGAATTGGTACGCCAGATTACTCAGAGCTTTTGGAAACGCTGGAATTTGGAATATTTGCACATACTCCAGCAACGCGTTAAGTGGACCGACAAGACCGATCCACCCAAAATTGTAGACCTCGTTTTGATCAAGGAGGCTAACCTTCCGCCACTCAGATGGCGCAGGGGGCGCATTCCTCGTTTTGTAACTGGGGCTGTTACATGTACCTACCTATTACTTGAAATATAATCACTGTGCAACAAAGTATATATGTTAGACCTTTGCCTTGGCTAGACCATACTGGATGAATTAATCGCTTCCACTGCCTTCTGCAAACCTTTCCCAGCTTTCTAGCCAAACTCAAAACATAATTATTGGTACCAGAGCGCTGTTGTATCTAGCCGTTGATTGTATCTAAACTCAGATTGGTATTGTATGAGCTATATATCTCATTTGTTAACAGTGTTGTGGTGTTCTCAGGTCAGTTTTGCCTAAAATACATAATATTTATTTGTATTAGTTGACCTACATAATTTGAAACACATTGTCATACATAACCTCAAATCAGTAATTATTTGACTTGTATTGTTGAAATCTAGCTTAAATTTGTTGTTGTTAGCATTGATAAGTCATCTTTGATTGGATACATAACAGTTATATGTATCAATTAATTTAGTTAATAGCATTTATTGAGTTTGAAACATTATAACAACCGAACTTGACCTTGCATAGATAAACCTTTGTTTGTTGTAATATACTGATAATATTGTTAGATAACACATACTACTACTATTGTATATCTCAAATAACACAGCCAGTCTGTCTGTTGCAAGTAATTAATTAATAAATTTGAAGTTTCAACTTTGATAACATTGTCTTGTGTCAATATAATTGAAAATATTAATTTCGTTGGGCAGTAAACACCTGCCACTTGCTTGCACCAGCGGTAAACAGGCTAATACTTTGTTGGTTTCAAAGAATTAACAAATATTAAGTTTTAATTGATAGCATTATTTAACGCTTGTCCGAGCTCTTTTGTAAACTTAATATGTCAGCTATCAAGGACTTGCGTGCGGCTGCTGGTGTCATTGCATCAGATTTGCGCTGGTTTGCCTCAGCCGGTGCCTTGGTGAACCAGCCTGATCGCCAGCAGGCCTTACTACAAAGATATGAGCGGATCGATGACCACCTGGCAAGTGTAGAACAGCAATTTCGTACTTTCAGCGCTTGCTGTCTCGAAGTGTCAGTTAATGACTTCACCGCTGACCAGCGAAATAGAGTCAGCGAGGATTATGCCCAGATTTTAGATCTGTATGATGCTGTCTCCAACTGTGCATGACAGTTAATTGCCGGGAGGGACGGGCAACCCGCCATGAAGCAGGAGCTTCCTAGGACAGCACCGGGACTGGTGAGTAGGCTTCCCACTTTAGACCTCCCGCATTTTGATGGCTGCCTAGGAAGCTACCTAGGCTTCGTTAATTTATTTGACAGCCTGGTCGATGACAGGGCTGATCTTCAGCCGGCACAAAAATTGGCATATTTGATGTCGGTTCTAGATGGGGAGGCCAAAGGCCTCATCCAGCACCTGCCCGTATCTGACGAGGCGTACCAGACGGCTCGGGACTTAATTACCCGTAGGTACCACAACAAGCATGGCCTCGTAGACACCCACATCGAGCAGATTTTGAGCTTGTCCACGCTCACCCGGGTCTTTGGGTTGCGCACCCAACTTTTGAACCCGCTCTTGGTGGCAATAAACGCACTTAAGTGCTTGGACCTGCCCGTGGACCAGTGGTCCTACCTATTGGTGCACATTGTGCTCAAAAAGCTGCCTGCCGACCTGAGGTCGCGTTTTGAACAGCGCTTTGGTGGGGATAGCGCGACCCATCTGCCACCCTTTGCAGACTTGGAGAAGTTTCTCGAGGATGAGTGCCGGGTCTTGGATAACTCCGGTGGTGACACGCCGACTAAGTCGCAGCCGCCCAAGCTCAAGGAGCAGGCTCGCGTTCACACCCGAGCCAATGTTGACCGGCGCCCTCCTCGCTTTGCAGTCACGCAGAGCCCAGCGGAGTGCTCTTACTGCAAGGTCACGGGGCACAGAACGGCCAGTTGTAGAGCATTCTTGGACCTTCATGTCGCCACTCGTAGACGCATGCCCGCCGCCTTTGCTTCTCTTGCTTGGGGTCCCACTACCAGCGAGACTGCCCAAACTCTCGCCCCTGTCCTCACTGTGGAGGACAGCATATGGACATTCTCTGCATGAATGCCAGAGACGTAGGCCGCTTGTTCAACCAGCCGACTCCGCGCACGGGCGGGTGTTTTGAAGGTAGCAGCCGAGGCTCACCGGCGCGCAGCCGAGAATCGCCTCGCTCAATTGATCGCCACTCACCCCGTTTTGATTGAAGCTCGCTTCAAGATGTAGCCAATCTTGTCGGTCACGCCCTTGATGTATGGGAGGACAGCAGGTTGTCTCTCTACTGTGGCTGGCTTGTTCTTCGATGACCAGTACAAAATGAAACAGAACGTTTTTGCACGGACCAATCACACGCTACCGTCCGCCGACCATAGACAAACAGTTGTCAATCTGTCAAAACACACGTTAGATCAAAACACTGAAAATGTACTAAAGAGAGGTTTAAATTATGCGATAACTCCATCCAGAATACCGTATGAGACCATTATTTGCAACGTTGAGGATTGTCTAGTAAAGAACAATGTGAGTAAGGAAGATTTTGAGGCCATACGTCAAGACGTTTCTGCTGTATTGCGCCAGTCGAAAGTGCCGAAAAGGAATCTACCAAAACCTGAGTATTTCGCACTGAAGAACCTACGAGCTAGACCTGAACTAACAGTACTCCGAGCAGATAAGGGAAATGCAACGGTAGTGATGGACACGTCCGATTATAAACAAAAAATGGAAAATCTTTTGTCGGATGAAAGTACATATAAATTGGTTAAGACGGACCCTACCAACAAAATACTCAAGCAAACGAGTGATATTGTGAAGAAATACTCCGAACAACTGAATCTGGACGTGAAATACTTAATACCATCGTGTGCAAAACCTCCCCAATTGTATGGTCTACCGAAAATACACAAGGAAAATGCTCCACTGCGCCCTATAGTCATTCAAATAGGGGCACCAACCTACAGATTGGCTCAACACCTTGCAAAGATTCTCTCGCCACTCAGAGGCAAGACGAGAGCGCATGTAAAGGATTCCTACCATTTTGTCAGTGAAACAAAACACCTACATCTCTCTGACAAGGAAACTATGGTTAGTTTTGATGTACAGTCATTATTCACATGCTTACCAGCACATGACTGTATTGAGATAACTAGAAGGAAGCTAATAGAGAACAACATGCCTGAGGAATATGCAGAAATATTGAAACACTGTTTAACAACTGGCTATCTGTTATGGGATGAGAAATACTACATACAAGTAGACGGTGTGGCAATGGGCTCTCCAGTATCGCCTGTTGTTGCTGACATCTTCATGGAGGACTTCGAGGCGCGAGCCCTGCAGACTGCCACCATCACACCGAGGTTCTACAAGGTATGTAGATGACACTTTTACAATTTTACCAACAGATAGTGTTAATGTATTCCTAGACCATCTTAATTCTATTCACAACCAGATAAAATTTACAATGGAATTAGAGGCAAACAATTCTTTAGCTTTCTTAGATGTACTTGTTATCAGGAACAAAAACAACTCTTTGAGCCACACTGTATATACGAAAAAGACACATACAAATAGGTACTTAAACGGTGAATCTCACCACCATCCTAAACAGTTAGCTACCGTAGGAATGTCTTTGTTTCAGAGAGCCCGGGGGATCTGTGACAAGAAACACCTGGACGCCGAGCTTCAACATGTCAAGCAAGTTCTGCAAGACAACAAGCTCCAACCGCCGCGCCAACGTCACAGATCCCCGAAGAACAAGCCAGCCACAGTAGAGAGACAACCTGCTGTCCTCCCATACATCAAGGGCGTGACCGACAAGATTGGCTACATCTTGAAGCGAGCTTCAATCAAAACTTTCTACAAGCCGCCAACGAAGATAAGCCAATCATTACCATCTGTCAAGAGTCAGTTACCCTTACAAGAGGCCGGGGTTTACAAGATAGACTGTGAGTGTGGGCTCTCATACATTGGACAAACCAAGAAAAGCATAGGCATTCGACTAAAGGAACATATAGCTGACATTAAACACAAACGCTCGACGAAGTCTGCTGTGTGTGAACATGTAGAACAAGGAACTAACCATTACCTGCGATTTGATAAACCACAGATACTCGCAAAAGAACACCGCTTTATTCCAAGAATGATACGAGAAGCTATTGAAATTAAAAAACATCCTAATTTCAATAGATAAGATGGTTGGAATGTTCCTCCAGCTTGGGACCCTGTTATCAGGCTAATGAAACCCAAGAAGGACAAAGTCACCAGAAGACAGCAAGACACAGTGAGCACATTCTGCGTAGATAGTAACACCTATAGTTGAAAAATGTTCGGGTACTTTGAGATAACTTTTAAATTCAAGACAAAGACAAATACCACCTCAGTCTGCCGTGAACATGAATCCTGTAAAGAATTCGAAACGTTGGCTAGTAATAAAAATGTAGTTTCTAGATCATTCGGTTTAAATGTAAAAACAAGTGAAACCAATAAAACGCGATAAAATCCGTAAACTGTAGTTTAATTTCAATGTGTAACATTCGCGTAAACCCAAGAAAATAGAAGGTTTACAGACAAGGTGAAGTTATACACATGTTATTTATGTATATAAGTAAATAGATATGCTTTAACCCAAAGTTAGAGAACCGAGTCGAACCATTGTTTAGAAAGAACACGCTTAGTGGTAGCTATACTTGTATTAAATAAATCAAAATCAAGCTCAGGATAGTCGGTCAGTCTATTGACATAGTTTGCTGTTCTTGAAAAAAAAGAATTTTGCCTATTTTTTGTCGCACTATTGCATCCGCATGCAGAGGGTGATAACGCCGTACTGATCGTGTAGGGACCTGAAGGTTTACCTTAGACAGCAAGTAGGGCGAGTCAACTTTTGATTGCGCTATTTTTGATAATAGTGCGATATCAGCTATTTTTCTTCTTTCCTTTAATGGGAGAATATGGTGTCTCTTACATCTAGCCGTGTAACAGTCATCAAAAATGTTGCACTTGTATTGAATTAATCTCATAAATTTGCGCTGTATAACTTCTAATCTATTTATATGCACCTCATATTGTGGATTCCAAACTTGACAAGAATACTCTAAGATACTGCGAGCAAATGTACAATACAGAATTTTTAATATTTTTACACTTTTAAAATGCGAACATGTTCTCTTTACAAAGCCTAAAGCTTTATTAGCCTTTTTGGCAATGGTGTCAATATGTGACTCATATGTAAGTTTGGCGTCGTGAATAACACCAAGATCTCGAACCTCGTCTACCCTTTTTAACTTGGCTCCTTTTAGTTTATAGTCGAATATGATTATATTATAACTCTGTTTCCTCGTAAAACTGATACAGTGACATTTAGGGACATTAAGATCTAAGTGATTAATTCTGCAATAGTTCTCAAACTTATGTAACGTAATACTCCACGTATTGCGTTATAATATCTCGCAGGCGCTTAACGCCAGCTTAGCCGCAGAGCGTTCGCAATATTACCAAATATGGTAATGTTCAGAGCCAAGTCAATCAGTGACTCATAGGCCTATACCTATACAAGATGGGTGCGCGATTTAAATCGGTCACTTTCCCTAGACGTCGGAACGCTGCCGCTACACCTCGCTGATGGTTGTAGTGACAACCAAGTATTATTCTACTTCCTATCTACTGTTCCGCTGGGGTTCTCCATACGGGCTGTCTACAACGCCACGGTCTGCACCTGACGATTCTTCCTTCGGGCCGCGATTCACCCCACGGGCTGCAACCTACGAGCTGCGGGCGCCGTGCTGCTACCAGCCGCCACCAACGCATCAGCTCCTGCCTACGAGCCTCCTACAGCCAGGCCACGGACGCCTGACTGCACTGGGTTACGCCTGAGCCTTACCGCTCAGCCTACACCTCGACCACCGAGCTGCCTGCCCAGCGTGCACTTTGGCCAGCTCACCGGCGACCCTACGAGCAATCTAGCCTGCGAGCGTCGGAGAGCAGCAGGAGTCTACACTCCAGCCCTCAGGCCAGTGCTTACCTAGTTCGGTCATACTGTGTGTAAGCGGTAGTGAGACATAATAAAGAACCTGTTCAGCCTAACAGTGTTTCTCTTGAACCCCGACATCCTACCTGAGATCCTCCGTCTCACTTATCTAAATCATGTTGCAGACCTATACAGTCATTTAATGTATTAATTTGAGTAAAAATCTTCATGTCATCTGCATAAAGTAATATATTTGCTTTGGTGAAACAATCGATGACGTCATCTTAATATATAAAATCCTTGCGTTACTGACTGACTGACAGACACGCTACAGCCGAAACTATTGGGCGCAGGAAGCCGAAATTTGGCATGTATGTTGCTTTGGGACCGCAGGGGTGCACTAAGAAGGGAATTTCCGAAATTCCCACGGGATCGGACAAAACGGGTAAATTTAAAAAACATGCAGGCGTAGCTGCTGGCGTCCTCTAGTTAATAAATAAATTAAATAATAATGGCCCGAGTAACGAGCCCTGGGGAATTCCCGAGGGAACAGTGTTCCATTTCGACACGTAATCATTCAATGCTACAGCTTGGGAACGATTATCAACATAAGAAGTAAACCACCGGAACAGGTTACCATGGATTCCAGCCGCCAAAAGTTTCTTCATCAGTATCTTATGATCTATGCGGTCGAAACATTTACTGTAATCAGTAAATACTGCATCTGCTTGACTACCTGCATCTGTACTTGCTGTTGTATAATCGATAAATGTCACTAAGTTACTGGTCGTGGAGCGGCCTTTAAGAAATCCGTGTTGGACAGGATTTAGTGTACTGGATAGCGTAGAATATACCTGATTGTAAACAATGCGTCCAAATATTTTTGCAAAAATACAGAGTTTGGAGATAGGTCTATAATTTTGAACATCACTCCTGTTGCCAGTTTTATACACGGGAGTGATAAATGCACTCTTCCTATCCGATACCTTCCTTAATTGAGCGCTGAAATAAAATAGTTAAGGGGTAGGTTAGGGCATTAGCACAATTTATAATAAATTTCGGTACTATACGATCTAGACCAGCGCCTTTATTAAGGTCTACCGAAAGAAGTTATTTGTTTACCGCCGCTGGACAGATCTCGATATCGCCTATTACATGAGAGTGGCTTGCATTGCTTATTTCAAAGCCGCCCGTTACGCTAGGGCACTGGCTTGGAGATACAGAGAGAAATGTGGAATGGAAATATGTTGCGAAAAGATTACAAATACTTGGCCCAGTACTAGCAGATTCGCCTTCAAAATCTATATTACAAGGCACATAATTACTACCCTTTTTGTTTGACTTTACAAAAGACCAGAATAATTTTGGATTTTGGATAATTGAATCCTCCATTTTTAGGATGTATGAGCGGTAACATACCTCTTCGACCTTTTTTGCTCGTTTACGTAACATAGTGAATGCAATGTAATCGTTTGTGTTTCCATAATTACGATATTTTTTTAAATACTTTTGTTTTTCTTTTAGGACTTTTTTCAAACTGGTGGTATACCATGGTGGGAATGTTGTCGCAGAAACATATTTCTTAGGGATGAATTCCTCTATTAAATCATGCAGTACTTTATAGAAATAATCAGTGGCCCTTTCAAGTGATATAGTGCTTGAACTGAGGTGATCCTGCCACTGTTGTTTCGTTAAAGCGGCATTAATTTTATCGTATTCACCTAAGTTATACATATATTTATGTCGTGGATTAACGCCTAGGGCTTCAATATCTGAGAAGTCCAAATCAATAACTAGGGATTTGTGATGCAAATCCTCCGGTACTAATGGGTCATCGCACATTTTCACAACCGAGACTAAGTTACTATTACAGAATAGTAAATCTAACAGTCTATTATTTACGTTACGACATGTATTCAATTTGTTTAAGCTGCATTCTAAAAGTGTATCAAAAAAGTGTATCTGAGTCTGCCCAGATATGCCTTGCGGCTGCAAAGTGGTACCGTCACTAGCCCAATCAATATTTGACAAGTTATAGTCTCCCATTATTACAAAATGATCATCTGGATGTGAGTTTATAATGTCTGATAATTTTTCCGTAAACTTTTGCAGTTGGGAGTTAAACGAGTAACCGCATCTTGCCGAGCAAAGGTAAAAGTGGACGTAATTTTTGCGTTTGTTTATTTCATGTCTAATGGTAACCCATAGGTCTTCGGCAGTTGAATTCCATTCGGGCCGGGGGATAGATTTCAGTTCGCGGCGCGTAGCGAGAAGCACTCCGCCTCCGTATCTTTGTTGTGTATTTGTATAGTTTCTATCAGATATTACATCGTAGAAATTCATCAGTACATTACGTTTAAATAAATTCGTTTTAGATCGCAGCCCACGAGTATTTTGATAGTATGCACTATGAGGATACACTATAAATGACAAGGCAACGACTAAAGTGAATCGATAAAATTGAGATATTGTGTGCAGTATGTGATTTTAAATAACAAGTTAGTGCCCTCGACAAGTAAAAAATGTGCACAGTGTTATAATGCAATGCATTTCTAAAACACAAAACATGATCAAATCGTAAGTCAATCACATTATGGTTTTTATGGCGCAGTAAAAGTGAAGAATACGTGCAACTAAAAAGGGAGTAATTCCTTGATATATATCTTTGTGTTTCTTTCACAATTGACATATGTACCACATTGATAATCACAACTAAAACAACATCTGCAAACCATAACCGTTTTAAATTAAAAGTATCTAAAATTTCACAAATGTATTTATAAAGTACGGAAAATATTGCAAAATAAAAATCATTATGCGGTAGAAGTAGAATTACTATGATATTAGAATTTAAGCATTGTGTACATTGAGTGTCACAAGCAATTAATCTCTTAGTAGTGTCAAGTGCGCGTACGTATAGGGGCGATAACTGAGTGTATGTAAGTGGACTTACCCGGATAGACTGGCCTACAGATACGATGTGATTATGACGGCGAAAATAGAGGGTTATATTAAAAAGTGATTGTGTGACTAATGCGGTTCTCAAACTTTGGAATATATGTGAGTATGAATAATTATAGACTACTGCGTTATTTTTTGCAAGTCTTTTTCGCACTTTATAAAAAACACTGGTGATGTATCAGACTTTCGTGCCATGATTTCACAATGTTTCACACATATGTATTGAAAGTTCTTTTCTTTTGCGAGTGCTCATGCTTTGCCTTTCTCCCGCATCATACGGTATTGAAGCCATCAACTGGCAAGCTGCGCACGGTGTTTGATGGTTCTGCGCAGACTTCTACAGGCGTATCCTTGAATCAGTGCTTGCATTTTTGTCCCAAGCTGGTCAAGGACCTTTGTGACGTCATCACCATCTTCCGACGACATCAGGTTGTCTTTGTGGCCGATATAAAAATGATGTTCAGGCAGACGATTATCCACCCTGATGACCGTCGCTTCCAGCTGGTCCTTTGGAGAGAGAATCCTCGCGATCCCATGGTCGTCTACGAGCTCAATACCAATACGTACGGGTTAAGGTCGAGCTCCTACTTGGCAATACGTTCTCTTTGGGAGCTCGCAGACCGCGAAGGCTTACGTTTCCTACGAGCCTCCGCCATCTTGAAGGACGATATTTACGTCGATGACATTTGCTCAGGCGCCTCCACAGCAGACGAGGCGATCCTCCTGCGGGACGAATTGATAGGTATTTTGGCCTCCGCTGGTTATGAGTTGCGCAAATGGATTTCCAACTCACCAGCGCTTTTGGAAGGCTTGCCAGAGGATCATCAGCAGGATCCACATTTGTTTGAGATTGTTGACAATTGCTGCCTTGATGGCTGTTCTCGTCTAAACGTCTCGTATTATCTACTGTCGCCAGAACCTTTGATCCGAACGGTTGGATCTGTCCTGTTATATTTTGGGCAAAATGTTTCTTGCAGAAGCTTTGGACAGCAGGATTGACCTGGGACGAACCTCTACACGGTACACGGTTGAGGAATGGACCTCTTTTGTTTCCTCACTTCCTGCCGTCAAAGAGATCTCCTTGCCTCGTCCCATCCTTCCTCCCGGGAAGTACAAGGCCACCCTTCACGGGTTTTGCGATGCCTCGGAACGTGGTCACGCGGCCGTGGTGTACTTGCGCACAGTCAGTGCCTCAGGTTAGGTGAGGGTTTCCCTGATCATGGCGAAGAGCAAGGTTGCACCCCTTCAAACATCTCTGACCATCCCGAAATTGGAGCTCTCGGGAGCAGCCCTACTTGTCCGCTTACTGAACCACGTGTCTAACAGCTTGGGTAAAACAATTTGTATTAATGGGACCTACGCCTGGACAGACAGCCAAATTGTTTTTTGTTGGTTGAAGGCGTCTGTCCACATTTTGGAAGTATTTGTCGCTAATCGCGTTTCCCAAATACAAAAATCTGAAGTCAAGCTTGTTTGAAGACACGTGCCAGGTGAGCTCAACCCCGCTGATTGTGCCTCGCGCGGATGCTTGACGCCTAGTTTGATAGGTCATTCGGTGTGGTGGGGTCCGGAATGGTTGAGTCGACCAGAAATTGATTGGCCTCGAACGCCAGTTTTGAATACTTCTAATTTGCCGGGTCTACGAACACTCGCTCTTGAGAAGGTAGAATGCGCCTTCGACCCCGATTTTTTGTTGAATCGCTACAGCTCCCTTGACAAGTTGTTAGGTGTTACTGCTTGGATAAAGCGTTTTGTTTTTAATTTTAGGCACCCACAACAGAAACGACTGACACCGTTTCTCTCACCACAGGAACGACAAGAGTCCCTCACCTTTTGGATTCGTTCTGTGCCACTGGCGCACTTTGAGAAGGAGATTGCTATCCTTAAGTCAGGGAAATTGAAATTATCGGGCGCTGTATCTAAATTGAACCCCTTTTTGGACGATACGGGTCTCTTGCGCGTTGGAGGGCGTCTCAAGAACGCCAACCTCCCTTACGGGGCACGTCACCCCCTTTTGTTACCCAAGGATATTTGGTTTATATATTATGATATGATTAAGATCATTTGGTACGTTTGTTGGTAACTGACCGTCACCTCAAAAATTCGCATGCTGGTTGTAATACTTTGTTGGCCATTCTGCAACGCGAGTTTTGGATTTTGTCTGCCCGATGAATTATTCAGAGCGTAGTCTTTCGCTGCATCCCTTGCTATAAGCTCAAGGCTTCTACCATGCAGCCGTTCAAAATCAAAATCAAAATATTTTATTCAAAATTGGCTGGTAAACAGCTCTTTCTGAACGTTAAATTTTACAATAGACAGTCCCCCAAACCGTTGATGGGAGACTTACCGGCAGATCGCGTAACGGAGAGTAGGACGTTTGACGGTGTTGGCACGGACTTCGCTTTTTGGTGAAAGCTTCAACACTTCGAAACAGCAAGTCTGTTAAGGCCTACTTGTGTGTCTTCTTTTGCCTCTCCACAAAGGCCGTACACTTAGAACTGGTCTCCTCGCTTGAATTTGTTTGAATGACATTGTTAATTTCCTTGAAACCATCAAGGCTGATATAGGTAATAGGCTTGCCCGACGTGGGATAAATTGGTTGTTTTCCCCACCAAATTGTCCACGCTGGGGTGGTATATTTGAGGCCGCTGTAAAATCAGCCAAAACACTCTTGCGCAGGACAGTCGTTGAATCTGTCCTTACATTTGAGGAACTCGCAACTGTGTTTTGTAAGATTGAGGCCGTTTTGAACTCTAGGCCATTGTGCCCGATCTCCTCAGATCCGAATGATTTTGAGGCCCTTACGCCGGGCCATATTTTGATTGGTCGCCCACTTGTCGCCTTGCCTGAGTACCCCTATATTGATACGAGACCTAATCGTCTCTCGCGTTTTGAATTGGTACGCCAGATTACTCAGAGCTTTTGGAAACGCTGGAATTTGGAATATTTGCACATACTCCAGCAACGCGTTAAGTGGACCGACAAGACCGATCCACCCAAAATTGTAGACCTCGTTCTGATCAAGGAGGCTAACCTTCCGCCACTCAGATGGCGCAGGGGGCGCATTCCTCGTTTGGTAACTGGGGCTGATGGAGTTCCCCGATTTGCTGAGGTCTTGGTGGACGGTTTGATTCTGAGGAGAGCGGTTGCAACCTTGTCACGTCAACCAAGTGATTAGCGGACCGGTAGGCCGTTCCAGGGCGGGTGAATCTTTGAAATATAAATATTTTTTGTGATAAGTCAAATTGATTATATCAGTTTAGTAGCGTGTTACTTTCTCCATTGTAAATTTCTGGCTATGGTCACACTATGAACTGTCAAATCATTGACTTGCTTGGTCGGATCCGCATCCGCAAAAAACTCCTCCAATTTTCTTCGTAACGGATAATAATGATGGGCGGCAAACTTAATTCAGGCCCGTTTTACGGATTTAAGGCAGCAGCTTTAGTACCTTATTTAAATTTACAATGTTTTTAATTAAACGTGCTTTCTTTTTACGAGAACATACTAATATTTTACAGTGAGTTACGGGTATATTGCAGGTACCATCGATTTTAGGTACCTAATTGACAATAATTATTATGAACTGCTTTTTATAATTTAATATGTTATAAATCGAGCGGGTGGCTCAAGCTCGGTCTATATGTAGAACCTTGAAGGAGGCCTAAGTCCTGAAGTGGACATCTCCACGCTTGAGATGAGATAAAATGTGTACTAAAAAATTATAATAGTACGAAGTTTAGTCCTAGCTTGCTTGTGAAGAAATATATCCGTAAAATTCTCTCTCTATATCGTGAATATTATATGAGATACCTATAATAGCAAAGCCTAAATAACTTAATGTAAAACATCAATGAGCAACAAGAAATATAGACAGCGTGTTCCCTTGACGACTGACGTAAGTACCCACTAAAGAAGGCTTTTTCAATATGCCATCTCTAAGAGGGCAAATAAAGGTTGAAAATTAACGGCAGGCGAAGCTGCTACTTTGTAGTAAAGTCAAGCTCACATAAATCTGCTGAACTCTTTATAACTGCTTGAGGGATAAATAAATTAATAGTTTAAGAAACACTTGAAAACACGCTTTTATAAAGGCGCGTAAAAACTAAAGATAAATTATGGATCGTTCAAGTTGTCTCTATTTCTGGGCTGAAGTGTAAACTATGTGCTTTTAATAAAATTTTATTGTAAAAGCGTGGGTCGCTGGAACAGGAAATATTTTCTTGTTAACAAATACTAATACTAACTTCCTGGCGAAAGCTGCATTATGTCACACAAGAGCATAACTTTTATGCCACCAAAGGTTTAGCAAAGGGAAACAAAGATATCTCGTCCACGAACAAGAACAGTCAGAATTTTGCCACTGTTGACGCATTACCGTTATGTACTTAATAGCCTGAAAGAAGAGGCGTTAAAAATGTCGGCGAATGTCGTCTCTCCTCGCTGCTGGCGCATGTTTTGCCTGAGTTCGACAACCTGGTACTTTAAACAGATTGTTTAATGTAGAGCCACCTACTAGTCGTGCTGCAAGTCCAGTTAGAACGCCAATGTGTGTAACCTGCTTCCCGTAACATCTGTTCACTTGATTTTTCAACAAGTTAAACAAGAACGTCTTTCCTATTCCAGCGCCCCACGCTTTTAAAATCAAATATTATAATTAAAAGCACATAGTTTACATTTCAGCCCAGAAATAGAGACAACTTGAACTATCCATAATTTATTTTGAGTTTTTACGCGCATTTATAAAAGCATGTTTTCCTAGTGTTTTTTAAACTATTAATTTATTTTTATATTTTTTGGTCTTTGATAACGAAACATTTTTAACATTTATATTATTTAAAGTAGGCGAATGAGCCTGCATCCTCTACATCGCCGCCATTGCGTCTGTATTGCATGATAGATAGATAGATAGATAGATACCAACTTTATTGCGCAAATACAATTGTTACAAATTATGTACAGATATCTTAAATTTACAAAAATAAAAATAGTAAATGCACAAGGGCGGCCTTATCGCAAAATGCGATTTCTTACAGGCAACCTTAGATTGCATGGTGTTTTATCTGTCAGCTTAGAACAATCTAGCTCTTCAATCTGGAGACCACTTAGTGATTTTACTCTACTTAGGGCCACATACGCCTGTCCAGCCGTACGGGACCCTTAGTACACCACTGCGTGGTCTACAATATATAATTGGTTTGTTATAACCTTGAAACCTGATCGTGTTCAAATTCCATTACGTGGCCTTTCACACAAGTGCAAACACGACTATGATACGATATTCCATCATGGAATGCCAGTGCCTATCTTCTGGCTCCACCAGCAGACCTTGAAACCTAATCGTGTACAAAGTTCATTATAAGACTTATAAGAAATCCAAAACAGCTATGATACGATTTTCTATCACGAAGTTCCAGTTCATATCTTCCGGCTCCATCATCAGATCAGTTCGCCAATACTATATTATTGTATTGTCATCAGAACTACATACAGCTGCCAATTTTCATCACGCTACGACCCTTGGAAAATGGTTAAATTGTCTATCTATCTATCTATATCGTCACGCCTGTCTCCCATTAGGCAGAGACTATAGAACGCCACATGCTTCGGTTCAAACATACTTCTTTCGCTTCCTCGACATTCATTAACCTCATCATGCATGCGCGTCGGTTATGGGTACTTTTAATTTGGCCCTTTTTCAGTACGTTACCTATTTGGTCGGCGTACGTCCACCTAGGGCGTCCCCTACCGACATTTTCATTCATTCTCGCACGATACACTCCTTTCGTATTCCTTCTTTCATCCATCCGTTCCAAACGTCCAAACCAACGCAACATTCCTTTTTCAACCTTTGTCACTACATCTTCTTTTAGACCACACTTCTCTCGTATCACACTGTTTTTCACTTTATCAATCAGCCTTACTCCGCACATACTCCTTAAAGCTCTCATCTCCACAGCATTGATTCTACATTCATGCTTCTTCTGCCATACCCATGATTCACTACCATATATCAGTGTTGGCGCCAAAACTCCCTGCAGTATAGCAAGGCGAGCTTGCTTTGGTTAAATTGGTTAGCTTAGATTCCATTACATAGTTACATACATGTCGACCTAATAAAAGCGTGTTAAAAAGCCAAAATGACACCCTCACTCAGATTTATCTTACCAACCAAAATTGTCGTATCACGCTTTTGAAATATAGTCTTCAAAAGGCGAGTTCGATTTTTGCGAGGGAATTTTTTTTTGTCTTTAACTCTCTAATGTCTTTGAAAACAACTTTCAAAGTGAAATTTCGTTACACGCACGTGATTTTTACTTCAGTGCTCGTTTCAAATGTTCCACATTTTAACCCACAAAAGTGAATCATATTTACCGTGTTTTAAGAGCAATGTAGGTAAATAACCGAATTGCGATTTAGGTTTAGACATTGAATAAATAAACTAAACTTATAAGGACGCGTATGTTTAAAAGCTACTGGATTCCTTAGCTGGCATAATTATGAACATTATAGTGTCTAAACGAGACAATAAAACCACTGTTTTGACGCACCATAGTTGAACACAATAAAGCTCAAGGACATTTAAAATTAATAATTACTGTATAAAAAATAATAAAAAAATTATGAAACGTGTACCTATTTTCTCCCGATCCGTTTTACTTGGTTTGATGGAAATATATTATTACCTATTTCATGAAACCCTGTCTAAATTAAAAAAATAACAATACCCTCTCCCTCTTTTAGAACCAGTGCATTTCTAATTTTACCTTCCCGAATCTAGTTCTATTTAGAAATTGTTTTAGAGTATTTTACTGTTAATAAACTAAAATAGTTTTAGTTACTCTGCGGAAAGTTTCTAAAACAGGAAAGCACATGAAACGTGCTTGGTTAAAATTATTATATTAAACGTGAGGGAATTGCCACCTTTAATTGAAAGCGCGAAACCATCGTGCAAGCTTGCCAGGGGAATAACGTTGATTTTGTCATAGAAATTTTCATATTTAAGTTCATAGTTGATTGAATCAGGCGTAACTTGGTGGAACTCCATTGTAACCTAATGGAAGGAAAGAGACACCCACCACGTACCCTCAGATTGCCCACCCAAACTATTGCAATAGAAAAAGGTTGACAATACCGACCTCCTCTAAAGACAAAGGATAAGGGATATATATTCTATATATCCCTTATCTATTGCGTAAATTGGTTCCAGGAAAATACCTGACGTGCAGTATCCCGCTCTATGCGCCGACTCTGCTTCGACACGTGTTTTGCCTCTCCACGAGGCATCCTCAGGACCGAGCGGCAACGACTGGCTCGTCGTTCTTTACGCAATGATATCATTAGCAGGATACCAATGAACTGCATATGCAGCTACTTTAATTCATAATCTTTGATTTCAATTTTTTTTAGCGAAGTCAAAAGTATAATTTCAGCCCATTTTTTTTTCATGTTGGAAAATTCTCATGGAGTCCCTCCACCCTGGGAGAAGGGCGAAGTGGACTGTCAGACTCTTACTGACTAAAAACCAACCCGTGTTCCTCATATACCCGTGTATCGGAGGGTCGGGTATCACCGAAGCATTCCTCGCTACCCCCCGACGGGTATTGGCCCGCCAGATGGTCAGGTGGGCCCCTAACAAAACCCTCTTGGCGGCGGATGAAGGTGTTGGGCTCCGCCGCCAAAACACCCAGCGGCCCAGAGGATAGGGAGGACGGCCACGCAACACCGCATCACCTCTTCCCCTCCGGCCCCACCGCGAGGCATCAATGGTGCGCCCCCATTAGGCGCGGCAACGCAACACCGACATGCCTCTCCTCCCGCGACCCCGCCCGACTGCGAGGGACAGAAGAACTGTCCCTCGCACTCGCACCATTGGACGCATGGTCCACTCCCGGTATCTCGCTTAGCTTCACCGTGGGTGACCTTACCACGGTTACTGAGCCCTCCCACCACGACAAGGGGGAGATCCCACTGGGGGATAATTCCAACCTACGCATTTTAAGAAAACTTTTGTTTCACTTCTTATAATTACATTTCAGGCCCGCTAATTTTTTCCACGCATCCATTTTAATGAATAGTATTCGCGATCTTACTTTTATTTTACATTCTTCTTCATCGTGCCACTGGTTCAGATTTTCTGTTCCTAAAAGTTGGTTATAGTGACGGCATTTTGCATTCACTTTGGTGCTATTTTCCATAGGTTTTTCAATACAACCAGAACTCCGCCGATCAGACCTGAGTTCGATTCCCGGGTCAGGCAAAAGTGATACTGAGTTTTTCCGAATTCTGAGTAGCAGCACGGAGGTGATAGGCTGGCCCCCTATTACTTGGGACCTACAAATTCATAAAGCGGAATGTGGGTGTAATATTACACCTGTGCGGTATGCACAGTTGTAATATGTGTAATGCCTTCAGGGATACAGGCGTGACGCTATAAAACAAAAGTTACTAGTAATATTTTCTCTAACTTAAATAATCGGAATATATGTTACGAGGCAGACTGCTGGCAGAGCGTCCGTGTGACGTCAAGATTACTTATGACAGGCACGTCACAAATACATGGTAGGGAGTCGAAACAGCTTCTGTGGAATAAGTTTCTTTATGATTTAACTAGCTGAACCGGTGAACTCCGTATCGCCTTTTCAAAGTATTTTTCTTTTTCGTTTTATTTTTTAACTCTTTTGCAAAGAATTCAGAACAAAGTTACCAAGAACATCAGTGTTTAATCTCTTAATTGTTATGCCGTATAAATTATTTCTAGGGTAGAAAAACTAACTTATTGTAAGAAGATGCGGGCGTGGTATATGAGTGATAGGGGTAGATAACTAACTGATCTAGTGATATGATGAAATTACTAATTTGGTTATTAAATAATCAAATCAAGTGCAAGTCTGACTCGCCCATGAAGGGTTCCGTAGTAGAGGTATCCACTGAACATAGCCATTATCTGCATCGAACATCAAATACCACTACCACTTTTTCACCACCAAAAATAACTTTGTTTTCCGTAGTGTTTATTTACATATTTTCTCCAGGTTTGTCAGTTTCGTACTTTAAAAGTTGGAGTAGGCGGCCCACACACACACTTTGGAGGCGTCTATCTTTCAAACAACTGACTTTGAGAAACGATGGTTTTAGAAACCTCTATTTAATTTTCAAAGATTTATATAGACCTCGCAAGTATAATAACGATGAAAAATAATTGTTTCACGATATTTCATGTATGGAGAGCCCCCTCTTATTTTCTACTTCTTTTTCGTTTTTGTATACACATCATGAAGTATACCTAAGAATTTTCAAATATGTAGTCTCAATACTTTCGGAATAAAATGACTGAGACACATGGGTAGACAGACAGACGGACATGGCGAATATATAGGGGTCCCGTTTTTGCCATATTTTGCTACGGAACCCTAAAAAAAGATTTTAGTGAAAAAATACTGAAAGTTATGGATATGATTTTTTATGCCACAGAATAAAAAATAAATTGTTCACAAAATAATAACAATGTTTGGGTTGGACAACTCTTATGACTTAGGGATTTGCAAAGTAAGTATGTAGTAAGTTTATCAATTCTCAGATCTACCGAATACATAAAATTTCATACAAATCGGCCAAGCCCTTTCAGAGGAGTATTGTGACTAACGTTGCGACACGATCTTTTTTGACACCAGTATGCGCCTGGCGCTGATAACTGACCTAGTTATTTGATTAAATTACTAATATGGCTATTCATAATAGGGGTTGATGATAAAAAGGTGAAAATTAGGGGTGAAAATACATACAATGTATTTGTTAATGCCACATCATAAAAAATAAAAAAATATTACCACGAAAAAAAAAAATGTTTGGGTTGGATCACGCTTGACTTGAAACCCCTTAGGGGTTTGAAAAATAGATAACGACAAAACCTCAATATAAAACTGCATAAAAATTGGTCCTGACTGCCTCGTTGGTGTCGCAACATAAATGAGCGCGAGATATTGGGAGGTCTCGGGTTCGATCCCCGGGTCGAGCAAAGTGTTATTGGGTTTTTCCGTTAGGTAATTCTCAGTAGCAGGACGGATTCTGGTAATGTGCTCGGTACGGCAATGGGCTCGCCCCTATTACGTGGGACTAAAATAAATCTGGCGAAAATTGGGTGAAGCAATATACCTCTGCCTACCTCTTGGGGGATATAGGCGTGAGACTATATAATAATTATGTATGTATGTACAAATTGGTCCATCCGTTACCGAGGAGTATTGTGTGACTAACGATTTTTTTGGACACCGGTATTGACTGCCCGTCCTGCAGGACCTGTAGCACAGCGTTGAGCGCGCCTATGGCCATGGTGATCACCGATAGCCCCCACGGAAGACCCAGTAGTTTTTTCCCCGGGTCAGGTGCAGCGAATGATCCGCCGCACCAAACTGCGGAAAGCCTCTGGTCCCGACAGGATCACCAACGAAGCCCTGCGTCACCTACCTCCGCGAGCAATCGCGACGCTGACGCAGCTGTTCAACGGCATCCTCCGCACAAGCCACTTTCCCGCAGCATGGAGACTCGGCCGAGTCATAATGTTGCCCAAGCCCGGGAAGAATATACTGTAACCCGAAAGCTATCGGCCCATCACGCTGCTGTCGACACTCTCAAAAGTCTTCGAGAAGCTTCTACTGCTGCATCTCGTACCGCACATCCAGCCACGCGACGAGCAGTTCGGGTTCCGAGCCGAACACTCCACGACGCACTAGCTCGCGAGAGTACTGCACCACACGACGGTGGCCCTCAACAAGAGGGAGAGCGCTGTTGCAGTACTTCTCGATATGGAGAAGGCGATCGATCGCGTCTGGCACGCCGGCCTGGTCTACAAGCTGTCCACGTCTACTAGTCCCCGCCGAATAGTCAAGACTGTGGCCACCTTTCTTCAGGACAGGCGCTTTCAAGTGACAGTTGACGGCGTCCTGTCAACAGAGCGTCCCATCAGAGCCGGCGTCCCTCAAGGGAGTTGCCGCTCAATATCAACGACCTCATCTTGCGTAATGACTTGCTTTTAGATGGCGCTTGCGCATCAGTGTTGCCCCTTGAATTAGTGATGTGCCGTAACAACCACCATAAAATGCTTTGATACCCTTAGTTCTTTAACCAAAAATATATACTTAACACCAGAAAAATAAAGTCTAAAATTACAATAGTATTAGCTATTTTAGTCACGACTGCACTTCAAATTTGATTCGAACACCAAATGTAGTAAATGATCACCAAATAAATAGGTTATGTTAGGTTCTCTTGTGACCCTTAATTCAAAAATAGGTCAACTTAGTTTATCAAAGTAGGTGGTGTAACCAAATTCAATTTGTGTGTTGGTATTTCATCTAACAAAAAACTTTTCTTATAATTTTACATTAAAATGCTGGTTTAATTTTGATGATCATTTACTACTTTTGCATTGTGTCCGTTAGTTGTATGTTTGTAAAGTCCTCCCCAACACAGGATTTAGTCGGGAGTTGTCTTTTTACAAGAGTAAGAGAATATTAATTTTATACATGACTTTATGTCAATTTAATTCCCAAGGATTTGAATACCAAAAAAAGCCCTTTTTATGTCAGTCTGCATCATCATCTTCATCAGCCTGCCATAGTCCACTACTGGATAAAGGCCTCTCCAAAGGCACGCCACTGAGTCCGAGTTTCAGCTTTCCGTGACTAGCAGTTGCCAGCCACTTTCCGTAAACCGTTAATCCATCTAGCCTGAAGGCGTCCTACACTACGTTTGCCAAGGCACACTGTCCACTCTAGAACACGATAGTTGTCAGTCTTACTTAACTAAAATTAGTCAAATGCAAACATATTGACAAACCATATCTTATTCTTTATATTTTAATTTTCAAATATCCGTCAGCGTCAGCAGCCACTACAATCTAAATTCATTTAAGCATGCTCTATATCAGCCGTAAAAGAATTATTCAAAAACATTATAAAAATTCCGTTGACATTTTTGTTTAATGATTCTACGAGTAAATCTAAAACTCGAAAAAGCGGTCGGTGTAGGAACCATAAACGTTCAAAAATAACAGTTGAGCTTCCCTTATTACCTTTATTTTCATTCTGCAACACCGCATACACTGCTAGAAATACGTCCCTTCGAAGGCTCTTCAATGAGAACGATCTTGAAGTCGGTGCTTTGCAGCTTGAGAAGCGGTTAGATTCGGGCGCACCAAACCACTTCCTGCGGTCTTTCTTACGTCGTCGTCGTCGTCGTTGGTACGTGGCCGCCACTTTAAAACCTTCCTGCCAAACGGTTATTAGGTCTTCGTCCTATAAGCTCTGCCCATTGCCATATTAGCTTGACTATTCGGAGAGCTATGTTGGCGACTGTGGTGAATTTTGAACATTGCGAGTCTCCATTTTATTTTCGGCGACACATCTCATTCCAATGCCACTATTTCATAAAGTAACCAATAATTTATTACCGTATTACGACACGATATAACTTTATAAAAGTTACCAAAAGAATAAACTGAGTCAGTTGGTGTCAGTCAAACCGCTAACTTCAATACTAGCGTAAGCAGTCGAACTCTGTTTGTCCCTGGAGACGCTATACGTGAGCATTTTGTCCTAAGTTAGTAATCATTCGTCCTAATTTGAACCGCTCGTATAGCGTAGTAAATAAGCATTAAAATTGTACTGCGTCTTGTAACCGGGTGTACGTTTCGCCTACCTACGAGATTTTCAAAATCTAGGGAGGTTGAATGCTTGATTCTTAATCCAGTGGCATAAAATATTTTTTATAGTAAAAGTGTTTCTTTTAAAGATACATTACCACAGTAAATCTTTGGGTCCCGAAGAGCGAGCTCTGGCCTTTAGGGTTCAGATTCAGTCGTTTATTGAGGAAAGTGGTTGAACCACGTCATGACATGTTCTTGGAGAGTAAGCATCATAATCAAGTTAAAAGAAAAATTATAACTTATGTAGTACGTAGATCATTTTATCCTTGGTAATAATTATTTTATTTTATTCCATATAATGTAAATTTTGCTACTATGTATAAAAAATGGTGGTTGCCTGTAAAGTCGGTATACGGGCGAAAGTTTTACGTGACAACGACTTTGAGTGGTAAAATAATTTTAATGTGAATATTCATTCGTATAGTAGGAAGAAGGATGAAAGACGCGTGCCTTTCACTTTTTATGTCTGTCTCTCTCGCTCTTAGGCGGGACGCGTGCCTCTCACTCGCTCTCATTGTGAGCGCATAACGTGAGCGGAGCGTAACGCAGTTTCTTGAAGTGTCACCCGGCAAACCAATTTATAAGACGTTGTCACGTCAAAACTTCTAATAATTTGATCGGAGTGAATGAGGCAAGCGAAGCGTCACGAAGTCTCTGCCAACATCTTCGGGTAGCAAGCGTGAGTCTGTGTATGTATGTCTGAATAATTTAAGTACTTTAAACCTATTTGAATATGAAGAAAATGGTCAAAAATGTATCACCAGCGACGTTCAAGTCAATCACAGTGGCAGAAGGCATAAAATTTGGTTACAATTTGCAGTTAAATTATTTATATCATTGGCAGTTGCATATATTCATTGCTATTTGCCCAAGCTCGAATGCAAGCTTGTTGACACCACATTGATTGTGGATTGTCGCTGCATGGTTTACATTCCCACATACTGATCCAATTCATTGCTGGTCCCAAGAATTTTAACTGTTCCAAAGTTTGAAAAACTTCTACTAGTGTCAAAACTCGGCGTCTTCTACTGTTAGAACTGCTGTTTAATTGTGCTGAACCCGCTACAAAAGTGGGAATGAGTAGGAGGCAGGAGAGCAAAATACACTTTAACCACGTTAACCAACTCTCACGCGGGCAAAGCCGTGGGCGTAGTCTAGTTTTACCCTAAAATATTGCTTCCCCTTTATTCCACAATTTGCAGAAATAACGGACCTTTATGCAAGTAATTTACTAAAACTTTTCTGAACATGGATCTATGATTTTTGAGTTTTCCTTTAATCAGATTATGAAGTTGAATAATGTCATTTAAATTCACTTCTATCGTAAGCATAATTGCTTGGAATTTGGGTTAATAAGATATCAATGCAATTTTACTACATGTAAAGATAAACGAGCTTATATTTAAAAAATCCTTTATGGACAAAAGCTACAGTGCTTTAAACATCAACGACCGCCAATTTTCTGCCAATTCTCCAACATTTAACAAATACAATTATAGCATCGCAATTTTAAGACATTTATTTTAATTTCGTGACCGGAGTTTCGTTTCTTGACAGATATAAAATATTAAACTACGGCAGCCAACTAAAATGTTATACACAAGGATTACACAATTTACAAAAATCATACCTGGAATTGCGATGCGTTCAAAGGCGAGCTTGCAATTTTGATATCACGTTATTGGAACAAGAGTTCCAATGGAGCAATATAGAAATTGTTTCCCAAATTGTGATATTGAAGATTATAAATTAGAATTGTACAAAACGCCATGATAAATTTTAAACAAATCAGTATCATGGAAATTCCTTACTTGTAATTTACTCATTAGGCTTGACTAGAGAGAGAATGACAAGAATTGAGTGAACGAATCTCTGACGTAAGGTTTTGAAGTGTATCGACTGTGCGCTGATACGTATGATGTACACATGTATAACATATTTGTTGCATCTCTGTTATCGAGTCCTTTGTTCTAAAACCCATCAAGCGACCCAATCAAGTAAGAAATTTTTGATCTCGGATAAAACTCGCGTCCCTTTACAGTACGCTGTTACTGAAGATAAGCTTCTTGGGATGTGATGAAAATGTCCCTTGACGCAGAAAATTCAATGCAGAAAATACAAGAAAAACAAATTGTTAACGTTTAGCGAATCATAACAAAATTGTGATCGGTTAGGCTGAAATTAAAAATATTTTCGTCGTAATGAAGGACGGATAAGCAGAAGATTTAGCAGAATAGCTTGTGGTTTTCTTAGAAAACTGTCTGCGGATAAAATTTATTGTACAAGCGCTAGATTAGGGTCCTTGGTTTAAGAGTTATAAAAGCTTTGAAAATGATAGTGGAAAAGATTTTAGAAAAGTGCGTAGTGTCGTGATGTACAAAAATCCTTTGTCTCCATTTTGAATGACAATGTGAATGGTTTGTATTATTATTATCATTTAACAATATCACGTTAAATTGGATTTTCAGTTTAATTATACGTACAAAGAAAATGACTAAAGACTTGAAATTTACCGGTCGCAAAACAGGAGCAGGATGTGACGCTAAGTGTCCCATACATAATTTCATTGAATGCGGCAATGACGCTACTGCATTTTATTTATTTACCTTCTGCTCGATTTATAATAATGATTCGAGGCCGTATTTGGAAATAATGACCTTAAGCTTGGTATCAATTTGAAAATTTCTTCATCGTCTGCCCTGTACTTCGATCAATGTGAACATCTCGAGCTGCAACCTGCTACTCAAATAATGAGAATTAATACAATTGTTTTCCCTAATACACGGCCGTAGTTTTCCAGATCCTTCCATGTGGGCAAATTCTTAACACGAATGTTGCGGTTACTTTCTGTAGTGTCTTTTAATCTTTTCAACTATTTTATTACTACTATACAGAGCTCAGAATCGCATAAACTTACATTACGTTTATAGCATCAATGACATGTAAAATATTAATCAGATACACTGTGTTTATGACTAATAGATGTTAGAAGCTCTAGGTTTAAAATCTAACCTCTAACTTTTCAGACTAGACTGATAAATAAACCTTAACTCCAACTATGTGAAGTTTATTTTCATGTTTGACGGCCGGTTGGCGTAGCGGGAGTGTAAGCGACTGCTGCGTCTAAGGTCGCGGGTTCGATTCCAGCTCAAGTCAAACATTAGTGTGCGTGAACGTGGATATTTGTCTTGGTCTGAGTGTTTCTATGTATAATATGTATGTATTTACAAAAAAACGTAAATATGTATGTTTATCCATTATCTAGTGCCCATAGTACAAGCTCTGCTTAGTTTGGGACTAGTTGGTGTTGTGTGAATGTGGTAGAATATAATATTATTTTCATGTCGAATAACTCATTTCGAATTTCGCAGCTCATTATAAGGGATCCTGTAGATATAAGTAATACATACGAATACCTACATCTTTTCCTAATATATGAGACTTCAAAAACATGATTTCGACAGAGGTCATATAAAGCGTCAGAATTCTCACAACAGGTACCGCCATACCTATTCAGTGAAATTATAAATAGCGCACTTAGTGGTCACATCTCGCTAGCAACCGGTATGATTTGTAAGTGATTTACTTTTTTGTGGACACATAAAGTCTTAAATATATTTAAACTAAGTTTTGATTTTGCAAGTTTTGTAATACACAGTAACATGGTTGATGGTTATCTTGAAATTGCTCTGGTAGTTTTCGAGTGGAAAAATCTTTAGGAGTAGAAGGATTAATCATCAGCGGCGATAGCCTAGTGGAGAGACCGACAGACTGCTAAGCAAAGGGTCTTGGGTCCGAATCCACGGCGCGCACCAATGACTTTTCGAAGTAGTGTGCGTATTAAATTGTTAATTATCGCTTGCTAATCGGTGAAGGACAACATCGTGAGGAAACCTGCATGTCTGAGAGTTCTCCATAATGTTCTCGAAACACATGTGAAGTCTGCCAGCCCGCACTTGGCCAGCGTGGTGGCCTATGGCCTTACCCTACTCAAGGTGAGAAGAGGCCCGTGCCCAGCTGTGGGACAGTTTATACAGGGCCGATGATGAGATGGATTAATCGTTTTTGCATACAATTTGTACCAATGAGGAGAAGGCTGTGTAGGTGCACAGACTTATAGATATAAGGGAGATGGTTCGGGTGGTTTTCGGGGGTTTCCACAGTTGCGCACCCTTGGACACTCAAACGGTTATTTATTTATTTACAGGTACAGTGACAGAATACAGGTTAGTTAGTACTTAGAGCTTATTTTACATTACAACATTTTAAAACCTGTACTCCAATTACTACTGTACACGTCATCCATATTATACAACTTCAAATATATAAGTTGACTTAAAAAAAGGAAATTATTACATAAAACAATAGTTAAAAACAAGGAAGTGAAAAAATAATGTGTCACAGTGCATTCAATTTGCGCAAGGATTCTTTGAATCTACTGTGACTATCCACAAATATATCAACTAGAGAGCAAATAAATAAAAAGCAAATAAACAAATGTTAATATTGTTTACACATTCGATATACCGGATTGTTTTGGGACACATTATTTTTGGTAGTGGATATTCGAAACAGTCGCGGATTACGCACAGATCGAGTGGGTACCTTAAAATGTAATTGTCTTAAAAGATCACAATTAAATGAGCCATTCAAGATTTTGTGCAGGGTAGACATGTCACTTATCCATCTCCTCTTTTCCAACCCAACCATGTCAAAGTACCGAAGTCGAGCTTCATATCCAGGTAGTTTTCGCCTAAGCCCGCATTTCTTGCATAGAGCTCTAACAAACTGCCTCTGTATAGACTCTATCCTGTCTATTTGAGATCGCTAGAAACTCAATGTTATCGCGCATTAGTAGCGATACGGATACGATGCAACAGTACGAATGCGAATTTGATACAACAATAAACGTCAACGTTACAGTAGCAAAGCATACTCTTGCGGTTTTGAGTGACTACAACGCAAGATTCCTAGTATAAAGAACTAACACAATGGTAGAAAAATCTTCAGAAAAATGTCAGCTAGCCACAATAACAGTGCTGTCCCGCGTTTGTATCGATATTGTAGAGACATTGTTGCGCGTTTCCTTTGCTGCCGACGTGCGATGCAAATGCGACAACAAATCTCTTAAAAAGGTCACGAATAAAGCGATTCTTTAGAGCAGCGCTCGCCAAAATTACGTCAATTATGCCACCTACCTCATAGTGGGGTCGGAAACAGTCTGAGAGGGTTCGATTTTATGCCATTATAACACGTCACACTTGATTAAGGATAGGAAATACCGCAACACCCCATAAATTCTCCCCTTGGGAAGAATTTTTAAGTATTCGTCATATTGTACAGTCCTCTGTATTAGTTATAATGTGTCTCGATCGCGTAAAATGAGTAATTGCGTAACCACGACTGATGTAACTTAGCCAAAATTTTGGTAAAAAGGTTTTAACATTTTCTGAGTAAAGGTAGGTAAAAGTAAGAATCGAGGATGCCAATTCAAATAGAAACATCTCTGATAAGTAATATCTGTTTTTTTTTCTGCAGCTCTGAATTACATTTTGACAAGTAAAAGAAAAATGCGTTAAAAAGAAAAAAAAACATCTGTCAATTAAATGCACTTGTATGAAGACTTCTTGGGTCATGAATAGTCAAGTCTTATTAAGAGTAGGTATTTATATGTACCTTGCACACCTTTTCCAACCAAACAAATATTGCTTATAATAGTGACTTTGCGTGACAAATGTAATGCAAAGCTTGTTGATATAGTCTGCAAAAATATAATAACAAGTTCGCTGGCAAATTTATTACTACAATTACAACATTTGTAGTCGCTTAGTTCTATCTATGAATATTTAGTGGCGGCTTTTCCCTTTCTTTCTGTTTCTTGCAATCTGAATACTGCACCTGATAGTCAAATTACAATCTTCATTGAGCCTACCCACTGCATAGTTTACCTCGCTCAGTATTAAGCTTCATTGTGTCACCGACATTTTAGAAGAAAAGTCTCTCAACCTCTTTTTTTAAGCGGCACTTAAAAATCATATTTCAAACTAGAAGCTGAATTTATGTAGCAGCCATAATTAGCTTGCCCAGACAAATGCAAGCTTATACAAGTTATCAACTTACGAAATTGCCAAGACTAGCTTAGGTACAGAATGTACTCCTAGTACTTGCTGATCTTGTTAAAACGCAACCCCATCTTGTGATTTGTAAGCTTGCGACGGTGGCTACTCACAGTTCATATAACTACGGTCACATAGTTTCACCGGCGCAGTAAAGTGAGTACTAGATGTGTTGAGAGGCTGGCTGGAAGCCAAGCTGCTACCGTCGCATTTTTAGGTGCAGTACACAGGAGATGCGGTGACGAATTGAACAATAATGGGGTTTTTGTAAAGAAAAAGAAAATGTGTGTTTGTGTTCAGCTAGCATGTATTTATACTCCACTGTACTCAAAGTTCAATGATGTTATTAGAGTCTGTAGATTTTATTGTGTATGCAGTCATACAGTAAGAGTATTTAGATGTGTTAATGTTAGGCACCACAACCTCTTAATGAAAAATTGTCTCGTATAACCAACATAACGTTAACTAAAACATATATAGGGTACATACTATAGCTGCTTATATTTTAGCATTTCTGTTATGTTTAGTAACGCGATTCTGAAAGTAGCATTGGCCACCGAAATTAGGCCAGAATCAATAAAATCGGTAACAAATTATTGCTGGTATATCTATGTTATTAATACCAAGATATTGGCGAACCCAGAACGATAAGTTGTTACCACAATATATAGACAAAGAAAGGCAATATTCGTTTGCCATAATTACGAGCTTCGACCAAATTGAAGTGGTTAGTGAATGGACTAACTGTAATAATGAAACAAAAATATGTGTTATTACAATTTTGGGATACGCAGTATTATTTTTCAATGGCTAAGTATGTTTTACTTAAAATATATTTATGGTAATGAGGTTGCGCGCGTACACGTTATGTCCTTATATTATACGTTAGCGTTATGTTAAAGGATCGCTTTTGTATAATTACTAACATACATACTGATCTTTAGGCAGCGATAGCCTAGTGGAGATGCCAACAAACTGCTATGCAGAGAAGGTATTTAAAAAAATGTAGTTTATGCTTTTCGTATCAAAACTTTGAATAGTCCTTCGTCAACTTCACTACCATCATCAGCCCAGTATATAAATGCTGGGTATGGCTCTCTTATCACTACGAAAACGATGGCCAAGTGCGAGTTGGCAGACTTAACATTACGTTGGAGAGCTTTTTGCAGAACTCTTAGACATGAGGTTTCCAAACTATATTTTCACAATTTAGCAACCGATAATTAACAATTGAATACAAAAAGTTAGTGATGGTTGCTGTGGCTTTGAATCCAAGAGGTTTTTCCACTAGCCTATCACTGCTACATCATACATACAGTCTATTTTTCAGAAGTTAAATCTGAACCCGGAATGGTACAAATTTAGCTGACTGACTTCAGTCAGTGAGTTAAAGTCTGTAAAGCATTGTTTTGGCACTCTAATAAACTATTAAATCACAATTGCTCCTAAGTAGACACAAATTGTTCATCGTACGAGAACAGCATTAGCCCATTTTCTCAGGTTTTTCTGTAAGCAAAACGGCGTCTATCAGTAAAAATATGTGTTTACCGGCTCCCATATAGCAGAGGGGAAGAGGTAGCGTAATCATACAAAATTGATGAAATTCCGCACGCACCTGCGGTTTCAGTGCGTGTTATGTTTGAATATTACAGGTAAAACGTATGCTTTATGTAGGGTCTATTGACTAAAGTAGACACTCGCAAAGTGTGACTTGTATTACTCCGTTTCCATATCTCGCAACAGTCTCGCCTCTTACTTAAAACTGAGATTATGGCATCGGCCGCTCAGTCGCACTTATTACTTATGTAAGGCTACTAGAATTCGATAAAGAACGAAATTTTTCACCTACTGTATATAATAGAGACAAAATAATATTGGCTAGCGAAAATAACATAGCATTCTCGTTCATATTGAGCTAGTTACAAGCACTTTAATATTGCAGATGAGGCAAAGATAGCTATGCATGCTCTGACGCAACTACTTCCTTTATTTATACATAATCTGCAACTAACTAAATAATCTGCTAACAAAAGATTAACCATTCTTAAATCTTCAAATACTTACTTTTTTATGTATATTGTTCTATTCAGTCATTCGATTTCTTTGAGTCATCATTTCTCATTCCATTTTAATGACTTTCTTAAATTGAAGCGTTTTACAGAAAATATACTAATAATAATTTATTCATATCATACTCGTACTTTACCTCTCTATTGCCAAGCACGTAAGTCTTCCTTTATGCAAGCTCTATATTAAGTAAGTGGTTCTCTCGATACGTTGTGACCTAGCCTTAAGACTGATTGTACAGAAGCAAGAGGAAGCTGATTCAGCTAAATACCCACGATAGTAATGTGTTCAAGTAAACGATGTTTTGTTAAACAGCTTACGGCATTTTGTGTACTAACGTTCATTATGGCACGGTTAGCTTCAAGATATAGACTGTATCTGTATGAATATATGGAGTAGGTATGATCATTGCTAAATAATTTGAAGGGATGAATAAGAGCGCAGAACTCGTATGTTTCGGAAACTGTTCTGCAATAATTGAGTCATATCGAGACCACGGCTAGTGTAAGCTACGCCGAAACGTCCCATCGTAGCATATTAAAAGTATGTATATTATTGCCACTAATGAGAGAATGAATGAACCCCGTTACATAAATATTCGCGATTAATTATGTATAAATTTGACTGTATTATATTAGAACTGTGTTATTATGATAGTAATTTCACGTCGCATTGAGTGCGGTTCGACACCTATATTGGCGTAATATTAATTATAATATTTCTGAGGCTGGCTTCGTTCTTTAAGTTTTAAGTTCTCAAGCATTATAAGAATTTTATCAGAGAGTTGTAAAATCTGTCACATTCTAGCACATTGTATTCCGATACTGTTCTGTTTTGGGTATTCTGCATGGATTTTCTTTAGACACAATTCTTATACAGTTCGCAGGCCTAATATAAACTATAATAATATGATCTTGTGACCTTCCTCTTGTCTTTTTCTTAATAAAGTATTAGCAATGCTTATACCTCTATTCAAAATCATACCCATTTAATATTTTCTTGTAATCTAAATCTTAAAACACAAAAAACTGGCCCGAATAATGATGGTGGTTGCCCAAAAACAAATTACTCCAACGAAATATTTCTCAGGGAACATCATTCCATGTTTTAATAATGTTTTATTATATAAAGTGCACATTTTAATCTTCATTCATTTTAACGCTTATTTTTACGACTCCCAGCTGACCGAAGTACTTTCTTAAATGAGTATAAAATAAGTAATTTTTCCGTTCATTTTTTATTATTATTTTTAGGAATAATATAAAGCAGAAATAAAATTATTGTGGGCAATTAAATCACGAAGTTAGTAAAGATACTCAAATACATATGTTATGAAATTGATGGTTGATTGAAAACTTATATTAATATACACTCAACATTAAAATAACAAATATTAGGTGTGCCATTTCTTTGATTTGATTGCTAAATTTTGTATGTAATGAGATTTATTTTTAATACGAGCATGAGTATCGTAAATTCAGATCCTATGATTAATTGAAATTAAATATTTTAATGTCGGTGAAATACTAATTGATCAAAGTTTCTTGTGTTTCCAGGTGTAATGGAAGATAAATAAAAAATATAATATTTGATGCATAAATAATTTATTTTCGAAACTTGTTTCTGAAAGAAAAGTAAATAAACTAAGTCGTCACTTGCGTCAATTTCATTCTTATCAAATAGCTTATAAACGAATTTGTACAAAATGTTCCTTACATAAACGCCTAGTTCATCTCACTTGAACTTTGTTTTTACTTTGTAACTCGTAGACGTAATCCTCGTCACTTATAATTGCTCACTTAATAACATCACAAATGTAAATTTTCGGCATTTAACGTAACTGAATTCAGCGAATAACGCGATCGGGCATAACGCCGTCGTATCTCACTGATTACCTTTCACCGTGCGGAAAATAAAGTTCCAACAGCTCCATAATAGAATATCCTTTGAATAGATTGCTAGAGTCGTCTTGTAAATAACGTTAGAGGCCTCGTCGGAGGTGTCAGAAGTTGGCCAAGTTCGCGAGTACGCCAAGTACTCGCGAAACCTACCTTTACCTGTAGCGTGCGAGTAGAAAACATTCCAAGTTGTAGACCCCTTTAAACCTAAACTTTTCTTTTGTTGACAGCGCTTGTGACATGACTTTTTGAGTTTACTGTGGACCCGCGTATGTAGGAATTGTTCGAAGAGCGGGTGTTAATCTACGTTATACCAGCAGTTTTATAACAAAATTTAACTTGTTTTGTCATGTGTGCCACAATATTGGGGTTATATTGCACAACTTATTGCGATTCATTTTGAATTCATTGTATTTACAAACAATCAATCGGGAATACGTATGAATATTTTACATCAATGCAATTTATATTCATCCGCTGAATATTAATGTTTTGTATCTTTAAGGCTTTTATATCAATGGTATCTAGAATTCAAATCTAAGTTTGTTATTTAAATGTGTTATTCATTGGTTTTCCAATAAATTAATTAATCTGGTCATCATCATCATCAACATCAGCCTTTATCAGTCTACTGCTGGACTAGGCCTCTCCTTTGAAAGGAGGAATTGGCCTACTACCACGCTGACCAAACGGGTTGGTATAGGGTTTTTATCAAGTTTTCCTTCTCTTACAGTGCTGTTTTCTGCATAATATGCTCCCTCTGTCGGCTCTTACGACACCCATGGGATGATATGGGGTGGTGACAATCCGTATTCTTAATCCGTCACCACACGGAAATTTTAATTAATCTGGTAAATATGCGGAATCGGTAAATACGTAATCTTGACCGAACACGTAGTGGCCGCAGACTCATTAAATACAATTGGAGCTGAGCAAATTTTCACAAAACTTTGTAATTATAATGATGAGGAAAACAGTCATTAGGGAAAGAAAAATAAGCGATGTCGAACTTTGCCGATAAGTTTCTATAATATTATACTTATTTACCCTCTACAGAACATGACACAAGTTTAGAAATGACTGAAAATTTCGCATTCATATGAGTTATCAGGAAAGTTGACATGTTTGGCATTTATACAAATATTTTGTAAAAATCTTTGAAGTTTGACAAAGATTTGAGTAATTTTCATTTATAACGCAAGGGACACGGGCTTTTGAAGTAACAAGAAATGAAGTTTATTAATATTTTTGAGGGTAGCAATTTATTAATATTAGGATGCCTTCAAAAAGGACCAAACGTAGACCGCAGCTTTACTTATTTAAGAGGGTAAAATGTCCAATTTTTTACACTTAACGGCAAAAAAATGTATATATTTGAGCATTTGTATGGTAATACAGTCAAGGTTTATGTTTGCTTGGTGTACGAAGTTTGGTAAAGTTATTTATTTGCACATATTTATGTTGTTTAGTGACTAGTTTATACGCTGATTTGCATACGCTTCTCAAACTGTGTGGAATAGTGCACTTTCATTAAGATAAGTAGGGTAATAAAATTGCGTGGCCCATTTTACTACGCTTTTTAGTGCTTTCAACAGTGGTAAGCTAACCAGCGATCAATCTCATGGTAAACGGCAACCGTAGCTCTATACACACGTTTATATAGAACTAGCTATTACCTGCGGCTACGTTCGCTCTAAACTTAATTATCTAATGACGGCGTCATTCTGCATTCCTTAATCATCTTCATACAAAAAATTATCAAATATATATGTTGCTCCATCTTGACGTGAGAAAAGAATAAACTGACAGACAAAAAATCTCTCGTTTGTGCTTAAAACATTGTTAGACATCTCAGTAACAATGCCAAAGAAGCATACCTATTCATATATTGTCTACTGGGAAAAGGAGGAGGAGTTTGATAACTTATTATATACTTACTTTATAAACATCCAGACTGCAGTTATATTTTATTGGACAACATTTAGGAACTCCGCATTATTTGATAACTTCTAGCAATAATCTATGGCGATACTTCAAGAGTTTTGTTACTGAATCTTTCATTTTAAACAAACCTATGTCACTCGCCCGACCTACAAATTTTCATGCCATTAATTACATCGATCCGTTGCTTCATTTTCGCGTGAAATAAGAACATGTCACCAAGCAAATAAACACACTGTGGGCCCAAAATATAAATTACAGATTTAAGGCAGCGATAGCCTAGTGAAGATGGTATTCAGAGGGTATCAGGTTCGATTCAACGGCGCGACACTGATTTTTATAAGATTTGTGCCTAATTAAAGTCTTGGGCCTGGAAAAGAATTTTAAGCCATTGAACCCGGTTGTCGTGAAGACCTTTGACAGTCATTACAGGGCGTCAGTACCTCTGAATAAACCGACAACCGGGTTGTGGTAAAGCTAAAATTTAGTCGAATCCGGTTATACTAGTAACGGATCTCGGACCCTGGGATGAAACTGGGATAGCGCTAGGAGGATGATGATTCCTGAATAGAGTGTTTATTATATATATAAATATATAATAAACCTTAACAATTTTGTATAGTTATTAATATGGCTTTATTTTTCTGTACATATAAAGTAAATAGAAAATTTTATCTACTTTCGTTATTGTTGTGACGTTTAACTTTGCTTGATGTCACGACAAAGACGGCAGCATAAATGAGCTCAGCTGATAGTAAGCTGGTAACCGTAAGGCGTCTATAGAAGACGCCAGTGACATCTACCTGATGTCAGTTGTGAAGTATTTACTCTACATGACACAAAAACGGTGAAATTATCCTTACAAATTATCACCAGAATCGGTTAATAACTGGTGAAAATAACTACCTGTTCTTTACTTGAATCTGATGATGATTCTAATATGTAAACTTATGAGAGAATTATTAAAAATATTGACCACAATGCTGAATTTCTTGCATAATTTGTTATTTCAGTATACTATGCGATTAATCATTATATCAACTTAATTAATAAATTGTATCATATGTTAAATTAATAAATAAACTGTGTTTCATAACATCATTAAGCAACCGAGAATAGCTTGATTAATTATTAATCTCAGAATATATTTTCAAGAATGAAATTTCTTTGATGGTGACAGATCAATTAAATGAATTTACTTAAAACGTAAAGCATTCAAGACATATTAGAGAATCTTTAGTATAATAAGATATTGAATACAAAACGACTGACGACCGGTTGGCGCAGCGGGAGTGTAAGCGACTGCTACGCCGAAGGTCGCGCGTTCGATTCCCGCTCAAGTCAAACATTTGTGTGCATGAACATGGATGTTTTTCTTGGTCTGGGTGTTTCTATGTATAATATGTATGTATTTACAAAAACAAAGTATATAATATGTATATTTATCCATTGTCTAGTACCCATAACACAAGCTCTGCTTAGCTTGGGACTAGACGGTGATGTGTGTATGTGGTAGATTATTATTATTATTATATTATTATTTATTATTATTTATTATTATTACTGCTAAAACAACGTGGTCCTGAGAAGCATTCATTAAATTTTAATTGTGAATGCTGTAATATTAAATTTCCTAACAAATTCCAAATGTGATTTGGTGAGCAAATTAAGGTTAAGATTAAAACAATCTTAATATATAAAATCTGACTGACTGACAGACACGCTACAGCCGAAACTATTGGGCGCAGGAAGCTGTGTTCCTTGGGGACCGTAGGGGTGCACTAAGAAGGGATTTCCCGAAATTCCCACGGGATCGGTCAAAACGGGTAAATTTAAAAAAAATGCAGGCGTAGCTGCTGGCGTCCTCTAGTATTTTATAAGGATCCTTCAACTTAGAGATTTATTGTGTGTCTGAATAACGTTTAAGAGCGTTCTCTTTTATTTATAATTTTATTAAATTTGACTTGACTCTCTTCTTTGATTCATCTGTCGCGGCGAGTAGTAATCGTGGAATTATAAGAGTAGATTTCATTAATAAGTGAATCGAATGTAAGTATAATTTTATTTATCTTAAAATAATACATTTTCTGAACATGATAACTGTAACTTAATAAAGCAAATTAGTAGAGCTATTCTAGGTACAGGATATACTTAGCAGCAGTCAGTACTTTACTGCTATACTTTTACCTAAATTCAAAGTTCTCTGCATCCTTTGATGATGCTTATCTTTGATCGTATCCGGGTGAAAAGAAGTTTAATTGTTTTTGGGGCTGGTTTAAATTAAACGAGGTCCGTGAGGTAAAAATGCGTGTATTCGCTTGTACCACAGTTAGGGAAGAAGTGCGGGCGGGGCCGCATAGCGTTACCAACACATAAAATATAAATCTTACACACTAATATACATGTGTACCAACACAGAAAAAATGTTGGGTTGCCAACACCGGGTTATCCCTTACCAAGCCCGAGGACCATTATGTCATGATTTGTGATAAACGGTGTATTGACCTGCCCATTTATTGACAGATCTGACCACGATTCAAAGGCACGTTACAGTTATAAAAACAAACCAATCCGGTTTGTTGCTATTATTGTTCATCTTATACTAGTCGTAGACTAAAGGTGAACATAAGTTGAGTAATATCAACAAAATAATACTCGAATATTATTTGGCTGATATTAAAAATAGACGCTTGAGGAAACGAAGTTACAGATTATGCTAATATCAGGAACATCCAATTTTACATATTCGACATTGCTTGTACGCACATAATAATGATTTCATGATGAAAAGCCTACGTAATCAATATTCATTACGTGTTAGATTGACTCTATACTAATGTTATACTAACTCATTATTATATGAAGCCATTTCTATGGTAATATCTATCAGTTGTCGCTGCCGGTTATAAGCAACTCGTAATAGCAAATTAAGCAGCTCTAAATATAGTTTCCCTTTTGAACATGTTTGTATTGAATTAGGTGGATAGTTAAGACTTGTTTTATTCTGAAGTCGACAGTTCGATCCAATATAACGTTAATAATATTCCTTAACTGTAAGGCTTAGCCAGTACTAAGCATTTCTTAACATACGTAATAGGTCTTGAAAGTATAAAAGGAATGGTAGTTGACAAGAAATTAGGAAAATGCTTTATAATACCATTTTATCAATTTCAGAGATATTGCTAGTCTTCTTAACTTTCAGATATATGCGTAATCTGCATTACAGATATTTCAAAATCCCTTAAGAACAGTAAAAAGATTATTAGACCATTTATATACAACATGTAACAAGTTTAATGCACATCCTGAAAGTACTTTGTTCAGAATCGGCTACTGAATCCATTTCTGACATTTTAATATGTATTTTTTTTTGAATCCTAAAATAATTAAAATTACGTAAATTATAGTCACTCATTGCTTTCAAAACTCGAAATATACGGAAATAAACCTAAAGTCAACGTAGAACGGCTTCTTTTTAAATGCATTTGTTTAATGGTTCCACGTAC
Source organism: Euclidia mi (assembly GCA_944739405.2). Taxonomy (NCBI): domain Eukaryota; kingdom Metazoa; phylum Arthropoda; class Insecta; order Lepidoptera; family Erebidae; genus Euclidia; species Euclidia mi. The sequence continues at coordinate 39,184,341 of OX123186.2, read as the reverse complement.
AGGAACGCACACATTAATACAACATAACAGTCGGTACAAGACAATAACACACAATTGACCACCAAAATATCTATCATCTTTCTTTCGCTTACGTATTAACAGCGGGAAAGAGCGAGACGTAATGTGTCTCACGTCGGTCGCCCGCGCTGGTAGGTACAGTACAGCGCCGGCCATTGTTGCGCTTAGATAAATAAAATTAGTCATCTACCTGGATTCTCTGTGAGTGTAGTGAAAAAATATTTTAACAAGTTTACTTGTTTATTTACAAAATGTCTATTATCAACATGATAGTGCCCCCGTGCATTTTACGTAGAACGTTCGAGATCATCGTGATGTCGAATACCTACAAGGAGCGCTGGATCGATCACGGCGGTCCTGTCCAGTAGCCTCCTAGGTCGCCTGACTTGACGTCCCTGGACTTTTGCTTTATGGGGACATACCTGCCTATTAAACCACTAGTTGATTGTGACTAGACAACAAGTGCCGGGGAGTTAAAATAAGGTATCAGCTGCTTTTGAAACAGTGAAAAGAAACACTGAAGTGTTAAGTGAACTAAAGGAATATTTATGCCAGGTGGTGGACACCTGGTGTCATTTTAAAAAGAGGACGCTGAACACGTGAAAATAAGCCTGTGAGTCATTAGGTTATTCTATTATTGTAAAAATTATATGATTCACAACTTTAAACACTTGCCGCCGTTCTTCTTTAATTCTCTCATTGATACTCTTTTACTTTAATTTCTAATGTAGGTATCAATAATGCTAACTAGGTATGATTAAATTAAGATAAGCCACTAATCATGTTAAAAAATGATAGACCGTATCGTATTTCGCTGTCGTTTGTTTACCACAGCAAACGTTTCGTGTGATTGTGTGCGTGCGCAGGTTTGTAGTGACCACGCATTTCACTTATAATCAAGTTTATACTTTCGATAAAAAACAATGTTTAGGCTAATAAAAAAATATTTCAATGCATGTATTATGATTATAACAATGTTTTCTAATTGGGATGTCTGAGGATGTGCGTTATTTCCGTAACACGTTGTACACGCCGTACTTGATGATAATCTAAGCGCTCAATCGTACAGTGCTACCATCGTACTTCCCTCTTGACACCATGGTAGTTTTAGTGTCCGGACTGACTTTACGGGTGTCTCACATATTTCCTTTACCCCAAAATTTGAACTATAGGGGACGGTCAGGGTTATGGAATCTCTACCGATACTGCAAACAATAAATTATCCTCCGCACCGAGCACTGAATGAAAAATCCCGTGTGAGTACATCACGGCAGTCCTCGACGTAACCTAGCAGCCCCGTTCGCTAATGGAGTCAAACATCTCTTCTGACAGCCCCAAAAAGAGGTTGGCACCGGAAGAACAAAAACCTACCCCTTGACTTCATACGTGAATAGCATAAGTAATTTAGCTTTGTTGAAAACGTTAGTGAGAATACCAGTGATTTGTAAGCCAAATTACGGTACTTAACATTTATAAGACATAAACAAGTAATTGGCCGAACAAGCTGCATGATCGTCACTTGGTAACGGCCCAAAACTTATGACAAGTACAAATATTAAATCTATAGTATGGTTCACGTAGGTATTACGCTCTGTAAGCTTCCATCGTATTTATGGTAAATACCCTATTATGAGCGCTTGTACCCGAGTGTGGTTTGTTTGCATGCCAGTACCAGACGCTGTCACCCCGCACCCCGCATGCTTATGACGAGCGTTGCAAAAGAACGTGTGTATGAAAACTACAATCGGTAAGTTGTTGACAACTTGCATGTCAGGATTGGATTTGCATTCCAACTGAAAATCGGCATTGTAACAAGTAACTACACACATAGTAGGTACGTAATCTATAGCACGATTGACGCAGCAATTACGTTTTTTAAGGTTCCATCGCATTTATTGCGTTCGGCACCGTAACGAGTCAAATATTTTTGTAGCAATTCAAACAGAACAGGCGGGGAAATTAAAGTGCTTATACGGGTTTTAGTGCCGTTTATTTTGTTAACAAGTTTCGGATACTTTTTAGCATTCACAGTTACGCCCCTACGCTGAGTGACAAAACATATAACACTATAAATGAAAATAGAAAGTTGTGAATTGGATAAGCGGCGGAAAAATTCGCGAGAGTAATTTTATTTCTTAAGCGTGGGTGATGACATTTAAATTGAGTGTTTCATTTTATTTCAGAAATTGATACAGTAATAAGTGGTCATAATAAATTAATAGTTTGAAAAACACTACAATAACCGTCTTTTATAAATTCACATATGTAAAAACAAAAAATAAATTATGGATCGTTCAAGTTGTCTCTATTTCTGCGCAGAAGTGTAAACTATGTGCTTTTAATTATAATATTTGATTGTAAAAGCGTGGAACCCTGGAACAGGAAAGACGTTCTTGCTTAACTTGTTCAAAAATCAAGTGAACAGATGTTACGGGAAACAGGTTACACAAAGTGGCTCTACATTAAACAGTCTGTTGAAAATACCATTGAGACAGAGGGTCTCAGGTAGGATGTTGGGGTGGGGTGGTGATCTAAATCGGTCACTTTCCCTAGACGTCCCGTCTAGGGAAAGTGACCGATTTAGATCGCGCACCCATCTTATATAGTCATAGACCAATGAGTCACAGACTGCCTGTGGCCCGTTTATGACCATATAAGGCAATAATTCCTAGCGAAGTGCTCCTCGGACTCTACGGACTCCAACCACTGCGTTAAGCGCCTACGAGATACCATAACGCAATATGGAGTACTACGTTACACCATTTTGCGAACTCAGACAAAACACTCACCGACATTTTTAACGCCTCTTCGTGGATTCGTGGACGAGATATCTTTGGTTCCCTTTGGTAACCCTTTGGCGGCATAAATGCTATGCTCTTGTGCGACCTCATGGAGCTTGCGCCAGGAAAGTAGTATTAGTATTTGTTAACAATAAAGTATTTCCTGTTCTAGCGCCTACGCTTTTACAATCAAATATTATAATTAAAAGCACATAAAACACTTCAGTGCAGAAATAGTGACAACTTGAACAATCCATAATTTATTTTTTGTTTACGTGCATTTATAAAAGCGTGTTTTCTAGTGTTTTTTAAACTATTAATTTATTTTATACTTTTTGGTCTTTGATAACGAAATATTTTTAACATTTAACCATTTATTTTAAGTAGGCGAATGAGCCGGCATCCTCTCCATCTCCGCCTGTGCGTCTGTATTACATGGTGTTTTATCTGTCAGCTTATAACAATCTAGCTCTTCAATCAGGAGACCACTAAGTGATTTTACTCTACTCAGGGCTTCATACACCTGTCCAGTCGAAAAGTACGGGACCCTAACTACACCATTGTGAGGTTTATAATATATAATTGGTTTGTTATAAACTTGAAACGTGATCGTGTTCAAAGTCCATTACATGGCCTTTCTTACAAGTGCAAACACGACTTTGATGCGATATTCCATCATGAAATGCCAGTGCCTATCTTCCGGCTTCATCATCAGACCTTGAAACTTAATCGTGGCCAAAGTTCATTACAAAACTTTTCTAAGAAATCAAAACAGCTATGATAAAATTTTATATCATGAAGTTCCAGTTCATGTCTTCCAGCTCCATCATCAGATCAGTTTGACAGTACCATATTATTGTATTGTCATCAAAACTACATACAACTGCCAATTTTCATTACGCTACGACCCTTGGAAGATTGTTAAATTAGTTACCTTATATTCCATTATATAGTTAGTTACATACATGTCGAGTTCCAGTTCATATCTTCCGGCTCCATCATCAGATCAGTTTGACAGTACCATATTATTGTATTGTCATCAAAACTACATACAGCTACGTGACCGACAAGATTGGCTACATCTTGAAGCGAGCTTCAATCAAAACATTCTACAAGCCGCCAACGAAGATAAGCCAATTATTACCATCTATCAAGAGTCAGTTACCCTTACAAGAGGCCGGGGTTTACAAGATAGACTGTGAGTGTGGGCTCTCATACATTGGACAAACCAAGAGAAGCATAGGCATTCGACTAAAGGAACATATAGCTGACATTAAACACAAACGCTCGACGAAGTCTGCTGTGTGTGAACATGTAGAACAAGGAACCAACCATTACCTGCGATTTGATAAACCACAGATACTCGCAAAAGAACACCGCTTTATTCCAAGAATGATACGAGAAGCTATTGAAATTAAAAAACATCCTAATTTCAATAGGGAAGATGGTTGGAAATTCCAACCATCTTCCCTATTGAAATTCCCAAGCTGGAGGAACATTCCAACTTGGAATGTTCCTCCAGCTTGGGACCCTGTTATCAGGCTAATGAAACCCAAGAAGGACAAAGTCACCAGAAGACATCAAGACACAGTGAGCACATTCTGCGTAGATAGTAACACCAATAGTTGAAAAATGTTCAGGTACTTTGAGATAACTTATAAATTCAAGACAAAGACAAATATCACCTCAGTCTGCCGTGAACACGAATCCTGTAAAGAATTCGAAACGTCGGCTAGTAATAAAAATGTAGTTTCTAGATCTTTCTGTTTAAATGTAATAACAAATAACCAGTGAAACCAATATAACGCGATAAAATCCGTAAACTGTAGTTTAATTTCAATACATACAGCTGTCAATTTTCATTACGCTACGACCCTTGGAAAATGGTTGAATTAGTTGCCTTAGATTCCATTACATAGTTAGTTACATACACGACGATCTAATAAAAGCGTGTTAAAAATAGATATCAATAGCAGTGATCATAAAGATCATAAAAGAGATAACATCATCCTCCTAGCATTATCCCAGTTTCAACCCGGGGGTCCGCTTTCTAGTCTAACCGGATTTGGCTGAATATTAGCTTTTCCACGGAGCGACTGCCTGCCTGACCTCCGCAATCCGAAGGGATAGCGATATTCCATGGTTTAGACTAGTGTCAGTTCATTTTAGAGGTACTGACGCCCTAAAACGACTGTCAAAGATCTTCATGACAGCCGGGACCGAAGGCTTAACGTGCTCTCCTATGTACGGGACAAGCGATAATTAACAATTCAATTCGCACATAACTCCGAAAAGTCAGTGGTGCGTGCCGTGGGTTCGAACCCGATACCCTCTGCATGGCAGTCTGGTTGGTATTTCCACTAGGCTATCACTGCCTTTTTTATAAAAAAGATAACAATAAGACGTAAATACGTCCGTTTTAACCAAAAGTTTGTGTTTAACGACCCAATAGGTATACGTTATTTGCCAAGGCTCGGTCGGAACTGATTCAGCGAGACACGTGACCAGCCCACTGCCACCTCAGCTTGCTAATTCCAAAGAATTGCTAGGTCATTACGAGCAAGACGCACTCGTCAACAATTTTGTTTTAAGGCTTTGCGGCAAGGATGACATGCATAGCTTGTGTGGTATCATTTAAGTCTCTTAGTAAAAACACCGAGTTTATACAAAATTAATCTAACTCCACATGAAATGACATTGACAGCTGAACGGAGCGGCAGGAAATTTTTTATATTCCGTTAAAATATTATTTTTTTTTTAATTTTGCTACAATTATTAATAGCCAACAGAGTGGTGACGATATCTGGTTGAATAAACATAAAGTGGTTTCACCAGCTCCAACGTTTGATCACTAAGAAAAGTGAATAGAGCCAAATACGTCGAAACCGTTGCATCGGGAAAAAATATTTCTTGCTGGCTGGTGTGAGGAGCGCCGTTTCGGGCTCACCGAAGCGCACCGAAACGTACAGCTCCAATGTGCCACCATGCCGGCCTCCGCTAGCGCACTGGCCGATGGCAAAGGACCGCCACCACGGACAATAAAAATATTAAAGTGCTTGACAAACGTCAGTGTCTATTGTGTTGATTGTTTTGATTGTTTTTGATATTATATTTTAGCTATAATTTTATTTTTAGTGAATTGTGTAATTTATGTCGTATAACGGTGGCAAAAGCGATGAGGAGGTAAGTCCCAGTCAACTTTACACACCGACTACCCTGGTGCGCTGCCCCATCTGTCCCCAAGCACGTTTGTTCAAAGGTGAGCGGGGCCTCAAAGTACATTTAGGAAAAATTCACAAAAACCAAAATGTACTTTCCGGCCCCACTACTTCCACTAGTACTACACAGAACAATCCCACAGACGCCCCTAAAATTCCCTTTTGGCAGTATTTAAGTCAGCTAAAAAATTCCATTCCGATCCTGAAGAGAATTCCCCGTGGTGCGAGGCCTTCAGTGGCTCAAAACCTAGCACATTGCATAGGCCTTGTCATCCGGGAGAATTCTATTACGGCTTGGGAACAGCTACTAACTTTCCCTTATAGAATTCTACATGCTCAAGGAGACCGGCTTACAAAAAAAACTTTAACAACAAAAATTAAAGAAAACTGCAATATTTCGGCATCAAAATTAGAATACCATCCTCCTAAAACTCACCGCAACAGCACCATCTTCCATCATGTAGAGTCGAAACTAAGGGAAGGTGACATCAGGGGAGCGTCCAGGCTCTTATTCAGTAGCGATGTGGTGGCGCCTTGCTCTGCCGACACACTCGCAAGTCTGCAGAGCAAGCATCCAGCGCCAGGGGATAACCTCTCCTTTCCTGAGCCACCTTGACACCACAACATCTTAAGGATCTTGTGTGTTCAAGCGCCGGGGCGGCCGGCGACTCGCTTTTGAGTGGGCTAACGGCATTAACTAATCTCATGCTCTCCGGCAATGTGAACGATGCCATCGTCGACGTTTTGTATGGCGCTAATCTGTGCGCCTTACGAAAGCGGGATGGTGGCATTCGTCCCATTGCCGTGGGGTGCACGTACAGGCGTATGGCAGCTAAAATATGCTGTCGCCATTTTAACACCAGCTTTTCTTATAAATTTCAGCCACAACAGCTGGGATTTGGTTCTAAAGGAGGCTGCGAGGCTGCTGTACATGCCTTGTCAACGTACTTTGACTGTAATGGAGGTGAGGTTGTCTTGAAGGTTGACCTAAAGAATGCCTTTAACTCAGTCAATAGAGACACCTTGTTGACACAAGTTAAATTGGAAACACCACAAATCTACAATTTTCTTTGGCAATGTTACAGACACCCTTCTAAATTAATATACAAGGAACATCTTTTAGAATCTTCCGTCGGTTGTCAACAAGGTGACCCTCTTGGACCACTAATTTTTAGTTTGGCCATCCATCCAGTTATAAACCAACTAAATTCAAAATCAAACATCTGGTACCTCGATGATGGAACCATGGGAGGTGACGTAAACACTGTATATCAAGATCTGGCATTCCTGAAATTGAAATTTTTATCCATAGGCTTAGAGTTGAATACAAGCAAATGCGAATTTTTTATTAATGACAATTTAGATAAATCCTCTATTCTTTCAAAATTCCAATATCTGGCACCCAATATCACGCAAGTTGAAAAAAGTTCTCTTCGCCTCCTGGGGTCCGCAATTTTAGACGACGGTTTTGATTCCTTTATACAGGAAAAAATTCAAAATTTTAATGATGTTTCAGACAGGCTACTCAAAATTAATATACATTCGGCTTTTACTATTATTCGATATTGTCTTTTTGTCCCTAAATTTACACACGCGTTACGGTCTTCACCTTTTTGGAAAATCCGACTCCACTCATTCAAATTGACAAAATTATACAGAATACCCTAAGTAAAATTTTGAATGTGGCTCTGAACGACCGAGTGTGGCAACAAGCGTCCTTACCTGTGCGCTTAGGAGGCCTCGGCGTTCGCAAAATTTCTGACGTAAGCCTGCCAGCGTTCTTGTCATCGGTCCACAGCACTGCAGAATTGACCAGGAAAATCTTAGCACCTACACTGGTTGATTCTGAGGTGCCGTGTAAGGCCGATGCCATGAACGCTTGGAGAAATTCTTGTCCAGGAACTGAGTTACCCCGAAACTTGTTCTCCCAAAGGCAATGGGATGGGCCGCTTTGCAGCGTGGTACGAGAAAAACTCCTCAATACATCGGCCAACGCTGCGGAGCGTGCTCGCCTGTTGGCTGTGGGAGAATGGGAATCGGGCCTCTGGCTTCAGGCACTGCCATCGTCCAATATAGGTACCATGTTGGACGATACAACCTTCCGCTTCGCTACCCGCCTCCGTTTAGGCGCGTCATGTGTCTCTCCGCATCGCTGTCACTGCGGAGAGGCTGTCGATAGCCTTGGTCACCATGGTCTGTCATGCAGCAGGAGCGCGGGTCGTATTTCACGACACGCCAACCTCAACGACATTCTGCGCCGTGCTCTTGTCACCGCTGGCGTTCCAGCCCAACTTGAACCTCAGGGCTTGGCACGCGACGATGGCAAGAGACCGGACGGGATGTCTTTACTGCCGTGGAAGCTGGGTAGGCCTTTGGTATGGGACGCGACATGTGTCGATACCCTTGCGCCATCCCATCTTTCCAGCACAGCAGGTTGTGCGGGCGCTGCTGCTGCTTCAGCAGAGACCCTCAAACGGCGCAAATACGTAAATCTTGTAGGAGATTATGTGTTTGAGCCGTTTGGGGTCGAAACCTTGGGGCCATGGGGTCCAAGTGCGAGATCCCTTTTTAGGGATCTCGCAAAGAGAATGATCGACGCCTCGGGTGACCAGAGGGCTGGCACGTATTTAGCACAAAAGATAAGCATTGCTATACAACGAGGCAATGCCGCCAGTCTTCTGGGCACGCTTCCGATTGACTGCGATGCGGATGACTTCCATGACGCCTTCTATATTTAATTTTAATTTATTTTTCGTATTGTATATATTAAATAGGCTTATTTTAATTTTAGGACATAATTAAGTTGCTTCTTATGTAATATATATAGTTGATTTTGTTTGGAAAATAAATAAGAATATAATTTAAGACCAACTGAAAAAAAAAAAACTCCACATTATGTACCCGATTTTACACAAAACGTGGCTAGTGAAATATGCGCGTATATACACATCTGACTGATCTTTCGCAGAAATACTGTACATATACTACAATGAACCCTAAAAACGAATTTCCACTGAAGGGCGAATAGCGATTACGAAATGATACATACATACATAGACTCACGCCTGTTTTCCGGAGGGGTAGGCAGAGACTACGGAACGCCATTTGCAACGATCCTGACATATCTCTCTTGCTTCATTCACTCCCATCAGATTCCTCATGCATGCTCTTCTGTTCAGGGTATTTCTCATCTGTCCTGTATTTAGGATGTCTCTAATCTGGTCTGATAACGTCCACCTAGGTCTTCCCCTTCGGCCTGTCCCTTCCACACTTGCCTTATATATCTGCTTGGGCAGTCTTTCGTCATCCATCCTCTCCACGTGCCCAAACCATCTTAGCATACCTTTCTCGATGCTTGTCACTACATCTTCTTTTACCCCACAACACTCTCTTATCACACAATTCTTTACTCTGTCAGTCAGAGAGACACCACACATACTTCTCAGTGCTCTCATTTTTACAGCATGTATTCTACTTTCATGACTCTTCTGCCATACCCAACTATCACTACCATACATAAGAGTAGGTACTAACACCCCTCTATGCACAGCCAAACGTGCCTTTTTGGACACGTTTTGGCTATTCATAAACGCCTTCAGAGCTCCATTCACTTTATTACCTGCATTAACTCTTCTTTCAATATCTTCTACATTCTTACCATCTCTTGTAAACAGCGTACCTAAATATACAAACTCATTCACTTGCTCCACTCGCTGTCCATCGATCATAACATTACAAGCCGTAACGCATTCCTCCTTTTCAAAAACCATAACTTTCGTTTTACTTACATTCACTTTCATTCCTTCCCTCTCTAACGCACCATGCATGATTGCTACCATCTCCTGCAACTCCTCCGCTAAAGACTCAAGTATAACCTGATCATCAGCATAAAGGAGACATTTGACAAGTAACTCATTCATCCTTAATCCACAATCACTATGTTTCAAGTCTTGCAAACAACTGTCCATGAAGAGGTTGAACAGCCACGGCGACGCTACACATCCCTGTCTAACACCTATGTTGATGGTAAACCAGTCAGTGTATGCCCCGTTTATCCTCACACAAGCTCCAGAATCCTCATTAAGGGATTTCAGAGCTCGAGTTAGGCTGCTGTTCACCCCATACATCGACAGTACCGACCACATTTCATTCCTCACCACTTAATCGTAAGCCTTTTCCAAATCCACGAATGCGCAGTAGACCTTTCGACTTTTGGCCAAAAATTTCTCAGCTATGCATCGCAAGGAAAAGACTTGATCCGTACACCTCATACCCTTTCGGAATTCCGCTTGTACATCCTATATTTTCTTGTCGGTTACTTTCATAACTCTTTCAATCAGTACCTTCGCATACAATTTGCCAACAATGCTGAGAAGGCTAATGCCTCTATAGTTTTTGCAGTCTTATTGCGAGTCTTTTCCTTTATAAAGAGGCACAACTACTGCTGTGGCCCAGTCATCAGGTACTTGGCCGGTGCTCCAGCACAAGTTGAATAAACGCTGCAGTTGACTAACTATGATGCCCTGTCCAGCCTTCAGCATTTCGACTGTAATCCTGACATACCCTGCCGCCTTACCTAATTTCATACTGGCCAGTGCCTTCAAAATTTCATCCACGCCAATATAGCTTTCATCATTGCTATCATTACCATCCATTTCACCTGTTGATGTCTCTGTCGTCGTTCTTTCAAATAATCCTTCAAAATACTCTTTCCATCTCTTCAGCACACACGATTCACTATTCAGTATCTTTCCATTCTTGTCTCTGATTGCTGTGTATTCTTAGGATTGAGTTTTTCCTCGAACTGCACGAACGGACGAAAGTCGTCAGATAATCTACTATTAAACTCATCTTTCTTTTCCTCTTTTTTCCTTTTAACCACTTCTTTCACTATTTTTTTAGACCTAACAAACTCCTTTCTTGCTTCATCTATGTCATCACTCGTTGCCTTTCCCATTCTTTCATTTGCTCTGGCAGCCAACCAATCTAACCACTCTTTCTTCTTCTCTGATATTGCTGATTGTACATCCTTGTCCCACCATGTATTTTTAACCTTTCGTATTTTCCTTCTCTTGATCACACCACATACTTCAGACGCTACACATACTACCTCTTTTTTAAAGGAATGCCATAACTCTTCCATATCATTTATGCCATGAAACCTCTCAAATGTTGCTATCAATCTTCGTTTATACTCATCTTTCACATCTTTCTCTTGCAGATTTTCTACTTTTATTCTTTCCAAGTCCCTCTCTTGATTATTTTCTTGAAGTCGCCATCCTCTAAAGAGCCCACTTATCTATAATATAAATTTATATTCATGTGATTTCATCAGTACCCATTTTGTTATACTTATGTAAAATATGACCATAAAAAGTATTTTGTTATATAAGAGCATTAAAATATGATTACAGGTTGATGGCAAATAATCGCAATCTTTTCCAGGCTGCTGCGGTATAGGCCCCAATGCTGGGTACTAGCCTTCTCTTGCTATGAGAAGGGCAATATCGCAGTCCACCACGCTGACTAAGTACGAGAACATTATGGCGAACTCTTCAACATGATGTTTTACGGTGATGCGAACGGATCACCGCTCTACGTTCTATGAACGGTAAACTGTTCATCAAGCAATAATTATGGAATCGTTAAGTGGTATGTTACGTGGGTTACAACCAATCCTCGGTGCGAAGCAGTTCCTTAAGTTCCCAACAGGCTAGTGTTGATCATGTTTCTTTAAAAACTGTTCGTCAGTATTAGTGCTACGGTAGTCTACGGTGCTACAGAATGATAACGGATCGTAGACGTTGTTCAAATAAATTTTGAATAATTTTAGTCGTAGCTTTAAGAAAAGTACATTTCTTGACATCTGTTAGGTGTAATTAGTTTGACTATTGCGTAATATCTTTGTATAGGAATTAACCAGTGAGACAAAGAATATAAAACCCAAACTTAGATACACTATTATAGATATTCAAAATGTACTTATTGACATTGTTGTATGAATATCGAATATAACAAGCTAACAACTACTAGATTGGACAATTGTACAAGCTGAATGAATTTATATTCGACTTATGAACTTTCATTATTTTCCTGCAGCATGTTTTATTAGAATATTGAATAAAGAAACAAGTTCATATCAGTCTTGTGACTTGTCAACCACTCGCCTAGGGGAAATCAATACGTAAGCGAGACCAATGAAATAATGTTTTCATTACTTGTTGTGTGTATACAATATTTCACAAATATATGTCTAATCAAACCGTGCATGTACTAAACTAATTTCCATTTGGTTTTTGTGCTTTTATGTTTGGTAAATATGATTTATAAACATGTTGGGATTAAATTGGTTTAGAGTTTGTTGTTGGTGGAGTGCTTGTTGCGGCGTCTAAATCACTTTAGAACGATGCCAGTGGTCGGAAAACAAATGTGATGAAAACCGATTAGATACTTGGTCTGAAACACAACGGATCCCATCTCCATTCGCATAGGCGCAGACATCGCCGAGCGGAGGGGCGTAGTTGTGTGCTTTGGATCTGTACCTACTCCACGCGTCTGGTCATCTGGTGACATTGATTTCGTCTGCAAGATTGTCACCTACGGTGGTAAGGGCACGTTTTACAACAACATAAAATCTAAATTGTACGACTTTGTTTATGCAGTACAGGGTCGACTATATATAGGTTTTATTTGCCTCAGTGCAAGATCTTAGCTCATAATAATTATTGATAGAGACTATATATGTAGCACCACGATATTGGCACTGCTGATTTTGTTTATGTATAGGTTTTCATGTATGTTTAGAGTATTGTCTATATGTGTTCTTAGTTGTGTGTAGGAGCGTACATGACAACACGGATAAGAGTTCAAGATGGAAGATTTATTGCGACTAAAGAAGTTGTTGTAGCGCACACTCACCAATAAATTATGTCTACTTGACAATTACACACATATGTCCCTACAGGTTGAAGACATTGTGTGTATGACGTCAGGCCACATTGCCTCACACCGTACTGTAACACATAAAGATGCATGAATGCACGCGCATGGTACCTAAAATATTGGTAAAATATTTCTCTCCTTCTCGAGAAGAAAGAGAGTTCATCATGTTCGCGTATTTTCATAGGCGTTTCATCTTTCAAATGCATACTTCAAAAATAAATGCAACGGAATTGTCTGCTGATAGTTCAATCATGGAATAGCTCGGATGACTTTTTTGAGATCAAGAAGGAAAATGTACCTTTCCAAAGCAATGAATACAAAAAAATCATAATAGCTTTTCTCAAGTAAACGCTTTCTTTCATTTATTACAATATTGATAATTATTTAATAAACCAACGAGTGAATGGGTTACAACGTTTGATTTTCAGCCAGGGGATATTCATTTGACTAACACAATATTATTTATTCTATGGAAGACTTATGATAAACTGTCATGATCCGCTTCTCATGTCGTAAGCTTGATAAATACTTCAAAAATCAAATATCGTCTCTCCACATTCTCCACCATGTTATTAAATTTTGTGCAACAGCATAACGAATCATCATGATATCATATTCATCTAGCGGAATGTCGGCGTTAGAGCGCTACCAAAACGAAATTGAATTTTATACTTTACGTAAATCTCTTTGAAGCTCAGTGATTGATTGCTGTAGCAGTTAGGCGATGACCTCTGAACATTTGAATCCTATTTTTATCTCTTTTCTGTGTACCAAGCTATTATAGAGGTATTGGCGTTTTGTGCCTGATAGTTGGATTGATTTGTTTGAGTAATTATGACGTCAAAGTAAATAAGTTCAATAAGTCTTTAACGCTTAATGTTACACTTTTGGACTGATGTGTTGGTGCGTTGTACGAAATTGTTGCGATGTGTGGTGTTTGTTATAATATCTGCTACGAGTAATTATTTTCAAGTTGTTTGCCGGCTAGATATATGAGAGCACTTTGTGTGTCGCGAAGGTTTTAACAATTAACAGTAAAATAACTCGGAAGAATGTTTTGTATGACACCGTACTTCACTGATATGCAAGTATACGGAGTGGACTGGTAGTCAAGCAATTATAATATACCAAAATCACGGTCTCACCCGCCGCCTCTTGGAGCAGGCAGAGTGGGTGTTTGTGACTTTCCTATACATTCGTTCAAAGCACAGGTACTCACTAAAACCACCTCGGTGTATGTCCAAGTTTTCTACCGGTACTTTGCCGCGGCTCCGCCAGATCTTTTCCTGTGATATATAGTGGTAAATCAAGTCAAATTCACTGTATTTTAACATTTTGAATACATTGAACGTATATAACATAGAGAAATATAATTAAATTCACTATCTTTTTCTATTGTTGTCAAAATATTTTCTAGACAACAATCTGCAGGTCTTAGCACCTTAATGTATTTTAGATTAACGTCGATTTATCGAAATGCTTACATTCAGAAAAGCAAAATAAAAAGGAATTCTATCAACAGAAATGTAATGCGAATAGTAATTTGGTTTTCGAGACGAACATTTGATTTGACAAACAAAATGGAACATTGTTGTGTAGAATTCGGGCTAAGAATGGGTATTTTTTAACACAGATCAGTGGAAGCGATTAATTCATCCAGCCTTAGCCCAAGACAAAGGATCTAACACATGGGCCAAGTTTCTTGGCGCTAAGAATTAAACAACTTACTTACCAAATATCTCCTGGTGATGTTCTTGAGTGGAGTCCTGGAGGCAAGTTAGACACACACGAGACTAAAATTGGCCAATATTAGCAAGTGAATTATCTTTACTTTACCAGACTCCACGCAGCGTCTTCAATCAGCAAATTCTTCCGGCACCAACCACGTGCATCGGATTCACTCAAGTTTTACAATGTTCGTTAAAATACTATTTTTATCACAATTAACCGGTGCCAGTTATTGATCAAGGAAGTGGCAATCAAACGGGTTCTAAATACAAGATCAAAACGCTCACAACACGAAATCTATCCAGAGCTAGGTTTTTTCGCTGACCGCGGGAAACGACAATGAACGAAAAGATTGACAGTTCAGTGTGACCATTGTCAGAAATTTTCAATAGACTAAACAAAATGTTACTCAATCGATCTAATCGATTTGACTTATAATAAAAACTAATTCTATTTCAAACATCCACCCGCCCCGGACCGGCCTACCGGTCCGCTAATCGGTTGGTAGACGTGACAATGTTGCAACCGCTCTCCTCAGAATCGAACCGTCCACCAAGACCTCAGCAAATCGGGGAACTCCATCAGCCCCAGTTACCAAATGAAGGATGCGCCCCCTGCGCCATCTGAGTGGCGGAAGGTTAGCCTCCTTGATCAAAACGAGGTCTCCAATCTTGGGTGGATCGGTCTTGTCGGTCCACTTAACGCGTTGCTGGAGTATGTGCAAATATTCCAAATTCCAGCGTTTCCAAAAGCTCTGAGTAATCTGGCGTACCAATTCAAAACGCGAGAGACGACCAGGTCTCGTATCAATATAGGGGTACTCAGGCAAGGCGACAAGTGGGCGACCAATCAAAAAATGGCCCGGCGTAAGGGCCTCCAAATCATTCGGATCTGAGGAGATCGGGCACAATGGCCGAGAGTTCAAAACGGCCTCAATCTTACAAAACACAGTTGCGAGTTCCTCAAATGTAAGGACAGATTCACCGATTGTCCTGCGCAAGTGTGTTTTGGCCGATTTTACGGCGGCCTCAAATATACCACCCCAGTGTGGACAATTTGGTGGGGAAAACAACCAATTTATCCCACGTCGGGCAAGCCTATCACCTATATCAGCTTTGTTGGTTTCAAGGAAATTAACAACATCTTTCAAATAATTATAGGTGCCCTTGAAGTTAGTGCCGCAGTCAGAACGGATCAAGGAAGGCATCCCTCTGCGGGATACAAATCTGTCAAATGTGGCTACAAACGCCTCGGTCGTAAGCGAGGAGACCAGTTCTAGGTGTACGGCCTTTGTGGAGAGACAAACAAAAACACACAAGTAGGCCTTAACAGTCTTGCTGTTTCGAAGTGTCGACGTTTTCACCAAAAAAGGACCAGCGAAGTCCGTGCCAACACCGTCAAACGTCCTGCTTTCAGTTACGCGATCTGCCGGTAAGTCCCCCATCAAGGGCTGCATGGTAGAAGCCTTGAGCTTATAGCAAGGGATGCAGCGAAAGACTACACTCCGAATAATTCTTCGGGCAGACAAAATCCAAAACTCGCGTTGCAAAATGGCCAACAAGGCATTACAACCAGCATGCGAATTTTTAAGGTGACGGTCAGTTACCAACAAGCGTACCAAATGACCGTCCTTAGGTAACAAAAGGGGGTGACGTGCTCCGTAAGGGAGGTTGGCGTTCTTGAGACGCCCTCCAACGCGCAAGAGACCCGTATCGTCCAAAAAGGGGTTCAATTTAGATACAGCTCCCGACAATTTCGATCTCCCTGATTTAAGGATAGCAATCTCCTTTTCAAAATGCGCCAATTGCACAGAACGAACCCAAAAGGTGAGGGACTCCTGTCGTTCCTGTGGTGAGAGAAACGGTGTCAGTCGTTTCTGTTGGGGGTGCCTAAAATTAAAAACAAAACGCTTTATCCAAGCAGTGACACCTAACAACTTGTCGAGGGAGCTGTAACGATTCAACAAAAAATCGGGGTCGAAGGCGCATTCTACCTTCTCAAGAGCGAGTGTTCGTAGACCCGGCAAATTAGAAGTATTCAAAACTGGCGTTCGAGGCCAATCAATTTCTGGTCGACTCAACCATTCCGGACCCCACCACAGCGAATGACCTATCAAACTAGGCGTCAAGCATCCGCGCGAGGCACAATCAGCGGGGTTGAGCTCACCTGGCACGTGTCTCCAAACAAGTTTGACTTCGGATTTCTGGATTTGGGAAACGCGATTAGCGACAAATACCTCCAAAGTGTGGACAGAAGCCTTCAACCAACAAAGAACAATTTGGCTGTCTGTCCAGGCGTAGGTCCCATTAATGCAAATGCTTTTACCCAAAGTACTGGACACGTGGTTCAACAAGCGTACAAGAAGGGCTGCTCCCGAGAGCTCCAATTTTGGAATGGTCAGAGATGTCCGAAGGGGTGCCACCTTGCTCTTTGCCATGATCAGGGAAACCCTCACCTGACCTGAGGCACTAACTGTGCGCAAGTACACCACGGCGGCGTGACCACGTTCCGAGGCGTCACAAAACCCGTGAAGGGTGGCCTTGTACTTCCCGGGAGGAAGGATGGGACGAGGCAAGGAGATCTCGTTGACGGCAGGAAGTGAGGATACAAAAGAGGTCCATTCCTCAACAAGAGTGCCGTGTAGAGGTTCGTCCCAGGTCAATCCTGCTGTCCAAAGCTTCTGCAAGAAGCATTTTGCCCAAAATATGATAGGACAAATCCAACCGTTCGGATCAAAGGTTCTGGCGACAGTAGACAACACGAGACGTTTAGTCCAAGAACAAGGCAGTTTCAAGTCTACGTTATACGTAAAGATGTCTTGGACTGGTCTGTACTGAACGCCGAGAACAGCCATCATGGCGGGGTTGTCAGCAATCTCAAATAGATGTGGATCTTGCTGATGATCCTCTGGCAAGCCTTCCAAAAGCGCTGGTGAGTTGGAAATCCATTTACGCAACTCATAACCAGCGGAGGCCAAAATACCTATCAATTCGTCCCGCAGGAGGATCGCCTCGTCCGCTGTGGAGGCGCCCGAGCAAATGTCATCGACGTAAATATCGTCCTTCAAGATGGCGGAGGCTCTTGGGAAACGTAGGCCTTCGCGGTCTGCGAGCTCCCAAAGAGAACGTATTGCCAAGTAGGGGCTTGACCTTAACCCGTACGTATTTGTATTGAGCTCGTAGACGACCATGGGATCGCGAGGAGACTCTCTCCAAAGGATCAGCTGGAAGCGACGGTCATCAGGGTGGATAATCGTCTGCCTGAACATCATTTTTATGTCGGCCACAAAGACAACCTGATGTCGTCGGAAGCTGGTGATGACGTCACAAAGGTCCTTGACCAACTTGGGACCAGAATGCAAGCACTGGTTCAAGGATACGCCTGTTGAAGTCTGCGCAGAACCATCAAACACTGTGCGCAGCTTGCCAGTCGATGGCTTCAATACCGCATGATGCGGGAGAAAGTAATGCTCCACCGAACGCCAATCCAAATTTGACACAGACATGTGTCCCAACTGTTCATATTCCCTCATGAACTCAATGTACTTCTGTCTGAGCTCCGGATCACGACCCATGCGGCGCTCCATGGCCAACAACCTCTTTTCGGCTAAAGGTCGTGACTCACCAAGCGGAGGCCGAACAGACAGGAAGGGAAGCCTCGTAATAATCCGACCAGAACGGAGTCGACCAGTGTTGTTCTGGAAGAACAGCTCGCACTCCTCATGTTCTGGATTCAAACGGGCAACTTGAGGGGGCTCCTCTACCTCCCAAAACCTCTGAACTGCATCAGAGAGAGCAGAGCCTACAGCCAACAAATTATCAAGTTCAGGTGGAGGGGGGTCCCTAGGTACAGGTCCCATCAAAGCAAGTCCAAATATGGTCGGGATGGCAGTCAAACCATTTGGCACTAAGACCCGTTTCCCACCAATCAAAATTCCACCGAGGACATCAGAGCCAATCAACAAATCGATTTGTCCCGGTGTGTCAAATTTGGGGTCCGCCAGATCCAATCCCGATGTCAAATTCACCACAGCAGCGGGTAGCTGTTTCTGTGGGTGCATACCCAAAATATTCTTCAACACAATAGCCGAGGTTTTAATCCTCGGGTGTGAAGATTCAACAGGGCCAAACAAAACTTTAACTTGCCCTTCAACATTAGAGGCTACGTCACCTATGCCCCGAATACAATTCGGAAAAGAGCCCATATTTAATTTAACCTGCCCTACCAAATAAGTGGAAACAATGCAACCTTGTGAACCTGTGTCCAATATAGCACGGACAACAACAGAGGTCCCCGTGGGTCCCCAGACCCGAACAGCAACCGTTGGTAGGATAACGGTCTCAATGGGGGAGGTTGGAGTTATAGGGCAGGGGTCAATGACCTATTGTTGCCTGGGCGGCGACCGTTGGCCAGGACCTGGCAAGTCAAAATGAGGGTGCGGCTTGAAGTCCTCAAAAGCGCGATGACTCGATCCGCGCGCCATCTGTGGGGGGTCATAATGACGCACCCGCCCAAAACGAGGTGGGCGCGAGTCAAGGCGGGGACGCTCCGCCAAAGGAGGGGAATACCTGGGGCAGCAGTCATGGTGCTGGTGACGCTGAACAGCACATTCAGGTGCGCGAGAGAGAGGAGGCGTGCGCACGCTACGGTTCTCCAAGCGGGGTGAGCGGCGATCAATTAAGCGAGGCGACTCTCGGCTGCGTGCCGGTGAGCCTCGGCTGCCACCTTCAAAACACCCGCCCGTGCGCGGCGTCGGCTGGTTGGACAAGCGGCCAACCTCTCTGGCATTCATGCAGAGAATGTCCAAATGCTGTCCTCCACAGTGAGGACAGGGGTGAGAATTTGGGCAGTCTCGCTGGTAGTGGGACCCCAAGCAAGAGAAGCAAAGGCGGCGGGCATTCGCGATGCGCCTACGAGAGGCGACATGTAGGTCCAAGAATGCCCTACAACTGGCCGTTCTGTGCCCCGTGACCTTGCAGTAGGAGCACTCCACTGGGCTCTGCGTGACTGCAAAGCGAGGAGGGCGCCGGTCAACACTGGCTCGGGTGTGAACGCGAGCCTGCTCCTTGACCTTGGGCGGCTGCGACTTAGCCGGCGTGTCACCACCGGAGTTGTCCAAGACCCGGCACTCATCCTCCAGGAACTTCTCCAGGTCAGCAAAGGGGGGCAGATGGGTCGCGCTATCCCCACCAAAGCGCTGTTCAAAACGCGACCTCAGGTCGGCAGGCAGCTTCTTCAGCACAATGTGCACCAATAGATAGGACCATTGGTCCACGGGCAGGTCAAGGCACTTAAGTGCGTTGATGGCCACCAAAAGCGGGTTCAACAGTTGGGTGCGCAACCCAGAGACCCGGGTGAGCGTCGGCAAGCCCAAAATCTGCTCAATATGCGTGTCGGCGAGGCCACGCTTGTTATGGTACCTACGGGTGATTAGGTCCCGAGCCGTCTGGTACGCCTCGTCAGACACGGGCAGATGCTGGATGAGGCCCTTAGCCTCCCCATCCAGTACCGACATTAGATAGGCCAACTTTTGTGCCGGCCGAAGGTCAGCCCTATCATTCACCAGGCTGTCGAACAAGTTAATGAAGCCCAGGTAGCTTCCTAGGCAGCCATCAAAATGGGGGAGGTCCAAAGTAGGGAGCCTACTCACCAGCCCCGGTGCTGACCTAGGAAGCTCCTGCTTCAGGCCGGGTTGCCCTTCCCTATCGGCAACTAGTTGTCTCGCAGTATTGGAGACAGCATCATACAGGTCTAAGACCTGGGCATAGTCTTCGCTGACCTTATTTCGCTGGTCAGCGGTGAAATCATTGATTGACACTTCAAGACAGCAAGTGCTGAAAGTGCGGAATTGCTGTTCCACACTTGCCAGGCGATCGTCAATCCGCTCGTACCTTTGAAGTAGGGCCTGCTGGCGATCAGGCCGGTTCACTAAAGCACTGGCTGAGGCAAACCAGCGCAAATCTGATGCAATAGCACCAGCAGCCGCACGCAAGTCCTTGATAGCTGACATAATCAAAATTTCAAAAGAGCCCGGACAAGCGTTAAACAATATTAACAATCAAACTTAATTTTTCTTAATTCTTTGAAACCAACAAGGTATTAGCCTGTTTATTGCAAGTGCAGGCAAGTGACAGGTATTTACTGCCCAACAAAATTAAAAGTTTCAGTATATTGAAACAAACACAAAAGTTATCAAAGTTATAACTTATAACAAATTAATAAAGTTGAAACTTCAACTTAATTAGTTAATTATTTGCAACAGACAGACTAACTGTGTTATTTATGATATACAATATGAAGTAAGCACAGAATATGTGTTACCTAGCAATATTATCTATATTATAACAAACAAAGTTTATTAATGTGACCCGCCCAAGTGGCAAGGTCAAGTTTGATTATTACAATGTTTATGAATATATGCAATAAACTAAATTTACTAAATTTATTGATACGTACAGCTGTTATGTATCCAAACAAACTGACTTATTAATGCAACAACAAATTTAAGTTAGATTTTCCAACAATACAAATCAACAATTACTGATTGAGGTTATGTGACAATGTGTTTCAAATTATCTAGGTCAACTTATACAATTAAATATTATGTATTTTAGACAATAACTGACCTGACAAACACTACAATACTGTCTACAAGGTGATAAGATACAAGCTCATACCAATCTGAGTTTATACTCAGTAATGCAACAGCGGCTAAATTTCAACTACAGCTCTGCACCAAAAATTATGTGTAGAATTCGGGCTAAGAATGGGTATTTTTTAACACAGATCAGTGGAAGCGATTAATTCATCCAGCCTTAGCCCAAGACAAAGGATCTAACACATGGGCCAAGTTTCTTGGCGCTAAGAATTAAACAACTTACTTACCAAATATCTCCTGGTGATGTTCTTGAGTGGAGTCCTGGAGGCAAGTTAGACACACACGAGACTAAAATTGGCCAATATTAGCAAGTGAATTATCTTTACTTTACCAGACTCCACGCAGCGTCTTCAATCAGCAAATTCTTCCGGCACCAACCACGTGCATCGGATTCACTCAAGTTTTACAATGTTCGTTAAAATACTATTTTTATCACAATTAACCGGTGCCAGTTATTGATCAAGGAAGTGGCAATCAAACGGGTTCTAAATACAAGATCAAAACGCTCACAACACGAAATCTATCCAGAGCTAGGTTTTTTCGCTGACCGCGGGAAACGACAATGAACGAAAAGATTGACAGTTCAGTGTGACCATTGTCAGAAATTTTCAATAGACTAAACAAAATGTTACTCAATCGATCTAATCGATTTGACTTATAATAAAAACTAATTCTATTTCAAACAATTGTTTATTTTTCTGTTAAACTAAAACTGTTATAATATTAATAATAATAATAATGAAGACGAAATATAGCGCTGGTATGTGCTCTTGACTCGCTATTATCTAGTTATCTAGAGGATAGCGAGGATCTTGGCGATACCCATTCAATTTTGTACTGTGCTGCCGTGGCAGCATGTCGTGTAGCAGGTGTTAAGCTGCCCGTAGTTGACACTACTGTACGACAAAGATCGGATGTCCCGGCGTGGCAGTGCAGGATTGAGCGGCGTATTGCCGAGGCAAGTGCACTTATTGGTAAGCTTATCTGTTTTGGGGCGGGGAATACACGCCCCAGGGTAATGCGCTTTGTGAAGCGGGCTTTCGTGGGGACTAATATTAGGCCCCACGAGTATATATCCCGTATCACAGAGCGCATTGACTTCCTAAAACAGAAAGTCTATGCATGGGCAAACCGAATACGTAGATTCAAAAAACGGGTAGACCGGTATGCCATAAATCGTTCATTCCAAAGTGACCAGAGGTGGGTATATAGAAGCTGGGAGCGACCAGATCTATGTGTGACTGAAATGCACCGACCGGACGGTGCCATGACACAACCACGTTTTGGCGTGACATGTGGTCGGTGCCCATTGGCCACACTGAAGGCGATTGGATGCGAGATGTCGAACGTGCATGCGAAAATATCCCAGAAATGGAATGCGTGGTCATCTCTAGCCAGGATGTTACAAATGCAGTCCGACCATTAGCAAATTGGAAATGTCCTGGTAGGGACGGCTACGTAGTTCGCATGACCGTTTGGCATCTCAATTTCAATTAGCCATAGATTCTGGTACGTTACCAGCTTTTATGACTGCTGGCATTACCCACTTGCTCCATAAGACTGGGTGTACTAGCGAGCCCGGCAATTATAGACCGATTACGTGCTTACCATTGGTCTATAAACTTCTTACATCTATTCTGAGAGCTACAATAGCTAAACACGTTGAAGTTAATTCAATTATGTCAGCCTCTCAGAATGGATGTAGCAAGGGGGCTCGTGGTACTAAGGAGCCCCTCCTCATTGACATGGCCATTAGCCAGCAAGTTCGCCGTAACCGAAAGGATCTGGCGGCATGTTGGATAGATTATAAGAAAGCGTATGACTCCGTACCGCATACATAGCTTTTGAAGGTGCTGGAGTTGTATAAAGTAAATACTACTCTATGCACCTTTCTAAAGACATGTATGGGGCAATGGAATACGGTTCTCAGCTATCCAGGATGTCGAAGGATCCAGGAGGACGGTGAACTGATCAGAATTGAGCGGGGAATTTTCCAAGGCGACAGTCTGAGTCCCCTTTGGTTTTGCTTA
Organism: Euclidia mi; assembly: GCA_944739405.2. NCBI lineage: Eukaryota > Metazoa > Arthropoda > Insecta > Lepidoptera > Erebidae > Euclidia > Euclidia mi. The sequence continues at coordinate 39,160,967 of OX123186.2, read as the reverse complement.
GCCATGAACCCTCTCAGTACATTACTGGAGGGTTCAGGGCTAGGTTACAGGTTAAAGAGAAGTGGTCAGGTCATATCTCACCTGTTATTCATGGATGACCTGAAGTTATTTGCCCACTCTGATGCCCAATTGCTAGATTTACTAAACGTAACCCAAAACTTTAGTAAGTGTATCAATATGGAGTTCGGTGTGGATAAATGTGCTGTCATTCATGTGAAGCAGGGCAGGATGGTGGAATCTGAGGGGCTCCAACTCTCAGATTCCATTAACCTAAGATCGCTTCTCTTAACCGATACCTATAAGTACTTGGGTATATCACAGGCTTTAAATATCAATGAAGGCGACATGAAACAATCGCTGCAAGAACGTTTCTTTGGCCGCCTGAAAAAAGTACTGAAAAGTCTTTTATCAGGTGGCAACAAGGTGCGAGCTTGCAACGGTTGGGTTATGCCACTTCTGGTATACTCCTTTGGCATACTCAAGTGGACTCAGACTGAATTAGACGCTTTGGATAGGAGAGTCCGTACATTGCTGACGGCACATCGTATGCATCATCCACGTTTATCCGTGATGAGGTTGTACATCCCGCGGAAGTGTGGGGGTCGAGGCTTTTTGAATGCCAAGACCCTACACAACCGCGAGGTGTGCAATCTCAGAGATTATTTTCTGCGGACAACTGTGGAAATGCATCGCGATGTTGTCGCAGTGGACAATGGGCTCACTCCGCTCAAGCTGGCTAAGGAAAACTGGCGCAAACCTATAGTACTAAGCACTGATGATCGCAAGTCTGTATGGCAGAGCAAGGAGCTGCATGGTAGGTTCTACCGGGCTCTCCATGGGCCCGATGTAGACCTATTAGCTTCGGTGAACTGGCTACGCTTCGGTGACCTTTTTGGGGAAACCGAAGGGTTTGTCTGTGCAATTGCGGACGAAGTTATCAAGACGAATAACTACTGGAAATATATTCTGAGGGATGGCACTACGGATATCTGTCGTGCTTGTCACCAACCTGGTGAATCCCTCAGGCATATCGTTTCCGGGTGTTCTCGTCTTGCTAACGCCGAGTACTTGCACAGACATAACCAAGTAGCCAGGATTATTCACCAGCAACTTGCTCTGAAGTACAGACTTGTAGACATCGAGGTGCCGTACTATAGGTAAGTCGCTGAGCCAGTACTTGAAAATGGCCATGCCACATTGTACTGGGATCGATCTATCATCACGAACAGGACTGTTGTAGCCAACAAGCCTGATATCGTGTTGATAGATCGATCAGAGCGCCTCGCAATAATTGTTGATGTCACTATTCCTCATGACGAGAATCTCGTGAAAGCTGAAAAGGAAAAACAGATTAAATATCTGGATTTGGCTCACGGGATTGTCGACATGTGGGATGTGAACTCAGCAGTTATTGTGCCGATAGTCGTGACCGTTAATGGTCTAATAGCCAAGAGCCTCGACCGTCACCTAAAGAGGCTCGCGTTGGGTCCTTGGGTCAAGGGTCTGATGCAGAAGGCAGTACTTCTAGACACGGCACGTATTGTGAGGAAGTTCCTGTCTCTGGAGCCCTAACCACCGGCAGCTTGGACCCTGTGCCCGATGCTGGTGGGACCCCACGGTTATTTTTATATTTTTAAATGTATTTTTTTTTGTAAATTGTATATTTAAAAATGTAATTTTAATTTGATGAATGATAAATAAAGGAAATAATAATGACAGAGTAAAGTTTATATTGTCCCTATCGTAATCTCTACGACTGGTGTCATCCCGAAATACCTCCATCATAGCCTCAAATTAATTGACCTCAAAGAAAGCCTTTATATAAACCTTCAGAAAGCCGCCATATTGAATACCTGCAGAATTGTTCGGAAATTCATGTCACTAGACGAAAACGACACACCTGAAACCACATCTACAACATAATATAGATACACACTCTGCATTTACTTGGTGCCCACCCGTAAATGTAGATTATACCAGCCAAGAGCTGAGAAAAATAGGAAAATAAACAAATAATAATAATAATAGTATAAGTATAATAAGGGCAACACCGAAACTGTCAACGTGTCTATTCCGCCAAAAATTTTTAAATATTAATATTTTATAAATACCATCTCATCTGCAGTGCAAAAGTATATATAATCTGAATTATAATATAAAACACAAGCAACGTAAGAAAATACCAGATAAAAACCACCATAATAACAGATATAGTGAAAAGTTTATACAACGACAGCCGTCACGCCAAGCGATATGACAAGTCAAATAATAAAAATATATACGAAAATGAAAATAAAAACGGAGTAGCATGTTGACGGAGCCACGAAACGTACAGCACACCCAACACCTCCGGACTCGTCGCTGAGCTCCGCCTCGCAGCCGTCGGAACCTGCACCAGTAACGTCGACAGCTGCAGTTACGTCGAGCTCCAGCGACGAGTATTTCTCTCCGCCGTCGACACCGTCACCTGCGCGACGGCGGGGGAGAGGCTGGCCACCAGCGTGCTTAGGACCTCGGGGCCCAGCGGCCCCCCACAGGGTTATCGCAGCCAGTGGTAATGTGCAGCGCATGAAGTGGACGTCATCAATAAACGAACAAGTCATGCGCGCATATTTTGGGGCAACAGAGGGGGGCACTAACCTCACTGCGTACCGTAGTCGCATGCTGTCTTTGTTTCAGGCCTTGGAACCAAGCATCAACGTCACGGCTCGACGACTATCGGATCAGGTACGGGTTATCCAGCGAAGTGGCAAGCTGGATCATGCCGTACTTGATAGGATTCGCTCAGAGTACTTACCTTCGAGCCATGCCAATCCTGTCCAGCCTACACAAACATCTACGCTGAATGCACCGCCAATAGGCGGCAGTGCCGTTAGGGAGGAGGATGACATGGCTGATAATGTAAGTACCCAGTGCAATGAGGAGGTAAAAGACGCTTTGGAATGTGCTATTAGGGACTACCGGTACACTCCACTAGATATCAGGCCTCGTCTACCGCAGTTGCCTATGCATAGGCGAAATATAGCGTTGGTAAGTGTTCTTGACTCGTTATTGTCAAATTATTTAGATAATAGCGAGGATCTCGGTGATACGCATTCAATCTTGTACTGTACTGCCGTGGCAGCTTGTCGTATAGCTGGTGTTAAGTTTCTTGAAAATGACACTGCTGTACGACAAAGGTCTGCTGTACCGCGTGGCAGTGCAGGATTGAGCGGCGTATTGCCGAGGCAAGGGCACTTATTGGCAAGCTGATCTGTTTTAGGGAGGGGAATACCCGCCCTAGGGTAATGCGCTTTGTGAATCGGGCTTTTTCGGTTACTAATATCAGTCCTCAAGATTATACAGCCCGGGTCACAGAGCGCATTGACTACCTAAAACAGAAAGTCTATGCATGGGCAAACCGAATTCGTAGATTTAAATAACGTGTGGACCGGTACGTCATGAATAGTATATTCCAGAGGGACCAGAGGTGGGTATATAGAAGCTGGGAACGACCAGATCAATGTGTGACTAATGTGCAGCGGCCGGATGCGGACGCCACAGCCACGTTTTGGCGTAGCATATGGTCGATGCCCATTGGTCATACCGAAGGTGATTGGATGCGAGATATCGAACGTGCATGCGAACATATTCCCGAAATGGAATGCGTGGCCATTTCTAGCCAGGACGTTACACAAGCAGTCCGTCCATTATCTAATTGGAAATCTCCAGGATTGGACGGGCTGCACAATTTCTGGCTGAAATGGCTACGTAGTTCGCATGAACGCTTGGCATCTCAATTCAAATCAGCCGTGGAATCTGGGTCGCTGCCAGCCTTTATGACGACTGGAATTACCCACCTGCTCCACAAGACTGGCAGTACTAGCGAGCCCGGTAATTATAGACCGATAACATGTTTACCATCGGTCTATAAACTTCTTACATCTATTCTGAGAGCTAAACTAGCTAAGCATGAAGACTTTTCAATTATATCAGCCTCTCAGAATGGATGTAGGAAGGGGGCTCGTGGTACTAAGGAGCTCCTCCTCATTGACATAGCCATTAGCCAACAAGTTCGCCGTAACCGAAAGGATCTGGCGGCATGTTGGATAGATTATAAGAAAGCGTATGACTCCGTGCCGCATACATGGCTTTTGAGGGTGCTAGAGTTGTATAAAGTAAATACTACTCTACGCACCTTCTTAAAGTCATGTATGGGGCAATGGAATACGATTCTTTGCTATCCAGGATGCCGAAGGATCCAGGAGGACGGCAAACGTATTAAAATTGAGCGGAGAATTTTTCAGGGCGACAGTCTGAGTCCCCTTTGGTTTTGCCTAGCCATGAACCCTCTCAGCACATTACTGGAGGGTTCAAGGTTAGGCTACAGGTTACAGAGAGGCGGTCAGGTCATATCTCACCTGTTATTCATGGATGACTTGAAGTTATTTGCCCACTCTGATGCCCAATTGCTAGATTTACTAAACGTTACCCAAAACTTTAGTAAGTCTATCAATATGGAGTTCGGTGTGGATAAATGTGCTGTCATTCATGTGAAGCAGGGCAGGATGGTGGAATCTGAGGGGCTCCAACTCTCAGATTCCATTTACCTAAGATCGCTTCTCTTAACCGATACCTATAAGTACTTGGGTATGTCACAGGCTTTAAGTATCAATGAAGCTGACATGAAGCAATCGTTGCAAGAACGTTTCTTTGGCCGCCTGAAAAAAGTATTAAAAAGCCTTTTATCAGGTGGCAACAAGGTTCGTGCTTGCAACGGTTAGGTCTTTTATACTCCTTTGGCATACTCAAGTGGACTCAGTCTGAATTGGATGCCCTGGACAGAAGAGTCCGCATATTGTTGACGGCATATCGTATGCATCATCCACGTTCATCCGTGATGAGGTTGTACATCCCGCGGAAGTGTGGGGGTCGTGGCTTTCTGAATGTCAAGACCCTACACAACCGCGAGGTGTGCAATCTCAGAGAATATTTTCTCCGGGCGAACGTTGACATGCATCGAGATGTTGTCACAGTGGACAATGGACTCACCCCGCTCAAGTTGGCTAAGGAGAACTGGCGCATACCTGTAGTACTCAGTACTGATGATCGCAAGCGTGTATGGCAGAGCAAGGAGCTTCATGGCAGGTTCCATCGGGCCCTGTATAGACCCGATGTAGACCTATTAGCCTCGGTGAACTGGCTACGCTTCGGTGACCTCTTTGGGGAAACCGAAGGGTTTGTTTGTGCAATTGCTGACGAAGTTATCAAGACGAATAACTACCGGAAATATATCCTGAGGGATGGCACTACCGATATTTGCCGTGCATGTCACCAGCCCGGTGAATCCCTCAGGCATATTGTTTCCGGTTGTTCACGTCTTGCTAACGGCGAGTACTTGCATTTGTAGCTAGAATCATTCACCAGCAACTTGCTCTGAAATACAAACTTGTAGACATCGAGGTACCATACTACAGGTATGTGGCAGAGCCAGTTCTCGAAAATGGTCATGCCACATTGTACTGGGATCGATCTATCGTCACAGACAGGACTGTTGTAGCCAACAAACCTGATATTGTGGTGATAGATCGATCAGAGCGCCTTGCAATAATTGTTGATGTCACCATTCCTCATGACGAGAATCTCATGAAAGCCGAGAAAGACAAACAGATAAAATATCTGGACTTGGCTCACGAGATTGTCGACATGTGGGATGTGGACTCGGCAATGATTGAGCCGATAGTTGTAACGGTTAATGGCCTAATAGCCAAGAGCCTCGATCGTCACCTTAAGAGGCTCGCGTTGGGATCTTGGGTCAAGGGCAGTACTTCTCGACACGGCACGTATTGTGAGGAAGTGCCTGTCTCTGGAGCCCTAACCACCAGCAGCTTGGACCCTGTGCCCGTTGCTGGTGGGATCCACGGTTTTTTTATATTTTTAAATGTATTTAATTTTTTTGTGATATATTTAAGAATGTAATTTAAATTTGATTAATGAGAAATAAATGAATAATAATAGATTACAAGAAGGCCTTCGACTCCGTGCCACATACATGGCTCTTGAGGGTGCTGGAGTTATATAAAGTCGATATAACTCTATGCGCCTTCTTGAAGGCATGTATGGGACAGTGGAGTACGGTCCTACGCTATCCAGGATGTCGGTAGATTCGCGATTGCGGTGCTCCTCTAAAGATCGAACGGGGTATATTCCAGGGTGACAGTTCGAGTCCCTTGTGGTTTTGTCTAGCTCTGAATCCTCTCAGCACTTTGCTAGAGGGGTCTGGGTTAGGCTATTGGCTGCAGCATAGGGATCAAGTTATCTCCCACCTCTTTTATATGGATGACCTGAAGTTATTTGCCCCCTCCACTTTTCAATTGACAGCGTTACTAAAAGTAACTGAAACTTTTAGTAATTCTATCAAGATGGAATTTGGTGTGGGTAAATGTGCGGTCATGCATGTAAAACGAGGTGGGATTGTGGAATCTGAGGGTATAGAGCTTTCAGATTCCACACAACTTAGATCTCTATCTGCGGCCGAGACTTACAAGTATCTGGGTATGTCGCAGGCCTTAGGTATTGCCGAGACTGCCATGAAACAATCATTGCGGGAGCGCTTCTTGGGCCGCCTGAAGAAAATACTGAGAAGCTTTTTATCAGGCGGCAACAGGGTGCGTGCCTATAATGGTTGGGCCATGCCAGTCTTAGCATACTCCTTCGGCATACTCAGATGGACTCAATCAGAACTGGAAGCCCTGGACAGAAAGGTCCGTTGTCTATTGACTGAATATCGGATGCATCACCCGCGGTCATCAGTAATGAGGTTGTACATCCCGCCGAAATGTGGTGGTCGTGGTTTCTTAAGTGCTAAGGACCTCCACAACCGCGAGATGTACAATCTTAGAGAATATTTTCTTAAGGCTGATACGGGTGTGCATCGTGATATTGTTGCTGTAGACAACGGACTTACCCCGTTGGGTCTGGCAAAAGAGAGCTGGTGCAAACTTGTTGTACTTAGTACAACAGGTTTGAGGCTAGGTTCAAGGCCCGATGTAGACCTCATGTCATCAGTAGCCTGGCTACGGTTTGGTGATTTATTTGCAGAGACCGAAGGTTTTGTTTGTGCAATTATGGACGAAGTTGTCATGACGAACGACTACCGTAAGTATATTCTGAAGGATGGGACTGTTGACATATGTCGGGCGTGTCACCAGCCCGGCGAATCCCTCAGGCATATAGTTTCCGGTTGTTCTCGTCTTGCCAACGGCGAATACTTGCACAGGCACAATCAAGTAGCCAGGATCGTCCATCAGCAGCTTGCGTTAAAATATGAATAAAATATGTGCCCGATCCAGCTCTCGAAAATGGTCGTGCCACTATGTACTGGGATCGATCTATAATCACCGATAGGACTATCGTGGCTAAAAAGCCCGATATTGTGGTGATAGATCGATCAGAATGCCTTGCAATGATCGTTGATGTTACTATTCCCCATGACGAGAATCTCGTGAAAGCCGAAAAAGATAAGGAAATCAAGTATTTGGACCTAGCTCACGAGATTGTCAACATGTGGGATGTGGACTCGGCGATCATTGTACCGATAGTCGTGTCTGTTAATGGTCTCTTTGCCAAGAGCCTCGACCACCATCTCAAGAGGCTCTCGTCAGACGGCTGGGTCAAGTCCTCTATACAGAAGGCAGAATTGTTGGACACGACGCGCATAGTTCGGAGGTTCCTCTCTCTGGAGCCCTAACCACCGGTAGCTTGGGCCCTGTACCCGATACCGGTGGGTCTCCGTGGTCCTATTTTATATGGTATTTTTTTTTATTTAAGTGTATAAAATTCTACCATGAGAAAAGATGTAATAAAGAGGAATAATAATAATAATAATAAATGGCCATTAGCCAACAGGTGCGCCGTAACCGAAAGAATCTGTCGACATGCTGGATAGATTACAAGAAGGCTTACGACTCCGTGCCACATACATGGCTTTTGAGGGTGCTGGAGTTGTACAAAGTAGATGCAACTCTATGCACCTTTTTAAGGTCATGTATGGGGCAGTGGAGGACCGTATTGCGCTATCCAGGATGTCGATCGAGTTTGGGTTGCGGTGCTCCAATAAGGATCGAGCGAGGTATATTCCAGGGCGATAGTCTGAGTCCTTTGTGGTTTTGTCTGGCCCTGAATCCCCTAAGTACCTTGTTAGAGGCTTCAGGGCTAGGCTATCGGTTAAGGAGAGGAGGTCATGTTACATCTCACCTCCTTTTCATGGATGACCTGAAATTATTTGCCCCCAACAATTTTCAACTGACTGCATTACTTAACCTCTGGAACGCAGGCGGGACATACGTATGTCCCAGGAAAATTTGTTCCGTCCAGCGCTTGCGGGAAACACGTATGTCCCGCAACGACAGCGCCATGTTTCACTACTTGAAATGACGTTAAAATAATTCCACCAATAAGATTTTGTTCCACTATAGCAAAGTATAAATATTCTTTTTAATTCTGCACTGTAATTGGCTGTCATTTTTATAGACTTTTTTTGCAATAATAACGACTGAAAATTGTTTGCCACAAGTTCGATTTCGCGCGCGTCAGACTGACGACAGCTCTGCTTTGAAAAACGTGTAGCGTCGCAATCTCGTAATTTCACTATATGTATTATATGTCATTATACTCGGAAACTAATTTTCTTTGCTATAAAATAGAGTTAAGATGTGATCATTGTATAAATTATAACGAAAAACGATTTTCAAAATATCATTATCAAAAATGGCGGCAAGTTGTAAATACACCCGCCCGCATTTCAGTTTTGTAAGATTAGGTAGTTAAAAGTCGGTTCTATTACTCATAACCTTTCTTATTTATCACAAACTAATGAGTAAATAATAATAAAATAATAAACTTATGGTTTTGATATTTACGAAAGTGTATCTAAGTCGGCACAGTTTCGCGCGCGATTATGGCGGCCGTTTCGTATTCCGATGATGTGTTTAAACTTTTGTTGATTTATAAAAATATAAGTGAAATTGATATTAACTGTTGATTAAATTCAATAATTCATTAAGTAAGGTATATAAAGTGATGTGAATAATTGCTAAAATGCTAAATATTTGTGAGATAGTGTGTGTTAAAAGTTTTATTGAAGATGATTTTTTCATGTTTTCGAGTTTTATTTCAACGAACTGCAGAGAAAAGGTAATTATACATCATATATCTATAATAAGTTTTCTAAGCATATTTCAAGGATGCCAAAACCGTCATTATTTTTGTGATACGTTGAAAACTAACTGAGATATAGGTAAAATAATGACGCCGGTCAGCTGTTGCTCGATCAAGAGGTAAAGCAGCCTGCACTACCGGCCATTTTTTATTTTATACGTCCCGCGCGCGAGGGGTTAAGGTAACCGAAACCTTCAGTAATTCTATCAGGATGGAATTTGGTGTGGATAAATGTGCGGTCATGCATGTGAAGAGAGGCAGGATTATGGAATCTGCAGGGATACAACTCTCAGATTCCATACAACTTAGATCCCTCTCCCTAACCGAGACCTACAAATACCTGGGTATGTCGCAGTCTTTGAATATTTCTGAGACTGACATGAAACATACGTTGCAGGCTCGTTTCTTTGGCCGCCTGAAAAAAGTACTTAACAGTCTTTTATCAGGTGGCAACAAGGTGCGGGCCTGCAACGGGTGGGCCATGCCAGTCCTAATGTATTCCTTCGGCATACTCAGGTGGACCCAGACGGAACTAGACGCCCTGGACAGAAAAGTCCGTTCAATGCTGACTGCATCTCGGATGCATCATCCACGCTCGTCGGTGATGAGGCTGTACATCCCGCGGAAATGTGGGGGTCGAGGCTTTTTATGTGCTAAGACTCTCCATAACCGCGAGCTGTACAGCCTCAGAGAATATTTTTTAGGAAGGAACGTGGATGTGCACCGCGATGTAGTTGCTGTTGATTCAGGACTTACCCCGCTCGCTCTGGCTAAAGAGAACTGGCACAAACCTGCAGTACTTAGTACTGACAACCGAAGAGAAGTATGGAAGCGAAAGGAGCTGCATGGACGGTTCTACAGAGTTTTATATGACCCAGATGTCAATTTTAAAGCTTCTGTAGCCTGGCTACGGTTCGGTGATCTCTTCGGAGAAACCGAAGGTTTTGTCTGTGCAATTATGGACGAAGTTGTCATGACAAACAACTACCGAAAGTATATACTGAGGGACGGTACGGTTGACATATGTCGGGCGTGTCACCGGCCCGGAGAATCTCTCAGGCATATAGTGTCCGGTTGTTCGAGTCTTGCCAATGGTCAGTATTTGCACAGACACAACCAAGTGGCTAGGATAATCCACCAGCAACTAGCCCTTAAATATGATCTCATTGGTTCTGAGGTACCGTACTACAGATATGTGCCCGACCCAGTTCTCGAAAATGGTCGTGCACTGTTGTACTGGGATCGGTCTATCATTACAGACAGGACTATTGTAGCCAATAAGCCTGATATTGTAGTGATAGACCGAGCAGAGCGACTCGCAATGATAGTCGATGTCACCATACCACATGACGTCAATCTCGTGAAAGCAGAAAAAGAGAAGGAGATAAAATATTTGGACCTAGCTCACGAGATTGTCGACATGTGGGATGTGGATTCGGCTATCATTGTGCCGATATTCGTGTCGGTGAATGGATTAATCGCCAAGAGCCTCGACCAACACCTAAAGAGGCTCGCACTAGGCAGCTGGATCAAGTCTTTGATTCAGAAGGCGGTTCTTCTCGATACGGCGCTCATCGTGAGGAAGTTCCTTTCTCTGAGGCCCTAACCACCGGTGGCTTGGTCCCTGTACCCGACACCGGTGGGTTTCCGTGGTCCTATTTTATATAGTTAAATTTATTTGATATATTAGGTTTAATTATGTAAAATGTGACTTTGAGAATACTGTTTAATAAAGAGAATAATAATAAGGTTGACAGTACATTCAAGGAACAATTTTTCAATTTTATTTATTTTTACAAGTACTGAGATACTATTTCAGATAAAACAGTTACCACTAAATAATTTCGTAAGAAACTCAATAGATAAATAGAAACCTTTTTCATAAATACACGAAGAAAATATATTAAGAGACATGAAAATTTTGCTGACAGCTGACATCCGTCATCATCACATAAAATGTGTTATAAACAATAACAAATAACAAGAATGTACTATGTTAACACGGGCTAAGGCAGCACGAGCACGCTCATCACCCCCGGACTCGCTGCTCTGCTCCGCCTCGCAGAGGCCGGCAGCCGCATCGGCGGCGCCGGCTAGTGGAGAGGCGTCGAGCTCGTCGAGCGGCGAGTATTTTTCCCCACCGACGTCGCCAACACCTGTACGTCGGCGGGGGAGAGGCCGGCCACCAGCATGCTTGGGATCGCGTGACCCACCGGCCACGAATAGGATCCCCGCTACCGGTGGTAATGTGCAGCGTATGCGTTGGACTCGTCAAATAAACGAAAACGTCATGCGCGCATATTTTGCGGCTACAGAGAGAGGAATTAACCTCACAGCGTACCGTAACAGAATGCTGCCTTTGTTTCAGGCCCTTGAACCAGCTGTTAATGTTTCCGTGCAACGACTATCAGATCAAGTGCGCGCTATCCAGCGATGTCACTTGTTGGATGACGAGGCACTTGAGCGGCTACGCTTGGACGCACAGTGTAGCTATGTTGTCCCTACCTCTTCTGACTCTGTACCAATGGTGGACACAGAATCAATACAACATTTTGAGGAGGAAATGGATAATGTAGCTATAAATGTGAGTACCCAGTACACTGATAATTTGAGGAGCGCTTTGGAGGATGCGTTACGGGATTATCGTTCCACACCGCCAGATCATCGGCCACGTCTGCCACGACTGCCCACGCATAAAAAAAACCTAGCGCTGGTGTGCACCCTGAACTCAATGTTAGCTAATTATTTTAGTGACAGCCGGGACCTAACAGATACGCATTCAATTCTGTACTGCGGTGCTACTGCGGTATGTCGCGTAGCAGGGGTCAAGTTTATGAATGATTCTGTTACGCGACCAAAACCGAAAAAACCAGCATGGCAGTGCAGAATTGAACGACGTATCAATGAGACTAGGGTGCTCATCAGCAAGTTGATATGCTTCAGATCGGGTAATCAACGCCCGCGGGTGATGCGTTTCGTGAGACGTGCGTTTTTGGGGACTAATATTAGACCTCAAGAATATATTACACGTGTCACGGAGCGCATCGACTTAACCACGCATAAACTTTCTGCTTTAGAAACTAAAGCAGAAAGTTTATGCGTGGGCAAGTCGTCTTCGCAGATACAAGAAGCGTGTGGAAAGGTATTCCCATAATCGTATGTTCCAAAGTGATCAAAAGTCTGTTTATAGAACTTGGGAACAATCAGACCAGTGTATGGGTGATGGCGATCGGCCGGAGGATGCCGAGGTTATAGCCTTCTGGCGTAAAATCTGGTCATCGCCTGTTGCCCATACAGAGGGTGATTGGATGTGTCAAGTAGAGCGAGCATGTGAACCTATAGAGAGAATGGAAGCTGTAAATATTGAAGCTGCAGACGTAGCCAATGCCATACGTCCGGCGTCAAACTGGAAGTCACCGGGGCCGGACGGACTACATAACTTTTGGCTAAAATGGCTTCGTAGTTCACATGCTTGCTTGGCTTCACAGTTTCAGTCATCCTTAGAGTCTGGATTGTTACCAAGTTTTATGACTAAAGGCATTACCCACTTGCTCTACAAGTCGGGTAGCACCGCGGATCCCACCAATTATAGGCCAATCACGTGCCTACCAACTATATACAAATTATTTACGTCCATTCTGACAAAGAAAATTAATGTACACATATCTGACAATAAGATCATGTCAGTATGTCAGAATGGATGTAAAAGTGGGGCCCGCGGTACTAAGGAGCTTCTCCTCATAGACATGGCCATTAGCCAACAGGCTCGCCGTAGCCGAAAGAGTCTGTCCACATGCTGGATAGACTACAAGAAGGCCTACGACTCTGTGCCTCATTCATGGCTTCTGAGGGTGCTGGAATTGTATAAAGTAAATACAAATCTATGCACCTTCATGAGGTCATGTATGGGGCAGTGGAGAACGGTTCTTCATTATCCAGGGTGTCGACAGGGTCTCGGAAACGGCGACCCTATTAAGGTAGAGCGGGGTATCTTTCAAGGTGACAGTCTGAGTCCCTTGTGGTTTTGCCTAGCCTTGAATCCCCTTAGCACATTGCTGGGAGATTCGGGGCTTGGTTACAAGTTGCGCAGGAACGGTCAAAGTATATCCCACTTGTTATACATGGATGATCTGAAATTATTTTCATGCAGTGAGTCCCAACTGACAGCGCTACTGAGGGTCACTGAAAACTTCAGTAGTTCTATCAGGATGGAATTTGGTGTAGACAAATGTGCAGTTATGCATGTAAAACAAGGCAGGATAGTGGAATCTGATGGAGTACATCTATCAGATTTCACTCAGCTTAGATCGATCCTCGCAACTGATACCTACAAATACTTGGGTATGTCGCAAGCCTTGGGCATCAACGAGACAGACATGAAACAATCGTTGCGGGTGCGCTTCTTTGGTCGCCTGAAAAAGGTTCTGAAGAGTCTTCTTTCAGGCGGCAACAAGGTGCGCGCCTGTAACGGTTGGGTCATGCCACTCTTGATGTACTCTTTCGGCATACTCAAGTGGACTCAGACCGAACTGGATGAGATTGATAGGCGAGTCCGTTCACTGTGGACCACATTTCGAATGCTTCACCCACGTTCGTCAGTAATGAGGTTGTACATCCCGCGGAAGTGTGGGGGCCGAGGGTTTCTAAACGCTAAGGACCTACACAACCGCGAGGTGTACAACCTTAGGGAATATTTTCTTAAGGGCAGCGTGGATGTGCATCGGGATGTGGTTGCAGTTGATGGTGGCCTCACCCCGCTCTCATTGGCGAAAGAGAACTGGCGCAGGCCTGTAGCTTTAGGCGTTGACGAACGCAGGCTTGTATGGCAGAGCAAGGAGCTGCATGGTAGATTCTATCGGGCCCTTCACGGACCTGATGTGGATCTACCAGCTTCTGTGGCCTGGCTACGTTTCGGTAATCTCTTCGGGGAAACCGAAGGTTTTGTCTGTGCAATTGCAGATGAGGTCATCAAGACGAGAAATTACCGGAGATATATCATGAGGGACGGCACAGTAGACCTATGTCGGGCTTGTAATCGACCTGGTGAGTCCCTCAGACATATAGTCTCCGGATGTTCTCGTCTTGCTAATAGCGAGTACTTGCACAGACACAACCAAGTAGCCAGGATCATACATCAGCAACTGGCTCTGAGGTACAGGCTTGTGGACGTCGAAGTGCCATATTACAAGTACATCCCTGAGCCAGTTCTCGAGAATGGTCATGCAACACTGTACTGGGATCGATCTATTGTCACAGATAGGACTGTTGTTTGCAACAGGCCTGATATTGTGATAATAGATCGATCAGAGCGCCGCGCAATGATTGTCGACATCACTATTCCACATGACGACAATCTCGTGAAAGCAGAAAAAGACAAACAAGAAAAATATTTGGACTTGGCTCACGAGATTGTCGATATGTGGGATATTGATTCGGCAATCATTGTTCCGATAGTTGTGTCCGTTAATGGACTTATAGCGAAAACCCTCGAACGCCATCTAGAGAGGTTGAAACTAGGCAGCTGGATCAAGAGTTTGATGCAAAAGGCAGTAATTCTGCAAACGGCTCGCATTGTGAGGAAATTCCTATCTCTGGAGCCCTAACCGCCGGTGACTTGGATCCTATTCCCGTCGTCGGTGGGAATCTATTTTTATATTTTTAAATGTCATTTTTTGTTTGGAATGTTATATTTAAAAATGTAAAAAATAGGAAAATTATGTAAATAAAGAGAATAATAATAATAATTTTTTTGCATTAAGTGTTGTACAATGTAGATCTTAAATTAAATAGAAGCCCTAACACTCAGTCACTGATGCGGCATACAAATATTTTTTATGTTAAAAATAGGATCTAAAATATCTTAATCATTTCGAAAGTAATAAAATACAATAAAAACATTTATAAATCTAATTACTATTGATAAATTCAGTAACAGAATAAAATCCTTTATCCAATAGCCAACTTTATAAACGCCTGAAACATATACAGTCTGGAAACTGCTTTATGTCTTTTGGTACCTTATTATAGATTTTTACATACATACATACATACATATCGTCACGCCTTTTATCCCCGAAGGGGTAGGCAGAGGTGTATTTCTACACCCACTTTTCGCCAGATATACTTTAGTCCCACGTAATAAGGGGCGAGCCTATTGCCGTACCGGGCACGTTTCCAGACTCCGTGCTGCTACTGAGAATTTCGTGACAGAAAAACCCAATAACACTGCCCGACCCAGGAATCGAACCCGGGACCTCCCGATCCCACGCGCACATTTATGCCGCGAGACCAACGAGGCAGTCGTATAGGGTTTGATGTCGAGTTTTCCGTCTCTACGTAAAGATGGTATTTGCATCGTGCTATCCCTTAGTCGCCTCTTACGACACCCACGGGAAGATAGGGGGTGGTGACACTTGTATTCTATGCCGTCAACCACACGTTTTACACACATTTTATACACATATTATAGCAATTTTTTTGGAATAATGTTGTGTTTGGAACTCTTGGTACAACTAATCTATCTGGATCCCTTGTATTTCTCGGAAACACATCCCTAGCTTTTATGAATATATGGTTATTTTGACGTACAAATTTTACACATTCCAAGATATACATACTGGCAACGGTTAACAGTTTAAATTTCTTAAACAAAGGCTTACAGGATTCCCAAGGGGGCATTCCACCAATTGCCCTTACGCACTTCTTTTGGACTAGAAATGCTCGATACCAGTCTGAAGAATTGCCCCATAGAATAAGTCCATATTGCAACGATGAAGCGACGTAACCATGGTATGCCGTTAGCACTGTACTTTCTGAAGAAGTTTTCCGTAATGAATAGAGGACGAACACAAATCTATTTAGCTTGCTACAAATTTTGTCTATGTGAGCTTTCCATGACATATGGCTATCCAGGACTATCCCTAAAAATATGGTTTCATCAGCTTGAGATATAACTTGGCCATTGTGATTTATATTTAAATTATATTGGTGGCTACGGTATGTTGTAAATTAAAATAATTCTTTAAATTTAGTGCCCGATTTTACTAATATAGCTACGCCTCCACGTTTATGTCTGGTTTTTCTACAGTACGACACAGCCAGATCATAATTAGTTAATTTTACCAATCGCTCATTACCCAGTTCAATAAATGTTTCTGTTAAACAGATTACACCAGGTTCTGATTTGTTGCACTTAAGAGCATTTAAATGTATCTCAAGAAGATTACGTTTGCTAAACATGCCGGCTACATTTTCTTTTGCGCGTGTTCGCGTATTTCATTTTTTTATTTATAAATAATAGCTGGGTAATTACTGAAAAGGTCTGCCAACCGCTATTTATACACGACAAAGGTTTTGTTTATAAAGGTTATTGGAAATTTATGTGTCTGCCACGATTAGTCTCCTCGAACTAAATGTTCATTGTACTCGAAAAATATTGTTGTAAATAAAAATTCACGGGAAAATGGCACAAGTTTTGTGAATATTAATGTCGAAAAACGTAATGGTTTATGAGTGATTTTTGCTGAACCTTTCTCGCTGATATTTTTTCAAAAGATCAAGATAGTGATTTCGATTAAGGTAAATGGGTACCTTAGTATGGAAACCATACCCATGGCGGACACAAACGAAATATAGCAGAGTGTACTCATCTATGGCTCTCATTTACTATGGGATTAGTCGCATTAATGTGAGCTACGGGAATCTTAAAAAAGTCAAGTGTTATCTATGTATATATCCATACTCTTTATCTCTGAAACTTCTGATCCAAGTTGAAAAAATCTTTTTGTGTGTGATAGCCACATTCACGAGAAAGGTTATAGGCTAGTTTTTATCCCGATATTCCTGCGGGATCACTGAATGAGGCCTACGAAGTTGCGGGCGTCCGCTAATTAATTGATATAGGTAAGAAAAATAAAATGCTAATGCATTAAAATATTTTTTATTCAATTTGATCCAAAGCAATCATAAGATCATTTAAAAAGGCAGCGTCTGTTGCTTCCTGCTGACCCAAGACAGATAATAAACAATGCTAGCGATATGGCCGCAGCTGTTTAATGTGCGAAAAAAAACCTGTTCAATGTGCGAAAGAGACAACGTATAACATATCTCTAAACATTAGCTCATTTCGATATTATTTTTATGCCTTTATGAGATGAGATAAAAACCTTTGATACCGTTTGTTTTCTTTTTTAAAGGATCCTATACATTTTTCTCCGACGTTTTTTAATTAAACAAATTATATGCAATGAAAGGTCATATTATTCCCCTTTGTTTAAAACTATTTTGGTTAATGTCCGCCACTGTTCGCAAAGCGGGTCAGATATGCCCAATGACCTTTCGAGAATGACTTTGATTTGCTTTTAAATGATGTTTGATGACTCGTGCCATTGGGTTGTTTTAATTTTCCAACGTTGCAGTATAAAAAAGTCGATGAAAAATAATAACTGTTCTTTATATTTTACTAACTTTTCGTTAATTTATAAGGTAGACACGTACGTGTTCATATATAAAAATGTAGTGTTTACAGTACGCTATGCACTTTATAAGTGAATTTGCAGTGAGCTTTAAAAAAATATTAACTAATTTAAGCAACCTAATTTTGTTAACAAATAGTTTAAAAGAAACGAATAGTAAAATGATTTGTTGGTGAATATTACGTACCTAAAGTCCTTCACGTCACGAATTTACTGACATGTCAAAAAGGAAAAATAAAGACATAAGCATTACATTAACAATTACGATTCTAATTTAACAAATGAAACACAAAATCTCAAAACAGCTTCGTCGCCATGTACAATGTAAGATGCTCAGAACAATATTGAATCTTGGAATCATACACATACTTTGAATTGCAAATGAGTCTTGCGTAATCGTGTATCCAGACAGGCTAATATGTGTAACATACATGTATTAAAATTAAGGCGCTGTTATACCTCAGAAGCCGTGAAACACCTAATTTTCGTCGCGCATCTAGCCATAACGGTACATATTACAAACTAGCAAAAAATAGACCTTAAAGTCAAAAGTCTGAACAAAAGACTTTTGAAAGAATTTTTCATGTATGTAAAATAGAATCACGGTAAAAAAATCACAAAATTGAGGCAGAAAATAATCTTTCGTCTCACTGTTTGCAATATTTTGATCGTAAGCTGTCATATTTTATTTGATAATATCGTAGGAAATCTAATGAACTAAAGAATTACCCTATTTATTTTCATATTATTCGTGTATATTTTGTAAAATTAAATAAAATCTGCCAAACGTCTATGATTTTGACGCTCGGTAGATCCCATCAATATCAAACGCTTCAGCAATTTAAACCTTATTAGCATAAGCGGTGTACTGAGTGTCAGTTGCTAGTTTACGCCCCGCCCAGACCTCATCATTCGGCTATGAGCCCTGTGAGAGATAGGTCATGTCGCTTGCGTCTCCGCTGCACGAAATTTTACGTAAACCTGTTTGTTATTATAATACGCATTTGAGATCGTAATTTCATGTTTTATGTTATAGACTGAATACTTTGAATCAAATAGGCTTTTCATGTAACTATGGGCACATATAATTAGGACCTAAGTTTATACTCTTGTTGCGTTTAATGTGTTATTTTTTCTGTGCTTATAAATATATAATTAGAAGAATAAAATATGGGCGATTAGAGAAATGAAGTTTTACGAAGGATTTGTACAAGAAAGCGTCGTAATAAAATAGAAATTCATCCATGGCCAAGTGATTATGAAATATGTAACATTTTTACACAAATAATTTTCATAAGAGTCTTTTGTGACTAACTATGTTATAAATTATCGATTATGCATAACATAATTATATAAATTATTCTCTCAATACATAGCTGCCACAGTTTTAAATTTTTGAAAGAGTAATAACATAAAATCGAATCATTTTATGTACCTATATTGCAAATTCATTAGCTTGTCAGAGCACCTGGAGCGCTAAGATGCCGCCACGGCGAACAATACACAGCGCTAATATGGCGCTCCGCAATCCGCACACAAGCGGTAACGAATGTTGTATTATTGTGTTGTGAACATAGACCTATTTAGGTACATCGGGTAAAACTTTGATTATTCATAAACTATTAGGTATGTCTCAGTACATCTAATATCTTTTTAATTTCTAAAATCAATTATTTATAAGTAAGAAGGTGACTTCTCTGTTTGCTATAACACAAGATATAGTATTTTTTTAATAATAAAGTACGTAACTAATTATCTTTATTGTAATTACAGTGAAGTTAAAGATAACAGTTCTGCAACGTCTTACACACATTTGACTGCAGTCATTCCTAACACGATCTGTTCAAGAGCTAGCCAAGAAATGCCAAACAATTTTTTTAACAAATTTGACTCGGCTTCCGTAGTGATAAGCAAAAATTACAAGAGGGATAGCAGTGACTGGTTCGAATTGCGTAAGAATATGTTGACAGATTGAAATTTTGGTATAGTGGTAAAAAGAAGAGATACAAGCAGTAAAGCCAACTTAGTAAAAAATATTTTGTACAAATAAAATATTTGCAATGTAAAATCAGTTGCGCATGGAATCTAAAATGAACAACTGGGTTTGCAACAACTGGCGAAGCAAGAAAATGTAACAATCGAGCCTTGTGGATTATCCGTTTATTGGTGCCACGCCAGATGGATCAATAGGTTCAAACACGATGGTGGAAATTTAATGTTCTATAGTTGTCTATAAGAATGGCCTGGAGAATAGTATAAGAGCAAATAAAATACAAATATGGAAACATGATAAAAAAGTGAACTGATTAGTCTAAACAAATATTGTAATTGTTATTACCAAATTCAGGGGCAACGCCACGTTACACGCAAACAAAAGTGTTTATTTGCTGTGTGGAGTGGCGAAAGTATACCACTAAAAATAGAAATAATAGAAAGAGATGATGTTTTCTGGGAGAAGCTTGTGGCGTTTTATATGAATTGGCAGTTCCCTGAAATTGTGGATTCTCGTCAAGCTCAAGGTATGGCATTGCGAGATCACGGAGAGGAAAATGTTTCATCAGTGCTTGAAATTTCTACAATACCAAGCCGTAAAAGGAAAGTAAATGAAACTGTGCCTCGTGAACAACAGCAAATAATAAGTCTTATCACCTCACACACTACCTTTAACATTCGATGAGAATAAAGAAAACCTGCCGGGTTGTAGCAGACAGCTAACTTTTGATGAGCTGTAAACTCTGTATTTCGTTAATAAATGATAAATGAATATAAATAAATATCTTTTAATATTTATTTTCTTTGAAACAACACATATTTGAAGCGAAAGATTTTATTTATATTTTTCCATACAAACATGTATGAGGAGCTAACGAAAAAGCAGTAACTCAAATTCTAATTCTATAATTTTCTAAGCGACATAGGAGTATCTCATGAATAAGGTATAGCCACATATAATAGGTTGGGTTTCGAAACGAGTCGCCTGAATTTGAGGGTATTGGTAGTGTAGGGGGTTTAAGGGAGTTCGTTTTAATCCCCTAAAAGTAATTTTGGCTGCCGGAGTTGCGTCTAAATATTTTTAAACAATTTCCAAAATTTCATAAATACTTCGGCAATTATGCAAAACGGAACGTAGTTTTTATACTTTAGTACAGTTTTACAAATGTCATTTTTAGGTTTATGTGAAAAACGTGAAACGAAACGCAAAACTGCCATCTTAGAATGATCATATTGACAGCTAATGTCAAATTTGTGCGTCATTGCTTTTGAGTGCCTAGGGTTAGGTGCGACTGTAATAAGTAACTAAATAGGTTATTTTAGGTTCTCTTTTGACCCTTAATCCGAAAATAGGAGCCCTTCGCAGGGCTCCGTCAACCTTAGTTTATTAAACTAGTGTGATGAATGTGGAAGTTGGCAGTGCCATACACACTGATGTTTGTAGATTTTATTTTTCAGAGGAAACCAAGTATTTCCGGCAAGTGAAAATGGTGAGGGGGGTTTCAAGACCTCCCCTCCTCCCTCTCCAATCACTCACAACCCCTAAAAACGGCGACGTATTTCGAAACCTTTACCCTAATAATTATACCTATAATAACAATAAACATCCATAAATAAATAAAAGAAATCAACTTTTACTAAACTTTAATGATCTCGTAACTCGCTTTAGTTGATATACGGCTTTTGCGCTTAGTAAAGCAGTATTGTGTTTTTTAGGGTACCGTAGCCAAAAATTGTAAAAACGGAACCCTTATAGATTCGCAATGTCTGTCTGTCTGTTCGCCCGTATATCACAGCCAATTTATTGCAAAACAGATTTGAAAACTGGCAGGAATGGAATTAGATGTAAGTATTCTATGAACTACTTCACTATTTTTATACAAAAACAAAACAAACATAATAATAGCCTCTCCATGCATGGAACTGACTTAATTATTTTTATCATCTTACGGCACGTAGGTATTTACCTACTTTCGTCAACTATTAATACCTATAACGTCTAATGTAAACCAGTTGTGCTCATGGCTGCACTGAGAACAAAAATTGCGCTATGCCTATATTGTACAAGCAGATTGATGTATATGTGTAATTTAAATTTTAATATCAGTATCTCAATTCAATATGCTAAAACGTTTTGCTTGCGATTTTGAAATATTGGAATACGGATGTCGCCAGAATACGGCCGCACGCGACGAGATTAAAGGGGGGCCCCGCAGTAGACGGAGCTAAGCTCCCTTCACCTCCCCTGCTTCACCCCCTCATTTACCAAAACAGTCGCTTAGGACAGCGCCTTAAGATGCAGACTATACTAAAATCGTGAATAAATGGAATCTGGTCAGAAAAAAAGGAGATGTACCATTTGGCCATACATTATGGGCCTGGCAAGGACAAACACGAAACCATGTGTGTTTTGAAGATAAATGACTACTCTATTAGCCTGTATAATTTTTTTTTAAATAACTTTTGGTGGAAATAAGATACGAGATATTTGAAATGGAAATTATTCCACAACTAAATATACCTTAAAATTGAATTTTAACATAAATACAATACCTAGGAGTAAATAAAGGTATGTCTTTGTGTCATATAGAACAAAAACTACATAAAGAGAGGCCAATAATAATGAATTATCACCTGTTTGCTAGGGAACCTCGTACTATACTCGTCCAAAAAAACTAACCACAATCACGAACACCGCTGCATATTCTTAGCATGGGTAGAAGGTAGTGATTATTATTATTGAACTTATATTCAACTACATTACAATTAAACCCGCACGAAGACACCAATAAATCAGAGCAAAACATTCATTCATCAACTACGGATAAGTATATTGAGGGTAGTAGGAACACGAATGACATAACAAATAAAAAATGTGTTGCAATGGTTTGAAAAAATATTTATACAATGGATTAAAAAACAAAACGATTTTTACCGATTAATAATTATGGAATATATAATAAATTATATATTTCTTGATTCATTTTACGAATATATTTATAAAGTAAATAAGAGATATTGTTTTCTAATATAATAATAAAAATATTATTTCCTTAAAACAATTTCTGCCTACCATATTTCATTTTATTTATAATGCTGGCAACATAAGACATTCATCCGCTATTACCATAGCCTATTCAAAACAATAATCTTTAAAAACTAAAATCTTTCACCGAAGCTCTATCAAGAAACGCAAACGATGTATACATTTAAAAAATTATATGTTTAATTTCAACGATTCACAACTTTCTGGCTGCTACAGGCCGTATTTGGTATTTCTCCTTTATGTCGATTGCACAGCAAAGGTACACACACAGACAATGATTTTAAAGTTTGAGTTCGCGCATTCTGGAATATTTTCGTTTGCCACAAATTCATACCATTTAGGTATAAGATTTACTTTACAACAATTATTTCAAAAGCAAGATTTTTAATAACCCGAAAAAGATAAACGTTTTAACACAGAATTTCTGGAAAATTTGTGGCACATTATTTTAGAACTTCGTGGCTAACACTAATTATTTTTTGTTTATATTTAAAACATATTAAATCTTGGGTTAATTTTATCTCAGTTCGAAATACTCGAAATGGCATTGTATATTGCAGCGGACATAAAGTGTGTTTCCGTCAGAAATGAATGAGTAAGCCGAGCGGTGTGCTAGGAGAATTTATATCTTAACAAATCTAATGGTGCTGATACACTTGAGCATTCACCTGCATCGAGCATTCTTGCGAATGTTACATAACAGAAGAGAACAAAATAGGGTGTTTTAGCGAGCATTCATGATTGTGAAAATGTTCGTAGCAATGTTTAGCTCCAATCATAACAAAACAAAAAATGCTCATTGGTTTGTTACAACTGAATGGTGAGATGTATCAGCGCCATAAAGTGTTACTTAGTAGAGCGAAGGTAGGAAAATAGCAGCCTGTACATCTCTGCTGAATACTCAGCTTAAGTCAGCTGTGATATTTCGCCAGGAAGCGTTCGTACGACGTTTATGTGATAACAACTCGAGAACTCACTGGGTTGGATTCTTCTTGTTAATCTGATTTGATTCAGAACGTGATTTCGAATTATAAATGAAGTCTTTTTTTGATGTACCTATTTAAAATAATGCAATCGAATCGAAGTAACGCATTTATTTAGTGCCTCATTAGCCCTAAAATCAACCGAATACCGTTTGCTATATAGATACATATTCATCCATTTTCTTAATAAAATTGCGTAACGTTTGGTGGATTATTTCTTGAGAAAAAGTAAAGAAGGGGTGGGGCAAAGTTAGAACTTGAAAGGTGGGAATGGCATTCAGGAAACGTTGTCCGGCTGGAGAGGTATTTTTTATAGCCAGTAATACATGCTGATTGAAAAATAATCAAGACGTCTACAGTTTAAAACAGTAGCATTATTTTACAGCAGTGCTGCACAATAATGCTACGCGCAATTTAACACGGCTCTTCAATACTGAGGAGAATATTTATCTTTACTCATCTCACAGGTTCTCAAAATGTACAAAATAACAATTAATATTTAAAAAGTAAAGCTCCGTTGTTTTAATCAGTTAAAACCGGCCACTGCACATACATGGTGAGATAATTTTCTTATTAAAATTATTTTTAGTACTATAAAATCAAGATTAATAGTCCATCCAAAGTAACTCTAGGCAGGTACGCAAATTAAGCCAACTAGTAAAAACTTTCTATATAAAGACGCTAATTTATTTCAGAAAATTCTAGATTAAGAAATTGCACCGCACGTATCAATGACTTTTTGGAGTTCAGTGCGTATTAAATTGTTAATTCTCGCTTGCTAATCGGTGAAGGAAAACATCGTGAGGAAACCTGCATGTCTGAGAGTTCTCCATAATGTTCTCGAAAGACATGTGAAGTCTGCCTATTTGCACTTGGCCAGCGTGGTGGACTATGGCCTTACCCGTCTTATAGTGAGAAGAGGCCCATGCCCAGTAGTGGGACAGTATTTAGGGGTGATGATGATGTTGAAAAAAAAAAGGTTATTGCCGTGGGATTGAATACGCCACCTCAGCATAGCAGTATCATGTGTTAGTCTGCCCTCAAGGTGTGCTAAGCTTTTGCTGCTGATTATATTAATCAGATTTGATATGTTTATCAGATAATACTACAATCATTTTCTTGATCTTAAAATTTCATTGTATCTATGCTCTGGATAAATTCGTTGTCATCATGCCTCATCCAATAAAACATGATATTAAAATGTACACTTACATTTATCACAAATGCATATTCCCTTTATAATATATCTGAAGCATCCTATAAATGCATAAAACCCTGTCAAACGCAGAATACAGTTACACTTTGATATAAAAGAACCTATAAAAAACAATCGCGATAGTGCAGATGAAATTAGCTTTTACCCGATCTATGCTTAGCAAACTTATTACTAAAAGCGGCGTGGCATCCGACATAGAAGTTTTCAAAGTTTACCAACGCACTGAATTAAAACTATCTACTTTTTATGATTTCACTTTGCTGCCAGACGTAAATACGGCATAAATGTATGTGAGCGTTAGAAAAACTTTGAATCATTTACAGTTAAATGGAGTCGTCATTTTGGAAAACTCATAAACATTATGTATGAGTTTATTGTTTGAACATATCGCGCCCTTTTGCAGCCCAATATGTTACATAATTTAATGATTTTACGACTGTTTCCTGAACAGAATATAAATAAACAAGGTAAATTAATGTTTTTTTTATTTTTTTTTGTTTTTTGCAATAAATTAATGAAGAATTAATGAATTAATTAGATTCTTAATAAACGTTTGCGGCGACAACTGACTCATTATGAAAGATGTAGGCACTTTCCCTGAATTAAATTTATTCAAAGTAAGTATTTCAACGATTTAAAATCCTGCAAGACGGGCAAAAAGTTGACTTGCGTCTAAAATTGCCGCAAATTGTAAAAAAAAATAAGCGAAGCGACGGTAACAAAAGGGAAAGAATTTAATATCTACCGCGGCATACGGAATGCTTGTATCAATTTGTTTTCTGCCCGCAAACATTCTTTTTTTGGTTTTGCAACAGAGGTCAATGTATTACACTCCGTAACTAGATTACATTTTCAAAGAGCGAGAATGATTAAAATACTTTTTGTACGGTATACTTGTACGGTATAACATGTTGTGTACAATACTGATTCGTACTGCATTTTTTCCCTTTTAAGTAGAAACTTACCAAAGATGCCACACATATTGTATAGTATTTTGGAATGCTCATTGTTCGTATTAAATTCAATGTAGATTGGATGATCATAATGTCACACCTACATAACAAATACACATCTTGAAGTAGGGTATATATGGTAAATGAAGCATTCGTTTGAACAAGATGTTTATAAAAATCATTGATATCGTTTGTCGAAATAAACATCAAACGACTAGACAAGAAAATTATACGACAAAATTAACAAGATTATAGACTGTTAAGATGCTGGCCTAAGTAACGCATATAACATAACAATCAATAATTTTCTGAAGTAAATAAAACCTTATAGAATCAAATACTTTTACTTCGTCTGAAAGTCACGAGTCTATTTTTAAATACTTAGTTTCATTTGTAAATTCATTAAAGTTTTAAAGCCTTATTCTATGTTTCATAATAGGTTACACACAGTTGTTGCTTGTTCTACAGAACTTCTTGTGTTATAAGTTCGAATTTAAATAAGCCCTGTAATTGTTTTATTTGCATTCCAGTTTCACATTTGTGATTACACTGACTTTAATTTTATTGTAAAAGTTATTTATTATAAAAATCATGGCTTCTTTATACCTAAATTCTAAATTATATGAGTTTATTTGAATTAAATATAATTATTTCATTTTCCGCGTTACTAGTCAGTTCAGAAGACTAGTCAAACTTCACACTCTGATTCATGTAGACCAAAGTTTAGTGTTTCTTAAAAATGTTGGTACCTGACAGAATCATCTATAACTGTTTCTTTTTTTAAATAGTTTAATGTGATTTATACTTGGGAAGTATTTTTAGTAGCTCCACAATTTAAATATTTGAGCCAAAATGTCACCATATTAGAACGTGCTCAGTGTTTACATAAAGAAATTGTATTGAAAGCATGAGGGATTTCACATTATAAAGGATGTGTGTCTGATTGGCTATTCTTGATAAAATTGTAAATGGAATATTATTATCCGGAATATCATAGAAGCGTGCGCTTTGACGATCTATATTCGGATCTATGGATTATTAGTAAGAAGCCTGTAGCCTGCAATGGTATCAGAGAGATACGCCTTGATGAATGCGTTACGTTGTCTCGAGGAGATTAGGCCTTTGGTGTAAGTGGTGTACTGTCGGTGAAAGCTGCCGTTTTAGTATGTACCAAAGTGACTTCAGACGTTAGGGCAGTACAACTCTAGCTAAATTGCGACAAGCTACATCCAAAGTGGAAGCAGTGTCTTGAATATTCCTATTTGTCACAGTACGTCTTTATATACGTTTTATAATAGTAATTTAAGTTTGGTATTTGTTAGGTTTATTTCTTAATTCCGTTTATAAATATTCTTCCATAAAACATTTTGTCAAACATTCGATGCTGACATAATACAAAATAATCACGACAGACTTTTAGCCTCCTTTGAAAATGTTTTGTATATCTATAGTTTGAATAATGCAGAGAGGTGCAAACCTGTGGATCTTGAAGATTCAGTTACGTTTTCTGCAAGGTATTTCTAAAAGGAAGCTTTAACACTATTCAGGATCCAAAGAAAATCATTGTGTAGGGGAGACCGGGTATGGTTGTCACACTGGTTGGTTGTCAGAGAGGCCATAACAGACAATTTAACGGCGTGGTAGGAGCGAGGCATATCCATTTGTACCTTATGTCAGCGTACTCCAACATGCCGTTTAATAAACTTATTCGACCACTCGATATTCTATTATGACCTCTGTGACAGCAAACCC
The DNA here is from genome assembly GCA_944739405.2 of Euclidia mi. Classification (NCBI taxonomy): domain Eukaryota; kingdom Metazoa; phylum Arthropoda; class Insecta; order Lepidoptera; family Erebidae; genus Euclidia; species Euclidia mi. The sequence goes on along the minus strand of OX123186.2, from coordinate 39,133,353 downwards.
GTGTGACAATCATACCCGGTCTCCCATAAGAAGTATGTTGTTCCATATTATTTTACTAGATAAGCGACTGCTACGCTGAAAATCATGGATTCGATTCTCGCTTAAGTCAAACATTTGCGTGGACATGGATGTTCGTATTGGTTTGGATGTTTCTATGTATAATACTTACCGGATTTACATAAAAGTATATATCTATAAGACGTATGTTTATCCATTATCTAGTATCCGTTGTACAAGTTGTGCTTAGTTTGGCACTAGATGGTGTTGTGTATGTCGTAGAATATTATTTAAAAATAGTTTGTATTATTATCACGTCTGCACCCACGTTTTTCAAATGACCTTTACATAATTTACATTGTTCTTAATGATCGTAACGTCTTGGCATATCCTTACAAGTAACTTGATTTGTTTCTACCAGTATATAAGTAGGTACATTAGATAGATTAACTACGTGACCGAATGATTATATACGGACTCCTTAAGAAAGTTATAACACGCTTAGACATCGAGTACTTACTTTCTACACATACTGTATTGGCTGAACTAAGAAAACAAACTTGACGCCTACGCTTCTAGACGTAAGAGCAAATATTATATTACTACTGAAATAGTGTTGCTAGAAATATAAGAAGTTTGCTAAGAGCTCGTATTTCCTTAGAACTGTAATGATAAAAGAAGTTTATTTGTTGTTTGACTTCGGTGTATTGTTACATGATACAATAAAAATGGAACCTGATAGTAGTCTTTGTATTTTAAACAATAATGTCGCTATTGTCGATATGCTGAGTGTAGAGAAATAAGTTGTCCTTGGGGTTTGTCAAATACAAACGCAATTCTACAATATGTGATAAAATTGTTATTGGGTTTTTTCGTAAGGAAATTCTCAGTAGCAGCACGTAGTCTGGTAATGTGCCCGGTAAGGCTCGCCCCCTATTACGTGGGACTAAAATAAATCCGGCGAAAAGTGGGTGTAGCCAAATACCTCTGCCTACCTCTTCAGGGATATAGGCGTGAGACTATGTATGTATGTATGTGATAAAATAATATTATTAAAGAATTTATTTCTAACAAGGCAGTGCGTGTACTATGGCAACCAGATAATTGATAAACATACTTATACACCACTATTTTTTAATTTGTAAAAAAATTGAATGGGGCTCTAGGCATCTTTAACTAATCATATATATGTATGTAAAAAATAAAAATACTAAGTTCCAAAACTGTTCCAAAACTGTCCCAAAACTGTCCACAAAAATACGTAATGATTGGTAAATGCATAACTAAATACTATGTTGTCGTAGTAATTTTACGCGGCACTACTCCATTGATAAATTTGTGCAAACTCGATGCTCGCCACCCCCTGTCCCTCTCTGCGCGCGCGCCGCAGTACTAATTTGAAGGCGATAGCGAGCGGATCTTTTTTCGCGGCAATAATTATTGTTTGTTTACGTTTGCCCAACGGGATGGCTTATTAGTTCGCATCACGCAAGTGCAGCTGTGCGTTTGTACAGGGAAGTGTTTGGAAGCCAGTGGATCGGTCGAGGCGGGCCTGTAGCTTGGCCTCCATGCTCACCACTGTGTACAAAAGTGAGCCGTTGTGAGTGTGAGTGTCGAACAATTTAAACAGCGCATGTTGGACGCTTTTGACGCAGTGAAAAGTCAGAGAAGCTTACTTCTCTCGTAAAAAACAATTAAATAAAACGTGCTGTGTATTGACAATAGTGATAGACATTTCGAAGAACAATTGAAATACTTGTAAGTACTTAACTAAATAATGATTTGATGCGGGCGGCTCAAAATCGGTCTATGTGGAGAACCTTGAGGGAGGCCTATGTCCAGCAGTGGACGTTCCTAGGCTGACATGATGATGATAAAATAGTAATTGTAAATAACAGCCGATTCTAACTTCATAAATACGCCAAAATTACTATTTTCTTTTATTACAGAATACCTTCTTTTAGTTTGATATGTGTTTGCTTTAAAATAGAATATAGATAGTATTATTAGATAGAATATATAGATAGAATAGGTAGAATTAAAAAAAATAAAAAATATCTACCTACACTTATTATTTTGCTTCATTTTATTATCTAAGGCTACCTGCATTATAAGTGCGACGGAAAGAATGCGTAAGAGTAGGACGGCAAGTAAGTACTATCAATGAAGTAGTGAATGGATTGTTTGGGTGAGATTTTCTACAAAACACAAATGATTATAACTTTGCTATTTATAGATATTATGAAATTCTTACGTCACTTATATGATAATAATGTCTTCGCTAATATGTCCTTAAAGTTTGTGTACTAATTAAAAAATAGTGGTGTATAGTTCAAATATCTGTAGACTGTATGCCTGGCAACTGACGGCGCGGGCAAAGCACGTAAATAACAGACAAAACCATAAAAAGTCATCGTGTTCATAAAGATCAAGGATTCGTCTTGGGTAACAATTGATTCCATTTTCTGTCTGCAGTCAGAAGGCCAATTCGCATATTTTATTTGACAGTGAAACTATATGTTCCGTAGTCTCTGCCTGTCTATGTGTGTGTATGAAACTATATTTTGAACGAAATGAGATTAGATTTTGAATTGGATCAGAATCGGTATTCTGCTAATTTAATGTCATTCATTTCATTGTCTACTTTGACGACAAACTTCAATAGTTCGACGTTGACACATTGTTCAATTTACGATCTAATCTCGATAACATTCCAACAACATGCATGTATCAGTTAATTTAGGATAATACCATAGAATAATGGAATATTATAAATAATAATGGATAATACCATTTGTGACATGAGTTTGACACTGACATTAAATCGAAACTGCATTTTGAACAAATATAATTAGGAGAATTGGACCTCTGATAATCTAACCCAGGCTAGTTGAAAGTCATTTCAAAATACTTCATAAGGACTCCTTACATTTAATAAGGGCTCATTGGAAGGCCAACAAAGTGAATAGAAGGACCCAAGTATTCTTATACAAACTATTTTGTATTTCAGAAAGCTTTTGAATGTGACACATTTGGCCAACATTGGGCCAAGTAGCTTGGATAAAGGCAAAAGTGATATGAAGAAGCTCCACATCAGTGTGTCCTCCCTAAAATGTGTGTAATTTAGAGCAGGTAACGACGCCATTTTGTATTAAAGGTATTACGTCACATGTACTTTAAGTATTATGGCGTTTTTATAATGTACTCTGGGCCTTTTTGTGGCATTTACTTAGAATCAGTGTTAATAACTTTCGAAGAACGGAGCGTTACGGTTATGGGTGGAAGGTAATGGTTGCTTAATACAGTTAGAACGTAGTGGCCTGCTAGGGCATAATGGCCTGTTTCAAATAAATGAAATACATGACCTAAGGGCTTGTTTTGCTAATATTTTGCTTAATGTGTGTTGACGTTCGCTGTTATTTACAATGTGAGAAATTTTGTTACGTTGTGAGTGTGTTAGAATAATATATATAGGATGTCATACTTATAGTTATATAATGTAATCAATTCCGTAATTATAAATATTAAAATAAGTATTTTTCATCGTTGTAAAAGAGTTGCCAGATTAACAATTAAATTATGTAACAAATTCTACAGTTATCATTTCAAATATCGTTTAAATATGTTTTTATTTACACAATGTAATAAATACTATAATTGTTAATTAGTTATAAACATATTGTATCATTTTAATATATTTTAAAGACTACTCCAATTCTGTAACATTTTTTTGAAATAATAAAACGAGGAAATCAATTGACATCCTGTGATCGCCGAACAGTGGAGGTATTTTCCTATATAAACCAGTGCCGCACTACAACTGACACATTTCGTTGGGCGACCACAGGACTGTACACTCCGCACGGTCCAGCTGTAATACTGGAGATAAGTATATTTATTGTATACAGTAATAATACTTGTAATTGAAAGCTCAATTCACGTACGGTATATAATATAGTACAATTCCAATTTTCGTATATATTATAGTGTAATATTATGTGCAGTAATTATTATTTTCTACGAATAAATCTATGTAATGTATAACTCGGCAAGATATGTTTCATTTCAGTCTAATTGATAATTGATTAATTAAAGTGTTTATACCCTACAAACTATCTATTATTTAGAACTACCTCGCTTTAACATAAACATCTTAAGTGTCAAAAAGTAATCCGTAGTATGAAACATTCAAGAATATATATATATATATATATATTTACATATACATATGTAGTGTTCCTGACATCAGAAGTGGGATACGTCCACCTCACATTACTAATACATCCAATTTTAACTTTCAGAGTATTCTCGTCGAAATCCCGTAATGCTGGCTGAAGGACATCGCTGTTCTGCTGACGACGGAGCACGACGTCTCCTCGGCGCCGTGGCAATGGTGCTGGAAACTGGCTAGCGGTTACGAGTCTGTTGGGTGAGGCGATTTTACAAAATTAAGACTGATCGAAGAAAATGTAGCGGCCAGCTACATAACACCCGCACAACGCCATCTACCCAATGACGATGGAACTACTAAGACAACACTAATACTAAGGCTAATAATACTAAGGAACAAGGCGGGAAGAATTCAAAACAATCCTGAACCGCGATATCAACTTTCGCGAGCCAAGCAGCATATATACAACTTCCAAAGTATGTCCGTCGGCCTGCAGGCCACCAAGCACGACCACCCAGCTTGGTTAGAGGCTCCTCCCTCTAGTTGGAGGAACACCACACCCTTTAATCCTCCACATTGGTGACCCCGACGTGATCTGAAGAAGCCTTCACCGGTCAGATTACCAGCAGCTCCCGACGTGATTTGAAGCAACCCTCAACGGTCAGATTACCAGCACCTCCCGACGTGATCGGAAGCAACCTTCACCGGTCAGATCCAGTAACAGCGTCGTCATCTCCACCTCGCCTCACTCCAAACTTCACCTGATGGTCAGCAAGCAAGTCGCCGCAGCCAACCTCTCCAGCGCCACGGCACACCTCACTGCACACACGGTCTTCTTAAGCAGCGCCCATCGCTCCCGTACACGCAGCAGTGCCACTACGCAACCGCTTCGCAGCAACTACGCAGCCACTACGCAGCAACTCCCCGACTCACTGTGGGACACTCACTGCTCAACGCTCACTGCACATCGCCTACTGCTCATCACCGACTGCACATCACCTTCGCAACCTCTCCCCGACTCACCGTGGGACTTGCGAAGTACACTGCGGCAAGCGACTACAGACTCCACTGGCACTCGACAACTGACCCCATCAGCTTCAAGGACGACCTCCGGCCTTGGGGGGGAGTGATGTCGCGGCCAGCTACATAACACCCGCACAACGCCATCTACCCAATGACGATGGAACTACTAAGCCAACACTAATACTACGGCTACTAACAAGGCGGGAAGAATTCAAAACAATCCTGAACCGCGATATCAACTTTCGCGAGCCAAGCAGCATATATACAACTTCCAAAGTATGTCCGTCGGCCTGCAGGCCACCAAGCACGACCACCCAGCTTGGTTAGAGGCTCCTCCCTCTAGTTGGAGGAACACCACACCCTTTAATCCTCCACAAAAATGAGAATGGTTGATGTGAGTAGGTATGTAAGTACAACAAGCAAATATATTATTATGTAAGGGGATTGTAACACTATTTCATAATTTTCTCTTTGATAGACATATTTACTGATGTGTGTTACTGATTTGTACTGTAAACCATATTTTCGATTGGCGGATGTTGGCTATGATAAATTATACCCTATCCTACATGGGATGTTGGAAACTAAAACATGAACAAAATGCTAACTTATCCATTGCCTTGATGTTGGTGTCGATGGGATTACACAAAAGGTTGCTATAACGGTTTGTACATGCTTATTATAAAATAATTTACATGTTTATTATAATATTATATGTGAGTTTAGGTTTTGAAGCATATATGTATTTTAAATATAGGATTCTATTCTATCCGATTCTATAAATCTCATAAATGTGATAAAGTAAGTTTATCTATTATCTGGTGTCTATACAAAAAGTTTCTGCTAAGTTTGGGACTACATAGTGTTGTACGAATGTAGAAGGATATTATTATTATAAAGAACCACAAATTTCAAGTCGGTATACAATACAGTGCAAAGAACCCAAAATGATATTAAATTCTTAGAAATATGACACAGATTAATTTTTGTTTAATCCCATTAACCCGGCAGGCGATTGACCTAAGGAAGTGAGTTTTACGGAGACTGTCAGTCTTATTACAAAAAACCTGGATAAAAGCCTTAGTTGTAAACCGTTAATCCGAGGTTAAATGTCAAACTATGGCGTAAATTGATCCTTATTACTAAAAGTGGTTTTCTTGCTATCGAAGTGTAATAATTTCATAAAACGGAATGAAGTTTTTTGAAACTTAGTAATTTAATAGTTAATTATTAATGACCAACAAAACTAATAGATAAAGACTCGTTTGACACCGGGCCTAAAACTGACGTTAAACTAGGGGTCGCGGCGATTTTATCCTTTGACAGTCGAATTATCCATGATCTAGGGCTAAACCTCTTTTTATAATACGATAGTTGCTTAATAAACTATGGCATAGTTTTGTAACTAAACTGTGTTTTGTAATGGGACCGTGTATGGTTGCTCCACTGAGTGTTCTTAAAGTGTTTAGGCCGGTTCGCTACATTCGAACATGGTACCCTTCCCTATAATTTATTTAACTGTTGATGTCAATCGACGAATGGTAGATCCTTATAGCTGTAAATTTTGTCGACATGTAATTATTCCATATTTCAATACTCATCACTACTCAAGGCTATACATATCTAACCCAATGTTGTGAAATCCTATTCTATTATTTATTAAAGAACAGCTGAACTACCTAAGAAATTTTCTTTTAAAATTACAATTGGTTATGATGCTTTGGAGTAGCTCCTTTCGTATATTCCTTTCATATTGTCTTTGGTAATTCGTGGATGATGCAGTGGGTTGCAATATTAATATTATGATGTACTTATAATATATTAATATAGTAAAGTATGATATTATTTGATATTATTTTAGTATCAGTAGTAGTAGTAGTAGTCTTATATATAATATTTACACTATACATATAATAGTTGTTTATCACCCTTTATAAAAGAAATGGATAAATAAGGACAGGCACACCCTTTCATAAAGGGTTAATTTCCTAGCTATTACACACACCATCTTAAATAGATTATAAATGTAGTGATGATTTTTAAATATCTGCTGAAAATGTTTAGAGTTTCAATTGTTATAATAGCTATGTTATACTAATTACTTGAAAAAGTTACATACAATTGTTGAAATATTGAATACTTTATTTATCACTTGACACGGATATAATTATAAGGATGGCCGAACTGGCTATTTCATTTATTTGGTTCTTTACTGGTAGGAATTCTATTAACCCAAATATGATACTCGATCAGATGAGATATTACAAAATTTTTGTTCTAATCCCTTACTGCTGATTAACCATTAGAACATGAACATTTTAAAATGATTGCCGATGTTGACCGATCACGTTGCTAGAACATTGATACTGATTGAACATGACTGGACTCGGATCAACTAGAACATGATCTAAATTCCTAAATATATTTATTCAATTATTGTACAACTTCATAGTGATTAACAATTACCTACTTATTTATAATGGAAAATAGTTCCATCAAACAACCAAATTAGATATCATATATGTATTTTTATGTATTTCATGTATTTTTATGTATTGTATATAAAGGGGTCCCGGGTTCGATTCCTGGGTCGGGCAGTGTTATTGGGTTTTCCTGTCACGAAATTCTCAGTAGCAGCACGGAGTCTGGAAATGTGCCCGGTACGGCAATGGGCTCGCCCCTTATTACGTGGAACTAAAGTATATCTGGCGAAAAGTGGGTGTAGAAATACCCCTCTGCCTACCCCTTCGGGGATAAAAGGCGTGACGATATGTATGTATGTATATAAAGGTCCTCCTCCACCAACTCTTCAATACACCTACCTTTATTTATCAATTTGTCGTAATCGTAACAATAGGCGACGAAAATAATTATTCACCTATGGCCTTAAGAATGGATGGAACTAAATACACATTTAAAGATTCATATCATATTTTGATTATAATGGTTTATTTGGATGTATTTGTATTTTATGTATGATTATAGAATATATTATATATTATTAATTATTTATGGAGTATGAATTGAAAGATGGATTATGAATTGAAAGATTAAAACCTCATCTGTCGTACGACATTCACTGGTCGCGGGTGATTTAGCTTCACCGTCTGGCGAAGTGTTTGGTCTGCGCAGTAAAGGTTGAATTATGAATTGAAGGTTGGATTATGAATTGAAAGATGGATTATGAATTGAAAGATTAAAACCTCATCTGTCGTACGACATTCACTGGTCGCGGGTGATTTAGCTTCACCGTCTGGCGAAGTGTTTGGTCTGCGCAGTAAAGGTTGAATTATGAATTGAAGGTTGGATTATGAATTGAAAGATGGATTATGAATTGAAAGATTAAAACCTCATCTGTCGTACGACATTCACTGGTCGCGGGTGATTTAGCTTCACCGTCTGGCGAAGTGTTTGGTCTGCGCAGTAAAGGTTGAATTATGAATTGAAGGATGGATTATGAATTGAAAGATTGACGCCTCGTCTACGACATTCGCTGGCCGCGGGTAATTTAGCTTCACCGTCTGCGGAGCGATTGATCTACGCAGTGGGGTATGAGACTATGATGATGACTATGACCACGACCTTAACTGAGATCATGACTGTGACTCTTATTGACGATTATGATTTGTTCAATAATTTAACTATTAAAATGATCTGTAAAATTGACCAAATAAAAAAAAGAGTACATTGTTTAATACTTAATAAATTAGAATTCAGATGGTATAGAAAAGTTAGTAAATACATAATGAAAACAAAACTCAAATTAGAACTATAAAATTAACCAAATTAAGAAAAAGACAAGATTATTTAATAACTATTACATAATAAATTAGAATTCAGAAAGATTTCAATCGATTTTTGTATCGCTTTTATAAACGATAACTATTAAAAGAATGGCCAAGAGTTTTCTTGCCCGTTCTTTCTCTTGGCTCTATGCCCTTGCTTTGCGAACGTGGGGCTAAATGTAAATGTAGAATCGGAACGTTAAATTTTAAAATATACCCTTGTGACAAACTGAATAAATGATAGTAAGAATTGAAAATAAGAATTGATGAGATTAGATTATAAAAAATTTATTGGTGGGTTTAAGAATATTAATGTTGTGCTTCGAGAACGAAACATTGTCAGTATGGCCGTGTTAGAATAATATATATATAATGTCATACTTATAGTTATATAATGTTATCAATTCCGTAATTATAAATATTAAAATAAGTATTTTTCATCGTTGTAAAAGAGTTGCCAGATTAAGAATTAAATTATGTAACAAATTCTACAGTTATCATTTCAAATATCGTTTAAATATATTCTTATTTACACAATGTAATAAAATTGTTAATTAGTTATAAACATGTTGTATCATTTTAATATATTTTAAAGACTACTCCAATTCTGTAACATTATTTTGAAATAATAAAACGAGGAAATCAATTGACATCCCGTGATCGCCGAACAGTATTTTCCTATATAAACCAGTGCCGCACTACAACTGACACATTGGGATACCGAATACAGCGCTGCGCCACCTGCCGCACCGTACCGTGGCAGCGTTGGCGCGCCTGTTTACGGGGATCGTTTGCACAGGCGCCTTCCCTGCCTGCTGGAAAGAAGGCCGCATTATAATGTTACCGAAACCGGACAAGAACACACTGAAGCCGGGCAGCTATCGGCCGATCACTCTCCTGCCCACGATCTCGAAGGTGTTCGAGAGACTCCTGCTGCGGCACCTCACACCGCACATCACGCCAAGACCGGAACAATTCGGGTTCAGGTCTGAACATTCCACAACATTGCAATTGTCGAGGGTACTGCATCGGATAACGGCGGCGCGCAACAAGCGCGAGCACGCCGTAGCAGTATTCCTCGACATACAGACGCTGCGGACGAGCCGGTTGCCCCGGGTAACTGCCGTCCTCCCTAACCCGACAACCTCTAGCCCTCTGTTGCAGGTGGCCGCCCCTTTCCGCGCGACATCTGCGCGTATCGTTGTATGATACGCACATCATGTGCGCGCGCGGACGACCACCGCAACAGCGACGCCAAGGATTGACACTCCGCACCACGACGTCGACATCCAACCAGATGTCGACCAACTTCTCCTGCACCACACCACCAAGACCTCCGCAGGCCGCACGTAAGTCGCCGTCCGTGTCGCTGGCTTCACGGAGCTGGGCCTCCCTCGGTTCGCCGGGGGTCTCACCTGGCTCGTGTTGACCGCCCGGACGGCGTGAAGATCTGGCGGCCTGCGCAACACGCCTATCTTTGCGCATCACGCCTATCGGTCCCTACCGCCTAAGGGCAACCACTGCCCGCCCCAAGGACCTGCTCTTATTTAAGGGCAGGAAAATAGAACCCGCTTGCGGGGGGCAAAACCTGCCCCGACAAGCCTCTGCACGCCCTTTACGGGGCGTCGCGATGATCTACGTTATTGTTAACTGACACATTTCGTTGGGCGACCACAGGACTGTGCACTCCGCACGGTCCAGCTGTAATACTGGAGATAAGTATATTTATTGTATACAGTAATAATACTTGTTATTGAAAGCTCAATTCACGTACGGTATATAATATAGTACAATTCCAATTTTCGTATATATTATAGTGTAATATTATGTGCAGTAATTATTATTTTCTACGAATAAATCTATGTAATGTATAACTCGGCAAGATAATGTTTCATTTCAGTCTAATTGAATAATTAAAGTGTTTATACCCTACAAACTATCTATTATTTAGAACTACCTCGCTTTAACATAAACATCCTAAGTTTCAAAAAGTAATCCGTAGTATGAAACATTCAAGAATATATATATATTTACATATACATATGTAGTGTTCCTGACAAGTGCGTATTTTATTATTTGTAAAGGAGTGTATAGGATTTCTAGCTTTGACTACATATTTACTGACGGTATTTTTGGACACCATAAAGAATGGCGACTTCCAACGGAATAACGACGACATATAAAATGCTAAAGTGGGTGTAATAATACACCTCTGCCTACCTCTTCGGGGATATAAGTGTGAGACTATGTATGTATGTATGTATGTATAACATACGGTTGCTTTATAAATAGAGCCAAGCTCTGACGAGACTAGCGTGAAGAGACTCCAGTTTTAATAACATTACAACTTGAATAAATTCTATTTCTAGATTTGTATATATTAATAGTATAAAGGCGGGGAAACCTGAATAGCAGGGATTAGTATTTAGTCTTCCAAGGAAGCTTGCGTATGTTATCAATCTGTTATAGAGCTTGTAGTATTTGCTATCACAGCAAATATAACCACTACACGAATTGATGTAACACTGGCTCACCACTACACACAGATCCGAGGGCACGTCTAGCGCGCACCGCGCCTATCAACCGACTGACTGCCCTTAGTGACAGTGACAGCCACAGACTATACAGCTATACTACTAGTGACAGGCGTCAAGTGACGCTACTTCCTCTACATGAGACAGTGTAATGTATCTATCACTATACAAACACTACATCTCTTCCCTTTAACATTTTGATTTATCATTATAATGTATGTCTATTTCATTGGCAAATAATTATACGTCATTGCCTTATTTCTTATATCTGGACCTTATACGCAAAATACACGCCAGGACGTTGAGTTGCGGAAACAGCCCAGGCTACCATACCATACATAGATGCTGTCTCCTTCTGTTTGTTTTGGCCTTACCGCTCTTCTCTTGCAGTCTCCGTATTCTTTTCCTTTTTTCTTTTTGCAACTTCGGTCTCATTATCCGCCATGTCTCTTAAAATAGATTTAATAGTCTTTTTATCCGTCTTACTGATATATTTCCACATTATGTTTTTATCCATGTTCATTCTCTTGAAAAATACTTCTGACGTTTTTCCTGTTACCGTATGGGAGGTGGCGTTGTACTTCCTTCAGTATTAAAAATTTTAGTGTATCTTTCATACCCTGCTATTCTCTTGAGTCGTTTTACTGTCTTTGGTTAGATGCTCTCTTCTTTTGTGGCCAATATTGCACTGTGTTCGAATTTAAATATCACCATCATGACAAAACTGTCGCGAATCAGACGAACAGCATCAGTAGTGACCGATAGTGGGCAGCCCAGCCGACCAAAGACTTCTCTCAGAATTTTTATGATTTGCGAACTCGTTATAGTTCTTGTAATCTTGATTTCTTTACAGCGGTTGTAACTTCACTATACACACAACAAGAATATAATCGTTATTTGGCAATGGGCCCAATAGATCGATAGCAATATCAAAGTTCTCGTCCATTTATAGGTACTTAGAGAACTACTTTGCTATGCTAGCTAGAGTGCATCCTTTGCAATTCTTAATCGCCCATTCAACGTCCAGCCTCTATTTCTGTCTGGCTATATTTTCTTTCACATAGAGTGTCCAATTTCCGTATGCTATATTTCATATTCTTGGTCCTTTACTATCACTTGCGCATATACCGCTCCCAGTCCTATAGGACTTGCGTCTGCTTTAACCCACGTCTTGTCTTTAATGTCGCAATATCCCAATTTCTATTTCCGACAGCATTATTTTTTCATTTATTCTCATTCATTCCGATCTCCTCTTCAGTATTCTTCTGTAGCTGCAATACATAAAGAGACATAGACGTCCGCTCACCGCGGCGCCGAGCGCCGCGGTGAGCGGACGTCTTGGCGTGAATGTAAGTGGCGCCAATATTTATACGAGCCGCGTGCGTTGTATGCTCGCACCCAAGTTAGAAACTAACTACATTAAAATTGCACTTTTCTGTGATTGGCTGATTTCAAATGTAAGCTCCCTTAATGTGTAACTTCTTGTAGCACTAAAATTGTAAATATAAATAGGCTAAGTTTATGCTGCAAATATACTCATTTTCTACACTCATCGGAAGTTTTACTCTGCACCTCTGGACCTCTTCAGCTACAGTAGACCCTGCCTTACATTGGTGACCCCTACTGAACCATCAAGAACCGCAAATCCTCGTCGAAACTCTCTCCAATATCTCCAAAACCATCATGGCAACAGCAAGTAACTCAGTTTCCGACCAAGAACTCTCCGGCGTGTCTACAAACCTCCGCATACCACCCATATTGCGCGATAGACTCAGATTATGGTTCGCTCAGTTTGAAGCCATCGTTTCACCACACAAGAAGGGCGACAAGGCGATGTATGAACTCGTCGTTGGGCAGTTGGAACGGCAAGATATCGACGAGATCGCCGACATCATCCTACGGCCCCCGGAGAATAACAAATACGACGCTATCAAAAGCCGGCTATTACACGTCTACGAAGAATCCGAGCAACGCCAAGTACAGCGATTACTCTCTGAGATGGAACTAGGTTAGATGAAACCCTCCCAACTACTTCGGCGCATGAAGAACCTCGCTGGCGAAAACATCTCAGAATCTACGCTCCGTATCATGTGGACTAACCACCTTCCACAATCTATACGTGCCGTCCTCGCCGTAAGCGAAAATATCGCCAAGAAATCCGATCTTAACGACCTCGCATCTATGGCCGACAAGATTCTCGAACATTCTCGCCCCGAAATTTCCGCCATCGCCACGACCTCCGTCACATCATCAAACTCGCCACAAATGAAAGTCGCCCGTACCTCACAAACCGAGTCAGGTCACTCTGAACTTACCTCAAACGACTTACGCTCGCTACACGAGAAGATTGACATGCTTACGAGAGAGTTAGCTGATTTGAAAGCCCAACAGCTTACGCGAGAAATAGAAGAGCTGAAATCACGACGAACCTATCAACATCAACCACGACGTCAGCAATGGAACAACCATCCTAATCAATCAAGATCGCCAAACAATCAACGTCCGCCACGCAGTAGTACTCCGCAGCGCTCCGATTCGTCTAGTATCTGCTATTATCACCGCAAATTCGGTAAACAAGCTTACCGTTGCACGCGCCCGTGCAAGTTCGAAGAATCGTCACCCACGTCGGAAAACTAACCGCTGCGTTGGCTGAGTCGGCAACCGACGCGAACCACGCATCACACCGCCTATTCGTAACAGATAGAAACTCACGTCTATCTTTTCTTATCGACACCGGCGCAAACATATCTGTTATACCGAAGCAAAGAGGGACGAAGACAGCTCCGACGTCGTTTCAACTGTACGCCGCTAATAACACCACAATACCTACATACGGCGAGAAAACCATGGTGTTAGATCTGAAACTACGAAGACCTTACACGTGGAAATTTGTCATCGCCGCAGTCAGCAAACCCATCATCGGCGCTGATTTTTTGAAATATCACAACCTCCTTGTTGACATACGTGGCCGTTGCCTCATCGATAAAGTCACGAACTTATCCGTCAAGACATCAGTTTCATATTCCAACGAGCCAACCGTCAGAAGCATCGACGATCAACAACATTTTCATAAAATCCTTGCCGAGTACCCAGACATCATCCGACCGTCCTCTATGAAGCAAATACCTAAACATCGTGTCGACATCACATCGAAACAACCGGCCCGCCGCTACACTGTAGAACCCGACCGTTACCGCCCCACCGCTACTGGGCCGCTAAGAAAGAATTTGAAACCATGATGCAACAGGGCCTATGCCGTCCAAGCAAAAGCCCTTGGTCAAGCCCGCTCCACGTAGTTCCCAAGAAAAATGGCGATATACGGGTATGTGGCGACTACAGACGACTCAACGCAGTAACTAAACCCGACCGCTACCCCGTGCCTCGACTAAAGGACTTCACATACCTACTCCACGGCAAGAAAGTCTTCACGGTATTAGATTTGAACAGAGCTTACCAGCAACTGCCCGTCCACGGCCCTGATATTGACAAAACCGCTATCACCACACCGTTCGGGTTATTTGAATTCCCGCGAATGTGTCCCGGCCTCAAGAACGCCGGACAAACATTCCAGCGATTTATACATCAAGTGCTCAGCGGACTCGATTTTGCCTTCGTTTTCATCGATGACGTCATTTTGGCCCATGAAAGCCGTCAAACGGCCTCTAAAGACCTACGCACCGTCCTTCAAAGATTAGACGAATACGGGATCACAATAAACCCATCAAAATGCGTATTCGCTCAAGAAACAGTAAAATTCCTCGGTTACGACGTGTCGAGCGAAGGAATCAAGCCGCCGTACGAAAAGGTCAAGGTCATCGCCGAATACCCGAAACCAGAGACCGTGGAAGAACTACGACGATTCCTCGGCATGGTTAATTTTTACCGTGACAATACACCGAACGCCGCTCTCATTCATGCCCCGCTCAACGCATACCTACACAACTCAAAGAAACGCGACAAATCAAAAATCGACTGGACTACGGAAGCCCTTGAAGCATTCGAAGCCTGTAAAGTCAGCATACAAAACGCAACTTTACTCGCTCACCCGTCGCCATCCGCCGATCATCCGATGTCTCTCATGTGCGATGCCTCACAAAAAAACGCTGGGTCGGTACTACAACAGCGCATAAACAACAAATACGTACCTATCGGCTACTTTTCCAAGAGATTCTCTGACGCGCAACAACGATACAGTACATTCGATCGAGAGCTAACATCAATCTACATGGCCGTAAAACATTTTAGAAAAATGTTTGAGGGAAGAGAACTCATTATCTACACGGACCACAAACCACTCATTTACGCAATCCATAAGCTGCCGTCGGACAACGAAACGCAACGCCGAGCCCGCCAACTATCATTCATAAGCGAGTTCACTACGGATATACGTCACGTGAGCGGGATAAACAACACAGTCGCCGACGCCTTATCCAGAATCGAAACGATCGAAATACCTACCTCGATCGACTACACACAACTCGCCGCTGCTCAACAACAAGATACGACAATGCCCGAACTACTCAAACAAACAAACATATCACTCAAAAAGATCACTATACCTACGTCTGATAAACAAATATACTGCGAAACTTCTACAAGCAACATACGCCCTTATTTAACAGAAGACTTTCGGCGAATCGCTTTCGACGCCGTACATAACATAAGCCACCCCGGGATACGCGCTACAAGAAAACTCATGCAAGAGAGATACTTCTGGCCTGCAATGAACACGGACATCGGTCGCTGGGCTAAAGGATGTACTGCGTGTCAACAGTCCAAAGTTCAACGCCATACCTACAGCGAACTCGCAACGTTCCCGCCAAGCGCCCGGTTTCAATGCCTACACATTGATCTGGTTGGCCCGCTATTACCGTCGGCGCACGGTCTTCGATACCTACTCACTATGATAGATCGCGCGACTCGCTGGCCGGAAGCACTGCCCATACGAGAAATGTCAGCAAAAATTGTAGCGGAGACCGTTTACGAGTTCTGGATAACACGATTCGGCTCGCCCGTTACCATAACAACGGACCAAGGACGACAATTTGAGAGTCAGCTGTTTCTCGAATTAACGCGATTGGTCGGCGCCGAGAAAACCCGTACTACTGCTTACCACCCGCAAAGTAACGGGGTTATTGAACGCTGGCACCGCACGCTAAAGGCTGCACTGATGGCTAGACTATCAACAAGTAGCAACTGGACAAGTGAACTAAACACAGTACTGATGGGACTTCGAGCTGCAGTTCGCACCGACACTAACACAAGCGCAGCCCAGCTTACCTACGGACAAGCACTACGACTACCGGGAGATTTCATTACACCATCACCTACAAGCACGAAGATGGACTATACGTACGTCGACGAACTACATCGTGTTATCACTGAGCTTACGCCTAAGTACCTACCGCATAGCAACAGAAAGAACATATTTGTGCACAGAGATCTTCGTACGTGTGAATCTGTATTTCTACGTGTAGACTCCGTAAGGAAACCACTACAACGTCCCTACGAAGGCCCGTATCCAGTCCTGGAGCGAAACGAAAAATATTTTAAAATAAGATTGTCTACACGCACTGTCAACATATCCATCGATCGGTTGAAACCGGCGTATACAATGAACACTGATAACAGCGACTGCACGCCTGCCATGGATATTCCCTCAGCGCCTACGCCGACGCCGACGCAATCCGAAGATCTGCAACTCAGGACGAGATCTGGCAGAGCTGTGAAGACTCCGGTACGCTTCGCTAAGGGAGGACCACTGTAGCTGCAATACATAAAGAGATATAGACGTCCGCTCACCGCGGCGCCGAGCGCAAACTGGCGTGAATGTAAGTGGCGCCAATATTTATACGAGCCGCGTGCGTTGTATGCTCGCACCCAAGTTAGAAACTAACTACATTAAAATTGCACTTTTCTGTGATTGGCTGATTTCAAATGTAAGCTCCCTTAATGTGTAACTTCTTGTAGCACTAAAATTGTAAATATAAATAGGCTAAGTTTATGCTGCAAATATACTCATTTTCTACACTCATCGGAAGTTTTACTCTGCACCTCTGGACCTCTTCAGCTACAGTAGACCCTGCCTTACACTTCTATATTTGCCGTATTGCCCAATTTCCTAAAAAGCTCTGTAATTCCTCTCCAGTCCTTGGCATTCCAAATCCAGTTAATTTTTTTTTTCAACCGCCTGACTCCTTCCGGTATCAGTTCGTGACCCAAAGTGCGTTGTCTGTGCTTTATGAATA
Source organism: Euclidia mi (assembly GCA_944739405.2). Classification (NCBI taxonomy): domain Eukaryota; kingdom Metazoa; phylum Arthropoda; class Insecta; order Lepidoptera; family Erebidae; genus Euclidia; species Euclidia mi. Next base: position 39,115,595 of record OX123186.2, on the reverse strand, counting down.
CATTTCTTTTTATTTAATAAAACATTGTTTTATTTAAGCACCTCCATTACTCCAGAAAGCCGCACATCATGCTCCCCCTCGTTGCACTGTTGCATTTACTCTTACAGCGAAACTGGAACACTCCGATAGGGTGGCATAGCTGGTTCGACCGATGTATCAAAAGATATCTATCTCACCTTTTATAGCTACGTCGTCGTTCATGTCTAATATATACTTCTTCTTCTTCATGTGCCTCTACATTACTGAAGGTCGGCGGTCAGTTTTTTGAACTTTTCTCTGTTTATTGCAAGTCGGAACAGTTCTTCCACAGACTTGATGCCAGTCCACTCTTTGATGTTTCGGAGCCAAGACATTTTTCTTCTACCGACTTTTCTTTTGCCTGCAATCTAGCCCATCATGATGGTTTCTAAAAGTCTGTATCTTTCATGCCTGAGAAAATGACCTAGATAAGCCATTTTCCTTTGCTTGATGGTGCGCAGCAACTTTGTTCCCTTGGACATACGCCTCAGAACTTCAACATTGGTGACTTTATCAGTCCAACTGATGCAAAGCATACGACGATAGGTCCACATTTCAAAAGCCTCGATCTTTTTACGGAGGTCTGCTTTAATGGTCCACGCCTCACACCCGTAAAGGACAACTGGCCAGATATAACATTGCAGAAGTCTGGTAAATATAAACTGCTTTTCCCATTTCCCAGCGAACGCCTCCATTGTCTCTTGACACAGTCACCCTATCTTTCCAGACTTCGAGCGAGCTTCCGTTCTTTGTTGGAATTCTTTAGTTTTGCAAAATCTTTGGTAGCAGCCGCAATCCCCGTAGCCGTTACACTCCCTTGAACTTTACTGGGCAAGGAAGGCCCCGGGATACATGCTCTGATATGCCACAATCTGCACACCTCGATGTCCTTTTCTCTTCACTCAACTTTCTCTGTTTCGCCCACCTAGCACCATTCCTGCTTCGGTTTCTCATTGCATTGACTTCATTTGCCTTACTTTGTATTTTTGTTCGTATCAGTTCCGTTGGCAATCCACACCCTCCAAGGTGTTGGCCATAGTGATAACCTTGTCCAATGCCATCTCATCACCCATTGTCAACACTTATGTCCGAAGGCATGGATTTATCCAGTATTTGGTCCATTATGTGGTCATCAGGTTCTTCGAACATACACTTCCGAGTCCGATTCCTCAGCTCAACAAGAAACTTCTCGAAACGTTCTCCTTCATCTTGCCGAATAAGCCGGAAACCGCGCCGTTCAAAAGTCGTGTTTTGTTTAGATGAGAGGTACCATAAAGTTTCTTAATAGCTACTCCCGAAATACTCCCATCCACTACAGCTTTCTGCTAGCTCCTGGCAACGGTAAATATTTCTTGTAGTCCGCTTCTTCTTAGGACTATCAGCACAGCTCTCATATTAGCTGGGGTGATAATGCCTGCGGCCTCAAGATAAATTCGAAGGGGCCACTTCCATTTTTCCACTGTAAGCCGACTGATTTACTGTCTCCAATTAAATGGAATTCACAATTTCAATTTATTGGAATCCCTTAGCCCAATTCCAATTAAATGAAATTCCTAAGTCCAATTCCAATTTAATGAATTTGCTGAGTCCGCTTTCAATTGAATGGAAGACCACTCTCAATTGAATGGACGACCACTTTCAATTGAATAGAAGACCACTCTCAATTGAATGGAAGACCACTTTCAATTGAATGGAAGACCACTTTCAATTGAATGGAAGACCACTTCCAATTTAATGGAAGACCACTACCAATTTAATGGAAGACCACATCCAATTGAATGGAAGACCACATCCAATTGAATGGAAGACCACATCCAATTGAATGGAAGACCACTTCCAATTGAATGGAAGACCACTTCCAATTGATTGGAAGACCACTTCCAATTGAATTGAAGACCACTTCCAGTTGAATTGAAGAACACCGCCAATTTAATGGAAGACCGAATACCACCTCAAATTTAATGGAAGACCGAAGAGACCACCTCTAATTTAATGGAAGACAAGACCGAAGATCCGACCACTTTCAATTTAATGAATGTTTGTCGAATCAAATAAAATCAAATCATATTTTATTTGTTATACATAGGTTTACAATAGTTGGTTATAGACAAATATAATAGTACGCTATGTTTAGTCACTTAGACATACAAATACTAGGCAGATACTTACCTTCTTCTTTCTCTTAGCGTTGTCCCAGTTCCAATCTGGGGTCCGCTTACAGATATTAGGCAGATGCTTACCAATTTAATTAAACAAGCAAATACTCAATATAAAATATCAATTTAAATACATATTAAGATAATTAGAATCACCAATTCCAATTGTATAATGGTCGAGTGGAATTCGCCATCCTCGAGACTTAGATCATGGACACCTCGATTCTTTCATTGGTATAAGGGTTGTATTGACACTCGTATTGACGTTATAATTCCATCTATACCTTCACTAAACATATCAGCCTCTACCCACAGCCTCGCTCACCCATCGCTTAAGAAGGTAGCCCATGGGTCACTGTGCTGCACAAGCCACTACTACATCACTGCAATACCTTATCATAATACCTCGTTTTATGAAAGAGTAACAAGTGTTCCTGACTCGGTTACATAAAACAACAATATACAGATCTCAATTTGAACAGGTTTAACAAATCAAATCACACAGGTGTCTGTATCTACGTTCAAATCTACTTATCGATATTCGTGTTTGATTCACACCTTTATTTTTTAACTCAATCTGAGGATTTATCAACATCCTATTGAAATTAATTCTGGCAAACCAGATCTTCAGTGATCATTCAAAACACTTTCCATATTCGTATATAATACGTCATTTTACAACCCCATTGTAAGGATGTGTCGACTATATAATGACTTACTCCCTGAACACACAACAGTAAATTAACTTTTAAGAACGATGTTCAACATATTATGTCTCATGAGTAATGACTACTAACACTTGTAGTTACATAAATGTAACGAACGTTACACAATAAGTTTATGTCTTTCTTTTCATTATTTTAATTTTTCACTCTGTTATTTTTACAGATCATAATGTATATGCGTATTTAGGAACCTAGTTCAGTTTATAATTCTATTGCTTATATATGTTTGCCACAAATGTACTAGATTCTGTCATGTGTGATTAAATAAATAAATAAATTTATTCGATGTTGACCACGAGTAAGCCCATCATTAATCAAATTAAAATTAGTAACAACCCACGAATATTCGAAACGCCATTTGTATACGTATCCTACTCTAACACTAGAAAGAACTTCATAAGTCAAAGTGAAGTAAATAATTCCGTTCTGTAAGGCTGCTATTTTAATGTAGTTTCCATGTACTTTCCTTACTCTAAGAATTAGCAGAATACTCATTCCGTTCAAAACATAGTTTCATCTTATACCAATATATAAAGCCGAAGGGTTTGTCTGTCTGCTTGTTTGGCCGAACGCGCCAATCCCAGGAGCCCCTAGACCGATTCCAAAAACTCCTCTAGCGTCAGACAGCCCATCCACCGAGGAAGGCCACAGGCCACACAAAACCACGCCACGAGCCGCGGGAGCGGAGCAGCAGCCCCAAACAACGCGGGTGCAACCGCGGGCTTATCTAGTATTATGTAAAATACGAGAATTGTCCCTCTGGTTACATGTCTAAAGGGCAAAGTCACCCACGCCTATTTAAGAAATGAAAGGCCCATCATAGCAATTTAGTACAAGCTTACACTCTATGAACATAGTACGTACGATTCGATTAGTCAAATAACTTTAGCGCCACTGCCCTGCGAAGGACATTCTAGACCGGGTTTATTGTTCTATGTTTAGCTGAAAACCAGCCGAAGCTGAGTGTTGGTTCTAAAACCAATATTACAACTATACTAGAAGAATGACTAGTACGTTAGACTCAAACTTACTTGCTTTTATTAGATGAATGCAATTTAGACTGTACGCTCAGTTTGGTTTATATTACATCATCATCATCATCAGCCTTTAAAAGTCAACTGCTGGACTAGGCCTCTCCTTTGAAAGGAGGAATTGGCCTACTATACCACACTGGCCAAACGGGTTGGTATAGGGTTTGTATCAAGTTTTCCTTCTCTTACAGTGCTGTTCTCTGCATAATATGCTCCCTCTGTCGGCTCTTACGACACCCATGGGATGATATGGGGTGGTGACATTCCGTATTCTTAATCCGTCACCACACGGACATTATATTACATACTATGTCCATAAACAGCTGTACGCGAGACCAGAACATTTATTTGACATCCTAGGTAGGCAAGCATATGTTCACAAAGTTCGTGATCGCAAGTCACCCTCACATGATTTACTAAAAAAGAAATAAAAACAATCTCTTTCTTTTTAACCCAAGTATCGAACCCGGAACCTCTGATCCTTCGATATTTACGCTGTAGCTAGATCATAGTTGTATTCAGAAAACCATAATTATGCTAACATAAAATGCAAAAGTCATAATTAAATCGTTCAGTCCTACCCACATTTTTTTTTCTTCTTTAGCTATTGAAACGAAACTTATTCGTGATATCTTGTAGTACGACACTGTAATTGCTTGCCAAGTCAATATAGTTATTTAAGACATTAACGATTTTTAATTAACTGACTTGGTATTACATAGATCTCACAACTTTTTACGGTCGCGAGACTTGGTATTTTTGACAAGTATTGTTTTTATGCGATCTCATTTCTTTTTGTGGATTGTCCTTTCCGGTATCTTCTACTTCTTGTACACCAACAACGAATTTTCTTAATTAAAGCTCTAACTGCAAATGTAATTTTGTAATCCTATATATTCATATGGGATTAAAAAGTTATTTATGCAGTTAATTTATCTCGAAAACTGGACCGAAATTGAAATATATTTTAGTTTTTCCTTGGTTCATACACAAAACACTAATTGTTTCCTAAATTTGAAGCTTCCATGTTTCTTAGAAGTGCCTTAGACTTTTGATGATCGGTCAGTGAGTGACAAAATTAAGAATTTTGACTCGTTATTATTCTTAAACTACTGGTTCAAATTGAATGAAATTAGAAATACACCATCCGTATACAATGCCTACAAGGTTACTAAACAATCGGGCTTCCAGTTTTATCCACAACGAAGTCATAGGGGGTCGAAAATGGCCTGAATTGCTTCGAGAAAAGGATGGTACGGCCGTGCCGCTTTTTTTCTCGACTTGGTGGGGGCACTGCCGTGCCCCCAGATAAAACTCTAAAAGCACTTATTATTGGAAAAGGCAATCTAGCACGCAATGAATCCTTAGATTTGGAGCAACAATTCGCAAGTGGCTTTTATGTATCTCATCTACCGTAATAATCTGATTATCATATTATTAAAAGCCAATCACAAACGAACATTGGTGAGCTTATCATATTACGTACACTAAGATTTGTATTGTATAATCTTATATTCAGTACAGTATGTCATCGAGTAATCCTTCTTTGATATTACTGTGAGCGATCAAACATAATCATTTATTTGTTAAGCGGAGGCGTACGTAGACTTTTAGCTGCCAATTATACGGAATGTCTCGTTCAAAAGTGCGGTACGCATCGATTGAGTCTAGGCAGTGGTATAATTAGCTGGTGGGCGGCCGCCGTCCGTCCCCTGTAAATACCACATAGGTTACCGATGAAGTTTTAATAAGTGCTTCAATTATGCTGACGAAAGGACAGCGTTTTTGCAAGGGAGCCGTTTGGCATGTAGGGACGCTCACACACATGCATGTAAATGCATGTACATGCTATGTGTGTAATGTGTCACACTACACGATTCCCACCTTATAGTTTTGTAAAACAGTCAGATTATATAGCATCGACAAAGTACACGTATTTGCGACAGTACCAATACCAATGTAACCTTGTGACTTTGAAAATATACTTAATGTTTTAACCTGTTGAAATTGAACATTTTATTTATGCTCCACCAAACCAACATTGGTGACCCCGATAAAGAGCATAATTGTTTGTGAAAACTGTGAAAATTATTTCGACAACTTTCGTTAAAACCCGTGTCTGTGAAAATGACGACCGGTGCATCTGCGTATTCGGTTCCTGTCCCGCCGGCAGACGTGTTGGCCATCTCCGTAGCGTCGCGCATTCCAGAGTTTTGGTGTGACCAACCACGAGTATGGTTTATACGCGTCGAGGCTATTCTGGCTCCACAAAAATTGAGCGATGACGCAAGATTTGATTTGGTCGTATCTAAACTACCTAAGGATGTGATCATGCAGATGACCGATTTTTTATCGAAACCACCCGAGAGCGGAAAATTTTCGGCGCTGAAAACAAAATTATTGGCCTTGCTCGAAGATTCGAAAACCAGACAAATAGAGAAGCTTATCGGTGAGATGGAATTGGGCGATCAAAAGCCCTCCCAGCTCCTCCACCGCATGCGAGATTTGGCTCGGGACAAAATACCTGATGATACGCTTAGGGTATTGTGGCAAGGTCACCTACCATCGACGGTGCGAGCTGTACTGGTTGTATCGGAAACCAAAGACTTAGACAAATTGGCAGTTATTGCGGACAACGTCGCGGAGGCTACGCGAATCAACCAGGTGTCGGAGATTGGGCAGCGGTCTACATTCCGCGAGCAGTCCGAGGATTCTGTCAGCATAGCAAGTATTGCAGCCGAACTAGCGAAGATGAACGCCAGATTGACCAACATGGAGCGTTCAAGGTCAAGGACGAGACTAGATGGTGAACATTATCGACAACCTTCGCGATCTACGTCAAGACGTCGTGTCCCTGGATCACCCAACTGGCTGTGCAGCTACCACTTCCGCTATCGTCATAGGGCCCATAGATGCATTCCGCCGTGCGCATGGAAGTCAAAGGCAACCGCTGAAGGAGACAAGGACAACCGTACGAAGTCGGAAAACTAGGCAGCGAGGTACAGTCTCCATCCGAAGTCTGTACCGTAACCCCATGCCCCCGTTTATCTGTTATAGACTATAACACAGGACTACGGTTCCTCGTAGATACTGGTGCCAACGTTTCGGTATTACCGGTGTCTAAAAGGATTTTTAAAGGTAAACAGTGTTCCGATTATAAATTATATGCTGCCAACGGTACAGAAATTGCAACTTACGGAACAAAGTCCTTAGTTTTAGATCTGCGACTGCGCAGACCGTACCGTTGGGAGTTTATAATAGCTAACGTCACTAAGCCCATTTTAGGGGCAGATTTTTTGTCACACCACAAAATTCTTGTCGATTTACATGGATGCAAGTTAATTGATCAAGTGACAGACATAAATGTTGTAGCATCCATTGTGAATATTAGTCAGCAGTCTATAAATTCAATTGTAGAAAATCATCCATACTACGATTTATTAAGCATGTACCCTGACATTACCAAACCAGCGTCATTCAAGGAGACTCCCACGCATAATGTTTTCCACTATATAGAGACAACAGGCCCACCTGTTTACGCGCGAGCCCGACGTTTGCCGCCGGATAGATACAAGAAAGTGAAAGAAGAGTTTAGGGTAATGCAGGAATTGGGTATTTGTAGGCCATCCAAGAGCGCTTGGGCAAGCCCGCTGCACGTCGTTACAAAGAAAAACGGCGAGCTGCGGCCTTGCGGTGATTATCGTCAACTCAATGCCATTACCAAGCCCGACAGATACCCAATACCGCGCTTGCATGATTTTACTTATATTTTGGCAAATAAAAAGATTTTTTCTAAATTAGACATAAATAGGGCATATCATTGTATTTGCGTCACGCCGGAAGATATCGAGAAAACTGCGATTATAACTCCATTCGGTTTATTCGAGTTTCCTCGCATGACTTTTGGTTTGCGTAATGGAGCGCAAACCTTCCAAAGGTTTATGAATAGCACAGTTTTACAAGGCCTAGACTTCTTATTTAATTATCTAGATGACGTCATCATCGCTAGTGAAAATGAGACCCTTCACCGTGAACATTTACGGTTGGTTTTCGAACGATTTAATACTTATAGTATTACGATTAATTTGAGTAAGTGTTGTTTTGGGCAGTCGCGGATAGAATTTCTGGGCCACGAGGTTAGTGTAGATGGTATAAAGCCTCTCAATGAAAAAGTTGAAGCCATAGTTAATTTTCCTAAACTTGAAACCATAGCGGATTTACGGCGTTTTCTTGGAATGCTAAATTTTTATAGGTCTCACCTTCCCAATTTAGCTTCGTACCAGTGTGAACTTAATCGATATTTAGTGAATTCTAAGAAGAATGACAAGTCTAAGATTATGTGGTTTACTAATTCTGAAAATGCATTTGAAAATTGTAAATTAGCTCTTCAAAAGGCTGTAACCTTGTCGCATCCATTACCCGATGTGCCGTTAGCTCTAATGACGGATGCATCAAACACTTGTATGGGAGCGGTGTTGCAGCAGAAGGTAAGTGGATCCTGGAAACCGCTAGGATATTTTTCCAAAAAGTTCACACCTACAGAACAGAAATACGCCACATATGATCGCGAGTTACTCGCCATATATAAGGCTATTAAATATTTCCGTAAATCATTTGAAGGTCGACCTCTGACAGTGTTTACAGATCATAAGCCATTGTGTCACGCATTCTCGAAGATAGGAAAGGATGATAAAGAAACACCTAGAAGATTAAGACATCTTCTATTTATTAGTGAGTTTACAAGCGATATAAAGCATATCAGCGGCAAAGATAATGTAGTAGCCGATGCTTTATCGCGTATAGAGACAATTTTGTGCCCGACTGTACTCGATTACAACAAACTTGCTGACGAGCAAATTAACGATGAATACCTTGTACGGTTGACGCAATGTTTAGATAGCAGTAATAATAATGTAAATTTGAAACAAATGTCATTGCCTAATTGTAGTAAACATATTTATTGCGAAATTTCCGCTAACGCTGTTAGACCGTATCTGACGGAAAATTTTAGAAAACTTGCATTTGACAGCGTCCATGGATTAAGTCATCCTGGTGTGCGTACCACACGTAAAATGATGTCCAAACATTTCTTTTGGCCAGGAATGAACCGAGATGTAGGACAGTGGGCTAAGACCTGCATACAGTGTCAGAAGTCAAAGGTCAGTCGCCATGTAATTTCGGGTTTGGGAGAATTTCCTACGGCCGCGCGTTTTGAACATATCCATGTGGACATTGTTGGTCCCTTACCAACGTCTCCACAGGGTTTTAGATACTTAGTGACAGTTTTAGACAGGGTTACACGTTGGCCAGAGGCTTTTCCGGTGCAGGAAATAACAGCTGATATAGTTTCCAAGCATATTTTCGAAGGCTGGATTGTTAGATACGGATGTCCTGTACGCATTACCACCGATCAAGGTAGACAGTTCGAGTCAAATTTGTTTAGTAAATTAATGACATTTTTAGGAATTCATAAAATACGCACCACGCCCTACCATCCGCAAAGTAACGGAGCGGTAGAGCGATGGCATAGGTCTTTAAAATGCGCCCTAATGACTAGATTAAACAATAGTACTACTTAGGTAGAAGAGTTACCAACAGTACTGTTAGGACTTCGCGCCGCAATGCGTACAGACAGCGGAATAAGTGCAGCAGAATTAGCCTTCGGAAAAACTATACGTTTACCAGGCGAGTTCTATGATACTTCTAAGGATAGAGACTGCAACGACCCGTACAGTATTGTAGAGAGAATACGTAAAATCATTAATAGTTATCAGCCAACGAGAAATAAAGTAGATTCGCGCAAAATTTTTGTGTATAGTGCGTTGAAAGACTGCAAATACGTTTTCGTAAGAGATGACACAGTACACAAATCTCTTAAACCACCTTATGATGGTCCGTTCAAGGTTTTAGATAGGTCTCCTAAAACATTTAAAATTCAATTACCTGGACGCGAAGCATGCATTTCAATAGATAGGTTGAAACCTGCTTTCGTTGTACAGGAATTTGAAACCTTAGATAATAATTTACCTACCGCACCTGCTAATACCCATAACGCGCAAATACCGTTCTCACCGCAAAGTTACTCAGAAAAGCAACATGTAACGAGAACCGGTAGGGTTACGCGAGTACCCGTGCGATTCGCGTTGTAAGTTGTTTATATGGGAAAATTATTTATATTTTATACTTACTTAGTTCTCTGTTTGCTACATAAACGTAGTATGTATGAAGAATAGTATGTTGTTATTATATTCATGTAATGATTGATGTTCAGATATTAATTAGATAAATAGTATACATCTAGTAAGTAAACATTACTTACATATGTATAGGTATCATAATAAGGTAAGATAAGTAAGGTAACTTTCGTTTAGCAACATAACTTTAGTTTGTGTTCTCTTCATGTATGTTTTTTTGTAGCGATAAGATTTTATAACTTTACCTGACCCGGGAAGCGAACCCGGAACATGCCATTGCCATTGTACCTTGGCACGTGAAAGCTGTATTATAATACTTATAGACTATATTTTTATTTATGTTATTAATAAATATTACTTTTATACCAAGCAAAGTCGCAGGAAGGTTGTAGTGTAGATAAATATCGTATGGAATGTGATGCAATACTTAGGTACTTACTACTTTTAATAAATATAATGATTATAACTGCGTAATGATTTTTGTAATGACTTGTTTTTCTTGTAAAAAGTATGTCGCGCATGTAACAATTTTAAATAAATGTACTTTGTAAGATGTACTGACGTGACAAAATGTTAGATGAGCCCAAAGTATAATTATAATTATTTGTTAACTCTTTCGCATTTATATAGAGACTTTTGTCAAGACAAGTAATTTGTTAAATATAAACCAATTGTTGTATTAATATGGGCAACCAAAGTTCGTCAGATAATATCGCCGTCGCTCAGGCACAAATAAATACTGAGGACTTATCTAATAAGTTAAATATTATGGTGATAGTCATGGTGTTGCTGGCAGTAGCAGTGACTGCCGCAATGTTATATTGTGTCAGGCAACATTGCCACCATCGTGTGAAGAGTTGGCTCAGGCGCGAGATAACGTTGGTCAACGTGGCTCCACCCGTGGTCCGGGTGCAGACGGTTCCGCAGCAGCCGGCCCCCGCCGCTGCTGCCACAGCATACATGTAACGTGATTACGTGACGTCAGTGTACCTCCCTAGTGTAATTATTTAGCGTAAATATTTCTAAAGTGGTTGAGTTGCGTCACTAGTGGACAATACCGTTGATTGTGTTTTCTTATTTATTTTTTTTTTGAAGGGGGAATGGTGTAGGGACGCTCACACACATGCATGTAAATGCATGTACATGCTATGTGTGTAATGTGTCACACTACACGATTCCCAACTTATAGTTTTGTAAAACAGTCAGATTATATAGCATCGACAAAGTCCACGTATTTGCGACAGTACCAATACCAATGTAACCTTGTGACTTTGAAAATATACTTAATGTTTTAACCTGTTGAAATTGAACATTTTATTTATGCTCCACCAAACCAACAGGCATCTACGGCATTACTTTGGTATCTACGGCAGTATGTTGTATATATTTTTAGCATACGAAAGAAAAATTTAGCTTCAATTACATGGAATCAAAATGTCATCGAAATATTATGATGGCGTTATTTTAAGGCGGGGAAATAAATACATTGAAGAAACCTTCTAGCCGTAGGAACTTTCTGCCAGAATCTGTGCTTTCCGATCCGTACAATTTGGGTGTCTTCAAGACGCGAGTGAATAGGCATCTTCTAGGTAAGCGTGCTGCATTCTAGATCGCATCAGTGTTTACCATCAGGCATGATAGTGGTCAAACGCGAACCTATATAGTGATAGTGTTATTTCCCTTTTGATGCACTTATCTTGGGATCAGTCTTTGTACCAGATGCACTCAATCCTATTTCTACTTACTGTCATCGTCATTTCCCTAACGTTATAGTTGTCCTAGTTGCAACCTGGGGTCCGCCTACTTGTCTAACCTAATTTGTCTGAATATTAGCTTTTTAAAAGGATAACAATATTCCATGGTTCAGAATTGAGGCAGTTTATTCAGAACGACTGTCAATTATTTTTGTGACAGCCAGGACCGAAGGCTTAACGTGATTTTCTAGGCACGGGGCAAGTGATAATTAACAATTCAATGACTCCATGGTTGGATGTTATGTAAATGAGTTTTATTTGCAGCCTTAAATGTCAAAAAACGTAATACATTTTGGTGAAAGCTTAGTAAAATTGTATCAATAATTTTGAATGGGATAAAATTCTATAAACTGTAACTGTTTCAACTTAACTTATCGTTTTCACTGTTATAAGGCTATACAGGTAAGTAATATTATCAATTCAACATATTTTACACGCAGTCTACTTCAGACTATCCTTTAATTTTATTAAAAGCACTTATTAAAGTGCCTCAATTATGCTGACGAAAGGACAGCGTTTTTGCAAGGGAGCCGTTTATTACTTTGGCGTCTACGGCTGTATTTTGTGTATTTTTTTAGCATACGAAAAAAGAATTTAGCTTCAATTACATGGAATCAAAATGTCATCGAAATATTATGATGGCGTTATTTTAAAGCGGAGAAATAAATACATTGAAATGGAAAACTTATTGGTGGGTAGTTGAGTAAACATCTGGTTTAAAACAGCTGTTAAAGTTATTTTAAATAAAATAGTTTAAATATAGTTTTAATATATTTAATGACATATAAACATAGCTGAGGTTGAATACCTGCCAGTCTAGTGTTATCTCCACATATACACAACATTAATAGCACTAACACAATCACACACTGCAGCATGGAATCCTCTATCCATAATATTCAACAATATTTTGAGGAAAGGATGGCCAAGTTCGAAGCGGATCTCCTCAAAAAGAGCTCTACTGGTACGGGCGGCTTGGCAGAAGAATTTGGGTCGAAATATGATTCTCCTGCACGGCGTTGAAGAGGAGAAGAGTAAAGAAACAGCAGAGATGGTCGTCCAAGTGGTGAAGCAACGGCTGAAGTTTGATACATTCACTACGGAAGATATCAAACGTTGTCATCGAATGGGCCGTCCCCAACCAAATAAGCACTAAACCTATTCTCGTCAAGTTCCGGAGCACATCAGTTCGAGACAGTATATGGTTCGCCAAAACTAAGTTGAAGGGGTCCGGAGTAACGCTGTCTGAGTTTTTGACCCGAACGCGACATATGGCGTTCATAGCAGCGCGGGAGAAGTTTGGCGTGACGAAGTGCTGGACCAGGGAGGGCTCGGTATTCGTCCTTGGCGCGGATGGTCATCGGCATCGGGTGCTGTGCTTGGGCGACCTCAATAAAATTAAAGTCGCAGACCCAGAGAAACCTGTGGGGAAGGTTGCTGCTGCGAAAACCAAGCGGACGGCGGCTTCGAAAAAATAGGTTTCTTGTTTGTTTGTTTTTGCGACTGGGTGACTTTATATTATTTTTTCTACCTTCTTCATAACATAAAATTGTATTTACTTTCACAGTATTTTTCACTTTGACGTATCATATGTCAGTTATGTCACTTGCTTGACGTACTACTGCCACTCTGAATCATTGGTATTTTATCCTCAGCCTATGTCAAATATTATTTTATATATACATTTTTTTTATATTTTACTTATTTAACAAATTCACCTGGTTCAAATTTTATTACGCATTTTGTTTTTTTCTCTTTGTTTCTTTTCTCCATAAATCTATGTAGTGTTATTTTACAATACTCTTCTTGTAACACGCAACTGGCGGGTGGACTGACTTTACACCGTTTTACAATATATTTTTATTTAAGTATTCTGTATAATATAAATATATAACGTTTTATTGTATTGATATAGTTAATTAATTTATATATTATAAATATATTCTTATTTAATATAGTCGATGTATTATGTTAGACACTAATAGTGACGATGACAGCTTTTTAACTGCTAGTAGTCTCAATGACAGTTTAACTAGTTTGCCTTCACTTGCAGACATTCTTCAGTCTCAGTTCTCTGACGTCGCAGGGAACTTTAATATAGTCCATATAAATGCCCAAAGTATTCCAGCTCATTTCCCTGATATGCTGGCAACCTTTGACTGTAGGAACATTCATGCTATTCTCGTTTCAGAGTCATGGCTCAAACCATGTCTCCCATCAACTTCATATTCTCTTCCGGGGTACCACCTAATAAGAAATGATCGCGCGGTTGGTGGTGGTGGCGGTGTTGCTATTTACCTACGTGCTCAAATTCTGTACCGTATAGTTAGCATCTCGCCACAACCACCACCCTCGAATGCCGGCGAGCATCTATTCTTAGAAGTGGAACTAAATCGTGCTAAAGTTCTTCTAGGTGTTTATTATTCCCCTTCGTTACGTATAAATTTTTTCCCTTCTTTTGAACACATCCTAGAAACTTTGGTACCTTCTTACAGTCACACAATTATAATGGGTGATTTTAACACCTGCCTTTTAAAACAGGATAATCGTTCCACCACATTTAGGCGTATTTTAAATTCTTGCAATTTATCTATTCTTCCTCTTCATGCTACACACCATTTCCCAAACTCTGTACCTTCTCTTCTTGACCTCATTTTTGTTTCTTCCCCTACTTTTGTATCCAAACATGGTCAGTGCTCTGCAGACAGTTTCTCTTACCATGATTTAATCTATCTTTCATATAAAATACGCCCACCAAAGGCAAAACCGAGAATTATTATGCAACGCAACTTCGGTGGGATGGATAGTGTAAAGCTCTGCGCAGATGCCCGTAGTATTGATTGGTCTTCTTTTTACACATCAGACTGTGTAGATTTCAAAGTCAATATGTTTACAGACAAATTAACTCAGCTGTACAATGTGCATGCACCAATCCGTGCCATTAAATTAAAACACCTACCTGCACCTTGGCTTACTGACGAAATCAAAATTCTTATGTCAAAGAAAGCGGCTGCCAAGGCGAAGTACAAATGCCGTCCAAACCCTGTGAATTTGGAAAAATACATACGTGCCAGAAATCTCTGCAATAAGGTGTGTAGGAAAGCTCAACGCCAGCATATTCACAACTCGGTTGAAAACGGAGATCCAGTTAAAATTTGGAAATTTCTTAGAACACTGGGAGTTGGTAAGTCGCGCAATGACGCAATCCCCAAAGATATAAATATAGATTCGCTTAACGCACATTTCCCTGCTTCCTCCAACTTTGATGGGACAAGAAAAACTAACACGTTACAAGATCTTTCACGTATCCCAACTCCCTGCTACTCACCTTTTGTTTTCGAGCAATTTTCCGGTTGTGATATTAAAAAGAGCATAATTTCTATCTCATCCAATGCTGTTGGTAATGAATGTATCAGTCGAAATATGATCCTGCCTATCCTAGATGAAATCCTCTCTGTCCTTTGTCATATCCTGAACTACTCAATTACCAGCGGTGTCTTTCCATCCGCGTGGAAAGATGCACAAGTAGTACCGATCCCTAAAAAATCCAAACCCTGTTCCTTTACTGATTTCCGTCCTATATCCATACTTGCATTCCTCTCCAAAGTCCTTGAGCGTCTTGTACATACACAACTCTGTACTTTCCTTTCCAAGAATGCTCTCCTGAATCCATTCCAATCTGGTTTTCGTCCTGGTCATAGTACTACTACAGCATTGGTTCATATCACTGGTGAGATATGGCTAGGCATGGATGGTGGAAAACTCACGCTTTTGTGCCTACTTGATTTTAGCAACCCATTTAACACCGTGGATTTCCACATCCTGCTTGCCATACCCCGCTCTATTAACATATCTCCAACGGTAATTGACTGGTTTCATAGTTACCTGTTTGGACGCCGACAGCGTATACGCGTTGATGAGTCGTACTCGTCATGGTGTAGCACAACTGTCGGTGTACCGCAGGGTGGCGTGCTATCTCCATTACTATTCGCAATTTTCATAAACTCTATCTCTAAGCACTTACTTTAGTCCTACCACCTTTACGCAGATGATTTACAGATATACTCACAGGCCCCACTAGAAGCGATTTCAGAGGCATTCTCTAATATAAACTTTGACCTGGCGCAAATTTGTACGTGGAGTAAAAATTATGGCCTTAAAGTAAACCCATCTAAAACACAAATTATTCTGATTGGCAGTTCCAGAATGATCTCCAAGGTCAACTGGCCGCAGTTACCTGAGATTCAGTTCGACGGTAAAATATTAACAATCTCAGATAACGTAAAAAACCTGGGGATTTATCTAGATAAAACTTTATCTTGGGGATGTCAAATACAGGAGACAAGTCGAAAGCTGTTTGCCTCAGCTGGGTCGTTACGTAGGCTGCGGAACTTTCTTCCCACAACCACCAAGATTGCGCTTGCACAATCCTTGCTTCTCCCAATACTCGATTATGCCGATGTCAGCTATCTTGATCTTAATGAGGACCAACTTGACAAACTTGAGCGTCTCCAAAACTTCTGTATAAGATTCATTTTTGGTTTACGCAAATATGATCATGTATCTGAATTTCGATCCAGACTCAAGTGGCTCCCAATTCATCTTCGCCGGAATACTCATATTCTTATGCTACTGTATAATGTGCTGTTTAATCCTAATAGCCCCATGTATCTCAAAGAACGTTTTAAGTCCCTTCATGACACACATTCAAAGACCTTGAGGTCGTCAGTGGATCTGAGACTGCAGATGCCGACACATTCCACAAACTTCTACGATAAATCCTTTGCTGTTCAGGCTGTACGTTTGTGGAATGCACTGCCAATTGAGATTAAGCAAGCAAAATCACTTAATATATTTAAAGACGCATTAAATAAGCACTACTTGTCATTATAATCGAAATTGATATCATTATATGTATATGTATGTATATATAGCTATGTATTATATGTATTGTATGTATGTATAATTATATATGTATTATATGTATAGTTAGTATGTATATTACGTATTATTTGTACCTATGTATAGGTAATATATACCTACACATCTATGTACATTCTATTTAAATAACTATTAGTCTCCATATATATATTGTTTGAAATAGAATTAGTTTTTATTATAAGTCAAATCGATTAGATCGATTGAGTAACATTTTGTTTAGTCTATTGAAAATTTGTGACAATGGTCACACTGAACTGTCAATTTTTTCATTCATTGTCGTTTCCCGCGGTCAGCGAAAAAAGCTAGCTCTGGATAGATTTCGTGTTGTGAGCGTTTTGATCTTGTATTTAGAACCCGTTTGATTGCCACTTCCTTGATCAATAACTGGCACCGGTTAATTGTGATAAAAATAGTATTTTAACGAACATTGTAAAACTTGAGTGAATCCGATGCACGTGGTTGGTGCCGGAAGAATTTGCTGATTGAAGACGCTGCGTGGAGTCTGGTAAAGTAAAGATAATTCACTTGCTAATATTGGCCAATTTTAGTCTCGTGTGTGTCTAACTTGCCTCCAGGACTCCACTCAAGAACATCACCAGGAGATATTTGGTAAGTAAGTTGTTTAATTCTTAGCGCCAAGAAACTTGGCCCATATGTTAGATCCTTTGTCTTGGGCTAAGACTGGATGAATTAATCGCTTCCACTGATCTCTGAATATAAAAAATACCCATTCTTAGCCCGAATTCTACACATAATTTTTGGTGCAGAGCTGTAGTTGAAATTTAGCCGCTGTTGCATTACTGAGTATAAACTCAGATTGGTATGAGCTTGTATCTTATCACCTTGTAGACAGTATTGTAGTGTTTGTCAGGTCAGTTATTGTCTAAAATACATAATATTTAATTGTATAAGTTGACCTAGATAATTTGAAACACATTGTCACTTAACCTCAATCAGTAATTGTTGATTTGTAATACAAATACATATACAAATTTTGTATTGTTGAAATATCTAACTTAAATTTGTTGTTGCATTAATAAGTCAGTTTGTTTGGATACATAACAGCTGTATGTATCAATAAATTTAGTAAATTTAGTTTATTGCATATATTCATAAACATTGTAATAATCAAACTTGACCTTGCCACTTGTCACATTAATAAACTTTGTTTGTTATAATATAGATAATATTGCTAGGTAACACATATTCTGTGCTTATTTCATATTGTATATCATAAATAACACAGTTAGTCTGTCTGTTGCAAATAATTAACTAATTAAGTTGAAGTTTCAACTTTATTAATTTGTTATAAGTTATAACTTTGATAACTTTTGTGTTTGTTTCAATATACTGAAACTTTTAATTTTGTTGGGCAGTAAATACCTGTCACTTGCCTGCACTTGCAATAAACAGGCTAATACCTTGTTGGTTTCAAAGAATTAAGAAAAATTAAGTTTGATTGTTAATATTGTTTAACGCTTGTCCGGGCTCTTTTGAAATTTTGATTATGTCAGCTATCAAGGACTTGCGTGCGGCTGCTGGTGCTATTGCATCAGATTTGCGCTGGTTTGCCTCAGCCAGTGCTTTAGTGAACCGGCCTGATCGCCAGCAGGCCCTACTTCAAAGGTACGAGCGGATTGACGATCGCCTGGCAAGTGTGGAACAGCAATTCCGCACTTTCAGCACTTGCTGTCTTGAAGTGTCAATCAATGATTTCACCGCTGACCAGCGAAATAAGGTCAGCGAAGACTATGCCCAGGTCTTAGACCTGTATGATGCTGTCTCCAATACTGCGAGACAACTAGTTGCCGATAGGGAAGGGCAACCCGGCCTGAAGCAGGAGCTTCCTAGGTCAGCACCGGGGCTGGTGAGTAGGCTCCCTACTTTGGACCTCCCCCATTTTGATGGCTGCCTAGGAAGCTACCTGGGCTTCATTAACTTGTTCGACAGCCTGGTGAATGATAGGGCTGACCTTCGGCCGGCACAAAAGTTGGCCTATCTAATGTCGGTACTGGATGGGGAGGCTAAGGGCCTCATCCAGCATCTGCCCGTGTCTGACGAGGCGTACCAGACGGCTCGGGACCTAATCACCCGTAGGTACCATAACAAGCGTGGCCTCGCCGACACGCATATTGAGCAGATTTTGGGCTTGCCGACGCTCACCCGGGTCTCTGGGTTGCGCACCCAACTGTTGAACCCGCTTTTGGTGGCCATCAACGCACTTAAGTGCCTTGACCTGCCCGTGGACCAATGGTCCTATCTATTGGTGCACATTGTGCTGAAGAAGCTGCCTGCCGACCTGAGGTCGCGTTTTGAACAGCGCTTTGGTGGGGATAGCGCGACCCATCTGCCCCCCTTTCTGACCTGGAGAAGTTCCTGGAGGATGAGTGCCGGGTCTTGGACAACTCCGGTGGTGACACGCCGGCTAAGTCGCAGCCGCCCAAGGTCAAGGAGCAGGCTCGCGTTCACACCCGAGCCAGTGTTGACCGGCGCCCTCCTCGCTTTGCAGTCACGCAGAGCCCAGTGGAGTGCTCCTACTGCAAGGTCACGGGGCACAGAACGGCCAGTTGTAGGGCATTCTTGGACCTGCATGTCGCCTCTCGTAGGCGCATCGCGAATGCCCGCCGCCTTTGCTTCTCTTGTTTGGGGTCCCACTACCAGCGAGACTGCCCAAATTCTCGCCCCTGTCCTCACTGTGGAGGACAGCATTTGGACATTCTTTGTATGAATGCCAGAGAGGTTGGCCGCTTGTCCAACCAGCCGACGCCGCGCACGGGCGGGTGTTTTGAAGGTGGCAGCCGAGGCTCACCGGCGCGTAGCCGAGAGTCGCCTCGCTCAGTTGATCGCCACTCGCCCCGCTTGGAGAACCGTAGCGTGCGCACGCCTCCTCTCTCTCGCGCACCTGAATGTGCTGTTCAGCGTCACCAGCACCATGACTGCTGCCCCAGGTATTCCCCTCCTTTGGCGGAGCGTCCCCGCCCTGACTCGCGCCCACCTCGTTTTGGGCGGGTGCGTCACTATGACCCCCCACAGATGGCGCGCGGATCGAGTCATCGCGCCTTTGAGGACTTCAAGCCGCACCCCCATTTTGATTTGCCTGGTCCTGGCCAACGGTCGCCGCCCAGGCAACAATAGGTCATTGACCCCTGCCCTATAACGCCAACCTCCCCCATTGAGACCGTTATCCTACCAACGGTTGCTGTTAGGGTCTGGGGACCCACGGGGACCTCTGTTGTTGTCCGTGCTATATTGGACACAGGTTCACAAGGTTGCATTGTTTCCACTTATTTGGTAGGGCAGGTTAAATTAAATATGGGCTCTTTTCCGAATTGTATACGGGGCATAGGTGACGTAGCCTCTAATGTTGAAGGGCAAGTTAAAGTTTTGTTTGGCCCTGTTGAATCTTCACACCCGAGGATTAAAACCTCGGCTATTGTGTTGAAGAATATTTTGGGTATGCATCCACAGAAGCAGCTACCTGCTGCTGTGGTGAATTTGACATCGGGATTGGAACTGGCAGACCCCACATTTGACACACCGGGACAAATCGACTTGTTGATTGGCTCTGATGTCCTCGGTGGAATTTTGATTGGTGGGAAACGGGTCTTAGTGCCAAATGGTTTGACTGCCATCCCGACCATATTTGGACTTGCTTTGATGGGACCTGTACCTAGGGACCCCCCTCCACCTGAACTTGATAATTTGTTGGCTGTAGGCTCTGCTCTCTCTGATGCGGTTCAGAGGTTTTGGGAAGTAGAGGAGCCCCCTCAAGTTGCCCGTTTGAATCCAGAACATGAGGAGTGCGAGCTGTTCTTCCAGAACAACACTGGTCGACTCCGTTCTGGTCGGATTATCACGAAGCTGCCCTTTCTGTCTGTTCGGCCTCCGCTTGGTGAGTCACGACCTTTAGCCGAAAAGAGATTGTTGGCTATGGAGCGTCGCATGGGTCGTGATCCGGAGCTCAGACAGAAGTATATTGAGTTCATGAGGGAATATGAACAGTTGGGACACATGTCTGTGTCAAATTTGGATTGGCGTTCGGTGGAGCATTACTTTCTCCCGCATCATGCGGTATTGAAGCCATCGACTGGCAAGCTGCGCACAGTGTTTGATGGTTCTGCGCAGACTTCAACAGGCGTATCCTTGAACCAGTGCTTGCATTCTGGTCCTAAGTTGGTCAAGGACCTTTGTGACGTCATCACCAGCTTCCGACGACATCAGGTTGTCTTTGTGGCCGACATAAAAATGATGTTCAGGCAGACGATTATCCACCCTGATGACCGTCGCTTCCAGCTGATCCTTTGGAGAGAGTCTCCTCGCGATCCCATGGTCGTCTACGAGCTCAATACAAATACGTACGGGTTAAGGTCAAGCCCCTACTTGGCAATACGTTCTCTTTGGGAGCTCGCAGACCGCGAAGGCCTACGTTTCCCAAGAGCCTCCGCCATCTTGAAGGACGATATTTACGTCGATGACATTTGCTCGGGCGCCTCCACAGCGGACGAGGCGATCCTCCTGCGGGACGAATTGATAGGTATTTTGGCCTCCGCTGGTTATGAGTTGCGTAAATGGATTTCCAACTCACCAGCGCTTTTGGAAGGCTTGCCAGAGGATCATCAGCAAGATCCACATCTATTTGAGATTGTTGACAACCCCGCCATGATGGCTGTTCTCGGCGTTCAGTACAGACCAGTCCAAGACATCTTTACATATAACGTAGACTTGAAATTGCCGTGTTCTTGGACTAAACGTCTCGTATTGTCTACTGTCGCCAGAACCTTTGATCCGAACGGTTGGATCTGTCCTATCATATTTTGGGCAAAATGCTTCTTGCAGAAGCTTTGGACAGCAGGATTGACCTGGGACGAACCTCTACATGGCACTCTTGTTGAGGAATGGACCTCTTTTGTATCCTCACTTCCTGCCGTCAATGAGATCTCCTTGCCTCGTCCCATCCTTCCTCCCGGGAAGTACAAGGCCACCCTTCACGGGTTTTGTGACGCCTCGGAACGTGGTCACGCCGCCGTGGTGTACTTGCGCACAGTCAGTGCCTCAGGTCAGGTGAGGGTTTCCCTGATCATGGCAAAGAGCAAGGTTGCACCCCTTCGGACATCTCTGACCATTCCGAAATTGGAGCTCTCGGGAGCAGCCCTTCTTGTACGCTTGTTGAACCACGTGTCCAGTACTTTGGGTAAAAGCATTTGCATTAATGGGACCTACGCCTGGACAGACAGCCAAATTGTTCTTTGTTGGTTGAAGGCTTCTGTCCACACTTTGGAGGTATTTGTCGCTAATCGCGTTTCCCAAATCCAGAAATCCGAAGTCAAACTTGTTTGGAGACACGTGCCAGGTGAGCTCAACCCCGCTGATTGTGCCTCGCGCGGATGCTTGACGCCTAGTTTGATAGGCCATTCGCTGTGGTGGGGTCCGGAATGGTTGAGTCGACCAGAAATTGATTGGCCTCGAACGCCAGTTTTGAATACTTCTAATTTGCCGGGTCTACGAACACTCGCTCTTGAGAAGGTGGAATGCGCCTTCGACCCCGATTTTTTGTTGAATCGCTACAGCTCCCTCGACAAGTTGTTAGGTGTCACTGCTTGGATAAAGCGTTTTGTTTTTAATTTTAGGCACCCACAACAGAAACGACTGACACCGTTTCTCTCACCACAGGAACGACAGGAGTCCCTCACCTTTTGGGTTCGTTCTGTGCAATTGGCGCATTTTGAAGGGGAGATTGCTATCCTCAAGTCGGGGAAATCGAAATTGTCGGGAGCTGTATCTAAATTGAACCCCTTTTTGGACGATACGGGTCTCTTGCGCGTTGTAGGGCGTCTCAAGAACGCCAACCTCCCTTACGGAGCACGTCACCCCCTTTTGTTACCTAAGGACGGTCATTTGGTACGCTTGTTGGTAACTGACCGTCACCTTAATTTACGTGACAACGACTTTGAGTGGTAAAATAATTTTAATGTGAATATTCATTCGTATAGTAGGAAGAAGGATGAAAGACGCGTGCCTTTCACTTTTTATGTCTGTCTCTCTCGCTCTTAGGCGGGACGCGTGCCTCTCACTCGCTCTCATTGTGAGCGCATAACGTGAGCGGAGCGTAACGCAGTTTCTTGAAGTGTCACCCGGCAAACCAATTTATAAGACGTTGTCACGTCAAATAAAAATTCGCATGCTGGTTGTAATGCGCTCTTGGCCATTTTGCAACGCGAGTTTTGGATCTTGTCTGCCCGAAGAATTATTCGGAGTGTAGTCTTTCGCTGCATCCCTTGCTATAAGCTCAAGGCTTCTACCATGCAGCCCTTGATGGGAGACTTACCGGCAGATCGCGTAACTGAGAGCAGGACGTTTGACGGTGTTGGCATGGACTTCGCAGGTCCCTTTTTGGTGAAAACGTCGACACTTCGAAACAGCAAGACTGTTAAGGCCTACTTGTGTGTTTTTGTTTGTCTCTCCACAAAGGCCGTACACTTAGAACTGGTCTCCTCGCTTACGACCGAGGCGTTTGTAGCCACATTTGACAGATTTGTATCCCGCAGAGGGATGCCTTCCTTGATCCGTTCTGACTGCGGCACTAACTTCAAGGGCACCTATAATTATTTGAATGATGTTGTTAATTTCCTTGAAACCAACAAAGCTGATATAGGTGATAGGCTTGCCCGACGTGGGATAAATTGGTTGTTTTCCCCACCAAATTGTCCACACTGGGGTGGTATATTTGAGGCCGCCGTAAAATCGGCCAAAACACACTTGCGCAGGACAATCGGTGAGTCTGTTCTTACATTTGAGGAACTCGCAACTGTGTTTTGTAAGATTGAGGCCGTTTTGAACTCTCGGCCATTGTGCCCGATCTCCTCAGATCCGAATGATTTGGAGGCCCTTACGCCGGGCCATTTTTTGATTGGTCGCCCACTTGTCGCCTTGCCTGAGTACCCCTATATTGATACGAGACCTGGTCGTCTCTCGCGTTTTGAATTGGTACGCCAGATTACTCAGAGCTTTTGGAAACGCTGGAATTTGGAATATTTGCACATACTCCAGCAACGCGTTAAGTGGACCGACAAGACCGATCCACCCAAGATTGGAGACCTCGTTTTGATCAAGGAGGCTAACCTTCCGCCACTCAGATGGCGCAGGGGGCGCATCCTTCATTTGGTAACTGGGGCTGATGGAGTTCCCCGATTTGCTGAGGTCTTGGTGGACGGTTCGATTCTGAGGAGAGCGGTTGCAACATTGTCACGTCTACCAACCGATTAGCGGACCGGTAGGCCGGTCCGGGGCGGGTGGATGTTTGAAATAGAATTAGTTTTTATTATAAGTCAAATCGATTAGATCGATTGAGTAACATTTTGTTTAGTCTATTGAAAATTTGTGACAATGGTCACACTGAACTGTCAATTTTTTCATTCATTGTCGTTTCCCGCGGTCAGCGAAAAAAGCTAGCTCTGGATAGATTTCGTGTTGTGAGCGTTTTGATCTTGTATTTAGAACCCGTTTGATTGCCACTTCCTTGATCAATAACTGGCACCGGTTAATTGTGATAAAAATAGTATTTTAACGAACATTGTAAAACTTGAGTGAATCCGATGCACGTGGTTGGTGCCGGAAGAATTTGCTGATTGAAGACGCTGCGTGGAGTCTGGTAAAGTAAAGATAATTCACTTGCTAATATTGGCCAATTTTAGTCTCGTGTGTGTCTAACTTGCCTCCAGGACTCCACTCAAGAACATCACCAGGAGATATTTGGTAAGTAAGTTGTTTAATTCTTAGCGCCAAGAAACTTGGCCCATATGTTAGATCCTTTGTCTTGGGCTAAGACTGGATGAATTAATCGCTTCCACTGATCTCTGAATATAAAAAATACCCATTCTTAGCCCGAATTCTACACATATATTATGATCACAACACCATCAAACTTCTCTTTTTCAGTCTGTCCATCCTAAGGTTGCCTGGAAGAGATCAAACTTTGCGATAAGGCCGCCTTTGTGCATTTACTATTTGTATACCTACAAATAAGTTATTATACCTAATTTGTACCAACTGTATTTGCACAATAAAGATTTATCTATCTATCTATCTATCTATTGAAGAAACCTTCTAGCCGTAGGATCAATAAGTTAAGAGTTTAATAAGTCGCGTAAGTGCAAGCAAACAAACTTACTCTTCAGCTTTATAATATTAGTATAGATATACATTTTAATTTACACTATTACTAAACATTCTCACCGGAGTAATTATGCTTACAACTTTATAGTATAATACGTACTAGAGCATATTATTGTAGCAAACAAATTATTTAAAACTTTCGCGATTAGTATACATTATACAAGGTTATATAGCAATCATATATTTAAGGCATAAATACCTCGGTTTTTGCCAACGTTTCGGCTGACTTGCTTCATCCGTGGTCGCGGCGGGAGTGGTGAGCTCAGCTCCTTGTGTTGTGCGGGTTTTGGCACCTACCCTCACTTGATTTTTATTTTTTTTCCAAGTTGTTCATAATCTAAATCCATCCTCCCGGTTGAAATTCTTGTGTTTTTTTATTTCAACCGCTTCACGCACTATCCTGGAGTAATAGTGATGTTCGGTGGACAAGACCAGTGGTTGATGTAGTTCTATCCAGTGGTTTGGTCCAGACTCCAATAAATGTTCAGCTATAGCGGACTTATTTACTTGTCGATTTTTCACAGCTGCGATATGTTCCTTGACCCTTTCCGCAATTGTTCGTTTGGTCTGTCCGATATAGGAACTACCACAACTGCAATCGACCTTGTAGACGTCAGGTGTCTGAAAAGGAATGACATCCTTTGGGCTGCGCAGATTGTATGCTATCTTGGAAAGCGGACTATATACAGTCTTAATGGAGTATTTCTTGAGTACTGTTCCAACTTTGTCCGTTACTCCTTTTAGGTAAGGCATGTAAGCCGGCACCCTGCTCACCTCAGGTTTACGGTCCCTCCTCTTCAGACGGTGTATCTCATTCTTGTATCCGTTACGTCTAAGTACCTCCTGAACATGTGAGAGCTCACTGCTTAAGTGTTCAGGGTCACAGAGGTCATACGCCTTGTTCACTAGGGAGGTCACAACGGATGCCAAGTGTCGCGGGTGAATACCTGTCAGTGTGTGTCGGTTTTCTGTATACAGTGTGTCCCAGGGTACCATTGTCTTTTACTGTCACTTTTATGTCAAGAAAGGACAACAATCCATCCACCTCCATTTCAAATGTAAATCTGATGTTCGGATGTATGGAGTTTAATTTATGTGCGAAATGTTCTACGTCTTGCTTATTGCCCTTCATTATACAGAATACATCATCGACGTACCTTTTCCATAGCTTCACATTAGATGCCTGCATGTCTATGGATTCTTCGAAGTACTCCATCCAGATATTGGCCATTACCGGTGCTACTGGGCTACCCATAGCCACCCCGTCAATCTGGAGATAATGTTGTCCACTGCATAAGGAGTAGTTTCCTTCTAAGCAATTCCTTAGCAGAACAGTGTATGCTTTAGATATACCGTTTTCCTCTTATTTTTTCACGCAACGACCTCAAGGCAATCTTGAACTGGAACATTGGTAAATAGTGACTCAACATCAAAACTCACCATCCCCTCGTCTGGTTCCCTTGTCACGCTCTTGATGGCGAGAGTCTTTGACGAAAGAAGCCGTCTTATCTACTAACGGTTGCAGTACCTTGCTTATGTGTCTCGCCAAGCCGTATGTGGGTGAATTTATTTGGCTCACTATTGGTCGCAGAGGTACATCCATCTTATGAACTTTGGGTAAACCGTATATTTTGGGTGGTTGCACTATTTCAGGTTTGTGTAGACGTTCATAATCATCTTCCGTGAATAAGTGTTTGTGGTTTTGGCAAAAACCGGGGTATTTATGCCTTAAATATATGATTTATCGCGAGTAAGACCAGTGGGTCATATAGTGATATAACCTTGTATAATGTTATTGTAGCGTCTGAGACTAGAATGTTACCATCTGCGTTATTACTCACTAATTACACCCACAATTTTATCCATTCATTACTTCATTCCATTTGAAGAAATTTATGTGTACATTATGAGAGTATATGACATAAATATTACATACATAACCGTATTGTTCCAAGTTATATTCCAAATACATATTCCAAGTTTTGTTTACAAGCAAACTGAAAAATATGCCTGATAGAGATTATTTTGCAATAAATTCCTTATGTGATATAATGACACATTTCTTATGTTATGCAAAAAAAAGGAATATAAAAACTTGACTAGAAGTCAAAATTTTATTATTGTTGTATTTTTATTTTTATAACTGTATTTTAATATTGTTGTTTCTCTGGAGAACATTTTCGCATAAAGCATTATGTATTCCCATAAAAATCCAGTATTATTTTGTTCTGCCCGGCCTTTTCATTTTTGGGTACGAAATGAATGAATGAACTTTCTTTTATAAAATTAATTTTATATTTATGCCATGAAGGGACTAAAACCAACAACCCAGAAGAATAAACATTGTTCTAAGGTTCGACCGATTGTCAGCATATTTGATGGATTACCTAATTAATCATCATTATCAGCTTTTTCCCAGAGCTGGGCACAGGGCTCTTCCCGTTAGAAGGGCCATAGTTCAACACATGTGATGAATAGCGTAGAGGTACCCATAATAATAATGAAATGAATTAAATGAATGAAATGAACGATTTGAACGATATGAATGAAATGAACGAAATGAACGAAATGAACGAAATGAACGAAATTAATGAAATGAACGAAATTAATGAAATTAATTAAAATAATGAAATTAATGAAATTAATGAAATTAATGAAATTAATGAAATTAATGAAATGAATGAAATTAATGAAATGAATCAAATGAATCAAATGAATTAAATGAATGAAATGAAATGAATTAAATGAAATGAATGAAATAATATTTATTGCTATCACAACCAAACAAGCATGACATACATACACATACATAGACTCACGCCTGTTTCCCCGAAGGGGTAGGCAGAGGCATATTAAAGGCCCACTTTTCGCCATTGTTTTGATCCCACGTAATAGGTGGCGAGCCTATTGCCGCTTATTGGGACATTTTGTTTGCCAGAGCCTCGTCTGTTGATCGGCAGGTGCACCACTTGCAGGTGAGGTTGGCTTGGGACCCTAAGTTATTGGTGGGAACCCTATAACAAGCATGAGTATACAGAAATCGTCGTAATAACACACAAAAATACAAAAAAAGAAGAAATACATGGATATCTGGTACACCTCGTCATGGTTAGGTCGTGACGACAATAGGACCCCGTTCAGCATGATACCAGACATGCTGGTACTGATTTTCTACGGGACCCTAATTATAGTAACTCACGAACGCGCAAAACAGTGAGTACACTGTAATATGAACCTAAATGTGTCCACAAGTGCTCTGTGAATATTAGTTTAGCTTTTATACACTTTCAATTAGTAATTACCTTCCGCACTACCGGAGTCATATCGCCCGGTCCATTTAACTTAATTACTTTCTAATTATTACCCCATTCAGTAATAACATTTAATTAAACTACCAGCTAGTCAACACGGAGAGCCAACTCCGAAGACTAAAGTTCTTTGTTTTGCGAAAGTTAGAATTATAAGTTTAAGGATCACTATATGCTGAACTCAGCCAGGATTTAGAATTATTTTGTAGTGATCATCACAGGTCGGCAAAGTTAAGCAACGCTAGCACGGTCGTCACTTGAATGGGTGACCGCATGGGGCATTCACATCAGAGCGCTATCGTGTTTCTCTCAGGACGGGACAGGAACTAACGATCCTTTCATTAGGCCATATCTATCTATGTGATCTAAAAACTCCAACACCAGGATTGGCCACACACTCACACCAAAAGAAAGAAGAAGCCAATATTTATGACGAATTTGGTTGGAAGAGCTGCACTGATTTATGTATATTTTCTATACTTATATTACAAAACCTAAGAGTTTGTTTGGTTGAATTTATGTGAGAATAGACTTCGACTGCGGCTCTAAGCGCGTGAATTGTAAACCTATCGGTGAAAACCGTACGAATGTTCTCGCGATTGTACAGACAGACAGGACAAAGAAGGAACATACATACATACATACATAGACTCACGCCTGTTTCCCGGAGGGGTAGGCAGAGACTACGGAACGCCATTTGCAACGATCCTTACATATCTCTCTTGCTTCAGGGAACGAAGAAGAGAGAACTTCATATTATAATAAGTATGGACGATGACGACGTTCAGAAGAAAATAATATGTGGGCACCATCTTGAAGCTATCTTCATTGATTATACAAACATCCAAAGAGAAGCCACTGAGTGGAAACAAAATAAACAACGTATCTAACTTGTGAATAGCGAAACTGCGCTAGCTTGCGCTTAAGGTCGACGACCTCTCGCTTCATATTAAGATCTCTTAAACTTTATTATATTTACTTCAGAGCCACGCTGACAAAGGCTTTAAGTACCTAAATCAAATAGTACCATTTGAATATTGTAAGAGTCCTTACTTTTATTGAGTATTGTCATGCTCATATTTTATTTATTGTACTTTAGTACATATATATGAATGTTTATTGTACATGTGTATCGTGTCATGTATGATTTATGATCCATAAATATAAATTTAAGTGAACAAATTTTATGTTATAGAGTTAAATAAGACCTATATTTAGTACGGCAGGAATCCCTATTTACCTATATTTCACTCTATAACAGGAGGACTATTGTTGCTAAGATGCTATTGAGATCAATCTTTAGGGACACTCCTATTATTTGGTTGGCCATAGGATTACAAACGCAAACACCACTCTAACAAATACATCATCATCCTCCTAGTGCTATCCGAGTTGAAACCCGGGTCCAGTTACCAATCCAACAGGATTGGACAAAATATTAGCATTTCCACAGAGCGACTGCCTATTTAACCTCCGCAACACAAAGAGACAGCCATATACCATGGTCACTATAACTAGACTAATGTCAGTTTATGTAGACGTACTGACTCCCTTTATCGAATACCAAAAATCTTCATGACAATCGGAACCGACTACTTAACTTCAAGGAACCAGAAAAAATTGAAAGTTGTCTGCGTATTGGCAAAAATCATAGCCATTTAATTACTACTACTGACGACCAGTCCTCCTTCTATAGGTACTTTTCTGAATCGTAGGGCCAACAAAGTAACCATTTCCACTGACGCAAAATTAACGCAATATCCCAAGTCGACTCAGTCGTAACGTTCATTTGTCTCGTACCGAGGGTGGTTTTATAGTTATTATATAACACGTACGTATATTCTACTTCCGAGATAGCAATTTATCTCCTCATCAGCGCACTGCGTCCGTAACTCATACCAAACTGAGAATTTCATCAATGCATGCCATTTGTTTTCCCTTTTCTTTGTCCTTCACATTATGACGAACCTTATATGGAGGGTTGGAGAAAACACATTTAAATGTACGGAACAAAGTACAGTTCCAAACAAATTAAGATATGTAAGTGTGTTGTTTATTATTGGGGCAATAAGAGGTAGAGTAATTGCAACATAATAAAAGTACAAATATTTGTTAAATTGTTGCAAGACACACGATTTTGTGACAGACAAGATCGCTAAGCAAAAAGGTGTTTTTGTTTAACTGATTAATGTATTAACTACTTCTTGGAGAATTAAGTCAACATATACCGAGGAAAACATTTTGGTTGGCAAATAAAACAAAGTTTCTAATGGTGGCACTTTTGAACACGTCATAACTTACGGTTTTTATAAAGGTTGTTTTGATAAATAGAGAGAGACCTACACGTAAGTTAGCCGCTTGAAAGAAAATAAATATTTGCTCAAAGGTGCGTATAAAAGCACGGAGTTTGCTCTGAAGTACACATGAAAGAACGTATGTCAATAGTACAGAATAAACAATTTCACTCAGCATTCTAAAAATAACAAACTCTCTTTATAAACTTTTACACACATGAGATATTTACTGTATTTTCGCATTACATAGTGAGACAGAGAGTACGTTTGAATGTTGCTCAAAGTCGTCTCCAGCATAGTTTTATTATTCAATGAGAAGCAAAATTTTAGACTAATCTAATTTACGTCGTTTCTACGAACTCGGCAAAAATATATAACGTGTGTTATAACTCCATTGCAAGAGAGGTAACAGACGCCATAAATTCACACTAAATGCTTAAAGTCTTTATTATTACAATTTCACACACACGTAAACTTTATTGGCGATGCAAAGATTATCCGCGCGCCTCTAGCGGCGAATTTGGAAGTTGTCCGGGTACGACACTTTTGACAGCTTTCAATACAACTTTTATTCGAGGTTAAAAAGGTAATTGAGCTGTCAAAAGTGTCATACCCGGACAACTACCAAATTCGTCACTAGAGTCGCTAGTAGCTATCTTAGCATCGCCAATAGAGACTTTGAATTTACACTGTTCTTATATTAGAAGCGAGGACCTTAAACTGAAGTGAATCTATAGAATATAGTTATATATACTAGACTGAATAGAAACTTCAGTCTAGTATTCCTAGAAGCAATAGGAAAAATAAATCAAATGTGGGAAATAAGTTGTCCAACCCACTCGAAATCACACACCCGGAAAACTGTATCACTTCCAACGTAATTGGTTAGTTGAACACACGTGAAGTGGCCACTCAAATACGAATTAACACTAAAACGCCTCCGGCGTACAACATCACGGATCTAACCGTCACGCGTCGTAAAGTGACACGCAGTCACAGTTGAATTAAAGTTCCAGATTACGATTCCAGGGACATGTCGCTTAGGTGGTTCACTTATAAATCTGCACGAATAAACCAGCCATAACCCAGCGGTTATAAAACGTTACAGGCCTGTGACATAAATTTCCATACATTGACTGCAGTGCCTACGCTGTTATATTATACCACGCGTACAAATGTAACCATTACGCGTGAGATTTTGAATTAATGATGTTATTGCTTCCAGTGCGCTGCAGTCATAAAACATGTAGTTACTTTAACGACATAACCAACCTTCTGAGAAGCTTTTGTCTGAATAAGAATTTTATTTTGCAAAGGCACAAAGAATATAAAACAAAATCTTGTTATGTATTTTACGTTTCGTTATAAATAAGTAGTATATGAGAATACCTACTTATAACAATAACATTGAGGATCGTTTATTGAAGTTTCAATCTAGTTGAAAATGTTTCATGAAAATTATCACATTTTGTTCTAAAAATGATTGATTTACAGATATTCTTATTACTACTACTTACTATTTTATGAATTGTGAAAACTTATCGTGTTGAACATAGTATGATGTTGTATGAACTCTTATGTTTTTCGTCGTTCAATCAATCTAGTTTATGATGGCTATAGTGTCTTAATAGACTGATAAGTCCGCGTTACACACAACTGTTTTGTTTTAAATTGACACAACTAATAATATGCTATAATCGTAGTTAGTAGAAGCCGAGGAATGCAGCGATAGCCGAGTGGAGATACCAACAGACTGCCATGCCACCAATGCATTTTCAGAGTTATGTGCGTATTGAATTATTAATTATCGCTTGTCCCGTGCCTCGGAGAGCACGTTAAGCCGTCGTTCCCGATTGTCATGAAGATCTTTGGCAGTCGTTACAGGACGTCAGTACCTTCTTAATCAACTGACACTAGTCTAAACCATGGTATATCGCTATCCCTTCGGGTTGCGGAGTTCAGACAGGCAGTCGCTCTGAGGAAAAGCTAATATTCAGCCAAATCCAGTTTGACTAGTAAGTAGTTATATAGTTGCATAGAACTGCTTCACAAAGTGTATCTGTACATATAGTGGTGCGCGTCGTGGATTCCAACCCGATACCTTCTTCATGGCAATCTGTCAGTGTCTATGTTATCAGTACCGCTAATACAAATATGATTTAATTAAATTATTAGTAAAGATCCCCACGACTTTACATAATAAGCGCGGGCTTAGTCTTTAAAATACATTCAAAACCAAATTTACTATAAAAAAAGCAAATACTTTTTAGATATTAAAAATAACTGTTGCCTATTTTAATCATTGTTTGAGAATACGACCGCTTGACTCACGCTACAATGTCTGATAATTCTTTGTTTTACATTTCTTTCGCAAACAATTGCAACGTAGAGTAGTGACTTTGACATTCAAATCAGTTTCTAATAATGGTCACGTAACAAATAAAAAAATAAATATATTTCTGCAGTAAGAGCTTAGTTAACTTCAAACAGAAATTCAGTGGCAGGTTAGTGGTCACAAAAGCAGCAAAGCAAAGCTCAATAGCAACGTAAACAAAAAGGCCAGCATGCTAGCTTGCCTTCTAACATACGGGTAAGGAACGAGAACGACGAGATAATGCGGTTAAGTGTCGTACGATCGATGACGAGATCATGTTGGTCTGATTTTTCTGTTATTGCATGAAAATGTTATCAAAGGGCTTGTTGCTGAGAAGTGGGCGCATTATTTAAAAAATCACACACATACACACCATAATTGGGAGGACATGAAAAAAGGTTCATCAATCCATCATGACTGCTGCATGAAGACTGTTACCTCAATATCTTGACACTAGCTTACTACCATACCATAGAATGCTACCATCAATCGTTAAGGAGGTACGTCTGATACTATTTAATACTGCAGAGATATCGCCCTCTTTCCTGCTCGTAGCTTTAAAACATTTTAACGTATATACTCGTACATGGTAAAGAATATAAATACTCGTACGTGGTTGACGACCGGTTGGCGCAGCGGGAGTGTAAGCGACTGCTACGCCTAAGGTCGCGGGTTCGATTCCCACTCAAGTCAAACATTTGTGTGCATGAACATGGATGTTTGTCTTGGTTTGGGTGTATCTGTGTATAATATATAATATTTACAAAAAAAACTCGGGCAAGTGCGAGTCTGACCCGCGCACCGAGGGTTCCGTATGCATTTTACCTTATTTGAGGTTGGTGCTATTTACGCTAGTCCTCTAAATCTAGTCCAACACCTTAATCCGCCGCCAAGGGGTTTTGTACGGGGCCCGCCTAACCATCTGGCGGGCCAATGCCCGTCGGAGGGTGGCGACGAATGCTTCGGCGATGCCCTACCCTCCGACACACGGGTACGTGAGAAAGTCGAGGTGGTTTTTAGTGGAAACACCACATACTCCGGCTCTCATTTGCCCCAAGGATTTTCCACCTCGTAAGACAAAAAAAAAGTCCTCTAAATCTGTATGAGCGCCCATACAACTTAGAGAACTATTTTAAATGAAGTCTACTATGTATGGGGACACTCTTAAATTTTCCACTTTTTTATTTTTTGTAATTTTTCCTTCATTTGTGCTGTAATACCCTGCTTTTGGACAAATTTCGTAATTCTAGTTCAACGGAACTACCATACAGGTTTTCGACCCAAAACCTATAGGGTACTTACGGTTGACCTAGAATTGTCAATTTTGGAAAGGTCTAACAGCACAAGTAAAGGAAAAATTCCGAAAATTAAAAGAAGTTGAAAATTATGGTACTTACAAGTTTTGGGAAAAATCTAATTTTGACCATATCTTTTTATCGGGTTGACTCAGGGCCCTGATTTTTATACACCTAATAGAAACCATATACCTCAGTATCTGGTATAAATTTCAATTTGCTCGGTCCACCCGTTCCTGAGAAAATCGGTGGTGACACACGGACAGACAGACAGACGGACAAGAAAGTGATCTTAAGGGTTACTTTTTTTACCTTGTGAGGTACGGAACCTTAAAAAAGTATATAAGTATGTTTATCCATTATCTAGTACCCATAACACAAGCTCTGCTTAGCTTGGGACTAAATGTTGATGTGTGTATGTGGTAGAATATTATTATTCACATTATTTATTATACTTCTGATAATTCATTTTATATTAATTAACTACATTAAAAAAAACGTTTAAAAATATAAAAGGGACCACGGAGACCCACCGGTGTCGGGTGCAGGGACCAAGCCACCGGTGGTTAGGGCCTCAGAGACGAACTTCCCCACGATGCGTGCCGTGTCGAGAAGAACTGATCCAGATCCAGATGCCTAGTGCGAGCCTCTTTGGATGTTGATCGAGGCTCTTGGCGATTAGCCCATTTACCGACACGACTATCGGCACAATGATCGCCGAATTCACATCCCTCATGTCAACTATCTCGTGAGCTAGGTCGAAATATTTAATCTCCTTCTCTTTTTCTGCCTTCACGAGATTGCCGTCATGCGGTATTGCGATATCGATTATCATTGCGAGTCGCTCTGCTCGGTCTATCACTACAATATCAGGCTTATTGGCTACAATATTCCTGTCTGTAATGATAGACCAATCCCCGTACAATAATGCACGACCATTCTCGAGAACTGGGTCGGGCACATATCTGTAGTACGGTACCTCTGAACCAACGAGATTATTATTATTATTATATAAGCAAATACACTACAACTAAGTTACAACGTCATTATACCCATTAATACTGAAACGCATTAACCATCAATTCAATACTGCCGGAGCTGCTGGTGGTGCCGCGCGCGCGTACGTGCCTGCTGCAACGCGCGCCGCTCACGCGTGTGCTGCGTGCGCTCAACACATTGGCTCACAGGGTGGATCTCTTCTCGTGTACACTGAACGAATTCACACGGGCCGCTTATTGTTTGTTTGCTTTAGTTTAGTTATTTAAGTATACGAGTTACCATTATTCTTGATATTTATATACATACCTAAGCTTAAGCGTGAATTAGGTTATAAGTACCTATAATAATAGTTTATATGAGTGTAAATAAATAAATAAATAAAATACATGCACGTAATATTCGCTTGAACTGCAACTCGATTACAAACATACATTATGCAATTTGCATATTATGGCGCTGATACACTTGAGCATTCACCTGTAATGAGCATTGAGCATTCTCGCGAATGCTACAAAACATATGAGTGTGTTTTAGCGAGCAGTCTCACGAATATTCGGGCGCGCCTTAGAATATAGATAATACATAGAATTCGCGCTATTATGGCGGTTAAACCCAATATAATATGTATTTACTTCACTTGGACTTATGATTTTAATCTAGGGAAGAGTCTTCGTAGTTTATCACTAATTTTAACTTGACTAGTGATGTGCTCACTCAAAATAAATATCGATAAAATATCGATAATGTTTACTATAGATCCTTAGTTTGGTTTACTCGGAATTAATTTCAATAGAATGTTGATAAACACTCGAAATCGATAAATAAATTTAAACGTAGGAACAGACACATGTGTGATTTATTAAACGTGTTCAAATCAAAAGAAATAAACATATTGGGTAAAACTGCGGATGTAGTGCGATTTCTATGTTTTCTTTATTCTACTAACTATTTAAAGGACAATGGGCAAATTTGTATGGAGCTTGGGCGAACCACGGCCAAGAATGATTTTGTTATTAATTGGTGTGCTTTAGTCCTACAATTATTGTGGACAAGTTTTATCACCGTGGTGTACTTCTAAAACGGATAAAAGACATTTTTGTTTTTGAATCTTTTTATCGTTTTTATTACTATATCCAATGCAAAAATATGAAAAGAAAGTGAAACAACTAATCTAGATAGTCATTATATAATGAGTCACATTTTATTTTATCATTAATAAGCACAGTTACCATACTATGAATTATAAAAATAAAACTTTTTATCGGTTATAGATAACTAACATATCATCAATATATGATAAACTATTATAATGCATTCCGTGTGGTGACGGATTAAGAATACTGAATGTTACCACCCCATATCATCCCATGGGTGTCGTAAGAGCCGACAGAAAGAGCAAATTATGCAGAGAACAGCACTGTAAGAGAAGGAAAACTTGATACAAATCCTATACCAACCCGTTTGGCCAGCGTGGTATAGTACGCCAATTCCTCCTTTCAAAGGAGAGGCCTGTCCAGCAGTGGACTGTGAAAGGCTGATGATGAAGATTATAATGCATAATTATTGTAAGTATGTAGGTAAAGGTATGAAAGGACTGAATGATTTTAAAAAGGAAGTAAGTATGATTTTAAGGCTTGTGTAGCCTAGTTCCTCCTTCCTATTCATGCTCTAAAATCCCACTTAATTCTGCTGCTGGTAATCGTATTTCTTCAGGTTGATTTCTTGCCCAGCCATATATATATATATATATATATATATATATATATATATATATATATATATATATATATATATATATATATATATATATATATATATATATATATACCATATCATCATCCTCTTAGCGTTATCCCAGTTTCAATCTGGTGTCCGCTTACTAGTCTTACCGGATTTGGCCGAATATTAGTTTTTCCAAAGAGCGACAGCCTGTCTGACCACCGCAACCCGAAGGTATAGCGATATTCCATGGTTTAGACTAGTGTTAGTTTATTTAGAAGGTACTGACGCCCTGTAACGACTATCAAAGATCTTTTTGATAACCGGGACCGACGGCTAAACGTGCTCTGCGAGGCACGGGACAAGCGATAAGAAACAATTCAATACGCACATAACTCCGAAAAGTCATTGGTGCGCGCCGTGGATTCGAATCCGATACCCTCTGCATGGCAGTCTGTTGGTATATCCACTTGGCTATCGCTGCCATACATATATACCATACTTCGCACATAATATGTGCGCAGCATCCGAGCGTGCGCCTACAACTCGGTCAATAATAATACATACACACATACACAACGTCACGCCTTTTATCCCCGAAGGGGTAGGCAGAGGTGTATTTCTACACCCACTTTTCGCCAGATATACCTTAGTCCCACGTAATAAGGGGCGAGCCTATTGCCGTACCGGGCACATTTCCAGACTCCGTGCTGCTACTGGGAATTTCGTGACAGAAAAACCCAATAACACTGCCCTACCCAGGAATCGAACCCGGGACCTCCCGATCCCACGCGCACATTTATGCCGCGAGACCAACGAGGCAGTCGTATAGGGTTTGATGTCCAGTTTTCCGTCTCTACGCAAAGATGGTATTTGCATCGTGTTATCCCTTAGTCGCCTCTTACGACACCCACGGGAAGATAGGGGGTGGTGACACTTGTATTCTATGCCGTCAACCACACGGCAATATATTAATAATAAGTCCTACATCTTATTTACCTAGTTAAGTGCGTATTAAATAGTTCATTATCGCCTGCCCTGTGCCTCGTAGACCACATTATAGCGTCGGTCCCGTCTTTAATGAAGATCTTTGAAAGTTGTAGTGGGGAGTCCCCTCAAATAGATTGATACTGGTCTCAGCCATGGAATATCGCTATCCCTTTGGGTTACGGAGGTCAGACGGCAGTCGTTCTGTGGAAAAGCTGATATTCTGTCATGTCTGGTTGAACTAGTAAGCGGACTTCGAGCTTCGAATAACGCTAGGACGGTGATGAATAAGTCCTTGATCTTACGTACCTTGACTGTATTCGAACTGTTACGATGCGACTTGAGAAAGCGTTTTTAAAAAACAGTTTTTAAATTTGAAGATGATTTATTTTGTCCTTGACAATTAAATACAATGAATACAATGATGAGAGTGATTTGGGACTACCGTGCACCGTGGAGGATAGGAACGGACTGATGGGGATCATGGTAGCGTCTATTAGGTTGACTATTAGACATGCTGAGTAAGGGATTTATTTGTTAGGGATAGCAGGTTCAGTGGTTAGAGCGGCCTGCAACAGCCCCCCGTTTAAGACTAAACTTACACCCTAAGGTGAAGTTTATGTTAAGATGCGGAGCCGAGGGAGTTCTTCAGGAGTGGTAAGTTCGATTTCGGTAGGAGAATTTAGGATTGGTGATATTGAGTGATTGAGAGGGAAGAGTGCAACGGTTTACATAGTAGCATTTATACAATTTATGGCATAAAATAGAAATACAAGCTAAAACAAAATAGGATATGAATGGGACATAGTAATGTCCATAAGTTTGAACAAATAAATAACAAATAAGGTTGTTCAATGATCTTCTCAAATTTTTGTTTTAGTAAATCAAATATTTTTTTATAATTAATTAAAGGTTGGAAACTTGTGTGTTTAATGTTTACTTCAGAATACTTAAGGTCTAACAGTTTTGGTATACTTATATTATTTAGTTTTATCGTATTGTAATCTAAATCTATATGTGTTAAATTTATTTTAATATTTTGTTTCGATGGTAACTGTGTGTTTTTACAGTAGCCAATACAACCATCTGGAATATTAATTATACCTGTGCCATTTATATTTGTTTCGTAAACATGATCATTTGAACAATCAAATGTGAATTTAGTAATTTTTGACATAACAAATATATAATTACTATCGTACAGTTCTTGCCAGATTTCGATGTTACCTTTCACATATTTCGTTTCACATTCTTTGGGATACGTAAACAGAGTTTTAAATACTATTTCGCTCTCACAAATAGGCTGAGCTACACTGGATAGAATATTTATCTTATCAGGGTGTATAGGGTTCCCGCCAAGAAAATAGGGTCCCAAGCCAGCCTCACCTGGAAGTGGTGCACCTGCCGATCAACGGACGAGGCTCTGGCAAACAAAATATCCCGATAAGCGGCAATAGGCTCGCCACCTATTACGTGGGAATAAAACACTGGCGAAAAGTGGGCGTTTAATATGCCTCTGCCTACCCCTTCGGGGAAACAGGCGTGACTCTATGTAAGTCTATGTATTTATCTTATCACAAATATAGTATTGGTTCATAGATTGACATTCTTTAGGGTTATTTACAAGACAATATTGATTCTTATATCTAGAGAACCCTATGTGTGATGTAGTGGGAATAATAGTTATGTAAGTATCATTATACTATGGTATAAGTAAGGGTAATGTATTGTACAAGTTAAATTCTAAAGGGTTAACTAATGGGATCTTAATTACAAAAATGATCTTATTCTCGGAATAGTATGAACTTATTCTAGAGATTTGCATAAGTACATGGATGTTACTTATACTTAGGACAATAGGCAATTCCTTAGAGCTAGGTAATAAACGAAAGTTAGCAACTAAATCGTTATACAGTTCTTCAGGAGAACATATAGCGGGATATAGTTCATTATTTTTACTAAACATTAACCCATTACATATATCTTCTAACTTAAAAGATAAGGTAAGTATACTATTCTCTAACATGGTTATAATCTCCATTATTTTAACTTTGATAGTTAAATTTTCAGATATATTAGTCAAATTTACTAGATTATCAGATAAGAAGTTGATAGCGCTATTCAAGGACTTTTCATTTTCAACGAGTTGATTAATTGTTTCATTAAATGCAGTAAGCGTTGAAGTTGTTAATAATATATTTTCTTTCATATAAGTAGCTAATTGTTTTTGATTATTGTTAAGTTCTTGAATGGCGTTATTATATTGAATAGCGTCGTCCTCGTCCATTGTGCCAAAGAGATGTTTCATAACGGTACCGACGCCGCCAAACCATGAGGATCGTTTTACTCTCTGAGTGAGCAGGTGAGAAATAGCATTAAAGTCTCTAGTCATATCAGTATATCTGACTCGGAGTGGTTGAATAATTTGATTACATACTGAAGTATCGAATACATTACTTTGAACACATATATTGTCAATTGAATGTAAAATATCATTTATATTATTGAGGTGAGGGCTCATAAAAGATACATCTATGGGTACCACTACACTTAAATGTCCATTAATTATTTTCACGGAACCGATCGGGTCGAAATAGATTCCGGGACCACTCGCTACTGGACGTATTATATCCGAAAAGCTCTTAGCAATGGTACTGTAAAAGATTACAAGTATTATATTATACAATACTTAAGTTTCTATAATTAAGACTAAACTGATCTAGGGTCTATATGAGCTAATTATAGCTCGTCAAAGTGGTGTTTTACATGTTTCTTATTTATTAATAGGGATGCGTTATTGTTGCCATGCAACTTAACTATCTTGAACGGGCCTTTCCAAACGGGAGATAATGATTTGCCCATTCTCAAGTGGTTTTTTAAATAAACGTAGTCACCTATTCTGTAGTTGACGGGACGTGTCTGACTATCATAGTAGTTCTTAGATCTTTCCTTTGATCTCTGAATGTTCTCAATAGCCTTTTGCTGCGAATACTGTAATCGCTGTTGAAGTATTCTTACATACTCAGGGTAAGTTGCGTCAACGTTATTCTCATAAATTGAATTAGGTATATATGGCTTTTTTCCAAAAACAAGCTCGTAGGGTGTAAAGTTGGTTGTGCAATGAATATTGGTATTGTAGGCTAACATAGCGGTAAATACATATTTTGACCAGGATTCTGGGCTTTGATCAAGGTATGACTTAAGATACTCCTTCAAAGTTGAGTGACTTCTCTCTAAGGCGCCTTGTGTCTGAGGATGGTAAGGAGTCGACGAAATTTGTTTTATTCTGAGGAAAGAGCATGTTTGTTTAAAGAGTTCGGCAGTAAAGTTGGTTCCTTGGTCTGATACTATATATTTAGGGATACCGAATACGGATATGAAATGTATAAGACATTCGCTGGTTTCTTCTGCTGTCGTACTCCTAATGGGATACGCTGCTGAGTATTTCGTAAGGTCATCTTGTAATGTAAGGATGTATTTTAGCTTAGCACTACCAGACTCTGGTAATGGACCTACTATGTCAAGAAATACCTTTTTGAAGGCTGTGTTTGCGGTACTAGTGATCTGCATGGGAGTTCTATTCGTTTGACGAAGCGCTTAGTCCTGTATGTCTGAGCGCATGCCCTTCCAGTAGTAGCGTTCGGCTATTCTACTGTACATTCTAGTCGATCCTATATGACCAGCAACAGGTAAGTCGTGATTGTCTCTAAGAATTTGTTTGATTTCGCTTAGTGACGGGCATTGAATGTTATTATGGTAAATATGTATTTTTATGCCAGTGTTATTAAATAAATACAGAATAATATCATAGATTTTGGTGAAATAGTGCTTATCGAACGGATTTTTGAAATCAGTAATTGCTATAGATTTGACTTCGTCGCTATGGCAAACTATTAGTTCATTTCTAAGGTTTTTAAGGCTTACAAATATATCTGAATAAGAAGTTGTGTCGAAATGATTAATTTTTGTAAATATGAAGTAATATTTTTTATTATGATCTTGGTAAATTAAGGACGAATAAAGGTTTCTATCGCGTGCAAGAAATGTATCCTTGTCGGTAAGATTGGATATTATGTTTTCTACATAAGGGATGGACTCATCCATATCGACTGAGGTAGGTACAATGATATTCTGGCATGTAGTTTTAAGTAAACTTTCATTATTTTCTATGATCGCTACATTAGAATGAAAATTTTTGCTACTAATGACTTTAAGAAATTCAGTGTATGTTTCAGATCTAGCGTTTGGGCTGTCTATTGGATCGGCGAGAGGAGGAGGTTGCGGCTGAGGCTGATTCAGTAAAGGTAAGTCATCATTTGAATTATTATTACTATTTGGACGTTCTGAGATTTCTAGGTCGTCGAGATTTATGTCTCTAAGGTCGTCGGGTAATTCCACTAAGTCTTGAGGAGTAGGGGATAACGCTGGAATAGCATTTGGATCTAGGAGGTCGTCAAAGTCACGCACATCATCATCCGAATCAGGAAATATAGGATGGTTATCATCAGCCCATGAAGGGCCTGGAACTTGTTGTGGAGCAATTGGATTTATGAGCTTAGTGTCTTCATAAGGGTATCTAGAGAGAGCGTCAGCAGCATTGAATTTGCCCTTTCGATACACTATCTCATACTCGTACTCTTCGAGTTTCAACCGCCATCTTTGTGGTTTGATACCAGGGTCTTTATGATTGAAGAGCCATTTTAGGGGTCGATGGTCAGTGATAATTTGGAAGGTCCTGCCGTACAGGTACGGACGGAATGTTTTGCATCCAAACAATATAGCAAGCAATTCCTTTTCGGTGGTGTTATAGTTACACTCACTTTTATTTAAAGTGCGGGATGCATAGGTGATAGGTCTATCTTTACCCAATTCTCCCTGGGATAGTATCGCGCCTATGGCGTAATTGGAAGCATCAGTAGTTAATCAGTAATCAGTAATCTTTATTTGCATTCCACAATGTGAGGTTAGATGTAACTTAGGAACTATGAGATCATCGTGGACCCTGTCGGGCACAGCAAAAATTAGAAGAGAGGAAGAGAGCATACCTAATAATTCGTTATATTCAATACTAATTAATTTACTGGATAATTTTTCTTTCAATAAATATTTCATTATTATATTAAGTATAATTATATGTATTATTCTGTTATCTTGTTTATGCTTAATTATAGTTAGTAGGTATTAAACTATTTTTTATAATATTAATTTAAAAAGTATCGTTTAGGTGCTCATTGATGCTATAATAACATTTACTTAACCGCTTGACCGTGCACAAGTGACTATTCTCCCTTTTTCGAAATCCCGTAGACCGCGTACAAGTGACTATTTTCCCTTTTTGGTTACAACTCGGTCTGAATTTACTGTTTCTTTCTATTACGTAATGTTCTAAATTCTTTTTCTCTGTTCTATTCAAATCATTGAACATTTCTTCATGCTATAAATACGAAGCGAGTCTTAAAATCGTTAACCCGGAACGAAAAAATAATGTCAAATGCCACTCTTTGTTTCGCGCGCTCCGTGATTACGTGCTTATCGTATGCATGTAATTAAATATTTTTATACTATAATACATGTTTTTTTATTTAATTCGGTGTAGATAGAATCCCTCTACAGTGAAAACTCATAAAATATGTATGTCATCGATTTACTTTTTTAAATAATCCTGTTTAAAATACACAAAGTGTTTTTTTCAACGATAGTCAATGTTCGCTGCTAAGTATAACAAATTAGAAAGTAAATATCAACAAAGAATTCATACGACTTGAAAGAGTCAATTATAAGGTTGAAGAAAAACATCACTTCAACTTACTCATGTTGCCGAATTATCAACAATAAATGTTTATGTTAGCGCGCCCATCTGGCGAGCGGCGGCGCGACATTTTGTTTAGAACGTGAGCGGTCGAGTGAATTCGACGAATTGGCGCTAGCGGTCAAGCAGTTAATAGTAATAATCTTACTTTATTTCTAAATCGGTTAAATTTTGTTTCTTCCTTTATTGTATCAGGTAATTTATTGTAAAGTTTTATGGACATTGCATATGTACTTGTTGAATGTAGGTTTAAGTTAGAGCTGGGAAGGTTTAGCCTATTTTATGTCGTAGTGTGTATCTTGTCTGTTTGTCTTCTCTTTTAGTGAAGAATTCTTTGTGTTTTCGCACAAATTTGCAAATAGTTAATATGAATGGTTTAGAGAAATCGGGGTAAATCAAAAATGGTGCTGACGTCAGTCTATGTTTTAGGGTATCGAATGCAAGTTGATGTTCGTGTACCCATTTAAATGGAATATCTTTCTTGAGGAGATTAGTCAAAGGTTTCGCTATTTTAGAAAAATCATGGATAAATCTACGATAATACGAAACGAATCCCAAAAATTATTTTATATCTTTCGGGGATTTTGGAGTAGGGAATTGGTGGACTGCCTTTATTTT
Source organism: Euclidia mi (assembly GCA_944739405.2). Classification (NCBI taxonomy): domain Eukaryota; kingdom Metazoa; phylum Arthropoda; class Insecta; order Lepidoptera; family Erebidae; genus Euclidia; species Euclidia mi. The sequence goes on along the minus strand of OX123186.2, from coordinate 39,071,201 downwards.
ATCTGGGTTTGGTTTGACTCCTTCGTCTGTGATGATATGTCCTAGGTAGGAGACTTCTTTGTGCAAAAATTCGCATTTGTCTGGTTGCAACTTCAAATTAAAACTACGGAGACGTTTAAAAACGTTAGAAAGGTTTTCGATATTAGAGTCAAGGTCAAATCCATGGATCACAATGTCATCTAAATAAACAAAGCACTGCATGCCTTGTAAGCCGGAGAGAGCCGAATTCATTAAACGTTGAAACGTAGTAGGGGCATTTTTTAAACCAAATGGCATACGCGTGAATTCATAATGGCCTTGAGGTACGGAGAATGCTGTTTTAGCGGCGTCTTCCGGTTTCATTTTAATTTGGTGAAAACCGGAAGCAAGATCTAAAGTACTGAAGTATTTGCTTCTGCCAAGTTGATCTAGGATTTCGGATGTGTTCGGGATGGGATATGATTCGCCGATAGTTACATCGTTTAGCTTTCGGTAATCTATCACTACTCGCCACTTTCTTTCACCGGAAGCGTCTAATTTTTCAGGCACCACCCAGATGGGTGATGAACAGGGCGATACGGATGGTTTAATAATACCTTGGTTAAGCATTTTTTCAATTTGGGAGTTAACCTCTTTTTTATGACATTCTGGGAAACGGTATGATTTAACATGGATTGGGACTGAAGTAGAAGTTTTAATTTCATGTTGGATGGCATTCGTGTAAGTCAATTGGTCACCTGGGAGGTGGAAAATGTCTGAGAATGCGCTACAAAGATTTAGGAGTGCCGAACTCTCTTCGGTATTTAAATGAGATACGCGAATTTGATCAAGAACCTTTTTCGTGCATGAATAGGAATCATCGCGGCCACACTGCATATTGTCAGTTTGAAAATTGCAGATTCGTTGAACTTCTTTCTTTCTTTCTTCGTAACATGTTATTTCTAATTTTAGGTCAGGGTTGAAAGATAAGGGATGTTCTGAAACATTTACTACGGAAATATTAATACAAGAATTGTTTTTTACTTTCACTACACTATTAGCTATAAGCAGGTTTTTTATAGGATTTTGGTCTAATATAAAGCCTTCATCGACTTCCGGATTCGAGACACTGCATTCTTCAGTTTCGCATCTAGCAGGTATTATACAAACAGGTTCGTTGAAATGAAGTTTGAATGCTGAGTTATTCAGTAATAAGCATTGTTTGGGGTAGTCAATATTACCGTTTATGGAATCAAAAATATTGCTGCCGATTATACCGTCATAGGGTAGATCAACGCCTTCAACGACGTGAAAATTATGTTTTAATGAACCGAATTCTATAGGGATGTGACCTAGTGTAGACTTAGTACCCGAGGAGTCAATGCCTTAAAATTTAATAATGGATTTAGTAATTTCAGGCATCTTTTCAATACAGGACTTTGATATAAGGCTGAATGATGCACCTGTGTCAACTAGTAAAGATAACGGCTTCGAGGATACAGAGGTAAGTATTTTTATATAAGGTAAGAACTTACGGGAAGTATTTGTTGTGTAGTTATAGATTTTAGGATCTTGAATTGATTCCGAATTAATTTTATTTTTTTCAGGATGGGGGCTCGAACGCGTAAGTGATTGTTGACCCGAAAGGTTATTTTTCATGGTTAATGAAGATTTATTTCTATTCAAAGGATATAGTAAGGATTTAGCATTCAAATTGTCATGGCGTGTCCTTGTTGCGGATGCCGTTGACCTTGGATTTGGTAAGTATTTATTAGTGGAATTATTTATTTTATCAACATTTCTAGGATATAGCCAGGAATTTGGTACTAGAATAGTCATGGCATAGCCTTGTTACGGTTGCCATTGACATTGAATTTGGTAAGTATTTATTATTTAAGGAATTAGAATTATTATTTTGGATATAGCTAGCAATGTCGGATTTTGGGATGCGGTGGCCCGACCGAGACCAACGCGGGCCTCGATTTAGTTTAAAGAATCAGTATTAGTGTCAACAACGTCTTCTCCTTGATCCACGAAATTGGTTCGATTATGAGTTTGGTTGCTCTGTAAATTACTGAACTGTTTATTATTGTATTCCCGTTTACGGCAGTTTTCAATGACGTGACCAGGAAACTTGCAGTATCGGCAATAAAGTGGGTAAGCTCGCGGTTTGTTTTGGAAAGCGTTATTAGGTCTAAACTCCTGTGACTTACTTTCAGGTTTTGGAAATGACCTTGGTCGTGAAGGTCCTGAGTCGGCGTTAGGGTGTGATTTCCTGTTGACAAATTGCAGAATTTTTTCCTCTGAAACGGCTGCGTTAATCGCCTCATTCAGTGTTTTCGGGGATCGAACCCGAACATTTTTTGATATACTTGGGTGTAGACCAAGAACAAAGGTGTGAAAGGCTACTTCCTCCATTGCACTAGTTTTGCCAGGAAGCTCTGATTTCTTGGAATTGCTTAGATTAATTTCATTTAACAACTGGGATAAACATGCCTCTAAACGCAGGGAATATTGTGTAACAGTTTCTGTGTTAATTTGCCGACACTCTTGAAGGTCGGTTAGCAAATGTGAATAGCATTTTCGCTCGCCAAATTGAGTATTTAAAAAGTCTTTAAGTTGATCCCAATTATTAAAATCTTTAATGGAACATGCAGTTTCCGCTCGTCCTTGGAGTTGGCTTAAAATATACCTGAACAATATGGGTTTTTGGTTCGTAGAAGCAAGGTTGTATGCATTTGAACAGTTACTTACAAAAGGTGTGAGTTTGTCCCTGGAACCGTTGTAAGGTTTTATGAACTTAATTAAAACATTTAAATCAACAGAGTCAGATTGCACTGCAATAGTCTTCTTGAGTTCTTTCTGTGACATTGTAGTTTAATAATCAAAACAGGCTAAATAAAATCAAGGTTATAAGTATTGGTAGTATTCGTTACAATAGAAAGGTAAGTAACAAAGAATAGTCAGACACGAACTCTACGAACTTAAGCGAGCCTTATCGCTTTGTTGTGACTGCGAGTGGACGGCGCTATTCTTATCTCGAATAAGTCGTCTAAGTTACATCCGACGAATGAGTCGAAATTATAGTATCGGATATTAAGTTAGTTAGTCTAGTTTATTATAAAACGTATGTTTTGGATCACTGTAACACTGGAAATTGCACTGCACTGAATATGGTTTGAAGTCAGGAACATACCCAGCAGGAACATCTAATATATAAAATTCTCGTGTCACAGTTTTCGTTCCCATACTCTTCCGAAACGGCTTGACCAATTTTGATGAAATTTTTTGTGCTTATTCGGTATCTATGAGAATAGGCCAACATCTATTTTTCAAAAAAAAAAAATATGCAAAACAACGTTTGCCGGGTCAGCTAGTATTATATATTTTAGCAGGACTTCTCTCGTCTAGCAGGACGAGATATATAGGATAGCACTCTGGATACGAAGTTGGTTTGTATGTAAGAAGAACACGAGTCACGTTCCGCGGTATAGTACTATTGTTTCCTTACTCGACTTTAACTCTCACAATCAACTCGAATACACTTCACGAGTATGTCGTGGTTTTGATTTGGAAATGGTAAGTATGGATTTAGAATTATTATCACCTTTCTCACTGCACTGGAATGTAGCTTGTTTAACGGTACGGTTTTATGCACTCGGAGGATACCTGGGATTTTGTTATCCCTTTACGCTGCCACTAATGTTACGATGCGACTTGAGAAAGCGTTTTTAACAAACAGTTTTTAAATTTGAAGATGATTTGTTTTGTCCTTGACAATTAAATACAATGAATACAATGATGTGAGTGATTTGGGACTACCGCGCACCGTGGAGGATAGGAACGGACTGATGGGGACGGCGTCGGGACGTGACGACCCCACCGCCCACTGGGGGAGTTACTCTGACGAGTAGATACTCGTCATAATATCTCCCCCAGCGCAAGCAGTCAACCGAAAGATGGCGGTCAAACCATCCGAACCTGGCGGAAGGAAATCCCGAGATGCTAGATGGGCAGCAGCGTCCAGCACTAAGAACTTCCGCCACTGCGATCGCCAATACGCCTGCCAAGCGTGGCGATTATGGCATATCCCCCCAATTATGAATCACACCATTAAAAACCGGCCCCTAGTCCCCGGCAGCCCCGCTAGTCCTGGTTATGGTAGCGGCCATGGTAACGGCGGGGCAAGGGGTGCGAAGAATCTCCGGCAGAGATCGGGCTACCACCACCAACGACAATTGGCCCTGGCAACACTGAACACGCGCACACTGCGGGCCGACGAGAAGATTGTCGAGCTGGAAGAAGAATTGAGCAAGTTGCGATGGGATATCATAGGCCTATCTGAAGTCCGAAGACAGGGGGAGGACTCGATAGTTCTCAATTCCGGTAACTTGCTCTTCTACCGGGAGGGCGACCAACAGTCCCAAGGTGGTGTCGGGTTCATCGTCCACAAATCTCTCGTGACCAACGTGGTAAATATCGGGAGTGTGTCGAGCAGGGTAGCGTACCTTATACTCAGAATATCCAAGCGGTATTCGCTGAAGGTCATACAGGTATACGCTCCGACCTCGTCGCACCCCGATGAGGAGGTGGAAGCCATGTACGAGGACATATCTCGGGCTATACATGGCTACAAAACCCATTACACCGTGGTCATGGGAGATTTTAACGCGAAACTGGGCAAACGCGACGGTGATGAGCTGAGAGTGGGGCCATTTGGTTATGGGCATCGGAATTCCCGGGGTCACTTGCTGGCTAGCTTTATGGAGAAGGAAGGACTCTATATGATGAATTCCTTCTTTAAGAAGCGAGAATGCCGCAAGTGGACCTGGGTAAGTCCAGACGGTGCAACCAAAAATGAGATCGACTTTATCATGTCGACGAAGAGGCAGATATTCAATGATGTCTCCGTGATCAATTCACTTAAAGTGGGGAGCGATCACCGAATGGTAAGAGGCACATTGAATATCCGTACAAGCCTCGAACGGTCGAGGTTGATAAAGTCCACGCTCCGACCGGCACCAGTTCATATCCAAAACCCCGAGAGCTTTCAGCTCGAACTCAAGAACCGTTTCGAATGCCTGGGTGAATGCGTAGATGTGGACGTGTACAGTAACGGGTTCGTGGATGCTGTCCATACAACAGGGGCTAAATTTTTTAAGCCCCAGAAAAGCCAGAGAACCAAAAAGATCTCGGATCCGACCCTCGAGCTGTTAGAGGAAAGGCGCAAGATGGTTCTGCTATCCTCCGACGACATGCCGAAATATCGGCACCTCAACAGACAGATCTCTAAGTCTCTGACTCGCGATCTCCGCCAATACAACACAAAATGTGTTCGTGAGGCGATCGAGCGGAATAAGGGATCCAAAGTGTTCCAAAGGGATCTGTCTGTTGGGCAGAGTCAGCTGACAAAGCTGAAGACGGAGAATGGCAGAATCGTATCGTCCAAGCCTGAGCTCTTGGAGGAGATCGAAAGGTTCTATGGACAGCTATACACGACAACGCAACAACCCGCAAGCACTCCAGCGCCAGACCCTAGAGCTGGATTGACCCGACACTATACCGAAGATATCCCGGACGTCAGCATGCACGAGATTAGTGTGGCTCTCAAACAGCTTAAAAACAACAAGGCGCCGGGTGATGACGGAATTACGAGTGAGCTTCTGAAGGCCGGCGGTGCACCCGCTAGAGAAGCCCTCCGGAAGCTCTTTAATTCTGTCATTCTCGAGGGTAAAACGCCACAGGCGTGGCACAGAGGTGTGGTGGTGCTTTTCTTTAAGAAAGGGGATAAAACCCTCTTGAAGAACTACAGACCCATCACACTTCTGAGCCACGTCTACAAGCTGTTTTCGAGGGTCATCACGAATCGTCTCGAGAGCAAGCTAGACGACTTCCAGCCTCCCGAACAAGCCGGTTTCCGTAAAGGCTATAGTACCATAGACCACATACATACGCTGCGGCAGGTTATACAGAAGTCCGAGGAGTATAACCAGCCCCTATGCTTGGCGTTTGTGGACTATGAGAAAGCCTTTGATTCGATCGAAACCTGGGCGGTGCTACAGTCTCTCCAACGGTGCCGCATTGACTACCGATATATCGAAGTGCTGAAGTGTTTGTATGAAAACGCCACTATGTCAGTCCGCCTCCAGGACCAGAGTTCGAAACCTATTCAACTCCAGCGAGGGGTGAGACAGGGGGATGTCATATCCCCGAAACTGTTTACCACTGCGCTGGAGGATGTTTTCAAGCTTCTGGACTGGAATGGACTCGGCATCAACATCAACGGTGAGTACATCACTCACCTTCGATTCGCAGACGATATCGTAGTCATGGCTGAGACCATGGAAGACCTAGGCACAATGCTCGATGGCCTCTGTAGAGTCTCCCAACAAGTAGGTCTTAAGATGAACATGGACAAGACGAAAATCATGTCGAACGTCCATGTTGTACCTGCTCCTATTCAGGTTGGGAACTCTACGCTCGAAGTTGTCGACAAGTATATCTACCTGGGACAAGTAGTCCAATTAGGTAAGTCCAACTTCGAGAAGGAGGTCAATCGTCGAATCCAACTCGGTTGGGCAGCGTTCGGGAAGCTACGACATATCTTCTCGTCCGATATCCCGCAGTGTCTCAAGACGAAAGTCTTTGACCAGTGTGTGTTGCCAGTGATGACTTACGGATCAGAGACGTGGTCGCTCACTATGGGCCTTATCAGAAGGCTCAAGGTCACTCAGAGGGCGATGGAGAGAGCTATGCTTGGAGTTTCCCTGCGAGATCGAATCAGAAATGAGGAGATCCGCAGTAGAACCAAAGTCGCCGACATAGCTCTCCGGATAGCCAAGCTGAAGTGGCAGTGGGCAGGGCACATAGCTCGAAGAACCGATGGCCGTTGGGGCAGAAAGGTTCTGGAGTGGCGGCCACGTACCGGACGACGCAGCAGAGGTAGGCCCCCCGCAAGGTGGACCGACGATCTTGTCAAGATCGCGGGAGGAGGTTGGATGCGGGCGGCTCAAGACCGGTCTGTGTGGAGAACCTTGGGGGAGGCCTATGTCCAGCAGTGGACGTCGTTTGGCTGATATGATGATGGGGATCATGGTAGCGTCTATTAGGTTGACTATTAGACATGCTGAGTAAGGGATTTATTTGTTAGGGATAGCAGGTTCAGTGGTTAGAGCGGCCTGTAACAGAACGCGTAACAACCAATCGTCTTCCTGTTCTGTATATTCGCTTAGACACCTTATGTGTTGTTCTCGGTACACTTCAATATTTTACAAGCCCAGTTATTAGGCTGAGCACCTAGTGTACTAGGTGCTCAGCCTAATAACTCCGGGCTACCATGATTTCATTCGAGCCGAGAGCAAATAAAATAAGATCGCGTGCGATAGTTTATTATACATTGATGATGTGTTCCGTGTAACAAAACGTTTATCTATGTAATTAGGTTATATTGACATTCAAATATTTCTTTTCCTAAATGGAATACATTGCAACGCCCATGTAAAAGATGTTCCTAATTACCAGTTCTTTCATTTGACATTAAATTCATTGATGGCCGCCGACCGCCAAAAAGTGTGTACCTTTAGTGTGTTCGCTAGAATGATCGTGAAAATGTTCGGTCCGACAAAACAGAAAACGGCGAATGCTCGCTGTTCTATTACAAGTGAATGCTCAGGTGTATCAGCGTCATTATAAACTGAGTTCACTTTGTTCAGTGTACTGTGACAAAAGGGAAATTTCCTGCAAGTGAAATAAATTATACAAGTATTTTTATCTAGTGAAATATGTCAAACTAATGGTAGTTTCATTTCGCAACCTTTCTGCGCAAGTGATCCATGCACAAATAATATCAAATTTAATTTACTAGTTTGGTTTAATTCGCATGTGTCTGCAAATTGGTACTCCATCACAAATGAAATATGAAAGGTCATTGTCGGTAAACAAACGATATAACTAATTAATGTAGATACAAATTAGTAAGCAGTATTATTTTAAATTAATAAGACATTTTGTAATAGAAGAATGAGGATAATCCGCAAAGGATGCCCTGGTAACCAGGTTGAAACAGCTTGTCCAATATCTAAAATTTGGTGTGTATGTAGATGACCTACTACTTTTTCAATATATCTTTGAAGTGGTAATTATCTAGAAAATATTTTAAGAGCTTTTATGACAAATTTTATCATTTATGTTTTTGCCATTTCCATATTCTGACAATAGTTAAGATTAACTTGCATATCTTTGGCATAAGTGGGATCACTGAGCTCTTAGCTTTATTTCTATAAGCATACTCAACATCTGTACTATTCTTTAGCCGTACACGTATTAATATAAAGCAAACACTATTTAACCTTATTTGGCCGGATTGTATGTTGTCAGGAATATTACTAAGAAAGTACCTACTCATGAATATTATAATAATAGATTTGTTCATTTTTATAATATTCACGATTATAAGTTTTGTGTTATAATAAAGGAACAAGGTTATTTTAACAATATTTTGACCTCGAGTAATTGGTAAAGTTTTCTTAACAGACAATGTCTGGAAAATTTTAAATTAAGATCGAGGAGAAATATTATTTACAAAATGTGGTTTCGGCAAGGGACAAAGCAAAATGTTGGTAAGTTTATGATAGTATATTATTTTTCATCAAGTTAAAGACATCAAAAACCCCCTCAACAATGTATATAGGTATAATAGGTACGAGACGGTGATACCCTAGAGGATTACTAACAGACTGCTACTGGATAATCCACGGCCCACACCACTTGACTTTTTTAAGATATGTATCTCAGAAAAGTTCACATGCGTACATTGATAATTTCCTAGAGCCTTAGAGAGCACATTAAGTAGCCAGTCCCCGATGTCATGAAGATCTTTGACAGTCCATATAGTCAGTACTCTCGAATATACCCACTCTGCTCCAAGCCATGGAAGATCGCTACGAAGTATGTATGTTTATCCATTGTTTAGTACAAGTTCTGCTTAGTTTGGGACTAGGTGGGATGGTGTTTTGTGAATGTGGTAGAATATTATTATTATATTTCAAACAGTTTTGACATTATCGGTATTGTGCTGTTAAAGAACTTCTATAGGTACATAATAATTTTTTTGTTCAGTGTACTATAGTATAGTAGAGTATAGTACTTTCTTAGTAATATTCCTGACAACATAAAATCCGGCCAAATAAGGTTAAATAGTGTTTGCTTTATATTAATACGTGTACGGCTAAAGAATAGTACAGATGTTGAGTATGCTTATGGACATAAAGCTAAGAGCTCAGTGATCCCACTTATGCCAAAAATATGCAAGTTAATCTTAACTATTGTCTGAATATGGAAATGGCAAAAACATAAATGATGAAATTTGTCATAAAAGCTCTTAAAATATTTTCTAGATAATAACCACTCCAAAGATATTGTCTACGACACATCGTCGTAGACACGTTACTAATAGTAATTAGTTACACCTTCATATCACTACAATCGTGTCACCACACTACGGCGCGTGCGCACGGGAGCGCGCGCCGTCAGCATAGAGATATAAAGTATAGAGTGGCAGAATGGTACCGAACTCAATACTGTGTCGTGTCCGCCGGTGGGAGAGAGAACGCAACAGTTAAAGGCCCCCCTGCATCTCTTTCTAACAGTACATGCACAACATCAACATTGCACAATGGCGTGCTACCTGTAACTATTATTTATATCAGTTTATCAGTAATCAATAGTTTAAAAATATATAAACTTTTTTGTCATTTCAAACTATCTTCGTGTATCAATAAAAACAACTTTTAAACTATTGATTACTAATAAACTGATACAAATAATAGTTACAGGTAGCACGCCATTGCGTAATGTTGTTGTTGTGCATGTACTGTTAGAGAGAGATGCAGGGGGCCTTTAACTGTTGCGTTCTCTGTCCCACCGGCGGACACGAATTGGCCCTACTCTGCCACTCTATCCTTATATCTCTATGGCTGTCAGCGGTCAGCCATCAGAAGCCCAACGAAACACACGTACTTAAATCTCTATCGATTGCGCTGAATACTCGTCGGGCATTTTCGCATTTGTAAAGAACCAGTATTCTACCAAATATAATCTACAGTCCACTGCATACCATCTTTCATTTGGAACTGGCTTCAGGTCCATCTACGCCGACGAATGTGAAAAGTCGAACGTACGCGCCTGATCAAGACCGCCGCCATACAATAACCACCGCCTGTCAAGATTCAACGTGGTCCCAGCGGCGGGCTTCTAGAAAAGTCTTCACGGCGAGGACAACGACGGTCGACGAGCCACGACGGTATCAGCGCGGCGCATCGCAGCCTCAGGATAACAGACAATCAGACCAATTAATTTTTCCCTAATCCCCACAGACTTTTCAAATTGCAACAGCAATTGAATCAGACCTTTCAGACTCATTTATCCACAAAACTTATGTTCATAAACTAAGTAAATAACCATTTCAATCGAAAACAAACAAAAATATTCAGAAAATAACATCATTATAACCTCACTTGTCAATCCCTGTCATCTAACTTTTCATTTGCGTTTTCACAATAAGTACTAAAATCATATATCATTTCACAGCATCACAATTGCTTGCCGTGCAGCTGTGACGTGCTTAAATTGCCAGCCGCCTGTCTCAGAAGGGAGCAACCACGTGGTCGCATGTGCATGCGCCCTAGACCTTCGCTCTCCACGTGTTAGCTGTGCACCCAAGCTTTGCACTGCCCTGCTTTCTGCCGCTTACTGCACTGCACGCTAGAATTTAAGTATTGCACAATACTTTTGTGTCATCATTGTGTGTCTTTTATGCCACTAAGGAATTGGTTACTTATTATAAGCAACGTGGTATAGTCAAAAGACAATTAGCATTGTTTAAAAAATACATTCACATCATTTTGCCCAATCAGTCATTAACAGATATTCAAGTAATTGAATTAAAAAACAGACTGTCAGACTTTAAGTCTATACACAAACAATTACAGGAAATTCAGACAGTAATTGAATTAAACACTGATATTTCAGAATTGAACGATGACCCGGACCCAGAAAGTGAGCAGTTTGAAAATGAATACCATCTGCTAGTGGCACAGGCTTCCCAGCTGATTCATTTGAACGACAGGCCGGTAACTAATCCAGAATTAGACAAGGATTTCTCAGGTGGGACCAAATCATTTATTAAACTACCCACAATTGACTTGCCACACTTCTCGGGTGATCATCATGATTGGCTTGAGTACAGAGACACATTTCAATCACTCATTACCAACCACAAAACGTTAGATATCATTCAAAAGTTTGATTACTTGCGTTCCTCACTATCGGGCAGAGCATTATTAGTTATTAAATCATTAGAAATGACAGGTGACAACTTTGAGGTAGCGTGAAGATTGTTGTGTGAAAGATATGACAACAAACTACAGTAATAGTAAATAACATTCCTACAGAATCCTCCCTGTGTTTGAGACAATTACTTGACACAGTTAATAAAAACCTCAGTGCATTAGCCACATTAGGTGAAAAAAACAAAATACTGGGATACATTTATCATTCATTTAGTGTCAAGTAAATTCAACCCAAGCACATTAGGATATTGGGCAGAATACAAAAACACACTCTTAGAGATGCCCATACTCGAGTGCCTAAATAATTTTTTAAGCAATCGTGCTGATGTGTTAGAAGTTTTAGAACAATCAAATACTAAAAACAACAGCAAATCAGATACTCAAGTGGGACAAAACACAAAAATTACCCACACAAACACATCAAAACTACGTACTTGTCCATTTTGTAATCAGCATCATCTAATATTTTCATGTGAAAAGTTTAGACAGATACAACGGAGAATCACAGAGGTTCAGAAATTAAATATAAATATGTTCCAACTGTTTACATCCTGGTCATGATAACAAATCTTGCCGAAGTGGGACATGTAAGCACTGTAACATAAAACATAATACACTGTTACACTCAGGCACACAAAATTCATCATTAGTCACATTCACCACATACACAGAATAAAACAACATTACTATCAACAGCTCAAGTCATAATTTTGGACAAACATAGAAAACCACACACAGTACGAGCACTCCTAGACAATGGCAGCACAACTAGCTACATTACTAAGCACTTGTGCTCAAAACTAGGTTTACCCGTAAATACTATGGACACCACAGTCACTAGTATTAACAATCAGTCCACAAACATTACAAAAAACACTAAAATTCACATACAATCAGCACACAACAATTACAGCACAAACACATTGTGTCTTGTAGTTAATAAAATTTCCAACGCAGTAACACAAACATACATACACAAAAACAATATTCAATTACCTAGATGCATACAACTGGCAGACCCAGGCTTTAAAATTCCAGCCCCTATTGACTTGTTGTTGGGCGCAGACATATTCTGGCAAGTCATGGGTACTGGAAGATTGGAATTAGGAAAACAGCAACCAGTTCTAAATGAAACAAACTTAGGCTGGTTGATAACAGGCTGCATATCAGACACGCTGACCAAACAGACCACTCAGAACAATCAAAACACATTATTTAATCAGACTTCATACATATCGCAGACTCCTCAACAATCATGTGAGGAAATGGTTACATTAACCACGCCGCTTAAACATTCTTCAGAGTGTTTAAGCCAGTCAGACAAACAGAAAAATAATTATTTTCTGTACAAAGGAAAACTATTCAAATCAGACCATAAAACACCTACACAGAAACAAACATGGCAACACACTAAACAGAAACCCCCAGATATCATATCTAGGAGTGTCACACCATCATCACACAAACATCCACACTTGTGGTTCGCTGGTCCAGGCTTTCTCAGGGATGAAGATAGCAGCTGCTGGCCAACATCACTTGGGCATATCAGCCATTGTTCTGACCTCCAAGAACCCCTTCAGAACCACATACATAAACACAAGCACGAACACAACCACAAGCACAAACACAAAATCATACATTCATACACACACTCAAAAAATTCATACATTTACAGTTCAGATCTTCAAGAACCACCACAGAACCACAAACACAAAGAAACTCATCACTTTCACACACCCTCAGACAATTTATACAATTACAGACAATTCAGAACTTCCAGAAACACTAACAAGTGTTAGGAAATGGTTTTAAGAACCACACCGCTTAGCAATCATCAGTTTGTTTAAGCTGGTCAGACAAAGAATTGTTTTTTCTTCACATAGAAAATTAATTCAAATCAGAACTTCCATAATCAGAATTTCAGAATTCCTAGAACAATAATCAAGTTTTAGGAATTGGTTATATGAACCACACCACTTAAACAATCACCAGAGTGTTTAAGCGGTCAGACAGAATTGTTTTCTTAACATAGAAAACAATTCAAATCAGACAACAATTCAAATACAGATCATACCTTTTAGAGTCAGTATTTCAGAATCACTGGAACACTAATCAGTGTTTGCACACAATCAGACAATTTCTCAGAACTTTCAGAAATTATTCAGAATCTCAGAAATAACAATCAGTTTTATACACAGACAATTCATTAATTTATTACTTCACAAATTAACAGACATAACTGCATACATATTGCAGTGCATACACAATTATAAAATAAAACAGTAATTCAGCTTCAAACAATTTCATATGATTAACAACAAAAAAATATTTTCAACAAATTAAATTCGGTAAAAAACATTACAATTAAATTCATTTTCAACAAATCATTAGAAAATAAAAATCATCAATTTCATAACATTTATTAATTATCAGGCTGGCGCTCTCATTCGCGTGGGCGGCAGGCTCGCTAACCCGCGATTACAATATAACAAATAGTTTGCAATCATCACATTTGCAAACTCATTTCTTCACATTTCACAGAACATTTTCCATGTTTCTTCACAGTTGCTACCCGTCCCATATAGTCATATGATTAGTAACCAAAGGGGACGTGGTAGTCAATAATGAGTCATACATATGCATTTATGTATGCCTTGCAGTTCTAGATGTCCATCTGGATCCGTTACTGACTTGACGAACGAATCTTATTTAGCATCACTAAATAGATTCATCAGCTGCTGAGGAACCTGTTCACATACATTCACTCTCTCAGACTGTTCAGACTTTCACTTTCAGACTGTTCACAGTTCACAGACACATGCACATTCAGGCAATGGCTTCACTTGTAGTGCCGTCAAATGTTGTCACAGATTTCTAGCAGAGAATCACAACTTAATCAGCGACAGTGCAGCAGAACAAGGCATCACTTCCACTTCATTCCCCCATAGTATCAAGACTATGGTGGGTTATGGTGGGATACAGTCAACGGGCGGCGGCAACTTAGGCAGGTCTAAGGCTTTGCACACCGCACACATGAGGCATTTCCCCACATACTTCTTACTTTCTAGGTCTTAGAAGCCTCTCTTCCAGCCCGTCTGATTCACTCTTTGCCCTCACTCCATTTCACTTCTTAATTGGTCAATCATTGTCTGTATCCTGAGCCACCACTGGCCGATTGCAATGCATGAACACATATACAAGAAGCTAATTTCACAGATCCAGACCAGATGGCATGAGTCGTAGCGACGGCTGCCATGATGCGCGTCCACCTGCCCGCTGGGTCCTGGGAAGAGTAACGCAGCACCAACTGGGACCTGACGGAGTCACAAGGATTGGTCGGCATCAAGACGAACACAGAACCGATCAAAAGAGCATGCAACCCACTCGTTTGTGGTCCGGCAGAATGTCTACGACAGATCGTCGTAGACACGTTACTAATAGTAATTAGTAACACCTTCACATCACTACAACACACATCTCTGTGAATTTTGCTCTTTTTGGAACCTGTCCCATAGCCAGGAAATAAAAGGGGAAAAAGTTGTTTGGGCTAATGGACTTTATTGAATTATTTTACAACTTTATATATATATATATATCAGATTGAAATGTAACTAATTCTTAAAATGCTATAAAAATAAATATATACAGAACATACAAATAAATATATACAGAACAAAAAGAAAAAAAAATTAGAGGGCGTCATGAAATTCATCCACATCGCCGTCAACTGGAAGCGTGCCCAGAACGCTGGCAGCATTGCCGCGTTGTATGGCGATACTTACCTTCTGGGCCAAATACAACCCAGGCTTCTGGTCACGCGAGGCGTCGACAAGTCTCTTTGCGAGGTCTCTAAAAAGAGATCTCGCACTTGGACCCCATGGCCCCAACGTTTCGACCCTCAACGGCTCAAATACGTAATCCCCTACTAGGTTTACGTATTTGCGCCGTTTGAGCGTCTCCGCTGTAGCAGCAGCAGCGCCCGCACAACTGGCTGTGCTAGGAGGATGTGATGGCGCGAGGGTATCGACACACGTTGCGTCCCATACCAAAGGCCTACCCAACTTCCATGGCAGTAAAGACATACCGATTGTTCTTTTGGCGTCGTCGCCTACCAGGCCCTGAGGTTCAAGGTGGGCTGGAACCCCAGCGGAGACAAGAGCCCGACGGAGAATGTCATTAAGCTTGCCGTCTCGTGAAATACGACCTGCGCTCCTGCTGCATTATAGGCCATGGTGACCAAGGCTGTCAACAGCCTCACCACAGTAACAGCGATGTGGAGTAACACATGGTGTGCCTAAACGAATTTTGAATTTAACTGGCTGATGATTAGGTGAATAGCTAAGCTAAAAATGAGTGGTCCAAGAGGGTCACCTTGTTGACAGCCAACGGCGGATTTCAGAAGATTTTCCATGAAGATCAATTTTGAAGGGTTTCTGTAACACTGCCAAAGAAAGTTGTAAATTTTGGGTGTTTCAATTTTAACTTGTGTCAACAAGGTGTCCCGGTTCACTGAGTTAAAGGCGTTCTTTAAATCAACCTTCAAGATAACCTCGCCCCTATTACAGCCAAGGTACGTTAACAGGGCATGTATGGCAGCCTCGCAACCCCCCTTGGATCCAAATCCGAGCTGCAGTGGTTGGAATTTATTACCTAAGTTGGTATAATAATAGCGACAGCATATCTTGGCTGCCATACGCCTGTACGTACACCCCACGGCAATGGGACGAATGCCACCGTCTCTCTTTCGCAAGGCACAGAGATTGGCGCCGTACAAAATAGGAACGATGTCATCGTTCACACTGCCGGAGAGCATAAGGTTGATTAGGGCCGTTAGTTCCCTCAAAAGCGCGTCCCCAGCAGCCCCAGTGCTCGCACACACGAGATCCTTAAGGTGCTGTGGTGTTAAGCCGTCGAGACCACCGACAGACCCGCTTTGGAAAGAGCAAACGGCAGCAACCACGTCCTTGGCTGTAACGTTGAGACAATCTGAGATAGTTTCAGGTGGGTCAGGAAAGGAGAGGTTATCCCCTGGCGCTGGATGCTTGCTCTGCAGACTCGCGAGTGTGTCGGCAGAGCAAGGCGCCACCACATCGCTGCTAAACAAGAGCCTGGAGGCTCCCCTGATATCACCTTCCCTTAGTTTTGATTCTACATGATGGTAAATGGGGCTATTACGGTATGGTTTAGGAGGATGGGGGTTTAAATGGGATGCCGAATTATTACAGTTTTTTTTAATTTTTGATGTAAGTGTTTTATTTGTTATACGGTCTGTCTGTGCATGCAAAATTCTATAAGGAAAGGTGATTAACTGTTCCCAAGCTGTTATAGAATTCTCCCGGGTGAGAAGACCTATGCACTGTGCTAGATTTTGGGCTACTGAAGGTCTTGCACCACGGGGAATTCGCTTTAAAAACGGAATTGAATTTTTTAATTGACTTAAATATTGCCAAAAGGGAATTTTAGGGGAGACTACTGTGTTGTTGTGTGTATGTGTGGAAGTGTTGGGGCCAGATAGTACATTCTGGTTTTTATGGATTTTACCAAAATGTACTTTTAGGCCCCGCTCACCTTTAAAGTAACGAGCCTGGGAACAATTGGGGCAGCGCACCAGAGTAGACGAAGTGCAAGGTTGATCCGCACCTATTTCATCATCACCCTTGCCACCGTTATATGACATAAAGCTAAAAAATCACTCACTAAAATAAAGACTATCTTAATAACAACAATAATATCAAAACAATGTAACAATGTAATCTAATGGACTTGTTTCTAGGTTATAGAGGCTTTTTAGTGTTAGTGGTGAACCTCACAAGTACATCGCGGCGGCGACTGTATGACTTTCCAATGGTCTACGGGACATCAATTTATGCACCTAGTCTAGTACAATGTACCTATGCATGTCTTATTTGTTTGTTTGTCAATATTTGAAAAGTCTGCAATGGTACAGGCAATACGCCCAATATCAAAAGAAAATTGACTTATTTTCGAAAGTAGAGCTTTGTGATAAAATTAATGTTACTGAAAGACCGAAATTTCTGTTTTATGGTTTACATTAAGGTTCATCATTTGAGTACGAACTTTCTTGCACACGTAACCCATAATACGGAAATACCATTTATCGTCTACATTAACTTTTACGTCCACTTGCAAGACCAATTAAATACGAATTTGTCATTATTATCCTATATCTTTGCCATCATCGATTCTTAAAAAAATCGAACTCGAAACGCATAACTTTTACATTTAATACTGAACAGACACCGTAGCCAATGCTGTAAAACAAAACACATTATTAACAGCACATTGATTGCTTACTTTGCCCACGGAAAGTTTCCATTATCTCAAAGAACCTATACAAACAACATCAAAACAAAATAAATTACGTTATGGCTGGTTTAGGAAGTATTTGTACTCATATTCTTTCACTTTATGTTTTTATTTTGCTTTGCCTGATAGACTGTGCATAGATACCGTTTGCAGCTAATACCTCCTTTATTAATTGTTGAACTATTTTCGACTTTTGTGCCGTAAAAGCATTTTGAGATTTATGAGTCTATAAATAAAATAAATCTAATGTGGAAATATGGCTCGTGGCATTAATTTTTCTATAAAAATATTCATGAATCCCTTTTTAAAACATCTGTTGCTATGAGAATTTTGATATTCCATTCTCTTGCTAGATTGTGTTTGATTATATTGTAATTAATCTCAAATTGGAACCCTATCATAATGTTTCAGCGGTTTTCACCTTTTTCATGCACGAAGCGACTCACAAGTGATTCACTTTGCATTGCAGAATTAACATCTAGATATACTAGAACTGCTGAAATTATATCAAGCGCCTATCTACTAGGCTAATACTGTCACCAACAGTGTGTTAAAATATGCTCGTCGATAGGTCGCCCACTTGTCCCCTTGCCTGAGTACCCCTATATTGATACGAGACCTAATCGTCTCTCGCGTTTTGAATTGTTACGCCAGATAACTCAAAGCTTTTGGAAACGCTGGAATTAGGAATATTTGCACAAACTCCAGCAATGGTTAAGTGGACCGACAAGACCCATCCACCCAAGATTGGAGACCTCGTTTTGATTAAGGAGGCTAACCTTCCGCCACTCAGATGGCGCAGGGAATGGAGTTCACCGATTTGACAAAAAATATTCGCGCGTCCCCGAAAATACGCGGGAATCCCCGCGCGGCGTCGAGTCAACGCCCGCGTCGTACGCGTACTTTCAGTCAGTGTTGTTACTGAGTTTAACGAACTTTCGCGACAAAATACTACTGTAGAGTGGTAACCCAGAACGGTTTACTCACGCAGGCTCGCGAGGTCGCGCGCAAGCTTGAGCATACGCAATCCGTAAAGAAAATGCCCGAGACCGCGAGGGGATTATTCCTCTCTGTCTGCGCTGACCCTTAGACTCTGACGTCGTCGTCGTGCAACGTCGCTTCGCCTCGTAGGTACGACTCGTCGTTGTAGGTTTTTGCGCCCGAGTTAATTTTTACAGAACCAGACTTTTGAAACTTTCTTATTACCTTTTCAATAAAGTTACATAATAATAAAATGGATCGGTTCCGGCAAGCACGAAAAAATCTAATTGGGTAATGCATTTCCGTAATGCATTTACTGTAAGAGTGAGGAGGAACTCACTCTTACAGTAAATGTACTACGTGTGACAAGGACAAACATAGTGGAGCCAAATAGAGTTGCCCAATTGTGAACAAAACATTGTAATTAGTATTGATAAAAAATACTACGCACCGTAAAAGTTTGTTGTTTATCGTATCGACATTGTTTGTATTTAATGTTAATGTAATCGTCTTATCAATGACTTTACGTTCGAAATTTTCAAAATGTGGTACAAATAAAGACGACGTTTTTATTAACAGGTAAACAATGAAGAACATGTAAAGATATTGAATTATTTAATCATTTGAAATAAGTTAATAATTATTGACTATTTTAGCTCTTTCCGTATGGTATTTTTTAAATGGTCTAATGGGTTCAACAATCTGCTTAAGAATCATAATAACTATGTACTGAACTAATTGAAGTATGTGCATAGTATTTCATAACCTTGTTTAACTGTGTCGTATTAGAAACACTATTAAGCAATAGCGTTATTGTTAATACAAATAAAGAATGCATAGTTCATTGTACATAAAAACATTTTATGTTATTTTGTTGTTAACGTTTAACGTGTCAAAAATATCGACATTCACAGTACCTGTTGGGCATACCTAGTTTCATGTAGACATGTCGGCGCCAGCGGCGCATCGGTGATCGGTGACTCATCAAACGTTTAGTGCCGCAAAAACCATTGTTGAGTTAATAAGTCGATCAGATTGCGTGCGCGCTTTTCTTAACTTTATGCGACAGTTGTTTTTGGTACTTATTCAATTGTGTGATTGTATTTAGTTGTGTTATTTAATTGTGTTGTTGTTTAGTGAACTTTATCATTCGTAATTTTTGCTTTATTTGTAATAATAATGACAAATTTACGTCGTCGGAATATGCGGATATGATTGTGTTACGTGGGTTCTTGTTGATATAAAAAAGACACCAGTGCTTTCCAAATTACTGAACAAAGAGTAATGTGTAATTGTGTAGAATTACTGAAATAGGTAACTCGTGATAACAATGGCGGCCATGTTGAGAATTTGAAAATTTAGTGCTAACTTTTACGTGGGTTTGTGTTAAGTGGGTTTTTGTTGATATGAAAAATACACCAGTGTTGTGCTTACCTAATGAGTGACCAAATTTCATTGGAGTGATGCGTAGAAGTACTGAAATAGGTAATTCGTCAATAAATGTGAACTACCTCCGTGGCTCCGTCTGCTGCATAGCACACGTTGCCGTTCTTACAAAGGTCACTAACCTAATGTCATATTGGTCTACAAATGGTGTTTCATTTTGTAACTCATATTTCATAGTTTATTTTGTTTGAAAATTTTATTTTTTAATTTTGGTCCCAGGGTCTCTTTTGATGATATAAAACATTTTATATGCATCAATGCTACGTCCTTTTTAAATAAATGCCCCTATGGTAGCGCCACCCTGTATATTAGCTAAGGACATATTATATTTTCTGCAAATACTATATAATTAGATTTACTTCCATCATACATTTCATTGAACACACATTACATTTCATTTTGATTCAAATGAACTGGCAGGAATTTATCCACAATGGAAAAAAGATGGAGAGATCTCGTGTTGGAGGCCATGACTCTCTTTGGGTCGCCGCGCCATCATAAAAGAATCAATATATTTCTTTACAGGCGGTGCATTGGTTTAGCTGCTTAAGCATAACAGATTGATTTAACATAATTATATAACGCTATTTAATGTAGAAAGGCAGGGATAGCTTAGCGGAGATACCAAAAGACTGCCATGCGGTGGGTTTTGGGTTCAAACTCACGCGACCACGGCGCGTATTCCTGAGTTATCGAAGTAATTATAAAAGTGTCGGTATCGGACGTCATGTATTAATCTTTGACAGGCTTTATAGGGAGTCATAACCCTTGAGTATAGTGATTCTGGGCTAAGCTATGAAATATCGCTGTCCCTTTGGGCTGCGGCGGTCTGACAACAGTCGATCTGTGGAAAAGCTAAACTCAGAGTTAGCTCTGAGTTTAGCTTTTTCTTCTTTAAAACTTTACTCTTTTTTCTTTTCTTTTTCTCAAACAAAGCTGGCTAAACTAGAAAGCGGATCCTGGGCTCCAAGGCGAGATGCAACTAGCATAGCCCTAGGACGACAATTATGATGTCTACGGGTTATAAAGAGAATTTTAAAATATTTTAATGACTATCTCTTTTTATTCTACACAAATACATAATTTAGTGCTTTGCGCAGAATTCCAGGCTATTTTAAAAACAAAATTATTATTGCATTGTTTGTAATTTATTAAATTATAACAGGGCAATGAAACAAAATATAGAAGTCTAGAAATAAATTATGAGTACCTAACAATATTCCTGTGGAATGTTTAAAATGAAAACTTGGCGCAAAGATAATTATGCCTAACTAAAGTCTTATTAAGTTAATAAAATACCGCTGGACGTAACGTTCGTAGGCTATGGAATAATTTAAATTTAATGTTCAGCGGGGCTCAATATCTTTTGTGTTATATTTTTCTGACTGAAACAATTACATTTTATGTGAAGTGTAATTTGCCTACATTGTGCTTTCTCGGATATAAAGTTAATGAAAATCTAGAGAGACTTAATAAATGCTGAGCTGGCCAACAAATTTGATAAACTGTTAACTCATGATGAGAGAGTTCAATGTACATTGTTATTCTGTTCATGGACGCGACGTGGAGAGCGTTTTTATAAAATTACAGACGTCCTGTTTTCTTTTCAATGGGTTGTACTCGATACCATGGTCTTTTTTGTATGTACTTGTCTTTTATATATGGCAGTCCCCATGGATGAACATGATAGTCATTTATAAGAGCCTCGTTTTGATGAAGTTTTGAAGTTTTTAAACATAGTCTTTTAGCTTAGGTATATCCTAGCTTTCAGTATTTTCATTTTAAAACTTTACTCTTTTATCTTTGATTGACACAATATATTTGACTAAATTACTACAACTATTGTTAGTTTTCTGGCAAACCAAATATCCCGATAAGCGGCAATAGGCTCGCCACCTATTACGTGGGGTCAAAACACTGGCGAAAAGTGGGCGTTTAATATGCCTCTGCCTACCCCTTCGGGGAAATAGGCGTGAGTCTATGTATGTATTGTTAGTTATGTTTTAAAAAGCTTTTTTTTAACTGTCAAATTCACAATTTTACATATATTTTGTAGGTACCAATTATTTAAACGAAATATTTCTTTGTAGTTTAAAACTTCTAACAAAGCTCCATTTTTATTTATTTATTTATTTATTAAACTTCCCAAAATACGATTTGCACAAGGCGGACTTAATGCCATAATGCCAAAGACATTTTCTACCAGTCAACCTTAAGGTGATGCAGAGATGATTGTAGGCTTAACTGCCTTAAAGATCTACAAGATATTAAACATAGCAGTAGGAACGAAGATATGTCAATATCTACAGAGTTCTACAAAACTCTTTACTCAGACGATACCCCTTCCACAGAAATTCCAGAATATTCCTTGTCCGATCGTATATCTATCATCACAGAATCTGAAGTACACCTGGCTCTTAAATCCATGAAGTTCGAAAAAAGCCTTGGGCCAGATGGCATCACCACTGAAGCTCTCAAAATAGGCGGCAATACACATCACTCACTTTTTCAATAATATTTTGGAAACAGGTAAAATCCCAGCTAAATTGTGCCACTCTAACATTATTCTGCTTCACAAAAAGGGTGACAAATCCGATATTAATAATTACAGGCCAATCAGTTTGCATTTGTACAAATTATTTATTCGCATTATTTTAAACCAAATAGATAAAGATCTAGATTATCACCAACCCCCTGAACAATCCTCTCCGGTTTCCGGAGAGGATTTGCTACAACGGACCATATCCAAGCCTTAAATCAAATAATAGAAAAGTGCAACAAATACAATAAACCTATTTATTTAGCTTTTGTTGATTACACAAAAGCTTTCGATAGTGTAAAACATGAAGCAGTGTTCGAAGCACTAAATAAACAACAAATAGATAACACTTACATCAATTTACTTAAATTAATTTACAAAAACATTACAGCCGACATCAAGTTGTGTCAATCTTCAGGTCTATCTTTCCGGGTAACGAAGGGTGTTAAGCAGGGTGACCCCCTCTCTCCCAAACTGTTCACGTGCGTTTTAGAAGAGCTCTTCAAGACCTTGGCAGAACCGTGGGCAAGCGCGGGCATCGTTGTTGGTGATAAGAGGCTTACTAACCTCAGGTTTGCTGACGACATCGTCTTATTTGCACCAACCGCAATAGACCTTCAACAAATGCTCGAAGATCTGAGCAAGGCGAGCCTTGAGGTTGGACTTGCGATGAATCGTTCAAAGACCCAGGTTATGAACAGCAGTAAACGTATGGTTGAGGTTGATGGGCAGGAAATACAGTATGTCGACGAGTATACCTACTTGGGCCAGACAGTGTCTTTCGAAAACAGGCAAGATCGAGAAATCGATCGTCGAATCGAGAATGCCTGGAAAGCCTACTGGTTCATAAAAGAGTTCATGAAGGGCAACCTTCCAATAGCACTTAAACGCAGGCTCGTCGATATGTGCATTCTGCCCATCCTAACCTACAGTGCTCAGACCTGGTCCTTGACCGAACTTCAAAAGTCCAGCCTCAAGGTTTGTCAAAGAGCAATGGAGCGCAGTATTCTGGAATATAAGAGGGTTAATTGAGTGCAAAATGCCGTTCTGCGATCACTGTCGGGTGTTGCTAATGTGGGACGGAAGACTGCCAACCTAAAGTGGGATTGGGCGGGCCACGTGATCCGGATGCATCCTAGCCGATGGGCAAAGATCGTCACGCAATGGGTGCCGCAAGGCGGGCAGCGGAAAAGAGGCAGATCCCGAAAACGATGGCGTGACGATCTAGATAATTTTGACAGAGACTGGCCCAATTTGGCAGAAGATAGGGACGCTTGTAGGAGTGTAAGGGAGACCTTTACCCAGCAGTGGGACAACATAGGTTAAAACATATATATATATATATATATATATATATATATATATTATAACTATACTTTCTACGTTAACATAAATATTCCATAAATGAAAACTGCTAATAGGTTATGAGTGAGTACTGCTATTGATATTGACAAGCTTCCGACAGTCCACACAACTGACGAACCTTGAACTTGAACGTTTCTCCAGTAGTGGCCATTCTAATGTCTTTTCATTTTTCTTTCTCCAAAGGAACAAATTAAATTACATTGAGTTCTTGACGTTATAAACTAGCAATACGGTGTTTTTAAGAAATTTAAAAATATATTAATCAACCTCTTTTAACGCATATTTCTTATTTTTACTGTACATCATGCTTTAGAATTTAAAGGCTCTTAAGCGCCCAAGAAGCGTCTATAAGAGTGTAAGTACCACAAAATTTTTCGACGTTTTGATCGCCTTAGCCACGGCTACACTTGTGTGTGTCATCGACTTTATTTTATATCTATATACTATAATGAGTTATTTATATAAATGATGTAATAGAGAGCGCTGAGAGTATCAAAAAGAGTAATTGTAACGATTAGGTTATAAGACCTGTAGTGGACGTTATTCAGTCCAGTGGTTTGGTTCTTGATCTGAACGTCGTCTTGACGTCAAGTCAGTTAACAAGTCTGTCTGTTATAGTCAAGTTGCTATTTGTTGCCATCTGGAGCAAATCACTGCAGAGAACTGCATCAATCATAAGGCTCAATCTCCTAATTGTCAGTATCGTTCCAGGCTACAACGTAAGGCGGTCGCATTTGTACAAATTAATACAAACTGCGTAAGCTGCTGCATCGCTTATACTATTTTATGACCTTGTATGTGTTTGAAAATCTTAATAGTTCTGCCTTAAACTTAGGTACGCCATTCTGTCAAGTTATAGCAGTGTTTTATTTTTGTACTGACTCGTCGGGATCGGATGGCTGAACAGCGACCCGATCGATCCAAGGCTGTATCTTGTGTGTACAAAGCTTTATAATTGTAATTATTATAATACTATAATTCAATTCCACTCTTTTTCTTTCTCATTAAACGTGAAAAGTAAATGAGATCAACCAGTTATATACAATTAAAATTGTATCATGGCAATTAGTGATTCAATAATTACTATTGCCTGATCTACTAAACCAAATGCACTTAATCCCTACTAATATTATAAATTTGAACGTGTGTATGTATGTATGTTCAGTTTTCGCGCTATAACGGCTGAAGCGATTTTATTGAAATTTAATATAGACATATATTGGACCATGGAGACGGACATAGGCTACCATAAGATGCAAAAATCAACCTGGGAGGGATTGTAGAGATGATGTAGGGCCCAAATCTAACTGTTGGAAGTAAGAACGAATGCGCTGTAATAATTGAGTGCTGCGCATGTGCTATCGTTTATCTGTCAGTACTGTCACGTCATACATACTGTCGTATTAAAGTAAATATTAAAGTATCCGTACAATAAAAGAGATTTGCGTAACACCGAATATAACGCGCGCGAAGCCGCGGGCAAAAGCTAGTAATTGGAATAAACAATACATGAAACTAGAAAGCAGAGAGAAGCAGTAGGTGATTCCGTTTAATTGTCATGTTGCTTTGTGATGGCGACTGGTTCTAATTATTTAGGTAACTAAATGTATTAAAATGCATACAAAAATAAGAGATGGAAGATGTGAAGGAGATATTGAAAGGAGTGTGACTGCGGGAAACTGTGTGAATGGAGCGCTGCATGCTTTTATAAACGGTCACACTGTGCCGAAAGTGGCGCGACGGGCGGTTCATAATGGTGTACTTGTGCCCACGCTGATGTATGGTAGCGAGTGTTGGGTATGGCAGAAAAAACATGAAAGCAGAATTAACGCAGTTGAGATGCGATCACTGCGTAGTATGTGTGGGGTGAGACTGATTGATAGGATTCAGAATGCAGTAATACGAGATCGAAGTGGCGTATAAGAAGATGTTGTGACAAGAATTGAGAAAGGAATGCTGAGATGGTTTGGACACGTGGTGCGAATGAGTGAAGAAAGAATGACGCACCAAATATATGAGGCAAACGTGTATGGACTAGCCGGTCGCGGCCGACCTCGTAGGACATTCGTCGATCAAATTGGTGACGTTCTGGAAAACGGCAAGGTCCGAAGCACCCGGAACCGGCGAGCATGTATGAAAAGAGTAATGAATGTAGAGGATAGAAG
Organism: Euclidia mi; assembly: GCA_944739405.2. Lineage (NCBI taxonomy): Eukaryota > Metazoa > Arthropoda > Insecta > Lepidoptera > Erebidae > Euclidia > Euclidia mi. Next base: position 39,045,072 of record OX123186.2, on the reverse strand, counting down.
CAAGTGGCGTTCCGTTGTCTCTGCCTACCTTGACGGGAAAAAGACGTGAGTTTACGTATGTGTGTATGTATGTACAATAATAAGTAACTTTTACGAAAATAATGCGTATAGCACCTTCATTTCATAGCCTACCGTATATTATGGTTTAAGTTTATATGAAAGACCTAAGAATAAATTAGTTAGAAGTATCTCTTTTAAATTCGATAAAATTAAATATAATTTATTTGTCCCCATAGAAAATAAAATAAACTATTAAAAATTTTAATTTATTTAGGCTTGTACGAACCCACTAGTTAAAATAAACTAGCCGTGCCCTTCGGTTTCACCTGCCACTGTATCGCATTTATCGCCCGTGTTAAGCAGTTCATACAGTCTACTATTTTTTGATAAAGGCGTGATTTTACAAAGACTACAAGGGCAGCCTTTCTTATACGAGTAAAAACGTATGTAAAACCAATTTTAAATCCAACTGGTAGAACCTGTGATTAGCGCGTTCAAAAAAGCTCTTCAGCTTTAATACAATTTTAATAAAACATTTAGGCAAACTTTGATTGAGAACTGCAAAGCAGTTATATTTCGGCCACTATGATTCAAATACGTAAAACGCATTTCCACATTCTCGTAGACAGATGACGGTTGAAAGTCAATTACTGCATTCAGCCAACTTGTTTCGAAATTGCTGTACGGTCATCTTGACGTGTGAATGCTTCCGTTTTCAATCATTACGAAGCATAGCTGCTAACGGTTAGAACGGACAGATATTTCTTTAATTCACCTGCCTTAAAATAATTAGGAATGGTATCTCTTGCGTGAATCTAAGGAAAATCACATGATTAACATTGATTTCACGCACTGTACGTTTGAAATATATACTTATAAGTAAGAACATCATAAGTGTAATTTCACAAAACCACAAGACCTATATTTGTCATAAACGTTTAGGAAAGGTTGTTTAAAGGAAAGTATTTTTCTTCCGAGGTAATTATCAGTTTCTTGTCTTGAGGTTATATAAAATACTTTAGCAAGCAAGCTTTATTTAGGTTATGAATCAGTTGGCTGAGGAACCTATGATGATTGAGCATACTTTGACAAAAAATATCCGAATGTATTTATTATCTTTCAGCAGTTTATATATTTTATGTGAAATTAAAAACACATGTGACAAGGTCCCGATACGATCACCATGAAAATAAATAAAAATAGAACATTCGTAACATATATATAAACCAAATATGCTTCACGTATCTCAGAGAAATCAGACCGATACTACAACTGCTCTGGGATAAAAATCCAAGTAACTTTGATACAGTGATCTAAAAATAAGGAAGCGCATCCAAGTACTTCTCAGCTGCGATTGCTCAGAAATAGTTGAAGTGATGTAACAGTGACAGGACCGTAACAAAGTTTATGGTGGAGTTATAAACCGCGCCAGCTTCAAGTGTTCGTGGGGTGGATACTTATTTATTTATGGCGTATATAGGGGGAAGGGGAGGAGGTCTGTCAACGAGCACTATCGACTTGAGTGAGGTCAAGTGAGCCGACGCGACGGGTGAAATTATTTCGCGCCGAGGTTTTTCTACGGTGACGCCTGACGCGTAGCGCCTCTCCTGATATTTAGAGTGGATTCTTTGTAAACTACGCTCGGAATCCGAGCCGAAATCTTTTATTGCTCCTGTTTTTTATCATGTTGTGTGTACTGCCGATTTGAATTTCTGCGAAACCGAAATGCGTGATTTTAATGGGATATTTTGTGTTACAGTTCAAAATACGTAACTATGTTGCTCGGATTTTGAATTCAAAATGTATTTATGTAATTGTAGAGGGTTATAGGTAAAATTGTATCACCTTTGTTAATTACAATCTTCTGTGTACGGTTTTACAGCGGCTACATTTTATTATGATTTCATATGGTTTTCATGTTATTTTCTTCTTTACTGATCCATATTTTGGTGGTTAGTCAGCTACTACACTGCACTCTTAGATATAGATCAACGGTCTCTTGTTCTCTTCGATACAACAACGATTAGAAAGAATCAGATAAAGTTAAAGTTAAGATATATGACATAGAGGTTCACCAAACTTTAAAATAAGTTTTAGGTGACCCGTCGAGAAATTTTGAGTAAGGATGTGAAATGTTAATTTAGTCTATTAATCGAGACATTTAGTACGTATCTGTAACGTATCACATTGGCATTTCTCATACTGTCTGTAGATAAAGACAGCAATATTCTGCGTTATTCGTTATTTAATAAAGAATCTAACTTTAGTTTAGCGAGTCCAACTACAGAATTAGTGGCAGTACTAACTGTTGGTATATCTTGATACGCAGTTAGCAAAGAAAAGATTTGAACAAAAATAATTCTGTCTACAGAGCTTCGTATTGGTTCTCAAATGTCAATAGAGTATTCGGCAGGCAGGAGACCAACCGCAACAGCTTCATTTGTTGGCGGATAGCTTACAATATGTTAGACGCTTAGGGTCTAATATGACATTCCAGTTTACGTACGTAGGGTTGCCAGATCGAAGAATGTACGTGACGAAGTATTTTTTTCTTACCCATGATTTGAATCGGACATTTTGTTTTTTTGCTTTTGTCTTATAGTTGAGACTTTAAATTCCCTATAGTCTATACAGCTTATTAGAATAAGGAATTAAAAAAGCAAAAGTGTTACTGGGTTTTCCCGAATACTCAGTAGCCGCCCGGAGTCTGGTGATGTGCCCGGTAACGGCAATAGGCTCACCCCCTATTACGTGGCACCTAAAAAATTCATGGCGAAATGTGGGTGTAATATTAACACCTCTGCCTACTCTTATAAAAAAAAGAACTTACTAAACGCAGAGTATAGTTGAGTTTGATCTGATTCTATTTTTAAGTTCAGGTCGTTGCAGACTTCCCTTTAATGAATATTATGATTTAATGAATAGTAGTAATGAGCTTACTACTTATTCACCCTTGATTTTATTAAAACCCTTATGAATTAAGATTAACAAATAATAAGATTGCACTAATTAATGTGTTACGGCACATCACTAATTCAAGGGGCAACACTGGTGCGCAAGCGCCATCTTAAAGCAAGTCATGCCACAAAATGAGGTCGTTGAGGTTAGTGATGTAATTGTCTTTATATTTTTTCGACGTTAATTCGACAAGTTATTTCAAAATTAAGTAAAGTTGTTAGTTCGTAATAAATTGGCGACCGTAGGACACGACATATTTGGAGAATTTCAAGAAAAGAAGAAATTGCAAGACATCGAAGGCGCCCCGGCCTTATTTTGCGGCAGCCTGTAGCGTGGCGGCCATCTTGTGACACCGAAAAAGTTGCAAGTCACGCTACAGTAAACAAGAACAGAAGAGGAAGGCCAGGATTTCTGCTTCCGGAGCCTGTTGTGACATCGTGCGCACCGTAGGTCTATTCCCAACGAGAGTAAGACCTGATCCTTATTAGTGTTAGACAACGAGATGTAACGACTTTGATGTCATTTATTTTAAAAAGTTAATGTGCTACACTATTAATAGTACGGCTGATAAAGTTCTTTAATTTCATAATTTAATATTTTCGATATTGTACTACGATCTTGTAAATTTGCAGCGAAGCGCGCGTACGCGCGACGCGTGCGGTGAGCGGTCTGTCGGTTGCAAAGGTCGGTTGTCTCTTTCTTCCCCCAGTTGAAGCGACGTGGACCCCCCCCCCCCCCGCGGCCGCGCCGTTAATGCGTGATGTTATTATTTTAAGACTTAGGCATGTTAAGTTTTTGGTAAATGTATAATTATGTATCATCTTCATCATATTTGGCCACTATTTTGCGCCTTCGTGAGTTCACTATTAGGGTCCCGTAGAAAATCAGTGCCAGCATGTCTGGTATCATGCTGAAGGGGATCCTATTGCCATCACGACCTAACCCTGATATGTTTATCGTGAATATGACATCGATGTTCTATTCTTATTTTTTTGTATTTTTGTGTTTCTGTATGTCTATAATTATGTTTGTTTGGTAGTGAAAGCAATAAACAATTTTTCATTTCATTTCATTTCATCCTTTCTATATTTTCTATAGGTATAACCTATACTAAGCTACGAGTACATTTACGTTAGTCCGCTGTGTTTCTGTGTCTGTTGTAATTTTTGTAACGGCTGGCATGCTGCTCAAGTGTTGGGTTTTATAAGTTTATTTGCAGTGGCATAAGTTTGTTCACGTGCACTTCAGCTCGCTAAAGTGCAATTTATTTATGTGTTTTAGTTTTAAGGTGTAATTTCATTGTGAAATAGACCACCTTTCGCATTTTCAGCCTATAATAATAATATTCTACCACATTCACACATCACCATCTAGTCCCAAACTAAGCAGAGCTTGTACTATGGGTACTAGACAATGGATAGACATACATATGTATATACTTTTTTTTTGTAAATACTTACATATTATACATAGAAACACCCAGACCAAGACAAACATCCATGTTCATGCACACAAATGTTTGACTTGAGCGGGAATCGGACCCGCGACCTTCGGCGTAGCAGTCGCTTACACTCCCGCTGCGCCAACCGGTCGTCAAAATTCCCTATTTTCATTATTCGCCTATTTTCGTAAGGTGTGCACGGCATTTCACGGCATAATTAAATGTTTCCGCTAGTGTTAGCTAAGCTTGGCCTACCTTAAAAGGCCTAATACGCATCTTAGTAAACTAAGAAACATTTTAAACCGTTTCTTTTTAAATTGATTGCTACCTTGCAGCTATTCCTTTCCTGGTCACGTGGGTCAGAGAGACGTGGGTGCATCGGTCTTGCTCGCTGGACTGGCTGTCAGCTTGGGGTGCTCTAATCCTGAGCATCGTGCCACGTGCTGAAGCACCAGCGAACGACTGGATCTGAGGGTTTGAGTGCACAGATTATTTCATTGTTGGCTGTTTGTTAATATTAATACCAGGAATTTATTACCATTTTCGCAATGAATTTGCATTTAGGGTGTATTAATTTGAATTTATAATAAGTGAGTCAGAGCTCGAGATAGAATTGTCAGCTCTAATCAAGTAGCGAGGCATTATTAAGGGTAGGTTGACCAAATTCTCTGAATTATATGTTGTCAATTTAAATAGTTTGAAGGAAATACCTTCTATTAAGTATAAGGAACTTGAATTAAAGTTAAATAGGATTCAACCTGTCATGAATGAATATGATACTATCCAAAATAGAATTTTGACTCTGATGAGCAAATTAAGGAAAGAGATATCATCGAAAACAAGTTTATAGCGTTAATATCGAGTAGTCAAGATATTTTAGACAAATCTCCTCATAAAGGGTCTGTTGTTAACAACTGTGATCATGATTCAATGAATAGCTGCAACTCTCAAATAGTAAATACTATTAAATTACCTACAATTAAGCTTCCTAAATTTGATGGCAATTATTTAAATTGGCTGGAATTTAAGGATACATTCCAGTCGGTCATTAATAGTAATGATAGTATACCAGTTATAAATAAATTTCACTATTTGCGGTATGTACTAGAAGGCAGTGCGGCTGTAGTTATTAAATCAATAGAATTTAGCGCTAAAAATAATTGCTTGGGATCTGTTGTGTCAAAGATTTGATAACAAAAATTTGCTAATTAACAATCATTTAAAGGCTTTATTCAATATTGATGCGCTTCAGAAAGAGTCGTTTAAGTCGCTGCGTTTTATTGTTGACCATATTTCAAAGCATCTACGTACCTTAAATACTCTTGGCCAACCTATAAATATGTGGGATGTGCTTATAATTTATATGATATCTACAAAACAAGATGCGCACACAAGTAGGAAATGGGAGGAACATAAGTACGGCTTCACCGATCTGCCATTACTTGAAGAATTTTATACATTCCTGCGTGGCCGAGCTGTTGTTCTGGAAACCATATTTATAAACAGCAGCCGCTCTGATAGGCTAACTAATTCAAGGGGCAACACTGGTGCGCAAGCGCCATCTTAAGGCAAGTCATTCCGCAAAATGAGGTCGTTGAGGTTAGTCATGTAATTGTCTTTAAATTTTTTCGACGTTAATTCGACAAGTTATTTCAAAATTAAGTAAAGTTGTTAGTTCGTAACATAATGTGCAACCATTATCATCATCTAGTTAATATATTCACATAACAAACACCCTGTGAAACCTGAACATATCCCGAGAAAGAATATAATGACAGACTGAATATAATGGGTCAGAATTAATCTTTTAAAAGCAGGAGGTGCTCTTTCAAGCGTATTCGTTTAGAAATCGATTACCTTTGCGTAGGCTGGTAGGTAGGTACTTTAAAAAAAAAGGTCTATAGCATATTACAAGATATAATACTGTCTAGTTTGTAGAATTTACCATTTATACGAAATTTTCATACAAAAGCAAAAGTCTATTATCTTAAACGATTTTAAACTTTCGCAATTAGTAAACATTATCCAAGTTTATATAGCGGGTCTTACGATAAAACATATATTTAAGGCATAATATTGTGTAAGAAAAATTTCAATTTTAAAAAGGTAAAACGTGTATATTTTGAAGGATCTTTTTGTGTTTTATAAAAGCCCAGAAGATAAAAAGGAGTGTCTCTGAAAGTGATCTTAAAAATTCAATGTATTTAATTTTACATCTTATTAAAAAATCCAGGCGTGTTAACACTGTGTTGGTAGGCAGGTGTTGGACCTTTTTGTTGGGACTTTTTTTCTCGCCTGGAAACTATTTTATTCAATTTAAATCAATGACCAAGACATTGGGGATAAATGTGATTTTGTTATAAAATCACGATCTGCCGTATGTAACAGATATGAGTTTGCCTCTTAGTACTTCTAATTCCTAAGTTTATCTATTTTTATTATGTCTAAGGCCAGATAAATTGAATGTTCGATTCATCATCATCCACAGCCCGAATGTGTCCACTGCTGAACATAGGCCTCTCTTTCTTCTTGCCATTCCCCTCGATCTTGTGGTAATCTAGTCCAGGCTCGGCCCGCGATTATAACGATATCGTCGGCCCATCTTGCTAAGGGCCGGCCGACACTTCTTTTCCCCATCCGTGGCTGCCATTCTGTTACGGCCTTACTCCACCTGTTATCACTCCGTCTAGCCAGATGTCCTGCCCAATCCCATTTTGACTTTATTATTTGAGTTCCCACGTCACGCACCTTTGTTCGTTTCCAAATTTCAATGTTGGGAACTCGGTCAATCTGACGGATACCAAGCATGGCTCTTTGTGCGACTCTCACTCGGTATATCGCCTCTTATGTGAGCGTCCATGTCTAGGCACCGTAGGTCATTGTGGACAAAACACACTGGTTATAGAGACTAGGGTCTTCAAACATTGAGGCACTTTTACCGACTTTAAGATGTCATCTAGTTATGAAAATGCGGCCCATTATTTATATATAAACCTACGTTCTTTTACAAAAGCTTAAAACGTTCGGAAATAAATATTCATAAAAGCCCCTTATGCGCAGGTCCTAAGTAGGCTACAGGGAGTGCTTCATATTTTGTGTTCTTATCATAATGTATCTTTATTCCGTGAAAGCTTTAACGTAAATTCACGAAAGTTGCTCTAGATTGAAGTAGCATATTTAAAATGAGTCATTCCAGCCGTCTTATACATTACTGTCTAGGTCGATGACACCGCTTATAAATGTTCCTTACATGTTTCTTTTAATCATTTCAACGAATTCTTGGTCGTAGCAGTACTGCTCACACATCATTATCAATTCGGGTAGTACATCAAAATAGAAAATTTAATATACAACTCTTCAATGCTATGATTAGCGAATTCGAGGTCAAAACATGGGTTGTTAATTCACTTTATTTAACTTACAAACTAGTTTGTATCCAGCTAGTTTCTATGAATTATGACTCGGATTCCGCTTTAGTTTTTCATAACTTGTTTCATAGTGAAATTAGTTAGGTATCAACTTTACCGCCGTAAAAATAAAGCAATGGACTTCAAAAGCAAAGGTGAACTGAACTGAGAGTGTTTTTAACTGTGTACTAGGTAAGACGATTTCATAGTGTAAGTCAGAGGTTCATCTAGTTATTGGTGTTTTATCTATAAGAAACGTAAAATCTTAATGAAAGTGGTAAATAATTAAATGAAATTTGGTTTATGTTTACAATTTTTGTAAACATAAACTAATAATACAATAATTTCCTGCCGTTATTCATGCGTAGTGGTCCAGACTGTCACTTGGTACGTGCACCTACTAACTTAAGCAAGAGAAAGCCAACCATAAATAAGTTAAGTAAGACCTCGTCAACCCTGCGGGCAGCAACTGATCTGGGTTCATTCAGAAATGAAGCTGATCGCGGCCCGGCTTCCATCTGGCCCCGCTAAACGTCCTCCGAATAACATCCTTTGAAGTGCCGCTCCTAGTATCAACCTTCGCAAATTCACGTACGTAAATACACATATTATGTTTGTGAATAGTTTATGCACGAATTTAAATGTTTGTCATTTCTTAATGTGAAAACTTTGTTCGCAAGGATTTCTGTTCGAGTGGAAACATTAATGTTTAAAACTTAGAGAATATTATTGACACGGAAAACTCGATACATTGCTGCAATGTTTTATGCTTTTGACGTGAGTCGAATGTTTTATGGGAGTTGTTTAAAAATATTTTTGTTTATCGAGGTAAAATTTACGAGGTTGTCAAGGTAAAAGTTACTTAGAACCGTCATACATGACGAATTTGTACTTCTGCACTAAATACGAATAAATACTGTACTTTCATAAAAGGTATTATTTCACACAAGGCTAGAGAGCTTTAGTAGAGTTTTATTGAATAAGAAAACTGAACCCTGAATTAAGTATAATTATTCGGTTGTGTTAGATGTAATTTTAATGGTATTATGCTTAAAGTCATTATGCACTTCTATTTCATATAATATCTACCAAACCATATTCTACATTTCTATCAATATACTAAAGGGTATTAAATTTACCAAAAGATAAAATAATATGTGAATTTATAATTTTTTTGATCTACAACTGGAAATCGGAATTACGGTTGAAGTTTAATCTTCGAAAAAGACATAAAATTTACATTTCAAATGAAACACACACACATTGTAAATCATCATCAGCAGTGGACGTCTCTAGGTTGACATAGCCGAGACGTCCACTGCTGGACATAGGCCTTCCCCAAGGTTCTCCACACAGACCGATCCTAAGCAGCCCGCATCCAACCGCTTCCCGCGATCTTAACCAGATCGTCAGTCCACCTTGTGGGAGGCCTACCTCTGTTGCGTCGTCCGGTTCGTGGTCGCCACTCCAGAACCCGCCTGCCCCAATGGCCATCGGTTCTTCGCGCTATGTGCCCTGCCCATTGCCACTTCAGCTTGGTTATTCGGAGAGCTATGTCAGTGACTTTGGTTTTCCTGCGGATCTCCTTATTTCTGATTCGACCTCGCAGGGAAACTCCGAGCATAGCTCTCTCCATCGCCCTCTGAGTGGCTCTGAGTTTTCGGATGGGGCCCATAGTTAGCGACCACGTCTCAGCGCCGTAGATCATCACTGGCAACACACACTGGTCAAAGAGTCTTGAGAGACTGCGGGATATCGGACGTGAAGATATGCCGTAACTTCCCGAACGCGGCCCAACCGAGTTAGATTCGACGAATGACCTCTTTCTCGAAGTTGGACCTACCCAATTGGATCATTTGTCCCAGATAGACGTACTTGTCGACAACTTCGAGTGTAGAGTTCCCAACCTGGATAGGAGTAGGTACGACATGGACGTTAGACATGGTTTTCGTCTTGTCCATGTTCATCTTAAGACCTACTTGTTGGGAGACTCTACAGAGGTCTTCCATGGTCTCAGCCATGACCACGATATCATCAGCAAATCGGAGGTGAGTGATGTACTCGCCGTTGATGTTGATGCCGAGTCCATCCCAGTCCAGAAGCTTGAAAACATCTTCCAGCGCAGCGGTGAAGAGTTTCGGAGATATAACATCTCCCTGCCTCACGCCTCGCTGTAGTCGAACAGCTTTTGAGCTCTGGTCCTGGAGGCGGACTGACATGGTGGCGTTTTCGTACAAACACTTCAGCACTTTGACATATCGATAGTCAATTTGGCACCGTTGGAGAGACTGCAGCACTGCCCAGGTTTTGATCGAATCAAAGGCTTTCTCATAGTCCACAAACGCCAAGCATAGAGGCTGGTTATACTCCTCGGACTTCTGTATAACCTGCCGCAGCGTATGTATGTGGTCTATTCTATTGTGTTCGGGAGGCTGGAAGTCATCTAGCTTGCTCTCGAGACGATTCGTGATGACCCTAGGAAACAACTTATAGACGTGACTCAGAAGTGAGATGGGTCTGTAGTTCTTCAAAAGGGTTTTGTCGCCCTTCTTGAAGAAAAGCACCACCATACTTCTGTGCCATGTCTGTGGCGTTTTGCCCTCGTGTATGACGGAATTGAATAGCTTCCGAAGCATCCACAGCAGGTGCGCCGCCAGCTTTCGGAAACTCTGTAGTTATTCCGCCATCACCCGGTGCCTTCTTGTTTTTTAGTTGTTCTAGGGCTACACTAATCTCGTGCATGCTGACGTCCGGGATATCTTCGGTATAGTTTCGGGTCAATCCAGCTCTAGGGTCAGTGGCTGGAGTAGTCACAGGTGTTCGTGTAGTCGTGTATAGCTGTCCATAGAACCGTTCGATCTCGATATCGTGATTGTAAATACGAATAAATTAATATTAATCGTTGTATATTAAAGTACTACCTCGGTTCCTGATAGACCAAAAAATCATTTAAAATGTTCACCATCGGCACATCCAATTAAATTCCAATTTGCAGTTAAATCGATTTAAATTTAACGAAATAGAGCGCTCATTTTATTCAGACTGTACTAACTTTGTGCATGTATTTGTGTACGTATTTAAAGGTGTATCTTGATAGAATGAAAATATTATGAAAAATAAATTGATAGTGCCATTTGTATACTCATTGTTACACATTGTAAATGTAATAGTTTTATATACAACAAAAATATATTTTAATGAAAATATGAGGTTGTTTCAAGCCTTTACCTATTATCTATTTATAAATTAAAAGATGTACCTCTAATTGACTTCACGCCCTGTAAGTATATATACAGTCCCACTGTTAGGCATGGGTCTTCTCACTATGAGAAGATTAAGGCCATAGTGCCACCGTCCACAACGCTGGACAAGTGTGGGTTAGCTGACTTCACGAACATGTCTTTCGAGAACATTATGGAGAACTCCCACATATGCAAACGATTATTATCAACTTAATACGCAGTTAACTTTGAATAGTTATTGATGCATGCCGTGGATTCCAACCCGAGACTCTCTGCGTGCGTTTGCCTTATCGCTCTAATTGACTTAGAAAATGGTTATAATATATGGCTCATGTAGTAACATATAAGATAATAGTAAATAAAGTAACCAGAACAGACAAAAAATAGTCAATGATCACCAAAATGAAACCCGCATTTTAATGTAAAATTATAACGACAGTTTTAACATTTCGCTATCCTATTTAGGCAAAATGACTCCAAATAAATCATTGTTAACCCAAAAGCAGTAAATTGTCACCAAAATTAAACCAGCATTTTAATGTAAAATTATAACCAAAGTTTTTTTGTTACTTGTATGAAATACGAAAACATAAATTGGATTTGGTTATACCACCTATTTTAATAAACTAAGCTGACGGAGTCCTGCTCCGCAGGGCTCCTATTTTTGAATTAAGGGTCACAAGAGAACCTAAGATAATATTTTTATTTGGTGATCATTTACAATTTGGTGTTCGAATACAATTTGAAGTGCAGTCATGACTAAAATAGCTAGTACTATTCTCTTTCTGAGACTTTATTTTTCTGGTGTTAAGTATATATTTTTTGGTTAAAGAACTAAGGATATCAAAGCATTTTATGGTGGCCATTATATTTAACCCCATAATATATGTCACCCTATAACCATTCAGTATGCCTATATCATTAAGTACATCGTAGACTTATCTTATTCGACGTAGGCACGCATTTAGATAGGAAATTTCACGCGCCAGCCATCACTAATGTTTTTATTGGGAACATACGATGAAAGTTGGAGTCGTTTAGTTTTGCTCTAGTGTAATTCGTTCATTCTGATGGAGGATTTACGCGGCACACGCACTATGACAATTGTATTTAAAGATCTTAGTCAGTGGGTGCTTCTGTCTATTGGCCTGTCCGACCTTAGACAGGGCTTCGGGTATGCGCTCCCCGAGCACTACCCTATATCCGTCCAGTGATTACAGTACTCCCGCCTACAACCTCCTTCTTCCTTGTCGTACATCCTATCCATTTACCCCGTATCTCCTATCACCCTCCTCTATAACGATAACATTCCCAAGGAGGGTTGGCGTCAGGCAGGCGGCCGGCTGGTAAAATACATACCAAAACATTTTGCAGTATGGCCAAGTATATACATGAGTGCGATAGGACTAGGGCGTTCTCCGCAGGCGACGCGCAGGCGCAGCACCCGGCACCTGCGAGAAGTATGCAAGAGTTGTTGCACTATTCCGGGCGAGTGCAACGTAAGAAGCGAGCCTGTGACGTAAAGGTGAGGTATGCAAGTTGGAACGTAGGTACGATGACTGGAAGAGCTAGAGAGTTAGCTAGTGATTTGAAAAGAAGACGAATAAATGTGGCATGTTTGCAGGAAACAAGATGGAAAGGTACGAAAGCTAGGGAGATCGGTGAAGGATGCAAGTTTTATTATTGTGGAAGTGATGGGAAAAGAAATGGTGTTAGACGAAAATCTGAAAGATAGCGTGACAAGTGTAAATAGAGTTAATAACAGATTGATTGCTGTGAAAGTGATGTGGCAAGGTATTATTCTGAATGTGATAAGTGTGTATGCCCCTCAGGTAGGCTGTGATGATTGTGAGAAAAAGAAGTTTTGGATGGATTTCGATAGCATGATGACGAATGTACCGGCAAATGAAGGTATTATTGTGGGAGGGGATTTTAATGGACATGTGGGACGAACAAGTGGAGAGTATGAAAGAGTACATGGAGGTTGGAGACTCGGCAGCCGAAATTATGAGGGAGAAGCAATTCTTCAATCTGCTGCCGCTTTTGACCTATCAGTTGCAAATACTTGGTTCCAGAAAAAAGAGCAACATCTGATTACACATAATAGCGGCCACCACATGACCCAAATCGATTATTTCTTACTAAGACGTAATCGACTCAACTGGGTCAAAGACTGTAAAGTGGTACCAGGAGTAGATTTAGTCTCGCAGCACAGACTCCTGATGGTCGAACTTAAGATTCGAATAAACTTTCAAAGAACCAAGCAGCAACTGACTCCAAAAATAAGATGGCATATGTTAGAGAAGAATTAATGTGTAGACAAATTCAGAGATAGAGTGGTAGATAAAATGTTAGAAATGGACGATATGAATGATATTAGTGTCAATGAGTGTTGGGAAGAGATGAGTAAATGTATTAATTATGTAGCAAAGGATGTTTTAGGAGAGTCGAAAGGGAAGCGTATGAAAGATAAGGACACGTGGTCGTGGACAAAAGAGGTACGGAATGCACTTAAGGAAAAGAAAGCAAGGTTTAAGGAATGGCAGCTGATAAAAGGAGGAAATGAATGTTTAGAAGAAAGTAAGGCGAAGGAATATGACGAATGTAAAAAGAGAGTCAAAAAGGCCGTAGGCATAGCTAGATCCAAAGCCCTAGACTACTTGTACGGGTTACTAGAAAAACCGGAGGGCCATTAATATTTATACAGCATGGCTAAAGCTAAAGAGAGAAAGGCGAAGGATGTAAGTGTCCATATTAAGTATATAAAAGACGAAACAGGAGCGATTCTCATGGATGACGATAGAATAAAAGAAAGATGGAGGACATACTTTGAAAAGTTAATGAATGAGGAGAACGATTGGAGCGGAAAACTTGAGAATGAGTTGATGATTATTGGTTTAGTGAAGGAAATAGATAAGGACGAGGTAAAAAAGGCTGTTGGTGGAATAAAGAATGGAAAAGCGTTAGGACCAGATAGAATACCAGTAGAAGCATGGAAAGCGTTCGGAGATGATGGATAGGCGTGGCTGACTTTATTTTTCAACAAGCTGTTGCACGAGGAGACCATACCCGAGGAATGGTGCAACAGTTACCAAGTGCCCATTTTTAAAATAAGGGTGATATCCAAGAGTGCAAAAATTATCGGTGAATAAAGTTAATGCCTCATAGTATGAAAGTATAGAAGTATTAGTAAGAATAGTAATTGAGCGACGCCTGCGTGACGAGAGTGCGATTTCACGAAACCAATTCGGTTTTATGCCCGGTCGAGGATATACCTACTGTGGATGCCATTTTTGCACTTCGCCAAATGTGCGAAAAATACTGTATTTAAATATTCATACATACTTGAAAAGGCATATGACCGAGTGCCTCGTGAAGTCTTGTGGTGGGCCCTGAAGAAGAAAGGAGTGCCTGGGAAATACCTGACGTTGATTCAAGCCATGTACACTGAATGCCGAACGCAAGTCCGATATGCAGCTGGTATCACAGCCAGACTCGATGTGGCCGCAGGCTTGCACCAAGAGTCGGCCCTTAGCCCCTACCTCTTCCTGTTAATTATGGATGCTATATCATCGAACATACAGGAAGGGTCACCTTGGTGCATGCTGTTTTCCGATGACGTCGTTCTGGTAGCAGAGAGTTGTTTAGTGCGATTGCCAAGTCAATCTATTTATTTAAGGTTCCTTAAGTAAAGACTCATCATCATCATCATCCTCTTAGCGTTATCCCAGTTTCAATCTGGGGTCCGCTTACTAGTCTAACCGAATTTGGCTGAATATTAGCTTTTCCACGGAACGACTGCCTGTCTGCCTTCCGCAACCCGAAGGGATAGCGATATTCCATGGTTTAGACTAGTGTCAGTTTATTTAGAAGGTACTGACGCCCTATAACGACTGTCAAAGATCTTCATGACAACCGGGACCGACGGCTTAACGTGCTCTCCGAGGCACGGGACAAGCGATAATTAACAATTTAATACGCACATAACTCCGAAAAGTCATTGGTGCACGCCGTGGATTCGAACCTGATACCCTCTGCATGGCAGTTTGTTGGTATCTCCACTAGGCTATCGCTGCCTGTTACGTTAAGTACTGTTAAGTACGTGGTAAACCTAATTGCGTTCATGATATGATACTTTGTAAGCATATGTGGCCGCACGCTTGCGTGGCATTGCAAACTGAAAGAATAAAGTTCTGATCATCAGTTTAGACTTTAGACCATGTTAACGGTTGATTGACCATTTACATTGTTTTGTCTATAACTATTTAAATAACAAAAAAATATGTACCTACTGACATGTAACTCTCGCTAGTTGTGAATATGTTTATAGTAATATACGGGTGTATAAATGTATGCGTGTTAAACGACATGAAAATTTTCCTCATTTATGTTCAGAGTCTAGGTGTTCTTTGTGTTCGTTGTTTGTATATTTATAATAACGCCGGTGATACAAATATCCTCTAGTGTAGTTGTGCGTTAAATAGGTAGTCGTTTTCATGAAATGAAAAATATTTGACTACTTGTTTGATAACAAAAATTGAACAATAAATTAATAGTTTAAAAAACACTAGAAAAACACGCTTTTATAAATGCACGTAAAAACTAAAAATAAATTATGGATTGTTCAAGTTGTCTCTATTTCTTGGCTGAAGTGTACTATGTGTTTTTAATTATAGTAGTTGATTGTAAAAGCGTGGGGCGCTGGAACAGGATAGACGTTCTTGTTTAACTTGTTCAAAAATTAAGTAAAAAGATACGGGAAGTAGGTTCCACAGATTGGCGCTCTTACTGGAGTTGCTTGTTGGAGAGCACGAGTAGTAAGTGGCTCTACATTAAACAGTCTGTTCAAAGTACCAGTTTGTCGAACTCAGACAAAATATGCGCCATCAGCGAGGAAGACGACATTCACTGATATTTTTAACGCCTCTTCTTTCAAGAAATTAAGTATATAAGGGTAATGCGGCAACAGTGGCAAAATGTAGAGTTCTTGTTCGTGGACGAGATATCTTTGGTTCCCTTCGGTAACCCTCTGGCGGCATAAATGCTATGCTCTTGTGAGACCTCATGCAGCTTCCGCCAGGAAGGTAGTATTAGTATTTGTTAACAATAAAGTCTTTCCTGTTCCAGCGCCCCACGCTTTTACAATCAACTACTATAATTAAAAGCACATAGTACACTTCAGCCAAGAAATAGAGACAACTTGAACAATCCATAATTTATTTTTTGTTTTTACGTGCATTTATAAAAGCGTCTTTTCTAGTGTTTTTTAAACTATTAATTTATTTTATACTTTTTGGTCTTTGATAACGAAATATTTTTAACATTTATACATTTATTTGAAGTAGGCGAATGAGCCCGCATTCTCTCCATCTCTGCCTGTGCGTCTGTATTACGTGGTGTTTTATCTGTCAGCTTATAACAATCTAGCTCTTCAATCAGGAGACCACTAAGTGGTTTTACTCCACTCAGGGCCACATACGCCTGTCCAGCCACAAAAGTACGAACCCTAACTACAGCACTGCGTGGTCTACAATATATAATTGGTTTGTTATAACCTTGAAACCTGATCGTGTCCAAAGCCCATTACATGACCTTTCTCACAAGTGCCAACACGACTATGATACAAATTCCATCATGGAATGCCAGTGCCTATCTTCCGGCTTCATCATCAGACCTTGAAAACTAGTCGTGGCCAAAGTTCATTACAAGACTTATCTAAGAAATCCAAAACAGCTATGTACGATTTTCCATCATGAAGTTCCGGTTCATGTCGTCCAGCTCCATCATCAGATCAGTTTAACAGTATCATATTATTGTATTGTCATCAGAACTACATACAGCTGCCAATTTTCATTACGCTATGACCCTTGGAAGATGGTTAAATTAGTTACCTTAGATTCCATTACATAGTTAGTTACATACATGTCGAGTTCCAGTTTATATCTTCCGGCTCCATCATCAGATCAGTTTGACAGTACCATATTATTGTATTGTCATCAGAACTACATACAGCTGCCAATTTTCATTACGCTACGACCCTTGGAAGATGGTTAAATTAGTTAGCACAGATTCCATTACATAGTTACATACACGACGACCTAATAAAAGCGTGTTAAAAATCGGTGACAACCTATTTTGGCAACGAGCGGTTATTGCAGATATCGTAGACGATTGCATTGTTGGGCTGGATTTCTTCAGAGATCATCAATGCAGATTAGATAGTAAAGGTAATATCCTTAAGACGTAAGGAGATGTCAAGATACTAATGAAAGGTGGTGGCATGGGGAAAGTTTTGTGCCTCAAAGAAAGTAAATCTGCACATAGATTACAATCCTATATCTAGGAATTTTAATGGCTTGATTCGTGCCGACAGGAGAGCGGTGCATCGTGGATCTAAGGATTCGCGGAACGCGCATGTCTAGAGGGGGGTAGTGTCAAAATGTCACGGAACAGATAAGTCCAAGCATAAGTCATATGACGTCTACACGAGAAGTTGGCTGGTCGTGAAACAGAATAATTACCAAAACAAAGAGGTTTGAAGACTATTAAATTATTTGGAAATGATAGTTTCAAATTAGATGAAGTAAACACTCGTCATCGTAACACTCTGTCAAGTGTTCGCCAAATTCGCTAAAAACAGTTAGGTAACAAGGCGATGGCCGTGCCGATAACACATCCGCTTCACGCTCTGAAGGCGTGGGTTCAGGTCCCAGTTATAACAGTCATGTGGATTATTTTGGTTTTTATGAAATTTGAAAAATTTTGTGAATATTTGGCAAATATTTTATTTTATTTATTCGAATTATTTAAATAATTCAAAGTCCATTACGTGGCCCTTCTCACAAGTGCAAACACGACTATGATACGATATTCCATCATGGAATGCCAGTGCCTATCTTCCGGCTTCATCATCAGACCTTGAAACCTATTTGTTGTCAAAGTTCATAACGTGGCCTTTCTCACAAGTGCAAACACGAGTATGATACGATATTCCATCATGGAATGCCAGTGCCTATCTTCCGGCTTCATCATCAGACCTTGAAACCTAATTGTAGTCAAAGTTCATTACAAGACTTTTATAAGAAATCCAAAACAGCTATGATACGTTTTTCCATCATGAAGTTCCAGGTCATATCTTCCGGCTCCATCATCAGATCAGTTCGACAGTACCATATTATTAAATTATCATCAGAACTACATACAGCTGCCAATTTTCATTACGCTACGACCCTTGGAAGATGGTTAAATTAGTTACTTTAGATTCCATTACATAGTTAGTTACATACACGACGACCTAATAAAAGCGTGTTAAAAATGGTAAGCATCTTTCTAAAATTAATATAATAGAAAAGTTTATTGATTGTAAATTCATTTTTAAAACCCAAGCGGCGTTTGTAAGATATTCTTGTTACCTTAGGCCAAAGAGTTGTCTAAGTTTTATAGATATAAAATTATCAGCCCGTTCAAATTTCAATTTAAATCGGTTATTGAAAACATTTTTCCTTCGTTTCTTCAAACTCCTTATAATTTTGTTGCCAAAGTTTGGTAAAAAATAATGAATTAAATTTTTACCTGTGAAATACCTTTGGCTAGTCGAAAAAATAACTCTCGATATTATGTTAGCGAAGTTTATTTTTTATTTATCCTGGGATATTTTGGGCCGTTGTGATCCCTTGCAAGTACCTACATCTTCAAGCGGCGAAGGGTCCTGTCTCCTGTAAGGTTGTTTACGGGTATTACGTATCCGTACCCGGCTTAATCTGGTGGTCTGTGACTGAAACCACAATACAGTGACCCATAAGATACAAAATGGTATACACAACCTAACTTAAATTATGTGGCGATTATGATGTAATGTTATGCCCATAGTAGCTTAACACTAGAAGCGCCGAAGATTAAGATCCCCCGTGAACCGCCGTCGTGACAAATTTGTCCCATTCTATTTATTATAATGATAATTGGTATAAGGCATGAAAGTTATTTTAAAAATAATAAGTTAAATATTCAGAACATGTTTAAGAATCACCTTAAAACAAATTCTTATTGCTTAACAAACGAAAAAGTAACAAAACAAATCATGAATTGAAAATCAAAAATTTTTAGTTTTTGTCATAAAATCGTGACAACTTACATTATTATAAAATTTTTAAGTTTCTATAAACTAGTTAATATTATCATTACTACAAGTAATACATAAATAATATTCTTTATCAGTGCATTTATTGCAGACAGTTTTTTTGCCCATGTGGCACTTCACAGATGACTTATTATTTGAGCATTTCGACTTTACCTGGCACCTTGTCCGTTTTTCTTGTCTCTCTGGTATGTTTGCCGGAATTTCCACAAGAATTGTAGTTTTGCTACTAGTCAATATTTTTTTTCCCAATTCTTCTCCCAATTGTAATAAAAAGTCTCTGCGTTTAATTTTAGTTGATAGTTTTATACAATATCCATGCATGTATACCTACTAAATCCAACAAATTTTAAAATGTATGAACCGGCCAATGTCTGCAAGCTGCCTTTACTGTATATTTACGACCCATTTGATTTACGACATCTACTTCATATTTTGAGCTATTGTAAAATAACACTACGTCAGGTTTTTCTTTGAACTTTGGTCTATTGTTACAGCGGGATGCATGGTACTGAGGATTAGGACATTTTTATTAGATTTGGCCTGACAAACAGTCAACGATGTATCGCCTATTTTAGGACAAACGTACTATGTAATTCCTTTTTTGCTTTCTTCACGGCAACGGGTATTTCTCTCCGAGCTCTATTGATACTGTCCACGATACTAGTATTTTTAGATTTCCAATATTCCGCTAGTAAAATTGATGTAAAAAAATTGTCACAAGTAAAATTTCTTCCCTCATTGATGTAAGACTCCATCAATTTCTTCACGACCCAGTCACCTAAACGTTCGTTAATTGGCTTATTATCATTTTTCCAAGGTAAGGAAAAGCATTTATTACGTAATGTTCATCTTTGTCTACAGCCATCCAAAAATGTTGCCCGTATTTCTTTCTTCAAATATTGACGAGACAAAAATGACCCAGCGGCAGTTCTAGGTAAAACGTATTTTTTTTTCAAAAGTATTACTGATATAAAATTGAAAATATTTTAAATTATATAAATGTATAAGATTATTAAAAGTCAAAAAGTCTCATCGACTTAAATTGACAAAGAAAAAAGTTACATGTAATCAAACTTGCATATGGGACAAAATTGGGACAGCGGCGCTTCTAGTGTTAACAATTTAATACAAATATTTATGAATATAATGTTCGTAGCTAATACGTACAATCTCTGTAACACTTTGAACTTCTTTTATTCTGTTTTGTTTTCGTAAGGGTTAACAAATAAATTGCATTTGACTCGGAGATGAATGTGTAAAAACTTACATCAAGCGTTGCTTTGCATATTTGTCAACGGAATCAGTAATCATGGAACTCTTGTATCTTTCCTTCAGGACCACAACCACCGGCTAGCAAACATAACTGTTCAAATATTAGATTTTACAGGCAAGTCTTCGTAAAAAGCCATTATTATCTACATCAGCGGTCGGCAACACGCGGCCCACGAGGGTCCTACTTACGGCCCGCGAATGTTTTCTAAAAAAATGTCTTACAAATCGAACTAAAGCGCCCTTAGAGTAGCACAATTGATGCGAATGTAATGAGAGACATCAGACAGCCTTGTAAGACTCTTTAAATTCACTCAAACATTCTAAAAAAGATCTGGAACTAGGTGAGGCGTAACCTCGGAAGCTGGAACACTTTTTTCGTACAGGCGATTGGTCAAAATCGGGGATCGAAGAAACTGGACAAGAGTCATCTGACAAAGCTGACTACCCCAGTTATACCTTCACTACAAAAATCTGTATGTCTCACAAGCCCCGACGGCTCCACCATACACCTATGAGCTCATAGCTAAACCTTAAAGCTACATTTTCCGGGCAAAGTAGTAGTGTTTCCACGCTTCCACCTCCGTCAACACGCATAGCGTGGTGACTGTGGGCCAAAACCCCCCATGAAAGGTAGCCAAGGAAAACGGCCCCTAGTTCCGGACCGCCTTGCTATTCCAAGTCACTGCAGCGGCTTTGGTCCACGGCAGGGTAGGTGGTTCTCAAATTTAACAGTTCTAACACCAATTGATCCTTGCTGCGTAGAATGGACACAGTTTACGGCTTGACGAAAGCCTCCAAATTCTTGAGGTAGAATTAGACAAGATGCGGTGGTATGTTTTGAGACTATCAGAAATTCGAAGAGAAGGGGAGGACACGATAACCTTTGCATCAGTCCATCTATTCTACTTCAGGGAGGGAGGCCAACGATCCTAAGGTGACGTAGGGTTTCCCGTTAAGAAAGCCCTCCGTGACACCATGACTGAGGAGATCTGTAGCGTCTTGACCCGGGTAGCATACCTTGTACTGCAACTGACTGAGATATACACTCTTAAGGTGGTACAGGTATATGCGTCGACATCAAGTAGGTACCTCAGTTGAAGAGTTGGAGGCCGTATACAACGATGTGTCAAAGACCACAAAGACATTTCACGGTAGTCATGGGGGACTTTAACGCAAAGATGGGGCACGAGCGCGGCGAATCGTGTTTGGGTCACGACGGATAAGAAGCATATATTTAGGGATGTCTCAATGATTCTTCAATACCGGCAGCAATCACCGACTTGTAAGAGGTATGTCAATTTCAAGCTCGAGCGCAGCCGCATGATGAGGTCTGTTCTTCGTCCAACTGTCCCTATAGCGGGATATGATGCGTCCAAACTGAAACTGATGAATAGATTCGCTGCACTAGAGACCCCTGCAAATTTTGACGTCGACCCGAGCGGCATAATCGGGGCCGTACGTGAACTGGAAATGCAAAATTTTCAGAAAAGGTGACCAGATACAAAACTTAAAACTAAATACTAAACTTCCTACCGAGACTCTGGCACTGATGCGATTTTACGGGAAGCACCGGGAGCTTCCTAGTCAGACCCAAAATCACTCCATAAAAAGATCCGGAGCTAACTGAGGCGTGACCTCCGTAGCTGAAACATTCACCGCGTATAGTACAGAAAGCGATTAAGCAAAATCGGGAGTCAAAAGTCTTCTTCATAACACTGGGTCCTTTGACAAAGCTTGAAGGTAGTACCGTCAGATCAGTCCCAGAGATACTCACTGAAGTTAAAGATTTCTATGGCAATCTGTATGCCTCGCATGCACTGAAGCCACCAGACACGAATCCTAGAGCCCCACTTACCCACCACATTACGGTGGATCTCCCTGACGTAGATGTCGATGAAATCGATGCGGCTCTCAGACAGCTTAATAATGGTAAGGCGGTCGAGGAAGATGGAGTGGTCTCTGAGTTCCTTAAAGCTGGAGGAAAACCTCTACTTGCGGAGCTTAGAAGGCTATTTTATTCCGTAATAACCAATGGGACTACCTCAAAGGTGTGGAGCAGATGTGTTGTGGCGTTAGTTTTCAAAAAAGGAGACATAACGCTTCTCAATAACTATTGGTCGATCACAAGTTACTGTGCCGTTTATACACTGTTCTCGAGAGCCGTCACGAATAGTCTGACATCAAGATTTGACGCCTCCCAGCCATCGGAGCAGGCTGGGTTTCGTACCGGTAAAGCTTATAGTACCGTGGACCACAACTTTTCTCTTCGGCAGGTTATACAGAAGTCTGAAGAATACAACCGGCCGCTGTGTCTGGCCTTTGTGGACTACGAAAAAGCCTTCGACTCCATGAAAATCTGGGCTGTTCTGGAGCCTTTGCAGCGCTGTCAAGTCGATTGAAGATAGGTGGATGCTTTGAGGGGCTTCTACCAAATAGCAACGATGTCCATTCAAGTCCTGAACCACAAAAAAGACCCATCCAGTTGCTACGTGGTGTAAGACAGGGTGATGTTATATTCTCGAAACTCTTCACCAACGCCCAGGATATCTTAAAAACACTGTATTTTGATGAAATGGGATGCCCAATGTCAATGGGTGGTATCTAACGCATCTTCACTTTGCTGATGACCTGGTAGTTATGGCAGATTCGCTGCAAGACTTGAAGAAAATGCTGTCCAGTCTCAAAACTGCCTCAAGACGTGTTGGGCTTGGAATAAATCTGGACAAGATCAAGCTCATGTGTAATGACACATCGTCCCGGAACCATTTTATATCGAAGGTGTAGTCTGCAAAGTTGTCCAGGAGTATGTTTGCCTACCGGGACAAAAATTGTAGCTAGGTAGAGACAACTTTAAGAGTGAAATCAACAGAAGAGTGCCATTTTGGAAGTTGCTTCATAACTTCGTTTCGTCTTTGCTACAATGCCTTAAGACCTAGGTGTTCAACCAATGCATCCAGTCATGACGTACGGAGCTGAAACGTGAAACATGACATATCACTCAGAGAGCTATGGAACGGTCAATGCTGGGGATCTCACCACCACGTCTCGGCAAGCAGAGTGTTGGACTCTCCCCCTCCAGATGGACTAACGACTTGAAGAGGGTGCCTGGATGGCGAAAACGGGAGATCAGGTCTTGTGGCGTACCCTGCGGGTGGTCTACGTCCAGTAGTGGATGGCAACAGGCTGATGATGTTTGTGTGATGAGGCAGAAAAGCCGTTTCATCAGGTTTTTGTGGATGCTGAAAAATCTTTTGACTCCTGGATTGAAAATATTTGGAGATATTAAAAGAACCAAATGGCAACGATTTCTGTTCAAACCATGAACAAGTAAACAAGACCCATCCAATAGCTTCGAGAGGTAGGACGGGGTGACACTATATTCTCGAAAATCTTCACCAACGCTAGAGGAGATCTGCAATTCCCTGCAGTGGAATGGAATGGGCATCAATGTCAATGGTTGGCATATCACGCCGTCAAGCGTCTCCGCTTTGCTAATGATTCAGTGACAGAAATGCTGCAAGACTTGTAAAAATGCTGTCTAGGTATTACCAAAAATGCAGCCCGCCTTTAGTTTATTTTGTCTCCTTGTGGCCCGTGCCTACTAAAAGGTTGCCGACCGCTGATTTACATGAATAGCTATCTATGTATTTATACAGCCGTTCATATTTCCTAACACTGAGCTGTTATCGAGAATATGCAACACAAAACTAAAAACTGCCCCGTCGTTCGAAAAACTAAGCAAATCATTAATAATAATATATTCTACCACATTCACACGACACCATCTAGTCCCAAACTAAGCAGAGCTTGTACTATAGGTACTAGATAATGGATAAACATACATATATACTTTTTTGTTGTAAATATATACATATTATACATAGAAACACCCAGAACAAGACAAACATCCATGTTTGTCATAGTCATTGAATCAGCGAGGCAGAAAAATACATTTCTCGTATTGCGTTAGCCTGTAGTAGTTTGTTACCATTAGGTGCTGGTGGTGCTGTTTTCTAGTTTATAGTGTAGCTCGAAAAATCTATTACAGAGTTGATGAAAAATTTACGGGTAGGTAGCTGTTTTTGGAAATTATATTGAACTTTAGAATAAGATTCGATAGTAACTGCTTTACAAGAAAAATCGAATATAGTGTTATCTTCAAAGTATCTCAGAACTCGCAAATCAGTCAAGAAAATATTATTATACGTGTAAGATTACATTTAAGCCTTTACAATTACGCACGTCATACTTCCTTCATGATAATTGTGAGTCACTACATGGATTTTGCTGAATAGCCAGTCAGTATGCCACGCTGGCCAGACAGATGAGTATAGGTTTTTATGTCGAGGTTAGTCTTATATGTTCTATATACGAGTATGTATATATATTCGAGGTTGGTATAAGTTTTTATTGGGCGGCTGGGCGGCTGGGCAGGATATAGGAAACTCCGTCGAGTCTTTTCGTCATCCCTACCGCAAAGCCTTAAGACAAAAGTCTTCAACGAGTGCGTCCTACCCGTTATGACTTACGGTGCCGAGACGTGGACACTGACGGTGCGACTAGTCCACCAATTTAAGGTCGCTCAGCGAGCTACGGAGAGGGCTATGCTCGGAGTTTCTCTGAAGGATCGAATTCGTAATGAAGTGATCCGACAGAGAACCAAGGTAATCGACATAGCTCAGAAAATTAGCACGTTGAAGTGGCAGTGGGCTGGTCACATCTGTCGTAGATACGATAACCGATGGAGTAGTCGTGTTCTAGAGTGGATACCGCGCCTTGGCAAACGTAGTGTAGGACGCCCTCCGGCTAGGTGGAGTGACGATATACGCAAAGTGGCTGGCAGCGGCTGGACACGAAGAGCCGAAAATAGGGCTCAGTGGCGTGCCATTGGAGAGGCCTATATACAGCAGTGGACAACGGCAGGCTGATGATGATGATAAGTTTTTATTAGACGCCTCTTACTTTAGCCACGGCATGAAATGGGGTAGTGGCATATTGGATTCTTAATCTATCGTTACATGAATAATTCTGGCGTTAAGAATATTATTCTAGTTCTATTTATGCATAGATTCGTATAACGGAGTAAAAAAGTAATGTGCACTTGCTCAGTGCACGTTGTGGACTGCGATTAATAGTGCTGCAGCAATGACAGGACAATACGAAGCATTCATTGCGTATCTGAAACTGTGTGCTATTCATCGGTATCGTTTCGTTCAATCTGAATGAACGCCCGTGGATTTCGCTCCATTACGTTATTAAAACGGGCTATCGACTTTCATTTTTACATATCTCTTTTACCTCATTCAGTTTTATCTCATTCACTTTTACCTCATTCGCTTTTACCACATTATTAATGATTTTTCTACCTTTGAAACGTAATTAGTCAGGCTATAAATTATGCCACTTAAGTTGGTTCTGAATGTTCTGATAAATACGTAGCTTTTGTTTCAAGTAGATGCATTTTGAAGAAATACTAGAAATGTATTTATATATGCATATATATAGACTCCTCTGACTTTTCGAAGTTATGTGTGTATAAAAAATAGGCAGCGATAGCCTAGTGGAGATACCAACAGACCACCATGCAGAGGGTATCGGGTTCGAATCCACGGCGCGCACCAATGACTTTTCGGAGTTATGTGCGTATTAAATTGTCAATTATCGCTTGTCCTGACCTACAAACCAATTATATATTGTAGACCACAGTGGTTTACTTAGGGTCCCGTACTTTTGAGGCTGGACAGGCGTATGTGGCCCTAAGTAGAGTAAAATCACTTAGTGGTCTCCAGATTGAAGAGCTAGATTGTTCTTAGCTGACAGATAAAACACCATGCAATACCGACGCACTATTCGCCTACTTAAAATAAATGTATAAATATTAAAAATATTTCGTTATACTATCCCACTGCTGGGCCGTGCCCAGCAGTGGGACAGTATAACGAAATATTTTCATCCACTATGAGAAGCGTAAGGCCATGGTCCACCACGCTGGCCAAGTGCGGGTTGGCAGACTTCACATGTCTTTCGAGAACATTATGGAGAGCTCTCAGACGTGCAGGTTTCCTCACGATGTTTTCCTTCACCGATAAGCAAGCGATAATTACCAATTTAATACGCACTTAACTTCGAAAAGTCATTGGTGTGTGCCGTGGATTCGAACCCGTGACCCTCTGCGTTGCAGTCCGTCGGTCTCTCCACTCGGCTATCGCTGTTTTTTTTTTATCAAAGACCAAAAAGTATAAAATAAATTAATAGTTTAAAAAACCCTAGAGAAACATGCTTTTAGAAATGCACGTAAACACAAAAAAAATAAGTATGGATCGTTCAAGTTGTCTCTATTTCTGGGCTGAACACTTAAACTATATGCTTTTAGTTATAATATTTTAGTAATAAGTCAAAGTCAAAATCCTTTATTTATTTAGATCACAAAGTGACACTTATGAACGTCAAATTTAAAACATTATTACTGTATGCTTCTACATTTACATTTACTGCCACGTTTGCAAAGCAAGGGCGTAGAACCATGAAAGACTTTATTGGTAACAAATACTTATACTTACTTCCTGGTGAAAGCTCCATGACGTCGCACGAGAGCATAACGTTTATGCCGCCAAAGGGTTACCATAGGGAACCAAAGATATCTCGTCCACGAACAAGAACTCTACATTTTGCCACTGTTGAAGCATTACCCTTATGTACTTAATTTCCTGAAAGAAGATGCGTTAAAAATCTCGGTGAATGTCGTCTCTTTTTGCTGATGGCGCATGTTTTGTCTGAGTTCGACAAACTAGTACTTTGAACAGACTGTTTAATGTAGAGCCACCAACTAGTCGTGCTGCAACTCGAGGTAGAGAGCCAATCTGTGTAGCCTGCTTCCCGTAACATGTATTGACTTGATTTTTGAACAAGTTAAACAAGAACGTCTTTCCTGTTCCAGCGCCCCACGCTTTTACAATCAAATATTATAACTAAACGCACATAGTTTACACTTCAGCCCAGAAATAGACACAACTTGAACGATACATAATTATATTTTTGTTTTTACGTGCCTTTATAAAAGCGTGTTTTTCTAGTGTTTATTAAACTATTACTTTATTCAAACACAAAATGCTACAGAAAATTGCGGTAAAATCTTTAAGTGAACCAATTTAATCACTCAGCGTGACATCAACGGCTAAAATCCGTAGTGATCTCAAATTTCTATTACTACTGATTCACCGGTAAATGTCTGGCACTTCATTTATTTATTAATGTAGGCCAGTATCTAAACTAAGCGATATTCTATGCAACTATCATCAAAATATCCGATTCATATTTCACACAAACATTTGACCAGTCATGCTATGCTTTATCCTTATGAGAAGCAATAAATTACTATGTGTCAAATATCATAATCATTTGACATGTAGCAAGCTTTATCGCGCCAACTACCGTACATAAATTAATGTATCCAGCGCATACATTATCGAAAACACATATGGCACGTAGGTACCTATTTTAGTTAGCTACATGTCTTGAAAGAAAGAAAATAATTCAGTACATCCTACTACATAAAAATTTATATCAAAGAAAAAACAACATTGTATTGTAGTCGATATTGTTTAAGGCTTTAAGCGGACAGGGACAATAGGATCGGTGATGGAGCGGGATGTGTGCAGGTGTCGTGAGCGTAATTATTATGGTTTTTTTTAAGTTTTTGAGTGTATATTTGTGTACACAATGTATCTCTTTCTTTTTTTCTGCTTTTGTAAAAGACCAACTGAACCTTCAAGAAGCGGTCCAATGTGAATCTTGCTTGTCACTTGTACAAAGTCATAAAACACTGATGCTACGAAAAACGATTTGGAAAAGCTCTTATGCCAACGTGGTCACAGATACAGCAAATTAA
This sequence comes from Euclidia mi, assembly GCA_944739405.2. NCBI lineage: Eukaryota > Metazoa > Arthropoda > Insecta > Lepidoptera > Erebidae > Euclidia > Euclidia mi. The sequence goes on along the minus strand of OX123186.2, from coordinate 39,016,727 downwards.
TCTCTGATTCTGAGTTTGTTTCGGCCTTTCTTCTAAGGAAGTCATTTAGCTAGGAAAAGCTTAGAACAGTCTAGAATAGGGTTTTGACTTGTATAAGTGTTGTAAACAACCAAAATGCAGAAATAAATATGTCTTTAATGTGTTATTTTTTACACGTTTTTCGTAAAATGAATAAGCAAGTGCGCTAAGCGTGCGCCTAGCGTCCCTTCGACGTGCGACCGGCGCGGCGGTCACTTTGTACTATAGAGTGAACGCCGAGCATTCGCCGAGCACACGCAATGTGAGCTCGGCCAAAGATTGCATACCAAAGTCACCAGTAGGTATCGCACAACACTGATCAGCCTGCAAAAGGGCTAAACTAATAGTCATGTACCTCATAAATCATCGAGTATGTGATGGGATAATATTTGTATAGCCTAAAGCAAATAGTAAAAAATAACGAGCAGATAAATTTTCCTTCGGCAAAAACATAATAACACAGTAAAATAGCTTATTTTCTACTAGGCACCATTAATCAAAAGTAGGTAAACACGAAACGCCATGGGAACACGCATTTATCACTATCAAAATCTGAAAGGAATAAACATAGTACATAGATACTGATTCATGAAATATGGCGGCGAAAGGGTTGTATATAAATATATAATAAAATAACATTCGTACTCTTCAGTTTTTCAAATGTAGCTCGCTCGTAAATTCTAGCTGTGCGGAATAATCTGATTACGTTTAGTTTTTCAAATAGCGTGTTACTTCATATGAAATGAAGTACCTACTAGTTTGAATTTTCTAAAGGGTATTTAGAAAAGAAATACCATTTTTGTAAATGTGCAAACGTATTTTCGGCCATCAATAATCGTACGTCATGTAAATTTTTTGATGAAAGATTGATTGAATTAGTGGAATACGTGTGTCTGTTATTAGATAAAAAATAAGACCAATAAGCAGTACGCTCAAACGCATACAACTTTTTTTATTTGTCAATAAAGCGTGCATATGTGTGTGTTTACACATTGCTATGTATTACGTATAATACGGGTATTATACGGGATTTATTGAGTTTATCTACTCTCCACAATAAGTGCATTATTTTTAACATTAAATAAAAAGCAAGCTTATGGAAAAGGATTACAGCATAATCCTTTTTATGATAAATAGAGTCACAGTCGCTTTAAATAGGTATGTAGGTATATAACGATTATTGAGTCCATAGCCAAAAATCCCTTTTATAAAGTAACCTATGTCGCAAAATAGGTCCCAATTCGAAGATTTATAATTGATTACTATGATGAGCATCATAAGTACACACAAGTATATCTATGTCATATAGAAGAACCACTCATGAACGGTAATTGCTAATACGTAGCCCATAAGCGACTAATTGCTTTAGTGTCAGAACTTGCATACGAAGCAGTGAGACAGTTTGACGAACATTGTCTACGTGAAAACTAGTAGACGCGTATTTTCATAAAGCTATATATTAAATTATATTGTATACTGACTGGGTAAGGAGCGATTTTTGAAAAATTGCACATATTTATGTGCCTTAAACTAACCTAAATTTCATCAAAATCGGTTCAGCGTTAGCGTTGAAACCGTAACAGATACATGGAATTTCGAATTTATTAAATAAGTTCCTTTGGACTTGTAGGGGTTGAACGTATTTATTTATCTTTAACTAAAGTATCAGCATCAGTAAACAATTCAAAGACCTAACGAAACTTACCCCATTAAATGTTATCATAATAGTGAGCTTATTTGTAAAACCATTTTGCATAATACTAAGCCTGTCTCATAGTGATCACAGACGGAGGATTAAACAGAGAGACCGGCTATTAATATTTACGATATAACTTTAATGAGTACGTTTGCGGAGGGTTTCGATCACACGCGTTGCAATAACCTATTGTAAATCGATGTCTATTAAATGTGAATGGTTCTTGAAGACTAAATATTTTATCACCACGCCACGCATGCCACGCCACGCATGCCACGGGCTAATGATTGCTATAAAGCGGCTATGTTCAGGCGTTCCGCTGCCTCTAGGAGTTGTAAGTGCATCGTAATAATCGTAAACTGGCTGGGTAATACGCCGGGTGGGTCGGACATTCGGCGTTAATCCCATAGGTGGCCAACAGGGGGTTTTCTCGAGCGGCCATCCATATGAGATTAAAAGCGATTTTAGTAACACGTTGCAATATTTTGAGGCAAATGGAAGGAGTTTTATTTTTCAAAGATGAAACTTTAGAACGATGTTTTATGAAGGCATAGTCTCATAAAACGTCATCGGCTCTTATTGGTAGGTACTACCAATAAGAGCCGATGACGTTTTACGATGCCTTCATAAAAGTCCTGTGGATATAGGAGGTTCAAATTCTTCAGAGCTGTAGAATTGGTGTATAAAATCCGGCTGTTAAAGTTTATGTTGCCGCAGTTACCGCAAAGATCAATTTATCAAATAGTAAAGCTTTGCTTCAAGTATTAGAGTTATACTTCGTAAGTAGAGTTAAACTTCTTTATTTCAACAGGATGGAAGGCCAACTTAAATTAAACATTTACTTCGAAATTATTAAAATTCTAGTCTTTGTCTATTTACTAACAGCCGTCAGTTTTTGATCTCAATAATATATCACTTTTTCTACAGCATAAGTGAATACAATAAAGTATTCATGCGTCACATGTTGGAATGCTCTATAACGCTCAACAAGGTGCTTAAAGCAATTTAGTTGTATACCAAGGTTTACGAGTACTTAAACGAATAGTCTTACAGCGCCACGTATTTCATTAAAACGCATAAGTAACTAAGCTTGCAATTTCGCACCTGTATTTCTTGGAGTTCTAAAGCGCACGTGCATCTCTTACAGGTCGTCAGCTATATTTAGAATCGATGTAATACCGTTTAAGCTTACAGCTGTCTACCCATGCAGTTCTAAGCCAGGCTAAGTAGCATTGTAATTAATGTTACATTGATTTTCCTTGACATTTTGCTCCACAGATATTAAAGTCTTAGAGATTAAAACCTATGTGTGCATTTAAGATTAACGTATACTAGTTTCAGTATTAAAACCTTGAGTACAAATTAAGCCTCAAAAGCCATTTTAAAATGAGTGTTAACAGTATTATAATTGTACAATGTGCGAAATACTGACGGCAAAATGAATCTCTTTTGTACAAATTTAACTTGCCAAAAGTTTTGAAGCTTTAAAAGTACGAAGTAACTTCGTAAAAACGAAAAGAAGCACAAATTCGTGTTAGGCGCTCGCAGTCGTGTCTCAAAACGGGACAAATGTAAGGGACAAAAGTAGGTTGGCTGTCGATATTTTCAAGCAGAACTATATTGGATTCGTTACTTCGTCGAGGTTCGCCGCTCCATTAGGCTAATAGGCGGGCAGTGAGAAGGCAGAAAGAGATTAAGCTGTGCTCAGTCATCGCTTTCCACTGCCATTAATTGATAAGTGGGAGCTCTCAATAGATTACTTTCAAAAGTTCTGACATACTTTCACTTGATTGAAAGGGTTTCATTACAAGATTTTGTGAATCCTTCTACTAATTGCTTAACGGTTCTGAAGATTTGCTTCAGTTCCAGTGCTCATTAGCATTTAAATTTTTAACTTTTAGGCTAAAAGTTGAATTGGGCCGACAATGCCGACCGCTTTAACTAAACAACAGCTACTTACTTGTATTGCACATTTTAACCCGTGCAGAACAGCAGTCCAACTTTGCCTACTGAAACCATTTGAAAACCGCTTAGCAATGTTAAGTTGAGTTTGAAGATTATAATAGTTGTTCGTCGAGCGTATTCCTCTTTAGAGCTTCATTTTAACGTATATTGCCCTCATTAACCTTTAAAAATGCACAGAAAACTTCGAAACAGGCTTATTTTCTACCGTATTTTTCATGTACTGGGTACCACCGCGTATGACGTGCTTCCAGGAGCGTATATTTTTATCTCTAGACTGTCGGCACCGACGTTAAATCCTTTATTGATATTGCGTACTTAACCACAGTACAGCTCGAGTTAATGTTCCGACGGACAAAGACAACATAAAACATACGAATCGCGACAGTCTGCACAAAGCGATTACTATAACTGACGCTGACGTTTACTTGCATTGATAGCTTGAGGTCGAATAATAAATGTATTTTTAATAAACTCAATATCGAACAATATCAGATATAGGCGCTTGTCCCAGGCCAAAATATTCTCACAATACATCATCCTCCCCAAACTGTGTTCAACAAAATTGGTTCGTGTGTAAAAGATCAGTGTGAGTTCACGTCGAGAATCACAAATATAGGGAATGGTCTATGAGGCACCGATTTTATTGCAAATTGGAGCCCAGAGAGACCGCAACACTATTGAGTCGTAATTTTTCATGGTAAGATATTGTTACTATTGCTCATATATCGGCCATTTGGATAATAAATCGATAGCGATCACGACTTTCAGCCCTCAATAAGAAGTCGCACAGGAATTTGTTTGGGTTTGCCGAGATACTTTGGCCAAATATCGATAGTTAGAGTCGGGACTGTGACTACTTAAATTATTCCACTGCCTTTATACCTACACTTCGTTTAAAAAAAAAGTTGCTAAAGGTCGATCAGAAGTTATAAAGCTCTAATACAAGAAATGGAACACAAATCCCTAAAGATTTTTCTTCTAAGACGCAAAACGTGATCCAATTTACAATGCCTTCTAATATTTCAGATTTGTTACGATCAAGTTTATTACAAACGTAGTCGTCAACTAACAGCCATATTGTCAACTATTTGGCGTGATTTGGATAGCAGACACTTAAAATGTAAGTGGCTCACTCGCTCGTATTTATGTATACATTTGTTTAAGGTACCATCATCTCGCGCAAACTTGCTTTAGAAACTGCAGTTAGCTTTTGTCTCATAATCATTTGGTGGAAAATTTTGTCTTATAAGAAATATTATAGGTATACCTAAAATTCTTAGTAGCGTTGTTTAATTATTTGAAATAGACTATTTCAAATGATTTTATAATGATACCTATATGTTCAAATAATTACGTGATGGAGACCTGTTTGTAACAACAATATTAATAAGTGTACGGGCGGTTTCAGATTAGCGTATTTTTCTGCGCGTATACGGTCATTCAGCATAGGCGCTTACGAACGCGCTACATGACGCGCTTCACAAAACCGGACTCGCGTAAACGGGCATACTTCGGCGTATTCGCTCGAAACGGTAGTGACATCTTGTCAGTGTCAACATGGATTCTGACGGCTCAGTTCGTCAACACTCGTAAAGGTAGAATTCCGTGCATCGCGATCGATCGCAGCCGCGCGCGGCCTACGACTGTCGTCGATCGCTCGCGACAATAGTCAAAGTATGAAAATGTATGGCACCGCTGCCGAGGCCCGCGACTGACGCGCGCGACCGACGAATGTCGTGAGCCGCGCGCGACAGTGTCTTGAAATTAGTAGATGTTGTTCGTCAGTTCCCTCTAGACGTGTGTCTAATCTCGAAGTCATAATCATGGTCGAAATGCTAATTGACATCCTTGAAGAAGAAGAGGAGAATGACGAGCTGCTGTTGCTATATTATGAAACTGGAGTACCAATCGACCCTATCTTTAAAAGCAGAAATGAAAAAGGATACTAGCAAATATTGATTCAAAAGCAATTATATTGTAAAAAAATGTTGGAAGTTTGGAACAATAATACAAAATTGAATTGTTTTTATACAGAGTGTCACAAGACCCATCACCAAGCCGAAGTCTACTCGTTGTGGACATCATGCCAAGTCATACTAACCAAAAATAATACCTGGGAAACGTTTTTTTTTTTTTAATTTCTCATTTGTTAAACCGCAATTAAAAGCGCGCGCGTGCAATGCTCGAAAAACCTACTTATCCATGGGCTTACAGGGCATCTAAAGAACATATTGGCGGGGTAAATGCATCGATTTTGTACCGAATTAGAAAAATTACATACTAACTTTGAGCTTCAATATCTTCTGCACCAGTATTTCCCTGGTATGGTGCCGAAGTAGAAAATGTTCGTAGTGATTGGTACAACATGGGATTTCAGTTTTCGTTAAGGGTTTTTTTACAACCTGTATAGTCGGCAAAACTTCCGAATTTTTTTTTTCATTACTACTAATTTCAAGACACTGCCGCGCGCGGCTCACGACATTCGTCGGCCGCGCGCGTCAGTCGCGGGCTTCGGCAGCGGTGCCATACATTTTCATACTTTGACTAGTGTCGCGAGCGATCGACGACAGTCGTAGGCCGCGCGCGGCTGCGATCGATCGCGATGCACGGAATTCTACCTTAAGAGTTGCGCGTGTGCCAAAAGGCGCACCTATACGCGCCTACATGCGCTTCTAAAAACGAGCTTATACGCGCGTATAAAACGCTAATCTGAAACCGCCCTACAAGTCACGAAAGTATTTAATGTTTTTGACGTGACAACGTCTTATAAATTGGTTTGCCGGGTGACACTTCAAGAAACTGCGTTACGCTCCGCTCACGTTATGCGCTCACAATGAGAGCGAGTGAGAGGCACGCGTCCCGCCTAAGAGCGAAAGAGACAGACATAAAAAGTGAAAGGCACGCGTCTTTCATCCTTCTTCCTACTATACGAATGAATATTCACATTAAAATTATTTTACCACTCAAAGTCGTTGTCACGTAAAACTTTCGCCCGTATACCGACTTTACAGGCAACCAATTTTTTTGTTTGAATATAAGTTTCGGTGAGCTTTTAAACTTTTTAACTTAATAACCTAGTCGCATTAAAACTACGCAATTTATATGTTTGTAAAGGTTATATAATACAGTTTCAAACCATCGCACAGTGTCGCGACTTCATAGAACATTTTATCATATATCTAACTTTGGGTAAATTACATTTTTAACCTGAAATATATGGAAAAGTGACCAAAACAAAGAAGTTTAACTGATATTTTTTATTCTATATCCAAAAATTGCCTTAAATCAGTATCTAAAATATTTTTTTATGTTTATTTCCCGATCTAATCGTGGATATTAATGGATCGGAAGTAAGTAAATTGTAATTAGGTCTTGATTAGTATCCGAACTTGAGGTTTTGCGTGTATGTGTGTTCTCTAAAATTTCTGGCATCTTTATGTCGTCCTTCTAGCGTATCTTCAGAAAGCTGGCGAATTGGTTAGGGAAAATATTGTATTAATTCGGTCGAATGAACTAATATTTTATGTATGGATGTTGGTATATTGTACCATGGATATAAACTTAAATATAAAGTGTTTGTCTCTTTCAGGAGTTCCTTAAACTTATCTGTGTTGATATCCAGTCCACTTGAAATAATTCTGTTGATAAGATAAAACTTTTTAATTAAATTCTGATCGATACCAGTTATTACACTAGATAACGTACTGTTTTTATAAAACCTTCTGGCTGTATTGCCGTCATTAGTTGATCCGAACGCCCGGGTTCGGATCAACTTAGGTTTATCAATTATTTTTTATTTGACATGTTCTCAAACCTAAAACAAAATATCTCAATTTGAGCACGTCCTAGCAGACTGAGAGTTTTCTAGCGTAAAGTATACTTATTGAGCTAGCATATATAAAAAAAATAGAGATGTGATATAATGTGATTTTTTTGAAAATCGAAGCAAAGTATCAATATATTGAAATTTTTTAGTGTGTTTAAAAAATGCTCAGAACTTACCAACTTCACACATCTTGAATTATTAAAACAGCAAATTAGACAGATAAGTAACTATTCAAGACTACTATAATAATATAACACTAATTAAATCTGAATATCACTTGTAACTGTAGCAAGAAAGTTATTTGTGCGCACACAAACTATTTCAATGCATCAACAATATCAATGTTTACTTACCCACATTTACAATAATATAATTCCTGGAGAACGATAACTACCTACATTTGATGAAAAAAGTATTCTAGACAATATTATCATACAAAAAATTACCTGCAAAAATGTTGCAAAAAAGCATTTATGATAAAGACTCGCGACACTGTGCATCGTGGTAAAAAACGTAGTACAGAATGGGTTGATATGTACTAAATCGAAGCGATAAGGTCGAGTGATGTCACACGTCTTAAAATAAGTTATTCTTAACATTTTTCATTTGTTGACATAATATGAAAATAATATTTTCACGTTTTGTTAGGCTGCACCTGTATGGTTATATTTAACGTATAAGAAACAATAAATGTCATCTGTAATATATTCTTTATCCAACTTGTTTTAGATCTAAGTAGTTACATATCATGGGAATGACGTCTAGACGCAACGGGGTCAGGAAATAACGTGCACACAAAACTTTCATAGAAAATATAAGTTCCTGATGTGATTTTTTTCAATTTTTTTATTTAAAACATCTTTGTAATGTGGCATAATCGTCATACGATCATACGATAGCGATACAATTCTGCATGTCAGCACAATAGCCGACGACAATTGCGTTTGGATTCAACGACGTTAATAATTCTTCCTTGTAAAAGCCTGAAATATTTTCACTTTTTACTTAATTTCAGACTTACGTAACGTAATTGTCGCGTGTTTAAGTTGAAAACAAATGAAAAAACAATGGTGATGTACTAATAAATTAATATAGTTTGTAGCAATACACTTGTTTGGGTTCATCTAACCGGCTTTATAAAATTTTAATAATGTACGACCAAAAATGTGCATCACTGTATAAAGTAAGAAAACGAGTACAGCTGTTAGTCTGTGAAACAGACGCAAACAATCTGCAATCAACTACCAGTTGCAGTTGTTGTCAGGACCATGGCGTAAACACTATGTTACTGAAAATGCTTCAAGTTGTTATTAAATTTCTTGAGAACGGGTACTAAGGTGAAACTTCAGCTGAATAGAACTTTGCAGATTTTGTATTACCATGTTAAAAACTGTGTTCAAAATTCTTCAAAAGTAAACGAATTCACTTAGACATTATATCCCCTAAAGGACTTAAGAATATGTAGTTAGCTATACTGAATAAAGTAATTCGAATGTAAAATCATCTATTCGAAAGTAAGTACGTATTTTGAATTATTTGTATTTTCAGTCATACTTATTTTATTAAATTCACGGATTCACGGATAGATATAAGTTGTATCTATCCGTGAATCTTATCTTATTAAAAGAGGCCGGATAATAATAATATGCATTTGCATATTTGCATATGCATTTGCATATTTAAGCCATTTCCAGCGCTAATAGCATATTTTTCTTAAGATCTAGTGATGATGCATGCTATCGCTATAATTTACAGTATTTTGTAGCTTTATTAATGGGACGGAGGAGGTTTTGCCAGAAAATATAAGCGCTAACATAGCACCCAAGTTCAAATTCTTCCCAGTTACCTCAGTAGATGTGGAGCGATTATTTTCGACGTATAAAAATATTTCGAATGATCTAAGACATAATCTAACCACTGAACATTTAGAACAATACTTGATTGTTAATGATTACAAAAATATTAAATAATGTAACATGTTACTGTATCGATTATCGTCTATCAATGGATAGTTTACTAAATGTATGCTGATTTTGTAATAAAAAATCTAAAACTTAATTGTTTTCTATTTTATTAAAAAACGATCTTAATATATAAAATCCTTGCGTTACTTGCTGACTGACAGACGCGCTACAACCGAAACTATTGGGCGCAGGAAGAAATTGAAATTTGGCATGTATGTTCCTTGGGGACCGTAGGAGTGCACTAAGAAGGGATTTCCCAAAATTCCCACGTGATCGCCCAAAACGGATGAATTTAAAAAAAATGCGGGTGTAGCTGCTGGCGTCTTCTAGTAAATTATAAAGATACATACTTAGTAAAGTAAAACTTAAACCAAGTATTTACTAACAATCAACTCAAATCTAAAGGAATGATACTTACAAAACAAAAAAAAAGCCATTTAATGTTGCTTATTCTGTCAGTTTTCGTGCATATTTCAAGCATTTTCATGCATATTAGCATGCATATTTCAAGCTTTTTATATTGCATATAATCCGGTCTCTAATCCGGTCTTACTTTCTCTTAGTATGATAATAGTTATATCATATAACTATTTTCATACCAAGAGAAAGTCCTGCAGTCTTCTACGCAGTAAGCTTTGGATACAAAGATTTTTGTTATGAGTTTTAAATTGTTAATTATCGCTGGGTAAACGGTGAAACAATAAAATACATAGTGAGAAAACCAGCACTTCTGAGGGATCTGCACAAGGATCTCGAAAAAATATATAGTATGCTAAGAAGCGCTTGGCCAGCGTTTTCAGTACTTAAACCTACCAACTTCCTACTGCACACTCTTGAAACGGTCTTTAAATATTATTTCATCTACGATACTACATGTTTGAATAAATTATAGTCCCATTTTATTACATAACTTAGTCTCCTAGAGATAATATGAACCATGTTGTCTACTATTAAATTTTAGTAGTAACTTTCAGGCGTATAACAATCCAGGAAACTTGATTCGAGAACTTTGTCTTATAATTCACTGCAATTTCTAGATTTCGGCAAGTTTCGATCAAAGGAGTAACTTAGTCTATGATCGTAAGATTTGTGATAATTTTTATAATTTTACCTATAAAATAATTTATTGTTAGAACTGTAAACACATTCATATGATAATTGAAAACATGCATATTATGTTATTTTTCTGAAATTGTTAATTTGTAAACTTTTCCCCTTTCTGTGTCATGGAGGTTTTAACAAACACTAAAGCAATGGACAAAAAGAACTTGACGCCAATATTCGTACAACTGGACTGCACAGACAGCACCATGGATTTAGTGGGATCGGTCTTCACATGGGGACACGTTGTCGACCTTGTTAACTTATACTATACATATATTCCTGGAAAACATGTAAAGTTTACCATCCTGCATTTGGGCAGTAAAGAAGAAGCATTCCACACGTTTATTCTTATTATACGATAGACGATGTGTGACAGAGTTGGACAAATTATAAACAAGGCTGATAATGAGTTCTTTAAGTCTGTGCTTGAAATACAGTAAATATGGATAGAAAGATTTCGGTTGCAAAGCATAAATGGTAAAAGTACCAATTCAATAATATTATTGAAATATTACAAATTATACTTCTCTATAACAAAAGCGTTTCTACACCTTTGAGTTGAATTACAAATGGTTTCATATTCATGAAATAGAATCGGAATTGAAAAGGCGCGTTCGTTGAAATTAAAACCGTCGGTAAATGAAAAAAATCTGGCGATAACACCGCAAAGATTCATGGCTCATCCATAATAAATTTCTCCATTTACTATTATATTAATATTGTACATTTGAAGATTTATCCTTCGACCCACGTCAAACTTGACTCGTAGCCAATTCTTTTGTGAAATATCTAATGTTTCGCAATTGTGAATATGTCCGGTTTATAAAAAAATGCGATTTATTTGCTGCATACTCCAGATATAATACTTCATGCCACTTTTACGGATTCGATTACCTTTAAAATGTTATCTATTTAATTTAACTGTTAGCTGCTACGTAGCTCTTGGGACTTAAACAATGAAATGTGGGTTTCGTATGTTCAGCACTTTGACTGATCATTTAGTAGCTTGTTTCACCATACATTCGAATAAATACATGCGTTCGAAGCGGTCAGCTCGGACTTAAACACGGCTTCGAACGCGTGTCCGATTCAAACTCGGCGGGTTACTCTGCCAGACCAGGCTCTGATAGTTTCACCTGACCATAACACCTAAAGAAGACGAGGAGACAAATTTTCTGTTGTACTAAGCTGGCTCTGAATGGTTTTAGTGATAGCCTCCAAAAGCTCTATCTAAGCTGGGAAAAGTTTCAAGAGGACGGACGCATTAGAAAATAATTTTATCAAGTGCGAGGCACACTCGCCCATAGAGGGTTCCGTAGTAGAGGTATTCCCTTAAGATACCCTATATCTTTACCTAAGCAAATAGCATCTACCACCTATTAGTTTCTCACCGCCAAAAATAACTATATTTTCCACAGTATTTGTATAGACGACATTGTGCTTTATCTCAAAAACTGTTCAATCCACTGCTTTAAACCAATTTTCGTTGGAAGTTTTTATTACGATCTACAGCATATATATTTTTCTAGATTTGTCACTATCTTATTTAAAAAGTAAGATAGGGGTGGAATGAGCTATCATTTAACCACTTTGGGAGCGTCTATCTTTTAAACAATGGGCTTTGTGGAACAATGGTTTTAAAAAAAATAATCTCATTTCTAAAGATCTATCTATCGACTTCCCGCCGCATCTTATTATCTTATACTAATATATAAAGCTGAAGAGTTTATTTGTTTGTTTGTTTGGTTGAACGCGCTAATCTTAGGAACTACTGGACCGATTTCAAAAATTCTTTCAGTGTTAGATAGTCCATTTATCGAGGAAGGCTATAGGCTATATAACATTGCGCTATGAGCCTCGGGAACGGAACAGTAGCGTTAAATAACGCGGGTGTAACCGCGGGCTCATCTCGTCATCTATAAAAAGAAAATATTCCATCTGTCGTATATATAATATATCAATAAAAATTAAGTCAGTTCTATGTATCGAGAGCCCACCTTAATTTTCATTTTTTTATGATTTTATAAAGATCGTGAAGCGATTCACAGAATACATCTATCTACCAATTTTAAAATGTGTAGTCTCAATAGTTTCAGAATAAAGTAGCTGTGATATACGGATGTACAGACAGAAGACAGACTGACAAGGTGAATTTATAAGGGTTCATTTTTTTGCCATTCTTGGCTACGGAACCCTAAAAAGGACAAACATGATTGAGACTATGTACCTATGTGACGAATATTAGTTGAATAAACCGTTTAATTCACAGCCTGATGGAAAAATTAGGTCAGATAACTTATTAATAGATTTTTAAGAAGGAACATCTCTTTCACACGTTTTTCAATATTCGACGTATCATGACAGACACCCTTCTTATTAAGTGTTACATCATGGTTACGACAAGTGCGACAAATGTAAAATAGATGATGTAAAAGGACTATCCCATGTTTACGTGAAAAACATTTATGTGTGTATATTTTGGTTACACACATACGTGCCATAAATTAGGACTTAAAAAATTCAGCACAAACACGAAAATACCATTTCATAAATCCCGATTAAGCGTTCTGTTCTAACAACTGCGGCGGCCACACGGCGAGCGGAACTGGACAAAATATTTGCCACAAACAGTAAGCTCCTTGTATACATTATACGAAAAAAACATAACAATCTGAATCTAAATACCTTTCGGATGTTTTCAGTCAGCTGAGAGTGTACTTCACAAGTAGTTTGCGCTTCTTTCTGATGCAAATAATTTCGGCGAGCCGGAACTTCTTTGATAGTGTTTGTGAATAATAAAAATGTTGTGTCATTATTCGGATTATGCCTAGACCTGTTTTATATTCCGTATACTTTCAACGTCTTTATTTTGTGCGAATACTTATTCACGGTAGACAAAATATGTTACTTAAACGATGTTTGTATAGACCGTCTAGCCTTTGTGAGTTTGCGTTTCAAAGAAAATATATATTTTTTCTGTGTGGAAATACGAAATGCTTTTTTATGTCTGGTGAGTTTCTTGTTTGTCTGTTTTATTGGCGTTTTATCTCATGGATGATTCTGGAGAGAGTTTGTTATTTGTTTACTCATAAATTAAAGTACATTTAAGCCGTATTTAAGATTTCTTGTTTGCAAGTAATTTTTGCAATGAACATGCATTTTAATTTAACAGTTTCTGCTCGTCTCCGTGACAATTTCGATGCCTCGGGCCGAAGTGTATAATATTTTTCTATAAAAATATAACTATTTTTATTTTATCAGTCGAAATGCTGAAGGCTGGACAGGGCATCATAGTTGGTCAGTTGCAGCGGTTATATAACTTGTGCTGGAGCACCGGCCGAGTACCTAATGACTGGGCCACAGCTGTAGTTGTGCCTCTTTATAAAGTAAAATATTCGCAACAAGAATGCAAAAACAATAGAGGCATTAGCCTTCTCAGCATTGTTAGCAAATTGTATGCAAAGGTACTTATTGAAAGAGTTATGGAAGTAACCGACAAGAAAATATGGGATGTACAAGCGGGATTCCGAAAGGGTATGGGATGTACGGATCAGGTTTTTCCCTTGCGAAGCATAGCCGTAAAGTTTTTGGCCAAAGGTCAAAATGTCTATTGCGCATTCGTGGATTTGGAAAAGGCTTACGATAAAGTGGTGAGGAATGAAATGTGGTCGGTGCTGTCAATGAATGGGATGGAAAGCAGCCTCATTCGAGCTCTGAAATTCCTTTATGAGGATTCTAGAGCTTGTGTGAGGATAAACGAGGCATACACTGACTGGTTTACCATCGAGACAGGTGTAAGACAGGGATGTGTAGCGTCGCCGTGGCTGTTTAACCTCTTCATGGACAGTTGTTTGCAAGATCTAAAACATAGTGACTGCGGATTAAGGATGAATGGGTTACTTGTCAAATGCCTCCTTTATGCTGATGATCAGGTAATACTTGCGTCTTCAACGGAGGAATTGCAGGAGATGTTAACAATCATGCATGGTGCGTTAGAGAGGAAAGGAATGAAAGTGAATTTAAATAAAACGAATGTTGAGGTTTTTGAAAAGCAGGAATGCGTTACGGCTTGTAATGTTTTGATCGATGGACAACGAGTGGAGCAAGTGAATGAGTTTGTATACTTAGGTACGTTGTTTACAAGAGATGGTAAAAATGAAGAAGATATTGAAAGAAGAGTTAATGCAGGTAATAAAGTGAATGGAGCTCTGAAGGCGTTTCTGAATAGCCAAAACGTGTCCAAAAAGGTACGTTTGGCTGTGCATAGAGAGGTATAAGTGCCTACCCTTATGTACGGTAGTGAAAGTTAGGTATGGCAGAAGAGGTTTGAAAATAGAATAAACGCTGTAGAAATGAGAGCACTGAGAAGCATGTGTGGTGTATCTTTGATCGACAGGGTAAATAATTGTGTGATAAGAGAGTGTTGTGGGGTAAAAGAAGATGTAGTGACAAACATTGAGAAAGGCATGTTAAGATGGTTGAGGCACATGGAGAGGATGGATAATGAAAGACTGACAAAGAAGATAATATAGGGCAAATATGAATGGGACAGGACGAAGGGGAAGACCTAGGCGGACGTTCTCTGACCAGATTGGAGACATCCTAAAAAAGGGACAGGTCAGAAGTACCCTAAACAGAAGAGAATGCATGAGAAACTTGATGGGAGTGAGTGAAGCAAGAGAGGTATGTCAGGATCGTTGCAAATGGCGTTCCGTAGTGTCTGCCTACCTCTCCGGGAAACAGGCGTGAGTCTATGTATGTAAAATTATTTTCCTTTTGACGAACTAGGGACAAACAAAGTACTTTCTTAAAACTGGTACTTATTTCTCGCCACTTTAGAAACTATGAAATAAGATACAACAAAACCTTCTTGAAGTAAATATTTGCGTGGACACACAATAGTCAGCGTATTTTTCGCATAGGGGATTTCATTTTTTTACCTACTTTTTAAGTTTCGGAACGACTTGTGTACGAGGCAATTCCCTTTTCCCATAGGTCTTGCAATATAAAAAAATATTCTCTATTGTCTCCATTGTGTTCGAATTAACAAAACAGAAAAATCTGTTAATTTCTTATTTGAAATAAGGCTTAGTAGGTGAGAGTTATGTTTTTTTTTATGATTTCGTGAAACTGACAAATTCAATAGTTCTGTAGTAGAAATATTCTTATTTCACTAATGTTTAATATTAGAACATGTTGGTTATTTGAAAGTTATTTAATTCTGCTATGAAGTATTTTTATACTAGACTAGAACGAATTGCTTCTTTCTGAAGGAAGCTAATTGATTGCTGTTTATTGTTTTGATAGCATTCTTCACTTTGCTATAAGATCACTCCAGGAGCAACTTTTTTCAATGGGATCTGGAATGTTATCTTCAATAAAGCGCACACGGTTGAGTACAACAATAAAAACAATATAAATATTTTCTAATGTAGAAAAATATAATAACCCTTTACATTTTACTTTTATTTGTCTATTATAACTATAATAATTTGCCCCTGATAATTCAAATTATACTGCTAGATTTGTCAACAAATTTTTCGAATTAAAATAGTCGTATAACATTTTCATAATATAGAATCCCAGAATTTTTTTAATAATAAGTATGTAAAACATTTTTTATTGTAAGTTGATATTTTTCGATAGTTATCGTACCTTTGAAATAAAAGTGGTTTTGCATCAGTAGTCTCCAAGTCATCCCGTGATATTGGCTGTGTAATCCGAGTCAAGCGTCCGTCGGAGAGAAAAGAAGGCACTTCATAATAATCATGTAAAGAGACTCGTTACATGAATTATGGTTAATATGTGTAGAAATTATTAACTGAACTCCATTGATATCATATTCCTCAAAATAAACATATACAATCTTCGCAAACACAACACTACCTTTCCTTAATCATGTAACATCTTTTCACACTCAAAGATTTAGGTGGTGAACTAACAACGTGCAATATTGCACGGCGCCACCGCTGAAACAGGCCCATGTCATTAGAATTACCATAACAAGAATGGCTGTGGTAACAAAATTACAAATGTGACCATCGGATGTCATTATGTATTCACTCCAACCTCCGGCCACGTCCAAGCGACGGCGGAATTACGACTATAGTTGACCACAGGCATTTCTATACCGCCATACATTCATATTCACCAGTGACATTATCAGAATACCTACCTATTAACATCCCGGTGTCAATTAACGTGTTTAGTATGACAACACTGAACAATTAAAACTGACTGGTGACTATTTATTGCGTAGGTTTCGCTAGTTTTGTTGTCGAGTTTAAATTTCGGTTATTCATGTTTTAATGTCTTGCGGTGTTGGTTAAATTGTACACCCAACTTCAGTCACACACTTATACACACGCAACTAAAGTTAGTAGGGTAGTATAAGTTACATCTGAAAACATACATAGTTTCTACAGGTCAACTGAGCAAGTAATCTTACGGTGGAATTGATATGTAAACAATTTTATGATGGTCTTCATTATACCTTTCAATTATATGTTTAATTCATGATTTGCCAATGTTTACATACTAATGCGTATACTTAAAGGAAGAAAACATTGCGTCTTTTTATATAACTTATTCAATGGGAGACATTGATATAAAATAAAATAGTCCCAAAAGAAAAACATTTTCGGACGATGTTTTCCTTTAATGAGGCTAAGCGCTCCCGCAGACTAGCTTCTTTTAGCATCGGCTCCCGGCGATTTTGCAACTGAATCGATGCTGCATCGCGTTTTAGCGACTCTCTGCGTTCGGACGCGGCGACCGTAGTGCTGTTGTGTGTTGTTGGTGGTCGGTCGAGTCGACTATCAATAATGAAGAAATCGATCGAATGATCGATTTCTTCATTATATTAAAACCATTTAAGCAAAACAGATTGGTAGCAACATAAATAAATATACTGGTATAAATAAATTATCATTGATACAATGATGTTAAAATATGTCCTGTTATAAATAGACTTATACTATCGAAAATTTGCAAGTCATCGATAGTCTACAATATTTTTATGCTCTAAAACAATCAATACCATGGACAGTATTGTACTAATTTCTTCGTATTAATGTATGAAATAATAGATGATACTCTCTAAAAATAACTTATGTAAATATATTGTAGTTGTGGGATGTAGGTAAGAAATACAGATTTCAGCTTGGTTGATATTTCCATCGATAGGAGGTGGGTATTATTGTTTCATCATAATCTATAGTAAGGGCTGCCTCGTCAAAATCTAGTACAAAACTCAAGGTCGTGTATTGCCTTTAAAAACTTACTTCGGAAAATGACATTCGTCTCTATTCTTTGATATGGTTCATGATTCATTGATAAGGTTCTAAATTTTCTTTTTAAGGCTATTTTACAGACCAGCTTTTGCCCGCGGCTTTGCCTCCGTTAATATTAGTTATCTCGGCAGAACGTAGCCTATGTGCTATTGTGTTGTGCATCCATAAGCTATACTGCAAAGTTTACTCAAAATCCGTTCAAAGGCTTTTGACTTTATCCATCAGCAAAAAAATTTGCGACAAACATATAAGTAATAACATAACAGTTTATTTATTAAACCATCAGTGGCAAACCACTAATACCACACATAAGAGAAGTGATATTTGGTTTTATGGAGTTGTTAGTATTATCTCCTAAGATATTAATTTAATTCAAATTACATTATCATCATCATCCGCGTGTCTTAATCCATTGCTGGATCTCCAGCACAAGACCATGAGTTAATTTTTTTCCAATTACAAATGATATGATAAAATGTGTTTATTAAAATTTTATATTGTATAATAAAAATAAGTTAATATTTATTAACACAGGATTTATTTTCATTTTATAAATATTAATTCTAGGTAAGCCAGTTCGCACCTGAGGATTTATTATAAACACTATCATAATTTTATCGATATTAAAATTTATCGACATAGGTTTTGTTTAAACCAATCACTTGTCGAATTAACCCTTTCATAGCCTCCTTATTTTCATTCTGTAACCAAATGAACACTTCAGGGTAAACTTACCCTAAACGACTATTAAAAAAGTTGCGGTACCTTTACAAAAAAATATTTTTGTGGTTTACATAATAAAGCTTACTAAATTATTCGATTGTTTAAAGAAACATCCATCTATATATATATATAAAATGCTTGCCTTACTGACCGACTGGCAGACAACGCCAGCTAAAACGATTGAACACAAGAGAGAGAAGGAGCTGAAATTTAACATGTATATTTCCTTGTGGAACGTAGGATTGCACTAAGAAGGGATTTTCCGAAATGCCCACGGAATCGGAAACAGTAAAAAAATGTGCCTATGCAGGCTAGTCGGATGATTTTTTACGAAACGTGACTGCCAGCTTTAGTGAATACACAATTGGAGATGACACTACCTTCGCAGAAAAAAAATACAAAAACAAGTTTTATGCACCTGGGGTGAAAAATTACCCCACGGTGTTACGTAAGGGTTAAAAAATAAGTGACAACCTAAGGTAAGTAGCCGTCCATTAATTACGTGAGTCTCGATAGGTGGAAGGGAGATAGAAGTGTATAGAGATACCGCGTGTCTTTGATTTTCTTTGATTATACAATATTCTTGATCCAGAGACATTTATCCTATACGCATCATAAAAGACGTTCGTTTAATCGTGAGAGATTCAGAAAAGTCCTGTATTTAGATCTTTCGTTGCTTTTGAATTCTCTTGGATGTTTTCAATTAACCATCTTGAAAAAGGTGGATGTCGTCAGTTCGGTTTGAATATTATTTTTAGGGTTCCGTACCTCGAAAGGAAAAAACGGAACCCTTATAGGATCACTTTGTTGTCCGTCCGTCTGTCAAGACCCTTTTTCTCAGGAATGCGTGTAGATATCAAACTGAAATTTATACTAAATACTCGAATCTACGGTTCCACGGAGCTGTAAAAAAATAAAACTTCTAATCCAACGCAATCAAAAGATACAGCCGTATATCCTGCAAATTGCAGCATATTTTCAAACTCGCATTGGAATCAAAACCTACAGGGTACTTCCCGTGAACTCAGAATCTTGAAATTTGGTACGAAGCAACGTCTTGTATCACTTATAAAGGAAAAACCGTAAATTTTTAGTGACAGCATATAAGAAAAATATTATTAATAAATTTAAAGTTACTACCCCTTTCTCTTGAACGCGTGGAGGTATTAAATTGCGCCTACTCGCAAGTGAATCAAAACCTACAGGGTACTTCCCGTGAACTCAGAATCTTGAAATTTGGTATGAAGTAACGTCTTATATCACATATGAAGGAAAAATTGTGAAAACCGTAAATTTTTAGTTACAGCATATAAAAAAATATTTTTAATAAATTTAAAATAACTACCCCTTTCTCTTGAACGTGTGGAGTTATTAAATTGAAATTCATATCAAATACTCAGGTATATAACACCGTCCCCCCCGTGGGATCTCCACCTTGTCGTGGTGGGGGGGCTCAGTAACCGTGGATTGGTTACCCGCGGTGAAGCGAAGAGGGATCCAGGAGGGGACGCTCCGCGTGGGCTTGACGGGGCCTGCGCAGGATGCGTCCAACGGTGCGGGTGCGGGGGACAGTTCTGTCTGTCCCTCGCAGTCGGGTGCGGTCGCGGGAGGAGAGGCGTGTCGGTGTTGCGTTGCCGCGCGCCCTATCTCCCGCGACCAAATGGGGGCGCACCATCGTTGCGTCGCGGTGGGGCCGCAGAGGAAGAGGAGATGCGGTGTTGCGTTGCCGTCCTCCCTATCCTCTGCGGCCGCTGAGAGTTTTGGCGGTGGAGCCCAACACCTTCATCCGCCGCCAAGGGGGTTTTGTTCGGTGCCCGCCTGACCATCTGGCGGGCCAATACCCGTCGGGGGGTAGCGACGAATGCTTATGTGAATCCCTACCCTCCGACACACGGGTACATGAGGAACACGGGTTGGTTTTTAGTCAGTAAGAGTCTGACAGTCCCCTTCGTCCTTCCCCCGGGGCGGAGGGACTCCATGAGGATTTTCCAACCCGACACAAAAAAAAAAAAAAAAAAAAAAAAAGTATATAACACCGTAAGGCTGCAACTAAATCAAACTTCTATGTCAACGCAATCAAAAGAAAGAGCAATATAAGCATATTTTCAAACTCGCGCCTACTCGCAAGTGAATCAAAACCTACAGGGTACTTCCCGTGAACTCAGAATCTTGAAATTTGGTATGAAGTAACGTCTTATATCACATATGAAGGAAAAATTGTGAAAACCGTAAATTTTTAGTTACAGCATATAAAAAAATATTTTTAATAAATTTAAAATAACTACCCCTTTCTCTTGAACGTGTGGAGTTATTAAATTGAAATTCATATCAAATACTCAGGTATATTACACCGTAAGGCTGCAACAAAATCAAGCTTCTATGTCAATGCAATCAAAAGAAAGAGCAATATAAGCATATTTTCAAACTCGCGCCTACTCGCAAGTGAATCAAAACCTACAGGGTACTTTCCGTGAGCTCAGAATCTTGAAATTTGGTACGAAGCAACGCCTTTTAGCATATATAAAGGAAATATTGCGAAAACCATAAATTTTTAGTTACATCATATTAGAAAAATATTTTTAATAAATTTAAAGTTACTACCCCTTTCTCTTGAACGCGTGGAGGTATTAAATTGAAATTCATATCAAATACTCAAGTATATAACACCGTTAGGCTGCGACTAAATCAAACTTCTATGTCAACGCAATATAAGCATATTTTAAAACTCGCGACTACTCGCAAGGGAATTAAAACCTACAGGGTATTTCCCGTGAACTCAAAATCTTGAAATTTGGTACGAAGCAACGTCTTATAGCCCAGATATAAAGGATGCGGAAGGCTGAGGACCGTGTGCTGTGGTGCGTGTTGGAAGAGGCCTATGTCCAGCAGTGGACTGCGATAGGCTGATTGAGATTGAGATTTCAAATAATTACATAGTCTTCAAACCTTTTTGCTAATTATTCTGTACTTTATAATTATTTGTGTAACAGATTTCTCATAGTCACTAAAAACTTTGTAAATCAATAACTTTGATAAAAAATCTTACCACCGTTCATCAGCAGACTTTTGCAAGGCTGCTGCAAGGCTGGTATAGGTATTTAAGTTAAATTATAAAATAAGCGATATTATGTTAATATAAAATAAAGGATGACTGATTACAAACGACAAAAACCCCTTTTTCTTTAATGTATGCTCCCCCAGCTTTCCAGACTGTAATGTTATGGATTTCATTTGGCAATAAAAATACCATAACTATGACTGGTGAACTTTTACTTATATACCTACAGGTTTGTACGGAACCCTCGGTGCGCGAGTCCGACTCGCACTTGACCGGTTTTTTTTATGTAGGTGAACCGGTTTCTTCGGTATTCTTTTTATTGTCGATGCCATATAGTGAAGACTCTAACAAGCCAAGACAAGCATAGTTTTAAAATATCACTGATATAGGTAATGAATAGTATGATGCATGATATATAAATCATTATTTTACCATGAAAATAGACAAAATATCAAAGTAGTCTGCAAGTAGCGCCCATGTACGAAAAGGTTCGCATAATACAAACATTTTATTATGTATTTAGGTAAGCAAGTGATAAAGAGGAGGGTAGAGAGGAAAACGGAGAGGGCGACCAAATAAAAGATGGAATGAGAATTAATATGTAAGAAAAAGGGGGCAATGATCGGATGACTGGTGACAGAGAAGTATGGAAGAGGAGGATATACATACCCAGGAACCAGGGCAAGAGATGAAGAGAATAATAAGTATATTTTTTTTTTTATTTTGGCTTTAATTTCGACTAGCTTCACTAGCTGGCGATATGGCTTGCAATGTCTTTTTCGGTTAAATTTATTTGTGTATTAACTTTCTAAAAAAAGACCTAACCTAACCATGTATCACACAGAGTAAATTTAAAATTTGCAAGACTTAATAATATCACATAGAGTAAATTTTAAATTTGCAAGACTTAATAATGGACGAACCCTACGTTATTATCAAAGTTACAAGTCGCCGCGATCGGCATCTTCCAGTGTGCGGCGTATTCATTCCGACGCTGCATCTGGATGCTAAAAAGCGACAGAATCGCCGGTCGCTGATGCTAAAAAAAGCTAGTCTGCGGTGGCTCTAATACGACTTCGCGATATTTTTGTGGCATCTTTTTTGTGTCTTCCCTTTTAATATTATTACTTTTGGGTACAATAAACGTTCCTTAAAAGTTTAAGTATTCACAGTAAAAAAGAAAGAAAAAATACAACAGATGTTGAGTTGATCTCAAAGAGAGTTATTGAATGCGAAGGTACTTACAGTTTTACGTAGATTTGGTCTGTAGAGTCACATGCCTATCATATAGGTAGACTATAAGTTTGACCGTGAGGTAATTGACTGAACATAAAATTGGTACGGTCCAGACCAACCTTATATTTTACAAAAGTAATTTGTGTGAACTCGTATCATCACAACTTTTAAAGGAATACAGGTAGTGTTAGTGAGTAACCCTGAACGCTTCTAAAAGAGTCTCACACGCTCTCTCCACTAGCCCTTCACATTTTTAGTAGTGAAGCTAACAATTGGGTTTTCGACAGGAAGTCCAAAAAATACATAGGCCCATTTCTCATTGCCACACATCGGCATGTGATCAAGGGATTTGACTGACCATCGAATTCACTGGGAGAGTGGAAAACAATACATTTTAAATTAACGTCTGTTTCAAGCATAATATTAATGGTTCGGCGTTGCACCGAAACATGTATGTACTAGGCGATTTGGTGATATAGAAAAATTATTAATATAGTGGACTGTATCAAGAATGGCTGGTAAATCGCTTAGAAGAGTGGGTGAACTTTTGAATATACGGCACGCCTTACCTTACAAAATGGCGGCCGACGGCGTCTTCGATGAGTCGGGCCACAAGCTGATCACTCCACTTGGATCCAGCCCGAAGCTGCACAGATCATTCCACTACACCCGCGGGCGGTTCAGTCCTCGTTTATAGTATAAAATAGCGGTAAAATATTGCGGTGCTGCATGTGTTCGTCACGGCGCGGAGCTGCGCCAGGACGCAGCCGGTCGGCGGGACGGTTGATTTTCGACTCCATCGCAGCGTCATTGAATTCCGCGACCAATTAGAGTGAGGCGTGCCTTTGGGAATGGAAGGGATAAAATATCGCTCGTTTTGACACTGCGGTATGCAAAGGAATTTATTAGCTAGGTGTTGCCATAATTAACTAGCAATGGAAAAGATAGATGGCGCTACCATATCCCCCCGGCCCTAAAAGGTGGCCTTTAAAAAAAAATTGAACTTAGCTATGTCAGATGTACTACCGCATAACCCATCAATAGGCTAAGACAGCGATATGATATTAAAATTAATCTAGATTAACTTTAGCGAAACAATTATAACGAAAACTACAAACTAAATACTTAAACTAAGAGGTAGATCTAACTTCAGGCTAGATCTCACTGAGTTGGAAGCGGAAGACGTACAACAGGGCGCACGTAGCTCCCCTTCGCGGTTTTCACGGTAACAACGCGGGTTGTACCGTCTTTGGAAGTATGCAGTTTCTCAACGATGGCTAACGGCCATGAAAGCGGCGGAGCATTATCATGTACTATGACGACCAACGTACCCTCCTGTATAGGGGATGCAGGACTATTCCATTTAGATCTAGCCCGAAGCTGGTGGAGATATTCCGCACGCCAGCGCCGCCAGAATGACTGCACGAGTTTATCCAGCAGAGTATGTCTCTGGAGCAAGCTTGAAGAGTCTGCTTCAGGAGCCGGAAATGACGATAATGGCACTGTGTTCAGAAAATGTGCAGGGCTTAACGCGGATGGTTCTGCAGGGTCACTACTCAATGCCGTGAGCGGACGCAAGTTGATCAGCGCCTCGACTCGTGCAAGGACAGTTAAAAGCTCTTCGTAAGAGAGGATCTGTTGACCTATACCTTTGAAGAGATGCGTTTTAATTACTTTGACCATGCTTTCCCAACATCCACCGAAATGTGGTGATGCTGGCGGAATAAACTTCCAGTCAATATGATTTATGGAAAGTTCTTCCTGAAGACGAGTACGATATTCTTCCCTGAGAAACTTATAAAGGTCGCGTAAATAAGAGCTTGCGCCCACGAAACAAGTGCCGTTATCCGTGTACAAACACTGTATAGAGCCGCGTCGTGAAAGAAATCGTTTAATTAGAGCCACCGTCGACTAGCTTCTTTTAGCATCGGCGACCGGCGATTTTGCAACTGTATCGAAGCTGCATCGCGTTTTAGCGACTTTCTGCGTTCAGACGCGGCGACCGTAGTGCTGTAGTGTGTTGTTGGTGATCGGCCGAGTCGACTATCGATAAATTGATTTATTTTTTCATCGTCTTAATACAATAATTGTACAATATCAGTAATATAGGTTTCTATCAAAAAACATAAATATACCAGTATAATTAAATGATGTTCGTTACAATTATGTTAAATTATGTTCTATTATTAATAGACTTAAAATACTATCGAAAACTGGCAAGTTATACTCTACATTTTATGCTCTAAACAATAGATGGCATGGACAGTACTGCACAGTCTTCGTATTAATATTAACGTTTGAATTGATATATGATTTTCATCGGTATAAAGAAACCAGTAGGTAGTGTAGCTTTATCATAACCTATGATAAAGGTCGCCTCGTGAAAATCTAGTACATCACCCTAGGTAGTGTACTGCCTTAATAAAAACTTACATATTAATTATAAGCGCTGTCATAATTGTATCGACATTTATTCTGTTTAAGCCAGTCACTAGTTAAACCCTATAATAACATCCTTATTTTCGGTTACAGAATAATAAATTAAACTTTAGGGTAAAATTACCCTAAACGGCTATTAAAAGTTGTAGTGTACAAAATAAATTATTTTTGTAGTTTACATGGGGATAAAGCATAAAAAAATTTAAATAATACTAAAGTGCTTTACGTTAAAAAGCTTCATTATTTCATTAAATTACTAATTGTACACCAAATTAACGATCGTTCTACAAAATATAATTTAATATGAAAAGTCTCGTCCGCTCCGGAAACTTATCCACTCAGAAAACTTAATAGGTTATCTTAGGTTTTCTTGTGACGCTGCATCCAAAAAAGAAGCTTCGCAGGGCTCTGTGAACTTAGTTTATCAAACATTTGACTGAATTGATGAGAAATTAATGCATGCGTAACTGACACTCTGGGATAATTTTTTCACATAGCTAGGCAGACTAGATGAAAGTTTTTTTTAACGGCACGTGACTGATAACTTTAGGAGATGACACTACCACTTCACAAGAAAAAAATGAAGTTGTGCTCCTGGGGTGAAGAATTTTATTACCCCACGGTGTTATTTAAGGGTTAACAAATAAGTGACAACCTATGGTAAGGAGTCGTCCTTTAATCACGTGAGTCTTGATAGGTGGAAGGGACAAATAAGTGTAGACAGATATCAAGTGTCCTTGTTTTTCTTGAGCCAGAGATGTTTATCCTATACGCATCATAAAACAACGATCGTTCGTTCGATTGGCAGGGATTCAGAAAAGTCCTGTATTAAGATCTTTCGTTGCTTTTGGATGCTCTAGGTTGCTTTAATCAACGCACTTCAAAAGGAGGATGTCCTCAGTTTGGTCTGGATATTTTCTTTTTATGTAGGTGCACCAGTCTCTGAATTTGCTGATCCATTTCTGGAATTCTTTATGTTTGATATGCTTTTATATTTTGCAAGATCGAATTGCAATTATTGCAAGTTAGGACTTAAATGAGCCTGTATACTTTTAAAATATAGTTCTTAAAGGTAATGATGCATGATATATTAATAATTTTTTACCATGCCAAAATAGAGAAAATATCAAAGTAGTTTTCAAGTAGCGTCCATGGATGAAAAGATTTGCATTTTAGAAAAATCTTATGAGAAGAGTGAATGATTATGTATTTAGATAAACAAGTGATAAATAAGAGGGTAGAAAGGAAAAGGGAGGGGGCGACCAAATAAAAGACGAAATAACTGTGTGAGAATAGATACGTAAGAAAAGGGGGAAGTGATCGGATGACTGGTGACAGAGAAGTATGGAATAGAATGTATGTCCATACAGCGCCGACCCAAATAAATTGAAGTCAGGATGAAGAGAACAATTTTTTAATTTTTTTTAATACTTCTTGCACAATATAATAAAAAAATGTACAAAGGCGGACTTAATGCCTGTGCCATTCTCTGCTAGTCAACCTTTGGGTGGTACAGAGACAATTCAAGGTAAGAGAGCCGTAAGAGAGCCGTCAATAATTAGTGTCATATTTTTTTATTTTGGCTTCAATTTTGACACCAGTAGCTTGCAATGTCTTTTTTGGATAAAATATTTTTTTATTTACTTTGTATAAAAAAAAACTTTTGATAAAGAATGAGGAGAGGTTGTAAAGTCTCCAACCGACCCAGGTATCATCATCACAGAGTAAGTTTAAAATAGGAAAGACATAAAATCACGTTATTAATGGACGACCCCTACGTTATCATTTTAAGTGACAAGTCGCCGCGATCGGCATCTTCCAGTGTGCGGTGTAAGAATTCGGACGCTGCATCTGGATGCTAAAAAGCGACTGAATCGCCGGTCGCCGATGCTAAAAGAAGCTAGTCTGCGGAGGCCCTAAGGGCTGCCAGGAATGACACCGTGCTTAAATCCATCGCAACTTCAATGTGCGTAGCGCCCGTCCTTAAGCATGTAAAAATACATAGCCAAGCTTTACGGCTTTTAACACCTCTACCACGCACTGGCGTATACTGCAGTGGTCCTGCGTAATCACAACCGGTATGTGTAAACGCTTTATCAACCTTTTTTTTTTTTTGTTTTACGAGGTGGAAAATCCCTTCGGATCTCCGACTCTTGGGGGAAATAAGAGCCGGAGTATGTGGTGTTTCCACTAAAAACCACCTCGACTTTCGCCATGTACCCGTGTGTCGGAGGGTGGGGCATCACCAAAGCACTCGTCGCCACTTTCCGACGGGTATTGACCCGCCAGATGGTCAGGCGGGCCCCGAACAAAACCCCCTTGGCGACGGATTAAGGTGTTAGACTCCGCCGCCAAAACGCCCAGCGGCCGCAGAGGATAGGGAGGACGGCAACGCAACACCGCATCTCCTCTTCCTCTGCGGCCCCACCGCGACGCATCGAATGGTGCGCCCCCATTTGGTCGCGGGAGATAGGGCGCGCGGCAACGCAACACCGACACGCCTCTCCTCCCGCGACCGCACCCGACTGCGAGGGACAGACAGAACTGTCCCCCGCACCCGCACCGTTGGACGCATCCTGCGCAGGCCCCTTCAAGCCCACGCGGAGCGTCCCCTCCTGGATCCCTCTTAGCTTCACCGCGGGTGAGCAATCCACGGTTACTGAGCCCCCCCACCACGACAAGGTGGAGATCCCACGGGGGGGAAACGCTTTATCAACCTGATTGACGCGCTGGCTAGGAAGATCTGCCATGGGAGGGAAAATCGGACGCGGACGAAATTTGAAACAGACGTTACATTTATGTATTCTGTGACGAATTATTCGTCGAGCAGCTAAAACCCAATATTTATGCCTAAGTAAGGACATAAGCAACTCCGGACCAGCATGGAGATGTTTCTTGTGATAAAAATCAACAAGAAGGTCGACAACATGATCATGACGCGGTAGAATGCAAGGATGCTTGTAGTTATAAGGTTCATCCGAATTTGACAGACGACCACCAACGCGTATGACGCCGCGCTCATCGAGAAACGGCTTGAGCCTAAGAATAGCGGGAGAACAAGGTACATTATTTTTCAAATTTTAAATGTCGTTACTAAAATGAACAGCCTGTACAGCTCGTAGTAACCTATATTCTGCAAATTCAAGGTCAGAACTCGAAACAAAAGTCCCATTAGGTAGGTGCCTAAGAAACCTACAGACATAAACGATGGCGCGGAGTAACTTAGACTACGATGACATGCGTAGTGCGAGTGCATAGATCGGAGTTTCAGCAACCTCAACAATCACAGGATGAGAATCAGACTTCCGTTCGGGTACATCCTCGTCCTCTGCACTGTGGTCAAAGGGTTGCATGGGCCGCTCTGACGGATCATGGGAAATCCAAGAAGGTCCACGATGCCACAATGGATGATGCAGAAGATTAAATGGAGTAACACCACGAGACAGGCAATCAGCGGGGTTCTCAATACCCGCGACGTGATTGAAACAAGTAGCAGGAACAAGTTCAATTAATTTACTAACGCGGTTGGCGACAAAAGTCTGCCAGCGGTGAGGAGAAGAATAAATCTAAGCGAGCACTATTTTGGAGTCAGAAAACGCGTATATTTTATTGATAGGGTAGTGGGGTAAAACTGTGTTTTGAACCTTGCGGAGCAACTGAGACAGCAGAAGGGCCGCGCACAACTTCAGTCTCGCAACCGAAATGGTTTTAATAGGCGAGACCTTGGACTTGGCACAAACTAACTGCACCGAGTAGTTAGAACCAATGCGGACTTGCAGATATACGACTCCGCCGTAAGCAAGCTCGCTGGCGTCAGCGACACCTATTAAGTTGATTGTACATCCATCTACCAACCCAAGATGACGCGGAATAGTAATTTGTTTGAGCGCGGTAAGCTCAATACAAAACTGGCTCCAAGCGGCGACAATATGGTCAGGGGGTGTTTCATCCCACTCACACTTCGATAATCAAAGTTCTTTGATCAAGAGTTTGGCGTACAAAATTGTGGGAGCCACAAAACCCATTATGTCCCATAGTCGAGCCACTGTGGACAGCATAGTGCGTTTGGTGCATTTATCATCAAAACTATCACAGGATTTGTCTCAGCGTAAACCGAGAACTTTATGCGGTACAGACTTCTCAAACTCAATGTCTGGAGAAGCTTTATGAGAATCAGGTATGCGTGCGAGAACCTCCTTAGAATTGCTTGTCCATTTGACAAGATCGAACTGGCCTCGCTTGAAAAGCTGAATAAGCTCTTCACAAAGCGAAATTGCTAGCGGAACGGATATGACACTACAAGCGATGTCATCCATATACAAAGCGGAAGTAGCAACAGCTGCTGCGGCGGGAAAGTGAGCGCCTTCATCAGCGATCAACTGGCGAACAACTCGTAACGCGTGATATGGGCTAGACTTGAGTCCCAAACAAACACGATTGAACTGATACACGGATAAAGGTTCCTTATTGTCAAAACGATAAAAATCCGTTGAAATCTACGGTCAGATTCGCGAACGCCGATACTGACAAACATTTGGCGGCAATCAGCTGACAGAGCGATTTGGAAAAGACAAAACTTTATTATGATGTTAAATAAATCACCCTGTATATTAGGGCCGGCATGCAAAATGTCATTAATCGACTGACCCGATGTAGTCCTACAACTAGCATCTAAAACCACACGAAGTTTAGTAGAGGGTTTATCTTTGCGAACTACGCCGTGATGTGGTATATAATATGAGGGAAGAGAATTGCCCTCGTTGTTTACAATTACACTCAAAAAACCTTTATTTAGGTAGTCACGAATGACGTCATTATAGGCGCCGCGTAACTTAAGTGATGCATCAAGTTTACGTTCGAAACAATGAAAACGTCTAAGCGCAGCAGCGTACGAGTTGCCTAACGAATAAGGGTCACCATAGAAGGGCAACGCCACAACTTATCTGCCACTGTCGTCACGAACAGTGGTAGTGTGTTTGTAGTGTGGTTAGTATCCCATATCTTCTGACAATGCGCGGCACCTAATCTAGGAAAACATCACAAGATAATTTCAGTGGGTACGTCGTAAGTGTTTTTTAATGAACACTGGCCATTTCCTAAACCTTTCTACGACCCATTACGAGGAAATGGTGATCTCAAGACGATGTTATAGTACAACACGAATTTCCTCGCGATGTAAATCCTCGCTTGCTCCTTGCGGCTGTGGCGGAAATGACCCACTTGAATCAAATGGTCGTTACACACGTTCCTATGCAAATACAGCCTCTTCATCTAAACATCAACAACATCTGCCCGCAACGTAATCCCAATAAATACATAAATCAACCCAAAGTTTTATATAAGCAAATATTTTCGTGTCTCGCGATAGCTTAAACAAGCAATAGAGATGTTGGTCACGTAAAATAAAATATTCATGGTACAGTGCATAAAGCTGGAACGCAAACATAGTAAACTATCGTATGAAGGGATATTCCTTTGTTTGGTTTCGCTACTGTCGGGCGTCGGACGGCGGGCGTTGTTTCATGTATGTGAACATAAAATCATGTAAATTATTATAGCAAGACGGGAAAGTTCAATACCTTCATATTGGGCCATGTTTTTCCACGAATGTTTATTGCCGCCCTCAGCGGTACGAGATTTGCTTATAAGTTAGTTTTTCAACGTTTTCTTTTTAAAACAAAATATCCGGTGCTTTGATTTAGGTTTTGTGTGGTAAGCCTGAGTTGGTTACTAATGAAGACTATTTATAAAATGAATTTTGCTCTGCTACTTTTATATGAAAATGTTAATTTTTCGCTAGATATATCAAAATGAAGGTAAGTATAGACAGTGTAAAAGTAAATTTACCTAAAAGATTTCTACCCGACTAACCTTCCAATGTCTAACATCTGCCAATAAACTACTGAACCATAAATCGTCTTCTGCTGGCTTCTTACTTTCCCTTAACTTAATTCTAAGGGCTATCATTCTCTGAACAAATACTTCAATCCACTGCTGGAGACGCGCTCAGGTGAAACATTGCGGCCATTAGCCGAATGAGATCACTCCGAATTAGGTCGATCGAACGGCCTACGAGACGAATTATCCGCAGACTCGATTTACTCGATTCTTGAATTTCGACGTCAGAATAACGGAGGCCTCTTAAAGAATTCTGCCAACATTTTCGTGTTACTAAACTAAGATTGATGTAATTTGTACGCCCTAAGTAAGTTAACTTCTGCTCGCAATTTAATGATGCGGCAGCGTCTAATGTTGCCCAATTTCAGCAATTCTTCTTTTTTGAAAGGTAGACGCAGTTGTAATAAGTCAATTTTTGGAGAGCCGAAGTAAAAGTTTGGAAAATTTTGAGCATGTTCCGAATAATGATCAGGCCCGTACTAGCTAATAGAATAAGTTTTACATCCCAGCATCTTGCTTTATAATAAAATTATTTTCAACCCATTTAATTATATTAAAGACTAGTCGACGCCAGCGGCTTCGCACGCACATATTTCGAATTTCCCATTTTGCCCGATCCCTTGAAAATTTCGGGAAATCCCTTCTTAGTGCACTCCTACGGTCCCCAAGGAACATACATGCCAAATTTCAGCTTCCTGTGCCTAATAGTTTCGGCTGTAGCGTGTCTGTCAGTCAGTCAGTAACGCAAGGATTTTATATATTAAGATGGTAGGACGCCGGCATGTCTCTCTGTCTTTTCTCTGCGGCGATAAAGGTAAGAGAAAGCATAAAGAAAAGTTCAGTATTTTCATTCCAAATATATGTTTTCATCCTGCCTTATATTTCATGAGTTTATTAGCCATGAAATTCAGTTTTCTTTGCCTGACGATTTGAATGCTTTTAAAGTAAAAGCTACAGAATCGCATTACTGAAATACTCGTTACAGTAATTTTCTGAGAAAACAGGTGCGGCGGAAGTAGAGTGTTTCTTTACTATTATTTTTTAAACGTATTTTTAGACGTTTGTTTTACTTGACGATGTAAACGGATATCGGGTTAAGGAGAACAAAGAGTTGTATTCTATTCCACTTCAAACAAAGTTTGCACTTTATATGTTTTCTGATAATCGTTTTGAATTGATATCGTATTACAAAGGGTTGAATCGAAACAATCTGCTTAGATTAAATGTTTTCATTTTCTTTGATATTGCCGTTTGGTAATGGGAATTACCTTCCCGTTTACTTGAACTGCAGATAAAGACTGCAGAATTGTTTGCCTACAAACAAAAATGAAGTAGATATTTCACAGCAACATAAAAAAAATCACGTACCTAAATAGATAAAAGTATGAACTTTTTTCATCTAAAGAGTCCATAATTTCTGAAATGGAGCAATAAAGACAAGAGTTATTTAGATACTTATTTTAGTACTTAAAAACAAATTCCAGATTATTTAACTAAGCATTCTTGTTATAATGGCTTAAAGAAGCTCTACAACTGTTAGGGATCGTTTTACTCGTCTCTGTATTAAGTTCCCTAAAATTTATAAAAAACTCTTCTTTTGTTGTAAAATTATATAAGTCCTAAGCTAGTGACTAAGTTAAAGATGATTACAAAGTATGGAATGTTGTGAAGATCTTTCACTAACACGACTTGTACATTGAAATTAAACTACAGTTTACGGATTTTATCGCGTTATATTGGTTTCACTTGTTTTTACATTTAAACCGAATGATCTAGAAACTACATTTTTATTACTAGCCAACGTTTCGAATTCTTTACAGGATTCATGTTCACGGCAGACTGAGGTGGTATTTGTCTTTGTCTTGAATTTAAAAGTTATCTCAAAGTACCCGAACATTTTTCAACTATTGGTGTTACTATCTACGCAGAATGTGCTCACTGTGTCTTGATGTCTTCTGGTGACTTTGTCCTTCTTGGGTTTCATTAGCCTGATAACAGGGTCCCAAGCTGGAGGAACATTCCAACCATCTTCCCTATTGAAATTAGGATGTTTTTTAATTTCAATAGCTTCTCGTATCATTCTTGGAATAAAGCGGTGTTCTTTTGCGAGTATCTGTGGTTTATCAAATCGCAGGTAATGGTTGGTTCCTTGTTCTACATGTTCACACACAGCAGACTTCGTCGAGCGTTTGTGTTTAATGTCAGCTATATGTTCCTTTAGTCGAATGCCTATGCTTCTCTTGGTTTGTCTAATGTATGAGAGCCCACACTCACAGTCTATCTTGTAAACCCCGGCCTCTTGTAAGGGTAACTGACTCTTGACAGATGGTAATAATTGGCTTATCTTCGTTGGCGGCTTGTAGAAAGTTTTGATTGAAGCTCGCTTCAAGATGTAGCCAATCTTGTCAGTCACGCCCTTGATGTATGGGAGGACAGCAGGTTGTCTCTCTACTGTGGCTGGCTTGTTCTTCGGGGATCTGTGACGTTGGCGCGGCGGTCGGAGCTTGTTGTCTTGCAGAACTTGCTTGACATGTTGAAGCTCGGCGTCCAGGTGTTTCTTGTCACAGATCCCCCGGGCTCTCTGAAACAAAGACATTCCTACGGTAGCTAACTGTTTAGGATGGTGGTGAGATTCACCGTTTAAGTACCTATTTGTATGTGTCTTTTTCCTATACACAGTGTGGCTCAAAGAGTTGTTTTTGTTCCTGATAACAAGTACACCTAAGAAAGCTAAAGAATTGTTTGCCTCTAATTCCATTGTAAATTTTATCTGGTTGTGAATAGAATTAAGATGGTCTAGGAATACATTAACACAAGGAACCAACCATTACCTGCGATTTGATAAACCACAGATACTCGCAAAAGAACACCGCTTTATTCCAAGAATGATAGGAGAAGCTATTGAAATTAAAAAACATCCTAATTTCAATAGGGAAGATGGTTGGAATGTTCCTCCAGCTTGGGACCCTGTTATCAGGCTAATGAAACCCAAGAAGAACAAAGTCACCAGAAGACATCAAGACACAGTGAGCACATTCTGCGTAGATAGTAACACCAATAGTTGAAAAATGTTCGGGTACTTTGAGATAACTTTTAAATTCAAGACAAAGACAAATACCACCTCAGTCTGCCGTGAACATGAATCCTGTAAAGAATTCGAAACGTTGGCTAGTAATAAAAATGTAGTTTCTAGATCATTCGGTTTAAATGTAAAAACAAGTGAAACCAATATAACGCGATAAAATCCGTAAACTGTAGTTTAATTTCAATGTGTAACATTCGCGTAAACCCAAGAAAATATTACGACTTGTACATTCAATAAACTAGAAAATTCACAAGATCGATACGATATACACCGCTATTTTTTAATTAGTACAAAAAATTTAATGGGGCTCTAGGCATCTTTAACTAATCATTTATATGTATGTAAAAAATAAAAATACTAAGTTCCAAAACTGTCCCAAAACTGTCCACAAAAATACGTAATATTTGGTAAATGCATAACTAAATACTATGTTGTCGTAGTCATTTTACGCGCCACTACTCCATTGATAAATTTGTGCAAACTCGAAGCTCGCCACCCCCTGTCCCTCTGCGCGCGCGCCGCAGTGCTAAATTGAAGGCGATTGCGAGCGGATGTTTTTTCGTGGAAACAATTATTATTTGTTTACGTTTGCCCAACGGGATGGCTTATTAGTTCACATCACGCGAGTGCAGCTATGCGTTTGTACAGGGAAGTGTTTGGAAGCCAGTGGATCGGTCGAGGTGGGTCGTAGCTTGGCCTCCATGCTCACCACTGTGTACAAAAGTGAGCCGTTGTGAGTGTGAGTGTCAAATAATTTAAACAGTGCATATTGGACGCTTTTGACGCAGTGAAAAGTCAGAGAAGCTTACTTATCTCGTTAAAAAACAATTAAATAAAACGTGCTGTGTATTGACAATAGTGATGGATATTTCGAAGAACACTTGAAATACTTGTAAGTAAAGTAAATATTACCTACTTAACTAAATAATATTTTGATGCGGGCGGCTCAAAATCGGTCTGTGTGGAGAACCTTGAGGAAGGCCTATGTCCAGCAGTGGACGTCTCTAGGCTGACGTGATGACGATTTAATAGTAATTGTAAATAGCAGCCGATTCTAACTTCATAAATACACCAAAATTACTCTTTTCTTTTATTACAGAATACTTTCTTTTATTTTGATATGACGTGTTTGCTTTCTAATTACATACCTACCTCCGTATTTAATTACTTGTAAAACGGTAAATTTCGCCGGTCCTAAGACAGGATGAAGTATGAAGGAGTGGGTAGAATAAAAAAAAATAAAAAATATCTACCTACACTTATTATTTTGCTTCATTTTATTGTCTACGGCTACCTGCATTATAAGTGCGACGGAAAGAATGCGTAAGAGTAGGACGGAAAGTAAGTACTATCAATGAAGTAGTGAATGGATTGTAAAATATGTCTATGATTTGGGTGAGATTTTCTACAAAAAGCAAATGATTATAACTTTGTTATTTATAGATATTATGAAATTCTTACGTCACTTATATGATAATAATGTCTTCGCTAATATGTCCTTAAAGTTTTTGTACTAATTAAAAAATAACGGTGTATTTTTATTTGATGATTTGAGTTGACAAATCTTTCTCTTTTACTGTATTTTTTATTTATTCAGTGCTTTTCTCTTGCGTATAGTAAAATTGATGGCTGTGTGATTTGAATTAAAATACTTGGCGTAAAAAAATTCTTCTGCTAAAAATATATGATACTACACTTCGAACGCACTGGAGTCGGCTATCGTAGTAAAAACAAGCCTGTAACGTAATAGTCCGTATTGCGTTATAATATCTACAGGCGCTTAACGCAGTGGGTGGAGGCAGCCTAATTCGAAGAGCGCTTCGCTAGGAATG
Organism: Euclidia mi; assembly: GCA_944739405.2. Classification (NCBI taxonomy): domain Eukaryota; kingdom Metazoa; phylum Arthropoda; class Insecta; order Lepidoptera; family Erebidae; genus Euclidia; species Euclidia mi. The sequence continues at coordinate 38,980,591 of OX123186.2, read as the reverse complement.
ATTACTATATAAGGTAAGGGACCGGGCACAGGCGAACGCCACGCGTTTCATTTTTTTACATAAATGTAGCAAAGAGCGGAAGTGCTTCGGCCGGTGGTCCTAATAGTTTAACATTTACTTTCTTTAAGCCATGGTTACACAGCGCATGAACCAAAGTTATATCAGCGTTATATTATTTAAAAGAAAAACTGTGCTGTAACGTTTATGGCTAACACCTTAGGTCAAGTAATTTTTAATATACTTATCTTAAAGTAATAAATCGTTGACTCTCGTTGACTCTCGTTAACGGATTGCATGTCGATGATTCGTTCGTCGAATGCCACAAAAACTAGTTTGAAGTACGTCATCATCATCCTCTTAGCATTATCCCAGTCTCAATCTGGGGTCCGCTTACTAGTCTAACCGGATTTGGCTAAATATTAGCTTTTCCACGGAGAGACTGCCTGTCTGACCTCCGCAACCCGAAGGGATAGCGATATTCCATGGTTTGGACTAGTGTCAGTTTACTTTAGAAGGTACTGACGCCCTATAACGATTGTCAAAGATCTTCATGACAACCGGGACCGACAGCTTAACGTGCACTCCGAGGCACGGGACAAGCGATAATTAAAAATTCAATACGCACATAACTCCGAAAAGTCATTGGTGCGCGCCGTGGATTCGAACCCGATACCCTCTGCATGGCAGTCTGTAGGTATCTCCTATCTATCGCTAGGCTATCGCTACCTTGTACATATTGAAGAAAAGGACTTTTTTTTATCTATTATAATGCCCAGGAAATTAGTAGTGTCCGTTTCTTCAATATGTATGTCCGTTTCTTCATACATATTGAAGAAACGGACACTACTAATTTCCTGGGCATTATAATAGATAAAAAACTAAATGGAAAGGCTCATATAGACAAAGTCAGTAAAAAAATTAGTACCTCAGCTTATGCTCTACGCAAACTCTCATTGATACTTAATACAGATGCTTTGATTACAGCATACTACGGAATGGTCGAATCAGTGCTAAGATATGGCATAATATTTTGGGCGAATAGCACTGACTATAATGTAGTGTTTAAAGCTCAAAAACAGTGTCTAAGAGCCATGTTTAACTTAAAAAGAACAGATAGTTGCAAACCGTATTTAAAAAAATACAAAATACTAACATTGCCTTCACTTTACCTCCTAGAGAGTGCAAAATTTGTAAAAGCCAATCCAAAGCTATTTTCAAGATTATCTGAAACCTTCCCTAGAAATAGACGCAATAAGTATAAACTCTGTCTTCACGAATCAAAGACAACTTTAATGCGTAAGAGTATCTTTTGCATGGCACCAACAATGTCTGTTGGTATCTCCCCTAGGCTATCGCTGCCTGTTACGTTAAGTACTGTTAAGTACGTGGTAAACCTAATTGCGTTCATGATATGATACTTTGTAAGCAGCCGCAATCTAGCTTGACACCCAACAAGTAAGTAATATTAAAACTTTCAACAATAAAATACTCAGTACAAATAATTCCGTACCATCGTACCCTCTACTAGCCACTTACTAAATACGAAGATCTCTATTTAACAACTTGACGAGCTAACCCTAATAACTTAGGGGCCGCAGTAGCTCGTAATATGTAGTATGTAACACGTCGATTTGCGAGCGTCTTCTGCATGCGGTAATGAAGTTAGACGTATGTAATTTACTCCGCCTTTGCAAAGAGTACCGCAGTTCGTTAATCGAGAAGTTGAGAAGATAATTAGCGGGAAAGTTTGTCGGAAAAGGTTCCCTTCAGCCAACCTTGGTAGGTGTGGCCCGGACGACACTCCTTGGCCAGGATAAACGCTCATCTGGTAGGGCCTCCCTTCGTCTCCACCTAACCAGGATAGACCACTGGAACTTTACCTCTAACCGGCGTAGCGGATTCCGTCAGTGAAATCGCTACGTCGACCAGGATCGACCACTTTATAAGGTTATCAACACTCAAGAAGTGACATTAACATACCAATGATTACAGATTATCTTGTTCAGCATAAATCTCTACTTCATTTTGTACATCCCGTGTTTCAGGATCAGAATAGGTACTGATTGTTTCGAAATCTGCTGTCACGGTACAGGAATTCTCAAAAATAGTGTCCGAGCAAGCGGTTAAGGTGTCAGAGCTGTTTGTAGATACCGCAACATTATCGTCGGCCAAAGTTATGTTATCTTCATCTTCTGGCGCCGTCTCGGCCTCATCATAATTTAAAAGATTTGTCGTAATTTCGCGTAAGCCGTCGTGACCCTGAGGTATTGTGCGTAAATTCTCGTGGGAGTACTTATATATTCGATTATAACCATCTAATCGTTTTAATTCGTACCGATCGTTATCTAGCACCGAAGTTATAACAAATGGACCCTTAAACTTTCGGTCTAATTTAGTCTGACTCCGTTCACTATTTTTAAGGAACACAAATTCTCCTTTTGAGAACGGCTTTATTTTTGCGCGTCCCTGGTTAAAACGACCGGCTTCATATTTAGCAGCTTTCTGTATATTAGACGATGCATCACTTCTAATAGTGTCGAGGTCTAAACGATCTTGTTGATCTTGGCCATCAACATTTACTTTTGACAAGCCTAAAGATTGTGCACGTATTCCTAGCATAAGTTCAGTCGGTGAGTATTTCGTAACAGTAGATTTTGTGCTGTTAAGCGCGAGCTGGATGTGTCCTAGTTCATCACGCCAGGTTTTATTTGGATCGTTTTCTATTATAGTCAACAGGCTTTTGAGCGTACGCATAACTCTCTCTACTTGCCCATTAGCTCTACTCGAACCCATGGCAATAAAATGAAGATGTATATTATGCTCAGCGCAAAAGTTTTTGAAATCAGAGCTAATATAACACCGACCTTGATCTGCAATGATTCGTTTTGGGGCTCCAAATAAGCAGACTGCCTTTTGGAGCGCATGTACAGCACTCTTTCCATCAAGGGAGGTGGTATGTTCTAATAAAACAAATTTAGTAAAGCCGTCAATGATTACTGAGCAGTATTCTTTTAAGTCACTTTTGCCGCTAAGCTTTCCTGTAAAGTCTATATGTATAGTGTGCCATGGCACAGGGACTTTTGGTATCGGGTGTAGCTGTACGGGTTGAGATCCTGATGGACCCTTGGAGGCTTTGCAAACTATACATGAGTCAATAAATTTTCGTACACATTTTGACATTTCTGGGAACCAGTATTGCTCATATAATTTGTCTAAAGTTTTATCTTTACCTAAATGATGTATCTCATTGTGGGTGTGATTGATAAGCGTCCAGATCAAAGACCGTGGGACAACCGGCAACCAGGAAGTTGTTTTATTTCGATCGTATTTTCTATATAAGATACCATCTCTTACATCGTACGTTTGAGCGATTGTCTCCGGAAAGCCGTTATTATTACATTTTGCTATAAGGTCCTGTATTTCGCTGTCGCGTTTTTGCTCCACGGAAAGCCAATCTCGATGAAATTCTATATACTGAACTTCCTTTGTATGTGTTCCACGGGAAGATGTGCATGCGACCTCAGTATTAGGAAGAGGGTTGCGCGAAAAGTAATATGCGTGTTCCATTCCTCGACCTTCACGATAAACAATGTCAAAGTCGTAGGCTTGCAAGACAGCCCACCACCTATGCACACGAGGAGTTAGATCTTTTTTTGATTTTGAAGCCTTAAGTGAGTTGCAATCGGTAAAAACTACAAAGCGCCGACCGTACAAATAGTGTCGAAAGTGTTCCACAGCTCGCACTACTGCGAGTTTCTAATTCGTACGAGTGGTAGCGTGACTCTGCATCCGACGTACGGCGGCTAAAATATTCTACGACATGGGGCATATTACTTTTTCTTTGAATGAGGATCGCCCCATATCCTTCGGAACTCGCGTCGGTATGCAATTCGACTGGCAGTTCCGGGTCAAAAATTGTAAGGACCGGTTCAGACGTAAGAATTTGTATAACAGAGTTACGAATTTCTTCGTGCTTTACCGTCCATGTTATGGGTCCTTTAAATTTCGTGAGCGGAAACAACGGTCCTACGACGCGCGTGAAATTGGGAATAAACTTGCGAAAATAGGAGGCAAGGCCAAGAAACTGCCGCACCTGCGTAGCCGTTCTAGGGAGGGAGTCTACCAAAGCTTGTATTTACCGCGAGTTTGGTCTTATCTCGCCAGATTGAAGGGAGTATCCCAGATAGTCTACTTTCTGTTTCAAAAATTTGCATTTCTGGAGATTAAGTGTAAAACCAGCCTTCGTTAAAGCACCCAATACGACGTCTAAGCGCTGCAGCCCCGTGACTAAATCGGACGAAAAACATAATAGGTCATCCATAAAAATTAGCGGTTTATCTGCCAGATGACTCAGGGCCCTAGTGATGCATCTCTGAAATACGGATGGGGCGTTCCGCAGCCCAAAAGGCATAGCGAGATACTCATATTGCCCCTCCGGGGTAACGAATGCTGTCTTCCCTATGGAATCCGGGTGCATCGTGATCTGGTGAAACCCTGACGCCATATCTAAAGACGAGAAATAATTCGCCCCTGAAAGCTGATCTATTTGCTCTTCAATCCTTGGCAAAGGATAATGCTCGGGCTGTGTATTGGAATTAAGTTCCCGATAATCTACACACATCCTGTATGACTTATCTTTTTTCTCGACTAATAATATCGGACTAGCAAAAGGAGAAAAACTTTCTTGAATTACCCCAGAGTCGAGCAATTCTTGGATTTTTTCTCGGACTATCTGTTTTTCCGCTGGGGCTAGTCTATAAAGACATCGTTGGACGATCTTGTGCGGGTCTATTAAACGTATCTCGCACTTCCCAGTATTTACGCGCCGGGTAGGAATGCCATCGGTGAAAAAGTCAGAATACTTATTTAATATCGATAGTAATGATTCCCTATCAGAACCCTGCAAATCCGTATCGATAATAGTTAAATCCGGTTTAGTCGACCTTAATTCGCAAAAATTACTTTGTTTCTTATAACTGAACATAAGTTTATCGTTATCAATTTTAACACGTAAGCCTTGGTCTAAAATATCTCGGCCAATAATTATAGGGTCAGAAATATGACTGTCAGGTACCACATGAAAAAGTAAACTCACTGTTAGGTCATCTACAATCACGTCGCTTTGAATTTGGGTCTTACTTTGGACGTCTTCACCGCCAATACCACTAAGATATACGACGCTATTACGCACAGTACCACCTAGTATGTCACAGTAGCTCTCTTTTAATAGTGAACACGATGAACCGCTATCGAACAAAAACGGAACTGACTCACCAGAAAATGTCCGCAGAATAGCCCTGGAAGGGCGGTGCTTGCATTGGTGGACTTCCTTGACCGCAGCTCCACTACCATTCTTCCTATCCGGACAAGCAGTAGCTACGTGGCCAGGCTGACCACACACGTAGCATGTCACAGCAGTCTTCTTATCCGCAGCACGTAATGGATTCGCATTGTCTTGAAGCTTCGTCCCAGCGTCGTCGCGTCGCTTCCTACATTCAGCAATACGATGTCCAGTGAATCCACAGAAGTGACATTTCCCAGAGAAGTTTTCTGTAGTTCGAGCTCTCTTGGCTTCAGATTCCTGAGGTTCAGTATCTAGCTCCCGACGTATCAAGTTGTCCCTCTGGCACAACACCGACGTAACAAATCCTGTAATGACCTCTTCAGGCATCGTACATTTGGGTATTTGTTCGATGAGATTCCACAACCGCATTGCTGATTCAGACGCCGACTCTTTGGCACTTATTTGGAAACGGAAAACGTCATCGAAATAGTCTTGTATAAGTCTAGGTTTAGAGAACCTTGCGATTAAAATCTCCTTTACTGAACTCCACGTGATATCATTTAAGCTAAGTTTCGTGAGACATTGGGCTGCACGACCTTTTAGTGCACTAGTCAATGCAACGAGTAAGTCAACTCCTTCCAGACATCGGCTTTGCACTATCACTTCAGTCACTCTACACCAACCTTCGATATCCGAATCTGTCTCATCAGGGTCGAATTTTAGAAAAGACAATTTATTGGTACTTACAGGCGCTGCCTGCTGAACTGATAAAACACGGTTAAGCAATTGTTCCATGTTTTTCAAAAGACTCTCAGCACATGTAGCACTCAATCGGTTTGTTTCGTTTCCCTTCGATCCCACTTCTGATAAAGACGCCGAAGGGCCTTCATCAGTATTATTTCTCTCCATATTTTAATCCGTGGGCGTGCTAGTGGGCGGGAAACTCAAACGACGGTAAACTTTACACAAATTATGTTTTCTTCACAAATCAGAACTAAAAACAAAGGTCTTACAGTAATCAATCGTCTTACACTTAACTAGTACTGAATTAACACTTAAATTACGATTATGCGCCTAGATCGCACGATATTGGCAATTTGTCGCAGGCGTGGTGCGCTGACCGCTTATCGTTCAAAAGGTGTTGAACCAACATGGCTGCCCCGCTGCCACATACACGACACTCCGCCTGAGTGAGCGCCAAACGCCACTCAATGAGGTTTTGATCATGGAGGTTTTAATATTCGATACTGCCGACAGCGCTTCAAGCGCCGTCAGATATTTTGATCTCTTATACCGTATGTATACACGCAATCTGTCAAAATATTTTTTATTAGTTGCGTTATTGTTACGCAATGCTTATAGTACTTGTATACACTCTGTCATATTTTTTATTAGTAAGACAGATAGATTATAATAAATATATAAAATACATACATAAGATATATAAACATAATTTCAATTAATACATATTATTACTACATACTTGTACATCTACATATAATATATATATATATATATATATATATATATATATATATATATATATATATATATATATATATATATATATATCGCTGCTCGCGTATATATATATATATATATATATACGCGAGCGAAAGTTATCTTATTACTTATCGTTAACAGAACCTAACCAGCTAATAAAATTTGAAATCTAAGCTATAAAAATCGTAACAAAAATATTAAAGTATTGGTACGACAGTTCGTAGTTACGATCGATCGATCGTGCCACACACATACCTACACAGATAGATATTAAACATACGACACACACAGATGAACATTGCACTGTAGGTACAGACTCCGCCCCCGGCGTGCGCGCATCGCAACGCGGGGCGACAGGGGTAGGGGCAATTTGCCACTCGTCACTCCGACAGCCTTTAGTCTCGCGAAATTAGGTCAACGGGACGCCCGTACGTCACGTTCGACCCCGTTACCGTACCTGTGTTACGTCGCGCGCGCTTCGTAATGGATCGGCATTATGAATATTCCAATATTGAGTTCGCGTCTATGGTGCGAGTGTATTACATGTCTGGTGAAAATATGGAAGAGGCGAGGCGCGTGTATTCGTTACTAGACCACCTGGAATCGTTGCGCACGCGAGGTATTCACTCACTCTGGCTGTAGTACAACGCCTCATAAACATCGGTCAGCTTAGAGTTCCGTTCAGTGTATTCAGTGCAGTTTGAACAAGAAATTCGGCATCGTAATTAATTAGTATTTTTCTAATTAGCTATCATTAACAAAAGACAATGTGTGAAAGGTGTAAATTGATTGTGATGTACCAGTACCTAGGCAGCAAACAGCAAATGTATTTGGTTTATTCATTATTGAATACCTACTGTGATTACATTCTTATAAATACCATAGAAATACGCAAGTACTAAACTTTTCCATTGTTAAAATCTTTGTCTAGTTATTAAAGATAATGTAGGTACCTATGTCTAATAACGTAACGACTAATCTTAGTTTATCGTTTTTCTTCTACTAGTTCATCATGATTTCGTAAACCCACAGCTTGTTTCGACGAAATTCTAAGTTCGAGTAATGTTCCAAGAAATTATTGGATAGGTATAGCTATTTAGTTACATACGTTTATTATTTTAATTATTTATTACTGCACTTCATGGTTGACAAACCACTAGGCTTAAGCGATGTTTGACACAACACTTTGTGTGATTCATAAATTGTTGTTTCGACTGCTGTGTCCGTTATTGGTAGGTTTGTAATGTCCCTCGTGAGGCAGGATACGGGAGGGGTTCTTAAAAAGAGAACAAAATAAGAAAACAAATGTGTTTAAAATTGTTGGCATCGTAATTACCTAAATCTTGTTTTCCAAGCAAATTACGTATCACTATCAGTCGGATCAGTCCGCGCTAACTACCTACAACCTACAACCGCTGTAGGTAAACAACAGCTGACGGCGGCGCCCGGCGCGCGCGGCGAGGTCATGACCGTGCGGCGCTCGAACGCTACCTACTCAGAAACAATCGTGTATTACTACGTATTTCCAGCAGTTACTGACTTTAATAACTTTTTTGTTTTAGGTGCTAGGTGAATTTTGATTTTGAATATGAATAGAGGATTTTATTTTGGACTTGAGGTTTCTTTTTCCTAAACCAATAAAAAATCAGCGTATATATATGTCTTTGATTGACACAATGGAGCCAAATAAAACTCGTAGACTCTTTAAAAAAGTTATAATAAAAATATATAAAAGCTAACAATTATTAGTACGTGTCGCGGCGGTAGCGGAAAGAGAATGACAAACAAGTTTATATGTACTAGTAAATAAGTTAAAACGCCTGATCATATTAAATAGCAATCTGACGCAACTATTTAGTCGTAGTATACAGTCAGGCCTTAAGCCTGAACAATATATATATCTCGATACATACTATAAGCCAAAATGAAATATAAATGAATTATGATACACTTGCTGCTTCAGCCAATAATAGTTCTTTAACTTTGAACTTGAAAGTGCACTTGGTCTTGGCCATCCTGATCTCAAGAGGAAGGGCATTCCAGAGAAGGATTGATTGAACAGAAAAAGAAGAGTGAAGAAAATTAGAGCTGTGAGTTGGAACCATGACGAGAAGGTTATTAGAAGAGCGAAGGTTACGAGCATGATTAGAAGATAAATACTGGAAGAGGGGCGTTAAATACTCAGGGGGAGTAGCAGACGTAAGAATGGTATAGAGAGATGTGAGAGCACGCAAACTACGGCGTTGACGAATGGGGAGTCATTTCAATTGAGAAGGATAAGTGGACACATGGTCATACTTGCGAAGATTGAAAATGAATCGAATGCAGTGATTAAGAAGACGGTCAAGTTTGTTTAGGAGATCTGCATTCAGGTCAAAGTAACATACATCACCATAGTCGATCAGAGGGAAAATCAAAGTTTGCACAAGCATTGTTTTAGTCTCGGGCGGGAGAAAGTTTTTTAGGCGGTAGAGAGCGCGTAGAGTACCGGTGACTTTCTGACTCACACGGTTTACTTGGGTTTGCCAATTTAGCGTGCTATCTATATGCAGCCGAAGATTTTTAACTGTTGTGTGCAGATTGACAGTAGTACCACTAAATGTAATAGCTGGTAAAGATGTGAAGTCCTGTCTCTTTAAAATCCTTTGACTACCTAAAACAATAGCTTGGGTCTTACTAGGATTGACAGCTAAGCCAAACTTGTCCGATCAAGTTAGTATAGCTGCCAAATCGCTATTTATCTTATCTATGGCTTCTGCTACGCATTCCACATTTACGTGTGAATAGATCTGCAAGTCGTCGGCATACAAATGGTAAGCACACTGAAGATTTTGAGTCAGGAGATTTATAAAAATAGAAAACAACAAGGGAGAAATAATGCCGCCGCCTTGAGGAATGCCAAAAGTAGTGTCGGACCACCCCGACGATAAATCATCGAGGCGGACAGACTGCTGATTGCCCACGAAGATAAGTTGAGAACCAATCCAGAGCTACAGGCGAGACCCTAAGATGAGACAGGATAGATAAAAGGATATCGTGACTGACGGTATTGAAGGCGTTTGAAAAGTCAATCAATACCAGCACGGTGATTTTGGTGCTTTCCATGGCCTCTCGAATATCGCCAGTCACTTTAAGGAGGGCGGAGGTAGTGCTATGGCCTGGCCTGAAGCCAGACTGTAAAGGGCTCAACAATCGGTTATTGTGAACAAACCGAGCCAATTGTTTGTGAACACAGGCCTCTAGCACTTTGGATAGAAAAGGTAGGATAGAAATTGGACGGAAGTGGTTAGGAACAGTAGAGTTTTGGATTTTGGGCAGGAGAATTACGTAGGTTTTACGCCATAAGGAAGGGAAGGTACTGGAAGCAAGGGAAAAGTTAATGGTGTGGGATATCGCAGGTAGGATGTGATCCAAGATTGTTGTTATCATGCGACGGCTGATATTGTCACATCCCACAGCATTAGACGTTATTGAGAGGATTGACTTTTTGATCTCGCCTGAAGACTCTGGAGAAAACTGGAATGAATAAATATTGGGTTGAGGCAACCCCGCTAAGTAACTGAGCGTGAGGCTCATGATCTGGTGATCCAGCGAAATGGTAGAGGTGAAATATCGGTTAATCTCATCCAGATCAAGAGTCCCACAATTTTCGACGTGCTGCTGTTTGCCAATGCCTAGTGTTCTAAGAAACCTTCAGGTATAAGCAGGTGACGAAAAATTTAGGTTATCGAGAACATGTCGGCGTTTGGCGTTACGCACCATCTGTTTACACCGATTTCTTACAGATCTAAAAATCTCCCAGTTCTCATCACAACGGTCCTTTTTATATCACCTAAAAGCTCGGTCTCTACGACGCGTTGCCATTCGTACACCAAGGCGTGGGAGGACGTTTAAGCTTCACCCGTCTCATTGGGGCATTAACATCATATAAATCAGAGATTGTGTTGTTAAATATGGTTACCTTTTCGTCCACCGCAGAGGCAGACATCATGCTACTCCAGTTTAACTCGGCAGCATCCTTATTCAGCTTCTTAACATCCATACGACTAAAACAACGCATTCGCAGAACTTTGGGTGGGGATTTAGGAGGTTTCAGGCGGTAGGAGAGGAAAATGAGGTCATGGCGGGAAAATCCAGGTGCGGAAAGTTGGCCATGGGATGACTTTGGAAGGATCAGATATTAGTATTAAGTCAAGGCAGGTATCCTCGCCGTTGCTGTTGTGGTGAGTACTGTGAGTAGCTTGCATAGGTAGCACTTGGAGGCTGGCTGACTGGACGATGTCAAGTAACTTACAGGAAAGACTGGATTGACGGGCAAGGAGATCGGTATTAAAGTCGACCATGATGATGTAATGAGTATACTCGGACCCTAAAGATTTGTTTACCTCCAGAAATAAGAACTCCGCAGGTGAAGAAGTGGCAATAGATGAAGTGAGAATTTTAAAGGGGTAGGTGCTGCGGAGATAGATAGCTACACCGCCTCCTCGCCTGTTGATTTGGTCACTTCGAATAAGAACGTAACCAGGCAAAGAGTACGATGTAGATTGAAGAACTGGTTTTAGCCAACTCTCTGAAACCAGGACGGCATGTGCATTGGAACCAGAAAATGCTTCCAGCAGGTCACTATAATGGCTGGGTACACTCTGTGCATTTATGTGACAGACGTTTAAGAACAAGCCAGATTGAAGTGCAAATGCCTTATGAAAGCATTCGCTTAACGTGCCGTCCGCTGAGCATTACTCTCATTGTCGGAAGAAGCAGTTGATTCATTAGCTGATAAATACATATCAATATCCATAGTATTATATAATAAAATAATAAATATAAAATACTATTATATAAAATATTAAGTATATCTAATATATATATTTGTGAACTCAGTCGTCTCTGCACCACCCGCCAGCTCACACAATCAATAAAATTAAAATAAACTTAGCACAATAAAATAAAAATCATTAAAGTATTTAATGTGAAATGTAAACAACACGTGATAAATCTAAGAAGCGATAAATAAGATAATAGTTTAACCATACATACATACATAGACTGACGCCTGTTTCCGCGAAGGGGTAGGCAGAGGCATATTAAACGCCCACTTTTCGCCAGTGTTTTGATCCCACGTAATAGGTGGCGAGCCTATTGCCGCTTATTGGGACATTTTGTTTGCCAGAGCCTCGTCCGTTGATCGGCAGGTGCATCACTTGCAGGTGAGGTTGGCTTGGGACCTTAGGTTCTTGGTGGGAACCCTATGCACCCCGTCCGTTGATCGGCAGGCAGTTTCAGTTTAACCAATAGTATGTTAAAAATAATATGAGTAGAGATAAAAGGATAAACTATTAATTACATATATTTATATTTTTTTATCTAAGAAATCATCGTTGTGTTAAAAATATATCATGGTTATTAAAAGCAAAGTCTACTATGGAGGTCATTTTCAGGATACTATACTTCCCCCACATGGGATGTGGGGGATGATCCCACCTTGTCGTGGTGGGGGGGCTCAGTAACCGTGAGATTGAGGTACACCCACGGTGAAGCTAAGCGGGATCCCGGGAGGGGACGCTCCACGTGGGCTTGGGTGAGGCCTGCGTAGGATGCGTCCCAAGGTGCGGGTGCGGGGGACAGTTCTGTCTGAGGAGATGCGGTGTTGCGTTGCCGTTCTCCCTATTCTCTGTGGCCGCTGGGTGTTTTGGCGGCGGAGCCCAACACCTTTATCCGCCGCCAAGGGGGTTTTGTTCGGGGCCCGCCTGACTATCTGGCGGGCCAATACCCGTCGGGGGGTAGCGTGGAATGCTTCGGTGATACCCGACCACCTGACACACGGCTACATGAGGAACACGGGTTGGTTTTTAGTCAGTAAGAGTCTGACAGTCCCCTTCCCCCAGGGCGGAGGGACTCCATGAGGATTTTCCAACACGATAGCAAAAAATAAAAATAAAAAAAGGATACTGTACTTCATGTTGGAGAAACAAAATATGTGAATTTTAAATATATGTCTATTATTATGTTTCTGGAATTTCCCTACGATTATTTCACTCTCAGTCAAAGCATGTGATAATTCATTAAAGTAAGGGTAGTATAAACGAATGACTGTACATTAAGGTTTTGAGTGACAAAAATAATTAATTTGGGTTATAGAATTACTAAGTTAGCGACTAACTGCGAGTGATGAGAAATCAACAAAACAGCGACTTACAAACATTAATTTGAGTTGCTTAAAATACAAAATGAGAAACTTCATAATATTTGAGCGACCTAATATTTGTTTGAGTGACAACGTTAAGTCCTGCATTTTTTAAATATTTGGCAAATGATTTCTTTATTCTGAGCGTCATTTTATCTTAAATGAAGTGAATAGGAAAACCACATTGAAAAATACTATAATGAGCATAGTACAATGACAGCTCACATTTTTTATGAAAATTGTCTAATGAAATTACTATTTGAAGAAACACTATTAGCCAAGAAATGAAATTATTTAAGGGTAGGTAATTGAATGAAACAATGTATTCGCATTTACTTAAATCAAATGAACAAAAAACTAAATAAAATAAGACGCTTCAGTCTTTTAATGCTTCAGTGACTAAAGTCCGGACAATGCAAAATCTGATGCCAGACCAGCCATGCTTGAAGATGAAGGTGAAGATTGGTGGTGTTTTGCAGCTTGTCCTCAAACTGAGACATCCTCTGATGGAACATGCTATTCAAGTTTTGAATTGTGGTCTGTAATGACTCCATGATATTTTGTATGTGTTATGTGTGTACCGTGAATTTAGAAAGGAGTTAAGCCAAGTTGACGGAGTACTTGTCACAAGAGAAGTTAAGTTAAGTTGTAAGTTTCCCGAGTAAACGAGATTATTTTCATAAATAAATAGATCTGTATTTCTAGTCACTCACCTAGTAATTTAGTCGCTCACCTAGTAATTTAGTCGCTTACCTAGTAATTTGGTCGCACGGTTTGAATTTAAATTTCTGAAACAGATTAATCTCAACCCGCTTTTAGTACGCTTGTTCAAGATTTTATTATTAATCAATATTCGTCGTTAGTTTTTTTTGTTTTACGAGATGGAAAATCCCTTCGGATCTCCGACTCTTGGGGGAAATAAGAGCCGGAGTATGTGGTGTTTCCACTAAAAACCACCTCGACTTCCGCCATGTACCCGTGTGTCGATAGGTGGGGCATCACCAAAGCACTCGTCACCACCCTCCGACGGGTATTGGCCCGCCAGATGGTCAGGCAGGCCCCGAACAAAACCCCTTTGGCGACGAATTAAGGTGTTGGACTCCGCCGCCAAAACGCCCAGCGGCCGCAGAGGATAGGGAGGACGGCAACGCAACACCGCATCTCCTCTTCCTCTGCGGCCCCACTGCGACGCATCGAATGGTGCGCCCCCATTTGGTCGCGGGAGATAGGGCGCGCGGCAACGCAACATCGACACGCCTCTCCTCCCGTGACCGCACCCGACTGCGAGGGACAGACAGAACTGTCCCCCGCACCCACACCGTTGGACGCATCCTGCGCAGGCCCCTCCAAGCCCACGCGGAGCGTCCCCTCCTGGATCCCTATTAGCTTCACCGCGGGTGACCAATCCACGGTTACTGAGCCCCTCCCACCACGACAAGGTGGAGATCCCACGGGGGGGGTTCGTCGTTAGTTTAGTCAATTTTTCGCCTACTCAAATTCATGCCGCTCAAGTTATTGAAACAGTATCTCATCATCAGTTGCTTAGTTATTTATTTTTCATACATTTAATATGGCTAGAAACACATTATTACAGTGTGTTATGTTGTGGAGGCACCTTATTAAATGTATGAAACAGATACGCTTGTCTTGCGATACGACACAACAAGACAGAATAATCTGTTTCCACCGATATTCGCTCGTTTTATAATTCCCCTTAAAGTAATGCATGCTTTGCTTCAACAGGCTTAGTCGAGTGTTACTGCAATAGAAATCAATAAAATGTTCAATGGTTCTCCCTTTATTTCAAAATATTTGATATTTTCGTGTTGATACATAAAGCACCAACACCGCAAGTAGGTAGGTACATGAGTCATTGAACATTCAAAGTCGTTACTACGGCCAACGTATAATATATCCACAGTAATAAATCCAAAATACAGTAACCAAACCTTCAACTTACATTTCTAATCAAACTTAGGCAATGTACGTAATACTTGTAAATAAGCAATAAATTACATGAAGCACGGTCGGTACTTTCCCAACAAAATTCACGTTACACAATAAAATGCAAATCCTGTTCAAATGCCGTACAACTTTTCTTACATAATAAATCACTGCAATTTCTGTTGGTTACTACTCCTACGTTGAGGTATCGACCCTTTCAATTAATTCAAAATTGAGAGGTAATGTCGCATGGTAAACATCTATTAGGATCTCATTGTGGTGATGTACACAGTAATTATGCAAGTTTATATCATGTGTAACTTAATGAAGACTGATGTTTACTCTCTACTTGTTTATAACATTACTGTAACAGTGTTTAACTTAGAGTTCGGTATCGTATGTACCTATTTGCGAGATGAAAGTAGAAATATTATTTGCTCTGAAGCAAACGTAGTTATTTGCTAACATGTCATGATAACAACTTTTCGGTTTCGCACTGAGTTATCAACTGTATACACGTTGACAACAAGAATCTCGCTCGCTCTCGAGTAATTCTTGGAAAGTAATACTGCGTACTAAACTTTTTAGGGTTCCGAACCTCGAAATGAAAAAACGGAACCCTTATAGGATCACTTTGTTGTCCGTCCGTCTGTCAAGACCATTTTTCTCAGAAACGCGTGGAGGTATCAAACTGAAATTTATATTAATTAGTCAAATCTACTGTCCCTTGAAGCTATGAAAAAATCAAACTTCTAAGCCAACGCAATCAAAAGATACATCCATTTATGCTGTAAAGGGTCACGGTCAAAATGGGCGTAAAACCAACAGCTTTAAAACATATTTTATGTGAAAGCTAATGACCATTACTTCATTTTATACTATGACGGCAATCACTCAAACAACCGGTGAGCAGAGATAATCAATGTTGTTCAAACGTATTTTTTATAGAATCCAAAACAATCGCTAATACAACGGAGATAACACGACACGATGTTGTGCAGAGCTAGGCCAAAGAAACCAATCTATTGGTTGATAACCTAACAGAATTACTACATTCCATCCCTTTCTAACTTCTCTCTTATTCAGGCGCCGACCAAAAAACAAGTGTGCGGGCAGGCCGGGCAATGCACGTCAGTCGTTATTGATATTTTGTTATTTGCTCACGTTTTGCTATCATCGGTTTATATATACGACTTCTGACCCCTGCCATTGCTTTCTTAACCCTTTTTAGGGCATAGGGGATATTTTTCCCAGCATGATTTTAATTTTTTTTAGTAATGAAACCTCATCCTTGCGGTACTTATTTTTACTACTAAAACCTGCTACTTCGGACTAGCTTCGGATATAATAAACATTATTGATGAAAAAATAAACAACCCGAATCGTTTATTCGATTACGTCATACTTAAAAATCTGAATCGACAACGTCGAGTCTTTGTAAGAATGGAAGCAAATCTACCATTCCTAAATGATTTTCCACGTTTAACAGAGGAATGTATAGTGCTTCACGGTTTGGGAACTTATCATATAAAACTAGCAAAATCATATGTCGCAGAACATTTCCGCGATGGTGTTTATTTAATTGAATTATATAGAGAAGAGTCATTAGATGATTTAAACAGATGTCGTATTCTGCAAACTAATGTGTGGTTGCTTCGAATTAAAATACAGTCACGGCATGTCAGATCGCGCACATATTATACTTACATTTTGATCGATAGCGTCCAAATCGGTAGAAATGCGATAGTTGAGCATTACTGTACTTGCTTAACAGGCAGAAGAACAGTAGGAAGTTGTGCCCACATAGTTTCAGTTTTGTTTTTAGGGTAAGCCTTTCATTGCACCCACAGAACATTTATTAGATGTTATAGTTGATGATAACCATTGATATTTAAATAAAAGGTATCAATATAGAGTAGTTTTTAACAAATATGTGTGTTTTATTTAACCAATCTTTGGGATTTTTTTGCAGTGATACCCGGTCGATATTAGGGTTAACAAGTATTTAGGGGGTATTTAGAAGTACAATAAAGTAAATTACAACACATTTTATTTCTGTTGGTTTTACGCCCAGCTCTCATACAAAAATGCTCATGATCCTTTCTGCAAATATTCGAAACACAAAACCTACAGGGTACTTCCCGTGATTTCAGAATCATGAAATTTGGTACGAAGCAATGCCTTATAGCACAAATAATGGAAAAATTGCAAAAATCGTAAATTTTTAGTTACATCATATAAAAAAATAATTGTATTAATTTTAAAGTTACTACCTCTTCCCTCAAGAACGCGTAAAGTTATTAAATTGAAATTCATATCAAATATTGGGGTCTATTGTACCTTTAAGCTGTAACAAAATCAAACTTCTACCTTAACGCAATCAAAAGAAACAGCAATTTTACTATATTTTCAAACTCGAAACTACTGGCAAGGGAATCAAAATCTACGGGATACCTCCCGTAAACTTAGATTCTTGAAATTTGGTACGAACCAACGCATTATAGCATAAATAAAGGAAAAATTGCGAAAACTGTAAATTTTTAGTTACATCATACCATAAAAATATTTTTAATAATTTTAAAGTTATTACCATTTTCTCATGAACGCGTAAAGCTATTAAATTAAAATTCATATCAAATACTCAAGTCTACAATACCTTGAAGCTGTAACAAAATCAAACTTCTATGTCAACGCAATAAAAAGAAACAGCAATATAAGCCACATATTTTCTCGTTACTACTCGCAAGGGAATCAAAACCTACAGGGTACTTCCCGTGAACTCGGAATCTTGAAATTTGGTACGAAGCAATGTCTTATAGCACAAATAAAGGGAAAATTGCGAAAACCGTAAAGTTTTAGTTCCATCGTATACAAAAATATTTTTATTAATTTTAAAGTTACTACCTCTTTCCTCATGAACGCGTAAAGTTATTTAATTGAAATTCATATCGTATACTTGGAACTATTATACCTCTAAGTTGTAACAAAATCAAACTTCTATCTCAACGCAATCAAAAGAAACAGCAATTTAACTATATTTTCAAACTAGCACCTACTGGCAAGGGAATCAAACCTACAGGGTACTTCCCGTAAACTTAGATTCTTGAAATTTGGTACGAACTGGTTCGTACATCTTATACTTATGGTCAACGTCTTATAGCACAGATAAAAGAAAAATTGCGAAGACCGTAAATTTTTAGTTACATCATATTATTATAATAAAAACTAAAAAATAAAGAAGTTACTAGCCCTTTCCTTATGAATGCATAGAGGTATTAAATTGAAATTCATATCAAATACTCAAATCTATAATATTTTTAAGCAGTAATAGAATCAAACTTCTAAGCCAACGCAACCAAAAGATACAGCTGTTTATGCCGCAAATTCTCACAAATTTTCGAAGTTCACATGGGAATCAAAACCTACAGGGTACTTCCTATGAACTTAGAATCTTGAAATTTGGGACAAGGCTTCTTCTTGTAGCACAGGTTAAGGAAAAAAATCCATAAATGTTAATAAATACGAGGGTCAAACTGAAAGTTCTTAGAAAATCAAAAACTGATTACATTAGCCAGTTATTAGTTTTATTATATCTTTTCAAAATATTGTCCATTGACGTCAATACACCGCTGCATGCGATGGAAGCACTGGGAAAAGCACTTTGCCCACTCGTCCTTAGGGGTCTCTTCAATGGCATCGCGATACGCAGCCACCGCTTCTTCAGCATTCATAAACCGCTTTCCTTTAAGTTTTTCTTTAATTTTTGGAAATAAATAAAAATCACGAGGTCGGGGCTATACGGCGGGTGACCCAGTAATTCAACGTTTGATGTCGCCAAATAGTCGATCGTTCGCTTGGCGGTGTGCGACGAGGCGTTGTCGTGGTGAAGGAGGATCCTACTGCGAGGTCGTTTCTCTCGAACTTTTTCCAAGACAAGTGGCAAACAATTGGTAGTGTACCATTCTGCAGAAACTGTTTTTTGATCCTCTAACACAATTGTTGCGAAATGACCTATCCTTCCAAAGAACGAGGCCACCATTTTTTTTCCCGCACTTCGATCTCTCTTCACTTTAGTTGGCAACTCCTCGAAAGGAAACACCCACTGAGCAGATTGTCTTTTGGTTTCAGGATCATAACAGTAAATCCAGCTTTCGTCACCTGTTAGTATGTCGAACACAGCATTTGAGTCACCTCCGTTAAATCTTTCAATCATTTTACGGCACCAATCCACACGATGGAGTTTTTGAGCCTTAGTCAAATTATGAGGTATCCACCGGGCGCAAAGCTTCCTGACCGCTAAATGTTCGTGGAGGATTTTGTGCACTTGACTCATACCGATGCCTAAGCTTGTCCGAATCTGCTGATAGGTCACTCTTTTGTCAGTCTCTATCATACGCCGCACAACACAGATGTTATTTTCAGTCGTCGCCGTAGAAGGCCGTCCCTCACGTACAACATCAGTGAGATTAGTGCGACCACGTTTAAACTCATTAAACCAGTTGTAAACAGTCGCACGAGATGGGGCTTCATCGTGAAAGGCCAATCGTAGTCTATCATAACTTTCTTGTTGACTTAAATGACATCGAAAGTCATAAAAAATCATTGCACGAAAATTTTCTCGTGTTAAATTCATGTTGACGTGACACAGACAATTTTCAATTTGCCGCCAAATCGTAAAACAAATGACAAATGAAGGAAATATATACTCAGCAATATTGGCAAAGAGTTCTATTTTCAAATTTTAGAATATTTTTTTTATTATATTGTTTATAAGTGGCCAGTTCTAAGAACTTTCAGTTTGACCCTCGTATAAATACATTTTTAAAATTTTAAAGATACTACCTCTTTCCTCATGAACGCGTAGAGTTATTAATTTGAAATTCATATCAAATACTCAGGACTGTTGAATTATTAATTATCGCTTGCCCCGTGCCTCGGAGAGCACGTTAAGCCGTCCGTCCCGGTTATCATGAAGATCTTTGACAGTCGTTACAGGGCGTCAGTACCTTCTTAATCAACTGACACTAGTCTAAACCATGGCATATCGCTATCCCTTCGGGTTGCGGAGGTCAGACAGGCAGTCGCTCTGTGGAAAAGCTAATATTCAGCCATCCGGTTAAACTAGTAAGCGGACCCCAGCTTGAAACTGGGATAACGCTAAGAGGATGATGATCAAATACTCAGGTCTATAACACAGTTAAGCTGTAATAAAATGAAACTTCTATGTCATCGCAATCAACAGAAACAGCAATTGAAACATATTTTCAAACTCGCAACTACTCGCAAGGGAATCAAAACCTACAGGGTACTTCCCGTGAACTCAGAATCTAAAATTTGGCACGAAGCAAACTCTTATAACACAGAAAAAGAAAAAATTGCGAAAACCATAAATTTTTAGTTACATACATACATACATAGACTCACGCCTGTTTCCCGGAAGGGAAGGCAGAGACTACGGAACGCCATTTACAACGATCCTGACATACCTCACTTGCTTCACTCACTCCCATCAAGTTTCTCATGCATGCTCTTCTGTTAAGGGTACTTCTGACTTGTCCTTTTTTCAGGATGTCTCCAATCTAGTCAGAGAACGTTCTCCTAGGTCTTCCCCTTTGTCCTGTCCCATTCACACTAGCCTTATATATCTTCTTTGTCAGTCTATCGTCATCCATCCTCTCCATGTGCCCAAATCATCTTAACATGCCTTTCTCAATGCTTGTCACTACATCTTCTTTTATCCCACACCACTCTCGTATCACACATTTTTTTACTCTGTCGGTCAAAGACACACCACACATACTTCTCAGTGCTCTCATTTCTACAGCATTTATTCTACTTTCAAATCACTTCTGCCATACCCAACTATCACTACCATATATAAGGGTAGGCACTAACACACCTCTATGTACAGCCAAACGTGCCTTTTTCGACACGTTTTGACTATTCATAAACGCCTTCAGAGCTCCATTCACACTATTACCTGCATTAACTCTCCTTTCAATATCTGCTTCATTCTTACCATGTCTTGTAAACAACAACCTAAGTAAACAAACTCATTCACTTGTTCCACTCGCTGTCCATCGATCAAAACATTACAAGCCGTAACGCATTCCTCCTTTTCAAAAACCATAACTTTCGTTTTACTTACATTAGTTACATCATCTAATTTAAATATTTTTAATAATAAAGGTGCCACCCCTTTCTCCATGAACCCGTAGGGGTATAAAATTGAAATTCATATCAAAGGCTCAAGTCAAAACTAAAGGGTATTTCCAGTCGATCTGGAATCTTGAAATTTGGCATAAAGCAACGTTTTAAAGCACATAGGAAAAATTTTGAAAACCCTAAATTTTTAGTTACATCACATATTTTTCAAAATAATTATATATATCTAAAGGTTTGTTGGGAACCGTCGGTACGCTAGTCCGACTCGCAGTTGACTGGTTTATTTAATATTGAATTAAATGTCTAATTTGAATAACATTCGTTATCCAAATAAGACAGATACCACGATATTATCATCATTTTCCTCTTAGCGTTATCCCAGTTTTAATCTGGGGCCCGCTATAACAATAAAGACAAAATGACTGAAATTTGAAGCAGTAAGCCAATTACAGGTTCTCACGGATAGTCGTAGATAATAGAAAAGCACTATTACGAGTCAACACTGCTATAAAATTAAGATAAAACTACGAGTCGAAGAATTTTAGATTTAGCTCTCTGTGCGCCACGATGCATTTGGTATTAAATTGGTCAAAAGAGTATTCCTTTTGAAATCTTTGATTGCTCGCACCATATACGTGTTTTGTCCATAGTTGGTTGATGAGAATGGAATCAATATAGGTAGATTGAATCTAACTGATCTTTGAGGCATGTTGAAGTGCAGTTTCTGCAACAAGCTGGGACAATCAATTTCATTAGATATTATTTTTAACATAAATGAGAAATCTGCTAACTGGCGGCGATGTTCAAGTGGCTGAAGATAAAACTCTTTGCATAGTTGAATGTAATTTTTTGAGTTATACGGCACTTGTAAACGAAAACAAAGAAACCTTATAAAACGTTTTTGAATATTCTCAATACGGTCAATGTATTTATGGCAACACGGGTTCCAAAGAATAATGCCCATTTTTCTTAGAGACGCCGGCCCAGATGTGAACAGTCAAAAATCGTAGTAGTTGTTATTGCATTCGATACAAGAGTGTTTACTTAAGAGTCAAACAAGTGTTGCCATTTTACAGTTTTTAAATGATATTGATTAATCGATATGGATTTCGGACAAAGGTTATCTATCCATATATTTGATTCAAAATCGAACTTATTTGTACTTAATCACATATATTCCTTCAAAAATACACACATTTAGAATGTTTAAGGACCAAGTAGAGATTTGCTAGTCACTCAAATCATTTTGAGTAGAGAAAATATGAAATCTATAATGAAGAAGTGATAATCGATATCATATTTTGATTTCTTTACTGGCAATTTCTGATCTATTACGTGTTGGCTATTTAGACGATAACACATCTTTTTAAACCTATTTCTCAAAAAAGTTTCTCGGCACACTTATACTAATGCCTATAAATTAAGTTATATAGTATCTTCTTGGGTTTACGCGAATGTTACACATTGAAATTAAACTACAGTTTACGGATTTTATCGCGATGTATTGGTTTCACTGAGTTATTACATTTGAAACTAATGATCTAGAAACTACATTTTTAATTTATTACTAGCCGACGTTTCGAATTCTTTACAGGATTCATGTTCACGGCAGACTGAGGTGATATTTGTCTTTGTCTTGAATTTCAAAGTTATCTCAAAGTACCCGAACATTTTTCAACTATTGGTGTTACTATCTACGCAGAATGTGCTCACTGTGTCTTGATGTCTTCTGGTGACTTTGTCCTTCTTGGGTTTCATTAGCCTGATAACAGGGTCCCAAGCTGGAGGAACATTCCAACCATCTTCCCTATTGAAATTAGGATGTTTCTAATTTCAATAGCTTCACGTATCATTCTTGGAATAAAGCGATGTTCTTTTGCGAGTATCTGTGGTTTATCAAATCGCAGGTAATGGTTGGTTCCTTGTTCTACATGTTCACACACAGCAGACTTCGTTGAGCGTTTGTGTTTAATGTCAGCTATATGTTCCTTTAGTCGAATGCCTATGCTTCTCTTGGTTTGTCCAATGTATGAGAGCCCACACTCACAGTCTATCTTGTAAACCCCGGCCTCTTGTAAGGGTAACTGACTCTTGACAGATGGTAATAATTGGCTTATCTTCGTTGGCGGCTTGTAGAAAGTTTTGATCGAAGCTCGCTTCAAGATATAACCAATCTTGTCGGTCACGCCCTTGATGTATGGGAGGACAGCAGGTTGTCTTTCTACTGTGGCTGAAGAACAAGCCAGCCACAGTAGAGAGACAAACTGCTGTCCTCCCATACATCAAGGGCGTGACCGACAAGATTGGTTATATCTTGAAGCGAGCTTCGATCAAAACTTTCTACAAGCCGCCAACGAAGATAAGCCAATTATTACCATCTGTCAAGAGTCAGTTACCGATTTGATAAACCACAGAAACTCGCAAAAGAACATCGTTTTATTCCAAGAATGATACGTGAAGCTATTGAAATTAAAAAACATCCTAATTTCAATAGGGAAGATGGTTGGAATGTTCCTCCAGCTTGGGACCCTGTTATCAGGCTAATGAAACCCAAGAAGGACAAAGTCACCAGAAGACATCAAGACACAGTGAGCACATTCTGCGTAGATAGTAACACCAATAGTTGAAAAATGTTCGGGTACTTTGAGATAACTTTGAAATTCAAGACAAAGACAAATATCACCTCAGTCTGCCGTGAACATGAATCCTGTAAAGAATTCGAAACTTCGGCTAGTATTAAATTAAAAATGTAGTTTCTAGATCATTAGTTTCAAATGTAATAACTCAGTGAAACCAATACATCGCGATAAAATCCGTAAACTGTAGTTTAATTTCAATGTGTAACATTCGCGTAAACCCAAGAAGATACTATGTTAACCAGTACGGACTGGAAACCGCAACAAAAATACGCCGGTTAGAAGATCTACAAACCAAGCGCGCAAGATACATAACATCTTTAAATTTCTTGAAGAGATGCCGGGATCACGATCTCATCCCTACATGCTGCAAGATATCAGCCAAGAAGGACATACGTGGGAGCGCTAAGATCTTAAAACAGGCAAGCCAAAAGTTACTCATACAAAAGATCCACGAACACCGAGCTGACTTACGCAGAATAAATAGAAATGTTGAGAATTTGTCTAACGAAATATACAGATTGATAACTCCATTTGATTTTGAACAATGCATCAATGCAATAAATAACAGAGAAACATCAAAATATTACGCGTGTAAACGTAACAAAATAGAAAAATTTGAAAAATTACAACAAAAATCAAATGACCAGTACAAAATGAAACAGAACGTTTTTGCACGGACCAATCACACGCTACCGTCCGCCGACCATAGACAAACAGTTGTCAATCTGTCAAAAAACACGTTAGATCAAAACACCGAAAATGTATTATGTAGAGGTTTAAATTATGCGATAACTCCATCCAGAATACCGTATGAGACCATTATTTGCAACGTTGAGGATTGTCTAGTCAAGAACAATGTGAGTAAGGAAGATTTCGAGGCCATACGTCAGGACGTTTCTGCTGTATTGCGCCAGTCGAAAGTGCCGAGAAGGAATCTACCAAAACCCGAGTATTTTGCACTGAAGAACCTACGAGCTAGACCTGAACTAACAGTACTCCGAGCAGATAAAGGAAATGCAACGGTAGTGATGGACACGTCCGATTATAAACAAAAAATGGAAAATCTTTTGTCGGATGAAAGTACATATAAATTGGTTAAGACGGACCCTACCAATAAAATACTCAAGCAAACGAGTGACATTGTGAAAAAATACTCCGAACAACTGAATCTGGACGCGAAATACTTAATACCATCGTGTGCAAAACTTCCTCAATTGTATGGTCTACCAAAAATACACAAGGAAAATGCTCCACTGCGCCCTATAGTCAGTCAAATAGGGGCACCAACCTACAGATAGGCTCAACACATTGCGAAGATTCTCTCGCCACTCAGAGGCAAGACGAGAGCGCATGTAAAGGATTCCTACCATTTTGTCAGTGAAATAAAACACCTACATCTCTCTGACAAGGAAACTATGGTTAGTTTTGATGTACAGTCATTATTCACATGCTTACCGGCACATGACTGTATTGAAATAACTAGAAGGAAGCTAATAGAGAACAACATGCCTGAGGAATATGCAGAAATATTGAAACACTGCTTAACAACTGGCTATCTGTTATGGGATGAGAAATACTACATACAAGTAGACGGTGTAGCAATGGGCTCTCCAGTATCGCCTGTTGTTGCTGACATCTTCATGGAGGACTTCGAGGCGCGAGCCCTGCAGACTGCCACCATCACACCGAGGTTCTACAAGCGGTATGTAGATGACACTTTTACAATTTTACCAACAGATAGTGTTAATGTATTCCTAGACCATCTTAATTCTATTCATAACCACATAAAATTTACAATGGAATTAGAGGCAAACAATTCTTTAGCTTTCTTAGGTGTACTTGTTATCAGGAACAAAAACAACTCTTTGAGCCACACTGTGTATAGGAAAAAGACACATACAAATAGGTACTTAAACGGTGAATCTCACCACCATCCTAAACAGTTAGCTACCGTAGGAATGTCTTTGTTTCAGAGAGCCCGGGGGATCTGTGACAAGAAACACCTGGACGCCGAACTTCAAAATGTCAAGCAAGTTCTGCAAGACAACAAGCTCCGACTGCCGCGCCAACGTCACAGATCCCCGAAGAACAAGCCAGCCACAGTAGAGAGACAACCTGCTGTCCTCCCATACATCAAGGGCGTGACCGACAAGATTGGTTATATCTTGAAGCGAGCTTCGATCAAAACTTTCTACAAGCCGCCAACGAAGATAAGCCAATTATTACCATCTGTCAAGAGTCAGTTACCCTTACAAGAGGCCGGGGTTTACAAGATAGACTGTGAGTGTGGGCTCTCATACATTGGACAAACCAAGAGAAGCATAGGCATTCGACTAAAGGAACATATAGCTGACATTAAACACAAACGCTCAACGAAGTCTGCTGTGTGTGAACATGTAGAACAAGGAACCAACCATTACCTGCGATTTGATAAACCACAGATACTCGCAAAAGAACATCGCTTTATTCCAAGAATGATACGTGAAGCTATTGAAATTAAAAAACATCCTAATTTCAATAGGGAAGATGGTTGGAATGTTCCTCCAACTTGGGACCCTGTTATCAGGCTAATGAAACCCAAGAAGGACAAAGTCACCAGAAGACATCAAGACACAGTGAGCACATTCTGCGTAGATAGTAACACCAATAGTTGAAAAATGTTCGGGTACTTTGAGATAACTTTGAAATTCAAGACAAAGACAAATATCACCTCAGTCTGCCGTGAACATGAATCCTGTAAAGAATTTGAAACGTCGGCTAGTAATAAATTAAAAATGTAGTTTCTAGATCATTAGTTTCAAATGTAATAACTCAGTGAAACCAATACATCGCGATAAAATCCGTAAACTGTAGTTTAATTTCAATTAAGTTATAAATAAAAAGAATTATTCAACAACTAATTGAAACTCTATTATGCTGTTCATGAGTTCCAAACTGGGCCAGAAATGGGCATTGTTCTTTGAGAGGCATATTCAAGGTGACTTCTTACAAACGCACAGTAGAGAATCTTGAATGTTTTTGCTTTTTTGAAACATTTTGACATCCTCATTATAAAACCAAGTGCTCTTGAAGCCTTAGAGATCATCTGGTCAATATGCACATCAAATAGCAGCTTCGCATCATGATAGATACCAAGGTCTCGAATCTCATCCTGTTTCGGTAGCATTTGACCTTTTAGCACATAAGAAGTTGATATTGGGAATCGTTTCCTGGTAAAGGTCACCACTGAACACTTAGTCGGGTTAAGATCAGCTTATTAACCTTGCAGTAGTCATCAAGACGCGACAGATCTTCCCGAAGAGCCTCCATATCTTTTGTCGATGATATTTTAGAGTAAATCTTCATATCATCAGCAAAACACAGAAGGCTAGAATAGTGGAAGCAAGAGTCGATGTCGATTACATATATAATAAAGAGCAAAGGGCCGATTAAGAAACCCTGAGGAACACCGCTAGGGATAGAAATCCAACTAGAAATATAGTTACTGACTACGACCGCCTGAGATCTATTTTAAATAAGAAGTGAACGACCTGAGAAGGTCACCTCTTATTCCGATGTTAAAAAGCTTAGATTTTAGAATATTATGGTCGATCCTATCAAAAGCTTTACTATAATCGGTGTAAATGACATCAACCTGTGCCCCACCATCCATACTTTCAGTCAGATAGTCATTCAACAAGACCAGATTCGACACCGTGGAACGACCTCGTAAAAAATCATGCTGCGAAGGGCTAAATGAATTTTTAACGCGGCATAAACTTGATCATAGACAACTCTTTCGAAGACTTTTGCCAACACACATAATTTAGAAATTGGCCAATAATTAACTATCTCATTTCTAGAACCTTTTTATGAACAGGCGTTATGTAAACAGACTTCCAGATCTGCGGGAAAGAAGAAGTAGTGAGCGATTTCAGCGATTTCTTAAACAGTAGGCAAACAGGTACAGCAATGGTTTTAGCGGTTCCCCTAATAAATCTCGGTGACAAGTGACACACAAATGCAATATAGTAATTGCATGTAAATTCTTCTTTATTACCAAGCTAAACAAACGTATAATACGCTGAGCAGAAGACTCGTTACCTTATTTATATTCAGAACAATATTGGTTTAACAGTATATTAAACTTCACATTCTAACTTTTGACGCCACACGAAGAAGTTTTCACTTAATATATTCTAACTTTGGCATTCGTCAAACTGATCATATCACGAGACGTTAAGCATATGCAAGTTCTAAAGTAAAAGGCAAGCCAGACAGACATAATTTATATTTATAGAGAAGAGATAAAAGCTTTTACACTGATTGTTGGGTTAGACAGAGCGTGAAGGGAAAATCGTGTGTATCCCATGGCAACAGAATATTTTATACTCACATAAAGATACCTTATTTAGATGTACGTGTAATTATTAGATCGTGGAAAATACCATTGTGGAAGCACTGCTTGCGGCTTTACGAGAAGTTTGCACTTAATTATATAGTCAGTCAAATTTAGTACCGCTTTTATGTTAACAAATAAAATGTGTTGAGTACCAAATGATTTTAACGTATTTGGTATCTATGAAAACAAGCTCATGTGAAGTTGGATTTTATTCATCCTATCACACTTAAATAAAGAAGCTATAATTGAGCTATTAATGTAACAATGAAAGATTATTTAAAGTGATAACACTAGTGGAGACACAGACAGACTGCTAGGCAGAGTGTCTCGGGTTTGAATACACAGTCATTTCCTTCAGCGTGGTAAACTATGGACTTTCGCATTACACAGTATCGATGAAGCATTGCAAAATGCTTCATCGATACTGTGTTACGCCGTAATTGCCAAGAAAACCGTGAATACCTATTACTTTTTGTTTATTTCGTTTCACCAAACGAAAGTAAGTAATATCTGTTATTGGAATTTTAGATCCGTGACTGTCCCATCAATTACTCCGTCTTAAACTTCTAAATTACGAAGCTGACTTAGAATATTTGTAAAGTGGCCATCAATAAAACTTATTTTATAAATGGCAAAGTTTGTTAGTGAGGCTAGAAGAGACAAACAAAGTTCATCGGACAAGCCTCAAAGTTCCACAACAAGAAACTGTTACTGTTCCCAGATTTATCATTGTCCTATTTTCTTAAGTGAGTCGACGTTGGTTTGTAGTGAACTGGGATTATTTGGTAACTTGAAGTGACTAGTGCCTGACATTACGACGCAGAAGGAGAATGCTGCAAGAAGTTTACTTAATGTGTTTTGTGGTGCCGGATTAAGAATACGGAATGTCACCACCCCATATCATCCCTTGGGTGTCGTAAGAGCCGACAAAGGGGGCATATTATGCAGAGAACAGCACTGTAAGAGAAGGAAAACTTGATACAAACCCTATACCAACCCGTTTGGCCAGCGTGGCATAGTAGGCCAATTCCTCCTTTCAAAGGAGAGGCCTAGTCCAGCAGTGGACTGTTTAAGGCTGATGATGATGTTTTGCTTTGATGAAAGGACAATGGCAGATCTCCATACATCAAAATGTCTGAAATTAAATTGAAGCGTAAAGAAATAAAAAAAAAAAAATTGGTTGCCTGTAAAGTCGGTATACGGGCGAAAGTTTTACGTGACAACGACTTTGAGTGGTAAAATAATTTTAATGTGAATATTCATTCGTATAGTAGGAAGAAGGATGAAAGACGCGTGCCTTTCACTTTTTATGTCTGTCTCTCTCGCTCTTAGGCGGGACGCGTGCCTCTCACTCGCTCTCATTGTGAGCGCATAACGTGAGCGGAGCGTAACGCAGTTTCTTGAAGTGTCACCCGGCAAACCAATTTATAAGACGTTGTCACGTCAAAAATATATCAAAAAATTTGGCGTAAGTAACAGAGTCTATAAATGATTCTATTTTCACTCAGGAAAGGTGGAAAAAGAAGATATCGGTGTTTGAATTTTTTATTAAGAATGAACAATGTAGGTAAAATGAAAGTTATAGTATGAAAGTTAAACAATGTAGGTGGTACGTTTGAATCAAAGAAATATAACCTTAAGGCATAGAAGTAACACTAAATAACAACAGCGGTGGCTCTGATGATGATTGATGTGTCGATATATTTAAGCCGTAGAAGTAAACAACTAAAATATTGAAATTGTAGTTTTTGCTGTTGACGCCGGACAGTGCTTTGCAAAGACTTGCCAGACAGACAGTAAGTACTAAAAAATTTCACGTGTTTAATTGTTCGTTTTACCCATAAAATCTGTTGACAAAAAGTATTCATAAACTAATGAGCGATGCGTTGCGATGCGATGCTAAGAAACTGTCACTTAGATTATGTATTGTACGAATTATACCAGATTGGCTAATGCGGCAGGCTTTGGCAATTTGTGTGCGTCGCATCATATCACGTTGCTTGCTATCGCTTACGTTGGACACTGCTTGATTTTTTTAGAGTTGTAGGTAATCCGATTTGTGATCCGCCAGCACAAATGATTCGCCTTTATGTAAATATTAGTACAGCACCGAACTACTTTGACAACCCAGTTGGCGTGAGTGCAACCGACTGCCACGCCGAAGCTTGCGGGTACGATTCAATTTTACATTCATGTCCGATAGTTTGTTTCCGCATTTATCCCTCATTCAAAAACATCAATATCTCCTTTCACTGTCAAATCCCATCACTCCTTAAGGATGGGATTTGACAGCACGGCTATTTAGAGAATGCAGTCAAAGATATGAGTCTGTAAGGAGTCTATACCTCTTTAAATGAGACGCGTAATTTGACGTTATGATTAACCAACTAAGACCAACTGACATTACATGTTGCACGTTCGGTATAAGGAAATATGGCGAGCATGTTCTCTCTAGTCTAAACGTCCAACCTCTCTGGTTTGAATTATCAAATTACATATGTCAGATTGACATCAAAAAGCGGAAGTATTTTGTAGCATCTAACTGTCACAGCCAAAGACAAAAGCAGAGCTGCACATTTTAAATCGATTTTATGTGAAATCGATACAACATTAAAACGATGCTGTGAAGTTTTTATTGGACTCGCGCACCGAGGGTTCCGAACAAACCTTTAGGTATATATAATTATTTTAAAAAATATGTGATGTAACTAAAAATTTAGGGTTTTCAAAATTTTTCCTATGTGCTATAAAACGTTGCTTTATGTCAAATTTCAATATTCTAGATCGAATGGAAATACCCTTTAGTTTTGACTTGAGCCTTTGATATGAATTTCAATTTTATACCCCTACGGGTTCATGAAGAAAGGGGTAGCAACTTTAAATTTATTAAAAATATTTTAATTAGATGATGTAACTAAAAGTTTATGGTTATCGCAATATTTTCTTTATCTGTGCTATAAGAGTTTGCTTCGTGCCAAATTTTAGATTTTGAGTTCACGGGAAGTACCCTGTAGGTTTTGATTCCCTTGCGAGTAGTTGCGAGTTTGAAAATATGTTTAAATTGCTGTTTCTGTTGATTGCGATGACATAGAAGTTTCATTTTATTACAGCTTAACTGTGTTATAGACCTGAGTATTTGATCATCATCCTCTTAGCGTTATCCCAGTTTCAAGCTGGGGTGCGCTTACTAGTTTAACCGGATATGGCTGAATATTAGCTTTTCCACAGAACGATTGCCTGTCTGACCTCGGCAACCCGAAGGGATAGCGATATACCATGGTTTAGACTAGTGTCAGTTGATTAAGAAGGTACTGACGCCCTGTAACGACTGTCAAAGATCTTCATGACAACCGGGACGGACGGTTTAACGTACTCTCCGAGGCACGGGGCAAGCGATAATTATTAATTCAACAGTCCTGAGTATTTGATATGAATTTTAATTTAATATCTTTACGCGTCCATGAGAAAATGGTAATAACTTCAAAATTATTAAAAATATTTTTATGATATGATGTAACAAAAAAATTACGGTTTTCGCAACTTTTCCTTTATTTATGCTATAATGCGTTGGTTCGTACCAAACTTCAAGAATCTAAGTTTACGGGAAGTACCCTGTAGGTTTTGATTCCCTTGCCAGTAGTTGCGAGTTTGAAAATATAGTAAAATTGCTGTTTCTTTTGATTGCGTTAAGATAGAAATTTGATATTGTTACAGCTTAAAGGTATAATAGATCCCAATATTTAATATGAATTTCAATTTAATAACTTTACGCGTTCATGAGGGAAGGGGTAGTAACTTTAAAATTAATACAATTATTTCTTTATATGATGTAACTAAAAATTTATGATTTTTGCAATTTTTCCTTTATTTGTGCTATAAGACATTGCTTCGTACCAAATTTCAAGACTCTGAAATCACGGGAAGTATCCTGTAGGTTTTGTGTTTCGAATATTTGCGGAAATTTGCAATATAAACGGATGTATCTTTTGATTGCGTTGGCTTAGAAGTTTGATTTTTTCATAACTTCAAGGGACAGTAGATTTGACTATTTAATATAAATTTCAGTTTGATACCTCCACGCGTTTCTGAGAAAAATGGTCTTGACAGACGGACGGACAACAAAGTGATCCTATAAGGGTTCCGTTTTTTCATTTCGAGGTACCGAACCCTAAAAAAGTGCAAATTCGTGTCTTTTGTTCGTTCTATCAAAGGTAGGAAACGTATCTACTCACATAAGGGTCAGCCATATTTTTATCAGGTTATTCAGAACCCTATTCTCACTACTATGTCACCTGAATTTTATAGGGTACGTTACTTATACCGTTAACCTATAACTCTTAATAATTTAGTACGATGCTAATTAGAGTCCCTAAACGATCGACGCAATGAATACTAGGTAATCTGGGTCACAAATGTAACCAAATGTTGTATGACAACTATAAACGCTGTACCGAATTAGGTGTATGCACGCACACTTAGTCGTGTGCAGTTCTCTCGTAGAGATCGCGATTTATTATATACAGTATTCAGAAGTATGTAAAAAGCTGACGTGTACATAGGGGCCTAGATAATTCGATTTTTGATGAAAACTTAGGCTCTGCTCCTTAGCAAATTAAACAGTTTCGTTAATTTATCTTATAATTATTATAAGATAATTATAGGATTTTTAAATTTAGGTAACTTTCACCTGCCTATATGGACAAACGTCGAACTTTTACTGGAAAAACTTGTATTAATTGCTCAATTATGTTTTCGCTATTATGTAATCGCGGCAACAATCCAAGACTTCACCCATTATGATTGCAAATTTAAAGAAAACTTATGCCACCGTATCAAGGAGGTTAGTCTATTAAACATCATGTCCCGGAAATTACTCGCCTAAATCAAAATAAAGCGTTCAAATTGAAAAAGGACAACGATAAAGTGGGGTACAGGCACATTTATTTAGTCGTAATTCAAATTGATCCTTTATTAAAATACCTAAAACCATTTCCAAATTCGTAAAAAACCAACGTTTGCCATTTTACGCAATAAAAACTGGCTGCCAAAAGACAGGCAATCGTTTATCGACAAACGAAGAAGTCTGGCCGGTTTTCATAATTCTTTACACTTTTATATTCGTAAATTAAATTCAGTCTACAGCAGTAAGGTCACCCTTGTTCAATTAGATCTCAATTAAAATGTGGGAGACCGTTTAAATTTTCGATATAGGCCGGTACACAAATATAGTGGGAATAAATCTTTAAAGCAATTCAAACTGAATTACTAGAGTTTACTTTCGCCTAATGGGAAAAAGGTTTTCCTTTGTTACCAGTTGTGTCTAGAATTACCGTAGGCTTACTGGGAATTGGTTGTAAGCACAGTGGAAGCTAATTTATATTCATCCAGTTGTCCTAAAGTAATCAAATGTCTGACATATATTGCTGAGATTCTCAGCGATGACAAATTATAAAGTAGTTATATGAAGATTTTACCTTATAGCTCCTGGTGATGTTCTTGAAGTGGACCTATAGATTAACTTATAATTTTGGCCAAAATAACAAGAGAATCAATGGATACCAGTTTACAATTCGGCGAAGTCCTTCTCCAGACCACGATGCACGTTAGCGGTTCACAAAACTTTTCACAAAAGTTCACTATGTCATCAATTTACAACAAACCTTGCCGGAAGTCAAAAGCGGCAATTACGTATTAAGTTAATTACAAGTTGATTCAATTCGCGTTAATTCAAAGGGCGATCAATTTAATTTAGGTACAAGGCACGCGAGCTTGCAAACGGCGTGTTAATTTTTCAAGCGGAAGACGGAAGTGACAGTTCAGTGTGACCATTGTCAGAAATTTTCAATAGACTAAACAAAATGTTACTCAATCAATCTAATCGATTTGACTTATAATAAAAACTAATTCTATTTCAAACATCCACCCGCCCCGGACCGGCTTACCGGTCCGCTAATCGGTTGGTAGACGTGACAATGTTGCAACCGCTCTCCTCAGAATCGAACCGTCCACCAAGACCTCAGCAAATCGGGGAACTCCATCAGCCCCAGTTACCAAACGAAGGATGCGCCCCCTGCGCTATCTGAGTGGCGGAAGGTTAGCCTCCTTGATCAAAACGAGGTCACCAATCTTGGGTGGATCGGTCTTGTCGGTCCACTTAACGCGTTGCTGGAGAATGTGTAAATATTCCAAATTCCAGCGTTTCCAAAAGCTCTGAGTAATCTGGCGTACCAATTCAAAACGCGAGAGACGACCAGGTCTCGTATCAATATAGGGGTACTCAGGCAAGGCGACAAGTGGGCGACTAAATCATTCGGATCTGAGGAGATCGGGCACAATGGCCGAGAGTTCAAAACGGCCTCAATCTTACAAAACACAGTTGCGAGTTCCTCAAATGTAAGGACAGACTCACCGATTGTCCTGCGCAAGTATGTTTTGGCCGATTTTACGGCGGCCTCAAATATACCACCCCAGTGTGGACAATTCGGTGGGGAAAACAACCAATTTATCCCACGTCGGGCAAGCCTATCACCTATATCAGCCTTGTTGGTTTCAAGAAAATTAACAACATCATTCAGATAATTATAAGTGCCCTTGAAGTTAGTGCCGCAGTCAGAACGGATCAAGGAAGGCAGCCCTCTGCGGGATACAAATCTGTCAAATGTGGCTACAAACGCCTCGGTCGTAAGCGAGGAGACCAGTTCTAAGTGTACGGCCTTTGTGGAGAGACAAACAAAAACGCACAAGTAGGCCTTGACAGTCTTGCTGTTTCGAAGTGTCGACGTTTTCACCAAAAAGGGACCTGCGAAGTCCGTGCCAACACCGTCAAACGTCCTGCTCTCAGTTACGCGATCTGCCGGTAAGTCTCCCATCAAGGGCTGCATGGTAGAAGCCTTGAGCTTATAGCAAGGGATGCATCGAAAGACTACACTCCGAATAATTATTCGGGCAGACAAAATCCAAAATTCGCGTTGCAAAATGGCCAACAAAGCATTACAACCAGCATGCGAATTTTTAAGGTGACGGTCAGTTATCAACAAGCGTATCAAATGACCGTCCCTAGGTAACAAAAGGGGGTGACGTGCTCCGTAAGGGAGGTTGGCGTTCTTGAGACGCCCTCCAACGCGCAAGAGACCCGTATCGTCCAAAAAGGGGTTCAATTTAGATACAGCTCCCGACAATTTCGATTTCCCCGACTTGAGGATAGCAATCTCCCTTTCAAAATGCGCCAATTGCACAGAACGAACCCAAAAGGTGAGGGACTCCTGTCGTTCCTGTGGTGAGAGAAACGGTGTCAGTCGTTTCTGTTGTGGGTGCCTAAAGTTAAAAACAAAACGCTTTATCCAAGCAGTAACACCTAACAACTTGTCGAGGGAGCTGTAACGATTCAACAGGAAATCGGGGTCGAAGGCGCATTCTACCTTCTCAAGAGCGAGTGTTCGTAGACCCGGCAAATTGGAAGTATTCAAAACTGGCGTTCGAGGCCAATCAATTTCTGGTCGACTCAACCAGTCTGGACCCCACCACAGCGAATGACCTATCAAACTAGGCGTCAAGCATCCGCGCGAGGCACAATCAGCCGGGTTGAGCTCACCTGGCACGTGTCTCCAAACAAGCTTGACTTCGGATTTCTGGATTTGGGAAACGCGATTAGCAACAAATACCTCCAAGGTGTGGACAGACGCCTTCAACCAACAAAGTACAATTTGGCTGTCTGTCCAGGCGTAGGTCCCACTAATACAAATGCTTTTACCCAAAGTACTAGACACGTGGTTCAATAAGCGTACAAGTAGTGCTGCTCCCGAGAGCTCCAATTTCGGAATGGTCAAAGATGTCCGAAGGGGTGCTACCTTGCTCTTCGCCATGATCAGGGAGACTCTCACCTGACCTGAGGCACTGACTGTGCGCAAGTACACCACGGCCGCGTGACCACGTTCCGAGGCGTCACAAAACCCGTGAAGGGTGGCCTTGTACTTCCCGGGAGGAAGGATGGGACGAGGCAATGAGATCTCGTTGACTTCAGGAAGTGAGGATACAAAGGAGGTCCATTCCTCAACAAGAGTGCCGTGCAGAGGTTCGTCCCAGGTCAATCCTGCTGTCCAAAGCTTCTGCAAGAAGCATTTTGCCCAAAATATAATTGGACAGATCCAACCATTCGGATCAAAGGTTCTGGCGACAGTAGACAATACGAGACGTTTAGTCCAAGAACACGGCAATTTCAAGTCTACGTTATATGTAAAGATGTCTTGGACTGGTCTGTACTGAACGCCGAGAACAGCCATCATGGCGGGGTTGTCAACAATCTCAAATAGATGTGGATCTTGCTGATGATCCTCTGGCAAGCCTTCCAAAAGCGCTGGTGAGTTGGAAATCCATTTGCGCAACTCATAACCAGCGGAGGCCAAAATACCTATCAATTCGTCCCGCAGGAAGATCGCCTCGTCCACTGTGGAGGCGCCCGAGCAAATGTCGTCGACGTAAATATCGTCTTTCAAGATGGCGGAGGCTCTTGGGAAACGTAAGCTTTCGCGGTCTGCGAGCTCCCAAAGAGAACGTATTGCCAAGTAGGGGCTTGACCTTAACCCGTACGTATTAGTATTGAGCTCGTAGACGACCATGGGATCGCGAGGAGACTCTCTCCAAAGGATCAGCTGGAAACGACGGTCATCAGGGTGGATAATAGTCTGCCTGAACATCATTTTTATGTCGGCCACAAAGACAACCTGATGTCGTCGGAAGCTGGTGATGACGTCACAAAGGTCCTTGACCAACTTGGGACCAGAATGCAAGCACTGGTTCAAGGATACGCCTGTTGAAGTCTGCGCAGAACCATCAAATACTGTGCACAGCTTCCCAGTCAATGGCTTCAATACCGCATGATGCGGGAGAAAGTAGTGCTCCACCGAACGCCAATCCAAATTTGACACAGACATGTGTCCCAACTGTTCATATTCCCTCATGAACTCAATATACTTCTGTCTGAGCTCCGGATCACGACCCATGCGACGCTCCATAGCCAACAATCTCTTTTCGGCTAAAGGTCGTGACTCACCAAGCGGAGGCCGAACAGACAGGAAGGGTAGCCTCGTAATAATCCGACCAGAACGGAGTCGACCAGTGTTGTTCTGGAAGAACAGCTCGCACTCCTCATGTTCTGGATTCAAACGGGCAACTTGAGGGGGCTCCTCTACCTCCCAAAACCTCTGAACTGCATCAGAGAAAGCAGACCCTACAGCCAACAAATTATCAAGTTCGGGTGGAGGGGGGTCCCTAGGTACAGGTCCCATCAAAGCAAATCCAAATATGGTCGGGATGGCAGTCAAACCATTTGGCACCAAGACCCGTTTCCCACCAATCAAAACTCCACCGAGGACATCAGAGCCAATCAACAAGTCGATTTGTCCCGGTGTGTCAAATTTGGGGTCTGCCAGTTCCAATCCCGATGTCAAATTCACCACAGCAGCGGGTAGCTGTTTCTGTGGGTGCATACCCAAAATATTCTTCAACACAATAGCTGAGGTTTTAATCCTCGGGTGTGAAGATTCAACAGGGCCAAACAAAACCTTAACTTGCCCTTCAACATTAGAGGCTACGTCCCCTATGCCCCGTATACAATCTGGAAAAGAGCCCATATTTAATTTAACCTGCCCTACCAAATAAGTGGAAACAATGCAACCTTGTGAACCTGTGTCCAATATAGCACGGACAACAACAGAGGTCCCCGTGGGTCCCCAGACCCTAACAGCAACCGTTGGTAGGATAACGGTCTCAATGGGGGAGGTTGGAGTTATAGGGCAGGGGTCAATGACCTATTGTTGCCTGGGCGGCGACCGTTGGCCAGGACCTGGCAAGTCAAAATGAGGGTGGGGCTTGAAGTCCTCAAAAGCGCGATGACTCGATCCGCGCGCCATCTGTGGGGGGTCATAATGACGCACCCGCCCAAAACGAGGTGGGCGCGAGTCAAGGCGGGGACGCTCCGCCAAAGGAGGGGAATACCTGGGGCAGCAGTCATGGTGCTGGTGACGCTGGGCGGTCGCACATTCAGATGCGCGAGAGAAAGGAGGCGTGCGCACGCTACGGTTCTCCAAGCGGGGTGAGTGGCGATCAATTGAGCGAGGCGACTCTCGGCTACGCGCCGGTGAGCCTCGGCTCCCACCTTCAAAACACCCGCCCGTGCGCGGCGTCGGCTGGTTGGACAAGCGGCCAACCTCTCTGGCATTCATACAGAGAATGTCCAAATTCTGTCCTCCACAGTGAGGACAGGGGCGAGAGTTTGGGCAGTCTCGCTGGTAGTGGGACCCCAAACAAGAGAAGCAAAGGCGGCGGGCATTCGCGATGCGCCTACGAGAAGCGACATGTAGGTCCAAGAATGCCCTACAACTGGCCGTTCTGTGCCCCGTGACCTTGCAGTAGGAGCACTCCGCTGGGCTCTGCGTGACTGCAAAGCGAGGAGGGCGCCGGTCAACATTGGCTCGGGTGTGAACGCGAGCCTGCTCCTTGACCTTGGGCGGCTGCGTCTTAGCCGGCGTGTCACCACCGGAGTTGTCCAGGACCCGGCACTCATCCTCCAGGAACCTCTCCAGGTCAGCAAAGGGGGGCAGATGGGTCGCGCTATCCCCACCAAAGCGCTGTTCAAAACGCGACCTCAGGTCGGCAGGCAGCTTTTTAAGGACAATGTGCACCAATAGATAGGACCATTGGTCCACGGGCAGGTCAAGGCACTTAAGTGCGTTGATGGCCACCAAGAGCGGGTTCAACAGTTGGGTGCGCAACCCAGAGACCCGGGTGAGCGTCGGCAAACCCAAAATCTGCTCAATATGCGTGTCGGCAAGGCCACGCTTGTTATGGTACCTACGGGTGATTAGGTCCCGAGCCGTCTGGTACGCCTCGTCAGACACGGGCAGATGCTGGATGAGGCCCTTTGCCTCCCCATCCAGTACCGACATTAGATAGGCCAACTTTTGTGCCGGCCGAAGGTCAGCCCTATCATGGACTAGGCTGTCGAACAAATTAACGAAGCCCAGGTAGCTTCCTAGGCAGCCATCAAAATGGGGGAGGTCCAAAGTAGGGAGCCTACTCACCAGCCCCGGTGCTGACCTAGGAAGCTCCTGCTTCAGGCCGGGTTGCCCTTCCCTATCGGCAACTAGTTGTCTCGCACTATTGGAGACAGCATCATACAGGTCTAAGACCTGGGCATAGTCTTCGCTGACCTTATTTCGCTGGTCAGCAGTGAAATCATTGATTGACACTTCAAGACAGCAAGTGCTGAAAGTGCGGAATTGCTGTTCCACACTTGCCAGGCGATCGTCAATCCGCTCGTACCTCTGAAGTAAGGCCTGCTGGCGATCAGGCCGGTTCACTAAAGCACTGGCCGAGGCAAACCAGCGCAAATCTGATGCAATGGCACCAGCAGCCGCACGCAAGTCCTTGATAGCTGACATAATCAAAATTTCAAAAGAGCCCGGACAAGCGTTAAACAATATTAACAATCAAAACTTAATTTTTCTCAATTCTTTGAAACCAACAAAGTATTAGCCTGTTTACTGCAAGTGCAGGCAAGTGACAGGTATCTACTGTCCAACAAAATTAATAGTTTCAATATATATTGACACAAAACAAAGTCAAAGTTATCAAGGTTATAACTTATAACAAATTAATAAAGTTGAAACTTCAACTTAATTAATTAATTATTTGCAACAGACAGACTAACTGTGTTATTTATGATATACATTAGGAAGTAAGCACAGAATATGTGTTACCTAACAATATTATCTTTATATTATAACAAAACAAAGTTTATTAATGTGACCCGCCCAAGTGGCAAGGTCAAGTTGGTTGTTATGTTTATGAATATATGCAATAAACTAAATTTACTAAATTTATTGATACATACAGCTGTTATGTATCCAAACAAACTGACTTATTAATGCAACAACAAATTTAAGTTAGATTTTTCAACAATACAAATCAACAATTACTGATTGAGGTTATGTGACAATGTGTTTCAAATTATCTAGGTCAACTTATACAATTAAATATTATGTATTTTAGTCAATAACTGACCTGACAAACACTACAATACTGTCTACAAGGTGATAAGATACAAGCTCATACCAATCTGAGTTTATACTCAGTAATGCAACAGCGGCTAAATTTCAACCACGCTCTGCTACCAAAATTATGTCTAGAATTACCGTAGGCTTACTGGGAATTGGTTGTAAGCACAGTGGAAACTTATTTATATTCATCCAGTTGTCCTAAAGTAATCAAATGTCTGACATATATTGCTGAGATTCTCAGCGATGACAAATTATAAAGTAGTTATATGAAGATTTTACCTTATAGCTCCTGGTGATGTTCTTGAAGTGGACCTATAGATTAACTTATAATTTTGGCCAAAATAACAAGAGAATCAATGGATACCAGTTTACAATTCGGCGAAGTCCTTCTCCAGACCACGATGCACGTTAGCGGTTCACAAAACTTTTCACAAAAGTTCACTATGTCATCAATTTACAACAAACCTTGCCGGAAGTCAAAAGCGGCAATTACGTATTAAGTTAATTACAAGTTGATTCAATTCACGTTAATTCAAAGGGCGATCAATTTAATTTAGGTACAAGGCACGCGAGCTTGCAAACGGCGTGTTAATTTTTCAAGCGGAAGACGGAAGTGACAGTTCAGTGTGACCATTGTCAGAAATTTTCAATAGACTAAACAAAATGTTACTCAATCAATCTAATCGATTTGACTTATAATAAAAACTAATTCTATTTCAAACAAGTTGATTTAATTCATTTGTATTTGTACGCCGGATACTATGGACACAATGGTTGCTCGCGGTTGCGATTTCCATTCTATAAAAAGGTAGTGACATCGATGAACTTTATTAGTGCAGACTTTGCCTTTAAATGAATGTACTTCAGTTGCAGCAACTACGGTTTCGCTGTGCAGTATCTAGAAATGTACGCTGATCTGAAATGGCAGTAAGGTTATTCAAGTAGAATAACTTTAGATTATTTAGACACTGTGAGAACTAGATACATTAATATTAACCTTATATTGAATACCTATTGAATAAACAATCTATGAAATACCAAGCGATGTAGTTAGACAAAGTAAAACTATCTACATTACCTATATTCAATCTCTCAGAATAACTGTATGGGTAGAGTATACCAATGTCAAAGAACATTAACGTTGAGCTCAAAGTTTGAAGATAATATTTGCGGGGTCAGAACACTTTTTGTCTGCCGATATATAACGATGGCTCCATTCGGCTGCTCTAAATACGATTTGGGCTTTCAGAAAGTTTTACATCGGGTCTGTGACATAAATTACCATAAATATCCTCTCGGTTCGCATACAAATCTGCAACTTTTGATTCTAGATAGTCTTGGTCAACTACCGTTGAATTCTATGAGGGGCATGAAAATTTTATGTGAGTTGTGTATAAAATCTATGTAGAGTCTTCATAGAAACTAGGTTCAAACTTCAAATTACAAATATAATGGTGGAAAATACCCGGATGAGTGGCGCCTCGACATTTGACCTAATACCACTGACGGGATGACCTGGTTGAATTTATAAGAGATTGCAGATTGATGATTGATTGATGATTTCGTGTACAAATAGAACAAATAAGCTTAATACTTAAAGGGTTTCGCAATAACTATTATTGATTATGTTTCAAACTCACAATATTATAAATTTATAAAAAGGGTATATTTTTATCCTTTACCGTCACACGAAACACATCCGCTCTGTATATTTTATTTACGTAAAATATAAATATCGCATAAAGTAAATTATCACATATAAAAAATTAAATATCAGTGCATATTGACTCAGTGTAAACGTTATCCAGTGCAAAAATTACAAAAATACTCTAAACTTCGATATAGAAGAGTGTCTTATAAAAATACTATATTCGCTAATAAGTGATCTTGACATTGACAAAGTTGGAAAGAACAAACACAGTGTTTATGAAACAGTAAATGAAAAGTGACTTTATTCCTCATCCTTGTGCAAAAACAAAAATATTAGTGATGTGAGTCCGTTTTTTATTCGAATTATTATTAATATTCATTAGCCAAAAAATAATCACACCCGGTTTACGAGAGTAGCACAATACTGCCATCTAGGAGGGAAGTCGGAAATTAGAAACGTTTACCACCAAGACTGTCGATAAAACAGTAATCTGTTGTGAATAATCTCACTAATTGTATTTACATAGTAATCAAGATAATGATTTGTAATTTCGACTCACTATATAACAGCAGCGTAGCGTCGTTCGTATGACGTGCGACTAGATTTGCATTGAAATTGACGAAGTGCACCTTCGAACTCCAGTGGCACTCATGAACAATTTTTGTGAATAAAAATTATAGGAGCAGTTAAAATATTTATTTTAAAACAATATAATATTATAAATAAATCTTAGAAAATGGAAAAGCAAAGTAGTTTAAGTGATTTTAATAATATCACATTAGGGAAACCAAATTTGGTCATTTCCCAAGAAGATATCTCAATTAGCGACACGAATGATTCATTTTTATTTGATTCCACTATGCAAAGTTTGCCCGAAACTAGCGAAAACTACGAAGTTAAAGAGCTACAAGATACTATAACAAAGTTGCGTGAGGAATTAGCAATAGCTCATAATGAGATGGCAAATTTAAATACAGAGAACACCAATTTAAGCCAAGAGTTATCTAAATTATACAAGGTTATATAGTGGGTCTTGCTCGCGATAAATCTTATATTTAAGGCATAAATACCTCGGTTTTTGCCAACGTTTCGGCTGACTTGCTTCAGCCGTGGTCGCGGCGGAACTGGTGAGCTCAGCGCCGTCCTTGGGTTGTGCGGATTTTGGCACC
This sequence comes from Euclidia mi, assembly GCA_944739405.2. Lineage (NCBI taxonomy): Eukaryota > Metazoa > Arthropoda > Insecta > Lepidoptera > Erebidae > Euclidia > Euclidia mi. The sequence goes on along the minus strand of OX123186.2, from coordinate 38,937,615 downwards.
TACCCTCACTGGATTTTTATTTTTGTTTTTAACCGCACTGTCGGTACCTCGACACACTACACTAATGACGTCTACGTACTGTTGAGCTGTATCATTGCGGCGGTGTTTACACTTATTGATGACTAGATTCCAAGTTGTTGATAATCTAAATCCATCCTCCCGGTTGAAATTCTTGTGTTTTTTTTTATTTCAACCGCTTCACGCACTATCCTGGAGTAATAGTGACGTTCGGTGGACAAGACCTGTGGTTGATCTATCCAGTGGTTTGGTCCAGACTCCAATAAATGTTCAGCTATAGCGGACTTATTTACTTGTCGATTTTTCACAGCTGCGATATGTTTCTGAACGGAACGCGGCGAATACGGATCGTGCTCGTGAATTATTTTTTATAATTAAGTAAATTCGGACTTTCTATATACAAAAATGTGTGTAAACGGAACAATATGTGTTTTAAACATACGGTACATGGATTGCATTGTTAAAATTGTGAATTAATAACTTTTCTAACAATTTTTGTATAATCAACAAGTGCAGTGACTTGAATTAAGTGGCGGGAAGTGTGCGGCGGCGACTCGCGCATCGCGCTCTTTCACTCTTGCGGTGATCGGCTATCGCTATCTCATTTGCACCGTGTTGTCACGCCATATTTATTTCAAAATGAACTGCTTTGTTTGTGGTAGAAAACCTGAGCCAGGAGAGACGATTATATGTAATGGATGTAAATCAGGATACCACTATAAGTGTGTAAATATTACTGCCGCTGAATTTAAAGACGAACATCTACGTCTAAAACGTACGTTTAGATGTGATGCCTGTTTTAACGTAACCCAGCGCCTGCGAGTTACTGATGACACACCAGTACGTGGTGTCTGTGTCTCCAGCTTTGAGGAACCTAATCGATCTTTCGAGGGAAATGTTTCTCAGACAGAGCCGTTGACTTCAGACGAGATTGTAAACAAAGTTAATAGCGTAATCATAGCTAAAATTAGTGCATTTGAGCTAAATATCATGCAGGAAATTAAAGCCACTGTGGCTGTACTGGCTTTAGAAAATAGCAGACTACGGCAAGAGCTGAAAGAAGCTACTAATAGGTGCAATTCGTACGAGCAACAGATTAAAATATTGGAAACTGAGAAACAGCCGCCTAGCGAAAAATATGAAAGTTCGTTCGTCAATACTAGTCGCCAAAACCAGCAACTTACTCAGAAACCACCATCAGCCAAACCTAAGACTACTACTATCCCGACGACTTCGTCCGAAATCAGCACTATGGACAGCGGCGCGCATTGCGCGCAAGCGCCCGCGGAGCCCGTCCGCGCGGTCTCAGAGTCTAGCCACGCGGCGGTGGCCAAGAAAGCAGCGGATACGAATACCAGTAATAGTAATGGTATGGAGTGGACAGCAGTAAAAAATATTCGAAGGAGTAATCCCATCAAAAGGGGGGGCAATACATCACTGGGTACCCTAAAAGCAGTGGAAAGAACAAAATTTTTACATGTTTGGAGATTGGATAAATGTACTACGGAGGAAAATATTAAAGAGTATCTGAAACGAATACTAGGCAATGACTCTGTAATGGTGATTGAAAAATTGAAACCTAAAGTTGAACGAGACTATGCTTCGTTTAAGATTGGTGTTACATTAAGTAACTTTGAAAAACTTTGTGACCCTGAAATATGGCCAGTCAATGCGGAATTCAGTGAATGGATTTGGTTTCGCAACTCCAACAAAACAAATAAATTGCAGACAGAATAGGTATATCAAAGTTTTATACCAAAATGTAAGAGGACTTCGGACTAAGACTACTCAGTTCTTATCCCTACTAGAATCATCGGGATCCGATTTATTCGCCATCACCGAAACTGGTCTAAACGAGGCAATTCCGAACGCAGAATTCATGCTTCCTGGGTATCAAGTATTGCGGTGTGACAGAGCCGACGGGCGTAAACACGGAGGCGTCCTTTTAGTGGCCACACCGCGATTCGAGTTGCGTCGAGTGGCCGTGCCAGGTGATGTTGATTTGAGCAGCCATTCGTTTGAATTAATTTGTGCAGCCGTTTATAAACGAAATAACTTTTTGTTTACGTGTTGTACTGTGTATATTCCACCACAGGCTGAGGAGAGCGAATATATGTTAATGTTTAGATTATAAGAAAAAATATGTGTTAGATATAAGAATAAATTACTTATATTAGGAGATTTCAATTTGCACTCTTGCAATAATAATATTAATAATTATTTTACATATTTCATGGCCTTCTGTGAATTCATTCAGTTCATTGCGGTACCAAATTGTAACAATAGACAGTTGGACCTCGTGTTGAGCGCGCGGGACGGGGTGTCGGTTGTGCGGCGGACGAGGGCCTGCTGCCCGTGGACGCGTACCACCCACCGCTTGCGGTCAGCGTCGAGCTGAACGCGCGCCTGCCGCCGCCGCTGTCCCCGGCGACGCCCGTTACCTCGTCGCGTTCGCATAATTCTCACTTTCACGTAGATATTAAATCATGGAACTTTAATAAAGCGGACTATTATCAAATGTACAGTTTAATCACTGAAATAGACTGGAGTGAAATATATTTGTTGCATGATCCGGACGCAGTCTTAAGGTTATTTTATGCTAAGTTAAATGATATCTTCGACAAATGTGTTCCCTTAAAAAGAGCTAATTCAAATAAAAGTAAATATAACTACCCGGTATGGTACACATTCGAAATTATAAAGGATATTAAACATAAATATACATTACATAAGAAATATAAATTAAGTAATTCACGGAGTGATTACGAGGAGTTCTCGCGGTACAGGGCGAGAGTTAAGGCGGCGACGTCACGAGCTCATGACTTATACCGTGACCGAGTGCAAGCTCACTTGGCACGGGACCCGCGAGCCTTTTGGGGGTACATTCGATCGAGAAGAGGTAACTCGAATAATCGACAATTAATTAAAGACGGGCGGTCATTATCTGAGCTGGAATGTGCCAACGAGTTTGCCCGATTCTTTCAATCGGTTTACAATCAGGAGCCACATGAGTTGAACATGGCGGCGGCGATCGCAGGTGGAGCGGAGGCGCCGGGTGCGTGGGCGCACTTGTCGTGTTTGCGCGACGCCGATGTACGCCGGGCCCTTGCACGCTTGCCGCCCAAGTCTTCTGCCGGGCCCGATGGCATTCCAGCGTTTATTTTTAAGGACAATCAAGAGGTATTAGTGGAACCGTTACTACATTTATTCAACGTTTGTATAAGGAATGCTAGGTTTCCTGATTTTTGGAAGCTCACCCGGGTTGTACCTGTGCCGAAAGGTAGTGGTGGTTCAGCTGCCAGTGATTATAGACCTGTGGCAGTATTGTCCACTCCTGCAAAAGTCTTCGAGTCAGCAATTCACGGTAGCCTGTACCCACAAATATGCGCACTGTTATCCGACGCACAGCATGGTTTCCGTCCAGGGCGGGGCACTACGGGCAACTTGTTAGATATGATGACACACTTGATGCCAGTAGTGGACGCTGGTCAACAAGTCGACGTCGCTTACTTCGATTTTAAGAAGGCGTTTGACACCGTAGATAATGACGTCCTTCTCAGTAAGTTGGCTAGTGTAGGATGCACACCGCATACATTGACATTTTTTGCTTCCTACTTAAAAGACCGGCGACAATATGTTGACTGCAGTGGATTTTTTTCTGAACCGTATTTTACGAGATCAGGTGTTAGTCAGGGTAGTAATTTAGGACCATTTCTCTTTATTCTGACTATCAATGACTTGCCCCAGGTAGTTAACAAAGCTAAACCCTTGTTATTTGCCGATGATTTAAAATTAGTCCTTAAAATTGACCAGAACTCAGATCATGATATACTGCAGTGCGAAATAAATAGGATCGAGGAGTGGAGTATTAAAAATAAATTATATTTTAATGTGGACAAATGTTCAGTGATGTCATTTAGCCGCGCGCGCACTCCAAGTCATCATCAATACCACATGGACGGCGCAGCGCTCCAACGTGTTCATGAAGTCAGGGATCTAGGCGTGAGATTCAGTACGGACCTAAATTTTAGAAATCATATTACACACGTTTGTAAAAAATCATATCGCAATTTGGGAATGATCTTACGGCTAGCGAACAAATTTACAAACACCAGGGCACTGAAATCTTTATACGAAGCGCTTGTAAGAAGTCATTTGGAGTGTAACGCCGTTCTTTGGTCGCCACACGAAGTCAAATATAAGTTAATGATAGAAAGAATTCAAAATAAGTTCATTAGATTCTTATATTTTAAACAACATGGTATATACCCAGGATATCCGTTGTTATATCCGACATTATTTCTAATTGGTATAAGTGGATATTTTAAGCTGGAAGTGAGACGAGAAGTGGCGCTCGCCACGTACATGTTCAAAGTGTTCCGTGGTAAAATTCACAACCCGGACGTACTGCGCTCGGTGAGTTTGTGTGTCCCTGATGCGTACTTGTGCCGGCGGCGGCGGCCGGCGCTGCTGTGTGTGCCGCGCGCGCGCACCAACTTGCTGCGATACGCGCCGCTGACGCGCGCGCTGCGTGCGCTCAACACTTTGTCTCAACGCATTGACTTATTTCATTGTACCTTGAATAAATTCACAAGGGCAGCTTACTGTGTTTTTTCTTATGAATGTGTAGATTAGTATAGTTATTAAGTAAATATTTGGAAAGTAACTACACTATTGTATTAGGTTTTAACCTGTGATAATAGTTGTAAGTGGAAATTTATAAATAAATAAATAAATAAATAAATGTTCCTTGAACCTTTCCGCAATTGTTCGCTTGGTCTGTCCGATATAGGAGCTACCACACTACACACTGCAATCGACCTTGTAGACGCCAGGTGTCTGAAAAGGAATGACATCCTTTGGGCTGCGCAGATTGTGTGCTATCTTGGAAAGCGGACTATATACAGTCTTAATGGAGTATTTTTGTAGTACTGTTCCAACCTTATCCGTTACTCCCTTTATGTAGGGCATGAACGCTGGCCCTCTGTTCACTTCAGTCAGTCTCGATCTTTTCTTTGAACTTCGCATATTGTGTTTGTAACCGTTTTGCTTGAGTACCTCCCGAACATGTGTGAGCTCACTATCTAAGTGTTCGGGGTCGCAAAGGTCATATGCTTTGTTTGTCAATGAAGCAATAACGGATTGCAAATGCCGCGGATGATGATGTGAATTTGCGTGTAAGTACCTGTCAGTGTGTGTGGGCTTCCTGTAAACAGTGTGTGTCAGGTTTCCATTTTCTCTCACCGTGATCTTCACATCGAGGAAGGCCAACGATCTGTCTGTCTCCATTTCATACCGTGAACCTTATATTAGGGTGTATGGAGTTCAAGTGATTTGCTAATTGTTCTACAACATGTCTGCCATCCTTTATAATACAGAACACGTCATTGACGTATCTTTTCCATATCTTTACGTGGAACGCTTGTAGTTGGATCCTTTCTTCAAAATGTTCCATCCAGATGTTGGCCATTACTGGTGCGACAGGGCTACCCATGACCACTCCGTCAATCTGGAGGTAATGTTGCCCGCGATATAGAAAATAATTCCCGTCTAGGCAGTGTTTCAGTAGAACAATGTATTTCTCAGACAGACCGTTTAAACTCAGTTTACTCTCGAACACATCAAGGCAGTCTTGAATTGGAACGCTTGTGAATAGTGACTCGACATCAAAGCTCACCATCACTTCGTCGGGTTCTACTTTCATGCTCTTGATGACGTCTACAAAATGGCGAGAATCCTTTACAAACGACGATGTCTTACCTACTAATGGTTGCAGTACCGCTGCAATGTGTTTCGCTAGGTCGTAAGTGGGTGAATCGATCTGACTTACGATTACGTTATTCTTGTGAATTTTCGGCAAACCATATACTTTCGGCGGTTGAACGGTCTTAGGTCTATAGAGGCGTTCAAACACATCGTCCGTAAAAGATCCCGCATTTTATTATCATAATCACCAGAATTTATTACTACGGTGGCATTTCCCTTATCGGCCTTAAGCACTAAAGTATCCGTGTATTCACGTAGCGCTTTCAGTGCTTGACGCTCTTCCGTAGTAACATTCGGTCTAGGTAGCTTCGACTTTCGCAAGATAACTGCAACATCCTCTCATAGTGTGTCCGCGTCGTTGGATGGTAATTTGTTGCGCATTATAACCTCCTCGATGCCACTTATGATATTTTCATACGGAATCCGTTTGGGTGTCATAGCGTAATTTAATCCTTTAGCCAATATGTTCTGTGTGGCTGTGTCTATGTTTGTGCTCGATAGATTAATAACCGTGTCGCTTTGGTTACGAACTCCACTTTTGTGAACATTCCTGTCGCGCTGACGTAACAATTTAGTATATTTCGCCTCATGTTTGATGCTACACAATTCATGGATACGACTCGCTTGGTTGTATGATACACGGTCGCACAGATCAAAATCTTCACGTGATAACACAGCACTGCACTCCACATGTAAACTGTATAGTTCACACTGCACACTATTTATATTGTACCTACAGTTCCGAATTAATTGTCTCAGGAGACGAACACTCAAGACGAACAAAGCGACACGGTTATTAATCTATCGAGCACAAACATAGACACAAGCCGGGATCATATAATCCTACTGCCGGAGTCACAAAACGTATACGAGCGCTTGTCAAGGACCACCAAGATCTTTTCATGGACGATGTGTTTGAACGCCTCTATAGACCTAAGACCGTTCAACCGCCGAAAATATATGGTTTGCCGAAAATTCGGGACAAATAGAAAGGTATTTCATCTTTCTTTTCGTTTAACACGATTCAGACCCGTTACATAATCATTAGTATGTGTACAAATCGTGGTAGTTTAAAAGTAGTTAAAGATTATACTCAAGATTCGAGAGTCACTATTGGAAATAAAACACACAAACATAATAATTTGTTTGCCTACATATAAATACGCAAATTATGCAAACCTATTTAATTGGAGGATTGAAACTTTTAATTACTTATTGTACTTAGACGCATTGACTCACGAACATATAGATATACTGGACAGCAATAGCAATCTGTCTTATGACTACAAGATGTACTCTAGGAAAACCGGGGCAATTAATGATTATGGGCTACATATTATATTTAAAGGTATTCTAACACTACTGTATGACACAGAAGAAAATAATAGAACAATATCAAGGGGCACTACATTGATTAACGGAAGCAGTACAAAATACGACAACAATTTATTTCGGGACTAATTATTTATACATACTACACCAAAATATTGCCGGGGTTTTAAGAAAGTCAGACTGTCTTACAGTCTGCGTAAACGACCTATGCATAAAACAAATCCAAGTAGATGTGTCATGTATTTCCGAGCACTTCATGATGGCCGGATATGAAGAACAATTATATTTGCCTAATTTCGTTTTGGCGGCATGTTACTGTAGAAAAGCCAGTAAAAGAGGAGGCGTGTGCATACTGATACATAATTGTCACCGTTGGAATTTACAGACATTTCTAAGATGTCAATAGAGGGTGTCTTCGAGTGCTGCGCTGTCGAATTGGTTGATCATGGTATTATGTTTATTTGTCTGTATAGAGTCCCGAAGCCATCGAATTTAAACTTATTTTTTGAAAGATTAGAACTACTCCTGGATACCCTATCAAAGAAAAAAATAAGAATATAGTTATTGCGGGAGATTATAATATTGATCTACTAAAGACAAATAAGTCTAGTTATGAATTTGAATGTATCTTATTAAATTCTAATTTAAAATTAGCTCGAAAACCAACTCGTATTTTAAGTCAGACATGTATTGATAATTTTGCCCATAATTTTGTTAAACCCTGTAAAACTAGCATACTAGAGTTTGCCTTATCGGACCACACAGCCCAATTACTACAGTGTCCTATAGAAAAAAAATCTGCTATTAAATACTGGCGCACAAATAAGCGTGACTATTCTCAAGAAAATATTAATAAATTTAAAGAGTACATTATCTTGTCGCTCGTTTTCAGATATTAGGGTTATTAGTTAAATAAATATCTGAAATCGAGCTTAGCTTATGACCACTTCATTGAAACTTTTCATTATTTTATAATTTGTGCTTTCCAATCAAGAGTGTGGTGATAAACACGGAGAAAAGGCCCTCATGGGTATCGCTTGGAATTAAAAATGCAGTAAAAATAAAAGGAGACTGCTATGGCAGTATAGGCTTCAGCCAACAAAGATAAATAGATTAAAGTTTAAAAGGTATTCAAATTTATTTAAAAATATTATAAATTTTACTCAAAGAGCCCAGAATAGCTATAAAATCGAAACGTCTGAAAATAAAAGAAAAACGACCTGGAATATAATTAATAAATGTAATCTGCCGAAAACCGTTATTACTAGTATTTATTATAAAAATAAAAAAATTACGCGTGCCCAGAATATTGCTACTGTATTTAATAATTATTTTGTGGATAAAGTGCAACCTAATGCATGCCCGAATAGGAATCCAACCTCCCCCCCGTGGGATCTCCACCTTGTCGTGGTGGGGGGGCTCAGAAACCGTGGATTGGTCACCCGCGGTGAAGCTAAGAGGGATCCAGGAGGGGACGCTCCGCGTGGGCTTGGAGGGGCCTGCGCAGGATGCGTCCAACGGTGCGGGTGCGGGGGACAGTTCTGTATGTCCCTCGCAGTCGGGTGCGGTCACGGGAGGAGAGGCGCGTCGATGTTGCGTTGCCGCGCGCCCTATCTCCCGCGACCAAATGGGGGCGCACCATTCGATGCGTCGCGGTGGGGCCGCAGAGGAAGAGGAGATGCGGTGTTGCGTTGCCGTCCTCCCTATCCTCTGCGGCCGCTGGGCGTTTTGGCGGCGGAGTCCAACACCTGAATCCGTCGCCAAGGGGGTTTTGTTCGGGGCCCGCCTGACCATCTGGCGGGCCAATACCCGTCGGAGGGTGGCGACGAGTGCTTTGGTGATGCCCCACCCTCCGACACACGGGTACATGGCGGAAGTCGAGGTGGTTTTTAGTGGAAACACCACATATCCGGCTCTTATTTCCCCCAAGAGTCGGAGATCCGAAGGGATTTTCCACCTCGTAAAATAAAAAATAAAAAAATAAGGAATCCAACCTCACTCATAAAAAATAGCACACACTCTATGTTCATGAATCCCTGCACACCGATAGATATATATAAAACTATAATGTCACTCAAAAATACAAATAGCGTGGGTTATGATGGCATAGCTACTAAAATATTGAAAACTGTAGCAGATAAAATATGTATTCCACTCAGTCATTTAATTAATATCTGTATTACTGAGGGAGTATTTTCTGAGGCTCTGAAAATATCTATTATAAAACCTTTATATAAGAAAGATAATAGGGAGCATATTGAAAATTATAGGCCTATTGCTCTTATGCTAATTATAACAAAAGTGTTTGAATGATTTATACAACAAGGGCTCTATTCGTATATAGAAAAACACGAAATTCTATGTAAAGAACAGAAAGGATTTAGAAAAATTGTAATATAAACTTGGCAATTTATGATTTTTTGCATAATGTAATGGAAAATATAGATAATAGAACGCCAGTTTGTACCGTTTTCTGTGATATGATACAGGCTTTTGACCATGTCAAACATACTACACTCTTAAAAAAAATGGAGACATATGGTAGTAGAGGCAATGTCCTTAATTTATTCCAATCATATTTGAAAAACCGTAAACAGATCACAGAAATTAGCCAAATAAATATACAAACGAGATATGAATACAATTTTAAATCAGAAGAACGTGAAGTTTTATATGGCGTTCCAGAGGGTAGTGTGTTGGGTCCATTATTATTTAATTTATATATTAACGATTTACCTGGAGTAACAGATAATCCGATGACATTATTTGCTGATGACAGCACTTTGACTGTAGCTTGTAAAAATAGATCTAGTTATGAACTTGACATTAATGACTCACTGACATCAATAGGAAAATGGTTGCACAACAATAATTTGAATATTAATTTAAATAAAACAAAAATCATGCAGTTCAGCCAGCGCATACCGACTACAATACTTAAAAATTGAATTCTTCACAGCTGGGCCTTAAGTGTGAGAGTCGTCCAATCTATGTAAGCGAACAAATATCATCTTCAGTCAAAAAGTATATCATATGGCTCGTGAATTTGCCACTCAGCACAAGTACAAGTACTGCTGGTGTGTCAATAATAAGGTATTTTTGCGGAAGAGCGATGGAGATAAATATTTTTATATAAATTCAGTAAATTGTTTGGATGAGCTCAAGAAATCGCAATGACTATACTTGTCATACACTGTTAACGGCCAATTAATGTTTAGTTTTCTTTATAAATTAATTTTTAAGGTTCCGTACCTCGAAAGGAAAAATCGGAACCCTTATAGGATCACTTTGTTGTCCGTCCGTCTGTCAAGACCCTTTTTCTCAGGAATGCGTGGAGGTATCAAACTGAAATTCATACTAAATACTCAAATCTACGGTTCCATAGAGCTGTAAAAAATTCAAACTTCTAATCCAACGCAATCAAAAGATAAAGCCGATTATGCTGCAAATTGCAGCATATTTTCAAATTCGCATTGGAATCAAAACCTACAGGGTACTTCCCGTGAACTCTGAATCTTGAAATTTGGTACGAAGCAACGTCTTATAGCACATATAAAGGAAAAATTGCGAAAACCGTACATTTTTAGTTACATCATATAATAAAAACATTTTTAATAAATTTAAAGTTACTACCCCTTTCTCTTGAACGCGTGGAGGTATTAAATTGAAATTCATATCAAATACTCAAGTATATCACACCGTTAGGCTGCAACAAAATCAAACTTTTATGTCAACGCAATCAAAAGAATGAGCAAAATAAGCATATTTTCAAACTCGCGAATACTCGCAAGTGAATCAAAACCTACAGGGTACTTCCCGTGAACTCAAAATCTTGAAATTTGGTACGAAGCAACGTCTTTTATCACATACAAAGGAAAAATTGCGAAATCTGTAAATTTTTAGTTACAGCATATAAAAAAATATTTTTAATAAATTTAAAGTTACTACCCCTTTCTCTTGAACGCGTAGAGGTATTGAATTGAAATTCATATCAAATACTCAGGTATATAACACTGTTAGGCTGTAAAAAAAAAACAAACTTCTATGTCTACGCAATCAAAAGAAAGACCAATATAATCATATTTTCAAACTCGCGATTACTCGCGAGGGAATCTAAACCTACAGGGTACTTCCCGTGAACTCAAAATCTTGAAATTTGTTACGAAGCAACGTCTTATATCACATATAAAGGAAAAATTGCGAAAACCGTAAATTTTCAGTTACATCATGTAATAAAAATATTTTTAATAAATTTAAAGTTACTACCCCTTTCTCTTGAACGCGTAGAGGTATTAAATTGAAATTCATATCAAATACTCAAGTATATAACACCGTTAGGCTGTAACAAAATCAAACTTCTATGTCTACGCAATCAAAAGAAAGAGCAATATAAACATATTTTCAAACTCGCGATTACTCGCGAGGGAATCTAAACCTACAGGGTACCTCCCGTGAACTCAAAATCTTGAAATTTGGTACAAAGCAACGTCTTATATCACATATGAAGGAAAAATTGCGAAAACCGTACATTTTTAGTTACATCATATAATAAAAATATTTTTAATAAATTTAAAGTTACTACCCCTTTCTCTTGAACGCGTAGAGGTATTAAAATGAAATTCATATCAAATACTTAGGTATATAACACCGTTAGGCTGTAACAAAATCAAACTTCTATGTCTACGCAATCAAAAGAAAGAGCAATATAATCATGTTTTCAAACTCGCGACTACTCGCAAGGAAATCAAAACCTACAGGGTACTACCCGTGAACTAAAAACTTGAAATTTGGTACGATGCAACGTCTTATCGCACAGATAAAGGATGCAGAAGGCTGAGGACCGTGTACTGTGGTGCGTGTTGGGAGAGGCCTATGTCCAGCAGTGGACTCGATAGGCTGATTGAGATTGAGATTTCAAATAATTACATAGTCTTCAAACCTTTTTGCTAATAATTCTGTATGACCACCAGCCAGCTTGTCATGTAGACGTCACTATGACATACGCGCTCTTTTATAACCGTAGTGTGGACATGGTGTGGACAGTATAACATACTATCACAATATAATTATGGCTATAGTTACATTAATTGTCAACGAAAATACTATTTAACATAGTATAATACCTATGCCTCCCGATGGAAGTTGTTTATTTCATGCAATAGCGTTCTCTATAATAATACCACTAATTTTGAACAAACACAAATACTAAGAACCACAATACTTGTTTATATTTATAATAAGTGGGACGAATTTTATTTATATACAAGCAATGCCCGGAGAGATTCTTTCTCTTCGCGACATGAGTACAAAGCTTCGATTTTCCAATCCTCTAGCTATGGCGGTACTGCTGAGGTGAAGGCAGCAGGATGTTTGTATTCAGCGAGGTTCGAAGTGTATGAACGTAATACGGGTATTCTGAGGGGTGCATTTTGGCAGAGAAGGATATGCAATAAAGTGTTTACTTCTTTCAGGCAATTTATCATCAGGTCATTATGATTTTTGTTTGCCAATTGTGTGCCAAGGATTTCTTAATATTACATACAATCATATTAAGGTAAGTTTGGTAAAAAAAACTCTAGATTCAAAGGTTGGCCGTCCTAAACGCAATAAAAGTGGTCGTCCTAAAAAATCTGAAATGTACTGCTAAGGACAAAAACGGCCAGCTGTAGCGTTGCATAAATACAACAACATACGGCAGTAACCTCAATAGGTATAATTTATGTTCTCGTCTGATTGTCGTGGGAGACTTCAATATTGATTTTAGAATGAATTCCCAAAATGGAATTTCTACATATTTATCATCTATAAACATGTTTCCGTTAATAAACACTAGCACAACACGAAGTAATACAACTAAAGATAACTTTTTTTCGAACTTCAATATTCAATGTGGTACTATTCCTACCTTTTTCAGTCACCATTTACAGGTCTGGTCAAATTTGATACTTAATTCCATACTTAAAAATTTTCATTTCCATTTTATGTTTCTTTTTTAATTTACTATTTATTTTATCCCCGAAGGGGTATGCAGAGGTGTATTACACACCCACACTTCGCCAGTTATGTTTCAGTCCCAATGTAATAGGGGGCGAGCCTATTGCCATATACCGGGCACATTACTTAGCGAGCGATAATTAACGTTTTAAACACCCACATATGTAACTCCGAAATGTCAGTGATGTGTGCCCGGTGTACCTGGGGATCGAACCCGAGATGATCGTCTCGGCAGTCCGTTACGTACACCACTGGGATATCGCCGCTTACTTATTTTTGTTATTTTTTTTTTATTAAGAATATTAATTATTGTTTTATTTTGTGTGCAAATAGTCACCTAGTAATAGTTTTATTTTCATCGCAAATAAATACTATAATTATTTAAAAAAACTTTATTAATATTTTTGTTACAGATTTCTAAAAGTCACTAAAAATCTTTGTTAATCAATAACTTTGATAAAAAATCTCACCATCATTCATCAGCAGACTTTTGCAAGGCTGCTGCAAGGCTAGTATAGGTATTTAAGTTATATTATAAAATAAGCGATATATGTTAATATAAAATAAAGGATGACTGATTACAAACGACAAAAAGGCATTTTTCTTCCTCCAGCTTTCCATACTGTAATGTCATGGTTTACATTTTGCAATAAAAATACCATAACTATGACTGGTGAACTTTTACTTATATACCTACAGGTTTGTACGGAACCCTCGGTGCGCGAGTCCGACTCGACCGAACGTGATCATTTTCACTGAATGCTGGCTCTCCTGTAACAAATCGATGCCCCTCATTGAAGGATATAACTACGCTCATACACAAAATAATCGGACACAAAATGAGGAGGTCACTGTATATTATAAGGCAATACATAAATATTCAATTACTGAACCTCTCAACCTATCAGATGCTAATTGCTTACTGATTAAAGTTGATGTGAACACAGCTGTGCTCGCTATTTACCGCTCGCCAGCTCAAAGAAACATTAACAAATTCCTGGAAACGCTTAATGAGTTACTAGTAAGCCTATCGCCCTTGAAAAACCTAATTCTTACCGGCGACCTAAATATTGACATATCCCCAATGACTAAAGACGCTAGAGCCGAAAGCTATTTAAATCTTCTTGCGTCACACGGTATGTTACCTTCATTTGATGTCCCAACTCACACGCTAATATGCTTAGACCATATAATAGTGAGGACTAAATACCCATTAAAATGCCTCGTTATCCCCACCACGGTCACAGATCATTATAGTATAGTCTTTAACTTGAAAGCTACAATTGTAAATTCAAATAATAGTAAACTGGCCAACCAGGTTGACTATGATGGTCTTGACGCAGCACCTAAAGCTTTCGATTTCAGCCCAATATATGAGATGACCGATGCTAATAAAGCATCTGATTTTCTAGTTTCTTCTCTAAGTAATATTATGAAAACTGTACAACACAGAAAAAAGTACCTTGTCGTAAAAGAATATTTAAACCCTGGATTACACGAGGTTTACTAAGGTGCATTAATAATAGGGATAATTTGCATGCCAAATATAGACGTTCACAAAGCGGCACTGACAAGACAATATTCGTAAGATATCGCAATTTCTGTCACGATCTTTTAAAGTGAAATGTGAATACGAAAGGTCAGCTTTTGCCAGTGCTCAGAACAATAACAAAAAGTTATGGGAGATAATCAAAAGTGTAACTGGCACTAAGAAAGTAAAAACCTCAGCTACTGAATTACTTTCTGAAGAAAACGCGCATGAGTCTGTAAATAAAGTCAACAGGTTTTTTATTGATGTAGGTCAGGGTATATCAAATTCCGTTTGTTCAAACAGCATACCCATTTCATTGCCAATGTCCGCAGTAACACCCGTACACTCTTTCGCTCTGCTCTCAGTAGACGAAAGTGAGATAAAGTCGCTTATCCTGGGCATAAAAAATGATAGCGCTGCCGGCTACGACAATATATCTGGAGGTCTTTTAAAAAAATACATTGAACTTTTAGTGAGACCTCTCACTCATGTCTGCAATTTATCTTTGGATACAGGCACTTTCCCAGAGGCATTCAAGCGATCTCTCATACACCCTATACACAAGAAGGGGCACAGGGACTGTGTCAATAATTATAGACCTATTTCTATATTGCCCACCTTTTCCAAGGTTCTTGAGAAAGCCATTAACACAATCGAATACTGCAGTATCTGGAGTCCAAAAATCTCTTTTCGAAAGCTCAATTTGAATTTCGTAGAAATAAATCTACCAATGATGCTATTCATGAGCTTACTAGCCATATAGTGGATAGCTTGGAAAAAAGGAAAAAGGTTATAGCTATATTTTTAGATATAGCCAAGGCTTTTGACACAGTCTCTGTACCTCTACTTCTTCAGAAGTTGCATAAACTGGGTGTTAGGGGTCTACCACTTCAACTTTTTCAGAGCTACCTCTCCGGTCGTTTTCAGGCTGTTAAAATAGACGAATGGATTAGTGATGGCCTAGAAATTCTTCGTGGTGTCCCACAAGGCAGTATACTTGGCCCAACCCTGTTTCTGGTCTTTATTAACGACCTGGGGAAGCTCCCACTTATTCACTATGACCATTTTGAAGACTTAACGTGTTTTAACGTGCTAGTTACCCACGTCGGCACGTTATTGGCTTAAACGGTATTCACTATGCCAACTTCAAGTTTGACAAGCACGGTAGCGCACGTTTCGGACGCGGTTTTAGTTGTTAAAATTCCGTGGGCTAAGAGGTCACGTATTGCGTTTATTGTAAAACGATAGAGGATAAATAAGTACTAAGTTTATTTGTTTTATATTATTTTCAATGTTCGTTAGTGGTTAAATGCTAAGTTGAATTGCTTTTTTATTTACCAGTGTCCGTGTCAAAGTTGTTTAATTAAATATTATGTTTAATGAAAATTGACGCCTGTCGCTGGCGCCAGCGTCTCACTCGTCTCCGGATAAATAATAAATCCATTATGATTTATTAGATTCTGTTAGAATTGGGCTACTTGCTACACTAACCGCACTTATATTTTTTATATTGTAGCGCGACTGCAACTGTCATGTCTGTCAACAATGTTATCGTTCAAAAATTGACATAAGTACAAAAGATGAAATAAACCTTTAAGATTAATTTTTTATTTTGAGATAGTTCCTGGCGAAATTGAACTAAAATAATATAATTTTAGTTTTATTTACCTTTTTTATTTATCTTATAGTGAAAATTACAAGTTAGTAAAATAATATTTATAAAATCGAAATAGAGCCGGCAAACCGGCATTAAGATTTATGAACGAATGTTGTGAAATTGATAACTAGGCATAGACAAGCTGTCGTATGGCATACTGAATACAATTTTTTGATTGTCGTGGTACTTCACGTTACTGAATCACGTTTACGTCTAGTGCAAGTTACGACGACACACGTCTTGAACATGGTATTTCAGTGGTCATAGTGAATAAGCCCCCTGTGCGAACTTAAGCTTGTTAACGGAAAAATTGTGACTTATGCAGACAACACGGCTCTTATCCTTGCTGCATCCAATTGGGAGGAGGCATTTAGTCATGCGCAAATTGGTTTCAACACTGTCTCAAAATGGCTTGCCATCAACTCTTTGTCTCTCAATGTCGACAAAACAACCTATATGCCTATGACTTTGTCTGCCTCTTGCTTGCTTGAACTGTCCAAATATAGTATTATTGCTCACACCTTCCCCAATAATGTTAATATTTCTTGCACCTGCCATAAAATAGAATCTAGTAGCTGTGTCAAATATTTGGGTATCATAATTGACAGGAACCTCACTTTTAAACAACACCTTACCCTTCTATCATCCTGGATCCGTAAACTCATTTATGTGTTTAAAAACTTAAGAAATGTCGCTGACAAAATCATAATTAAAAACACATATGTAGCACTATGTCAGTCACTCATCACATATGGTATTACGGTCTGGGGTGGAGCCGCAAAGACACTAATACTCCCAGTTGAAAGAACTCAAAGAGCTGTATTAAAGGTATCACAAAATCTCCCTTTCTATTTTCATACCATGGAATTATATGGCTCATGCCAAGTACTAACCGTTCGTCAGTTATATGTTCTCTGTTCAGATTTGAAGAAACATTCTGAAACTAATTTACCGACAACTCGTAACAACCCACAGGGACGTCGTCATTTCAGAATTTTTCCCCCAGATCGATATAAAAATAGCCTGTCACATAGAATGTTCTGTTATTTGGGCAGTCATTTATATAATAAATTGAACTCTATTTTAAACATATATTCTCTATCTAAATCTAAATGCAAAGAAGTTGTTTCAGACTGGTTACAAAAACTTAGTTACGATGAAACTAAGAATCTTTTGAAAACTGTAATATGACCAGCTAATCACGTACGCGTCCAAACACACAACATACACACACACACACACACACACACACACGCACACAACACACGCACACACACACACACACACACACACACTTTTCTTTCTGATTGTCAATTGTAAGCCATTTTAACTATAAAATAATGTGCGGGGAGCCTGGTAATCTGTCTGACAGGATTTTCCTAGTTTAGATACCAGTCTCTCACAAAGGTGTAATCTGTTTTTCTGGACATGAATCAATGTAGTTTGTAAGTTGCCTTTGTGAAAGAAAATAAATACTTTTGAATTTGAATTAACATGAATATTAACGTTATACATATTGAAGAAACTCATCCACTTAGCATTATCCCAGTTTCAATCTGGAGTCCGCTTTCTAGTCTAACCGGATTTGGCTGAATATTAGCTTTTCCACAGAGCGACAGCCTGTCTGACCTCCGCAATCCGAAGGGATAGCGATATTCAATGGTTTAGACTAGTGTCAGTTTATTTAGAAGGTACTGACACCCTGTAACGACTGTCAAAGATCTTCATAACAACCGAGACCGACGGCTTAACGTGCTCTCCGAGGCACGGGACAAGCGATAATTAATAATTCAATACGCACATAACTCCGAAAAGTCATTGGTGCGCGCCGTGGATTCGAACCCGATACCCTCTGCATGGCAGTCTGTTGGTATCTCCACTCGGCTATCGCTGCCTTATACATATTGAAGAAACGGACATTATTTTTTTTTTATCTATTATAATACCCAGGAAATTAGTAGTGTCCGTTTCTTCATACATATTGAAGAAACGGACACTACTAATTTCCTGGGCATTATTATAGATAAAAAACTAAATTGAAAGGCTCATATAGACAAACTCAGTAAAAAAATAAGTACCTCAGCTTATGCTCTACGCAAACTCTCATTGATACTTAATACAGATGCTTTGATTACAGCATACTACGGAATGGTCGAATCAGTGCTAAGATATGGCATAATATTTTGGGGGAATAGCACTGACTATAATGTAGTGTTTAAAGCTCGAAAACAGTGTCTAAGAGCCATGTTTAACTTAAAAAGAACAGATAGTTGCAAACCGTATTTCAAAAAATACAAAATACTAACATTGCCTTCACTATACCTCCTAGAGAGTGCAAAATTTGTAAAAGCCAATCCAAAGTTATTTTCAAGATTATCTGAAACCTTCCCTAGAAATAGACGCAATAAGTATAAACTCTGTCTTCACGAATCAAAGACAACTTTAATACGTAAGAGTATCTTTTGCATGGCACCAACAATTTATAATAAGTTACCAATATTGTGGCAAAATATGTCAACAGATTCATTTAAAAATATACTCAAAAAATGTTTTTCTGATAAAGCCTACTATTTAGACTTTTCTCAGAACAAGAACTTTCAATTTAATGAACGTGAATCATAATTGTAATTTATCGAATATTATCTCTAATTAATTGTTATTGACTACCTAAATTACCTATTATTACTTTTTATTTCTACTGGACATTTAATTTAAATTTAGTTATAAGTAAATGACTGTACAATTTTTATTAATGCTGACGTAATTTCTTAATAATATCTTATTATTATGAGTATAATTATTTTTAATTGTATAATTTGTTAATTTTCATTATTTAATATTGTTAATAATAAAATACAACTAATACTAACAACATAATCATATTATAAATGAATACTCGGACAAAGTTATTGTAATGGCTCGTAGCAACATCTCTCTTTTTGTACGCCACTATATGAGGCTGAACATGTACGAACTAAACTATACTTTCTTGACATCCTGCATTCAATGTATGTATACCATGTTCAAACAAATAAATGATTCTTATTCTTATACCTGTTGTAACGCTTGTATCGATGACGTTAATTGATATAATCTTTTACTATTTAATGAGCATTTTGAGTTAAACATTTTTTCCAATTTTATTATTTTAGGCTAAAGTTTATCAATCCTTTTTTAACCCGAAGGCTGTTTCACAGGATAATAATTGGTGACTGCGTTGGTACACTAAGTTAGAAGCAACACTTCATTAGACGGTACACTGCACGAAACAGTAGTGAATTGTCAGCCAGATCAGCAAAGTCAGATCAGTCAAAGCATCCAGCTTGCTATACTAATGACATCCACAAAGGTTCCTTTGTCAACTGTAATTGTTGCCATCGTCTTGCAGCAATAGTGTTTCGTATCTTCTCTCGGGTATTCAGGTAGTTGCTATGCTTTGACATGACTGTATTGATGAAGCTGTTGTATTTTTTTATAGACTCACGCCTGTATCCCCAAAGGGGTAGGCAAAGGTGTAATATTACACCCACATTTCTTCATGAATTTTTAGGTCCCACGTAATAGGGGGCGAGCCTATAGCCGTTACCGGGCACATCACCAGACTCCGTGCTGCTACTGAGAATTCGGAAAACCCAGTAACACTTTTTCCCGACCCGGGAATCGAACCTGGGACCTCCGATCAGCTGTCGCATGCGCTATCCACTGGACCACGGAGGCAGTCAAGAGGCAGGCAGAGATGCTGTTGTCTCACATCTAATGTACTAGTTCTCGCATATAATTTACAAAAGATTATGGATTTGATGCAAAATCAAGCATCGTTTTTGTTTTCATTTTGAATAGTAGACGTAGCAACTGGAAATAAAATAATATGCTAGCGGCTGAACTTTTCAATATATGTCAATTAAAACTAGTTCAGCTTCAAGCGTTTCATCACTCAAAAAAGGGATTTCTTCATTGCTAGAACATAGGAAATAGGTCAGTAGATATTTTGTCGACAACTTGATACCACTTAATATAGACTGTGGAAACTACCTGCAACAGACAAAAAGATTTATACCACAACTTCTTAATACTAAAACTTTAAGGAATCTTCAGCAGTTTTTTGGACTTATATAGCTAAACTAGTTAAAATACTACTTCCCGCAGCTATATATTCTTTGTAAACCTTTTCGATGTTCGAACAATCCCTTGTTAATGCACCCTTACGATTTCCAAAGAGCATATGCCTAATTTCAGCTTCTTGCGCCCAATAGTTTTGGCTGTGTTTTTTCATAGTCTGTCATTCAGTCAGTAACGGAGGAATTTTATTTTTAAATTTAGGTGACATGTATTGAACAGTATAATATTACCGATAAGATAAAATCAAGTTGTATTGCTTCGATCGGGATAAAAGAGGGAGTTCAAAATAATCACCAATTGGATGCCTCTGCTATATTCAAAATATTTTATTTTTCTATTAAACTACTTAGAAATTATCATTGTCCTAGCGTTATCCCAGTTTCATATCGGGGTCCGCTTACTAGTCTAACCGGATTCAGCTGAATATTAGCCCTTCCACAGAGTGACTGCCTATCTGACCTCCGCAACCCGAAAGGATAGCGATTAGAAATAAGTATTAATAAAAACTTACTGCCCCTAAAAGTAATATGAATTTTATGATATTTTAAGTTTCCAGCTCCTTTCCCTCTTCTCCCGGTTGGTCTAAAGAGTAAGACGTACTAGTGTACAATTTGTATGAGACTGTTCATAATTTAGACGTAGCAAGAGAACAGACGGATAATACCAGTGGCAGTATATGACACTGTTCACATTTATGCGAACCGAGAAAACAACCGGTTTGTTGCAGTGGGTACGGGCTGTAAGTAAAACTAAACCCGTAACCGAAGTACTCCAGGTTGCCAACGTTAGTGCGCGTATAATACGTCATATCGATGATATACTACCACTTTGTACCTCTTTAGTTAAAATGTTAAAGTAAGGTGTTGTGTTTGGGGAGCTCTGGGAGCTTTCTGCAGTTCAGAGAATGACGCACTCTACAGATTTATGTAAGGTTCGGAACGAATACATTTATATATTTTTGTTATGACGTAAGATATAACTATTTTTTATATTATGGATTTTGTTATATACTCAAAGAAAAAATCATACTTGCTTTCATAATAAAAACTACTTACTTTACGTGTTACAGTAATTATCAAAATTAAATCATACAAATCACAAACCCTATATTCTGGCATTCAATTATTTTGATGATATGTCACGTCATCATCAGCATCCACAGTTATTATTTAATTTTAAGGCACTGCTCTCCCTTGTGTGTTGCTGTTAGAAAATCAGCAATTTTTAAGTTTTTGTCTCTATGTATGTTGAGTTATACCTTGTCGTCAAGTGTTGTTCAGTTAGCAATCGAGTTGCGAAGTACCACATATTTTTGCAGCCTTGTGTCATAGCACGGCAGGTAATCTTCATACAAAATATTTCAACCTTAGTCTGTGGTATTCACATATTTTATTTGACAGTTACCTCCCGCCCCGAACCCCTGGAACCTATCGCCATGTTTGCTAATCTGTCAATTTGTCAAACTTTTGACAATTATTACAGTTTTATCAACATCAACATTACAGTAGTTTCAAAGTTGATCGAGTGAAGTTTGGCGTTGATTTATTTTCGTAACTTATCCTCCCAATTTCTGAAGCTGTGATATCATCTTGCATCATGTACAACAAGTGCTGTGTTGCGAGATGTGCTAGTAGACGAAAGGACCTGAGTTTTCACATGTTTCCAAAAAATGAGACAGGACTCAAAAAGTGGTTGTCGTCCATTAATTGTGAACGATTGCGAATTAGATTAACAGTATTTAATTGGTGTAATATTATTAACCGAATATTAAAAGGCACGGATGTCTTCCGACTACAAAACAAATCTTTACCTGTGGTGCAATGTAAAGCTTTAAATAAATTTAAAACAAAATTTAAAAATAAATCGAAGTGAAAAAGCAGTGTTTTATTTTACAAATGCCCTTTCTTAACCTAAATTAGAAAAGTGGATATATCCTAGTAGGAAAAATTAGGCTGAATCATTCATAGTCATTGCCCCAAACGTTACCGATAAAGAAACAACTGTCATTTATGATATGTGAGCCTATTACAGTCCACTTTTGATCTATGGGAGTGCTCCGTCTGTACGTTAGTATAATATAGTCTGAGTCTTCCAAAATGCATACTTGACAAAAATCGTCCCAAATAGTATTTAAAAAAATTTTTGACTAAATTTGTTACAAAACCTGAATAAATAAGAACATAATATTACTTGAAATATAAGCAGTTTCACTCATAAAAATCACTTTAGGATGCCTAGTAAATAGAATACGCGTATACAATTTTGAACGAGATATCTAGATAAAATGTTTGACCATGAAAAAAATATGATTTTCTATTAAAATCAACGAAGCAGCATAATTATAATCATTGAAGCGTTGAACAGCTGAAAACGTTCACACGTTTTATTAACCGTTTAGAATCGAACTTTATAGCTAAGCTGTGATTTGCCATTGAAAATAAATATATGGTATAGATAGGTATACTCTATGTTTTTTTAGAAATATAAATATTTCAACATTTGTACTTTGAATTACAAACATTTAGTGCAGTACAGTGCTTCCGTGGAGTGAATGCCCAACTTTCTAATACATTTTATTATTTTAATATTGTTTTTGTCACTTTAATGTAATATTATTTTAGTTATTTTATATTGATTTAAAAGTCATAAGTGCAAGAGTTTCAAATACACAGCGGTTTCAAAGTGGGTACACAGCATTCCTTATAGAATCTGTATTATTTTTCGATTAAACTATTTATGATTGTTGTAAGCGAAACGAAAATAGAAAAAAAACGCTACTACAAATGCAGTTTTGGCGATTACCCGTCAGGTATATAAAATTACTTATTGCAAGCTACTTCCAGTTATTAAAAAATCTGCGTATTTCCGAGCACTCTAGGCTAGCCTCACAAAGGCCTACAAAAGTAACCCACTTCAAAGTTCATGTCTCTAGCTTCAGTACATTAGTTTCTGCAAGGATATCTCAGTCAGGATATTTTCTTCTATAGATATTATATAAATGTACTGATGAGATCATCGTATTTCAGCAGAAAATAACATGATCATTAATCTTATCTTTAACGAAACAATGCTATCATGGAACGCCTACGTCATTATCCTCAGCAAATAAAATAACAGAAATAGATCTTTTTGTGTTTACCTTATTCTTTGTAAATTTTCTTAACAACATAAATTGGATTCTAAAGATAGAAAGATTACATGTAATAGAAAAATATTCTATGAGATTCTGATACAGATATCGTGTTCGTCGAATATGAAACACAAATTAGATTTTGGGCAGATGATTGTGTACCGAAAAAACAATACAGTATTACGTAGACCTGCGACAGATCCAATTAAGTCAATAAAAGATAAAACACGAAAACGATTTGGAAAAAATTAGAACTAACCGTATGTAGTAAATGTGTATTATCTTTGGTTCTTTATACCCTTAGTAACATACAGGTGAGATAGGCATATTCTTAGACGTCGCTTTAGTAAAAATTGGTAATGGAATGAAGAAAATATCTGACCTTCAAGAATAATTTGTTTTTACAGCTGTAATTTTATTAATAGTGCAATTGTGTTTGTAAGTATGTAGTAATTGATAAAAAGATGAATTTCTAAATTAACTCTAGCTATATGGTGACTCTTTTTATTTTTAGTGGGCGATTATTTCAAAACCTTTTGGATGTAATATTTATTTTAAGTTTTAATTTACTTAAAAATACATAATTATTATTTCAAAGCATTAAGGAACACTTCTAAATAGAAGTGGTATATTTTTTTTATTTTTGATTACATGTTATGTATTCAAAAGGGCTTTTTATACCCGATTTACGAGTCAATGTATTATTACTTCGCTTGAATTTCGTCGAATCCAACATTATGATGCAAGAACAACACAACTAACTATTGCTTGCGCCACCAGACTAAGATTTTTTCTAATAGTAGAATTCGTTAAACTGAGGATTACTTGAACTTAATTTCAAATAAAAGCTAAAGCTTTAATGGAAAGACAAATGAAATAGATGCTTAGATCTAGCAAATTAAGGCTTTTGATCCATATTAAGAACTTAAGGCAGTATTAAAGTAAATCTAGCTGAGCAGCTACGATGAATCCTTAATAAAGTAAGCACGTACAAGATACATCCTCAGGCCACGTAATCACCAAAGTACCGTATATGAGAACACGAAACACCACTTATACATATTGTCGCAAGGTTTTAAAATAAAGGTGGAGGGTTTTCCACTCAGACAGTTTTCTTACTATTCGTTTTTGGATAAGCAAACTTCCACTCTGAAGTCTTCTCTCACATAACATTAAAACGAAGGACTGGCGACGGATATATTTGAATACACCTTTTAAATAGTTGAAATTCGTTGAAAATCGTTAGATACATTCAAAGCGTGATTTTTTAGGGTTCCGCTCCCAAACGGTAAACGGGACCCTATTACTTAGACTCGGCTGTCGGTCCATCAGTCTGTGGTCGTATCTGTCTACCCGTCTGTCATCTGCCTGTACAGTAGAGTTAGACAGTTGAAATTTTTACAAACGATGTACCGCCATAACAAAAGTTCTAAAATATAATAAATTGATATTTTGGAGGGTTCCCATACAACAGACATAATAAAATAATTTTTTTGCCGTTTCTTTAGATAATGCACGGAAGGCACGGAACCCTACGTCCTTCCTCCGTAATCCAACTCGCACTTGGCTGGTTTTATAATTAAATACGAGTAAATAATATTGTCCGTGTGGTGACGGATTAAGAATACGAAATGTCACCACCCCATATCATCCCATGGGTGTCGTAAGAGCCGACAGAGGGTGCATATTGTGCAGAGAACAACACTGCAAGAGAAGGAAAACTTGATAAAAACCCTATACCACCCAGTTTGGCCAGCGTGGTGTAGTAGGCCAATTCCTCCTTTCAAAGGAGAGGCCTAGTCCAGCAGTGGACTATTAAGGCTGATGTGATGAAATAATATTACTAATTTATATTTGAGAATGCCTTGCAAAGACTAGATTTTTTAATCTTCATTTCTCAATGTTTTCATCATCATCCTGCTTTGCTTAAAACCAATACATTTTCCTTTCATTTTCGGGAATACGGTAGCTATAGAGATTTCAAGGATAAGTATATACTAAAACTAGATCATAACTTGAAGATAGTATCTCTTTATTTGACTCATAAATGTTTAGAATATAAGAGAGATTCTGTATAAAAGGAAAAAAAGGGAAAATGTCTGTTGCAGGAACTTTAAGGCGGGAAAACTTAAAGGGATGTAGTATTTTTTACATACATACATAGACTCACGCCTGTTTCTCCGAAGGGGTAGGCAGAGGCATATTAAACGCCCACTTTTCGCCAGTGTTTCGATCCCACATAATAGGTGGCGAGCCTATTGCCGCTTATCGGGATATTTTGTTTGCCAGAGCCTCGTCCGTTGATCGGCAGGTGCACCACTTGCAGGTGAGGTTGGCTTGGGACCCTAAGTTCTTGGTGGGAACCCTATGCACCCCATGTAGTGTTTTTTCTGGTGAACTAATCCTTGCTTGAAGGTGGACAAAACCTTTAGCCTAATCTTACCCTTCTAACGATTAGCCGCTTTGGCAGGGTTGGTTAAATAATTATCTGATCAGCAGCGAATTCCGAAGGTAGGTATGTAACTCTTAAGTTACATACCTTCGGAATTTCTATGTAATCGCTAAGATACTTAAAACTAGTTTTAGTGACGGGATTCTAGTACCTAATGAAATTAAGGATAGTAGATAAACGTTATTTATAAATACACAACTTTTAGCACTTAATTAATGTGTAACTAAATAAGACTTGATCTGTACTATTAACCTATAACTGCTTTTTTCAACACAACAGCAAGTAATCGACGTATCTTAGACATGAATAGCTTGTTTATATGCATGTTCTTTATTATTCCCGCCTTATTTATTCCATATATTGCGTCTCATCTTGTGTTTCGCATACGCAGTAAACTATTTTTTTTAATAATATTCTACCACATTCACACAACACCATCTAGTCCCAAACTAAGCAGAGCTTGTACTATGGGTACTATACAATGGATAACATACATATATACTTTTTTTGTTGTAAATACATACATATTATACATAGAAACACCCAGACCAAGACAAACATCCATGTTCACGCACACAAATGTTTGGTAATATTTGGTTCCAGGATATTTTTTGCGGGGTAGCGAACAGTTCATATCCAAAATTGCAAGCATACGTTATCAACGGCAGCTGTCTACATTCAGCGAATCAAAAATACTGGTAAAATGGCACGAATTTTTAGGTACACGTGAAAATATAGTCACAACTTTACATTTTCGTTTGCAGCTTTAAGCCGTCTGTCTTATGAAACGGAGTGAATCGGCGGTAACGGAGTGAGAGAGTGCCTTAGTCTCTCACTCAGTCTGCCTATATGTATGAAGATTAGCGGGGGCATCTCATATTTGATAACGTTTATATACGAGGTTCTATTGATTATGATTATTTTAATTACTTCGCTTCTGTATACACATAGGCCGATATGGCGAGAAGTTGTAAACAGTGTGTTTGGAGCTAGGAATACGGCGCGGTACATTCTTGTTCTGTACTCTCAATGAGTACCCGCTATTTACAATTAGCCATGGTGCTGCACTTAGCGATAAGGCCGCCGATTGTGCATTACTCGTAGTTTTTAAGCCTATATTGTAAACATTTATTTTGGTGTGCAATAAAGTATATTCTTATCTTATCTTATCTCTTTTTGAGACTTAAGTAAGTTTCTCAACTTGTTTCTGCAACTGAATTGAAAGCATTATTTTCTTTCATTACAAGGGCGATTTGTACTTATATTGATACTCTATCAAAGAAACTTTCGAATTAATAATATTAAAAGGGTTTGTGTTTTTCATCAAATTATTACATCAGCTTGAGATAATTTAATACCGGCAGCAACAAAAATGTTCATTCCAATTTTCAACACGTAAATTTAATCAAAGGCCATTTTAATAGGCACTGCATAAAAAATACAATAAATATTAATATTGTGATCATCGTTACATGGGACTATACTGTGATCAAAATAGCAGAGAAACTCGGTTCAGAGTAAGCGTGGCCCGAGGCAAAATAAATAATGAACATGGGATGAAGGCTACCAGAGATTAAATAAGTTAGATGCCAAGGCTTTTGGGGGATGCGGTAGCTTGGTCTGTACGTTAAACAGAGTCTACGGCTTTTTTAAACGAAACACGTTTTTGTACTACTATTTTATTGGGATAACTTACAATTCAGGTTATCGAGCATCCAATTTGAACTTTAGTATTGTGAACTAACATTGTAAATGACGTAAACACTACGTAATTTGCAGCCATTCATATGAGTGTTGACCAATTGTGCTTAAAGTTCGCTGTTCTTCTTACTTAGTTGAAGTGGACAATAGGTTTTTATTATTTAAGGTACACATTCATTTTAAAAATGTGATAGCAGTAAATAAATTTATTTTTTGTGTCTCTGCAGATGTGACAAAATGATTTCAAATGAGGGACCAAAATAAAAATGTTTGTGATATTTGTAGCATTTGCCTTTATGGATTGAATTCTATACAAAGCCTTACAAATTATTGCAAGCTAGTTGTGTTTTATAATCAAAATGGTTTGTTCATAATTGACTAACTTAATCCAGATTTTAACACTATCAGAAGCCCTGAAACACGTCGAATTTAAAATAGAACGGATTTTACGATCTCCACACGTCACAATGATTACAAACTCGTCCCGAATATTCTGCCTTTTATATAATTATTTTATAGCAATAATCGAAATAGAAATTGTTACACAACGTTATAACTAATTCAAACTGCACCAAGCTGCTGACAAGGATTAGTTTTCAAAGATAAACCCAAATTGATCTGGCTTCGTGTATTACTTTATATCACTAGTTAACTAATCCAATTTAGGTTTGTATGTCTATTGGGCAAAACTTATACGGGTTTACAACAGTAGAATATTATAATACCCTGGAGTACCTAAGCGGAATACGTAACATCAAGGCCTGTAAGTCAAATAACGTAAAACGAGGTCTTGTATTTAATGTATGGTGTTTAATTATAAATTTACTATAGGTACTATTCGTTGATACAGTACTATTCTTGCCTCACTGTTCAAGGATAACTAGATTATTACCAATGTGTGAACCAAGTTCGACTAGAAGCATGTAGTGGTTTAAGCGGCCAAATCGCCGTTTGTCATTACGCCGATTGTTCTATTTCGATACTTGTGTGCGTGATATTTTGTGTGATCCATAAATTCTTGTTTCGGACCAGAGGCCCAATTCTGCTAAATAAATCTGTTCAAAATATAGTTTCGATCTAATGTCAGTGTCATACTTATGTCACAAATGGTATTCTCCTAAATTAACTGATATTTGAATGATATCGCGACTAGATCGTAACTTGAACAATGTGTCCAAATATATGTCAACCACGCACTAATTAAGTCAAATTAGACGATAATGCCATTATATTAGCAGAATACCAATTTGTGAGTCGATTCAAAATATAATCTCATTTCATTCAAAATATAGTTTTGATGTCAGATAAAATACGAGAATTGGCCTTCTGGTTATACTTTGTGTCCGTTGTTTAAATATTTTTAAAGTTCCCTGTGATGCAGAAATTATTCCTAGTGCAGGCTTTGATTACCAATGAAGGTGAGAATTACTGGAAGAGACGAAACCTTTTAGACACGACGAAGTGAACTAATGCTCCATAGCGCCTTATAAAGTAGGCAAGGTTTATTGTGCTAAAATAGTTCTGGTTTTATAGTAAAAATAAAATAAAACATTCAAAGGGTGTACAGATAACGTCCACCGCTTCAATATGTACATAAGCAACAAAATGTAATATGTATAGTACTAAAAAAATACTGCATGCCTTGTTCAACGTAACTCGGGGAAACATAAGTCGATATACCACTCTACAAACTTATTCATGTTAACACCACCGTAGTCTAAGATTATCTAATAGTTAGACTCAGCCTCCTTTTAATACAAAGGAAAATTATATGTACGTCGCTATTATATTCACAATTGAAATGGGTAATTTCCAAGTTAAGGTTAGCTCAAATTCAGTTAACACATTGTACACAAATTAGTACTAACCCTACAATGTGTGACTTTGGGTATAAGTCATGCAATAAGGCGAACTTTTACCTTACACAGTATATTATGTAAGTTTATTTTAGTATATTTTACAAGAGTTGTAAAAATACAATGTATTTTACGGACTCTCATTAAAGTTCTCGGATAAAATTATATGACTCTGTAGGAGTGTGGCAAACTGTTTGGTAACTTTACTACAGGTTTGTTGCACCGTATACAGGGAAGAGTCAGTAAGAGGATTTGGTCTACTATACACGCTGAACAGATGTTTTGACATTTGATTTTATATCCATTTTTTTTTAGTTTTGTCTTTTCCCAAAGATACTATTTGCTCGTGTATTTTCCTTGGTCGCCTCTTGCGTCACCCAAGGAATGACATGCAAAGTGACATTTAGTATTCTTAATACGTCACCACATGGATTGATTAATACAAACAATTTAATAATTCGAACAAGGTTTACTTAATGTGTTGTGCTATTAACAGCCACGACTCCTACTTATTAGAGTTTTCTTAACTTTGTAAAATACATTTTACAGAATTTCGAATTAATTTTGTGAAAATGTACTTCGAACTTATTTTTGAGATTCAATTTAATTATATAAGGTAAAAGTATGAACTTAAATGTTTTCGTTCTTTTATAAGTGTATTTAGTTTTGAGCAGATATGTTTGATATGAGTTAAAGGCTATTATATACTTATATGATTACTCTCTAAATAATGTTACTGATTAGGCCTCGTTTGCTTTGCTTCTATGGTATTTTTTGTATTTAGATATGTTTATTATTATTGCTTTTGTACAAAAATTATGTTGATACTCGTATGTACTTATATGTTGTGTTATACAAAATTAACAGATCATGAATTCCAAGAATCTGATGAAGATATAGCTTCTATATCATGGGCTTATTACATACATTTAAAGAAAACACTGACTTAAATACACGGTGTATATCTTTGATTTATTTTATTTAAAAATGATAACGCTTGCACTAGGAAATAAATCCTATACAGCGGAGTACTACAAACAGACCGACTGACACAATGCACACCCAAAACTGAAACTAATATCTGGGGATTACACAACCTGTTGTTCTGTGTTGGGATTGAATCATAAACACTCAACGAAATGTTTAGCAGAGAAATGCTCGCTTCACCTACTACGCCATGCGTACAGTCAAGCAAATTACACAAATGAAGTCGCTTGGGAAATCAACTACACCATCATTCATTGTTTGTAGCCTGCACAAAATAGCATGGGCAATATAATGTTCCATTGATTCTGTACAATACATTACAATATAATAGTACTAGCAATGAATATCCAATGGATCAAATGGCAATACTTCATGCGTTTCATTTGCTGTTGTAATCAATGTTCACGTCATATGCGTATATGTGGTTGGATAATATTGCTGGTATGATAAATCGTAAACATTCGTTGGAATTGGTGGATAGATATTTGATTTTGTTACTTTTTCTTGTAGAACTACTGAAAGGATTTCAAACCTTTATACCCATTATTATTGATTTATCCTTGTTGTCTTTCGGGGTATGTACCACATATACTTTCAAGTAATTTGGCACTGATCTACCCGATACACCGATACAAAACACCATATCTACGAATATACACGTACAACATCGTACACACATCCATAATTATAGTTCTTGTAACAAAAAAGACGTTTTAAATTAATACTGTAAGCATTTAGATGATGATAGTGATATAATGAGATTATTTTATAATAATTAAATCCAAACTTTATTTTTCAGATTTTTCTGTCATAGAATCATCTGTTTTACATTAACAATCGTTAGCTTATCGTTCTGAGCTCACACGTTATCACAAGTTGTTACTCGTTTAGTGTAACGACTTTGCTTCAAAGAATGTTATATCTTTTACCTAAAAAGACTTCTACATTAGGAGACTTCTACATTTGTTGATAAAATAATGTGGCTCATCTACAATACGGTTTATTTACGTTTAATAATAAGTACCAGTAATAAATCACTAGAAATAATATATCACATACTTGTAAATATTATGTAAGGAATACCTTCATTTCAATCACTCAATAATTTTGAGGAAATTTTCACCTTATTACTGCTCAGTGTTCTTTCACAAATAAAAACCTATCCACATAAATATTGAATGAAATCTGAGTTGATGTTCACGTTACTGTTTCTATCCTTACATTTCTAAGACAATGTAGCAAAGAATTCCAAAAATAAATATTTATTCAAACTCTCAAATTACTAAAATAACCTTTATCCACTTCGCACGTATCCCATTTTTTCCAAAGGCATTAGCAACGACCATCAACGGGCAATAAGCTGGGATTATCGAATGGTCACAATTTGTCTTTGTGTCAAGTTGATCCAGGTTGTGGACATCCAAGATAAAGGACCTCTGCGACTCAATAAATTGGCAATCAAACCGGACTCTGCGAATAGTAATGGGATTCAGTTGAAACATGTGCAGATCTACAGCTCAATTGGGATATCAACAGGGCTTAAATAAATCACCTCTTCATATCTTTGACCGTTAATTGTGTTTCGACAGTATAATAACATTTACTTTACAAATTTAGTATTTTAGAATTTTCTCTTCTTTTTATACTAATTAGATATATTGTATTGTTATTATTAAGTACATAAATTGTTGAATTTGTCGCCAAGTATCCGGATGTTGCTGGGTGAGTTCCTGGTGATCTGTGATACAGGCTCACGCCTACTTCAGGCACCAGTCCTCACACAATTATATAAGTGTTTGCTGTAATGGTGCAATGTAAACTTGTTTGTATGTTGTGAGGAGAATAAATAAATATATTATTATTATTATTTAACAGACATGGGCAATCATATCAAGATCGTATTCGTTGATCAATAGTGTGTTTGCGGTACAATTATTCTTGAAAAAGTTCGCCGGCTTTATATTTTCATTGCAACGCTGTTTGTTTTACCTCGCTATTGCAAGCTGTGCTTGTACAGCGCGCTGCGTGGCGTAGACTGGAACAGGCGGCGAGAGAGTGCCAGTATCAGTCCTAATATTGAAGCTAACATGGATAAAGTGGATTTAAGGCCTACGTTTGCGAATATTAAAGCGTTACATTGTGCACCTGTTTTCCACCCCTCGCTAAGCAATAGTACAGTAAGCGATGGATAGTGAATTGTTGCGGTAATCATAGAGGATAAAATAACAATTTGTCACTACTTATCCTAAATACTCGGTGAACTGGTTACTAAGCGACCCAAAACTTTATTGCTGTCTGTTGTTTTAAGAGCTACTAACACAATTTACGTTGCTGTCACTTTGTTTTGGAACGTGAGGTGAAATTGTTCACTTTTATATTTTAGAACAATGTTCTGTAACGATATATAAAATTGGATAACTTGTGCCGGCGGTTGGATAAAGCTGTTTTGATTCTATTGTGTGAGATAATTTAAACCTAAAATACAAATTAATTTAGTTAATTTATTAGGACGTGAAAAGGAAAAGCCGTTACATTATTGTCATCACTAATTGGATTTGTTTTAATTAAGTTCCCAGTACAAACATACATACATACATAGACTCACGCCTGTTTCCACGAACGGGTAGGCAGAGGCATATTAACCCTCAGTTTATCTGGTGCCTAAATATACTTTAATTTATCTGGTGGAGTCCAAGGGACTCCACTAGGTAAATCAGTCGTATTGTTTAAATAAAACTACTCTATATAATAAAAAATCTTTAATTGCGTTAAGAAACTCTTTTCTAACACACTTATTTATTAAACTTGAATCAAAATCAACAATAAACTTATATAAAAATAGAAAAATCACTTTAACTTAAAATTAAATCACAACCAACTTCTAGGTGCTATAAAATAAAAGTAATTATCTTTTTTAAGTTTTTGCTTATATACTAATGAGACCACATAATAATTTTTTATAAACAAGGAAAAGTAAAATAAGGTTTAATAGTAAAAAAAAAAACGTGCAGCGCTTAATTTTTGGTCGTCACAACGCAGCGGACACAAATCTTTTTGGTACATTTAACCACTCCAAGATGATGGATTCACCATCTTGAGTATTATAATTGACTAGTTGTCTATTTGATGCCATTTTATATCCTAAAACAAAGAAAATATACAATTAAAACAAAAAAATCAATACCATAAAATTGAAAAAAAAAATTACACAAATGCTCTGGTGGAGTCCCCTGGACTCTATCGATGTTATTACTCACCGATGAGAAAGCGCAGACGCACGTCCTCTCGCCACCGTGCGTCGCGCACTACTGTTTGAAGGTACTAAGGCGCATAAACGCTTAACTGCAAAATTAAAGGATTTACAGCAATTTGAAAATCGCGTGGAGTCCCTGGGACCTAACAGATCAATTAAGGGTTAAACGCCCACTTTTCGCCAGTGTTTTGATCCCACGTAATAGGTGGCGAGCCTATTGCCGCTTTTCGGGATATTTTGATTGCCAGAGCCTCGTCCGTTGATCGCCAGGTGCACCACTTGGAGGTGAGGTTGGCTTGGGACCCTAAGATCTTGGTGGGAACCATATGCCAGGACAAAACATTGATTGATTAGCATAAGAGACCAACTAATATGGGTAAAACGTTAAAAACACACACAAAATCGTAGTTTTTACAAAAATGTAAGTCACTGAAGGTTTTTATAATTAAAACCGGAACCCGGACTGAATCAGCTTAGCTTAATTTTTTTTGAAAGCATTCTAAAAATCATCTTCTTTATTAATTTCTCCTGAATGTATTGGGTCAATACATTCATCCTGAAATACTGCCACAGAGTAGAGTGCCGTCTGTTTCTACACTAAACTGTTTTCAGTTTGATTAGCGCAACCGCGTAGCTTTGAGCCACTCAGACCAACGGATAGATGATCAACCACGTGACTTTTTATTCTTTAATTAACTCATAAAAACAGGCCTTTAGTAATAAAAATACATAAGTATACCCCCCCTTGAATAATAAACAAGCAGAGTTTATTTCTACATTTCTTCTATCACAAAAGTTGTATCCATTTTATTCAGCGGGTACCTAAACTTTGTGCAGGTCATTCATCTATCGGGAGCTACGACCGCGGTAACGTTTATGTATCCACGTGGCAGTCTGTTAGCTCGTCCTTGTTGGTCAGGCGACGCAAACATGACCAAAACCCAATTACCGCTCGTTTGATTCGTTACAAATGGGTTTCGGAAATAATGGTCGGATTTTTTATCGAAAACTAATAATACGTACAAGTCTTAGATATTCTCTATTAGATAAGGTACAGGCAAAGCTTTTGAAAGAACTTATTGTACTTCTGTCAAAGCCGTAGGTAGTAGCCATCATTTGCTGTGTTGTGTGGATGCTCCATTCTTACTGATGCGCTTCTATTGAAGTGGAAACCCGATACGAAATCGATGTTAAAACTAGTATACTTAAGTTAGAATTAGTTTTTAATGGCCAATACAAATTCTCATGTGTGAAACACGGATATAAGGAAAAGTGTAAACAACTGTGCAATCGAGATAGCAACAGCCAGTAACTTTACCTTTGTTCTGAACACTCGTAAACTAACTTTAGATGTTAGCTCACCCCCTCGTACACTCGACAACAAAAATGGCATCTGAAATGTTGCTTAGTTAGGGTTCACCAACAACCGTGAAGGTAGTTCCAAACTCGTTTGTTTAATTTTCAGAGGCAATTCCAGTCGGAACAATGCACGATGGAAATGTTTTTTAACCAAACGAGCACAGACGCAACATGATAAAGACTAATGATCGCCCCGAAGGTTTTAACGAGTTAAATTACGTAATGAACAAAAAACAATTTAGAATGGCGTCGATCAGTTTTTGTGTTCGAAAACTAAACTTCATAAAGAGTTGTTGGTTGTGCTTTTATTAACCGACTTCAAAAAAAGGAGGAGGTTTACAATTCGTCGGAATCTTTTTTTTTTATGTATGTTCCCCGATTTCTCTAAGACGCCTGGACCGATTTCGAAAATTCTTGGTTTGATTGAAAGAGTATACATTCTAGTTGGTCCCATAATCATCAGGTCAGGATCTGATCATGGAATCCTGAAAAATCGTAGGAACTCTCCAAATTTTATAAGCTAACTTGAAGCGATTTGACGATAATAACCCAATGCCACTGAGTTTGGGCTCGTTTGAGTCGTCTTTACATAGACTTTGATGCTGGATGATTTCCATGGTCTGATGATCGAGTTGGAAGGCAATCATGAGATCTTTGTTATAGAATAACCCAATGTCATCGAGTTTAGGGTCGTTTGATCCGTCTTTAAATGAAATTTGGTACTGGATGTTTTCCAGGGTCTGATGATGAAGCAAGCAGGTGGCCATGAGGTCTTTGTAATACAAAGACGCAATCCCATTGAGTTTGGGCTCGTTTGATTCGTCTTTACATGGACTTTAGTGCTGAATGTTTACCAAACTCTGATGATGGAGCAGGAAGGTAGCCATGCGATAATTGTAATACAATTACGCAATGCCATCGAGTTTGGGCTCGTTTGAGTCGTCTTTACATAGACTTTGATGCTGGATACCTAGACTATCCTATGTACCTACTTATCACCTATTACTATTTTTTATTAGTATACCACTAAAAAGCAAAAAATAAAAAATATTTTTAAATAAAAAACAACCGACTTCAAAAACACTAAGGAACTAAAAAAACATAAAATAATTGGTTTTGGAGCAAACATTTTTGGAGCCGGTGCCAAGCCCTTACGCAAAAAGTTACTAAATTACAAACTACTTGCCTATTCTCATAGATTTATTATATAAAATAAATCTATGCCTATTTTATCAACAACGAAAGTTATATAAATATGTGTAGAGGTTTTTATAGTCAGATGAGAAATACTTGGCTTGGCACCGACTCCAAAAATGTTTGCTCCAAAACCAATTATTTTATGTTTTTTTAGTTCCTTAGTGTTTTTGAAGTCGGTTGTTTTTTATTTAAAAATATTTTTTATTTAATTTACCTGTTTTATGGCTTTTTATTGTTCGCGTTATGGGTGCGATATGAAATCAAATAATGGGTAATTGAATTTCATAACCATTGGAAACATAAGCAATGTACTGTAACTTTTTTTAACATAAATCAATACCATGATACTATCTCTATTACTTAACTATGCAATGAATTCTAAATAATACTAGTATTATACTCTACTATAGTAGAGTTTGAACACAGAAAAAGTGAACTTATTTTGAATCAAGAGCTGTACTAGTAATTTTTTAATTATCTATGGTTGCCTCTCTATCTCTTTGTTTTTCATTCCTCTGATTCGGTATGTAGTGAAATAGACTGATTGTTTTTTAAGTCCTCCAGTCAGTCCACCTTGCTGGAGACCTTCCCCTGCTATGACGTCCCGTGCGTGGCCGCCATTCCAGAACTTATCTGCTCCAACTGCCAACGGTTGTTTGAGCTGTGTAATATATATAAAACAGCCACTTCATCTTACTGATTTATCCGGAGAGCTATGACAGCGATTTTAGTTTCCGACTGATCTCTTAATTTCTGATTCAATTTCAAAACAATGAATAATATCACATAATTCATTCTTTATCCACAATAGATAATAGAATAGCCATTTTACGTACATATTTCCTTAAATCATTCATAATTATCAAACTTCTTACAACTTTATAAACTAGGGAAGTCTCCGCAGTCAATTATCAAAGTAGTAATTTCTATTTTAATTACGTTTCTTTAGGTACAAACGACATGAAAAAGTCGTTCCGACCTTTGCGAGCGTGCAGTGTAACTAGTTGAAGTCATTAGAGTTGGAGTGACAACGACCCTCCTCCTGTGAAATGGCTAATTGCGTCCTCCCCCCATCCCAATTGTGACCGCGTAATTATACCGGTGCGGAGGCCTGCACACACACACCTAATAAATGTAACGATTACCGGAATGGCGAGAAAAGTAATTCGTTCTACAGTTCCGAGAACGATGTTAATTGTCTAGTAGTTTCGAAATGTGTGTGGGTAGAAGTAATTTTGAATTATTGTCCACCACTAGGCCTTCTGAGGAGGACGATTGTTACGTAACAATGCCCCACATTATATAAGTGTGTTGATAGTATTATTATGACTTACTCACCAACCATTTGACTCTTCGTAGCAGGTCCTCTTTGAGACCTACAGCAACGTGTACATCTACGTCGTATGTCTATTGTCTATATTACAACAAGAGTGTATGTACATTTGGTCAAAATGTAGAAATTCAAACATATGAAGATAACTTAATGGATTTCTTCTGTGTTATGCTATGTAGGATTGCCAAAGGCAGCCAATGATAGAATAAAAATGTAAGAGAAAAAAAAAATTGCGTCGTACTTTTACATTAATCATAATTTTACTTATTTATTTGTTATTTAATATGCCCTTGCCGTGACATCACGACATTATGTCCTGTTTTGTAATTGTGTTATTAAACGCCGAGTTATGAAACTTCGGCTGACAGGAGTGATATTTAAGGCTAACTAAATTATAGAAGAATGTTTAGTCAATCAGTTAGATAGTTACACAATTTAAACTCAAACATCGAGTAGGTTACCAAGGTTCATAATCATTTTCGCCTGACTTGTTTGTATTTCCAAATACAGCCAAATTTGATTGCGTCATTCTATAAGTTTACAAATACCAGAATGCCTGACGGCGCTAGAATTTTCCCATTCAATCGAATTTAATTGGAGTCGATGGCGCTCTGTGATTAGACATTCGAATGTCGGTTGCGTGGCGCGGCCAATCACTGCAGTCGCCATTTTCCGGTGCCCTAGCTGGACTAATATAAGCTTTTAAGTTGGCCACCGCAGTTACCTGCTTATTGCTCCTTCTGGGATTACGTGCGCTGTGTTTACCGCAATATAGTGGCTCACAACTTTACGAGCGACCACACCATCCATAAGAATGGCGTAACCAAAAGCGGATAACCGCTTCCACTATTCACGCCACTGGATAGTTAGCACTTCGAAATTCAGACATGGGTACGAACAACTTGTATCCTAAACTATGCATGTTGGGCCAGTTCTGAATAGTTCTGTCAGTTGTTATTCCTCTGAGGATAGAAGAGCCTTACCTGTTTACATTGTTTGCAACAAAACCTATGTTAAATTTTGCTATACAGTAATTAAAATATTTTATTCTGCTAAAGTGAATATTTTTATAAAACCCATCTGGTGGCAAAATGACCTTTGAACATTTAATTTTATTATCAACGATATTTCCAACGGCTCATAGAAATTTATACAGGGAAATTAAAACGGAATGCACCCATAAGCGAATGTTCAGTTAAAAGGTTTTTTATTTCGCAATATCGATTACAATCGTCCGAATAAGGACCTATTGAAAAAGAAACCTTTATTTTTATAGCCATCGAAAGCGAATTCTAATCTCGTTTTTCCGAGTCATTTACCAATAGATCGCTTCATTATCGTTCAGACTTCGTTCACTTTTACTTTACAACCCTTTCGAATTATGTCGCCTTGCTGAGAAATGTCTGTTATCTGTGGACTTCATTAGATAATATTTATCTCTTAATGCAAATGACTTAAATAAATGAATTGTTGTGATTTACAAAGTAAGACTTTATAGATGTCTACCTGACGGAGTTTCTGTTACTCATTTAATCTGTTTCTTGCCAATAATATTATATCTATTCAGATTGTATCTTAGAAATCCATTTCAGCTGTAAAACACACTTGGTACACTACTTTTATGATAAGAAGAAACGAGAGAATGTTTATTATTGAATGAATATAATGATATAAACCAGTCCTTATATTTCGCCAGTCCTTATATTTCTACAAATAATTGTTGAAGGAATCGGGTTCATTGCACTCTGCAAATTTTATATTATCAGCACATGTATCACTGTGTGAGAATAAATTCCTATGTTAAATCTATATATAAAAGAACGAGAAGATAATTGTTGTTCGAATTTCATAATTATGTTAAATCCATATCGGGGGGCACGGCAGTGCCCCCACCAAGTCGAGCAAAACAGCGGCACGGCCGTACTATCCTTTTCTCGAAGCAATTCAGGCCATTTTCAACCCTATATAACTTCGTTGTGGGTGAAATTAGAAGCCTGATTTTTTGTAACCATGCAGATATAGTATAAGCATGGTGTATTTTTAATTTCATTCAATTTGAATCAGTAGTTTAAGAATTATAACGAGTCAAAATTCTTAATTTTGTCACTCACTGACCGATCATCAAAAGTCTAAGGCACTTCTAGCAGACATAGAAGCTTCAAATTTAGAAAACAATTAGTGTTTTATATATGAATCAAGGAAAAATTAAAATATGAATCAATTTCTGTCCAGTTTTCGAGATACTGCAACTGCATAAATAACTTTGTAATCGTATATAAATAT
This sequence comes from Euclidia mi, assembly GCA_944739405.2. Lineage (NCBI taxonomy): Eukaryota > Metazoa > Arthropoda > Insecta > Lepidoptera > Erebidae > Euclidia > Euclidia mi. The sequence continues at coordinate 38,897,647 of OX123186.2, read as the reverse complement.
ATAGGATTACAAAATTATATTTGCAGTTAGAGCTTTAACTTTAGCGTTGGTGTACAAGAATTACTAAGGTACCGGAAAGGACAAAAGTAAGACTATCTACAAAACGAAATGAGATCCCATAAAAACAATACTTGTCAAAAATACCAAGTCTCGCGAACGTAAAAAGTTGTGAGATCCATGTAATACCAAGTCGGTTAATTAAAAATCTTGAATTGTGTTTTCATGCGATGGCTGAGTCAATCCATTTATTTAAAACATTAAAGATTTTTAATTAACCGACTTGGTTTTACATGGATCTCACAACTTTTTACGATCGCGAGACTTGTTATCTTTGACAAGTATTATTTTTAGGGGATATATATATAAAATAAAGTCGTGTTAGTTACACTATTTATAATTCAAGAACGCCTGAACCGATTTGGCTGAAAATTGGTGGAGAGGTAGCTCAGAACCAGGAAAAACACATAGGATACAATTAGTTGCATATAAATCTAAAAACTCAAGTAAAAGTGTTGTGTGTGTGAAAACTGACTTTGTGGGTAGCTTACCAGATTCTAAGACTTAGGAATACAACACTGCTCCGCTTCAAGCTATCGAAGAAAACACCCTAAGCAAACACCATTGCTCCATTCGTAAGTACTGTACCACATTCCTAGCCTGTCCTTTCCTGGCCCTTCGAGCCGGATAAAAAACAAAATACACTCGCTCAATCGCTCATGTAACCACACACACAATACACAAAACGCTTCCTCACGCAATAAATTTTAATAAATTACGGAAGCCATTGTCGTATTTCTCGCTACTCGCACCCCAAACGCAATCTCGAAGAATCTCAACAAATGCATACTCTTTTCGCTATTTATACATTTGTGTATTCATATTTTAATATCCGCATATAAATTTAACGCTTATTTCACGCATTTAAAAACATTTACGCATCCACATAAATTTATTACTAGATTTCAACTATCAAAATGGCGTCAACAAGACAAAAAAAGAAAAAATCTGCCAGCGACGATGAACACAGTGAGGTTAACCCCAAACTATCTATTTTAGAAGCTAAAAACTAAAATCTCTTCCAAATTATGCAGAATTTATACGATATCCGCCTAAAGGTTTCCAATCCGTCATTTCAGTCGCAATTCCTAGCTCGCTTTCACTCTATCTAATTTCATGGAAACTCTGGACTCGTGTGTTATAGCACAATTAGAAAATAATCCATCCGCAACACCGAACTACGCCGCTTTACAAACCTTTGACGAATTGTATTTTTACGTTAAACATACAGCGTCCACGCTTACGCAAGATAATTCTACAAAGAACACACAAGATAATTCTCATAAAAATGATTTATTAAACCGCAAGTTACCGCCTCTCAAATTAGTTACGTTCGATGGTTCACCATGTAAATGGTTGCCATTTTATGTAAATTTTAAAAGTCTTATCCATGATAATTCGCATCTCTCAGACGCCGAAAAGGTTCAATATCTCATAGGTTCATTGTCAGCAAAGCATTGATTGCCTGTTCGGGTATTACACCTACCGCTAATAATTATTTAATCATTTGGAATTCTTTGTTGGAGAAATATCAAGATACTCGAGTTCGAGCACAATTTTAGCAAGAACAATTTTACTTCGCCGAGGCCGCTTTACGCCGTTTAGATATTGACGATCTCGCAGTGCACTCACTAAATTAGACAAGGAGATAGTGAACTTGCTCGAGCAATCCAATAGGAATATTCCGATGCCTACACTTACATCTTGCTAAATTTCTCAAAGAACAAAGTAAAATACAAACGCTACGCAATTTTTATTCCAATACAAAACCCTCTGTTACTCGACGTTCCTCTAATAATTATAATAACGCATCAAAATCTAAACCTTCTCAAGCATTCTTCGCAAACACTCATTCACCCGCAAAACATCAACAACGCTCATCGTGTAAAATATGTAATGACCCTAATGCGCATCCTTTATATAAATGTTCATATTTTATTAATCAAGATCCAAGCGCCAGATTTGAACTAGTGAATAAATATCATTTCTGTCACAATTGTTTATGATTCCATTATACTAAACTCTGTAAATCTACACATACTTGTTCGTTATTCCAACGCAAACATCGTACACGCTTACACTTAGAAAACTTTCATAATAGTTACAAAACCAAACAGGTGACCCCGAAATTGGAAGGCGAAGCTAACGCGCCGCTGAACGCAGCGCGCGAATGCGGCGCCGCTCAGCACGGCGCGGCGGCGCCGCCGCCATCTTGCGCTGCGACGCTATCACTTCACCCGCCACGATTGTAATGAGCCAATCGGTCGCCGCCGCCGCTGATAATTTCGCGCGCGTAAATACAAATGATCTCGCGTTATAAATGACCGCTTCTACTTATAATATTGATTGCAATAATACTACAGTTTTGTTACCTACAGCTTCGGTATTCGTTTATAATAATAACTATGCAAATAAAGTACGCGTGTTTCTAGATACAGGTTCAATGAGTAATTTTATCACAAAATCGTGTTGTGAACGCCTTAATTTAGTTGTTACTCCTGATAACTCGACCATTCTTGGTGTAGGCCAATCTAAAATTCCTTCCCTTGGATTAACAACATTTAAAATATTTTCCCGCTTTGATTCACGCTGCTCGTACACTATCCACGCTCGCGTAATGGAAAATATTACCGACGGCTTACCTAGACTACCCATAGATACATCTAAATTAATTCATTTACGCAACTTACCTATGGCTGATGATGCATTCCATTTACCGGCTGATGTCGACTGTCTAATTGGCAACGAGTTGTTCCCGTTCTTGTTAGGAAGTGGAAAGATTACATTACCTGGCTCATCGGTCGTCACTGTTCAGACTACATTTGGTTATATTGCCATGGGAAACGCAGATTGTGATAACCGCTTAAATATTTGTACTCCACTCTTTAAAAATAATAATGCCTGTAATAATAAAAAAAAATTCTGCGCTACCGCATCTAACTCACTCGAAACTCTCACTCAACGCTTTTGGGAAATAGAAAACGTCCCTGATAAAATTTACATGAGCCCTGATGATCAGGCCTGTGAACTTATAATTACCGCTACTCACTCACGTGATGATACTTGCAGATATACTGTACAGTTACCGTTTAAAACTCCATATTCTGAATAATGAAACTCTTACGCAATTGCTCACCGCCGTCTCATTAATTTAGAAAAGAAATTAGATTCGCATCCAGATGTTCGTACAAATTATAACGCTACTATTCAAGATTACATAGGCCCAGGATATCTGTCAAATATTGAAAATCCCTCTCTTGAAGTTCCGCATTATTATATTAGTATAAACAATCTTCTAAAATATGCATTGTTCTTGATGCTAGTTGTAAAACTTCATCAGGTAAATCACTTAATGATATTTTATATATTGGTCCTAATTTACAAAGAAACATTTTTGATTTACTTATAAACTTACACATGTTCTCCATTGCCGTGGCATCTGATATCGAAAAAATGTACTTTCAATTAAAGCTCGTTTCTAAGCATCACGTTTTTCAGCGCATCTTATATAGGTTCGATAAAATAGTAAAATACATACTTATGAGTTCAATCATGTTTCCTTTGGTGTTTCTAGCTCGCCATACTTGGCTATGAGGGTGGTTCGCCAACTTGCGGCTGAAAGTAAAGCTCAATACCCACTAGCCGCTTATGAGGCTGAAAACCATATGTATATGGACGATTATATATGCTCGATAGATGGCGTTGATAAGGCTGAAAAAACTCACCGCGAAATGGTCGCTATGCTTAAGTTCGGAGGTTTCAATCTTATAAAATGGGTCTCAAATAGTTCTGAGATAATGGATAAAATCCCCGCTTCGCATAAAAATCCGCAAAATAAAAATTTTGACGCTAACGCTAACACAAACATAAAAAATGTAGGTATGCAGTGGGACCCTGTAGAAGACACCTTTCAATTTTAAATTAACGCAATCTCTCTCAAGTGCACAAAACGCACAATTCTATCCGCAACCGCTCGCTTGTTCGACCCTTTAGGTCTTATTGCTCCTGTGACAGCATTCATGAAGTTACTCGTTCAATAATGTTGGAAACATGAACTCGACTGAGATAGTCCAGTACCTTCACAAATTGAAAATAAATGGAATCAATTCCTCAACGAGCTCTCTTATCTAGAACAAATTAAAATCCCGCGTCATGTAGGTATAACTTCGCATACTCACGTGACACTACTCGGTTTCGCAGACGCTAGTGAGCGCTGTTATGGTGCAGCCGTATATTTAAGGGTTAACGTCAACGATAAATATCCTGGATCTGTTTCTTAACTCACCTCTAAATCACGCGTCACTTCACTCAATAAAATGCCGCTAGCTCGCCTGGAGCTCTGCGGTGCACTCTTGTTAGCTAATCTTCTCATCGCTGTAAAAAATACACTAAACAAACGCTGTCAAATTGACAATATTTACGCATTCTCTGACTCGACCGTAACACTCACGTAGATAAACTCACTCGCTTATAAATTTCACACATTTGTTGCTAACAAGATCACCGAAATAAACTCTAAATTACCCGCTAAACATTGGTTTCATATCAACGGTCAAGAAAACCCCGCTGATATTGTTTCTCGCCCTATAACGCCTAAATTACTCTTAAATCTAGAACTTTGGTTCATCGCTCCTCATTGGTTCGCATCTCCCATAGGTCAATGGCCTATTAAACCATTTGACATTAATAGTAGTAGCTCGGAATATATGGAAATGAAAACTACCACTGTTTTCGCTAAGGTCATTGAACCGAAAACTACTCATCTTATTCAAGAATTAATTGATCGCGTCTTAAGTTATTCGAAATTACTCCGCACCTTAGATTAGATTACATATATTTTATTGCACACCAATAAATAATTGAACAGTACATTAATTATAAGTAACTTAGACTATGGTATATGTACAATCGGCGGCCTTATCGCTCAGTGCGATCTCTTCCAGGCTACCTTTGGATGGACAGGAATGATGTTAGCAATTTTTCGTAGCAATGGTGTAGTACTGGCTGACTTGGATAGCAAGATAATTATATATATATATATATATATATATATATATATATATATATATATATATATATATATATATATATATATATATATCATACTCAGAACAAACAGATACAGTAAAAAAGGAAACGAAAAATCAGACAACCGTTAAATCAACATGTTAGTAAATAGTGATTTTTAAACAGGTTTTTAAATGTAGGAAGAGAATTTGCCCTTCGAATTTCTAATGGTAAACCATTCCACAGGCGGACAGCCTGAACAGCAAAAGATTTGGCGAAGTAATTTGTGGAATGCTTCGGCATCTTCAGCGTTAGATCCTCAGACGACCTCAAGGACCTTACATGTGTGTCATGAAGGAACTTAAAACGTTCTTTGAGATAAAAGGGAGTACAAAGATTGAATAGAACATTATATAACAATGTGAGAATGTGTGTATTCCTGCGAAGACGAATCGGCAGCCACTTGAGCTTATAACGAAAATCTGAAATGTGATCATATTTGCGCAGTCCAAATATAAATCGTATGCATAAGTTTTGGAGCCGCTCAAGTTTATCTAACTACTCCTCGGTAGGGTCAAGATAGCTGACATCAGCATAATCGATTACGGGCAGAAGCAACGATTGAGCAAGCGCAATTTTAGTGGCTGTAGGAAGAAAATTGCGTAGTCTACGCAACGAACCTGCTGATGCAAATAGTTTGCGACTCATTTCTTGAATTTGCGGTCTCCAAGACAAAGTTTCGTCCAAGTAGATCCCCAGATTTTTCACGGTTTTGCTGTAGGTAAGATCTTTGCCATCAAAGCTGATTTTAGGTAACTCGGACCACCTAATTTTCGACACTAGTTTGGGGCTGCCAATAATAATGATTTGAGTTTTCTCAGGATTTACTCGAAGACCATATATATTGGTCCACTCACAGATGCGCGCCAAGTCCGTGTTAACGGTGGTATAGGCTTCAGATAACTTATTTAAAGGAGCTTGCGTATAAATTTGCAAATCATCTGCGTAAAGGTGGTAGGATGAAAGTAATTGGTTTGAGATAGAATTTATAAATATCGCGAAGAGTAAAGGGGATAGCACGCCACCCTGTGGCACACCGGCATTAGTATCAGACCAAGTTGAATAAGAATCTTCAATGCGTATACGTTGCCGGCGACCAAACAGGTAACTATGAAACAAGCCAATTGCGATGGAGATACTTAAAAGAGCGTAGGATGCCAAGTGTGATGTGAAAATCTACAGTGTTAAAAGCATTGCTAAAATCGAGTAAGGACAGAACTGTAAGATTGCCACTATCCATACCTAGCCGAATGTCGTCAGTTACGCGAACCAATGCAGTGGCAGTACTGTGGCAAGGACGGAAACCGGATTGATAAGGATTTAGGAGGGCATTTTTATGCAGGAAGGAACTCAATTGTGAGTGAACTAGACGTTCAAGGACTTTTGACAGGAAGGGTAGTATTGATATGGTCTGAGAGGTATATGGTCTGAGAAGGAAGAGGGTTCAGGTTTCTTGGGCAAAGGAATGATCAGTACATCCTTCCAATCAGATGGAAAGATGCCACAGGCAACGGAATGATTTAGGGTGTGACCAAGGATTGGAAGAATTTCTTCTAGGATGGGGAGAATCATTTTGCGGCTGATACAGTCACTACCAACCGCATTAGACGCAACTGCCAGTAAACTCATCTTAACATCACAAGCGGTGAATTGCGTAAAGGTAAAGGGAGAGTTATCTGGGGTTGGCAAGGATGAAAGATATTCTAAAGTAGATTTTTTCATATTTCCATCAAATTAAGACGAAGTAGTGAAATGTCTATTGAGAGAATCGAGGTTAACTTTGTTTGGGATGGATTGATGCCGTGTTTTACCAACTCCCAAAGTTTTAAGAAATTTCCAGATTTTTGTTGGATCACCATCTTCAACAGATGTATGAATATATTGGCGTTGCGCTTTCCTACACGCCTTGTTGCAGAGATTCCTTATGGCCACGTATTTTTCTTGATTGATAGGAGTAGGTCTGAGCTTCAGTTTGGCCTTGGCAGCCGATTTACCGACCTTAGTATATATTCTACTCTTTTCTAAACGTCTTAATTCTCACGGATCTATAACTAACTGTCGCAGATTTAGATACCGCGGAAATTTATCTTATAAAATATATTCAAAATTTACACTTTTCGGAAGATATGATTTACTTAAAATCTAATAAACAAGTGACTAAAAAACTATTAAAGCTTAATCCTTTTATCGATTCATACAATATCTTACGAGTAGGAATAAGGTTAACTCACTCTCAACTTGATTATGGACAAAAGCATCCGATATTACTCCCACAAAAAGATCGCGAAACTAATCTTATAATTAATTATTATCGTATCGTTAATCTTCACACGGGACACGCTCTCTTATTATCTATGATAAGACAGAAATTTTGGATAATTTCCGCTAGAAATTTAGTTCGCCAAATAGTTCATAAACGTAATAAATGTTTTAGACTCAATCCTAAAAATACTTTCCCTCCGATGGGTGATCTTCCCGCCTTAAGAGTTTCAGAAGTGAAACCATTTGTTCATACTGCTGTTAACTACGCAGGTCCTTTTTTCATAACACATATTCGCAAACGCGGAATCAAAAGCCAAAAGACTTATATTAGTCTCTTTGTATGTTTAACAACGAAAGCATTACACTTGAAACTTGTTTCCGATCTTAGCTCCGACTTATTTCTCGCAGCTTTTAAACGTTTTATATCTCGCAGAGGACCTGTTTCGCTAATATACAGTGACGGAGGTACCAATTTCATAGGCGCAAAACGTAAAATTAACGAAATCTATTCTCTTATACAGTCCAAATCGCATGTCAATTATATTAGTCAACAGTTACTGTCTGAATATCGCGTACAATTTAAACATAGTCTTTTATGGCCCGCATTTTAACGAACTCAGCGAAATAAGTGTTCGTTGTGTCAAAACTCATCTTTTTAAAGTTGTAGGTTCTCAAATACTCACTTACGAGGAATTTTATACTGTGCTTGTTCAAAACGAAAATCTATTAAATAGTCGACCTCTATGTGTTTTAAGCTCGGACCCTTCCCATATCACCGCATTAACGCCTAATCACTTTTTAAATATAACTCCGCTCAAATTCTTACCCACTGAAGATGTTACTGACATCGCTGATAATCGTTTATCACGCTATCAACTAATCAATAAAATCACGCACTCATTTTGGAAACGTTGGAACAAAGAATATCTCACCTCATGACAAGAAAGAGAAAATGGAATTCGCCCTCAAAACCTATCGAATTAGGTACTAATTGTCGTAATTAAAGATAATAACTCTCATCCTCTCTGTTGGACTCCAAAATTATTCGAACAGTTAAAGTAAGGACCGCGACTGGTTCTTATATAAGGCCAGTAGTTCGAGTTTGTCCGTTACCTTCTCACTAAAATTCTGTAACTCTCATTTATAATTATCTACTCTCTAACTTTATCTTAATCAGTTAATATATTAATTTTTAAATTAAATTATTAGTTTAGAGGAAACCTCTAGGTTGGTGGAGTTGTCTGCACCACAATCAAATTAGCCAAATATGTAATTAAATTTAATATATTTAGAGACTCCTAAAGAGACTTTAAATAGTATTTCAATTGATGATACAATAGTAACAGCACCAGAAATAATATCTAACAAATTTAATGATTATTTTGTAGATAAAATTATACCTATTCCAGAATCGGGTAAAAATCCCACTAAATATATTACTAATAAACAAAATTCAATGTATATGTTACCAAGTATGCCAAATGATATATATAATATTATTAAAGATTAAAAAAATAAGAATAGTGTAGGTTTAGATGATATATGTACCAAAATCATAAAATCTGTGGGAGACTTAATAAGTGAACAATTGAGTCATATTTTAAACTTATGCATAAGCCATGGTGTATTTCCAGACAAATTAAAGATATCTGTAATAAGACCTTTATACAAAAAAGATAAAAAAGACCTCATGCAAAATTATAGGCCTATTTCACTTTTGCCTGTATTCTCAAAAATTTTTGAAAAGTTTATTTATACTAAAATATATTCATATTTAGAAAAAGAAAACATATTGTGTAACGAACAAAAAGGCTTCCGAAAAAATAAAATAATTAATATGGCCATTTATGATTTTTTGAATATGGTAATGTCAAATGTAGATAATAGGATACCAATCTGTTCTGTGTACTGTGATATGACGCAGGCTTTTGATTATGTTGACCATAAAACTTTACTGTCCAAACTTGAAGCTTACGGTATAAGAGGAAACATCCTTGATTTGTTAAACTCATATTTAATTAACAGAATTCAATATACTGCCATACAAAAATTTAATTTTAAAGCTAAAAAAGAAGACACATTCCTATCTAAGGAACGTAAAATATCATTTGGGGTACCACAAGGAAGTGTTTTAGGGCCTTTACTCTTCATAATATATATTAACGACCTACCTAAAGCCATTAATCATCCATTAACACTCTTCGCCGACGACAGTACAGTTACTATTAAGTGTCATAATTTAGATACGTATGAATCGGAAATTAACAATACCTTAGCATCCATAATCTCCTGGTTAGACAACAATAATTTAAAGATAAATCTCAATAAAACTCAGATTATGCACTTTAGTCAAAGACCATTGACTGCATCCTTTATGAATATAGGCTTCCAAAACAATAAAATAGGTGTAACTAATACTGCTAAATTTCTAGGTTTAAATATTGATAGACAGCTTAATTGGAAGGCTCACATAGATGTTCTATGTAAACGAATAAGTAGATCGTCCTATGCCCTCAATAAACTAGCCCCAGTAGTTAATATAGATTCTTTACTAACCGCATATCATGGAATAGTTGAATCCGTTCTTAGATACGGTATTATCTTCTGGGGAAACTCGACAGATAAAGAAATTGTATTCAAATTTCAAAAGAGATGTGTTAGGGCTATGTTTGGGCTTCAGGTAACCGATAGCTGCAAACCATATTTTCTTAAACACAAGTTACTAACACTTCCATGTTTATATATCTATGAGGTTGTATCATTTGTGAAAGGTAGCCCGCAATTATTTCCAAGCCTTTCGGATGTAATTGTGAGAAATAGACGCAAAAATAATCTCTGCATACGCAGAGCTAATACGACTCTAATGTGGAACAGTATATTTTTTTAGCACCTAAATTATATAATAAACTTCCAGATGCATATAAACATTTAAACAAGAATAAGTTTAAGAGTAAAGTAAAGGACCTGTTACATAAAAAATGTTATTACTCTATTAAAGAATTCTTAGATGACTCCTTATAACTAGTAAATAAGGCGTTTGATTTGTATAAGTATTTTAAAAGTTCCTAATATTGTTGTTATTGTTATTGTTTGTATAGTATATTTTATTTCTGTGCTCATTTATATTTCTTTTAAAATTTGGACGCCACTTGTGGCCGAATATGACGATACTATAACATGTTTTACTTGTTTATACTAAGACCACCATATGTACCATATTCAACCAAATAAACGTATTTGATTTGATTTGATTTGATTTGATTTGATTTATGGACAGAAAGCCATTTACTCAAACACGCACAAAATAAAATAAATATTATTGATCTAGCAACATTCATAGTCACCTCACTCAACAATCTACTCAAATTCATTACTTTTTAACACGCAAGAACCAATCAAAATCCTCCTTTTATTCTCTCCTTACTCCCGCGCATATCCTTTCCGCTTCCTACCCACCCTGCTCCAATCAGTGTCGTACGAAAATCGCTCGCAACAACTCGTATCAGCGCGTGCGTCGCTCCAAAAAATTCAAGTACAGTGTGTTGTGTATAAAAACTGACTTTGTGGGTGGCTTACCAGCTTCTAAGACCTAGGAAGAAAACACTGCTTCGCTTCAAGCTATCGAAGAAAACACCCTAAGCAAACTCCGCCATCCCGGATTGTTTGTAAGTACCTACCTCATGAGCAGAATTAAAACGAAAATTACTATCAAACGATGAAGGGGTTCTGTGTTACCCCGAATTTAACGTGAGCGAAGCCGCGGGCAAAAGCTAGTTATATAATATTATTCTATTAATCTGTGGATTCCATGCCACTTGATAACACACGTAGCGCTAAATTTTAAGTTAAGATCTGCATTAATATCCAATTAAGGCCAATTTAATATTAATTAATTCATCCTGTATTAATTACGAAGAGATTTCTCATTAGATCCAATAATTATATAATTAGTCTATCGTCACTCAAACTTAGAGTAAATATAAATTTGTATGAAATATTATCGGTGACATTTTCAAATATCTATCAAATCAAGCGCTATGATTTTTTGTATCGATCCTTATGAAATACACAAAAGATTAAGTAAATATGCCATTATTAAAATACACCAGTTACAGTTAATTTGGTTTGTATACCTTGACATAGTAAATTAATGCAATCGGGTAGATGCAAAAAAAATGAAGTTAACGTTATGATGTTTGAGATAAACACCAAATAAAATTTAAAAAAAAAATTCTAATTTATTTTTACCGACTTCAAAAAAGGAGGAGATTCTCAATTCGGTCGGTATATTATTTTTTCGATGTATGTACGCCGATTTCTACAAAATTTCTGAAACGGTTTACGTGATTCTTTTATGTTTGATGCGGGACAGTTTCGAATTGGTCCCATAAAAATTTGATTCAGGCAGGCCCAGTAGTTTTTATTTTATTATGATTTATATTTTGATGATATGATTTATTTTATATATTTTTATTATTTTATTATTATCCCGATGTCTGAAATAAAATCTCGCAAGTAAATTTGATCCACTGACACACACACACACCAGTAACCGATTGAGCTGAAATTCCATAAGAACTCAGTAAATAAATGATAAAACTCTATCGAGTTTCGGCACGTTACATGGTAACTAGGATCGTCTAGGGTCCGATGAAGGAGCCAGAAGGTGGCCATACGAACTCAGTAATTACAAAAATCAATTTGGCTGGTACAATGATGATAATGGTGACTTCAAGAAAGTAAATCATGTGGTAAGGCCGTTTCTTGAGATCTATATTTTTAAGGGGCGCAGCACCTTTTGTAGGTCTACCCATAACTAGTTGACAATACAACAATACACTAAAAAGTATTAAATACAAATAACTACGTCAAAAAAACCGACATCAAAAACTAAAAAAGTAAAAAATAATAAAGATTCAATATTAATTAAATACTACCTATTATTTATATGTGCTATTTACTAATAGGTTTGAGGTTGGTGCCAAGCCTTTATCAAATAATAATATTTTAATCACTTAAATGAATATGAGCAAATTAATATTTTACTTCGTAAATATTAAATTGGCTTGGCACTAACTGTAAACTATTAGTAAATAGCACATATAAATAATAGGTAGTATTTAATTAATATTTAATCTTTATTATTTTTTACTTTTTAGTTTTTGAAGTCGGTTTTTTTAACGTAGTGATTTTTATTATTCCTTAAACTTGAATAAATATTATAATCGGATGACCTTAATGGAACATTTTTGGTATCTTTGGTATTTGTATTTCTTCATGCAAGCATCATAGGTCTAATCTTCCATTCATTCCAATTTACTAATGATACAGCAATAACATTTTAATATTCTATGAAATTCGATCCAAATTACTAAAACAGGCATTTTCAATAATTGCCTTTGATCTATTGAAAATATATGCGACTGTATTTTTTTTGTAAATCTACCCTTTTAGAGATTTATTTATGACAACAAAATGTAAGTGCTTAGAAGGACATTCGACTCGTAGTTTCCCCTAATCAGACGAGGGATTAGACAGCAAATTGGTAGAAAGCAATTTTATGAATGACCAGCCTGTGTACAATTTTACACCTGCTCGAATGTATTTAGGTATTGTTACTGTAAAACGGTAAACAGAACCTCGAAATCTGTGAAAGCTATTTAATTCTGCCCAAACAAAAAAAAAACAAAAATAAAATCAAAATAAAACTTTGATTCTTAATCATAGTAATTTCTATCGTTTTCATTTTATTAATTTCTTCACCAAGATTGAATGACGTCTATGCTCTTAAGACTATTGCCCTAACGGGAGTTACAAGTATTTGACTACATTACTTACTAATCGATTTTAAATCTTCGCGATTTGTATACCTCATACAATCTTATGGAAACGGTTCTTACGGTAAAAGAGATGTATTTATACCTTAGATTAATTAAATATCGTAAGGCCATAAAATTGTATTTTCTTAATAATCTAATTAAACGTATAAGCTAATATTCTGTTACTTATTTTAAATTGTTTTTCGGGATATATACCACGTACCTTTGTTTGGAGTAACCGATATTTTACCGTTTGCCAAAGGTTCACAAGAACAACGTTCCTTTACGGCCTATCGTCAGTCAAGTTGATTCACCTACTTACGAACTAGCTAAACACGTAGCTAAGGTCCTGCGGCCATTGGTGGGTAGAGCAACATCGTATGTCAAAGACTCCCGACATTTTATTGAGATTCTACGTCAGAATAACGTAAGTGAAAAAGAAGTGATGGTCAGTTTTGACGTAGAATCGCTTTTCATGAACGTGCCGATAGCAGACTGCATGGAAGTAATTCGACGTAGGATCAGCGAGGACCATATTGCTGTGGTATATGCCGACCTGGTGCATCATTGCCTGACCACAAATTATTTTCTATACAGAGGTGAGTACTACCTACAAATTGATGGCGTAGCGATGGGTAGCCCGGTAGCTCCAGTGGTAGCCAACCTATGGATGGAACATTTCGAAAACCAAGCCATTGCTACTGCCCCATTAAGAATAAAAATTTGGAAACGGTATGTGGACGACATTTTCTGTATTATGGAAGGCGATGAAGTAACTGTTCATCAATACTTGGCACATCTAAACAGCATCCACAACAAAATGGATTTTACTTATGAAATAGAAAGGGATAGAAGAATGGCGTGACGGTTCCCTGAGCCACTCCGTATACAGAAAACCAACGCACACAGATCGTTATCTACACGCCAACTCACATCATCACCCACGTGAACTGAATTCCGTTATAACGTCGCTTACCGACCGGGCATACAGCTTATGTGACGAGGAACATTTGAATAAGGAACTTTCACATTTAAGCGACGTTCTACACAAGAACGGGTACAGTAGGCGAATTAGACCACCCAGACATACTCACAAACACCTGGACTTCAAGGTTGAACGACACCCAGCGTACTTACCGTACGTCAAAGGAGTGACAGATAAGGTCGCCAACATCCTCAAGAAGGTATCAGTTAAAACTATCATCACTACTTTTAAGAAACTGTCGCAATATATAAGAACGCCGAAAGACAGTCATCCCTTGGAAAAACCAGGTGTATACAAAATTGACTGCAGCTGTGGGAGTTCCTATATAGGACAAACTAAACGCACCATCTCTTGCCGGATAAAGGAACACATCAGGACACATCAGGTCAAAAATAATGAACCACACAAGTCGGCCATAGCTCGACACCTCTTAGACTCGGGTACCGACCACTGGATTGAGTTCCATAACCTTCAGGTGCTTTCGACAGAACGCCACTACATATCTCGAATAGTTAGGGAGGCTATTGAAATTAAAAAGTGCAAAAATTTCAATAGAGAGGATGGGTTTCAACTGTCGAGTATCTGGCATCCAGTGGTACGTCTATGTAAAACCCGTGAAAATAACAAAGTCAAACCGCGAGCTGACGTAGTTAGTATAGTATGTCGTGATCGGGTACAGTGCGATAGTGATAACAGTGCTAGTGGTGTTGAACGCAAAAGAACGAGTAAGAAAGCGGGTAGAGGTAGTTGCTCGTAACATTCACCCACCCGCAATACCCTCAGTACATCCGTGAACATGGCGCTTGCAACAGTGCCGAAATATCGGTTACTCCAAACAAAGGTACGTGGTATATATCCCGAAAAACAATTTAAAATAAGATTAAATGACCACGAAAGTTTAAATTCCTATAATATTCTGTTAAATCTGGTAAGACTAGTAAGTGGACCCCGACAGTTCTTCTGTCCCTCGCAGTCGGGCGCGGTCGCGGGAGGAGCGGCGTGTCGGTGTTGCGTTGCCGCGCGCCCTATCTCTCGCGACCAAATGGAGGTGCACCATCGTTGCGTCGCGGTGGGGCCGCAGAGGAAGAGGAGCTGCGGTGTTGCGTTGCCGTCCTCCATATCCTCTGCGGCCGCTGGGTGTTTTGGCGGCGGGGCCCAACACCTTCATCCACCGCCAGAGGGGTTTTGTTCGGGGCCCGTCCATCTGGCGGGCCAATGCCCGACGGGGGAAAGCGAGGAATGCTTCGGCGATACCCGACCCTCCAACACACGGGTACATGAGAAACACGGGTTGGATTTTAGTCACTAAGAGTCTGACAGTCCCCTCCGCCTTTCCCCCCCAGGGCGGAGGGACTCCATGAGGACTTTCCAACCCGACAAAAAAAAAGAAAAATGTGGACCCCGGACTCCAAAATTAAAGTCTCTGGTGCAACTGAGATAACGCTCATGCAATAATGATGACTTATTTTACTAATACTTATCTCCATCAAATAATTTAATTTATGTCTGTATTCTATTCTTTAGTCTGTTTCTAGTTAGATAAGAAATGTTTATTTCCATTTATGCTTTAACTTGCATTAATTTTACGCAGTTTACTATCGGTCATTCATCGCCTACTTTGATTTAGAATACTTTTTCTTGGCTACCACAAAACGGATGTTAAGCACATAAATAGGTATTTCACTTCTTGTGAAATATGTATGTGCGAATACGTTACGTATTCATCATCGCTTTTAGACAACCATCCATCACACTTACTATCCATATTTTGTTATTGAAACGGTGTCCAATCATTTGACAAAAAACGAATGAAAAATTTTCATTTGACAAATAACGTTTGACAAAATTATACTTGATAAATGTATTATTCCGTGTGATGAGTGGTGTGTCCGTGTGGTGACGGATTAAGAATACGAATTGTCACCACCCCATATCATCCCATGGGTGTCGTAAGAGCCGACGGAGGGAGCATATTATACAGAGAACAGCACTGTAAGAGAAGGAAAACTTAATACAAACCCTATACCAACCCGTTTGGCCAGCGTGGTATAGTAGGCCAATTCCTCCTTTCAAAGGAGAGGCCTAGTCCAGCAGTGGACTATTAAAGGCTGATGATGATGAAATGTATTATTTTACAAACTATTGTTTAATAAATTACTCATTAGACAATATACTTACTATAAAAAAGTTATTATGCTAAAACATTAATTTACAAATTGATTATTTTTTAAACATGTTATTTGGCAAATCAACGAAAATCATAAATAACATTTGACAAAATGCATTGTTTGGTAAATATTTTATTTACCAAAATCTACGTTAATACAACAATCTTTGTGTAGGGTCAACTGTAACAATGGTTGGTTAGGTTAGGTTAGAACTGCGACCACAACGCCAGAACCGAATTCTACTTATTTCACTTAATACAGGCAGAGTGTATTTTTTTTAAAGACTTAAGTTATATGGAATTAGTATTAATACAAAATTATTACTTGCCTATTGATAATTTCTCCAAGATGAAAATTGCAACCATGCAATTAAACATTTTCAAAATTTCGCGTAAGTATTGGTTAGATATTGGTTATTTTTAAAAGGGATATTTTTAACAGCGTATCAAAAATGTTATGTAACACACTGAAGTGAGTTACGCAAAAAATCTTTATTATTTCACTAAATACTGACTTGCACACCAAATATGATGATCTTTTTACAAAATATCATTTGATATGAAAAGTTTCGTCCGCTCGGGAAACTTATCCACTCAGAAAACTTAATAGGTTATTTTAGGTTCTCTTGTGACCCAGCTCCCAAAAATAGGAGCCCTGCTAAGCAGGGCTTCGTCAACTTAGCTTAGTGGTGCAATTAGTATTTTTGGTGGAAACCAGAAATAAATTGACTAACAGTTAAATACAACCCTTTTTAAAAACGAATAATTTATCTTCTAACTTTTTGTACATTCACCAATTTGGCAAACGAATTATTTAGTCAAATGATTATTTTTAAAATAATTATTTAACATTTGAATTATTTTCTAAGTAAAATATTTGCTTAACCTGTATTATGTCAAATGATAGTTTTTAAAGTAATATGTTTGCGAAATGAAAGTTTGTCAAATGATTAGTTTTTCAAACGTTGTTTGTAAAATGATCTTTTGTCATTCGTTTTTTGTCAAACGATAGTAAACCAATTGAAACACTATATATTGGCAGGATACAACATGCCAATTCTTTACCTATAACATGAGAATATTTGTCTTCATGGTAATAATACTAATACCCTCACTGTTAAAAAAAAATATAAAGATAATGAAGGTCTAAGAATTTGAAGTGTTGTTTGGCTTACTATTTGACAAAAAATTATAAGAAATTTTAACCGGAACGATAACGTCCAAATAAGGGGTGATATATATTTCAATGTATTAATATCTTATCGCTAAATTCCTTTTGAGAGCACGTAAGCTGTCGTTCCCGGTTCTTGTCTGAAGACAAGGATCGTAAGACCATGTTGGAGGTCTTAAGGCGGTCTGAAAACTCCGACACCAGAGGTGGCCACACACTCACACGAAAAGAAGAAGAAGGAGTAACTCATCACATAACTTGACCCGTGTAAACACAAAACTTAGCTGCAAAAGATACGGAAGTCGGATAGGCTAATGCAAGCCAGCGTAAAATAATTAAATGAACATTTTATACTAATCGCCCCCTATTACATTGGGTCCGCAACATAACTGGCGAAGTGTGGGTGTGTAATACACCTCTGCCTACCCCTTCGCGGATAACAGGCGTGAAGTTTTGTTATGTTTTTATGTTATGTTTTATACTAAGAAACTAATTTAATTAACAAATAAGACGGGCAAGTTCTGAAACCACGCTGAAGCACCAGATAACACTTTCATTTCTGAAAGTGCATCCAGAGTCCTTGCAAAAGCAACGTTAAATATCTCTCAAAGCCCCTATACCAACCGAATGCAAAAGGATCTCAAAACGGAATTACTAAAATAAACAACCCGCTTTAATTTTGCAGCAAACACTAGGTGTCATAGCAAGTAGTTAAATCAAAGCAGAACTAGTAACCTTAAAGTCGTGGCACCATTTTATATTAACACAAGACAATGCCCGCGGTTACACCCGCGGTTATATAGCTTTTAGCCTTCCTCGATAAATAGGCTATCTAACACTGAAAGAATTTTTGAAATCGGTCCAGTAGTTACTGAGATTAGCGCGTTCAACCAAACAAACATACAAACAAACAAACAAACTTCAGCTTTATATATTAGTATAAGATTACGCGGCGGTTATTTCAGCCAAGAGATCCAAATAGCACTCGAGTGAATATCCTGCAAATGAAATGTGATATAGGGAATGAGCTCTCACGTCGTCCGCGATTTTATATACCGCCTTCTTTGTAACCAATTTTTATTTTCTAAGGATTAAAATCACACGTTCCTGGAGCGCATGATAAACCCTAACTATTGAATTCATGAATTTGAATGGTATTATTCAATAGGGTTGCGAGCGGGACATTTCAAGAGGTCTCCGGTTGAGACATTTATAAATTAAACCCTAAAAAGGTGAATTGTTGAAAGTATTTGCGTGTAAGCTGAAATTGAACGATTAATCTTAATTCAAAGAATGTTTGTCCCGGATTCAAAGTGGATTTCGTTCACGAAGTTGAAATTTAAAAACGAATTTTCATCCTTTAAGTCGCTTCCTATATTATTTAGCTTGTACTTTTAGGAATTTCAAAGTAAAATTAGAGGGAAGCAACCCAATACTAACGACTTTGTACATTCAAAGCACAAAATTGAGGCTAGAATAAAAAATTTTGTTAATAAAAAGATATAATGTAAAAAGTTAATTCGTTAGGCGGCACCCCAGGTTTTTTTTGACAACCGTAACGATAGAAGTTTTTATAAATACACCGTATTTTCCTTTTATTTGTGATATTATCAGTTCCTACCACCTATTAGTCTTTGAGCGAAAAATGTTCGTATGACTTCGGAGCGAGAAGCGCGTTTTTACACATCGACGTAACGGAATTACTTGGCCCAATTTACCGTAAAACCAAAGTATTACATTCTCAATAGGGCGCTAAGCTTCGACTTGACAAGATCAAGCGTTTACTCTTAATCTTTTGGAGATTATTATTAAAGCTCTGTGGAGGGATAAAATCTGGTATCGTTAGGTTTTACGAGTGTCCATGATTGCTGCGAGCCGAGCCGATGAATATGAAGCAGCCGATCACCGAACATTAAGATATTTAAATATTATTTATAGAATCACAATATTAAGGCGTACTCTTCTATTGATGGTGTAGTTTAGTGGTGTAGCTAATTATATTTGGTACGAAGTTATTAATCTCTGTTAAACACGTGTGATGTTCCATAAATCGTAATATACGAATATGGATACAAATAAAGTTGCTAGATATTTATAGAACAGTGTCAAAGTAAAAGTGAGTCTCCTTGTGATAAATTATTATAAGATATGTTGTACTGTAAGTATTTATGAAATTGCTGCCAAAGTCATCCCATGGCATAGGTGCCCCACCTAGTTTTGTAGCAACTTAGCTACATTTCTTTGTTTACCTCTACCTGTTATCAGCTTAGATTAAATTTGTTATTAATTAGTTTCTTATAATTCATACTCTGAAAGTAAAATTTAGTTTGTTTAAAAGTTATTTTCGTTTTAATTTATAAATTATATGCATGGTAATGGTTTGTAGTTGTTTGCTTAAATTCTCTAAATTTTTTAACAATAAAATAGTGAATACTTATCACTGCACATATCTTCAAAAAGATTTACATGTACGTCATATCTGTATAGCTTATCTCTACCAGATGTGGTTTTGTGACTAACGAATATTGCGTGGAAAACCCAGCACAGTGGAAAAAATATTGCCTCCAGTACTGGCTCTGGATTTTTTAACGTCGGCTCAATTTTGCAGGCTATGATAGTCGAATGATGTGCCTGGCCTACGTCAAGAAAGTCGAGAGTCGTTTAAAAATTGGTCATGGTGTTGAGAACAATGTTTTTTTATTTTATGCTGTTGCGGTAGCGGATAGGATAAAAAGTTGGTTCGATTGGTATTGCTAGTTGGCAGAATATAGAGGAGTATGAATTTTTAGTTCGAGAATATGTTGCTCGGTTGCTCTTTCTGTATCTCTATGTTACTGTCTAACTTTATACATGATGTTTCTCTTTAAACAAATAATTTTTCAGTAATGTAATATGGAGAAAGACTATACTTCAGCAGACCTATTTGTTTGCATTGTTGTTTATTGTTGTGGTTTGCAAATCAGTCGTAATGCGACGCACCTCGCGATTGATTTTTATTAAAAAAATTTTTAGTAAATTTTATTTCAATTTTAGTTTCCATCCGACTGATCTTTCGAATCTCGAGCGTTTGCAAAATTATTCGTTTTCTGCAACTTAAACTCGATAAATGGGCTATCTAAACAAAAACTTTATGAAAAAGACATAGGCTTAGTTTACTATCAATACCAATACATTTGTCTATGTCGTGTAGGTTTTGTTACACAGGTGTATGTATTGGCCTACACGGCTTTATCCAATATAACCCGTGTTAGTTATTATCACTTCAAGAATTGCCTAGCACTAAAGGCATCAATTATGCTTATGTGCTATTCCTGATTCATTGTAGCATGTACCACAATTACCGCGATGCCTGTACCTTGTATGTTACACGCTTATTGCAGGCCGCGTTTGCGAGACCCGGCATAAACATGATTACGTCATAAAATGTTTCGACATTGTTGCTATATTGCGTCCCTGTATACCCCACACTCGCACGTATAAGTATAAAGTAAATTGAAGGTTTGAGAACAGATATCAAATTCAAATTGTAGAGAGAAACTTTGTGAGATTATTGCCTAGGATTATTTGGTAGAAGTTGTGGCAAAATAATTAATCTCCACGTTATTATTGACAGATTAATATTATTTACAGATCTCACAGTTTGTACAGTTAATCACTTCAATCTCTACCTGGTTTGTAGAGGAACGATAGTAGCAAAAACTCGCTATTCCGAGCCTCCAATGGTACATAAAGAAAAGGTTCTAAATTTCAAGAAAACCTTTGACTGTTAAAGTGGGAAGTGAAGACTCTCAAAGATCTTGGCACTCGTCTAAGTTAATATATAAAACACTTGACACTACACAGCTTACACTATATTTAAAAAAAAGTATTTAATAACTATTATCTTTGCATCACCTTTGTATGAACGCTAGAGAATGCTATAGGCGTTAATTTTGCCATTTTGGGTACAACCATTCTTAAATCTTTAAAACTGGTAATAACATTTATTAAAGCAAACCAGGCTCTGCAGGCACATGTAATAATTTTACTGTCACACAATTTTTATGGTACAGGCATTATACAAGAATATCTCATGACATAACATCAAAAATCTCTCAACTCGGCTGAGATATTATATTATACTCGTACTAGAGGATGCCCGTGGTTACACCCACGTTATTTAAGGCTACTGCTCTACCCCCGTCGCTCATAGCGTGATGTTTTATAGCCAATAGCCTTCTTCGATATATGGGCTATCTAACACTGAAAGCATTTTTCAAATCGGACCAGTAGTTCCTGAGATTAGCGCGTTCAACCAAACAAACAAACTCTTTAGCTTTATATATTAGTATAAGATATTCCGAGGAAGGTTGTAAGGAAATTCATTAATTAGTGTGATTAGCAGCGTGTGTACTTACGTGCGTTTGATTAAGTGCCTTTTAAAAGCCTCCAGTACTCCCGCACCCAGTTCCATGAATAGGCTCTACTTACGGCGATGTGGAGTGTTCTAAATTAATTACACGAAGATGTATGGACTTTACTATGTATGTGGAAATTTAGGGTCTCTTTGGGTGGTTGCAAAATTATTCAAGCTTTCAATTATTCTATCAATACAAGCCCGTCGTAATTAATGTTACATAGCGTTAGACTAGCGTCTATTGTTTGCTTGCTTTGAATTCTCTATTACCTTGAGGCATGTGGTTGTGTTTTTATGGATTTGACAGCGTATATAAAGTATGGCAAGACAGTGAATAAAGCTAGATAGATATCAGAGAATACCTGAAATTTTTACGCTTTCAGGAAGCATCTGTGAGTTGAATTTCTGTGATGATTAGCTAAAATTGCTCACAGAATGACAATAAAACATAAGGAACTCTGTATATCATACAACATTATAATTAAAATTATTACTATAATTAAATGCCCTTCCTGTGGTTAACCTGTACTATTTTACAATTCATTGAGCACGGCATTTTAACATAATATGTATTTATTTTTCTTTACAATAAGCTACCTTCAAGTGACATTGTTATTATCATATTGTGCATATGAATGAAATATGGCAGCCATTACAAGCTACTGGAAATGACGCGTAGCTGAATATACATCAACACGCGCATAGACAAATATGTTGTTTATACAATTCGATGGTACCTATATATAATTACATTGAATTATGTGGCACAAAAGTATATTTACAAAATATGTATAAGTTTGAATACCCTGTAGTAGCTAGGAATTTATTTTTTTGCTGTTCACCTTAGAGTTCTGCCGCATCATCAAATCCTAATAAGAGAGACCCGTTTGAGCCCCTTGAGACCTTTAAGCCTAAATTCTATTATCTCATGTTAATGCTAGATACCATTTGGCAGATTTATAAGAAGGGCTGACTTTTGGCTACAACGAAGAATTACTCCGTTAATATGATAAAACCTCTGTATAGTAGCCAAACTATACGTCATAGTAATGTATAGTATAACATAAAATGTGTCCAAAATATAGTCGCCATAACAATAACTGGAATTGCTTAAGTCAACCTATTAAGCTTTTGATAGTAACAACGAACAACATCATTTACTTTAATATATGTTTATACCAGATTATTTTATAAAACTACAGCTTTGAACTGGTTTAAAGCGATTGATAGCTTGCATTTCAAATGTATGTCAAAAGTTACATATACGTACATTATAATAATGGATAAAAATAATGGTAATGGATAACGGAAGCGCTATTTCTAAAATCAATCTGTGTATCAGAGTAGGAGAGTAAAAGTCACATTGGCCAATCTGAAGTTCATATAATATGTTCTTAACGTGCTATGTTTGTTTACTTCCAGAAATAAATACCGTCTGATGAGACAACATTTTGGACATAACAAGATATATTTTAATAACTCTCGAATATACGTTCAAACGTATAAGAAATTCAGACTATAATATTTTTTCTACAGCTGACACAAGTATCAGCCATAATATTATAACAAATTATATAACCCTAACGCCGTAGAAGAGAGGTTTGAACTATATTTGTTTAACTTCCAACTACGGTCTGTTAACAACTATGTAAAATACATACCGTCCATCCCGAACAAACATTTCGGTCCGTTCTCATGCCAAACTATAACCCTGAGGCGAAAGTTTTTAATAAACCATTTATTACATTTTATATTCCATCGTGCATCGCAAAAAAAACATTAATCAGGACGGTTGTTTGCTCGTGATATTGTTGTTTTCTATAGCGACCCGTATACTGCGAATGACCTCCGGATACGGTGGGTCCCTTTAATTTCCGCTTGCACTTGTGTCCTGTTTATTCTAAGCTTTCACCAAATTATATTTATAATATTTATAATTATATTTATAATGTAATTGTTTGAAATAGAATTAGTTTTTATTATAAGTCAAATCGATTATATCGATTGAGTAACATTTTGTTTAGTCTATTGAAAATTTCTGACAATGGTCACACTGAACTGTCACTTCCTTCCCGCCTTGAAAAAATATCACGCCGGTCTTGGTCTCGTACGTAAAATATCGCCTTTTGAATTAACGCGAATTGAATTAACTTGTATAATTGAACTAAATTGAGTAAACCGTCTTGAATGCCGCCTGATCTAGTGCTGGCAACGGTAAATTGAGATAAAAGACATTGTGAACTATTGATTGACATTTGCAAAACTGAATTGTGAATCCTGTGAACGTGCATCGTGCCCTCGTGCCAACGGAGAGGACATCAAGTTGGAAGGAACAGCTAAGTGGATAATTCATACAATCTATCGTGGCCACCTTAGTTTTGTTTGTTTTTCCCTAACTTAGTTCCAGGCCTGACATCAGTGAAGATACAGGTAATTGAACATTGTTAAATTCTTAGCGCCAAGAAACTTGGTCCATGTGTTTAGATCCTTTGCCTTGGGCTAAGACTGGATGAATTAATCGCTTCCACTGATCACTGTATAAAACTTACCCATTCATAGCCCGAATTCTAGACATAAATTTTGATAGCAAGAGCGTGGTTAACTGTGCCTATATTGTAAACTTGTATCTGAGCTAAGCATCTCATTTCTTAACAGGTTAACAGTGTTGTAGTGTTCTCAGGTCAGTATTGTCTAAAATACATAATATTTAATTGTATAAGTTGACCTAGATAATTTGAAACACATTGTCACACATAACCTCAATCAGTAATTATTTGTTGAAATCTAGCATAGATTTGTTGCTGTTACTATTAATAAGTCAGTTTGTTTGGATACATAACGCTGTATGTATCAATAAATTTAGTAAATTTAGTTTATCTCATAATTATATTAAGTTTGAATCATTACTTATAACAACCAAACTTTTGATAAACCTTTGTTTATTATAATATATAGATAATATTACTAGGTAACACATATTCTGTGCTTGCTTGCTGTTGAATATCTCAGATAACACAGCCAGTCTGTCTGTTGCAAATAATTAATTAATTAATTTGAAGTTTCAACTTTTAATTTGTTATAAGTTACAACTTTTGATAACTTTTGTGTTTGTTTCAATATATTGAAACTATTGTTAACAAAATTATTGTTGGACAGTAGATACCTGTCACTTGCCTGCACTTGCAGTAAACAGGCTAATACTTTGTTGGTTTCAAATAATGAAGAAAAATTGAGTTTTGATTGTTAATTTTATTTAACGCTTGTCCGGGCTCTTTTGAAATTTGATTATGGCAGCTATCAAGGACTTGCGTGCGGCTGCTGGTGCTATTGCATCAGATTTGCGCTGGTTTGCCTCGGCCAGTACTTTAGTGAACCGGCCTGATCGCCAGCAGGCCTTACTACAAAGGTACGAGCGGCCTGGCAAGTGTGGAACAGCAATTCCGCACTTTCAGCACTTGCTGTCTTGAAGTGTCAATCAATGATTTCACCGCTGACCAGCGAAGACTATGCCCAGGTCTTAGACCTGTATGATGCTGTCTCCAATAATGCGAGACAACTAGTTGCCGATAGGAAAGGGCAACCCGGCCTGAAGCAGGAGCTTCCTAGGTCAGCACCGGGGCTGGTGAGTAGGCTCCCTACTTTGGACCTCCCCAATTTTGATAGCTGCCTAGGAAGGTACCTGGGCTTCGTTAATTTGTTCGACAGCCTGGTCAATGACAGGGCTGACCTTCGGCCAGCACAAAAATTGGCATATTTAATGTCGGTTCTGGATGGGGAGGCTAAGGGCCTCATCCAGCATCTGCCCGTGTTTGACGAGGCGTACGAGACGGCTCGGGACCTAATCACCCGTAGGTACCATAATAAGCGTGGCCTCGCCGACACGCACATCGAGCAGATTTTGGGTTTGCCGACGCTCACCCGGGTCTCTGGGTTGCGCACCCAACTGTTGAACCCGCTTTTGGTGGCCATCAACGCACTTAAGTGCCTTGACCTGCCCGTGGACCAATGGTCCTATCTATTGGTGCACATTGTACTAAAAAAGCTGCCTGCCGACCTGAGGTCGCGTTTTGAACAGCGCTTTGGTGGGGATAGCGCGACCCATCTGCCCCCCTTTGCTGACCTGGAGAGGTTCCTGGAGGATGAGTGCCGGGTCTTGGACAACTCCGGTGGTGACACGCCGGCTAAGACACAGCCGCCCAAGGTCAAGGAGCAGGCTCGCGTTCACACCCGAACCAATGTTGTCCGGCGCCCTCCTCGCTTTGCGGTCACGCAGAGCCCAGCGGAGTGCTCCTACTGCAAGGTCACGGGACACAGAACGGCCAGTTGTAGGGCATTCTTGGACCCTCATGTCGCCTCTCGTAGGCGCATCGCGAATGCCCGCCGCCTTTGCTTCTCTTGCTTGGGGTCCCACTACCAGCGAGACTGCCCAAACTCTCGCCCCTGTCCTCACTGTGGAGGACAGCATTTGGACATTCTCTGTATGAATGCCAGAGAGGTAGGCCGCTTGTCCAACCAGCCGACGCCGCACACGGGCGGGTGTTTTGAAGGTGGCAGCCGAGGCTCACCGGCGCGCAGCCGAGAGTCGCCTCGCTCAATTGATCGCCACTCACCCCGCTTGGAGAACCGTAGCGTGCGCACGCCTCCTCTCTCTCGCGCACCTGAATGTGCGACCACCCAGCGTCACCAGCACCATGACTGCTGCCCCAGGTATTCCCCTCCTTTGGCGGAGCGTCCCCGCCTTGACTCGCGCCCACCTCGTTTTGGGCGGGTGCGTCATTATGACCCCCCACATATGGCGCGCGGATCAAGTCATCGCGCCTTTGAGGACTTCAAGCCGCACCCTCGTTTTGACTCCTGGCCAACGGTCGCCGCCCAGGCAACAATAGGTCAGTGACCCCTGCCCTATAACGCCAACCTCCCCCATTGAGACCGTTATCCTACCAACGGTTGCTGTTAGGGTCTGGGGACCCACGGGGACCTCTGTTGTTGTCCGTGCTATATTGGACACAGGTTCACAAGGTTGCATTGTTTCCACTTGTTTAGTAGGGCAGGTTAAATTAAATATGGGTTCCTTTCCAAATTGTATACGGGGCATAGGGGACGTAGCCTCTAATGTTGAAGGGCAAGTTAAGGTTTTGTTTGGCCCTGTTGAATCTTCACACCCGAGGATTAAAACCTCGGCTATTGTGTTGAAGAATATTTTGGGTATGCACCCACAGAAGCAGCTACCTGCTGCTGTGGTGAATT
This sequence comes from Euclidia mi, assembly GCA_944739405.2. Taxonomy (NCBI): domain Eukaryota; kingdom Metazoa; phylum Arthropoda; class Insecta; order Lepidoptera; family Erebidae; genus Euclidia; species Euclidia mi. The sequence continues at coordinate 38,870,476 of OX123186.2, read as the reverse complement.
TGACATCGGGATTGGAACTGGCAGACCCCAAATTTGACACACCGGGACAAATCGACTTGTTGATTGGCTCTGATGTCCTGGGTGGAATTTTGATTGGTGGGAAACGGGTCTTGGTGCCAAATGGTTTGACTGCCATCCCGACCATATTTGGATTTGCTTTGATGGGACCTGTACCAAGGGACCCCCCTCCACCTGAACTTGATAATTTGTTGGCTGTAGGCTCTGCTCTCTCTGATGCGGTTCAGAGGTTTTGGGAAGTAGAGGAGCCCCCTCAAGTTGCCCGTTTGAATCCAGAACATGAGGAGTGCGAGCTGTTCTTCCAGAACAACACGGGTCGACTCCGTTCTGATCGGATCATTACGAGGCTACCTTTTCTGTCTGTTCGGCCTCCGCTTGGTGAGTCACGACCTTTAGCCGAAAAGAGATTGTTGGCTATGGAGCGCCGCATGGGTCGTGATCCGGAGCTCAGACAGAAGTACATTGAGTTCATGAGGGAATATGAACAGTTGGGACACATGTCTGTGTCAAATTTGGATTGGCGTTCGGTGGAGCACTACTTTCTCCCGCATCATGCGGTATTGAAGCCATTGACTGGGAAGCTGCGCACAGTATTTGATGGTTCTGCGCAGACTTCAACAGGCGTATCCTTGAACCATTGCTTGCATTCTGGTCCCAAGTTGGTCAAGGACCTTTGTGACGTCATCATTAGCTTCCGACGACATCAGGTTGTCTTTGTGGCCGACATAAAAATTATGTTCAGGCAGACTATTATCCACCCTGATGACCGTCGCTTCCAGCTGATCCTTTGGAGAGAGTCTCCTCGCGATCCCATGGTCGTCTACGAGCTCAATACTAATACGTACGGGTTAAGGTCAAGCCCCTACTTGGCAATACGTTCTCTTTGGGAGCTCGCAGACCGCGAAGGCTTACGTTTCCCACGAGCCTCCGCCATTTTGAAAGACGATATTTACGTCGATGACATTTGCTCGGGCGCCTCCACAGTGGACGAGGCGATCCTCCTGCGGGACGAATTGATAGGTATTTTGGCCTCCGCTGGTTATGAGTTGCGCAAATGGATTTCCATCTCACCAGCGCTTTTGGAAGGCTTACCCGAGGATCATCAGCAAGATCCACATTTGTTTGAAATTGTTGACAACCCCGCCATGATGGCTGTTCTCGGCGTTCAGTACAGACCAGTCCAAGACATCTTTACATATAACGTAGACTTGAAATTGCCGTGTTCTTGGACTAAACGTCTCGTATTGTCTACTGTCGCTAGAACCTTTGATCCGAACGGTTGGATCTGTCCAATCATATTTTGGGCAAAATGCTTCTTGCAGAAGCTTTGGACAGCGGGATTGACTTGACGAACCTCTGCGCGGTACTCTTGTTGAGGAATGGACCTCTTTTGTATCCTCACTTCCTGCCGTCAACGAGATCTCCTTGCCTCGTCCCATCCTTCCTCCCGGGAAGTACAAGGCCACCCTTCACGGGTTTTGTGATGCCTCGGAACGTGGTCACGCGGCCGTGGTGTACTTGCACACAGTCAGTGCCTCAGGTCAGGTGAGGGTTTCCCTGATCATGGCGAAGAGCAAGGTTGCACCCCTTCGAACATCTTTGACCATTCCGAAATTGGAGCTCTCGGGAGCAGCCCTACTTGTACGCTTGTTGAACCACGTGTCCAGTACTTTGGGTAAAAGCATTTGTATTAATGGGACCTACGCCTGGACAGACAGCCAAATTGTACTTTGTTGGTTGAAGGCGTCTGTCCACACTTTGGAGGTATTTGTTGCTAATCGCGTTTCCCAAATCCAGAAATTCGAAGTCAAGCTTGTTTGGAGACACGTGCCAGGTGAGCTCAACCCCGCTGATTGTGCCTCGCGCGGATGCTTGACGCCTAGTTTGATAGGTCATTCGCTGAGGTGGGGTCCGGAATGGTTGAGTCGACCAGAAACCGATTGGCCTCGAACGCCAGTTTTGAATACTTCTAATTTGCTGGGTCTACGAACACTCGCTCTTGAGAAGGTAGAATGCGCCTTCGACCCCGATTTTTTGTTGAATCGTTACAGCTCCCTTGAAAAGTTGTTAGGTGTCACTGCTTGGATAAAGCGTTTTGTTTTTAACTTTAGGCACCCACAACAGAAACGACTGACACCCTTTATCTCACCACAGGAACGACAGGAGTCCCTCACCTTTTGGGTTCGTTCTGTGCAATTGGCGCATTTTGGGAAGGAGATTGCTATCCTCAAGTCAGGGAAATTGAAATTATCGGGCGCTGTATCTAAATTGAACCCCTTTTTGGACGATACGGGTCTCTTGCGCGTTGGAGGGCGTCTCAAGAACGCCAACCTCCCTTACGGGGCTCGTCACCCCCTTTTGTTACCTAAGGACGGTCATTTGGTACGCTTGTTGGTAACTGACCGTCACCTTAAAAATTCGCATGCTGGTTGTAATGCGCTCTTGGCCATTATGCAACGCGAATTTTGGATCTTGTCTGCCCGAAGAATTATTCGGAGTGTAGTCTTTCGCTGCATCCCTTGCTATAAGCTCAAGGCTTCTACCATGCAGCCCTTGATGGGGGACTTACCGGCAGATCGCGTAACTGAAAGCAGGACGTTTGACGGTGTTGGCACGGACTTCGCTGGTCCCTTTTTGGTGAAAACGTCAACGCTTCGAAACAGCAAGACTGTTAAGGCCTACTTGTGTGTTTTTGTTTGTCTCTCCACAAAGGCCGTACATTTAGAACTGGTCTCCTCGCTTACGACCGAGACGTTTGTAGCCACATTTGACAGATTTGTATCCCGCAGAGGGCTGCCTTCCTTGATCCGCTCTGACTGCGGCACTAACTTCAAGGGCTCGTATAATTATTTGAATGATGTTGTTAATTTTCTTGAAACCAACAAGGCTGATATAGGTGATAGGCTTGCCCGACGTGGGATAAATTGGTTGTTTTCCCCACCAAATTGTCCACACTGGGGTGGTATTTTTGAGGCCGCTGTAAAATCGGCCAAAACACACTTGCGCAGGACAATCGGTGAGTCTGTCCTTACATTTGAGGAACTCGCAACTGTGTTTTGTAAGATTGAGGCCGTTTTGAACTCTCGGCCATTGTGCCCGATCTCCTCAGATCCGAATGATTTGGAGGCCCTTACGCCGGGCCATTTTTTGATTGGTCGCCCACTTGTCGCCTTGCCTGAATACCCCTATATTGATACGAGACCTGGTCGTCTCTCGCGTTTTGAATTGGTAGGCCAGCTTACTCAGAGCTTTTGGAAACGCTGGAATTTGGAATATTTGCACATACTCCAGCAACGCGTTAAGTGGACCGACAAGACCGATCCACCCAAGATTGGTGACCTCGTTTTGATCAAGGAGGCTAACCTTTCGCCACTCAGATGGCGCAGGAGGCGCATCCTTCGTTTGGTAACTGGGGCTGATGGAGTTCCCCGATTTGCTGAGGTCTTGGTGGACGGTTCGATTCTGAGGAGAGCGGTTGCAACATTGTCACGTCTACCAACCGATTAGCGGACCGGTAGGCCGGTCCGGGGCGGGTGGATGTTTGAAATAGAATTAGTTTTTATTATAAGTCAAATCGATTATATCGATTGAGTAACATTTTGTTCAGTCTATTGAAAATTTCTGACAATGGTCACACTGAACTGTCACTTCCTTCCCGCCTTGAAAAATTATCACGCCGGTCTTGGTCTCGTACGTAAAATATCGCCTTTTGAATGAACGCGAATTAAATTAACTTGTATAATTGAACTAAATTGAGTAAACCGTCTTGAATGCCGCCTGATCTAGTGCTGGCAACGGTAAATTGTGATAAAAGACATTGTGAACTATTGATTGACATTTGCAAAACTGAATTGTGAATCCTGTGAACGTGCATCGTGCCCTCGTGCCAACGGAGAGGACATCAAGTTGGAAGGAACAGCTAAGTGGATAACTCATACAATCTATCGTGGCCACCTTAGTTTTGTTTGTTTTTCCCTAACTTAGTTCCAGGCCTGACATCAGTGAAGATACAGGTTTGGTTTCAACATTGTTAAATTCTCAGCACCAAGAAACTTGGTCCATGTGTTTAGATCCTTTGCCTTGGGCTAAGACTGGATGAATTAATCGCTTCCACTGATCTCTGTATAAAACTTACCCATTCATAGCCCGAATTCTAGACAATAATTATTATTTTAATTCATAATTATATTTATAATGTAAAAATAATTTGTTGTGGTGAAAATATCAAGTGATTGTGATTAACTCCGATGTGTACGCAAGGCAATAAGTGACTATTACGCGATTAACAAACTTTTTGCTGTAAAAATATCAATTAACTGAACTTATTGTGAAAAATTATCATCATCTTAAGTGTTAAATTTGACAACTGAACTCTAAAGTTATTTACCTACATACATATTACAAAGAAAATATAAGCAAACACACAAATAACCACTTTGCTATTAAAATTTCATAGGCGCTTTTTTAAACAGTATATTGCGAGTTGCTATTACAATTTTGAAAGGAGTTTCGAATCTTTGAACATGAAGTGTAAATCATGTTATAAGGCTGTAAAAACAAGTGAGCTAAAGTTTTGCAGTAACTGTTCGGGATGCTATCACTATCAATGCTTGTCTATAAGTAGTGACAATTACGGCAAGGAATCGAAACAAGCCAAGTCCGTTTGGAGATGCCTGGAATGCAAAACCACTGATAAGAGGGGAGACCCTGTAGTCACTCCAGGTAGGCATCAGACTAAGAGCGACTCGCCAACTCCGAGTATCTCCAACCAGTCCGAGATGATCGACGAACTGAAGGATTGATGATGATTGATGTCGAGTTTTCCGTCTCTACGCAAAGATGGTATTTGCTTCGTGTTATCCCTTAGTCGCCTCTTACGACACCCACGGGAAGATAGGGGGTGGTGACACTTGTATTTTATGCTGTCAACCACACAGCAATACATAGAACTAGTTAAAACAAATCTAAAGAGCTCAAACTCGACCGTATTACTGGTTTGTCACCTAAATATCATTATTCGTGTGGTGACCAACTGAGAATATAAAATATCACCACCCTATTTCGTTCGGTAGGTGTCGGAACAGGCGACTAAGGAAATTACACGAAGAAAATAGTACCTTTGCGAAGAGACTGAGAACTCAACATCATACCCTGTACCTACCGACCCGTCTGTCTAGGGTAATACAGTAGACTCAACCCTCCTATTGAGTCACATAATATTGCTACTATAAAAAAACTGCAAAAGTCTATAGTGTAGAGGAACGGAATCTAAGTTGCATGTACTTGCCAAGTTTCATTATGATACAAAAGCTAGAAATTGGCAAACGTCATTCTCAGAGATTCAATAACATAGTCAAAAATAAACATTTAAACAAAATCTTAACGTGACGAATTTATGCGATCCAATTCAAGTCAAATAACAAACTTGAACAAGATACGCCCGAACATTACAAAACTTGCCGCAACGGGCAACATTCATTTCATAATTATGAAGGTACTTTTATGTAAACAGGGGCTCTTACAGCTTTATTCGCGAACATTATTTCTACATGAAAACACTAATAAGATAACGACGGCAGACTGATTGGGAACGTCGCAGGAACGTTCACTCAACAAAGACGTTGAATACCGAAACACTTGAATTGGGGACTCATTAGTGCCTCTTTGAGTCGGCTTGTTTGACATCTACGTTGAATTCGCTCTCATTTGCCACTCACTCCTAAGCTCTCCAAAAAAATTGGAACAAGGTCTTTTTTAGCCTCAAAAAATATTGAAACATGTTTTCTGTACACTTGAAATAATGTTGGCATAATATAGGGAGGAAATCATTAAGGCTTTCAGAGCCTTTGCATGTTAACTGGATCAAAAGAATAAAAAAGTATTCTTATATTTCGTATTCTGTAGTGTTTCTTTATTTTCATTAAAATATGTTAATTATTAAATCCAACTGAGGTAGAGTTTGTTTTTGCATCGTGTGATTTATAGCATTAATAATTAAATCACTGTTGTGAATGTAAAATAATGTACGCCTTTCTAAATGAAAAGTAACATAACATAACATAAAATAACCTTTCTAGGTGATAAAAATATATGCAGGAATATTTTGCGCTACAATTTTCAATTTTATAACTTTAAAAAGACCTTTGAGTTGTTGAGTCAAATGAGATAACAAGTTGTTTATCACGCTTGGAATTGCCAGTGATGTTGGCTCGACAGTTCACTCGATGTGGCGCCAGTCAGAATGTCAGACATATTAATGTCAGCGTCTGATTAATCCTGAATCACATGGTAATTGGATTTCTGGCACAATTACGAAGCAAGATTACCAAAAAGCCACCACTAATTGACACTGGGACCTAATCCCTAACGGCCTGGCCACGGACAATTCGCTCCAGCGAAAATTCGCGCGACGCGACCGGTGACGCGACTTGCGACTGAATCAAATGTATAGAAATGTTCTAAGCATGCCACGCGCAGCGGCAGCCAGCGACGCGACCGGCGAATAGCACCGAGCGGTACAGCGGCGTGTCGCGCGACACGTCGCGCGACCAAAACAAATGTATGAGTTAGTACGGCGCACGCCAGCGGTAGTCGCGGCGACTAGCGCCGGAGCTGAGTCAGTATAACATTTTTAGTTTATTTCTCCGCGAGCATGATATTATTCTTAGATTTTTTAGTTAGGCTAGCTATTTGGAACGTCTGCATGTTATGTATATCTACATAAATGTATACAGTATAAATAAAGTTGAAGTGTCTGTCTGTGATTTCAAAATACCTAAGTAAGTTTTTAGAAGTGCATATACCTAGTTAGTTAATTCACACTTACCTACATAAGCTTTTCCGTATTTTAACTCAACACTCGAGTTACAATACCTACAAGCGTCGGCTCAGTAGTTCAGTACGCATTCAGTAGGTACCTACAGAATGTATACCGAAGCGCCTTGAGTTTGGTATGCAGTATGTTAGGTGGGTACAGAGCCTGACGCTCGTAGGTATAAATCGCGTTCTGACCGTTTGTATAAAGATAAAATACAGTACCTATAGTTTTCAATACCGTGGTTAGGTACACAATATCAAGTCTGCCTCTGTGATCTTGCGGTAGTGTAAGCGGATCATGAGGTCTCGGGTTCGATTGCCGGGTTGAAACAAATGTGATATTGCCACCAAAGTCCGTACAATGTCTAGCTAAATTTCATAAAAAGATCTCAGCTAATGTCGTCTCGCTCCTGATTTACACTGGTCGCGACGGCGAACGCGTGTGCCCGTGGCATGTTTTTCGCGTCGCACGAATTGTCGTGTCGCCGCGCCGGTCGTGTCGCAGGTCGCGTCGCCGGTCCCCGTGGCCAAGCCGTAACGTTCTCATTTTCTGACACATTGGCTTAATGCTTAGGCAATTTGGTGTTTGTGCAAAAATATAAAAGGCTGAAAGTTGTTCGTGTTAATGTGAGGTTATTTTGAGGTGAAGGAAATGTCAGGGCAAATTAGAGTTCTCAATTTAAGAATAACGATACAACGACTTGTATCGTTATTCTAATAATATAATATTGCATTTGTTTGTGGTACTATTTATAACTATTTTTTTTTAATTTAGTTTCAAATAATGAACTGATAGGCCAATGCTATGATTATTATGCTTCTTCATATATTTTTATTTACAGAATATTTAAACTTTAAGAATAAACACATTACTGGCAGGCAGACGTTAAAATCATTATAGAAAATCTGACAGTTGATAAATTGTTGATTGATCTAACTGTCAACTGGTTAAGATATTTTTAGGTTACTTAGATGAGTAACTGTTACCCATGGAAGAATAACTAAAGCATGGCATGAACGATATTTTTATGAACAAATTGAATATAGCTACACTCTTCACTCATATGACAAATTAGAGTTGCCAGCAGAAGATGGCACTATGTTTGTCACCTAGGGCTAAAGACCATTTGAACACAAATTTCGTAACTTTTTAATTTTTTAGTGATTGAGCAAATCCGCTATCGATATCGATCAAAGTTTCAATATAGGTTCAAAATCAAACAGACTTGTAAAAGTAATTATGTACATGTTATACATTCCGTAAGTTTGTGTCCACAGCAGTCAGAACGCTAGTTAATGGATAGTATTTATATAATTATTACACAAACTTGCATTTTTAAACTGAACTTATATATTTTTGTTTCAAATGGGTACTCAGTAGAACAGGCGTTATTTTCTAATTTTCATGGTATTTTTCTTTACGCATCAACAGCCTTTTCCAGTCCACTGCTGGTCTTAAACCTTCCGTTGTGGAGGTTTGGCCTACTATTATACCACACTAGCCAGACGTATTCGTATAGGGTTTTATTTCGAGATTTCCTTCTCTTGTGTTTCTCTTAGTCGCCTCATACGACACCCTCGGCATTAATGTTTATTTATACTTATTTAAAGTTAGTTTTTCAGCTGTAATGATAGCTGTAAGTGGGATTAATAAATATTAAATAAATAAATCATCACCCCCAAATAACATATTTTTATAAGAGAAAGCAAATAATTAAGAAAAAAGCAAAACTCATAGCTTAAGCATTATGATAACTGAGAATGGCATATCCAAATTAATTCTTTACAAGGATAGGACATAATCGACATGGATTTTATCAAGCAAAAAACATAACTTAAAATAGATAAATCAGACAAAATCTTCAATATTGAAATTAAACTACAGTTTACGGATTTTATCGCGTTATATTGGTTTCACTTGTTTTTACATTTAACCCGAATGATCTAGAAACTACATTTTTATTACTAGCCAACGTTTCGAATTCTTTACAGGATTCATGTTCACGGCAGACTGAGGTGGTATTTGTCTTTGTCTTGAATTTAAAAGTTATCTCAAAGTACCCGAACATTTTTCAACTATTGGTGTTACTATCTACGCAGAATGTGCTCACTGTGTCTTGATGTCTTCTGGTGACTTTGTCCTTCTTGGGTTTCATTAGCCTGATAACAGGGTCCCAAGCTGGAGGAACATTCCAACCATCTTCCCTATTGAAATTAGGATGTTTTTTAATTTCAATAGCTTCTCGTATCATTCTTGGAATAAAGCGGTGTTCTTTTGCGAGTATCTGTGGTTTATCAAATCGCAGGTAATGGTTGGTTCCTTGTTCTACATGTTCACACACAGCAGACTTCGTCGAGCGTTTGTGTTTAATGTCAGATATATGTTCCTTTAGTCGAATGCCTATGCTTCTCTCGGTTTGTCCAATGTATGAGAGCCAACACTCATAGTCTATCTTGTAAACCCCGGCCTCTTGTAAGGGTAACTGACTCTTGACAGATGGTAATAATTGGCTTATCTTCGTTGGCGGCTTGTAGAAAGTTTTGATTGAAGCTCGCTTCAAGATGTAGCCAATCTTGTCGGTCACGCCCTTGATGTATGGGAGGACAGCAGGTTGTCTCTCTACTGTGGCTGGCTTGTTCTTCGGGGATCTGTGACGTTGGCGCGGCGGTCGGAGTTTGTTGTCTTGCAGAACTTGCTTGACATGTTGAAGCTCGGCGTCCAGGTGTTTCTGGTCACAGATCCCCCGGGCTCTCTGAAACAAAGACATTCCTACGGTAGCTAACTGTTTAGGATGGTGGTGAGATTCACCGTTTAAGTACCTATTTGTATGTGTCTTTTTCCTATACACAGTGTGGCTCAAAGAGTTGTTTTTGTTCCTGATAACAAGTACATCTAAGAAAGCTAAAGAATTGTTTGCCTCTAATTCCATTGTAAATTTTATCTGGTTGTGAATAGAATTAAGATGGTCTAGGAATACATTAACACTATCTGTTAGTAAAATTGTAAGTCATCTGCATACCGCTTGTAGAACCTCGGTGTGATGGTGGCAGTCTGCAGGGCTCGCGCCTCGAAGTCCTCCATGAAGATGTCAGCAACAACAGGCGATACTGGAGAGCCCATTGCCACACCGTCTACTTGTATGTAGTATTTCTCATCCCATAACAGATAGCCAGTTGTTAAACAGTGTTTCAATATTTCTGCATATTCCTCAGGCATGTTGTTCTCTATTAGCTTCCTTCTAGTTATCTCAATACAGTCATGTGCTGGTAAGCATGTGAATAATGACTGTACATCAAAACTAACCATAGTTTCCTTGTCAGAGAGATGTAGGTGTTTTATTTCACTGACAAAATGGTAGGAATCCTTTACAGGCTTTCCTTAACGTGTGTTTTGACAGATTGACAACTGTTATATAATAATAATATTATGCGTGTAAACGTAACAAAATAGAAAATTTTTAAAAATTACAACAAAAATCAAATGACCAGTACAAAATGAAACAGAACGTTTTTGCACGGACCAATCACACGCTACCGTCCGCCGACCATAGACAAACAGTTGTCAATCTGTCAAAACACACGTTAGATCAAAACACTGAAAATGTACTAAAGAGAGGTTTAAATTATGCGATAACTCCATCCAGAGTACCGTATGAGACCATTATTTGCAACGTTGAGGATTGTCTAGTAAAGAACAATGTGAGTAAGGAAGATTTCGAGGCCATACGTCAAGACGTTTCTGCTGTATTGCGCCAGTCGAAAGTGCCGAAAAGGAATCTACCAAAACCTGAGTATTTCGCACTGAAGAACCTACGAGCTAGACCTGAACTAACAGTACTCCGAGCAGATAAGGGAAATGCAACGGTAGTGATGGACACGTCCGATTATAAACAAAAAATGGAAAATCTTTTGTCGGATGAAAGTACATATAAATTGGTTAAGACGGACCCTACCAACAAAATACTCAAGCAAACGAGTGATATTGTGAAGAAATACTCCGAACAACTGAATCTGGACGTGAAATACTTAATACCATCGTGTGCAAAACCTCCCCAATTGTATGGTCTACCGAAAATACACAAGGAAAATGCTCCACTGCGCCCTATAGTCAGTCAAATAGGGGCACCAACCTACAGATTGGCTCAACACCTTGCAAAGATTCTCTCGCCATTCAGAGGCAAGACGAGAGTGCATGTAAAGGATTCCTACCATTTTGTCAGTGAAATAAAATACCTACATCTCTCTGACAAGGAAACTATGGTTAGTTTTGATGTACAGTCATTATTCACATGCTTACCAGCACATGACTGTATTGAGATAACTAGAAGGAAGCTAATAGAGAACAACATGCCTGAGGAATATGCAGAAATATTGAAACACTGTTTAACAACTGGCTATCTGTTATGGGATGAGAAATACTACATACAAGTAGACGGTGTAGCAATGGGCTCTCCAGTATCGCCTGTTGTTGCTGACATCTTCATGGAGGACTTCGAGCCGCGAGCCCTGCAGACTGCCACCATCACACCGAGGTTCTACAAGCGGTATGTAGATGACACTTTTACAATTTTACCAACAGATAGTGTTAATGTATTCCTAGACCATCTTAATTCTATTCACAACCAGATAAAATTTACAATGGAATTAGAGGCAAACAATTCTTTAGTTTTCTTAGATGTACTTGTTATCAGGAACAAAAACAACTCTTTGAGCCACACTGTGTATAGGAAAAAGACACATACAAATAGGTACTTAAACGGTGAATCTCACCACCATCCTAAACAGTTAGCTACCGTAGGAATGTCTTTGTTTCAGAGAGCCCGGGGGATCTGTGACAAGAAACACCTGGACGCCGAGCTTCAACATGTCAAGCAAGTTCTGCAAGACAACAAACTCCGACCGGCGCGCCAACGTCACAGATCCCCGAAGAACAAGCCAGCCACAGTAGAGAGACAACCTGCTGTCCTCCCATACATCAAGGGCGTGACCGACAAGATTGGCTACATCTTGAAGCGAGCTTCAATCAAAACTTTCTACAAGCCGCCAACGAAGATAAGCCAATTATTACCATCTGTCAAGAGTCAGTTACCCTTACAAGAGGCCGGGGTTTACAAGATAGACTGTGAGTGTGGGCTCTCATACATTGGACAAACCAAGAGAAGCATAGGCATTCGACTAAAGGAACATATAGCTGACATTAAACACAAACGCTCGACGAAGTCTGCTGTGTGTGAACATGTAGAACAAGGAACCAACCATTACCTGCGATTTGATAAACCACAGATACTCGCAAAAGAACACCGCTTTATTCCAAGAATGATACGAGAAGCTATTGAAATTAAAAAACATCCTAATTTCAATAGGGAAGATGGTTGGAATGTTCCGCCAGCTTGGGACCCTGTTATCAGGCTAATGAAACCCAAGAAGGACAAAGTCACCAGAAGACATCAAGACACAGTGAGCACATTCTGCGTAGATAGTAACACCAATAGTTGAAAAATGTTCGGGTACTTTGAGATAACTTTTAAATTCAAGACAAAGACAAATACCACCTCAGTCTGCCGTGAACATGAATCCTGTAAAGAATTCGAAACGTTGGCTAGTAATAAAAATGTAGTTTCTAGATCATTCGGGTTAAATGTAAAAACAAGTGAAACCAATATAACGCGATAAAATCCGTAAACTGTAGTTTAATTTAAATGTGTAACATTCGCGTAAACCCAAGAAAATATTAAATCTTCAATAGTCCCCAAAAGTTTGTTATTAACAATAATCACTTTTTATTGACATTTTCTCATTACATAGTGTAGGTAATACAAATCTATGTGTAAAAAATGTATGTGCGGGATCGGACAATTTTCGATCATACATGTGACACACAGAATATTTCGAGAGAAAAAAATTGTGGCTAGACTAGCCCTTCGATTTTATTTTGGGATCGGCACATTATTAGTCCACTAGTCGAACAAGAACAACCAAGTTTTGGTCTCTGGGTAGATGACATTTAACAAAATTTCTTTTAAACGAAGATATTATTTTGATGCATAACCACTCAGTAGTCGTGACTATTAAAGTAGACAGTTCTTATCAAACCTTCAAATTACTGTCCTTTAAATATTACTGTCTTTGTAGAGAATGATCAGATTTTTTCTATAGGTGCATTAATTTTTTTGTAATATGATGGATTCTAACAAGCTTCGGAATTCACTACTGTTGCTGATAGTTTAATTATTAGCAAGTAATTATTTAAACACTCACACTGTTATGTTTAGAAGGGAGGAGCCATCTGTCATTACTATAAAAACGTTCCGCAGTAAAATGCTTGGAACAAATTCTGTGGTGCTTTCTAGGCACCCAATTTTCTCCACGACATACTGCAGCAATCCACTTATTTTATAAATCTTTATCACGTGCACATAGAATCTAAAAAATAACGAGGTAAAAATATACGGTGAATAGACATATCGATAAGATTTTTTACAACACTTGAAAAGTCGATATAAATATTACACGGCTAAATTCAAAATCATGATATAACTGTTAAAAGAAAATTCACTAGGGTTATATAATTTGATGGCATAAATTGTCTAAATTGTATCTTACACGTCAGTTGACTGTGTTCAATTTGGGAGTACTAGGTCGGTCTCTATGTATATTATCCAATCTCTTTGCTGTTACCCGTTGTTATGTTTCGCCTTTCGTCACGTCGGATGAAGTATCGTCATCTCTCATTTTCGCAGCTCATTGTTAGACATAAGCAGTGGCCTATGCGTTACAATATCATTGTGAGTAAATAGGATGATTGCCCTACTATCCCACGCTCGCTAGACGGGTATATACATAGAGTTTCTTGTCGAATTTTCCGTCTCTTAAATAAAGACCAAGTGAGGGTAGGTGCCGAAACCCGCACTTCCACAAGACGGCGCTGAGCTCTCATCAGTCTCTCCGCGACCACGCTCGGTGCAAGACGAGCGAAACGTCGGAACCAAATAGGTATTTATACCTTAAATAAGTTAGTTGTACGCGATTAAGACCCGCTAATTTATTTTGTATGACAATCGCGAAAGATTAAAATCGAATATTGAATGATTATTGTTAATTGCGTAATATGGTTAAATAAAACATGGTATACAATTGAATTTTACCGCTTACTCTTAGCATCGGAGGACACGTAGGAAAGCTATAAATGGTGCCAGCTATCATGAAGATCTTTATCAGTTGTTATGAGGAATCAGTTTCCTTGAATTTACCGACACTGGTCTAAACCATGGCATGTCGCTATCTCCCTGGGTTGTGAAGATCAGACGACAGTCTCACTGTAAAAAAGCTAATATTCTATTTAATCTGAAGGTCAATTCTCCTATTTTATCGAAGAATCGGCATTATATTTTGAACAAAATGAGATTAAATTTTGAATTAACTCACAATGGGTATTCTGTTAACCTAATTTTATTATCGTATAATTTGAAATATACAGTTCGTCATTGACACATAGTTTGAAACTAGGGTTTTCTACCCGGGTTCCCCGATTCGGGTATACCCGGGTATATAAAATTTTTAGTACTCGTGTAGTATTCACTGTCGGACCCGGGTATCTAATTTGATCAAGTAATTCATCGACTGATAGAGAGATTTTCCACCGCAGGAAATTTTGTAACGTAAAGTAGAAACCGGCTTTCGGACCGCTTAATACACGCAATAGTATTCTTGAAAACCCTTTTCTCTCAAGAAGAACTTGTCCCTTACATCAAGTAGGTATATAATAAATTTTATCTGAAATATGTGAGACTTATGTTAAGTTGATTATTTAAAAATGGATTATTTAAAAAATGTTTATTCTTAAAAAAGAGATTATTATCATTATTATTTTATAATATGACAAAACGTTTTTGTGATAAAAAGTATTTTAGTTCTTATCTTAATCAGTTTATGAAAACAAGACTGTTTAAATGTAAGTGATTTTTAATTTTCAACTATATCAAAGAATTATTTAGTCATATTTTTGTTATGGTATAACAAAATTTACTGTAGTAATAAGTCATTTTCGTTCCTAATTAGTTAATTAAAACAAGAATGTTTAATTATGTAAGTGTGACTATGAAAACCCTTTTCCATAAAGATGAAAAAGACTCCCTTACCTCAAAACTATAAAAAGTTTACTTTGAAATATGTGGTTTATGATAAGTTGATTAATTTTAAAATTGTTTTTTCCTAGAAGAAAGTTTTTTTTTAATTTTATAACATAACAAGTTTTTGTGATGAAAAGTATTTTGGTTCTTAATCACTTTATGAAAATAAGATTGTTTATTTTTAATTTTCAACAGTATCACAGAATAAAGTTTTGTTAGTGATATTTTTGTTATTGTATAACAGAATTTACTGTATAAATAAGTCTTCTTCGTTCTTAACTAGTTAACGAGAACAAGACTGTTTAGCTGTGTGACTATTGATAGTAAACTTCACTCTTTATGAAGAAAATAAAACATGATTATAAAAAAAACTCTTTTTCTGCATAAAAAATGGAAATACCCGGGTACCCGGGTATACCCGAGTATTTTAAAAAATATTACCCGATACCCGGGTACTAAAAAAGGTCGGGTACGCGAAAACCATAGTTTGAAACTTTGTTCAATCTATGATCCAGTTAAATATCATTCAAGT
The DNA here is from genome assembly GCA_944739405.2 of Euclidia mi. NCBI lineage: Eukaryota > Metazoa > Arthropoda > Insecta > Lepidoptera > Erebidae > Euclidia > Euclidia mi. The sequence continues at coordinate 38,854,981 of OX123186.2, read as the reverse complement.
ATTAGTTAATTTAGGAGAATACCATTTGTGACATAATTATCACACTGACATTATATCAAAACTGTATTTTGAACAAAATATTATTAGAAAAATTGGCCATCTAGTTATAATATTGCGTGGATCCCGGACTCCAGGAAGTCTTGGGTGCAAGCTGAATAACGCTAGGACAATGATGAATGCCTGCAATTCAGTTATCATTATTCAGCTACCCCTTACATATGTCCATCGTCAACAAAACCAAGTATTACTGCGAACCATACAATTACTAATATTAATAAAGGAATTATCGTGTTCTCTTTGAAGTCACTAATTAGGAAAAGATGGCCTTTAAAGTACCAAGCTAATATTGAAATTAAACTACAGTTTACGGATTTTATCGCGTTATATTGGTTTCACTGGTTATTAGTTATTACATTTAAACCGAATGATCTAGAAACTACATTTTTATAACTAGCCGACGTTTCGAATTCTTTACAGGATTCATGTTCACGGCAGACTGAGGTGATATTTGTCTTTGTCTTGAATTTCAAAGTTATCTCGAAGTACCCGAACATTTTTCAACTATTGGTGTTACTATCTACGTGGAATGTGCTCACTGTGTCTTGATGTCTTCTGGTAACTTTGTCCTTCTTGGGTTTCATTAGCCTGATAATAGGGTCCCAAGCTGGAGGAACATTCCAACCATCTTCCCTATTGAAATTAGGATGTTTTTTAATTTCAATAGCTTCACGTATCATTCTTGGAATAAAGCGCTGTTCTTTTGCGAGTATCTATGGTTTATCAAATCGCAGGTAATGGTTGGTTCCTTGTTCTACATGATTGCACACAGCAGACTTTGTCGAGCGTTTCTGTTTAATGTCAGCGATATGTTCCTTTAGTCGAATGCCTATGCCTCTCTTGGTTTGTCCAATGTATGAGAGCCCACACTCACAGTCTATCTTGTAAACCCCGGCCTCTTGTAAGGGTAACTGACTCTGACCCTTCCTCTTATCTCCTATTTCTACCGGCCCACACACTGCCTACTAGGGGTAGTAACTGCTTAGATCATATATTTATACGAACTAAGTCCAACTCAATTGCACTTATCCTGGAATACACAATAACTGATCATAACCCAACATTACTCGCTATCGGTAACAATAAATCAGAACCAAAGCCCCCTAAACTCCTCAAAAAGATAGACTATGATGCTCTTGACAGGGACATGGCTAATTTTGATTTCTCGCCCTTATACTCCAAGAGCAATCCAGACAATACAATGGATAGCTTTATAGGAGTGACAAGCGCTGCTATAGAGAAATGTACTTCAATCATAAAGATACCTGCAAATAAAAAAATAGGTCTGTTGCGCTGTATTCGAAATCGAGATTCTCTCCATAAAAATGTTATCCAATCCCCTGATAACGTTAACGTAAACGTTTATAAGTTAAGGTTATGATAGCATAACCTTAACTTATAAACGTTACAGAAACTTTTGTACCAAACTCCTTACTCCTTGAGTATGATACTAACGAATTAAAAAAGGCCAGCCATAACCCTAAAAAACTTTGGGATACAGTGAAACTTATAACGAACACGACAAAAACAAAACATCCTTGTAGTCACTTATTTTCTCATTCTTCATCACCTAAGAAGTCTTGCAATGATGTGAATCAATATTTTGTAAATATCGGTAAGGAACTCGCCGACAACATCAATAAAAATCAGCCATTATCAAATCACACATCTCCACTTAACACTTTAAACTCGTCTCAATCCTTTGTTTTAGAGCAAACAGATCCAAATAAAATTTGTGCGGTCATAAACACGCTCAGGACAAATGCAGCTCCTGGTTGGGATGGCATCACTTCAACATTTCTTAAGCGTTACGCTACGATTTTTGCACCTGTACTAAGCCACATTTTTAATATCTGTTTTGAAACAGCCACTTTCCTTGTCTCTCTTAAAAAGGCTATTGTGCATCCCATATTCAAGAACGGCGACGGAAAGTTACCAACCTATAGCTGTCCTAACTTACCTTTCAAAAATATTGGAACGTCTTATTAATAAAAGACTGGTAAATTACTTTGAGCATTACTCTATCCTTTCCAATCAGCAATTCGGCTTCCGCAAACATAGATCCACCGGTGACGCGATCCACGAATTACTTAATCATGTGGTAGGTAACCTAAACACAAATAACAAGGTCTTAACAATATTCTTGGGTCTAGCGAAGGCCTTTGACACGGTGCCAATTCCAAGGCTTCTACAAAAACTTGAAAATATTGGAATCAGAGGCTTAGCACTAAATTTGTTTAAAAGTTACCTTACAAATCGCTCACAAAAAGTTATGATTGATAAATACAGTAGTGATGAACTTTCAATCCAGTATGGGGTCCCACAGGGAAGTAAACTTGGATCCACTTTGTTTCTAGTATTTATTAACGATCTCTGTGAACTTAAAATACCCAACGCTAAAATTGTATCTTACGCAGACGATACTGCTGTCACATTTGCCGGTGCATCGTGGGCGGAACTGCAAATGACTGCGCAAAATGGTTTTGACACAATCATAAAGTGGCTCTCTTCTAACACCCTGACTCTCAACACAAGTAAAACAAATTTCTTGACCTATTCTCTTAATAAGATCTCACAACCAAGAACACCCGTTACGATTACAGCCCACTCTTGTATTACCCAGATCACAACCCCTTGTCAATGTCCAACAATAAATACAGTCATAGAGACAAAGTACCTTGGCATAATGTTAGATAGACACCTAAACTTCAGGCAACATATAACTCTTCTTTCCAATCGCGTACGTAAACTAATTTACATTTTCAAAACATTACGTCAAATAGCCAACACAGTTATAATCCGTAATGTATATTATGCTCTATGCCAGTCAATTATCATTTACTGCATCTTGGGGAGGTGCGGCAAAGACCATCCTAAAACCGCTAGAAATTGCTCATAGAGCCATACTCAAAGTGACAACATATCGTCCGATATTTTTTCCAACATATGAGCTTTATAAGGCATGCAACGTTCTTAATGTAAGACAAATGTATATGCTCCACTTAATTCTCCTACAACACCATCTCACTCCATATAAAGTAATTTCTAAACTTCGCAAGGACAGGATTTGTACGATCCCACCCGCACGTACGGCCTTTATAAAGAAATTTGCCCTCTACCTTGGTCCATCGCTATACAGTAAGATAAATGCTGTACTGCCGATTTATTCAATATCCCAATATCATTGTAAAAAGACTGTTACACAATTTCCGCAATTTTTTTTATGGTAATAGGCGGCAAACGAGCAGACGGATCGCCTGGTGGTAAACAATTACCGTCGCCCATGGACACAAGCAATACCACAGGGGTCACAAGTGCGTTGCCGTCCCTTCGGGTTGAGAAGAGGGATAGGATGAGGAGTGGGATGAGGAAGAAGGAATAGGGGATAGGGCCTCCGGCACTCTCACTCACCGAACGAAACGCAATAGTTTAGGTACTGTTAATTTACGTCGTTTTTCTGTGAGGGGGTAGTACTTCCCCGGTCGAACTGAAGTCATGCTGAAATCAGCAAGGCTCTACTACATTGAAAAGAAATTAAGCTATGATGAAACATAATCATTAGTAAACAGATAATGGCACATACAAACACACACACACACACACACACACACACAAACACTTACACATACAAACACACACACGCATAAACGCTTGCATTGTTATTAAATTTAATTATTATCATCGTTTGTTACCCTTACTGCTTTGTTCTATCCAATCTTTTTTTATTGTGAATACGCAATATATATAATTAATTAACCAATAGGGGATCGGCACTGTAAGTCCTAAACACAGACTACTCAGTAGTCTCTCTAGGAAAACAGTTCTCCACCCAATAATATTGTAGTCACTAATATATTGTCGTTTTTTTTTTTCATAAACCTATTGTAAGTAGACTAGTTATATAAATAATTTACTTACTTGTATCAATTACTATGTCAAAACAATGTAAAACTACAATCTCCTTTTGAAATAAAATTTATTATTATTATTACTTTATTATAATTGAGAAGAATTAATGTCCAATTGAATATAATTAAGAATTGTGTGATACGAGAGTGGTGTGGGGTAAAAGAAGATGTAGTGACAAGCATTGAGAAAGACATGTTAAGATGGTTTGGGCACATCGAGAGGATGGATGACGATAGACTGACAAAGAAGATATATAAGGCAAGTGTGAATGGAACAGGACAAAGGGGAAGACCTAGGCGGACGTTTTCTGACCAGCAGGTCGATTCAGAATGTCACGATAACTCAGTTTTCGTACGATTCGGTTTCATATCGTACGATTACTTCAGTTTGTTATTCAGAACAACCGTTTCGAATGTTAAAATCACGTCAAAGATATCGAATCTAATGTGACGTCATAACGCCCGATAACTAGATACTTATCGTAAGTCAATGCTATTCAGAATGCTTCGATAACGCAGGTTGACAGCAAAATTCGATAATTGTTGGGGAAACATAATCGACAGCTACATAGCATCAGATTGTTATTCGAACTATTTTTTTTTTTACCTATCATTATATTTACTTATACTTAAATGAATTGAATAAAAATCTAATAGGTAGGTACTTAATTTCCCGCCATTTTAGAATGAGTGGTATCGTGGTACCTATATAGAAAATTATCCTTTTTCGGTATCAACCCCAATATTTATTATACCCAGGACTTAGTCCGAACTTTGATATCAGACACAAAAAAATATTTAAGTGGGGGCAGTAAATGTACTAGCATACCTGCAGAAATAAAGGTACCTAAGCTCAAATACCTATACTTTTAATTAATTGGGCCTATTTCAGCAATCATAAGTACCTACCTACTGTCGAGTAGGCTACTCGCCATGTAGGTACTTAATGTAAAGATTGTAAAGGCACCAAAGTTTGAAAGGCACCCGTAACTTCATGTGTTTATTTCACGACATTCGTGTTGCAGTAGCACTACTTACTTACTTACCAAGACATCTGCCAAATTTAAAGCCAAATTACCTAGTGTTTACAGGTTTACTTCTAGTTGAGAAAATTGACCGTTGTCATTTTGATAGATGGACTGTCATTTTGTGTAGCTAGTACCTTCGTCAAATAACATAAACTTATTACGATTACTCTCATAATACTCTATATAATTTATCAATAAAAATATTGACTTGATTAAAGATGTTGTAATCTTAGACTAATAGAACAAAAGGAACAAAATTCTTGTTAAATCTGTGGTTGTAATCTTGAGTTATGACGCAGCCATAACCTACCTTACCTACCTAGAATTCGTGAAAGTATTACCTACATTCTGTGTTGATTATTAGGTTTTATTTTACTGACCTAGGTGAAACATTCTTTTTCTGCCAGATTTTGTGTAGGTACCTATCGAAATAAGTGCTTAACTTTATAAAACATAAAATAAGCCCTAAATCGCAAAGACGAGTGGTATTATTTTCATATTCAAGTGATTTTACTAATACAACCTATTAAATCAACTGAACATCTAAACAAGAGGTTACACCGATTCATTAGTACCTAACTGTAACGACAATAATGAAGTAGGTACTTCATTATTGTAGTTCACCTAATAAAAATATTTATTTTAGGTAGGTACCTATCAAGCAGTTTCCACAGTAACAAGTTTAGTACTTACGCTTAGGTATCTCGTTAAGTAGGTACTGCATCCCACTTAAGAAGTGCGGCTGATTTATGTGGTGACAGTCCACCAATGGCATGCTGTATTGTTATGAAAGTTACTACGGCTATTGCTCAACTACACTTAGTTATAATTCCCCGACGTCTGAAGTAGCTACACTACAAGATTGCTTTTATGAAATGTTATAGGAGCTCTAGATTGTACCCATGTTACAATATAGTCGCCTGGTGCATGGTATTTCTAAACATTATCATGACAAGGACACAACATATTAATTTACTTATATGTATACCTACCTGCTTAGTAGGTAAAATATTAAAATGAAAGTAAAACTTAATTATTTCAGGTGATTCAGGTAAAGTTATAGAAACAGAAAGGAAAATTTGTTTATTAATGTTCAAGTGGTTTTGCATTAGCCTATTAAAATGCTTGGATATTGTAGCAAAACAGTCAGGATCTGTCCATGATCAGATAATATTCAATAATTCACTTTTGAAACAATAACTTGGAACTGGTCAATTTAGAGATGGCATACTTCTTGGTGATAGCGGATATGAGTGAAGCATTACCTTTTGACACCCTTTCTGAACCCATCGTCCCTCACAGAAAACTTAATGAGACACATAATAGGAATAGGGAATATAGTTGAAAGATGATTTGCTGTGTGCAATAATAGATTACCTGTACTTAGACAACAGGTGACATTAAAATTAACTTGTCTGCAAGCTATAATAGTTGCCTGCATTGTCCTACATTACATTGCAGTCAATGACAATGACAGAAACAAAATAAACATTTATTCATTTAATATTATTTTTTTATTTTGTATTATGTTCCTCTTCCTTCCACTTGTACTCCTTTTAACTCTGCCTCCTCGCATTAATTTTCTTCAAACTCCCATACCTTGTAGTGATTCACTTGGTACATTAGCTGCAAAAAAAACAAAAGTGAAATTAATTTGAAAAATTGTACACTTGGGACCCTAAGTTCTTGGTGGAAACCCTATGCACCTTGCAGGTGAGGTTGGCTTGGGACCCTAAGTTCTTGGAGTATGCTGCCGTGCTAACAAAAAAGGGCACAACTAACATTTTTTTCACGATTGAGTTATATACATATTCGGAATCAGGAAAAACAGGTCTATTTGCCTATTTTTTTATTTTATTTTAGCAACAAAATTAACAGAGATACCATAAGCTTAAAAGGCACAACTGCGCGATTGTTTAAGACTTTTTATAGAAAAAGGTCATATCGTGAGATATGACTATATATTAGCAGTATTGTTTCCTAACTGTACCGCTTTATTTAACTATTTAAATCATTTTAACATAATGAGCTAGAATGGAAAGGCACAATTGCATAAATATGGCTTTTCATTGCAATATTTAACTTCTTTTCCCCCAAAATGTTAGAATGGAAAGTCACATTTGGTTAATTATGCCTTTTATATGTAATATTAATGATTTTACTATATTTTTTAAGTTAGGTTGAAAGGGAATATGTAGATTATTGAATAAATACAGTTATAATATAAAAAATAAGTAAATCGTCTTATAGAATTCATGTAGAGATGTTACTATTTCCATTCATACATTTTCAATAACTACAGTACTGTAATTTATTTTTGACAAAAAATAAGAAATATTTTAAACTCTATTTTCTCCTGATTTGCAAAATGTTAGTTGTGCCCCTTTAAATTATGGCAGCAGTATGGTTCTGCAATAAAGGTTTGTGTCCTAGTATGGGTCTCTTTTATATTATTATGTTTAAATCATTAAACTTACCTTGACTTTCTTTAGCTGGCAGTTCATCAGAGTCAACAAGACTTTCCAAGTCCATTATCTAGTGGAGGTGCTGTTTTCTTGCCACCTCCGGTACGATACTGACGATACAGCTGCTAACGTATTGCAGTCTTGGTTGACCTGAATGTTCCTCCAGACCGATCATTCATTTTATATGCTTTCCCAAGCGGCTTCTGTCTTCTTCCACGTCATATCATCACTTTGTTTACTAAACACGTTTAGTTACTGTCATAAACGGAGAAGTTTGCACTTCTATCTCTTTTAACTTTATCCATATTAGTTATATAGGTAAATAAAGTAACCACTTAAAAATTACACGCTTTCCGAATCAAACACAAAAAATACGATTTTACAAAAACTTCTTCGCTCATTTTATATTTTATTTATTGGTTAGTGTTTACGAAGTAACTATTGTTCATAGGTAATTAGGTTGCATTCAATGACATGAATAGGTACATGAATAGGCCAATAGTTGTGTTTATTTTTAAATAAATATTAATATTTTATAATTTTGATGTCATATAATTTGCTTTAATTTTAATCTTGATTATCAAAATAGTCCTCTACAAAGCTAATTATATTTGAATAATTTGTACTTTCGTGTGTACATTTATCTATACAAGCGTACTCAGTAAACGCACCATAATGTGTTATTGAAATCAAATTGACTTATCGGACATCCAACCGAATCCGAAGTCGAATGATTCTGAATAACATTGACAAAGCGCATTAGATTGGATTACGGTACCGATGACATACGATTCGATTAGTTGTCGTGAGATTCTGAATAGGCCTGCTGATTGGAGACATCCTGAAAAAAGGACAAGTCAGAAGTACCCTTAACAGAAGAGCATGCATGAGAAACTTGATGGGAGTGAGTGAAGCAAGTGAGGTATGTCAGGATCGTTGCAAATGGTGTTCCGTAGTCTCTGCCTACCCCTGCGGGAAATAGGCGTGAGTCTATGTATGTATGTATTACTTTATTATTATTATTTCTTTTCCCGTCTAGGCGAGCGACAAAATTGTGTTTTTTTGTTTTTAGGCATTTCTTCTGTTCATCTGTTGTTCTACCTATATCAGAACCCTTAAAATAAATATCTTCACTATTAAAACGAGCACGATCCAGAATAATTAATAAAAATCAAGTCAGTTTAGAAATGTTTCTAAAATAAATAAATGTACGTAGAAAGTAGTTCGGATAGGGATTTAGGAGTACAACTAATTGGCACTAGATAAAGGCTAATGGAAGATCTCTGGCACTTGCCAGCCTTATTGTTATTAACGTTTACTAATAGTGAGTAGATTTTATTTTTATTTACTTGATTTATTTTTTATTTTTTAGAATCTAAAAAAAATAGGGCTAGTAGAAGAAATTAATAGAATTGGTTATAATAATATAGATATGGTGAATTGGTAATAATAATAAGGTAGGATGAGATCGTGAAGACACTGGGCAGTATGAAAGTAGGTAAGGCTGCAGGATATGATAGGATTACAGTCGAAATGCTGAAGGCTGGACAGGGCGTCATAGTTGGTCAGTTGCAGCGGTTATATAACTTGTGCTGGAGCACCGGCCGAGTACCTAATAACTGGGCCACAGCTGTAGTTGTGCCTCTTTATAAAGGAAAAGGCTCGCAACAAGATTGCAAAAACTATAGAGGCATTAGCCTACTCAGCATTGTTGGCAAATTGTATGCAAAGGTACTTATTGAAAGACTTATGGAAGTAACTGACAAGAAAATATGGGATGTACAAGCGGGATTCCGAAAGGGAATGGGATGCACGGATCAGGTTTTTTCCTTGCGAAGCATAGCCGAAAAGTTTTTGGCCAAAGGTCAAAAGGTCTATTGCGCATTCGTGGATTTGGAAAAGGCTTACGATAAAGTGGTGAGGAATGAAATGTGGTCGGTGCTGTCAATGAATGGGGTGGACAGCAGCCTCATTCGAGCTCTGAAATCCCTTTATGAGGATTCTAGAGCTTGTGTGAGGATAAACGGGGCATACACTGACTGGTTTACCATCAACACAGGTGTTAAATAGGGATGTGTAGCATCGCCGTGGCTGTTTAACCTCTTCATGGACAGTTGTTTGCAAGATTTAAAACATAGTGACTGCGGATTAAGGATGAATGGGTTACTCGTCAAATGCCTCCTTTATGTTGATGATCAGGTAATACTTGCATCTTCAGCGGAGGAGTTGCAGGAGATGGTAGCAATCATGCATGGTGCGTTAGAGAGGAAAGGAATGAAAGTGAATGTAAGTATAACGAAAGTTATGGTTTTTGAAAAGGAGGAATGCGTTACGGCTTGTAATGTTTTGATTGATGGACAGCGAGTGGAACAAGTGAATGAGTTTGTTTACTTAGGTACGTTTTTTACAAGAGATGGTAAGAATGAAGAAGATATTGAAAGGAGAGTTAATGCAGGTAATAGTGTGAATGGAGCTCTGAAAGCGTTTATGAACAGTCAAAACGTGTCCAAAAAGGCACGTTTGGCTGTACATAGAAGTGTGTTAGTGCCTACCCTTATGTATGGTAGTGAAAGTTGGGTATGGCAGAAGAGATTTGAAAGTAAAATAAATGCTGTAGAAATGAGAGCACTGAGAAGTATGTGTGGTGTGTCTTTGACCGACAGAGTAAAGAATTGTGTGATACGAGAGTGCTGTGGGGTAAAAGAAGATGTAGTGACAAGCATTGAGAAAGGCATGTTAAGATGGTTTGGGCACATGGGCAGAGGATGGATGACGATAGACTGACAAAGAAGATATATAAGGCAAGTGTGAATGGAACAGGACAAAGGGGAAGACCTAGGCGGACGTTCTCTGACCAGATTGGAGACATCCTGAAAAAAGGACAAGTCAGAAGTACCCTTAACAGAAGAGAATGCATGAGAAACTTGATGGGAGTGAGTGAAGCAAGTGAGGTATGTCAGGATCGTTGCAAATGGCGTTCCGTAGTCTCTGCCTACCCCTCCGGGAAACAGGCGTGAGTCTATGTATGTATGTATGTAATATAGGTATGAGGCTTAAGTACCATGCAGGTTTAGGGTTTTAATGTAAAAAGACAATGTTCACACATGAACATGCCATTTCAGCGATTTCAGGTTCGATTCCCGGGTCGGGCAAAAGTGTTACTGGGGTTTTCCGAATACTCAGTAGCAGCCCGGAGTCCGGTGATGTGCGCGGTAACGGCAGTAGGCTTGCCCCCTATTACGTGGGACCTAAAAATTCATGGCGACATGTGGGTGTAATATTTACACCTCTGCCTACCACTTCGGGGATACAGGCGTGAGACTATAAATAAAAATAAAAAATAAAATCCTACGTGAGTATTTACCGCGACACAGATTGTTCGTGATTTATATAAAATTAAGAAAAAATCACGTACTCACGTAAGGCGTATACCGCTGAGATGGCACCTTTCACACACGGCACACAACCGTAAAGTTGTGTGTGTGTACATAGGATAAGTTTAGTATATAAGACCATGTAGTTTAAGAATAAAGCAGTCACAAGTATAATCCGACTTTGACTTAACACCCTTCCCACACCTCTGACGGTGGCCAATACACCTTTAGCCATCAATACCGATCAGCTCCAAAAACCATCTCCACCATACCTGATTCCTATCCACAGTCCATCTGCCATCATAGGTCTCCGGCGGCAGATATCCCGCACCTATCTATATAAGTATATATAAATACGTATGTTGCTTAAAAATCGCTACAAAGACAAGAGAATGATTATTATCACTAAGCACGTTGACAACATTCTCAACATACAAAAATTGATCGTGGGCACTGCGAATAATTTGAAGGTCTTGCATGATACAATTAACGAAAATTTTGGGGCGATTAGAAATCAGAAAATTGGTATTTCGTCGTGGGATCCTATTTTGACAAGGATATTGAGCCGCACTTGGGATTCGGAAACTGACGAAAAATACGAATAACAACTCGTAGAGCCGAACAAGCCTCAACCATTTTCATCAATGATGTCGTTTCTGGAAAAACTATTTATGTGTCTTGAAAATAGCAATTATGAAAGAAAAACCGATTATAAACAACAGTACAATACAAAATCTATAAATAGCACGTACGGCTACAAGTTCTGGCTATGTAATAATAACACGCATAACATATACATGTGCGCGCAATTTAAAGCGTTGTCAGCAGAACAGCGTAATAACAAAGTCAAGGAAAATCACATATGCAGACAGTGCATAATACATGACTCATCCAGTCAATGTTATAGTAGTGGAAAGTGTAAATATTGTGGCAAACTAGGTCACCATTCATTATTGCACCTTGAACCTCAAAAGAAGGTCAATGTCAACAATTACGTCAATAGAAATGACAACACTAGAGGGTTAAAGGATCGGAAAACCTTTGAAAACCCAACTACAAGTACAGCTTGGACAAATACCAAGTCAAACATGTCATCCGCGACGTTACAGGACACACAGAATACAACACTTTTAGCGACGGCCCTAGTTCACACATACGCCAAAGATGGCACGTCCTAAGAGTGCTGTGTGATCAAGGTTCTCAGGCTTCATTCTGCACGGAAGAAAAAGTCCAATTACTTTCCTACCCTCGCAGCAAAATAAAATGCGAGATAGTAGGTATCGGTGATGAGACACCGAAGACTTCAAACTACAGTATTGAAGTTAATTTACAACCAAGATTTCCAAGCAAATACCCTCAAACGGCGCAAATACTGTAATTTAGTGAGTAATTACGTGTTTGAGCCGTTTGGAAACGCTAGGCTCATGGGGTCCAAGTGCTCGTTCTCTATTCCGGGAAATTTCTAAACGATTAATCGACGTCTCACGTGACCAGAAGGCTGGTTTATTCTTTGCTCAAAGAATCAGCATTGCCATCCAGCGTGGCAATGCTGCCAGCCTTCTGGGCACGTTACCCGATGATATTGATGCGGAGGCATTTTACGACGCCTAAACCTTGTAAATATTTTCACTTTTAGATTTGTTTTATGTTTTTTTGTATTAGATTAGGTTGGATTAGATTAGATTAAGCTTCAGATACAAAATTATGTTTTATTATTATGTCCCTATAAATTAAGTTATAAATATCTTATACTAATATATAAAGCAAATTTAAGTTACCCGTAAAACTCACTTATATTACGGAATTACGGATGCATTACCAAATAAAACAATACAACAAATAGAAGCGGACTGCTTAGTAAACAAGCTAATTGCAGTTCCCACTTATTATAAGCGCGGTCCTATAGACATAATATTGGGCGCTCAAGAATATAGTAGAATATTGTAACAAGGCTTACCCAAATTAAAAAACCGTATTATTACCCAGGACACCGAGTTTGGGTGGATATTATCCGGTATATGCAGTAATTCTGCCACCAGCAACATACGAATTGCTAGTATGACAACGCGCTCAGTTGAAATGCAACAATTAACGAAATTTTGGGAATTAGAAGAGATACCGGAGGGAGAAAGTTTATCCAACGAAGACCAATTATGCGAACATCTGTAATAACAAACCACAGTAAGAAATCGAGATGGAACCTACACCGTTCGGCTTCCATTTAAAAAACCTGACGTTAGTTATGGGAATACACGCCAAAAGGCGAGACTGTTACAATTAGAACGAAAATTTGAAGGAAATAAAACATTGCAAAACCAATACAAAGAATTTCTAGACGAATACCTAAATTTTAATGGGTCATATGAGAAAAGTGCCGCAATTAGACTACTACCAAGGAAAATATGACCACATCAACCGGTGATTAAAGAAGACTCATTAACCACCAAATTACGGGTAGTGTTCGATGCGTCAAGCAAAGTTAAATCACACATAAGTTTAAACTGCAATATGTACACGGGACCCAGGTTACAACAAGATCTGGCTTCTATATTATTACGGTGGCGTAAACATAAAATAGTGTTTATGGCAGATATAGATAAAAATTACAGATTTATAAAAATAAATGAAGAAGATTAACAACCGTTACGTATGGGACAGCATCTGCACCTTATTTGGCAGTAAGGACATTACACCAACTGGCGCATAGTTAACAAAGGAATTATCCTAGAGCCAGTCGTATAGCCCTTCAGGACTTCTTTGTCGACGATATTTTATCAGGGGATAATGAAATCCAGGCTGCAAAGCAGTTACAAAAAGAGTTAATATGTATGTTACAAACCGGTGGATTTAATCTCAGGAAGCGGTCATCGAATAATGCGGAATTGTTGGAGAGCATATCAAGTGATAATCAAGATAACAAAATGTTAAGATTGCCAATGGACGAAGCCAGCAAATCACTAGGGATATGGTGGTCACCAGCTAAAGATAGTTTTTCTTATGAAATTACCATTAATAGAAACCAAAGTCCAACGAAACGGTTTATTCTGTCAGAAGTTTTCAAATTATTCGACCCTCTTGGTTGGTTGGCGGCAGTCATCATTAATATGAAACTGATTAACCAAGATCTTTGGGCTAATAGAAGTGAATGGGATCAGCCTGTAGATGATCGTATAAAAAGAAGGTGGGAGGCAATACAAAGTCAATTGAAAGCACTGAAGAGTATATCAATACGAAGATGGTGTCATTATACACCTGAGGCGCAGATTGAACTTCACGGGTTCAGCGATAGTTCTGAAAAAGCGTACGGCGCAGTGGTTTATTGTCGAGTCAGGAAAAGTGATAACTCGGCTGACGTAATGTTATTACAAGCTAAGTCAAAAGTAGCTCCAAAAAGCGTAAAATTACATTACCTAAACTCGAATTGTATGCAGCACTATTACTCACAAAATTCATGATAAATATTATTAAGGACATGGTAATGGATAACATAGAGATATATTGTTGGACGGATTCAATGATCACACTTGGATGGATTAAGGGAGAAACAGATCGTTGGAAAACTTTCGTTGCTAACAGGGTGTCTGAAATTCAAACATTGTTTCTAAATGCCAAATTAACATGTTAATGGAATGTAAAACAGGAAAACTATTCCAGAATCATGTGAAGAAATAAAACGTAGCTTTCACATAAGCACTAAACCCAACGAATCAATATGGGAAAGATTTTCAAGCTTCAAAAAGATGATACGAGTATTATCGTATTGTTCTAGATTTATAAAGCAAGGAAGGAACTATGGTTCACTAAGTTGTGTGGAAATCAATAATACCGCAAATCATATTTTAAAGTTGGTACAAAAGGAAGTGTTCCCGGAAGAATATCAAGCGATCAGTAAAGGATTGTCGCTAAAAAAGGCAATATATTGGCTTGCCTAGATCCATTCATCGATAGTGAAGGCTTATTAGAAGTGGGAGGCAGGCTCCAAAAATCATTCCTGTCTTTCGACCAAAAACATCCAATTTTTTTACCTTAGAATCATCACGTAACGTCAATTATAATTCATGATGCTCACTTGACTACATTACATGGAGGTAAGAGGTTAACATTGGCCAACATACGACAGAAATATTGGGTGCTTGGCGGGAAACGTATACTTAGGAGCTACAAAAGAGAAAGTGTAAAGTGTATTCGATATTCAGCGTCAGCAAGTCAACAGAAAATGGGGACACTACTAAGAGCCCGAGTAACAGAGTCGTTTCCGTTTACTCATACTGGAGTCAATTATGCAGGACCCATAAAAGTGAGGACAATGATAGGCAGTGTGCATAAATCATACAAAGGATACATTGTAGTTTTTGTGTGCCTAGCGACAAAAGCTATATACCTAGAATTAGTAGAAGACTTGTCCACAAAAAGTTTCATAGCAGCATTACGGAGATTTATGGCAAAAAGAGGCCCAATGTCACATATATACAGCGATAACGCTATAAACTTTGTGGGAGCTGCTAATTTTTTATATAAATAACTGTTAGAAATAACCCAATCAGACACATTTCAAAACAGTATGACTGCCATGGGAACGCAATGGCATTTTATTCCTCCATCATCACCACATTTGGGCGGTATTTGGGAAGCAGGAGTAAAATCAATGAAACACCACTTACGCAGGGTAATGGGCGACCAAACATTAACTAACGAAGAATTATCTACCTTTTATATCAAACAGAAGCATGTTTAAATTCAAGGCCGTTGTGCGCTCAAAGTGACGACATAAATGATAACGTGGTGCTAACACCAAGTCACTTCTTAATTGGACGGGAAGCAGTAGGAATACCTGATCCACTGACTAACATTAATATAGATCTTCTAAATAGATTAAAAAGGATTCAAAAAATGAAAAAAAGACTTCTGGCATAGTTGGACTCGTGATTACTTACAAATGGAAAACAACAGAAGAAAATATACCAGTTGGAACGTTAGTACTTATGAAAGAAGACAATATTAATCCGAGCAGTTGGCCACTTGCAAAAGTCACGGAAATACATACAGACAATGACGGGTTAGTTAGAGTAGTTACTCTTACAAAATTCTCAGGCGCCATTCAGAAAAGGTCTTTACACACGCTTATTCCGTTGCCTATAAATGCGGATGCAAGTCATCAATCACAAACCAAGGCACGTCGAAATGGTTATTATGTTTACCAATAATATTACAATTGTTCGGTACCATGACTGCTACACAAACATAATTATACCGTGAAAAATCTGTCTCCAGGATTTTATGTTGAACACATAGGAACCGCATACATAGATCGAGGCATGTTTCATATGGTAACTTCATATGAAAGAGAGCGACTGAATTAGGATTATGCTAGGATCTAAAGTGCATTGTCCAAGTTTAAGCAACTTTGTAGCAGGCCAAATGTTGTAACGACAGATACACTTTGTAATCAATTTTATCATCATGTACTCGAGCAAAAGACAATATATGAACGTAACAAAGAATATTTCACAGATTTTCATGAAACACGAAAGAAAAGGGGGTTTACTAAGAAAAATTTAACTTCGGTGTTTAGTGTAAATGTTGAGGTATACAAAGATATAGGCTCATTAAACTTAAACCAACAAAAATTGATTGAAACAGCTAGTCACCAAACTAAGATCATGATATCGGCTATTTCCCAAGTAAATGGTACTGAAGAGAGAATAAAAAACAAATTAGCAGGGTTTCAAACGAAACTGTCACAAGTAATAGAGACTATAAATAGCTATGATAATTGGCACGTTACCACTAATCACAATAGTATAAAGATTCAGAATATGCAAACATTCCAATTAGCCAATAATTACATTGACGAAATCTTAAACTACTACAATGGATTGTTAGAGATATATTTAACAAAGGCAAGCGTGTATAGCATTTTATCACCCAAGCATGTAAGTGATTTAATATCATCCGCAAATAGGAAAATGCCGTCCAACCTTAGAATAGTACAAGAATTGTTATTAGATACAAGGATAGTCGAGAATATGATTCATATACAAGTACACGCTTATTTTCCAATTAAAGATATTATAAGATATACTTTAATTCATATCACACCTAAGAAGAATATGAACAATACGTTCGAGAGCATAGAAGTGTCAAAACCGTATTTTTAACAGTTGATTTAGACTTCGAACTGGACTACGATGAATTCAAAGACTGTATACAAAGGTACCAAAAGTTTCTTTGCTTCCCTGGAGTGGTGAAGAACATGCAATTAAATGAAAATTGCATCGTTGACCAATTACTTAAAAATCAAAACACCACTAAATGTCTTACGAATATCTTTGAAATGTCAAGTAACATAATTTGGAAACAACTATGCATGCAAAACTCATGGTTGTTTATCACAAAATCCAGTATCACTATATCCATAGTTTGTGACAATAAGCGAGAGGAGATAACTATTCGAGACGTAGGAGTAATAAAAATCGCCGACAACTACGTAATAAAATCTATTGACAACGGACTCGCTGCTAAGAGAGCGTTATCGATTCAGGTAGCCGGAGTCTTTTTCAAAACAATTAAATTTTAGTACAGACACATATGTATCAAATAGAAATAAGAAACTGAATGTATCTAAGGAGGGTGTAATAGAAAGTTCCAGTGATATTTACCAGCACTTAATAAATAAAGAATCGAATATAGAAATAGAGCTTAATGACAACATATAGAAAAACATCCAGTCTCACACATACATAGTGAGCTGTGTGTCATCAACAATATTGATGATAATTATAATTATATTCGTCTGTTATGGTCCAAGGATAGTCACATATACAAAAACAAGAATACATCAGCAAAGAAAACACCCCAAATCCTCAAGATCTGATCCACCACACCCGCAACGTGCACCACATCAAGACAGCAAACAACCATCCACGCACACTGCATGGAACGCCGGCTACAGCCAGCCGAGCCATCTGCCGAAGCCTCCCAAGAACCAGCACGCAGCCAAGGATGACTCCATAGAATTATACCAACTGGAGTGGCCTGTTCCTCGGAGAAGCCAGAATGTTAACAAATGAACATGCCATTTCAGCGATATAATTCTACGTGAGTATTTACCGCAACACAGATTGTTCGTGATTTATATTAAATTAGTCGACGCCAGCAGCTACGCCTGCATTTTTTTTAAAGTTACCCGTTTTGGCCGATCCCGTGGGACTTTCGGGAAATCCTTTCTTAGTGCACCACTACGGTCCCCAAGGAACATACATGCCAAATTTCAGCTTCCTGCGCCCAATAGTTTCGGCTGTAGCTTGTCTGTCAGTCAGTCAGTAACGCAAGGATTTTATATATTAAGATTAAGAAAAAATCACGTACTCACGTAAGGCATATACCGCTGAGATGGCGCCTTTCACACACAGCACACAACCGCGAAGTTGTGTGTGTGTACATAGGATAAGTTTAGTATATAAGACCATGTAGGTAGTTTAAGAATAAAGCAGTCACAAGTTTAATCCGACTTTGACTCAACCTACCTACCCTTCCCACACCTCTGACGGTGACCAAGACACCTTTAGCCATCAATACCGATCAGCTCGATGAGTCTGTTGAGTTGGCCGTCAGAAAACCATCTCCACCATACCTGCTTCCTACCCACAGTCCGTCTGTCATCATAGGTCTCCGGTGGCAGATATCCCGCACCTATCTATATAAGTATATATAAATACGTATGGTAGGGCTAGGTTCTAGGGATTGTAGGGACACTAGGATTACGGTCTTAAGCGCGTATGAATCGTAGGTCAGTATCACAGCATACCACAGTAGTACCACGATAGTACGTGCCCAAGGTTAAGGGCCTAGTAGTAGGTGCGTATAAGTGCTAGTCTGTATCACAGAATACCACAGAGCACCAAGCCTATACGCATTATACGCTAGGTAAGACTTAGGATAGGTTTTGGATACATATAGGTAATTAGGGCTAGGAGAACTAGGATAGGATATTATAGGCTAAGACTCTAGGATAGTGTAGGTTAACAAGTTAGATTAGTCCCTTAGCATTTAATCTTTCCTGTACAGTTGGGTTAATAGCGTAAAGGCTGCTAACCCGCTGTAGAGACAATGACGCGCAATACAACTTCAACTCATATATATGTTTATATTCATAAAATAATAGCTATGAAATAATCGGTTTATTAAAACAATTTACGATCTACAATCAAGTTCGGCTTTTCTGCAAGCAATTTAAATTATATAAACAATAATAAAACTGACCAGGTGTAACATTTTACGATTCTTAAATAAAACTATTTTCTTTATGAATTCAGAAGTGTTTCACAATAATTATGCAGATGCGCAGCCAGTAAAACTATTTTTGTATTTTAAATCAGCTTTACATAAAACGGAGCACATCTCTCTATTATTTTACCAGTGTTACCAATTTTCGATAAGGCCAATTTATTTACCGGATATAAAAAGATAGACTTAAAATATCAGAATTGCTGGTTTAAAGACCAATAACGTGAATTTTGTAAAATATTATTGATTCATCAAAGTTTCCTAGTAAGCCCTTTCCAACAATTTTCCTTTAGTAATTAATTAGGGCATGAACAAGAGTTTTGAATAAGGATCAAGCCTATAAAATATCTTGTATTTTAAATTTTTAGAAAAGGCAACAAATTACAGAGAAGTTCAAGGCTTTTACCTAAATTGAGGCTTTCGTTCGGGCCTTCTTTAAATTGTAATATACTGCGTCGGAACAAAATAAAACCGTACATTTTGTGACTGCATTAAGCCTGAAAAATTATCGTATAGATTTTGGACCTTTCGACAGCTGTATAATATCCAGATTTTGTTGTAAGAACTATGCACTTTAGAGGGACTTTAAACATTTATTCTTTAAGTTTTTTATTTATCGAAACTAATAACATGGCGCTAAATATAACTAATAGGTATACATACTTTGTACTTTTGAATGTAGTATTCGATTGAAGCAACAATATTACTTTCTCCAACAGAATAAATTCTATCTTAACACTGGTCAAAGCATGGTTAAAGTTAGAATTTGTTAATAAGGTGTGTAAAGGGTTCGGAGCCACCTTTCTGTACCCAACCCTTAATATCTTCGATCATCAGTACTTGATCGAAGCTTAATATCCTCGCGTAATGTTTAATTATGTTTTAACGCTTAATGTTACGCGTATTTCCAGGCTCTGGTACAACATTTGTATTTCATTTATTTATTTTTTTTAATTCGACATTATTGTTTTCTTTTTGTCACAGACAAAACAAATTGTCCGAGACGCTAGAAACCCGAGCTTCTCACGCACTTTACTGACAAATAGAAGAAAGCGTCGCATTCCTGTTATCGTTCATAGAGAAAAGAAGATTTCCAGTAGATATGCGGTGCCGTCAATTATTAATACTATCCTAGGTGAGGTGGCCTAAGTCTAGTAAAGTTACAATATTTACGACCAATTATTTTGTGTGGTTGACACTTGTATTCTATGCCGTCAACCGTGTGGTTGACGGCATAGAATACAAGTGTCACCACCCCCTATCTTCCCGTGGGTGTCGTAAGAGGCGACTAAGGGATAACACGATGCAAATACCATCTTTGCGTAGAGACGGAAAACTCGACAATAAACCCTATACGACTGCCTCGTTGGTCTCGCGGCGTAAATGTGCGCGTGGGATCGGGAGGTCCCGGGTTCGATTCCTGGGTCGGGCAGTGTTATTGGGTTTTTCTGTCACGAAATTCTCAGTAGCAGCACGGAGTCTGGAAATGTGCCCGGTACGGCAATAGGCTCGCCCCTTATTACGTGGGACTAAAGTATATCTGGCGAAAAGTGGGTGTAGAAATACACCTCTGCCTACCCCTTCGGGGATAAAAGGCGTGACGTTATGTATGTATGTGTATGTGTGTAATTATTTTTATAGCATTGTTACAATATTTTTTAACTTTTTAATTTCGCTCTATGATCGCTGATTACGCGGTATGATCCATGCGGTGATTACGCAGTATGATCCATTCATTTTTGTTTTAAGTCTGGTTGTTCCAAATGCAAACATACATATTGATGTTGTTCCCTTTGAGATCACCTGTGCTGTAAATGACAAAAACACCTGTAAGCTGTAGTTTTTTTTTTAACCTAAATATGTTAATTTCCACACAACATTACAAAATATTAGTTGAACTATAATTATATTAATTACCTATAGTTATATTAATTACTAGCGGCCCGTCCCGGCTTTGCACGGGTGGACATTAATTTGTAATAATAATATTTTCCCTAATATTTTCTAGAAATGTTACTCAGGGATAATGTAGCGTTACAATGGTGCAAGAATTTTTTAAATCGGTCCAGTACTTTTTTGTTTATTCTTTACAAACATACAAAAATACTAATCTTTCCTCTTTATTATATTAGTATAGACTATTATGTTGACAAGTAGTACTGATTTACGCTGTTATGCAAATATCTATCTCTATTCAACCATTGAATAATCGTTGTGACCGCATACTAACTAATACAATCTTATATGCAAACTAGCTGTTTCTCGCGGTTTCACCCGCTTCCTGAGGGAACTACTTCACGTACCCGGTTAATTTATAGCCTAAGTTACTCCTTGGTACATCATCAATCCATCAGTGAACGTCCCGTCAAAATCGGTCCAGCCGTTCCAGACATTAGCGAAAACAAACAGACAGACAAAGACAGACAGAAAGACAAAAATTAAAAAAAGTCGTTTTGGTATATGTACCGTATATACATGCATATGCATTTAATAAAAAGCGGTTATTTTAATGTTACAAACAGACACACCATTTTTTTTTATGTGTATAGATGTAAACTGAAGTTTTGAGTGACGAAAATAATTAATTAAGGTTATAGAATTACTAAGTGAGCGATTAACTGCTGAGTGATGAGAAATCAACTGAACAACAACTTACAAACATTAATTTGAGTTGCTTAAAATACAAAATGAGAAGCTTCATAATATTTGTTTGAGAGGCAACGTTACGTCCTGCATTTTTTTCAATATTTGGCAAATGATTTATTTATACTGAGCGGCATTTTATCTTACATGAAGTGTTTTGTAATAGAAAAATCACATTGAAAAATACTATAATGAGCAGAGTACTATGAGCTCACATTTTTATGAAAATTTTCTAATGAAATTACTATTTGAAGAAACACTATTAGCCAAGAAATTTAATTATTTGAGGGTACGTAATGGGATCAGTTTCGACATCTTCGTCAGCGCTGACTCTGCTCATCTGACTGCATCAATCTGTAGTTTTCATAAAACATCGATTCATATTAATAAACATAAGACCTCAAATAGAATTACATAACCAATAGTCAATAAAGCAGCTTACAAAACCTTGCTTAAAGTAAACTTTTTAGCAGCTCGTTATTTAACGCCTTTTTTGTATTTCTAGTCACTCACCTAGTAATTTAGTCGCACGATTAAAAGTTTAATTTCTGAAATGGATTAATCACAACCCGCTTTTAGTACGCTCGTTCTAGATGTTGTTATTAATCAATATTCGTCATTAGTTTAGTCAATTTTTCGCTTACTCAAATTCATGCCACTCAAGTTATTGAAACAGTATCTCATCATCAGTCGCTTAGTTTTTTTTTTATTCGCTCCTTTTATAATTCCTATATGCAAATGAGTATCCATATTATATATTAGTTTCAATAGCGTTCATTTTACATTATTACATAGCATTTATCTGAAAGCGATTATGGGCTAGTAATATCACAATTACTACATTTCACGTTAATGGCACAATGGGCACTATTCGAATTTTCACTAAAATAGATACCCTTTTATAGTTCAGGCTAAATGCTTGGGTTAGAGTTCGGGAATTCAAAAAATAAACATGGTCATCTTTTTAAATAAAACTTTTCCTGGTGACGTAAGGATTGCAATGTAGTCTTTCTAAGTATTATAATATTGAGAGATCTTAGCCCACCCAAAACCAACCACCTCCGACCTTTTTGTCAGGTCATCAGTCTACCCATCCATGTAGCGGAAGGTCTGCATATGAACGTAATAAAATACAATAATTTAAACTATTGTTCACGTTTTCATTTGATTATTACCACATACCTATGTATTTGAAAGAAAGAAAGAAAACTCATTTATTTGTTATCATCCTCGTCTTTATCTATGCATGTGTTGGTCTAGCCCTAGATTTTCAAGTTTGGCAATACTCATGAGATCATGATTAGTTCGTCAGTCAATCTATTCATCTTATGAAGAGCCTGTATATAACATAGTAGAATAGTAATGTCCGTATTTATGCAAAAAGGAACCACCCAGCAAAAACGCACTTCTGAGATATCAATGGTTTTACAAAAACATGTGCAGCTCTGTTAGATTAGGTAAAATATTACATTTATTTTATGTAAATAGATTGATAAATTACTCATTTAAGTATGTGTATATAAATTTGCTCTGGATACTCTTAAACTTTCTAGATAATTAAGAAAATGTGCATGTGGTTCCTTTTTATACTTACTAACTAATAGCTTTCTTCATATGCAAAAAAGAACCACATCCCATGGGTCGTGGTACTTAGTACTTATACTTAGTTTCATAGCAATCCAATGCTAGACATAGGCCTCTCCCAACACGCGCCACAGTACATGATTCTTAGCCTTTCGCATCCATTCCGTCCCAGCCTCAATTTCAGGTCGTCAGTCCACCTAACAGGGGTTCACCCTACCTTACGCTTACTGAGTCGTGCTCTCCACTCTAGGACAAGCTTGGTCTATCGGCCATCAGTACTTCTGCAGATATGACCAATCCACTGCCTCATAAGCTTACTTATTCTATGAGCTATGTCAGTCATTCTGGTTCTTTGTCGAATAACTTCGTTGCGGATTTTATCCTTCAAAGAGACACCAAGCATAGCCCGTTCCATAACTCGCTGCGTGACTATAAGTTTGTGGACTAGTCCCACGGTGAGTGTCCACGTCTCAGCACCGTACGTCATAACAGGTAAGACGCATTGGTTGTAGACTTTGGTCTTCAAGCGTTGTGGTAGGGGCGAAGAGAAAACTTGACGTAGTTTGCCAAACGTTGCCCAACCTAACTGGACACTACGGTCGATTTCATCCTCGAGGTTATTGCTACCAAGCTGGACAACAAGCTGTTGCTCATGGTAGACATACTCTTGAACAACTTCAAGTATCCATCTATGGACATAAACCGATCCCGTCATGATGACATGTGTTCATCTAATATAATCTTGGTTTTGTACAAGTTCATGCCGAGACAACTTCACGTCGAGAGGCTCCGTTTAGGCTGTGGAGCATCCCGCTCAACTCTTCCAAGGACTCCACAACGATGGCGATATCATCAGCAATCCGAAGGTGTGAGATGTTCTCGCCCTCAATGTTTATGCCCAGTCCAAGCCAGTCCAGCATCTTAAAGATGTCTTTGAGTTCGTTGATGAAGAGCTGATTAAAATATTACGTCTCCTTGCCTCACACAATATGTCCGTGTGGTGACGGATTAAGAATACGGAATGTCACCACCCCATATCATCCCATGGGTGTCGTAAGAGCCGACAGAGGGAGCATATTATGCAGAGAACAGCACTGTAAGAGAAGGAAAACTTGATACAAACCCTATACAAACTCGTTTGGCCAGCGTGGTATAGTAGGCCAATTCCTCCTTTCAATGGAGAGGCCTAGTCCAGCAGTGGACTGTTAAAGGCTGAGAAGATGATGCCTCACACCTCGTTGCAATCGCGTCGACGGGCTGGAGTTGGATGGTCTCAGTGGCAATATCATACAAACATATCAACGCCTCGATGTAGCACAAATCGATACGAGACCGCTGCAGAGTATCCAGAACCACCCAGGTTTCGATGGAGTTGAAGGCTATCTTGTAGTCCACGAAAGCCATGCACACCGGCTTATTGTACTCATTGGTCTTCTGTATAATCTACCAAACAGTATAGATGTGGTCTAGTTCCTGTGGCTGGAACACCTCGAGTTTTCTGGCGAGGCTGTTTGTTAGCACTTTCGAGGACAACTTGTAGAGGTGGCTGAAGAGTGAAATGGGTCTATATTTTTCAGCGAGATTTTGTCACCTTTTTAGAAGAACAGAACATCCGCGCACTCCCGCTTTACGCCTGAGGTGTAAGGCCCTGATGGACAACGGAGTTAAAGAGGCTCGCCAGCTCTTTCAGGACTACATTCCCTTCTGCTTCTAAGAGTTCTGTGGTGATGCCGTCATCCTATGGAGACTTGTTGTGACCGTGTATTGGCGCGGGAGTTGAGTTCTATAGTATTCATTGCCTGGTTTCAAGAGATTAGACTTCCGTGATGCGTGCAGGTATTGAGTGAATTTTGCAATTTTGCAATTGTAGTTTACGCCTTCCGCAGTACAATGAAATCAAATACTTGTGGTTCTGCTGTTTATAAAATTTATTTATGCATGGTAGAACCGAATGCGTGTGGTTCCATTTTGCAAAAAAAATATTAGTCATTAAATTATGAATTTATTTTACGCATAACGGTACCACAGAAATTTGGTTCCATTTGGTATATAAAAATAATTGTTTATAATAGAAATATTTTTGATGTATAATGGTACCAAGTATCTGTGGATCTGTTTTGTATAAAACGACATGGAATTAATATGGTTTATTTTTATGAAGAATCGAGTCCCATGGTATTGTGGTTCGGTTTTGCAATATTTATAATCTGTGTTTTTGCTGTTGGTTCTTTTCTGCTTTTTGTATTACTTGTTTCCAAGGCAAAAATCATGTGGATCTTTTTTGAATAAGAAAATAAACCACTTTTAAATAAGTATTCTTCAAAAAAAGCAAAATTCGAAATTTGTCGTCTAGTTCCTTTTTGCATAAATACGGACAGTTGAATTAAAAGTTCTCGTTCTCCGTCATTATATGACTTATTATTCGGTAATTACTGCATAAAGATATACATTGGTGATATAGCTGGCACGTTAATTACGCAAACCATTTTATAGATTACTAAATAGCCACACCATATTCAGTTTTAAGAACCATCTTTACGAAGCAGATTTTCTCACAAAAACAATTCACCTATAACAGATATGAGATAGCCATTTTTCCGGTTCGATATCATGATGGCTGACGTTGCATCTCAACGGACCACCACTCGGTGTAATCCTCATAATACCCTCCCATATTCCTACTATACCTGCCTATAACCTGAATGTATTATTTATGTGACACTCAATTTTACTTGCGTCAGTTTATGACTTGATTAAAGATGTACTATGATCTTGTTCGATTATATGGTGCACATTATGTGGCTTGTACACCGCATCAATGTTTGTGTTGGAATATATTTTATATTATTTATATGTATGGCTAACTGCATGTGACAGCGTAGTATTTGTGTTCATTATGGGAAACAGTAAACACGACTTATCTTCTTTATTTTAAATTACGTTTATTCTCTATCAATATAAAAGAGAAAGAAAATCACTCTCTTTCATATCTTTTTTTCTCCTTTTACAGATAAAAGTTGTTTATGTCAGCTATATTTATATTTAAAATGAATGTAGTTAATAGCTTATTATTTTAGGCGGTTTAAGAATAGTGACTATATACATTTTTTGCGATTTGTAAAGCAAAATGTTGCTTTTCTGAATCACCAAAATAAAGATAATCCATTATGGTTATATGATCCATTTATAGATGAAGACCACAAACGTTCACGGAACAACGTTAATACAAATAACAGATAATAATTATATCCTTACCAATCGATATTTTAAAACATTGTCAAGATACTTACGGTGTACAAGCACCGTTGTGTACTCACCGTATATCAACTGAGATATCTCATTCATGACTCAATTTGTGGTTTAATTATAGCTTTTGAATGAGATTCGATTTTAAGCTACTTTATAACGCAATTTGCTCAGTTGGCAGGAAATTTCCGTTTATATAAAGTCTGGTATTCACACTTGAGGGAGTGTAAACTGGTTGTAAGGATATGATTAAGCAGTCACTAAACGCGAACACTATATTAACAAGTTTTAACAATTTATTAACAAGGTTTTCTACAGAACATACATACCAGATAGGCAGGTAAATACTAGGGATTTCTACGTGCTGTTCTCTCGCTCTTCTCTTTATATCCCACTGCACACAATATATTGTTTACTCTCATTCACGGTAAACAGTATTGGGACTCTTAAATCTGATCCTTAAAGATACCTACTTAGCAAACTACCTGGCTATTATCAGCATTATTACGAAACAAGCACTAAAAATACTTCGAGGTATAGTTATAAATAACTTCAAAAATCTTCAAAAGAAATAAATTCTAGGGCTAAACCTGGTGTTATATTTAGTTCTCGTTTTGTAATGACGAATATATGTAAGCTTCATTTTAGCGCACTAGAAATTCTACATGCAAGTATTTACAATACCAAGTGCTGACTTGTAATTCAAAGTCCTAATTGGAAAAGTTATTCGACACAAATTTTATATCAATGTATAAACGTTATATGCTTACTATCTTAACTAATATGAATCGCCATGGTACATATTACTTAACAGGATTTTCACTAATTATTTTAGAGTACAAAATCGGTATTTAAAATATGTCACAAATTAACGGATATTCGCATCGCTTTTTGAGTTATTTTACAGTACAAATTTAATTATATACTAAAAATGTCAAAAAATCAATATGCCCATATAATCAATAAGTATTCTTTTCTAATTAAATGTATATTGGAAAATTGGTTGTGTAAAGCGTGTACCGCAGAGAAGGGATAAACTGAGTAATTTGTCCTATAATAGAGTATTTTGATGAGCATTACAGACATAGTTACAGTTTGAAATATTTTACATGTTCAATCGTGGACCGGAAGTTGAGTTAGCACTAATTTCGATCACTTAACAAGTCAGGGGGATTTTGGGAAGGAATGGGATGTCGGATCAGGTCTTTTCCTTACGCTGCGTAACCGAAAAGTGTCTGGCAAAAAACCAGAAGGTATATTGCGCGTTCATAGACCTGGAAAAGGCTTATCATAGAGTGAACAGAAAGGAATTATGGAAGGTACTATCTATGTATGGGGTGGCCAATTTTATAATTAGGGCTCTGAAATCTTTGTATAGGGGTTCCAGAGCCTGTGTCCGGGTTAACGGTGCCTATACAGACTGGTTTGACATCTCTATAGGTGTCAGACAGGGGTGTGCAGCCTCGCCCTGGTTGTTCAACTTATTCATGGATAGCTGCATGAAATATATGAGGGAAATGGAATGCGGGATCGATATGGCAGGATTGCGTGCTAAGTGCCTCTTGTACGCCGACGATCAAGTCATTCTGGCGTCGTCGGCGACTGAGTTACAACAAATGATGAACTGCATGAATGAGAGCTTTGAATCGAAAGGTATGAAATTGAATGCAAAAAAGACGAAAGTGATGGTGTTTGAGAAGGATGAAAATGTGATTGAGTGTAATATTGCAATTGGAGAAGAAAACATTGAACAAGTGACAGAATTTGTATATTTGGGTAGCATGTTTACAAGAGATGGAAGATGTGAAGGAGATATTGAAAGGAGAGTGACTGCGGGAAACTGTGTAATTGGAGCGCTGCATGCCTTTATGAACGGCCAGAATGTGCCAAAACAGGCGCGACTGGCGGTTCATTATGGAGTGCTTGTGCCCACGTTGATGTACGGTAGTGAGTGTTGGGTGTGGCAGAAAAAGCATGAAAGCAGAATTAACGCAGTTGAGATGCGGTCACTGCGTAGTATGTGTGGGGTAAGACTGATTGATAGAATTCCGAATGCAGTAATACGAGAGCGATGTGGCCTGAAAGAAGATGTCGTGACAAGGATTGAGAAAGGAATGCTGAAATGGTTTGGGCACATGGAGCGAATGAGTGAAGAAAGAATGACGCACCAAATATATGAGGCTAACGTGTATGGGCAAGCCCGTCGCGGCCGACCTCGTAGGACATTCGTCGGCCAAATTGGTGACGTTCTGAAAAACGGGAAGGTCCTAAGCATCCGGAACCGGCGAGCATGTATGAACAGAGTAATGAATGTAGAGGAAGCGCGTGAGGTTTGTAAGGATAGATGCAAGTGGCGTTCCGTTGTCTCTGCCTACCCCGACGGGAAAAAGGCGTGAGTTTATGTATGTATGTATGTTAACAAGTCAGGATGTAACGTTGCTAGCACGTGGGTTAACGCTATTTAATTAAATAAAATATCAATATATCGGTTACAATATCAGTATGTATATTTCTGTAAAAAGAATTTATACAGCTTTTAGCAAAATAGAAAAGATGATTTTAAACAATTTTGACTCTAAACCAAGATAGAAGAAGGGGCGCGAAATTCGAAGGTTATGTCCTGAAGAAACGTGTTTCTGGCGTCGCTCAGGGAAGAGAGAAGACTTAGCTTGGATCGCCGTGCAGCCGGGGAGAGGGGCGATCACTCCCGCGTCACGGTATATATAAGTTGCTGGAGGGTGAAACAGCCAGCCAAGAGTAGTAGGGACGAGCGCGTCAGCTACGACGTCACAAGGATAAGTCATAACAAAGATGAAATTAGAAGCCTAGTAGTTATCGACTTCAAATACCTTCCAAGGTAAGTTCCATAAATAGTAAAAGTGGAAACAACCTCTTTATTTATTCGAGAACAATGCTATATTTATAGAGCTCATAGCGTCATACTCACTGCAGTTATGCAAAATGAGACGTTTGACGTCATCAAGACGTGTTCCAAGAAATCGCCAGTATCTCTTTACGAAGCGAATGGCATGAACATTAGCGTTCAATCCTTACAAACTTTGGTTGCACTGATTTTAAGTTATATGGAGTACGGTTTTAATACAAACTATATTATTCATATAACAATTGCCACCAAGAACTTAGGGTCCCAAGCCAACCTCACCTGCAAGTGGTGCACCTGCCGATCAACGGACGAGGCTCTGGCAAACAAAATGTCCCAATAAGCGGCAATAGGCTCGTCACCTATTACGTGGGATCAAAACACTGGCGAAAAGTGGGCGTTTAATATGCCTCTGCCTACCCCTTCGGGGAAACAGGCGTGAGTCTATGCAATTGTAACAATCTTTACAAATTCCAAACATTTGCATGGCAATCCACAATTAAAATGCATTCAAATAACGAAGCTTTTTTGGTTGTTATACCTAATATAACACAATGCAACAAATTAGCCAAATTACTCACGAGAAACAGCACCACATTCAAAAAAACAAAATTGTATATGACTTAAATGCAGCGTACAAAATAATTCGGTACATTGCCTACCGACCAAATGTAAGCGGAGGGTATTCATATTTCACGTGAGGGTTACCGGCGCAGTCGAGTTGCAGTCTCGTTGCACCCTGTTACAGGCGTGTCTCTGTTTTAATCTTATACGATACGGACTTCTCGATACGCAGAATTTCTTTTTATAGCCACTAAATTGCGAGGTGAATTTATGAGACGAAAACGTGTGACACACAAAAAGGTCCAATGACTGATTGAGGCGTGTGTTCGACAACACAATCTATGTGTTGATGTACGCAAACTACAGAGCGGTTTGGCGATGCTCTTGATTTTGGCTTTTATAATTTGTTTAAATGTTACGTCTAATGAAAAATCGGTCATTCTTAATGTAGTATTATTTATAGAAGTAATGTACGAAAGAGATGCCGACATAAAATTACCTATTGTAGTGATTAGCGTCGGCAAAAAGAAACATGAAATGTTACAAAATGAGACATACATGTAGAATACATAATCTCAGACTGGCGATGTCAGTCTACATTGAGGATAAAAACCTTCGTTTCGGCCGCTATTTGTAGCTTCAGATATCCATATAGGTATAATTAACATGTTTTTAAATTTAAGACACCAACTTTAAATTTAATTCGTATTCTTTAAATTTTAATAGAAGAATCTAAGAAAAGGAGACAAAGATCTTTTGAATTTATAATTATAACTTTTTCTGTCAGCGAATAAAATTGAAGTGAAAGGAGGACTATCTGATAAAACTTGAACAAACATTACGATGGCCATTAACGAAAGATTCAACATTCAGACTGTCGCACGGAAGAAAAACGGAATTCGCCGAACACTTTTTCCAGCTTCTAAAAGATAAGCGAAATTAAATATTTACATAAAATTAAATCTAGATTAGAGTTTAAATAACTGGGATTGGCAAGTTTTAAATGTCATTGTGAATTTGCTCACTGCACTCAGAGAGCGTGAGGTGTGCTAAGGCGTTTGTAATTAAAAAAGGTACATGCCTCCTTATTCCGTGATTACGAGGTTATATTACGAAAGTACTGCATATGATAAAGTACTGTATATGAGTTTTTAACCTCATAATAATGTGGAGTATGGTGTACAGTACAACTGGTACAGATCGTATATCACCATGCTTTATGTTTCAGCATTTCATAGTTTAAGTAGGTTATTTTTCCACCGTAGTTTCAAGCATTTGTCTACTCTGTCAAATATGTTAGAGTATCTTCAGGAAACATGAAAATGGAGGCGATGAATCAATTTAATGTACCGTCTCTGACTGGTAGCGTATTCACAACTTATTTTTACCAGAATTAACGATCCGCAGCCTGAAAATTAAGTTTTATTTTAACTGCAAACGAGTTTCAGACGAAGTCATGATTTTAGATTCTAGAAAATGCAGTCAGTGGTATGTTACATTTTTATTTCGTCACGTGTTTTAGCTACGCTTTGGAGTCCTATACGTAACCCGTTTATGTGAACTACTCTGAAGAAAATGAACACTCGTGTATTTGGTATTTATGCTTTTGAAATGTCTACTTTCTTTCATAACTAACAAGTAACCGCATAGCTTGTTGAAAATAATGATGAACGATTTCACTGTCCTTCGACATAAAGTGTATGTACGTGGGATGCAATGTGGTTAATAGACTGACAACTAATCCTCTGCCGCAACTTCATTAACATTAAAATGTCGAAATACGTCATAATTTGAATTTAAGCACTTGATGAGATTCCAAACCGGATCAAATTTTGAACCGACAACGTTCACTGCAAATGAATTTAGTGAATTACGCTTATACGGTTTTAATTTTGCGTTTATGTGGTTTCATACTAAATCAGACATTATATTTAATTTTGGGTCCAACGCATGCCATCAAGGCGTATT
This sequence comes from Euclidia mi, assembly GCA_944739405.2. Classification (NCBI taxonomy): domain Eukaryota; kingdom Metazoa; phylum Arthropoda; class Insecta; order Lepidoptera; family Erebidae; genus Euclidia; species Euclidia mi. Next base: position 38,822,977 of record OX123186.2, on the reverse strand, counting down.
TTCAACAATTGCGGCGATTGTCGATGTTTTTAAGAAAATTTCAATAGACCACACCTATTTTGTTGAAAGTGTATTCAAGTACATTTATTTTCATTGTGCTCTTTTACTACTTGAAGTATATTAAAAACACATGTTAAATGTCTACAGGGTTCAGTTTACCTTACAATTTATGGAGTTTCATGTTAGGAAATTTCAATTCAGTACTGGTAAACCTGGCTTACAGATATTATAGACCACCAAAACCTCTCAGATGAATGACTACCTAGAAATAGTTCCACAAATCCCAGCTTTACGAATGACGATGGCAACAAATCTAATCAGTGCACAGTTAAGGGAAATACAGTCGTAGTTTCTGTCCCTGCCCTGAGACCCATAAACTTTGACAATGCTTAGTCAAGTCCACTTTTCAAGTGGTCTTATTTCCACCACAAAAGCCAGAGTATTGTAGATAGATAATGTTACATTAACTTTTATCCGTTAATTATATACCTGTCCATGTTTTCACCGGAGTCGATCACGGCTTAACTAATGCAGTGGTGATTTCCTGATAAGCTAAATTTTATTTAAATAAAACCTGAGCGAAGTATCTACTATTATAAACCTAGCGTCATGTGTTGTGGTCATTGAAGGTACTTTTTGCGATTAAGAAAAATACCACTCGCAGCCTTCGTAATGCCTGGTACCAGGTATGAAAACACAGTAATTAATTATCATTGAAATCTAAAAGTTATTCCCGCAACATTTAGTTATATATTTCTTTTTCGCAGCAAGTCCGTGTCAGTCAATTACTAGGCACTGGTCCTAAAGTAACGATAGCAATAAACGTACTTACAGCATTTTCGACGAGAATTCACTCTTAATAGGGGTTTTTTGCCTAGTTGCACTGCCTCTCCTGGATTAAAGGAGATACTGGTATCGTGCAACACACAATGATCGCTTTTTATTGTTCTCTGCATCAACAGCAAATCTTTTTAAAAGTGGTGTTGGGGTGTGGTTGCTAGCTGCAATTTTGTTTCTTTTTACGTGCGCCTGAAATGCAAATATCGTGTTAAAAAGTATATATTTTTTCGAAAAAATGTCGTCATTTAAATATTTGATATAAACCAAAGGCTGACAAGTGGTGGTTTATTTTTCGCATATTATTATTATTGGTATTGCGTTGTAGACAATTATAATCATAGCACGAGCCCATTTGCATTCCAAGCGCAAGCAAGCTGCAAAGCTTGAATCACTGTCTGCTACAACTGGTTCAATGAGATCATGTTGACTATCAGTTTTACATTTGCATGAAAAATTTCAAATATCTTGCTATCCTCAAACATCTTTTTAAGTTAAGGGCTAGATGTCAATGTATTTGAGAGTAATGAACTCTCAATGATGATTAACATAATTATAGAACCCAAGCCCTCAAGGTAATAGTAGTTCCCGACGTACGAGGATGAAACAGCGGCCTTATTTTCCAAATAAAAAGGCCGTTGTTGAAATTAAAATTTCTTTGATAGGATATCTTTATTTCTACTTTTACCATTACCATGCCAACTTTGAATTCATTTGCATTTGTTCTTACAAAAATTACATTTTAATTTGTATTTGAATAGTAAATTTTCTTTTAATTAAAAGCACGAAAATATGCTCCATAATGCATATTCTGTTTGTGTGTTTTCAATAAAACTGTCAAAGCTTTTCTTTTCCAAGTAGTGGATATGAATAAAGGAAAATGAACAAAATAGTAGGGGCATTGGTCCAAAAAAAAAATTTGTTGCCCCCAGGGTTGACTCTTTGTTGGTGGGTTAATATTGTTGGACTTACTATATATGCAAATGCGAATCCAATTCCAACCCACACTCATACGGTCTTATTAATAAAAAATGCTTATTCTTCTCTTACTCCAAAGTAACACCGGGGATAGTTAATTTTAGATTAGTTATGGAATAGCTACGTGTTAATAACGGTATTAATAAATACGAAGTAAGTTCGGAGTAACAATACTATTCTTACCCTGAGATTAAGGTATACGTTATGGCAACCCACTGATATTCAAAGTAAAAAGAATGAACAAAATGACCTGGTCGAATAAAAACTTTTTATTAAACACTTTTATTTGACAACTAGCTTTTGCCCGCGGCTTCGCGCGCGTATTATTCTAAAGACTTCAGAAACTATTGGGTACAAAGTAGCTCGGTCAGTAGGTATTCATGACACTATATATAACTAGTATTATATCTACATAATAACATCGCCTTGCTTACAGTCAAATGTCAAAGCCATGTTCCAATACATGTCCAATATAATATATATATATGTCCAATATATCTAATAAATAATATCTATAAACACTTTCGCGTTTATAATATTAGTAGAGAAAACTGTTTCAGCCGTTTAAGCGTAGTACTTATATAATTATTAGTTTATATATGCGAATAATGTAATCACCGTGCACAATATGACATTATATTGTATGATGTGTCAGTACTGACAGATATACGCACAGCGCACTCAATTATCATAGCGCATGCGTTCTTACTTCCAAGAGGTAAATTTGTGCCGTACAAACTTCTACCCTTTGCAAGGGCAAGCGTTTGTGTTGGTTGGCAATCTTCAATGAAATAATGTCTATTAATTTTAACCCACAATAATAAAATTACAAAATCAGATACTACTAAGTACTCTAACGAACACCAAACAAATGTAAAAATATATTTGGGTTATGTATATAAATCTCAATGAAAGTTGGAAATACAATATAAATCTACGAGCTTTTGCCCGCGGCTTCGCTCGCGTAAGTTCGAAGTAACACAATTCTCTCATAATAGACGGATACTTTAATAATCATTGTCGTTTAAACAAACTGTTTATACCGATAAGAAATATATCTAACTGTAAAAAGTATTTACACATGGTATACAAACTACATAGTAGATACTCAACATGACTGTTATTCGGTGACAGTGACTTTTCTGTCTTTTTTTAATATTATAATTTCTAATACTGTCAGAAGCATTAGAAATTAACAAAATACTCGACAATCCGAATTTTGCGGATATATGTTGTCGACTCGAAATCTTTATTTTTTATGTTTTAGTATTCAGGTAAAGTTTCGAACTAGTCTACCATACCCCGTGACAAATAGATGCTCACTCCTTGCTTACTCCAGCGTTAAACCATGGGTCTCCGCGGAGTTACTTTTATTCCCGGAGTTAATTATGAATAGTTAACTCCGTCCTTACTCCTAGTTTATTAATACCATAATTGCCTAATCTTGGCTTAAGTCTTGGAGTAAAGTTGTTCTGACGCTAATCCTAGTTTATTAATAAGACTGATAGAGTAATTCAACGTTATATTACACTGCAACAATACACTGGTAACATAATTTTTTGTAAAGTGTAAGTATAATAAGTAGTAGTTGTTTGAAATATTGTTTTAAGGATTTACAGATTATTAGATGAATAATGAATTTAAAAAAAAAACGATTATGTCGTTTTTTTTTTAAATTCAGTATTTGTAGTTACTTAATAACTAGCACTGTAATCGATGAAAATGATTTATAATACGCATTTCATGAGAGTGGTTGTCTAATCCAATGCGTATTATAAATAATTTTCATCGATTACAATATTGTCTAAAATCTGTGCTGGATGGTCAATATTTTCATAACGGGCGTACGCCAAAAACCATACAATATATAATACACTAGCTGACCCAGCGAACTCCGTTCCGCCTTTTTAAGAGTTTTTATTTAATTGCCTTTTTCCAAGCCCCTTTTTCAATGTTACCATTGACTTAGAGCTTAATCTCTTATCATTTCAGAGTCTATAAATGCTGAACAAACAAACATAGATTTTTATTTAATATTGAATTCCCCATTCCTTAAAATATCGGAGACGATACCCATATCGACTTTAAAAAAAATCCGCCATCTTTGATTTCCCATCCACCATCTTGAATCACGAAATAGATGTTGTATTTGGATTCCCCATCCCTTTAAACATCGGAGACGATACCCATATTGATTTTTTTTAATTTCCCATCCGCAATCTTTGATTTCCCATCCGCCATCTTTGATCACGAAATAGATGTTGTATTTCGATTCCCCATCCCTTAAAATATCGAAGGCGATACCCATATTGATTTTTTAAATTTTTTCATCCGCCATCTTTGATTTCCCGTCCGCCATCTTGGATCACTAAATTAATTTCAAATTATTAATCAGCGTCCTGAAAATCTCGAAAACGATACCCATATGGACTGTATCCTATTCGTTTAGCCTTTTTTTGCCTTTGACCCAACCCTCCCCCTTCTCGTTTGACCATTTTATTATTTTTGTCTGCCCCTAAAAGTTGTGGCGTAATTTTATATAGCCTTTCGGAATAATTGGGCTATCATAGGCAATAACAATTTTAAAAATCCGACTGCTAGTTCCTGAGATTAGCCGACATTGTCTTTTAGCCTTTTTAGCCTTTTGTCCGGCCCCAAAGGGCCGAAGCGTTATGTTATATAGCCTATAGGAATACTGGCCTATCGTATACAAAAAGAATTTTTCAGATCCGACCGGTAGTTTCTGAGATTAGCGCGTTCAAACAAACAAACAAACAAACTCTTCCGCTTTATTATATTAGTAAAGATATTTTAATATTTTTTGTATATTTGATACAAATCTCCTTTATTGGGCGGATACTTCCATAGTTGTCGTTTTAACTGTTTAAGAAATATAACTGCAAAAAGTATTTACACATACAAACTACTTAGTAAAGACTGTGTTATCCGGTATCTGTGACGTTTCGCTAGATCGGCCAATATGGCGCCTGTGATTTGTCTGTGAGAACCATTAGAATTTAACAAAATACTTGACAATCCAAATTTTGCGGATATATGTTGTCGACTCGATATCTTTATTTTTTAATGTTTTATTATTCAGGTAAGGTTTCGATGTACTCCTTGACAAAATAATTATTATAAGATTTGACACTGCGATAGCAGCGCAGTCCGTCGGTTCCAATGTGAAACATTCCAAAATCCACAACTACTTACAAATTAAAAATTAAGTAAAAAAACATTTTCCAGTGGACTAAATTGTAAATCTAAACCATTCTCAAGTCCCCTTGAACACACACAAAAAATTTCATCAAGATCGGTCCAGTCGTTTAGGAGGAGTTCAGTGACATACACACACATACAAGAACTATATAAATAAAGATGAGCACACGTGCCCAAAGTACGTCTGCCACTCTTACATGAGCAATAATAATGATTTAGAGTTTATAAGTATACTTGTCCAGCAGATGCACGAAACATCTTTATATCAAAGTATCCAAATCACAGGGCTTAAAATCAGGTCCAGGTAACGTAATGCAAGGGCCAAAGACGCTATCACAGGATATCTACAGAAATAATCGCACAGTACACAACTATAAGCGAAGAGTGTTAGAGAAGGTACTGCCCAGTTGCAACGCAAAACGCATACATGTGTGAGCGAGCTGGCGATAGAAAGCTCTATTACCTTCTTGCTCACACAACTATTGTATAAAGAAAGGAAACTCGCGTGTAAGCTACCTGTATGTACCTGCGATAAGAAAAGGTCGCCACCTACCTGTGTCGAAAAGTGAAATATGCAACTTTTTCATAAGATTACATTTTAGCTAATATTTATGTTTCTGTGGAACAGATGTTCATCGGATCAATAGAATAAAAAGTAATATTTGATTTCACCTTTCAAATAAGCCATGTGGTATATCTGGGGGCACAGTCTGACATTTTTTTTTTAATTTTGGGCCAATTTGGTCATTCTCCTTTCAAGGATGGTATTATTTTTTTGTGTGGCAAGGGTGCAAACGAGAAGCGATTCATCACCTGATGATAAACGATTATTGTCTCCCATGCATACAAGCAACAATAGAGGAGTCACAAGTACCACCCATTGGGAATAGGAATAGGGGATAGTTCCTCCGGCATTCTCACTCACCCAAAATATATCTTTGATTTATTGGATAACTAGTTACGTAAATCCATAATTTTGTTTAAGCATTGTTACATAATTATAAAAATATATGAGCCGCTGTTTTTACTAATAAAACCTTGTTACCATAACAGTACTTGTTATCAGTACTTGTTATGTGGGCAAATATTACTGATATAGAAAGAGCTTTCGTAGCTCAAAAAAAATGTTTAAGGGCTATATATGGTATGCGACCGGATCAATCATGTAGACCGATATTTAAAACAAATGGTTTGTTACCACTACCATCACTATACATCTACGGAACTTGTATGTTTGTGCGTAGACACGAAGAACATTTCAAAACTGCGAATAATGTGAATTGTAGAAATCGCCGAGATCCAGATAGGCTTGTATTGGCCGATATCCCCAGATCTACGAAATATAACAAAAGCTGTCTGGCAATGTGTGTAAGAATGTATAATAAAGTACTGAATGAAATTAAAGTATTGAACACAAATTTGTTTAAAATAAAGTAACAGAACTGGTTAACTGAACACAATTTCTATAGTATTAAGGAATTTACTGACAAACAATCGTAATTTGTATTTGCATCTTTATAATATTTGCATGCTGAATATGTCCGGCTAAACATGTAGAACATGTCTTTGATATATAACATCTCTGTATACCATGTTTTATGCAAATAAATTATTATTATGTTCTTTATTTATCACTTATCTCATGGTTTCATTAATATTTTTAAATTACATTTCATAAAAGGAAAATTTCATTTGAAAATATAAATGGGACCACGGAGACCCACCAGTGTCGGGTACAGGGACCAAGCCACCGGTGGTTAGGGCCTCAGAGACAGAAACTTACTCACGATGCGCGCCGTGTCGAGAAGAACTGCCTTCTAAATCAAGGATTTATTATTATTATTATCAAAAAAAGTACCAACCGAGAAAATCTTAGTACATTTCGAATATAATATTGAATGGTGTTGTTAAACAAGGCCTACGCCGAACATTGTCAAGTTTTCTTTTGAACTTAATTTAACTATAATAAGCCCACAGAAAGTAGTACAAAGCGTTATTCAGTAATACAGTTTGATATTGGAAAAGTTCGATGTTTTCGTTGTTAGTGGGTACCTTCTGAACCTTTTTAAATCCTTTTTATATTGTATCTATAAAGTAATATTTTTCGTGGCAAGCGTACTACTATAACCTTCGTTATAAATTTTCAGAAAACAAGGTAAGTCTAAAAAATAATTGTTGTAGTGATATTGTATTTTCGCCGATACAGCTATTATAAGGCAATTTCTCTCAACCCTCCTAATTAGTACTACTATTTTCTACCAGGTTTGATTAAGAGTTTTTCTGACACCTGTTTTTAAGTTCTGTAACTTTTGACTAGAAAAAATAATGACAACAACGTCTTTGAAAAATTTATTACATTAAAGATTCAGCGGTATTTTATACAACTCCCAACTAAGCTTTTGCGGTACGGCTCCTCAAATGAGAGAACACTTGTTGTGTGATCTACGCTGTTAGGTGTTGGAGTATGACTTTTTTAATGTTCGTATTAGACAACAACACGTATAGTTTTATAACTAACACGCTACAGACTACTACAACAGCATTTATCCAAATTATCTTCAACAATAGTAGTACAAATATGTCAACTTTGCTGCAAATATTGTCATATCATCACAGTCATACACCGATACAGACAAACAATAACTCTGCAGCTCCTAATTAAGACTGAGCACACTTTACGGTATACAGACATTATTATTGCATCTAAGTATAGCTATTAAACGTAAATGCCGGGATACGTGTAAGATTAGGAGCTTGCGTTTAACATTGTAATCAATTTACAATCAGATCACTAATCGAGATTCAATTAAAATTAAAGCGGTCAATTCACTTTCAATAGCTATTATGCAAGGTGCGAATCATAAGTTTGGTACAATGAGTGGTATTGTTACCAAGCAAAGCTACATTTCACCTTTGACTTGTCGCAAAGACGACTTGATGGAGTAAGTTCAATTGAAATTCTTTTTAAACTTTTTCATCATGGTTTGCTTAGAATATTCTTCATAATTTCTTGGAAAAATTTATATTTAAAGCGAACTTCCTTCTAGTGAGACTTTTCAAACTCCAGTAGATGCCAATCCACGTGCTATCGATCGTGTTATTCAGTTTAAAAGAGTAATTGAGCTGTCACTTTGTGGCGGTTAATATATACAGAACTAGCTGACCCGGCGAACTCCGTATCGCCTTTTTAAAGTACCTTTCTTAAGACGGCGGATGGGTAATCAAAGATGGCGGATGGAAAATTTCAATAAAATAATATATTGATTTTCCATCTGCCATATTTGTTCACGAAACAGATGTTATATACGAATGCCACATCCGTTATAACAGCGGAGCCGATACCCATATTGATTTAATAGAATTTTCTCATCCGCCACCTTAGATTTTCCATTTGCCATCTTCGATTGCCCATTTGCCATCTTTTATCGCGAAATATATGTTGTATTTGCATTCCTCATAGCTTAAAACATCGGAGAGGATACCCATATTGACTTTAAATATTTTTTTATCCGCCATCTTTGATCACGAAATAGATGGTGTATTTGGATTCGCCATCCCTTAAATCATCGGAGACGATAACCATATTGATTTTTTAAAACTTTCCCATCCGCAATCTTTGATTTCCCATCCGCCGTCTTTGATCACGAAATAGATGTTGGATTTGGATTCCCCATCCCTTTAAATATTGGAGACGATACCCATATTGATTTAAAAAAAAATCCCATCCGCCATCTTTGATCACGAAATAGATGGTGTTTTTGAATTCCCCATTCCTTAAAATATCGGAGACGATACCCATATCGACTTTAAAAAGAAATCCCGTCCGCCATCTTTGATTTCCTATCCGCCATCTTTGATCACGAAATAGATGTTGTATTTGGATTCACCATCCCTTAAATCATCAGACGATACCCATATTGATTTTTAAATTTTTTCCCATCCGCCATCTTTGATTTCCCATCCGCCATCTTGAATCACGAAATAGATGTTGTAATTGGGATCCCCATCCCTTTAAACATCGGAGGTGACACCCATATTGATTTAAAAAAAAATCGCATCTGCCATCTTTGATCACGAAATAGATGGTATTTTTGAATTCCCCATTCCTTAAAATATCGGAGACGATACCCATGTCGACTTTAAAAGAAATCCCGTCCACCATCTTTGATTTCCTATCCGCCATCAATGTTGTATTTAGATTCTCCATCCCTCAAATCATCAGAGACGATACCCATATTGATTTTTTAAATTTTTCCCATCCGCCATCTTTGATTTCCCATCCACCATCTTGAATCACGAAACAGATGTTATATTTGGATTCCCCATCCCTTTTAACATCGCAGACGATACCAATATTGTTTTTTTTTAATTGTCCCATCCACCATCTTTGATTTCCCATCTGCCATCTTTGATCACGAAATAAATGTTGTATTTCGATTCCCCACCCCTTAAAATACCGAAGGCGATACCCATATTGATTTTTAAATTTTTCTCATCCGCCATCTTTGATTTCCCGTCCGCCATCTTGGATCACTAAATAAATTTCATATTATTAATCAGCGTCCCGAAAATCTCGAAAACGATACCCATATAGACTGTATCCTATTCGTTTAGCCTTTTTTTGCCTTTGACCCAACCCCCTCTTCTCGTTTGACCATTTTATTATTTTTGTCTGGCCCCTAAAAGTTGTGACGTAATTTTATATAGCCGATAGCCTTTCGGAATAATTGGGCTGTCATAGACAATAACAATTTTTAAATCCGACTGCTAGTTCCTGTGATTAGCCGACATTATCTTTTAGCTTTTTTAGCCTTTTGCCGAAGCGTTATGTTATATAGCCTTTCGGAATAACTGGGATATCGTATACAAAAAGATTTTTTCAGATCCGACTGGTAGTTCCTGAGATTAATGCGTTCAAACAAACAAACAAACAAACATACAAACTCTTCCGCTTTATCATTTATTATTTCATTTTATAATTTCTCTATGCAAATGAGTATCCATATTATATATTAGTTTCAATAGCGTTCATTTTACATTATTACATAGCATTTATCTGAAAGCGATTATGGGCTAGTAATATCACAATTACTACATTTCACGTTAATGGCACAATAGGGCACTATTCGAATTTTCACTAAAATAGATACTATTTTATAGCTCAGGCTAAATGCTTGGGTTTGAGTTCGGGCATTCAAAAAATAAACATGGTCATCTTTATAATAAAACTTTTACTGGTGACGTAAGGATTGCAATGTAGTCTTTTTAAGTATTATAATATTGACAGATCTTAGCCCACCCAAAGCCAACCACCCGATCTTTTTTGTCAGGTCATCAGACTATCCATCCATGTAGCGGAAGGTCTGCATATAAACATAATAAAATACAATAATTTAAACTGTTGTCCACGTTTTCATTCGATTATGTGGTAATAATCGAATGAAAACGTGAACAACAGTACGTATTTGAAAGAAAGAAAGAAAACTCATTTATTTGTTATCATCCTCGTCTTTATCTATGTATGTGTTGGTCTAGCCTTACATTTTCAAGTTTGGCAATACTCATGAGATCATGATTAGTTCGTCAGTCAATCTATTCATCTTATGGAGAGCCTGTATATAACATAGTAGAATAGTTGAATTAATAGTTCTCGTTCTCCGTCATTATATGACTTATTATTCGGTAATTACTGCAGAAAGATATACATTGGTGATATAGCTGGCACGTTAATTACGCAAATCATTTTATAGATTACTAAATAGTCACACCATATTCAGTTTTTAGAACCATCTTTACGAAGCAGATTTTCTCACAAAAACAATTCACCTATAACAGATATGAGATAGCAATTTTTCGGTTCGATATCATGATGGCTGACGTTGCATCTCAACGGACCACCACTCGGTGTAATCCTCATAATACCCTCCCATATTCCTACTATACCTGCCTATAACCTGAATGTATTATTTATGTGACACTCAATTTTACTTGCGTCAGATAAGCCAGTTTTATTAGGTAGTTAACTTTATGACTTGATTAAAGATGTACTATGATCTTGTTCGATTATATGGTGCACATTATGTGGCTTGTACACCGCATCAATGTTTGTGTTGGAATATATTTTATATTATTTATATGTATGGCTAACTGCATGTGACAGCGAAGTATTTGTGTTCATTATGGGAAACAGTAAACACGACTTATCTTCTTTATTTTAAATTACGTTTATTCTCTATCAATATAAAAGAGAAAGAAAATCACTCTCTTTCATATCTTTTTTTCTCCTTTTACAGATAAAAGTTGTTTATGTCAGCTATATTTATATTTAAAATGAATGTAGTTAATAGCTTATTATTTTAGGCGGTTTAAGAATAGTGACTATATACATTTTTTTGCGATTTGTAAAGCAAAATGTTGCTTTTCTGAATCACCAAAATAAAGATAATCCATTATGGTTATATGATCCATTTATAGATGAAGACCACAAACGTTCACGGAACAACGTTAATACAAATAACAGATAATAATTATATCCTTACCAATCGATATTTCAAAACATTGTCAAGGTACTTACGGTGTACAAGCACCGTTGTGTACTCACCGTATATCAACTGAGATATCTCATTCATGACTCAATTTGTGGTTTAATTATAGCTTTTGAATGAGATTCGATTTTAAGCTACTTTATAACGCAATTTGCTCAGTTGGCAGGAAATTCCCGTTTATATAAAGTCTGGTATTCACACTTGAGGGAGTGTAAACTGGTTGTAAGGATATGATTAAGCAGTCACTAAACGCGAACACTATATTAACAAGTTTTAACAATTTATTAACAAGGTTTTCTACAGAACATACATACCAGATAGGCAGGTAAATACTAGGGATTTCTACGTGCTGTTCTCTCGCTCTTCTCTTTATATCCCACTGCACACAATATATTGTTTACTCTCATTCACGGTAAACAGTATTGGGACTCTTAAATCTGATCCTTAAAGATACCTACTTAGCAAACTACCTGGCTATTATCAGCATTATTACGAAACAAGCACTAAAAATACTTCGAGGTATAGTTATAAATAACTTCAAAAATCTTCAAAAGAAATAAATTCTAGGGCTAAACCTGGTGTTATATTTAGTTCTCGTTTTGTAATGACGAATATATGTAAGCTTCATTTTAGCGCACTAGAAATTCTACATGCAAGTATTTACAATACCAAGTGCTGACTTGTAATTCAAAGTCCTAATTGGAAAAGTTATTCGACACAAATTTTATATCAATGTATAAACGTTATATGCTTACTATCTTAACTAATATGAATCGCCATGGTACATATTACTTAACAGGATTTTCACTAATTATTTTAGAGTACAAAATCGGTATTTAAAATATGTCACAAATTAACGGATATTCGCATCGCTTTTTGAGTTTTTTTTACAGTACAAATTTAATTATATACTAAAAATGTCAAAAAATCAATATGCCCATATAATCAATAAGTATTCTTTTCTAATTAAATGTATATTGGAAAATTGGTTGTGTAAAGCGTGTACCGCAGAGAAGGGATAAACTGAGTAATTTGTCCTATAATAGAGTATTTTGATGAGCATTACAGACATAGTTACAGTTTGAAATATTTTACATGTTCAATCGTGGACCGGAAGTTGAGTTAGCACTAATTTCGATCACTTAACAAGTCAGGGGGATTTTGGGAAGGAATGGGATGTCGGATCAGGTCTTTTCCTTACGCTGCGTAACCGAAAAGTGTCTGGCAAAAAACCAGAAGGTATATTGCGCGTTCATAGACCTGGAAAAGGCTTATCATAGAGTGAACAGAAAGGAATTATGGAAGGTACTATCTATGTATGGGGTGGCCAATTTTATAATTAGGGCTCTGAAATCTTTGTATAGGGGTTCCAGAGCCTGTGTCCGGGTTAACGGTGCCTATACAGACTGGTTTGACATCTCTATAGGTGTCAGACAGGGGTGTGCAGCCTCGCCCTGGTTGTTCAACTTATTCATGGATAGCTGCATGAAATATATGAGGGAAATGGAATGCGGGATCGATATGGCAGGATTGCGTGCTAAGTGCCTCTTGTACGCCGACGATCAAGTCATTCTGGCGTCGTCGGCGACTGAGTTACAACAAATGATGAACTGCATGAATGAGAGCTTTGAATCGAAAGGTATGAAATTGAATGCAAAAAAGACGAAAGTGATGGTGTTTGAGAAGGATGAAAATGTGATTGAGTGTAATATTGCAATTGGAGAAGAAAACATTGAACAAGTGACAGAATTTGTATATTTGGGTAGCATGTTTACAAGAGATGGAAGATGTGAAGGAGATATTGAAAGGAGAGTGACTGCGGGAAACTGTGTAATTGGAGCGCTGCATGCCTTTATGAACGGCCAGAATGTGCCAAAACAGGCGCGACTGGCGGTTCATTATGGAGTGCTTGTGCCCACGTTGATGTACGGTAGTGAGTGTTGGGTGTGGCAGAAAAAGCATGAAAGCAGAATTAACGCAGTTGAGATGCGGTCACTGCGTAGTATGTGTGGGGTAAGACTGATTGTTAGAATTCCGAATGCAGTAATACGAGAGCGATGTGGCCTGAAAGAAGATGTCGTGACAAGGATTGAGAAAGGAATGCTGAAATGGTTTGGGCACATGGAGCGAATGAGTGAAGAAAGAATGACGCACCAAATATATGAGGCTAACGTGTATGGGCAAGCCCGTCGCGGCCGACCTCGTAGGACATTCGTCGGCCAAATTGGTGACGTTCTGAAAAACGGGAAGGTCCTAAGCATCCGGAACCGGCGAGCATGTATGAACAGAGTAATGAATGTAGAGGAAGCGCGTGAGGTTTGTAAGGATAGATGCAAGTGGCGTTCCGTTGTCTCTGCCTACCCCGACGGGAAAAAGGCGTGAGTTTATGTATGTATGTATGTTAACAAGTCAGGATGTAACGTTGCTAGCACGTGGGTTAACGCTATTTAATTAAATAAAATATCAATATATCGGTTACAATATCAGTATGTATATTTCTGTAAAAAGAATTTATACAGCTTTTAGCAAAATAGAAAAGATGATTTTAAACAATTTTGACTCTAAACCAAGATAGAAGAAGGGGCGCGAAATTCGAAGGTTATGTCCTGAAGAAACGTGTTTCTGGCGTCGCTCAGGGAAGAGAGAAGACTTAGCTTGGATCGCCGTGCAGCCGGGGAGAGGGGCGATCACTCCCGCGTCACGGTATATATAAGTTGCTGGAGGGTGAAACAGCCAGCCAAGAGTAGTAGGGACGAGCGCGTCAGCTACGACGTCACAAGGATAAGTCATAACAAAGATGAAATTAGAAGCCTAGTAGTTATCGACTTCAAATACCTTCCAAGGTAAGTTCCATAAATAGTAAAAGTGGAAACAACCTCTTTATTTATTCGAGAACAATGCTATATTTATAGAGCTCATAGCGTCATACTCACTGCAGTTATGCAAAATGAGACGTTTGACGTCATCAAGACGTGTTCCAAGAAATCGCCAGTATCTCTTTACGAAGCGAATGGCATGAACATTAGCGTTCAATCCTTACAAACTTTGGTTGCACTGATTTTAAGTTATATGGAGTACGGTTTTAATACAAACTATATTATTCATATAACAATTGCCACCAAGAACTTAGGGTCCCAAGCCAACCTCACCTGCAAGTGGTGCACCTGCCGATCAACGGACGAGGCTCTGGCAAACAAAATGTCCCAATAAGCGGCAATAGGCTCGTCACCTATTACGTGGGATCAAAACACTGGCGAAAAGTGGGCGTTTAATATGCCTCTGCCTACCCCTTCGGGGAAACAGGCGTGAGTCTATGCAATTGTAACAATCTTTACAAATTCCAAACATTTGCATGGCAATCCACAATTAAAATGCATTCAAATAACGAAGCTTTTTTGGTTGTTATACCTAATATAATACAATGCAACAAATTAGCCAAATTACTCACGAGAAACAGCACCACATTCAAAAAAACAAAATTGTATATGACTTAAATGCAGCGTACAAAATAATTCGGTACATTGCCTACCGACCAAATGTAAGCGGAGGGTATTCATATTTCACGTGAGGGTTACCGGCGCAGTCGAGTTGCAGTCTCGTTGCACCCTGTTACAGGCGTGTCTCTGTTTTAATCTTATACGATACGGACTTCTCGATACGCAGAATTTCTTTTTATAGCCACTAAATTGCGAGGTGAATTTATGAGACGAAAACGTGTGACACACAAAAAGGTCCAATGACTGATTGAGGCGTGTGTTCGACAACACAATCTATGTGTTGATGTACGCAAACTACAGAGCGGTTTGGCGATGCTCTTGATTTTGGCTTTTATAATTTGTTTAAATGTTACGTCTAATGAAAAATCGGTCATTCTTAATGTAGTATTATTTATAGAAGTAATGTACGAAAGAGATGCCGACATAAAATTACCTATTGTAGTGATTAGCGTCGGCAAAAAGAAACATGAAATGTTACAAAATGAGACATACATGTAGAATACATAATCTCAGACTGGCGATGTCAGTCTACATTGAGGATAAAAACCTTCGTTTCGGCCGCTATTTGTAGCTTCAGATATCCATATAGGTATAATTAACATGTTTTTAAATTTAAGACACCAACTTTAAATTTAATTCGTATTCTTTAAATTTTAATAGAAGAATCTAAGAAAAGGAGACAAAGATCTTTTGAATTTATAATTATAACTTTTTCTGTCAGCGAATAAAATTGAAGTGAAAGGAGGACTATCTGATAAAACTTGAACAAACATTACGATGGCCATTAACGAAAGATTCAACATTCAGACTGTCGCACGGAAGAAAAACGGAATTCGCCGAACACTTTTTCCAGCTTCTAAAAGATAAGCGAAATTAAATATTTACATAAAATTAAATCTAGATTAGAGTTTAAATAACTGGGATTGGCAAGTTTTAAATGTCATTGTGAATTTGCTCACTGCACTCAGAGAGCGTGAGGTGTGCTAAGGCGTTTGTAATTAAAAAAGGTACATGCCTCCTTATTCCGTGATTACGAGGTTATATTACGAAAGTACTGCATATGATAAAGTACTATATGAGTTTTTAACCTCATAATAATGTGGAGTATGGTGTACAGTACAACTGGTACAGATCGTATATCACCATGCTTTATGTTTCAGCATTTCATAGTTTAAGTAGGTTATTTTTCCACCGTAGTTTCAAGCATTTGTCTACTCTGTCAAATATGTTAGAGTATCTTCAGGAAACATGAAAATGGAGGCGATGAATCAATTTAATGTACCGTCTCTGACTGGTAGCGTATTCACAACTTATTTTTACCAGAATTAACGATCCGCAGCCTGAAAATTAAGTTTTATTTTAACTGCAAACGAGTTTCAGACGAAGTCATGATTTTAGATTCTAGAAAATGCAGTCAGTGGTATGTTACATTTTTATTTCGTCACGTGTTTTAGCTACGCTTTGGAGTCCTATACGTAACCCGTTTATGAGAACTACTCTGAAGAAAATGAACACTCGTGTATTTGGTATTTATGCTTTTGAAATGTCTACTTTCTTTCATAACTAACAAGTAACCGCATAGCTTGTTGAAAATAATGATGAACGATTTCACTGTCCTTCGACATAAAGTGTATGTACGTGGGATGCAATGTGGTTAATAGACTGACAACTAATCCTCTGCCGCAACTTCATTAACATTAAAATGTCGAAATACGTCATAATTTGAATTTAAGCACTTGATGAGATTCCAAACCGGATCAAATTTTGAACCGACAACGTTCACTGCAAATGAATTTAGTGAATTACGCTTATACGGTTTTAATTTTGCGTTTATGTGGTTTCATACTAAATCAGACATTATATTTAATTTTGGGTCCAACGCATGCCATCAAGGCGTATTTTCAACAATTGCGGCGATTGTCGATGTTTTTAAGATAATTTCAATAGACCACACCTATTTTGTTGAAAGTGTATTCAAGTACATTTATTTTCATTGTGCTCTTTTACTACTTGAAGTATATTAAAAACACATGTTAAATGTCTACAGGGTTCAGTTTACCTTACAATTTATGGAGTTTCATGTTAGGAAATTTCAATTCAGTACTGGTAAACCTGGCTTACAGATATTATAGACCACCAAAACCTCTCAGATGAATGACTACCTAGAAATAGTTCCACAAATCCCAGCTTTACGAATGACGATGGCAACAAATCTAATCAGTGCACAGTTAAGGGAAATACAGTCGTAGTTTCTGTCCCTGCCCTGAGACCCATAAACTTTGACAATGCTTAGTCAAGTCCACTTTTCAAGTGGTCTTATTTCCACCACAAAAGCCAGAGTATTGTAGATGGATAATGTTACATTAACTTTTATCCGTTAATTATATACCTGTCCATGTTTTCACCGGAGTCGATCACGGCTTAACTAATGCAGTGGTGATTTCCTGATAAGCTAAGTTTTATTTAAATAAAACCTGAGCGAAGTATCTACTATTATAAACCTAGCGTCATGTGTTGTGGTCATTGAAGGTACTTTTTGCGATTAAGAAAAATACCACTCGCAGCCTTCGTAATGCCTGGTACCAGGTATGAAAACACAGTAATTAATTATCATTGAAATCTAAAAGTTATTCCCGCAACATTTAGTTATATATTTCTTTTTCGCAGCAAGTCCGTGTCAGTCAATCACTAGGCACTGGTCCTAAAGTAACGATAGCAATAAACGTACTTACAGCATTTTCGACGAGAATTCACTCTTAACAGGGGTTTTTTGCCTAGTTGCACTGCCTCTCCTGGATTAAAGGAGATACTGGTATCGTGCAACACACAATGATCGCTTTTTATTGTTCTCTGCATCAACAGCAAATCTTTTTAAAAGTGGTGTTGGGGTGTGGTTGCTAGCTGCAATTTTGTTTCTTTTTACGTGCGCCTGAAATGCAAATATCGTGTTAAAAAGTATATTTTTTTTCGAAAAAATGTCGTCATTTAAATATTTGATATAAACCAAAGGCTGACAAGTGGTGGTTTATTTTTCGCATATTATTATTATTGGTATTGCGTTGTAGACAATTATAATCATAGCACGAGCCCATTTGCATTCCAAGCGCAAGCAAGCTGCAAAGCTTGAATCACTGTCTGCTACAACTAGTTCAATGAGATCATGTTGACTATCAGTTTTACATTTGCATGAAAAATTTCAAATATCTTGCTATCCTCAAACATCTTTTTAAGTTAAGGGCTAGATGTCAATGTATTTGAGAGTAATGAACTCTCAATGATGATTAACATAATTATAGAACCCAAGCCCTCAAGGTAATAGTAGTTCCCGACGTACGAGGATGAAACAGCGGCCTTTTTTTCCAAATAAAAAGGCCGTTGTTGAAATTAAAATTTCTTTGATAGGATATCTTTATTTCTACTTTTACCATTACCATGCCAACTTTGAATTCATTTGCATTTGTTCTTACAAAAATTACATTTTAATTTGTATTTGAATAGTAAATTTTCTTTTAATTAAAAGCACGAAAATATGCTCCATAATGCATATTCTGTTTGTGTGTTTTCAATAAAACTGTCAAAGCTTTTCTTTTCCAAGTAGTGGATATGAATAAAGGAAAATGAACAAAATAGTAGGGGCATTGGTCCAAAAAAAAAATTTGTTGCCCCCAGGGTTGACTCTTTGTTGGTGGGTTAATATTGTTGGACTTACTATATATGCAAATGCGAATCAAATTCCAACCCACACTCATACGGTCTTATTAATAAAAAATGCTTATTCTTCTCTTACTCCAAAGTAACACCGGGGATAGTTAATTTTAGATTAGTTATGGAATAGCTACGTGTTAATAACGGTATTAATAAATACGAAGTAAGTTCGGAGTAACAATACTATTCTTACCCTGAGATTAAGGTATACGTTATGGCAACCCACTGATATTCAAAGTAAAAAGAATGAACAAAATGACCTGGTCGAATAAAAACTTTTTATTAAACACTTTTATTTGACAACTAGCTTTTGCCCGCGGCTTCGCGCGCGTATTATTCTAAAGACTTCAGAAACTATTGGGTACAAAGTAGCTCGGTCAGTAGGTATTCATGACACTATATATAACTAGTATTATATCTACATAATAACATCGCCTTGCTTACAGTCAAATGTCAAAGCCATGTTCCAATACATGTCCAATATAATATCTAATAAATAATATCTATAAACACTTTCGCGTTTATAATATTAGTAGAGAAAACTGTTTCAGCCGTTTAAGCGTAGTACTTATATAATTATTAGTTTATATATGCGAATAATGTAATCACCGTGCACAATATGACATTATATTGTATGATGTGTCAGTACTGACAGATATACGCACAGCGCACTCAATTATCATAGCGCATGCGTTCTTACTTCCAAGAGGTAAATTTGTGCCGTACAAACTTCTACCCTTTGCAAGGGCAAGCGTTTGTGTTGGTTGGCAATCTTCAATGAAATAATGTCTATTAATTTTAACCCACAATAATAAAATTACAAAATCAGATACTACTAAGTACTCTAACGAACACCAAACAAATGTAAAAATATATTTGGGTTATGTATATAAATCTCAATGAAAGTTGGAAATACAATATAAATCTACGAGCTTTTGCCCGCGGCTTCGCTCGCGTAAGTTCGAAGTAACACAATTCTCTCATAATAGACGGATACTTTAATAATCATTGTCGTTTAAACAAACTGTTTATACCGATAAGAAATATATCTAACTGTAAGAAGTATTTACACATGGTATACAAACTACATAGTAGATACTCAACATGACTGTTATTCGGTGACAGTGACTTTTCTGTCTTTTTTTAATATTATAATTTCTAATACTGTCAGAAGCATTAGAAATTAACAAAATACTCGACAATCCGAATTTTGCGGATATATGTTGTCGACTCGAAATCTTTATTTTTTATGTTTTAGTATTCAGGTAAAGTTTCGAACTAGTCTACCATACCCCGTGACAAATAGATGCTCACTCCTTGCTTACTCCAGCGTTAAACCATGGGTCTCCGCGGAGTAACTTTTATTCCCGGAGTTAATTATGAATAGTTAACTCCGTCCTTACTCCCAGTTTATTAATACCATAATTGCCTAATCTTGGCTTAAGTCTTGGAGTAAAGTTGTTCTGACGCTAATCCTAGTTTATTAATAAGACTGATAGAGTAATTCAACGTTATATTACACTGCAACAATACACTGGTAACATACTTTTTTGTAAAGTGTAAGTATAATAAGTATTAGTTGTTTGAAATATTGTTTTAAGGATTTACAGATTATTAGATGAATAATGAATTTAAAAACAAAACGATTATGTCGTTTTTTTTTTAAATTCAGTATTTGTAGTTACTTAATAACTATCACTGTAATCGATGAAAATGATTTATAATACGCATTTCATGAGAGTGGTTGTCTAATCCAATGCGTATTATAAATAATTTTCATCGATTACAATATTGTCTAAAATCTGTGCTGGATGGTCAATATTTTCATAACGGGCGTACGCCAAAAACCATACAATATATAATACACTAGCTGACCCAGCGAACTCCGTTCCGCCTTTTTAAGAGTTTTTATTTAATTGCCTTTTTCCAAGCCCCTTTTTCAATGTTACCATTGACTTAGAGCTTAAGCTCTTATCATTTCAGAGTCTATAAATGCTGAACAAACAAACATAGATTTTTATTTAATATTGAATTCCCCATTCCTTAAAATATCGGAGACGATACCCATATCGACTTTAAAAAAAATCCGCCATCTTTGATTTCCCATCCACCATCTTGAATCACGAAATAGATGTTGTATTTGGATTCCCCATCCCTTTAAACATCGGAGACGATACCCATATTGATTTTTTTTAATTTCCCATCCGCAATCTTTGATTTCCCATCCGCCATCTTTGATCACGAAATAGATGTTGTATTTCGATTCTCCATCCCTTAAAATATCGAAGGCGATACCCATATTGATTTTTTAAATTTTTTCATCCGCCATCTTTGATTTCCCGTCCGCCATCTTGGATCACTAAATTAATTTCATATTATTAATCAGCGTCCTGAAAATCTCGAAAACGATACCCATATGGACTGTATCCTATTCGTTTAGCCTTTTTTTGCCTTTGACCCAACCCTCCCCCTTCTCGTTTGACCATTTTATTATTTTTGTCTGCCCCTAAAAGTTGTGGCGTAATTTTATATAGCCTTTCGGAATAATTGGGCTATCATAGGCAATAACAATTTTAAAAATCCGACTGCTAGTTCCTGAGATTAGCCGACATTGTCTTTTAGCCTTTTTAGCCTTTTGTCCGGCCCCAAAGGGTCGAAGCGTTATGTTATATAGCCTATAGGAATACTGGGCTATCGTATACAAAAAGAATTTTTCAGATCCGACCGGTAGTTTCTGAGATTAGCGCGTTCAAACAAACAAACAAACAAACTCTTCCGCTTTATTATATTAGTAAAGATATTTTAATATTTTTTGTATATTTGATACAAATCTCCTTTATTGGGCGGATACTTCCATAGTTGTCGTTTTAACTGTTTAAGAAATATAACTGCAAAAAGTATTTACACATACAAACTACTTAGTAAAGACTGTGTTATCCGGTATCTGTGACGTTTCGCTAGATCGGCCAATATGGCGCCTGTGATTTGTCTGTGAGAACCATTAGAATTTAACAAAATACTTGACAATCCAAATTTTGCGGATATATGTTGTCGACTCGATATCTTTATTTTTTAATGTTTTATTATTCAGGTAAGGTTTCGATGTACTCCTTGACAAAATAATTATTATAAGATTTGACACTGCGATAGCAGCGCAGTCCGTCGGTTCCAATGTGAAACATTCCAAAATCCACAACTACTTACAAATTAAAAATTAAGTAAAAAACCATTTTCCAGTGGACTAAATTGTAAATCTAAACCATTCTCAAGTCCCCTTGAACACACACAAAAAATTTCATCAAGATCGGTCCAGTCGTTTAGGAGGAGTTCAGTGACATACACACACATACAAGAACTATATAAATAAAGATGAGCACACGTGCCCAAAGTACGTCTGCCACTCTTACATGAGCAATAATAATGATTTAGAGTTTATAAGTATACTTGTCCAGCAGATGCACGAAACATCTTTATATCAAAGTATCCAAATCACAGGGCTTAAAATCAGGTCCAGGTAACGTAATGCAAGGGCCAAAGACGCTATCACAGGATATCTACAGAAATAATCGCACAGTACACAACTATAAGCGAAGAGCGTTAGAGAAGGTACTGCCCAGTTGCAACGCAAAACGCATACATGTGTGAGCGAGCTGGCGATAGAAAGCTCTATTACCTTCTTGCTCACACAACTATTGTATAAAGAAAGGAAACTCGCGTGTAAGCTACCTGTATGTACCTGCGATAAGAAAAGGTCGCCACCTACCTGTGTCGAAAAGTGAAATATGCAACTTTTTCATAAGATTACATTTTAGCTAATATTTATGTTTCTGTGGAACAGATGTTCATCGGATCAATAGAATAAAAAGTAATATTTGATTTCACCTTTCAAATAAGCCATGTGGTATATCTGGGGGCACAGTCTGACATTTTTTTTTAATTTTGGGCCAATTTGGTCATTCTCCTTTCAAGGATGGTATTATTTTTTTGTGTGGCAAGGGTGCAAACGAGAAGCGATTCATCACCTGATGATAAACGATTATTGTCTCCCATGCATACAAGCAACAATAGAGGAGTCACAAGTACCACCCATTGGGAATAGGAATAGGGGATAGTTCCTCCGGCATTCTCACTCACCCAAAATATATCTTTGATTTATTGGATAACTAGTTACGTAAATCCATAATTTTGTTTAAGCATTGTTACATAATTATAAAAATATATGAGCCGCTGTTTTTACTAATAAGACCTTGTTACCATAACAGTACTTGTTATCAGTACTTGTTATGTGGGCAAATATTACTGATATAGAAAGAGCTTTCGTAGCTCAAAAAAAATGTTTAAGGGCTATATATGGTATGCGACCGGATCAATCATGTAGACCGATATTTAAAACAAATGGTTTGTTACCACTACCATCACTATACATCTACGAAACTTGTATGTTTGTGCGTAGACACGAAGAACATTTCAAAACTGCGAATAATGTGAATTGTAGAAATCGCCGAGATCCAGATAGGCTTGTATTGGCCGATATCCCCAGATCTACGAAATATAACAAAAGCTGTCTGGCAATGTGTGTAAGAATGTATAATAAAGTACTGAATGAAATTAAAGTATTGAACACAAATTTGTTTAAAATAAAGTAACAGAACTGGTTAACTGAACACAATTTCTATAGTATTAAGGAATTTACTGACAAACAATCGTAATTTGTATTTGCATCTTTATAATATTTGCATGCTGAATATGTCCGGCTAAACATGTAGAACATGTCTTTGATATATAACATCTCTGTATACCATGTTTTATGCAAATAAATTATTATTATGTTCTTTATTTATCACTTATCTCATGGTTTCATTAATATTTTTAAATTACATTTCATAAAAAAGAAAATTTCATTTGAAAATATAAATGGGACCACGGAGACCCACCAGTGTCGGGTACAGGGACCAAGCCACCGGTGGTTAGGGCCTCAGAGACAGAAACTTACTCACGATGCGCGCCGTGTCGAGAAGAACTGCCTTCTAAATCAAGGATTTATTATTATTATTATCAAAAAAAGTACCAACCGAGAAAATCTTAGTACATTTCGAATATAATATTGAATGGTGTTGTTAAACAAGGCCTACGCCGAACATTGTCAAGTTTTCTTTTGAACTTAATTTAACTATAATAAGCCCACAGAAAGTAGTACAAAGCGTTATTCAGTAATACAGTTTTATATTGGAAAAGTTCGATGTTTTCGTTGTTAGTGGGTACCTTCTGAACCTTTTTAAATCCTTTTTATATTGTATCTATAAAGTAATATTTTTCGTGGCAAGCGTACTACTATAACCTTCGTTATAAATTTTCAGAAAACAAGGTAAGTCTAAAAAAGAATTGTTGTAGTGATATTGTATTTTCGCCAATACAGCTATTATAAGGCAATTTCTCTCAACCCTCCTAATTAGTACTACTATTTTCTACCAGGTTTGATTAAGAGTTTTTCTGACACCTGTTTTTCAAGTTCTGTAACTTTTGACTAGAAAAAATAATGACAACAACGTCTTTGAAAAATTTATTACATTAAAGATTCAGCGGTATTTTATACAACTCCCAACTAAGCTTTTGCGGTACGGCTCCTCAAATGAGACAACACTTGTTGTGTGATCTACGCTGTTAGGTGTTGGAGTATGACTTTTTTAATGTTCGTATTAGACAACAACACGTATAGTTTTATAACTAACACGCTACAGACTACTACAACAGCATTTATCCAAATTATCTTCAACAATAGTAGTACAAATATGTCAACTTTGCTGCAAATATTGTCATATCATCACAGTCATACACCGATACAGACAAACAATAACTCTGCAGCTCCTAATTAAGACTGAGCACACTTTACGGTATACAGACATTATTATTGCATCTAAGTATAGCTATTAAACGTAAATGCCGGGATACGTGTAAGATTAGGAGCTTGCGTTTAACATTGTAATCAATTTACAATCAGATCACTAATCGAGATTCAATTAAAATAGGGTATTTGACTAAAAAAATCGAATTAGTCCGTCAGTTAGATTATCGAAAAATATTGGATACGTATTTTTTGTTTTTTCAAATCAGTAAAAAATTACGAAGATAAAACGCATCAAAGATGGAGAAACGTCTGGGAGTGGGGTTTTGTAACGTCACTTGCCAGTAAAAAGTGTACTGGCAAGTGACGTCACACGAGTTTTCAGCGAAGTTTGTAGTCTTCATTTTTTTTTTACGTGACTAAAGAAAAAATACGTATCCAATATTTTTCGATAATCTAACTGACGGACTAATTAGATTTTTTTAGTCAAATACCCTATTAAAGCGGTCAATTCACTTTCAATAGCTATTATGCAAGGTGCGAATCATAAGTTTGGTACAATGAGTGGTATTGTTACCAAGCAAAGCTACATTTCACCTTTGACTTGTCGCAAAGACGACTTGATGGAGTAAGTTCAATTGAAATTCTTTTTAAACTTTTTCATCATGGTTTGCTTAGAATATTCTTCATAATTTCTTGGAAAAATTTATATTTAAAGCGAACTTCCTTCTTGTGAGACTTTTCAAACTCCAGTAGATGTCAATCCACGTGCTATCGATCGTGTTATTCAGTTTAAAAGAGTAATTGAGCTGTCACTTTGTGGCGGTTAATATATACAGAACTAGCTGACCCGGCGAACTCCGTATCGCCTTTTTAAAGTACCTTTCTTAAGACGGCGGATGGGTAATCAAAGATGGCGGATGGAAAATTTTAATAAAATAATATATTGATTTTCCATCTGCCATATTTGTTCACGAAACAGATGTTATATACGAATGCCACATCCGTTATAACAGCGGAGCCGATACCCATATTGATTTAATAGAATTTTCTCATCCGCCACCTTAGATTTTCCATTTGCCATCTTCGATTGCCCATTTGCCATCTTTTATCACGAAATATATGTTGTATTTGCATTCCTCATAGCTTAAAACATCGGAGAGGATACCCATATTGACTTTAAATATTTTTTTATCCGCCATCTTTGATCACGAAATAGATGGTGTATTTGGATTCGCCATCCCTTAAATCATCGGAGACGATAACCATATTGATTTTTTAAAACTTTCCCATCCGCAATCTTTGATTTCCCATCCGCCGTCTTTGATCACGAAATAGATGTTGGATTTGGATTCCCCATCCCTTTAAATATTGGAGACGATACCCATATTGATTTAAAAAAAAAATCCCATCCGCCATCTTTGATCACGAAATAGATGGTGTTTTTGAATTCCCCATTCCTTAAAATATCGGAGACGATACCTATATCGACTTTAAAAAGAAATCCCGTCCGCCATCTTTGATTTCCTATCCGCCATCTTTGATCACGAAATAGATGTTGTATTTGGATTCACCATCCCTTAAATCATCAGACGATACCCATATTGATTTTTAATTTTTTTCCCATCCGCCATCTTTGATTTCCCATCCGCCATCTTGAATCACGAAATAGATGTTGTAATTGGGATCCCCATCCCTTTAAACATCGGAGGCGACACCCATATTGATTTAAAAAAAAATCGCATCTGCCATCTTTGATCACGAAATAGATGGTATTTTTGAATTCCCCATTCCTTAAAATATCGGAGACGATACCCATGTCGACTTTAAAAGAAATCCCGTCCGCCATCTTTGATTTCCTATCCGCCATCAATGTTGTATTTGGATTCTCCATCCCTTAAATCATCAGAGACGATTATTTGGATTCTCCATCCCTTAAATCATCAGAGACGATACCCATATTGATTTTTTAAATTTTTCCCATCCGCCATCTTTGATTTCCCATCCACCATCTTGAATCACGAAACAGATGTTATATTTGGATTCCCCATCCCTTTTAACATCGCAGACGATACCAATATTGTTTTTTTTTAATTGTCCCATCCACCATCTTTGATTTCCCATCTGCCATCTTTGATCACGAAATAAATGTTGTATTTCGATTCCCCACCCCTTAAAATACCGAAGGCGATACCCATATTGATTTTTAAATTTTTCTCATCCGCCATCTTTGATTTCCCGTCCGCCATCTTGGATCACTAAATAAATTTCATATTATTAATCAGCGTCCCGAAAATCTCGAAAACGATACCCATATAGACTGTATCCTATTCGTTTAGCCTTTTTTTGCCTTTGACCCAACCCCCTCTTCTCGTTTGACCATTTTATTATTTTTGTCTGGCCCCTAAAAGTTGTGACGTAATTTTATATAGCCGATAGCCTTTCGGAATAATTGGGCTGTCATAGACAATAACAATTTTTAAATCCGACTGCTAGTTCCTGTGATTAGCCGACATTATCTTTTAGCTTTTTTAGCCTTTTGCCGAAGCGTTATGTTATATAGCCTTTCGGAATAACTGGGATATCGTATACAAAAAGATTTTTTCAGATCCGACTGGTAGTTCCTGAGATTAATGCGTTCAAACAAACAAACATACAAACTCTTCCGCTTTATCATTTATTATTTCATTTTATAATTTCTCTATGCAAATGAGTATCCATATTATATATTAGTTTCAATAGCGTTCATTTTACATTATTACATAGCATTTATCTGAAAGCGATTATGGGCTAGTAATATCACAATTACTACATTTCACGTTAATGGCACAATAGGGCACTATTCGAATTTTCACTAAAATAGATACTATTTTATAGCTCAGGCTAAATGCTTGGGTTTGAGTTCGGGCATTCAAAAAATAAACATGGTCATCTTTATAATAAAACTTTTACTGGTGACGTAAGGATTGCAATGTAGTCTTTTTAAGTATTATAATATTGACAGATCTTAGCCCACCCAAAGCCAACCACCCGATCTTTTTTGTCAGGTCATCAGACTATCCATCCATGTAGCGGAAGGTCTGCATATAAACATAATAAAATACAATAATTTTAACTGTTGTCCACGTTTTCATTCGATTATGTGGTAATAATCGAATGAAAACGTGAACAACAGTACGTATTTGAAAGAAAGAAAGAAAACTCATTTATTTGTTATCATCCTCGTCTTTATCTATGTATGTGTTGGTCTAGCCTTACATTTTCAAGTTTGGCAATACTCATGAGATCATGATTAGTTCGTCAGTCAATCTATTCATCTTATGGAGAGCCTGTATATAACATAGTAGAATAGTTGAATTAATAGTTCTCGTTCTCCGTCATTATATGACTTATTATTCGGTAATTACTGCAGAGAGATATACATTGGTGATATAGCTGGCACGTTAATTACGCAAATCATTTTATAGATTACTAAATAGTCACACCATATTCAGTTTTTAGAACCATCTTTACGAAGCAGATTTTCTCACAAAAACAATTCACCTATAACAGATATGAGATAGCCATTTTTCGGTTCGATATCATGATGGCTGACGTTGCATCTCAACGGACCACCACTCGGTGTAATCCTCATAATACCCTCCCATATTCCTACTATACCTGCCTATAACCTGAATGTATTATTTATGTGACACTCAATTTTACTTGCGTCAGATAAGCCAGTTTTATTAGGTAGTTAACTTTATGACTTGATTAAAGATGTACTATGATCTTGTTCGATTATATGGTGCACATTATGTGGCTTGTACACCGCATCAATGTTTGTGTTGGAATATATTTTATATTATTTATATGTATGGCTAACTGCATGTGACAGCGAAGTATTTGTGTTCATTATGGGAAACAGTAAACACGACTTATCTTCTTTATTTTAAATTACGTTTATTCTCTATCAATATAAAAGAGAAAGAAAATCACTCTCTTTCATATCTTTTTTTCTCCTTTTACAGATAAAAGTTGTTTATGTCAGCTATATTTATATTTAAAATGAATGTAGTTAATAGCTTATTATTTTAGGCGGTTTAAGAATAGTGACTATATACATTTTTTTGCGATTTGTAAAGCAAAATGTTGCTTTTCTGAATCACCAAAATAAAGATAATCCATTATGGTTATATGATCCATTTATAGATGAAGACCACAAACGTTCACGGAACAACGTTAATACAAATAACAGATAATAATTATATCCTTACCAATCGATATTTCAAAACATTGTCAAGATACTTACGGTGTACAAGCACCGTTGTGTACTCACCGTATATCAACTGAGATATCTCATTCATGACTCAATTTGTGGTTTAATTATAGCTTTTGAATGAGATTCGATTTTAAGCTACTTTATAACGCAATTTGCTCAGTTGGCAGGAAATTTCCGTTTATATAAAGTCTGGTATTCACACTTGAGGGAGTGT
This sequence comes from Euclidia mi, assembly GCA_944739405.2. Lineage (NCBI taxonomy): Eukaryota > Metazoa > Arthropoda > Insecta > Lepidoptera > Erebidae > Euclidia > Euclidia mi. The sequence goes on along the minus strand of OX123186.2, from coordinate 38,793,879 downwards.
AAACTGGTTGTAAGGATATGATTAAGCAGTCACTAAACGCGAACACTATATTAACAAGTTTTAACAATTTATTAACAAGGTTTTCTACAGAACATACATACCAGATAGGCAGGTAAATACTAGGGATTTCTACGTGCTGTTCTCTCGCTCTTCTCTTTATATCCCACTGCACACAATATATTGTTTACTCTCATTCACGGTAAACAGTATTGGGACTCTTAAATCTGATCCTTAAAGATACCTACTTAGCAAACTACCTGGCTATTATCAGCATTATTACGAAACAAGCACTAAAAATACTTCGAGGTATAGTTATAAATAACTTCAAAAATCTTCAAAAGAAATAAATTCTAGGGCTAAACCTGGTGTTATATTTAGTTCTCGTTTTGTAATGACGAATATATGTAAGCTTCATTTTAGCGCACTAGAAATTCTACATGCAAGTATTTACAATACCAAGTGCTGACTTGTAATTCAAAGTCCTAATTGGAAAAGTTATTCGACACAAATTTTATATCAATGTATAAACGTTATATGCTTACTATCTTAACTAATATGAATCGCCATGGTACATATTACTTAACAGGATTTTCACTAATTATTTTAGAGTACAAAATCGGTATTTAAAATATGTCACAAATTAACGGATATTCGCATCGCTTTTTGAGTTTTTTTTACAGTACAAATTTAATTATATACTAAAAATGTCAAAAAATCAATATGCCCATATAATCAATAAGTATTCTTTTCTAATTAAATGTATATTGGAAAATTGGTTGTGTAAAGCGTGTACCGCAGAGAAGGGATAAACTGAGTAATTTGTCCTATAATAGAGTATTTTGATGAGCATTACAGACATAGTTACAGTTAGAAATATTTTACATGTTCAATCGTGGACCGGAAGTTGAGTTAGCACTAATTTCGATCACTTAACAAGTCAGGGGGATTTTGGGAAGGAATGGGATGTCGGATCAGGTCTTTTCCTTACGCTGCGTAACCGAAAAGTGTCTGGCAAAAAACCAGAAGGTATATTGCGCGTTCATAGACCTGGAAAAGGCTTATCATAGAGTGAACAGAAAGGAATTATGGAAGGTACTATCTATGTATGGGGTGGCCAATTTTATAATTAGGGCTCTGAAATCTTTGTATAGGGGTTCCAGAGCCTGTGTCCGGGTTAACGGTGCCTATACAGACTGGTTTGACATCTCTATAGGTGTCAGACAGGGGTGTGCAGCCTCGCCCTGGTTGTTCAACTTATTCATGGATAGCTGCATGAAATATATGAGGGAAATGGAATGCGGGATCGATATGGCAGGATTGCGTGCTAAGTGCCTCTTGTACGCCGACGATCAAGTCATTCTGGCGTCGTCGGCGACTGAGTTACAACAAATGATGAACTGCATGAATGAGAGCTTTGAATCGAAAGGTATGAAATTGAATGCAAAAAAGACGAAAGTGATGGTGTTTGAGAAGGATGAAAATGTGATTGAGTGTAATATTGCAATTGGAGAAGAAAACATTGAACAAGTGACAGAATTTGTATATTTGGGTAGCATGTTTACAAGAGATGGAAGATGTGAAGGAGATATTGAAAGGAGAGTGACTGCGGGAAACTGTGTAATTGGAGCGCTGCATGCCTTTATGAACGGCCAGAATGTGCCAAAACAGGCGCGACTGGCGGTTCATTATGGAGTGCTTGTGCCCACGTTGATGTACGGTAGTGAGTGTTGGGTGTGGCAGAAAAAGCATGAAAGCAGAATTAACGCAGTTGAGATGCGGTCACTGCGTAGTATGTGTGGGGTAAGACTGATTGATAGAATTCCGAATGCAGTAATACGAGAGCGATGTGGCCTGAAAGAAGATGTCGTGACAAGGATTGAGAAAGGAATGCTGAAATGGTTTGGGCACATGGAGCGAATGAGTGAAGAAAGAATGACGCACCAAATATATGAGGCTAACGTGTATGGGCAAGCCCGTCGCGGCCGACCTCGTAGGACATTCGTCGGCCAAATTGGTGACGTTCTGAAAAACGGGAAGGTCCTAAGCATCCGGAACCGGCGAGCATGTATGAACAGAGTAATGAATGTAGAGGAAGCGCGTGAGGTTTGTAAGGATAGATGCAAGTGGCGTTCCGTTGTCTCTGCCTACCCCGACGGGAAAAAGGCGTGAGTTTATGTATGTATGTATGTTAACAAGTCAGGATGTAACGTTGCTAGCACGTGGGTTAACGCTATTTAATTAAATAAAATATCAATATATCGGTTACAATATCAGTATGTATATTTCTGTAAAAAGAATTTATACAGCTTTTAGCAAAATAGAAAAGATGATTTTAAACAATTTTGACTCTAAACCAAGATAGAAGAAGGGGCGCGAAATTCGAAGGTTATGTCCTGAAGAAACGTGTTTCTGGCGTCGCTCAGGGAAGAGAGAAGACTTAGCTTGGATCGCCGTGCAGCCGGGGAGAGGGGCGATCACTCCCGCGTCACGGTATATATAAGTTGCTGGAGGGTGAAACAGCCAGCCAAGAGTAGTAGGGACGAGCGCGTCAGCTACGACGTCACAAGGATAAGTCATAACAAAGATGAAATTAGAAGCCTAGTAGTTATCGACTTCAAATACCTTCCAAGGTAAGTTCCATAAATAGTAAAAGTGGAAACAACCTCTTTATTTATTCGAGAACAATGCTACATTTATAGAGCTCATAGTGTCATACTCACTGCAGTTATGCAAAATGAGACGTTTGACGTCATCAAGACGTGTTCCAAGAAATCGCCAGTATCTCTTTACGAAGCGAATGGCGTGAACATTAGCGTTTAATCCTTACAAACTTTGCTTGCACTGATTTTAAGTTATATGGAGTACGGTTTTAATACAAACTATATTATTCATATAACAATTGCCACCAAGAACTTAGGGTCCCAAGCCAACCTCACCTGCAAGTGGTGCACCTGCCGATCAACGGACGAGGCTCTGGCAAACAAAATGTCTCCATAAGCGGCAATAGGCTCGTCACCTATTACGTGGGATCACAACACTGGCGAAAAGTGGGCGTTTAATATGCCTCTGCCTACCCCTTCGGGGAAACAGGCGTGAGTCTATGCAATTGTAACAATCTTTACAAATTCCAAACATTTGCATGGCAATCCACAATTAAAATGCATTCAAGTAACGAAGCTTTTTTGATTGTTATACCTAATATAACACAATGCAACAAATTAGCCAAATTACTCACGAGAAACAGCACCACATTCAAAAAAACAAAATTATATATGACTTAAATGCAGCGTACAAAATAATTCGGTACATTGCCTACCGACCAAATGTAAGCGGAGGGTATTCATATTTCACGTGAGGGTTACCGGCGCAGTCGAGTTGCAGTCTCGTTGCACCCTGTTACAGGTGTGTCTCTGTTTTAATCTTATACGATACGGACTTCTCGATACGCAGAATTTCTTTTTATAGCCACTAAATTGCGAGGTGAATTTATGAGACGAAAACGTGTGACACACAAAAAGGTCCAATGACTGATTGAGGCGTGTGTTCGACAACACAATCTATGTGTTGATGTACGTAAACTACAGAGCGGTTTGGCGATGCTCTTGATTTTGGCTTTTATAATTTGTTTAAATGTTATGTCTAATGAAAAATCAGTCATTCTTAATGTAGTATTATTTATAGAAGTAATGTACGAAAGAGATGCCGACATAAAATTAAAAAAAAAAAAAAAAAAAAGAACATTTATTGTGTCTTAATTAATTACATTGACAAATGTGAATGAAACAGCCCCAGTAAGTTATTTACAATACTTGTGTTAGGGTTGTTCCGCTCCTTCCCTTAAATAACACTTAACAATATTGAGACTATAATTAAATTAAAACTAAAAACTATATTTTAGGAAAAGTGATAGACAAAGATTTATTAAAAGAATGAAAAAAAAAAATATCATAATAATAATAATGAGCAGCTCTGTGTAGCATGTAATTGCACAAGTATGTGTGACTATAGTTGCATAGTGTGTGCTCGTGTGAGTGTGTGTGTGTGTGTGCGTGTGTTTTTGCGTGTGTGTTTAACGTGCCGGCTAAAGGTGCCAAAATTACCTATGCCATCTTATAGTGTATGAAGTACTTATATATAAAGTATTCATGCAAGTCTGGTTAAAATATGCTCTGCTTCTTCATATGTAAGAGTTCTTAACCACTCGGTTATCACTTTCTTACTTTGGTGTGAGACCTCGTGGTGGAATTTTAATATTGAGTTCATTGTGTTGTATACGTAGGCTGACTGGCATACATACTGACGCCTTGCAAAAACTGTACGTACCCGCGGAGAGTAAGCCACAATATCTTTTCGACGCCTAGTCTGGTTTTCTGGGTTATATGGAGTGCGTTTATGTAAGTATAGTGTAATGTTTAAAAGGTATAATTTCCTCACTGATAATAAGCCGCATACTCTATATAGGTCGACTGTGGGATATCTATATGGCTTAAAATACATCACCTTTAAAAGTGACCTTTGGGCTCTCTCTAGCTCTAGAAATTTAGTTTTTGCCGCGCCTCCCCAAACTGGTATACAATATGTGATTACTGACTGCGCGAGTGCAGTGTAGATGTCGTTGAGTGTTTTCTGAGGCATCACATGTCGTAGAGTTTTAAAAAGCCACATCAATTTTCGGAGACGTGACATGAGAGCATCGACATATGAGTGCCATATAAGACACTCGTCGACTATAACTCCCAAGTATCTTGTAGATGGTACTTGTTTGATAGGTTCACAGTCACAGTTTTGCCCTAAGCTATTTACACATTTATGGATACGAATACTAAAATTAGGACTTGGTTTAGATCTTGCACTTGGAGAGAAACAAATGTAATTTGTTTTAGTAATATTCAGGGTTAGCATATTTGCTTTGAGCCACTTATCTACGACAGCTAACCCTTGTTCAGCTTTATTACGTACCGCTTCCCAAGTGTCACCAAAGTAAACAATAGCCGTATCGTCCGCATATGAGACAATTTTTCCGCCACCGTTTCGTAGATTACATAGTCCGTTAATATACACCAGAAACAGAGTGGGGCCAAGCACGGAACCCTGTGGGATACCGAAAACAATGTGTTTCTCATTGCTATACGAGTTATCTATCTTAACCTGTTGTTTTCTACCCCGGAGATAACTGTCAAAAAGTGAAAGAGCCTTGTCTCTAATCCCTATGCCTTCGAGTTTTTGCACAAGTAAGGGTACAGATACGGTGTCAAAGGCCTTTTTCAGGTCTAGAAACACTGTAACGCACTTATGGGCCTTGTCAACTCCAGCTGTAATTTCAGACGTTAAAGCTACAACCGCGTCCTGAGTCGACCTCCCCTGCCTAAAACCATATTGTGAGTCGGAAATAATGCCATATTTATTTAAGTAATTAGTTAGCCGTTTATTTAGTATTTTTTCTATTACTTTTGAAAGTGATGGTAACACGGAAATTGGCCTATAATTATTAACATCGCTTTTGTCTCCATCCTTGTGCACAGGCGTGATGACAGATCGTTTCAAGGCGTTGCAAAATATACCTGTTTCGAAACACAGGTTAATTAGTTTGCAAATTATAGGAACTACGAAGTCCCGAGCTAGCTTAAGGAAACTCACTGGTATCCCACCCCGTAGCACTTCCTGAGTCGAGTGACATGAGTGTACCATCCACTTCTGCCAAATCTGTCTCCAGCAACACAAATGAGTTGGCTTGAGATGATGTGCAAGTATTTGTATTGTTGCCAACGGGCATACGTCCTTGTCCAGTTAGTGTCATGATTTCTTCCGCTAATGTTTGCCCGACGGTTACGAAGAAGTGGTTCACGCGGTTTAGCGAGTCGAGAGGATGAGATGTGATGTGAAGAAGGTGTACACTAGATGTTTTGGGCTTTTTATAATGTGTTATATCGTTGATTTTACGCCAGAGAAGCCTGGGATTTTTTACAGAGTTTAAAATTTGTCTCTTATGATATTGCCTTTTGAGTTTCTTAATAAGGTTGGAGCAAAACGTACGAAAGCGCTTATAAGTTGTTGTCAAAATTATATATTATTAAAAGGGTCTCTCCGCGATTGGAGTTGTAATTTATTTCTAAGCCTAATACACTTTAGGGCTCCAGTCGATATCCAAGGCTTTAGAACACGCTTAGAACTAGAAAATGAAATAATCTTAGTGTTTTGGAGGAGAGATGACCTAATCGTGTCTATCAGCGTGTCTGCTAAGATGTTTGGATCCCTATATGCGTTAAGAAAATACGTTTCCGTGCTTACTAAGTGTTTATGGGCATTCTCTAAGTCAATCATAGTCTTAGACTTCACGCAGGACTTAGTTTGGTACATATGACATATGCTTAATAATACCATTGCATGATCTGTAACAGACGTGTTCAATACTGCTACGAAAGCCGAATTTTTAGATTTATCTAGCTTAAGAAGCATGTGATCGAGGCAGTTATCTTCCCTGGTAGGCAAGCTATGTCCTGGGAGGAAACCATGTGAAGCCATCATATTTAAATAACTTAATCTGTTAGTCCGTATTTGTGATGTTTCCGATGGTTTTCCTATTAAGTTAATATTTATATCCCCGGTAATAATGATGTTTTCGTGTGAGTGAATAGTTTGAAGGTATTGATCAAGCGATGAAATAAAACTATCCGCGGATATATTCGATGGGGACCGATAAATACCAATGATGGTGAAATTTGAGATAGTGATTTGCAAAGCTGACGCATGTATCAGATTAATTTCTGTTGCCCGGGGTAAGTGGCAGCTTCTAACATAAGCTACTACGCCATCATTTTGATTTATATGACTAGATGTGTTAAATGAAGTATAGTTATTTAAAACAGGTATGGTATTTTATTTGTGTTTAACCTGCACTCTGTTAATAGTAGAACGTCTACTTCAACTCCAATTAGCGACAGAGTTATCTGAAGGTCATCAATATTTCTGTATATACTCCTTATATTTTGAGTCAAGATGGTCAAGTTACAATCGTTATGTTGTAGATAACCATTTAAGTGTGCAATATCAAGAATAGCAGAATTAGCAATCTCAGCAGTATCCAATTCATACAAACTACATAAGTTACTATCCATTATTAATTAGAGTAAACAAGTTTTGTTTCTTAAGTTTCGAACAATTATAACTCAATTGTCTTGTAACGTCTATTTTCTTATATATACTAGTATATTTGGTTATATATGTACTAATTAGGACAGTAGGATACGCTATGTTAGGCACTGAGTGGGGAGAGTGTGTGTGTGTGTGTATTGAGTTCTGTGTTTTTTGTGTTAAACGGATTATGTAAAGTGTAGTGTTAAAATGTGTAAAAGAGAGCCGATCATGCTTACAATAATAAAAATTTAAAATAACTAGTATGAACATCAAGTTTGGTAAACAACAGCAAGCAACATAAATTGCAATTATACAAACAAAAAATGACAATGATTTTAGTATCAGAAATAATCTAATGACAGTATTTATTAGTCATGCTTCTTGCATTAAATGGTGTACCTGTGCTTCACTTTTTATCATGATTGCACGAGAATTTTCATCCTTCCTGACGAAGATACGTCCAAAAGCAGTCCAGCAGAATTTGTATCGCTTAGTTTTAGCCAGATCTCTAGCTAAGAAAAATAGTCGAGCGCCCTTGGGGGTCAACTGTTCGGATATAAAAACAGGTACCTCCGAGTTGTTTGTTACTCCTAGATGTTTCGCCTGAAGCTTATTGGTATTTTTAATGTTAAATGACTTTGCCTTTTTAAGTAGGTTAGTTCTCAACATAGTGGAGTTTAGTTCAATTATTATGGGAGTATTCGTAATGCCCTCTTTCTTACTAGGCAGTCTATAAATGTCTTTGAGGTCGCGAGACTCCATCTCGAGATTTAAGTGTTTGCTTAAGTTCATAACCATGTTTATTAAGTCAGTATTATTTTCTTGAGGCTTTTTAGGGACGTTCTTTATCTCTATGCAGGTTTTATTACTGCTTCTTTGTAGATCTTCAATCTTATCCTCTAATACGGCAATGTACTCACGGCCCTTTTTTCCTTGTAACTCGAGATATTCTATTTTCTTACGGAACTCCTCGTTTTGGCAAGACAGGTTAGCGATAGCGGTTTCAATGTTATTATTTGTAAGTTGAATATCCTTAAGGTTCGTAGTAATTACTTTCAATTCAGTTTGCTGTGTTAAAATAAACGAAGAAAACATTTCCTTAATTTCGTTTCTAAATGCAGAAAACTCCTCTGGCAGATCCTCTTCCCTTACTCGTTTGTTACGCGTAGAAATAAAATTGGGGGGCGTAGAGTCCATCATTACGCTAATATTTGACTCAGAGACCGATTTATCCATAACAACCAATTAAAGTTAGTGAGTAATTAGATGCGTAGGTATACGTACAGTCACAACTGGTGGGAGGCGCAAGCGCAGATCTATCAATCAATAACCAGGTACCAGGTGATGTAAGGCGGTGCTTGTCCTTGAACTAGGCGGCGCCTGATGTTGAGTGGATGGCGTCCTTGAGTGCGCACCAATGAGGGGGCGTGGTCCAGCGTGTGCGATTGGCTTTCGTACTGTTGAGTACTAGGAGGACAGGATTCTCGAGCAGTATTATGGTCAGTACTCACGCGTGGCGGACACCTCTTAATGAGCTCTTGCGTTCTATACAGTCCTGGTATGACACTGAATTTAATTTACTTAATTTAAAATGTTTTATTTTTTAAAATATTTTGTTAAGGATTTAGTAAACGTCTACACCTTGTGGCGGTCCGGGGGGAATGCATTCAAATAACGAAGCTTTTTTGGTTGTTATACCTAATATAACACAATGCAACAAATTAGCCAAATTACTCACGAGAAACAGCACCACATTCAAAAAAACAAAATTGTATATGACTTAAATGCAGCGTACAAAATAATTCGGTACATTGCCTACCGACCAAATGTAAGCGGAGGGTATTCATATTTCACGTGAGGGTTACCGGCGCAGTCGAGTTGCAGTCTCGTTGCACCCTGTTACAGGTGTGTCTCTGTTTTAATCTTATACGATACGGACTTCTCGATACGCAGAATTTCTTTTTATAGCCACTAAATTGCGAGGTGAATTTATGAGACGAAAACGTGTGACACACAAAAAGGTCCAATGACTGATTGAGGCGTGTGTTCGACAACACAATCTATGTGTTGATGTACGCAAACTACAGAGCGGTTTGGCGATGCTCTTGATTTTGGCTTTTATAATTTGTTTAAATGTTACGTCTAATGAAAAATCGGTCATTCTTAATGTAGTATTATTTATAGAAGTAATGTACGAAAGAGATGCCGACATAAAATTACCTATTGTAGTGATTAGCGTCGGCAAAAAGAAACATGAAATGTTACAAAATGAGACATACATGTAGAATACATAATCTCAGACTGGCGATGTCAGTCTACATTGAGGATAAAAACCTTCGTTTCGGCCGCTATTTGTAGCTTCAGATATCCATATAGGTATAATTAACATGTTTTTAAATTTAAGACACCAACTTTAAATTTAATTCGTATTCTTTAAATTTTAATAGAAGAATCTAAGAAAAGGAGACAAAGATCTTTTGAATTTATAATTATAACTTTTTCTGTCAGCGAATAAAATTGAAGTGAAAGGAGGACTATCTGATAAAACTTGAACAAACATTACGATGGCCATTAACGAAAGATTCAACATTCAGACTGTCGCACGGAAGAAAAACGGAATTCGCCGAACACTTTTTCCAGCTTCTAAAAGATAAGCGAAATTAAATATTTACATAAAATTAAATCTAGATTAGAGTTTAAATAACTGGGATTGGCAAGTTTTAAATGTCATTGTGAATTTGCTCACTGCACTCAGAGAGCGTGAGGTGTGCTAAGGCGTTTGTAATTAAAAAAGGTACATGCCTCCTTATTCCGTGATTACGAGGTTATATTACGAAAGTACTGCATATGATAAAGTACTGTATATGAGTTTTTAACCTCATAATAATGTGGAGTATGGTGTACAGTACAACTGGTACAGATCGTATATCACCATGCTTTATGTTTCAGCATTTCATAGTTTAAGTAGGTTATTTTTCCACCGTAGTTTCAAGCATTTGTCTACTCTGTCAAATATGTTAGAGTATCTTCAGGAAACATGAAAATGGAGGCGATGAATCAATTTAATGTACCGTCTCTGACTGGTAGCGTATTCACAACTTATTTTTACCAGAATTAACGATCCGCAGCCTGAAAATTAAGTTTTATTTTAACTGCAAACGAGTTTCAGACGAAGTCATGATTTTAGATTCTAGAAAATGCAGTCAGTGGTATGTTACATTTTTATTTCGTCACGTGTTTTAGCTACGCTTTGGAGTCCTATACGTAACCCGTTTATGTGAACTACTCTGAAGAAAATGAACACTCGTGTATTTGGTATTTATGCTTTTGAAATGTCTACTTTCTTTCATAACTAACAAGTAACCGCATAGCTTGTTGAAAATAATGATGAACGATTTCACTGTCCTTCGACATAAAGTGTATGTACGTGGGATGCAATGTGGTTAATAGACTGACAACTAATCCTCTGCCGCAACTTCATTAACATTAAAATGTCGAAATACGTCATAATTTGAATTTAAGCACTTGATGAAATTCCAAACCGGACCAAATTTTGAACCGACAACGTTCACTGCAAATGAATTTAGTGAATTACGCTTATACGGTTTTAATTTTGCGTTTATGTGGTTTCATACTAAATCAGACATTATATTTAATTTTGGGTCCAACGCATGCCATCAAGGCGTATTTTCAACAATTGCGGCAATTGTCGATGTTTTTAAGAAAATTTCAATAGACCACACCTATTTTGTTGAAAGTGTATTCAAGTACATTTATTTTCATTGTGCTCTTTTACTACTTGAAGTATATTAAAAACACATGTTAAATGTCTACAGGGTTCAGTTTACCTTACAATTTATGGAGTTTCATGTTAGGAAATTTCAATTCAGTACTGGTAAACCTGGCTTACAGATATTATAGACCACCAAAACCTCTCAGATGAATGACTACCTAGAAATAGTTCCACAAATCCCAGCTTTACGAATGACGATGGCAACAAATCTAATCAGTGCACAGTTAAGGGAAATACAGTCGTAGTTTCTGTCCCTGCCCTGAGACCCATAAACTTTGACAATGCTTAGTCAAGTCCACTTTTCAAGTGGTCTTATTTCCACCACAAAAGCCAGAGTATTGTAGATGGATAATGTTACATTAACTTTTATCCGTTAATTATATACCTGTCCATGTTTGCACCGGAGTCGATCACGGCTTAACTAATGCAGTGATGATTTCCTGATAAGCTAAGTTTTATTTAAATAAAACCTGAGCGAAGTATCTACTATTATAAACCTAGCGTCATGTGTTGTGGTCATTGAAGGTACTTTTTGCGATTAAGAAAAATACCACTCGCAGCCTTCGTAATGCCTGGTACCAGGTATGAAAACACAGTAATTAATTATCATTGAAATCTAAAAGTTATTCCCGCAACATTTAGTTATATATTTCTTTTTCGCAGCAAGTCCGTGTCAGTCAATCACTAGGCACTGGTCCTAAAGTAACGATAGCAATAAACGTACTTACAGCATTTTCGACGAGAATTCACTCTTAACAGGGGTTTTTTGCCTAGTTGCACTGCCTCTCCTGGATTAAAGGAGATACTGGTATCGTGCAACACACAATGATCGCTTTTTATTGTTCTCTGCATCAACAGCAAATCTTTTTAAAAGTGGTGTTGGGGTGTGGTTGCTAGCTGCAATTTTGTTTCTTTTTACGTGCGCCTGAAATGCAAATATCGTGTTAAAAAGTATATTTTTTTTCGAAAAAATGTCGTCATTTAAATATTTGATATAAACCAAAGGCTGACAAGTGGTGGTTTATTTTTCGCATATTATTATTATTGGTATTGCGTTGTAGACAATTATAATCATAGCACGAGCCCATTTGCATTCCAAGTGCAAGCAAGCTGCAAAGCTTGAATCACTGTCTGCTACAACTAGTTCAATGAGATCATGTTGACTATCAGTTTTACATTTGCATGAAAAATTTCAAATATCTTGCTATCCTCAAACATCTTTTTAAGTTAAGGGCTAGATGTCAATGTATTTGAGAGTAATGAACTCTCAATGATGATTAACATAATTATAGAACCCAAGCCCTCAAGGTAATAGTAGTTCCCGACGTACGAGGATGAAACAGCGGCCTTTTTTTCCGGCCCCCAGGGTTGACTCTTTGTTGGTGGGTTGTTAATACTGTTGGACTTACTATGTATGCAAATGCGAATCAAATTCCAACCCACACTCATAGAGTAATTCAACGTTATATTACACTGCAACAATACACTGGTAACATAATTTTTTGTGTATATTATTTTTGCTCAATGGAAATATTGTTTTAAGGATTTACAGATTATTAGATGAATAATGAATTCAAAAAAAAAACGATTATGTCTTTTTTTTTTATTCAGTATTTGTAGTTACTTAATAACTATCACTGTAATCAATGAAAATGATTTATAATACGCATTTCATGAGAGTGGTTGTCTAATCCAATGCGTATTATAAATAATTTTCATCGATTACAATATTGTCTTAAATCTGTGCTGGATGGTCAATATTTTCATAACGGGCGTACGCCAAAAACCATACAATATATAATACACTAGCTGACCCAGCGAACTCCGTTCCGCCTTTTTAAGAGTTTTTATTTAATTGCCTTTTTCCAAGCCCCTTTTTCAATGTTACCATTGACTTAGAGCTTAATCTCTTATCATTTCAGAGTCTATAAATGCTGAACAAACAAACATAGATTTTTATTTAATATTGAATTCCCTATTCCTTAAAATATCGGAGACGATACCCATATCGACTTTAAAAAAAATCCGCCATCTTTGATTTCCCATCCACCATCTTGAATCACGAAATAGATGTTGTATTTGGATTCCCCATCCCTTTAAACATCGGAGACGATACCCATATTGATTTTTTAATTTCCCATCCGCAATCTTAGATTTCCCATCCGCCATCTTTGATCACGAAATAGATGTTGTAATTTAATTCCCCATCCCTTAAAATATCGAAGGCGATACCCATATTGATTTTTTAAATTTTTTCATCCGCCATCTTTGATTTCCCGTCCGCCATCTTGGATCACTAAATTAATTTCATATTATTAATCAGTGTCCTGAAAATCTCGAAAACGATACCCATATGGACTGTATCCTATTCGTTTAGCCTTTTTTTGCCTTTGACCCAACCCTCCCCATTCTCGTTTGACCATTTTATTATTTTTGTCTGCCCCTAAAAGTTGTGGCGTAATTTTATATAGCCTTTCGGAATAATTGGGCTATCATAGGCAATAACAATTTTAAAAATCCGACTGCTAGTTTCTGAGATTAGCCGACATTGTCTTTTAGCCTTTTTAGCCTTTTGTCCGGCCCCAAAGGGTCGAAGCGTTATGTTATATAGCCTATAGGAATACTGGGCTATCGTATACAAAAAGAATTTTTCAGATCCGACCGGTAGTTTCTGAGATTAGCGCGTTCAAACAAACAAACAAACAAACTCTTCCGCTTTATTATATTAGTAAAGATATTTTAATATTTTTTTTATATTTGATACAAATCTCCTTTATTGGGCGGATACTTCCATAGTTGTCGTTTTAACTGTTTAAGAAATATAACTGCAAAAAGTATTTACACATACAAACTACTAAGTAAAGACTGTGTTATCCGGTATCTGTGACGTTTCGCTAGATTGGCCAATATGGCGCCTGTGATTTGTCTGTGAGAACCATTAGAATTTAACAAAATACTCGACAATCCAAATTTTGCGGATATATGTTGTCGACTCGATATCTTTATTTTTTAATGTTTTATTATTCAGGTAAGGTTTCGATGTACTCCTTGACAAAATAATTATTATAAGATTTGACACTGCGATAGCAGCGCAGTCCGTCGGTTCCAATGTGAAACATTCCAAAATCCACAACTACTTACAAATTAAAAATTAAGTAAAAAAACATTTTCCAGTGGACTAAATTGTAAATCTAAACCATTCTCAAGTCCCCTTGAACACACATAAAAAATTTCATCAAGATCGGTCCAGTCGTTTAGGAGGAGTTCAGTGACATACACACACATACAAGAACTATATATATAAAGATGAGCACACGTGCCCAAAGTACGTCTGCCACTCTTACATGAGCAATAATAATGATTTAGAGTTTATAAGTATACTTGTCCAGCAGATGCACGAAACATCTTTATATCAAAGTATCCAAATCACAGGGCTTAAAATCAGGTCCAGGTAACGTAATGCAAGGGCCAAAGACGCTATCACAGGATATCTACAGAAATAATCGCACAGTACACAACTATAAGCGAAGAGCGTTAGAGAAGGTACTGCTCAGTTGCAACGCAAAACGCATACATGTGTGAGCGAGCTGGCGATAGAAAGCTCTATTACCTTCTTGCTCACACAACTATTGTGTAAAGAAAGGAAACTAGCGTGTAAGCTACCTGTATGTACCTGCGATAAGAAAAGGTCGCCACCTGCCTGTGTCGAAAAGTGAAATATGCAACTTTTTCATAAGATTACATTTTAGCTAATATTTATGTTTCTGTGGGACAGATGTTTTCGGATCGATAGAATAAAAAGTAATATTTGATTTCACCTTTCAAATAAGCCATGTGGTATATCTGGGGGCACAGTCTGACATTTTTTAAAAATTTTGGGCCAATTTGGTCATTCTCCTTTCAAGGATGGTATTATTTTTTTGTGTGGCAAGGGTGCAAACGATAAGCGATTCATCACCTGATGATAAACGATTATTGTCTCCCATGCATACAAGCAACAATAGAGGAGTCACAAGTACCACCCATTGGGAATAGGAATAGGGGATAGTTCCTCCGGCATTCTCACTCACCCAAAATATATCTTTGATTTATTGGATAACTAGTTACGTAAATCCATAATTTTGTTTAAGCATTGCTACATAATTATAAAAATATATGAGCCGCTGTTTTTACTAATAAAACCTTGTTACCATAACAATACTTGTTATCAGTACTTGTTATGTGGGCAAATATTACTGATATAGAAAGAGCTTTCGTAGCTCAAAAAAAAATCTTTAAGGGCTATATATGGTATGCGACCGGATCAATCATGTAGACCGATATTTAAAACAAATGGTTTGTTACCACTACCATCACTATACATCTACGAAACTTGTATGTTTGTGCGTAGACACGAAGAACATTTCAAAACTGCGAATAATGTGAATTGTAGAAATCGCCGAGATCCAGATAGGCTTGCATTGGCCGACATCCCCAGATCTACGAAATATAACAAAAGCTGTCTGGCAATATGTGTAAGAATGTATAATAAAGTACTGAATGAAATTAAAGTATTGAACACAAATTTGTTTAAAATAAAGTAACAGAACTGGTTAACTGAACACAATTTCTATAGTATTAAGGAATTTACTGACAAACAATCGTAATTTGTATTTGCATCTTTATAATATTTTCATGCTGAATATGTCCGGCTAAACATGTAAGAACATGTCTTTGATATATAACATCTCTGTATAACATGTTTTATGCAAATAAATTATTATTATGTTCTTTATTTATCACTTATCTCATGGTTTCATTAATATTTTTAAATTACATTTCATAAAAGGAAAATTTCATTTGAAAATATAAATGGGACCACGGAGACCCACCAGTGTCGGGTACAGGGACCAAGCCACCGGTGGTTAGGGCCTCAGAGACAGAAACTTACTCACGATGCGCGCCGTGTCGAGAAGAACTGCCTTCTAAATCAAGGATTTATTATTATTATTATCAAAAAAAGTACCAACCGAGAAAATCTTAGTACATTTCGAATATAATATTGAATGGTGTTGTTAAACAAGGCCTACGCCGAACATTGTCAAGTTTTCTTTTGAACTTAATTTAACTATAATAAGCCCACAGAAAGTAGTACAAAGCGTTATTCAGTAATACAGTTTGATATTGGAAAAGTTCGATGTTTTCGTTGTTAGTGGGTACCTTCTGAACCTTTTTAAATCCTTTTTATATTGTATCTATAAAGTAATATTTTTCGTGGCAAGCGTACTACTATAACCTTCGTTATAAATTTTCAGAAAACAAGGTAAGTCTAAAAAATAATTGTTGTAGTGATATTGTATTTTCGCCGATACAGCTATTATAAGGCAATTTCTCTCAACCCTCCTAATTAGTACTACTATTTTCTACCAGGTTTGATTAAGAGTTTTTCTGACACCTGTTTTTAAGTTCTGTAACTTTTGACTAGAAAAAATAATGACAACAACGTCTTTGAAAAATTTATTACATTAAAGATTCAGCGGTATTTTATACAACTCCCAACTAAGCTTTTGCGGTACGGCTCCTCAAATGAGACAACACTTGTTGTGTGATCTACGCTGTTAGGTGTTGGAGTATGACTTTTTTAATGTTCGTATTAGACAACAACACGTATAGTTTTATAACTAACACGCTACAGACTACTACAACAGCATTTATCCAAATTATCTTCAACAATAGTAGTACAAATATGTCAACTTTGCTGCAAATATTGTCATATCATCACAGTCATACACCGATACAGACAAACAATAACTCTGCAGCTCCTTGTGACGTCGCGCCCCGGCGCCCGCGAGCCTCGCTACGAGTGACGCACAGCAGTGGGCCGCCCCCTCGCCCACTCCTCCTCGCCGGCCTTATAAATACCGGGGACACACGAGGTTTCGCTCCCTTTTGCTCCGGCCAACACGACCAAGCTGAGTACCTCATCCGAAGACCTGTGAAGTGCCAACGTACCCCCCACGCCCTGGATAATTGTCTCATCGGCTAATCTCAAGTGTCAGTTTTTTTTGTATAATTAAAGCCATTGTGTAACTGGAATATAACGCGAGTTTAAACTTTCCTGGTGATATTTTTTATTTATTTCCCGTAAGTCAACCTAATTATCTCTCTTTAATTGCTCGGCGAGTGATCGATCCCGGCTACCCCGTGGATATCAATCACTCGTGCGACATTGGCGCCCAATAGAATTTTTAATTATATTTTTAAAACGTAAGTTGGCACTTTACAGGTGAGTGAAATAATTTCTTTTTCTCTTGTATATTTTTCTCCTGTGCGTGCATATATTCTGGTGTGGTGAATTGCGTACAGGTACAGTTTCTATCTATTTTGGTTGGCCATAAGCAATTTAACTGTGTAAATAACATAACGGTGATTTAATTAACGTCAGTCTAAAATCACGTTCCACCGCGGGCAGCGTGTCGAGCCGCCAACCGGTTCTAACCGCTTAGCCGTTGAACTAACGAGCCTCGTGTTCGCGAAAAAATATTGTGATTCAACCTTTGAGTGACCTTTAAGAATTTTTTTTTTATCCTTTACCAATCATCACACCATTGTATAATTTAGTGTATTTCAGCTTTCTTTTTGTAGCACGTTATTCGATTTTCTGGCGATATTTAATTTTTTTTCTAGTGCCGGCGTAAATACTTAGATTTTCTATTATTGTTTTGTTTCTATTATAATGGCTTACATTATAAATTTCTCATTATTAACTAAAGCGGAATTAAAATATGAGACCACAATACGCGGCGTATCAGTGCCTGACGATCCCCGCAAACAAATCGCTAAACTTTCAGTTAAAACTCCCTCAGAGGATATATTATCTTCACCCTTCCCACCAGAGGAGGATGTGGCAGAAGTGGAAAAGTCGTTATTAAGATCAAATAAACACTTATCTATGTTGGAAGCAAACTATACTTCCGAGCTTCAACAGAAGGTCGAAACCGTGCTACACCATTGTTTTCATCGACTGAATAGGGTGGATACCGGCAGTCTGGATATTAAAAAAATTGAGTCTGTGTGGAATAAATTTAATGACTTATATGCGAAATTACAATTAATCACGAGCCGTAGTTCGCGGTCGGATTGCTCAGTGGCAGAGGGAAACACTTCCTATAATTACGACCGTAAGCTTTTTTCGGAATTAGGTAAATTCAAATTTAACGGTAAATCATGTGTAAGATCCTTTATCGAAAAAATAGATGAATTTATGTCCTGTAGATCTATTCCACACGACAAGATGTTGCCTTTCGCTTTTGAAATATTTTCGGGTGACGCATTAGTTTGGTATCGTTCTGTTAAAAATAATGTAAAGACTTGGTTAGAACTTTGCGAACTTTTGAAACGAGATTTTAGTCCGCATAACTACGATTATCGGCTTATGACGGAGATTCGTCAGCGCTCACAGGGCGAAAACGAATCAATAACTATTTACGTGGCAAAAATGCACGGTCTGTTTTCGCGACTTAGTTCTCCTATCGCTGATTCGGAGAAGCTAGAAATTTTACTAAATAATATTAGACCTTGTTACACTAATTGTCTGCTCACTGCAAAGGTTGTTGATGTTGATAGTCTGGTCGAAGTTTGTCGTCTTTTCGAAAATTACCAAAGTCGCAGTAAGCAATTTTCTGAACCCCTTAAAGTTTCAAAGAATACTGTAGCACCCGATCTAGCGTATAATTATCCGTTTTCTAATTTTTCTTCAAACAAAAATGTTTACAATCATAATCACTTCAATAAATATAACTCTGTCGCTGATACATCGAGATACAAGTCTGTACCACAAGTTAACGCCGTATCGAGTACTTCTAATATAAATAAAAATTTTTGCGTGCGTTGTAGATGCAATTCGCACTCATTACGTAATTGCCGTCAGCCACACTACCTAATCTGTTTTAAGTGCGGCACAAAGGGTTTCAAGGTGTCAGACTGCCCCAATTGTAAATCTAAGTCGACCCCTACAGTTTCAAAAAACTAGTTAACAAGGATTGTGGAAAATCAAATTATACAACTAATTGTAATAAAACAGAGTGGAATAATTGGTTGGACTTTTTAAAAAAATTCTTTAGTAGCTATCATATATCCTCAATCCGTAATTCTAAAGTAGAATATTTACCTTACGTTACTCTAAAATTAAACGGAATACCTACCACTGGTCTTTTAGATTCTGGATCTTGCGTTACAATTTTAGGTAATAATTTGCATAACTTATTTTTGAAAGACGATGTTTTAGATAAATCGAAACCTTTAAGGTTAATAACAGCTGGCGGCGAACGATTTGAGTCTTTGGGATCGGTGTTTCTACCCTTTGAGTTTCAGGATAAATTGATTAACTTAAAAGTTCATGTTGTACCTGGGATTCAAAATTCCCTTATCCTTGGCATGAATTTTTGGCGAAGCTTTGGCCTATTTCCTAACAAATTAGAGTCTGTTTTGATTGTGAACAAGTCTG
Source organism: Euclidia mi (assembly GCA_944739405.2). NCBI lineage: Eukaryota > Metazoa > Arthropoda > Insecta > Lepidoptera > Erebidae > Euclidia > Euclidia mi. Next base: position 38,774,467 of record OX123186.2, on the reverse strand, counting down.
ACGCTCAAGTAATGGAGTTGCAGGCAGTTCCCCCTACACATCTTGTTTCTTATGATCATCTTACAGTCGACCAGGGAGCTACCGCTGACAACATTATTTCTAAATTTACCGATATTTCATACGAGAAGCGGGGTCTCGGTTGCACAAATATTATTTCTCATTCAATTGATACAGGTGATTGCCCCCCTATTCGGCAAAGATTTTATCGCATGTCTCCCGATAAACAAAGAATTTTAATAAAGCATCTTGATGACATGCTCTCAGAGGATGTTGTTGAACGATGTGAAAGCCCGTGGTCAAACCCGGTCATTTTGACCCCTAAGAAGAATGGTGAACTGCGTTTCTGTTTGGACAGTCGTAAATTAAATTCCGTTACAAAAAAAGATGCTTATAGCTTGCCTTATATTTCGGAAATTTTAGATAATCTGAGAGATGCTAAATACTTGTCTTGTTTAGATTTGTCTAAATCTTTTTGGCAAACATTAATTAAAGAAGAGGAACGTTGCAAAACAGCCTTTTATATTCCTACGCGTGGCACATTTCAATTCAAAAGAATGCCCTTCGGTCTTACGAATGCGCCAGCTACTCAACAACGATTAGTTGATATTTTATTTTATGGTCCAGAATTTGAAAATAAGGTTTTCTGTTTTATCGATGACATAATCTGTATAACGTCCAGCTTCAACGAGCATATTACTCTTTTATTACGCATTCTTAATAAACTAAAAAGCGCTAATTTAACAATTAATCTCGAAAAATGTCAATTTTTAAAGATAAACTAAAATATTTAGGCTATGTTGTCGACTCTAGTGGATTGCATTCCGATCCGGATAAAGTAAATTCAATGAAAAATTATCCCACTCCTTCTAATAGAAAAGAAGTACGTCGATTTTTAGGCGCAGCCTCGTGGTACAGGCGTTTGATACTGAATTTTAGCTCTATTGCTGCACCCTTAAATAAGTTAACATCTCAAAGTAAAAACGCACCTGCATTCTGTTGGACGACAGAGGCTAATGAGGCGTTTAATAACCTAAAGAATTGTTTGATTTCCTCCTCGGTGTTGGTTTGTCCTGACTACTCGCAACCGTTTGAAATACACTCAGATGCTAGCGATTTTGGACTTGGCGCGATCCTCTGTCAAAGGTTAAATGGTGAGGAAAGAGTCATGGCGTACTATAGCAAATCACTCACTAAGCAAGAAAAAAATTACAGTGCCACAGAGCGCGAAGCCCTGGCTGTTCTATCTGCTATAGAACACTGGCGTTGTTATGTTGAAAATGGTAAAAAGTTTATTGTTTACACAGATCACGCTGCTTTGAAATGGTTCTTGACCTTAAATAACCCTACTGGCCGGTTAGCCAGATGGGGAGTTCGCTTATCTTCCTATAATTTCGAAATACGTCATCGTCGGGGTTCCGATAACGTTTTACCTGATTTTCTGTCTCGCTCTTTACCCGTTTCTGCTATTGCTAATGATATAAATATAGATATTAATTCTAATCAGAATTTACCAGTTTCTGCTAATGATCCTTGGTATTTAAATATCTATAAAGGCTGTTTAAGTTCTCCGACTTCCTTTGTTAACTATCAAGTAATAAACAATAAATTGTATTGTTTTAAAAAAACATTAAACCCTCTCACTAGAGAATTTCAATGGAAAGAGGTTATTCCGTCTGACCAAAGAAATGACATTCTAAGGGAGAATCATTCTTCGCCCACTGCTGGACATCTGGGTATTTTTAAGACATACAAACGTCTCGCACTTAATTACTTTTGGCCTGGTATGTACACCGATGTTGTCAAGTTCGTCAGTTCATGTGAACCTTGTATCACCCATAAACACCAAAATCACCCAAATTTAGGTCTAATGGGAAAACCCAAATCATGTCAAAAGCCCTTTCAGACGATTAGTATTGATTTGATTGGTCCATTGCCTCCCAGCAGAAAACAAAACACTTTTATATTTGTGGTCAGTTGTTGTTTCTCTAAATATTGTTTACTTTTTCCCATTCAACGGGCAACTGCAGAAGTGATAACAAAAATTCTCGAGGAAAATGTATTTTTGGTGCATGGAATTCCATATACTATTGTTTTGGATAACGGTAAACAATTTATTAGCGCAACCTTTAAAAGTATGTTGTCAAAATATAAAATTCCAAATTTGCATTTTACACCGTTGTATACTCCCCACGTTAACTCAGTTGAACGTTACAACAAAACCATTATGACAGCTATTTTAACTTTCATAGAATCTGATCATCGAATCTGGGACACTCTAATCACTAAAGTTCAATTCGCCCTTAACTGCGCAGTTAGTGAGGTTACTGGTTATTCTCCTAATTTCCTTGTTTTTGGTAGGGAGGTCATAACATGTGGTTCTCAGTATATTGACAAGGAATTTAATTCCAATATGGTGCTTGAACCACGGGACGGCTATGCCGAAACTTTAGGCTACTTATCTTCTATTTTCGAGAAGGTACATTCAGCTCTGTTGTCGGCCCACCAACGAAATTGTTCATCTTATAATATTCGCCGTAAACCGGCAGAATTCAATGTCGGTGATATAGTTTGGCGCAGAACGTTTCTACTTAGTGACAAGGATAAATACTTTAGCAAGAAACTGGCGCCTAAATTTATTAAATGTAAGATTGCCTCAAAAAAGTCACCTCTTGTATACAAACTTAACGACATGGCCGGAAAACCTTTAGGCGAATGGCACATCAAGGGCTTAAAGTTGATTAATTACAAAGAATAATAAAAGTATAAAAACAAAAATGTAAGACGCATATCTATGCGGAGTTATAATTGCCTGCATAATTATTTGTGAAGGCCAACAATGGTTCTTTTGTTTTCGAGTCGAAGCTCACAAGATAATGCATTGTGTTGTGTTAATGATTTATGTAAACATGCTAACATAAAATGAATAAATGTTTCAGTTATAAATTGTAATAAAGTTTATTACATGTAATATTGTTATAAAGAATCTGTTGTTTATCTAACTATCAGTTATGGCTCAGTGGTTAAAAAGTTGTTGTCGGATCGGTCTGTGGTTCGATTCTCGCATGTGTATTTTCTTTCCGCAAATCTATTTGTTGATGCCTAACTAATGATTCACCATTGTTTACATTCAAAAGGTGTTTACTGGTCGTGTTGTAGTTATTAATTGGAGCAAAATATTTATTAATTTCTTTCCTTTGACATTGAGCGGTCCGGTCGTGTCTGCGGCTTATATTATTTTTGTTCATCTTTACGAAAAATCTGTTGTTATACCTAACTATATTCAAAAAGTTTACTTATCTAGTGGCAAAGGCCGAACCCAAGATTTATAAGTCGTAGGGCTAGATCAAGTTTCTTATATCTACAAATCATTATTACCTAATAATTACCCTAAGCGCTTCTCCATAGATTGTTATCTTTAATATTAAGCTATTACACTGGCCTCGGCATTTACATGTAGGTATGTGTGATGAATTATGAATGATAAATGTTTATGTTCAAATTCAGACTGCCGTTGTACGCGTGAAGAATGCAAGCGTGGGTCATTATTATTTAGGTATCCTAATTAGCTTATAGGGTTGTCACTTGTACAAGGTACTGTTCAGGGCTGCTACGCCCGTTGGGCTAGAGAATTTTCCTTAGGGAAAATCCCGGCCTAACGGGGGGGGGGGGGGGTGTGACGTCGCGCCCCGGCGCCCGCGAGCCTCGCTACGAGTGACGCACAGCAGTGGGCCGCCCCCTCGCCCACTCCTCCTCGCCGGCCTTATAAATACCGGGGACACACGAGGTTTTGCTCCCTTTTGCTCCGGCCAACACGACCAAGCTGAGTACCTCATCCGAAGACCTGTGAAGTGCCAACGTACCCCCCACGCCCTGGATAATTGTCTCATCGGCTAATCTCAAGTGTCAGTTTTTTTTGTATAATTAAAGCCATCGTGTAACTGGAATATAACGCGAGTTTAAACTTTCCTGGTGATATTTTTTTTTTATTTCCCGTAAGTCAACCTAATTATCTCTCTTTAATTGCTCGGCGAGTGATCGATCCCGGCTACGCCGTGGAAATCAATCACTCGTGCGACATCCTAATTAAGACTGAGCACACTTTACGGTATACAGACATTATTATTGCATCTAAGTATAGCTATTAAACGTAAATGCCGGGATACGTGTAAGATTAGGAGCTTGCGTTTAACATTGTAATCAATTTACAATCAGATCACTAATCGAGATTCAATTAAAATTAAAGCGGTCAATTCACTTTCAATAGCTATTATGCAAGGTGCGAATCATAAGTTTGGTACAATGAGTGGTATTGTTACCAAGCAAAGCTACATTTCACCTTTGACTTGTCGCAAAGACGACTTGATGGAGTAAGTTCAATTGAAATTCTTTTTAAACTTTTTCATCATGGTTTGCTTAGAATATTCTTCATAATTTCTTGGAAAAATTTATATTTAAAGCGAACTTCCTTCTTGTGAGACTTTTCAAACTCCAGTAGATGTCAATCCACGTGCTATCGATCGTGTTATTCAGTTTAAAAGAGTAATTGAGCTGTCACTTTGTGGCGGTTAATATATACAGAACTAGCTGACCCGGCGAACTCCGTATCGCCTTTTTAAGTACCTTTCTTAAGACGGCGGATGGGTAATCAAAGATGGCGGATGGGAAATTTCAATAAAATAATATATTGATTTTCCATCTGCCATATTTTTTCACGAAACAGATGTTATATACGAATGCCACATCCGTTATAACAGCGGAGCCGATACCCATATTGATTTAATAGAATTTTCACATCCGCCACCTTAGATTTTCCATCTGCCATCTTCGATTGCCCATTTGCCATCTTTTATCACGAAATATATGTTGTATTTGCATTCCTCATAGCTTAAAACATCGGAGAGGATACCCATATTGACTATAAATATTTTTTTATCCGCCATCTTTGATCACGAAATAGATGGTGTATTTGGATTCGCCATCCCTTAAAACATCGGAGACGATAACCATATTGATTTTTTAAAACTTTCCCATCCGCAATCTTTGATTTCCCATCCGCCGTCTTTGATCACGAAAAAGATGTTGGATTTGGATTCCCCATCCCTTTAAATATTGGAGACGATACCCATATTGATTTTAAAAAAAAATCCCATCCGCCATCTTTGATCACGAAATAGATGGTGTTTTTGAATTCCCCATTCCTTAAAATATCGGAGACGATACCCATATCGACTTTAAAAAGAAATCCCGTCCGCCATCTTTGATTTCCTATCCGCCATCTTTGATCACGAAATAGATGTTGTATTTGGATTCACCATCCCTTAAATCATCAGACGATACCCACATTGATATTTAATTTTTTTCCCATCCGCCATCTTTGATTTCCCATCCGCCATCTTGAATCACGAAATAGATGTTGTAATTGGGATCCCCATCCCTTTAAACATTGGAGGCGACACCCATATTGTTTAAAAAAAAAATCGCATCTGCCATCTTTGATCACGAAATAGATGGTATTTTTGAATTCCCCATTCCTTAAAATATATGAGATGATACCCATGTAGACTTTAAAAGAAATCCCGTCCGCCATCTTTGATTTCCTATCCGCCATCAATGTTGTATTTGGATTCTCCATCTGTTAAATCATCGAAGACGATTATTTGGATTCTCCATCCCTTAAATCATCAGAGACGATACCCATATTGATTTTTAAAATTTTTCCCATCCGCCATCTTTGATTTCCCATCCACCATCTTGAATCACGAAACAGATGTTATATTTAGATTCCCCATCCCTTTTAACATCGCAGACGATACCAATATTGTTTTTTTTTAATCGTCCCATCCACCATCTTTGATTTCCCATCTGCCATCTTTGATCACGAAATAAATGTTGTATTTCGATTCCCCACCCCTTAAAATATCGAAGGCGATACCCATATTGATTTTTAAAATTTTCTCATCCGCCATCTTTGATTTCCCGTCCGCCATCTTGGATCACTAAATAAATTTCATATTATTAATCAGCGTCCCGAAAATCTCGAAAACGATACCCATATAGACTGTATCCTATTCGTTTAGCCTTTTTTTGCCTTTGACCCAACCCCCTCTTCTCGTTTGACCATCCGACTGGTAGTTCCTGAGATTAATGCGTTCAAACAAACAAACAAACAAACAAACATACAAACTCTTCCGCTTTATTATATTAGTATAGATAGATAAATGTAAAAGCAAAATATGTTTATTGTGGGTTATTTGGAAGATAGACATAATATACCATTGCGGACTTTTTTGTAGATCTATTAAAGAGGTACAATCCCACCATACATTGTTTTATTATAACTCGAAAGGTTTTGGCAGCGTTTTCGAGGAAAGCTCCCGATCGGCTCAATTTTTGCCGGCGCGTTGAACTAATATCGTCGTAATATCGTCAGTTTGCATAAAACCTAAACTTATTATACACTAAAACCTTCCTCAGGGATCACTCTCGATGTTGTTGAGAACCGTATAAAAATTTGTCCAGTACCTTTCGAGTTTTAAGCGAATAGACAGACAGACACCGCGGCGGGGGACTTTGTTTTATAATATATATAGATGACTAGCTGACCCAGCGAACTCAGTTTCGCCTTTTAAAGAGTTTTTATTTAATTCCCTTTTTTTCAAGCCCCTTCTCCAAAGTTACCATTGACTTAGCGCTTAATGTCTTATCATTTCAGAGTCTATAAATGCTGAACAAACAAACATAGATTTTTATTTAATATTGAATTCCCCATTTCTTAAAATATTGGAGACGATACCCATATCGACTTTTAAAAAAATCCCGTTCGCCATTTTTGATCACAAAATAGATGTTGTATTTGGATTCACCATCCCTTAAATCATCAGAGACGATACCCATATTGATTTTTTAAATGTTTCCATCCACCATCTTTGATTTCCCATCCACCATCTTGAATCACGAAATAGATGTTGTATTTGGATTCCCCATCCCTTTTAACATCGGAGACGATACCCATATTCCTTTTTTTTAATTTCCCATCCGCCATCTTTGATCACGAAATAGATGGTGTTTTTGAATTCCCCGTTCCTTAAAATATCGGAGACGATACCCATATCGACTTTAAAAAAAAATCCCGTCCGCCATCTTTGGTCTCCTATCCGCCATCTTTGATCACGAAATAGATGTTGTATTTGGATTCTCTATCCCTTAAATCATCAGAGACGATACCCATATTGATTTTTTCAATTTTCCCATCCGCCATCTTTGATTTCCCATCCACCATCTTGAATCACGAAACAGATGTTGTATTTAGATTCCCCATCCCTTTTAACATCGCAGACGATACCATTGACTTTTTTTTAATTTTCCCATCCGCCATCTTTGATTTCCATCCGCCATCTTTGATCACGAAATAGATGTTGTATTTCGGTTCCCCACCCTTTAAAATATCGAAGGCGATACCCATATTGATTTTTAAAATATTCTCATCCGCCATCTTTGATTTCCCGTCCGCCATCTTGGATCACTAAATAAATTTCATATTATTAATCAGCGTCCCGAAAATCTCGAAAACGATACCCATATAGATTGTATCCTATTCGTTTAGCCTTTTTTTGCCTTTTACCCAACCCTCCCCCTTCTCGTTTGACCATTTTATTATTTTTTTAACTGTTTAAGAAATATAACTGCAAAAAGTATTTACACATACAAACTACTTAGTAAAGACTGTGTTATCCGGTATCTGTGACGTTTCGCAAGATCGGCCAATACGGTCGGATCGGCCGATTATTTTGATGACAAGGTGGAAAGTTTCAAAAAAATCTTTAAAGCTCGATATCTCAGAAACCGTTAATTTTGGACTCATTGTTGACGGAGGTAAAATTGTTGCAAATAACCTCAAATATAACCTCCGTCAAAGAATTGGTCGATTTACCAATCACCCTGTATATCAAATCTTATAACTACATCTCTGTCTCTCATAAAGAAAACGTTATCGACATCATCAAGAGCGTGATAAAGGAACCAGACGAAGTGATGGTAAGTTTTGACGTGGAGTCACTATTCACCAATATTGCAGTTCATGATTGCCTTGAGGTCGTTGAGAGAAAATTAAGGGATTGCGGTCTGTCTAACGAATACGCCGTTTTATTGAAGAATTGCTTGGAGGGTAACTACTTCATATATCGTGGACAACATTACCTCCAGATCGATGGAGTGGCAATGGGTAGCCCAGTAGCACCGGTGATGGCCAATATCTGGATGGAACACTTCGAAGAATCTATAGACATACAGGCCTTAAATGTATAGCTATGGAAGAGATATGTCGACATTGTATTCTGCATCATAAAGGGCAACAAGCAAGACATAGAACAATTCGCAGACAAATTGAACTCCATACATGCGAACATCCGGTTCACATTTGAAATGGAGGTAGACGGATCGTTACCCTTTCTCGACCTCAAATTGACGGTGAGAGCTAATCGTACACTTGGACATACTGTATACAGAAAACCGACACACCTTTACAGGTATCTCAACGCATGTTCGCATCATCACCCGCGACATTTGGAATCCGTAGTGACCTGGTTAGTGAATAGAACGTATAACCTCTGTGACCCTGAACACTGAAAATGTGAATTATCACATGTTCAGGAGGTACTAAGGCGCAATGGATAGAAAAAGGAGATACCCCGTCGGAAGAGGAAGGACCGCAAACCTGAAGTAAGCAGAGTGCCGGCTTACATGCCTTATATCAAGGGAGTGACGGACAAAGTTGGAACAGTACTACAGAAATACTCCATCAAGATTGTATATAGTCCGCTCTCCAAGGTAGCACACAATTTGCGTCCCAAAGGACGTTATTCCTCTACAAACACCAGGCATCTACAAGGTTGATTGCAGTTGTGGTAGTTCCTATATCGGACAGACCAAACGAACGATCGCTGAAAAGGTCAAGGAACATATCGCAGCTGTAAAAAATCGAAAAATTAATAAATCTGCCATAGCTGAGTATTTGCCGGAATCTGGACCAAGCCAGTGGATAGAATTAGATCAACCACAAGACTTATTCACCGATCGTCACTATTACTCCAGGACAGTACGTGAAGCGGTTGAAATAAAAAATTTTAGTAATTTCAACCGGGAGGACGGATACAGACTATCGACCACTTGGAACCCAGTCATCAACAAATGCAAACAACGCCGCAGTAACACAACTCATCAGTGTGTAGACGTCATAAGTGTAGTTTGTCGAAGTACCGACAATGCGGATAAAATCAAAAATATCAAAAATATAAAACAAGTGAGGGTAGCTGCCGAAACCCGCGCTTCACAAGGACGGCGCTGAGCTAACATCGGTCCCTCCGCGACTACGACAGTTGCAAGCCGGTAGTAACGCAGGAGAATAACAGAGGTATTTATGCCTTTAAATAAGTAAATTATCGCAACTAAGACCCGCTGAATAATATTGTATGATGTATACAAATCGTGAAAGTTTAAAATCGATTTAAAAAAAAACGTTACGTTTCAAGCTAGTACAGGTAAGAAGTGTGACCTTTTGTAGCTGGCCATCACTAAAATTTTTCCTAAAGGCTACATTATAGATTTGCAAGTCACTAATTGTTGTTGCTTAAAAAACAATGCGCAAATAGCCATAGTATGTTTACCGGTTGATATTTTAACCAAGTAGGTACCATCAGTTCGACTGTATTCTCCGTCCCAATTTTCTCGGTACGATAATGAAATCTGAAAACAAAGCAAGACTTGTGCGGCGACCAGAAGATTGTTTATGCAAGCTCTATATCTGCGTTTCCTGGCATTTAAATATACACCCTTCATACTCTTTGAAGCATAAAGATCATTTCTCCAAACAGCAACTCTCCAAAACTTTGGCGCTTAGCTATATAGAGAAGCCAAAGTTTCGCAAATCGCCTTTTACGAAACCCTATAGTGTGGAATTCTTGAGATCTCCAATAGTCGTTATGTCGTCCTTTAAAGTACTGGCGCACACAAGACTTTCTCACAATCTAACTAGAAGCAGTATCTCCAGCACGATAGCAAGTCTAAACTTCCAGCGTTCTCCTAGAGAGCGTAGAAATGTCTTAAGTAGTCTTATGCTTTAAGACGACAAACTAGAGCATTGCTTTGGACCTGAAGTGGATCGCATCGACCGTTATGTAAACTTGGTAAACTGCCAACTGTTACAAATCGTATCTTCCTTCTTGTTGTGTTTATTATAAATCACTTTGATTTCGATCTTGCAGTTGTGTGAGTTATTCGAATTGTTTGACAATCACTAGAGTCGCCTATTTTCTATCGTTTTGATGAGACCACACTAAACTTGTAACTGAATGACTTGCTCTAATGACACCCTTGAACTCGTTTGTATCGTAGATACCATGACTTAATAAACTGTCCGTAATAGTGCTTTAAAGTTAAGGCATCTTTACAAAGCTCACAACCATTTGTTGTGAATACATCAGCGCCCTACCATTCTTTGAATCGCACGTCATCGTCAACGTTGCTCTCAGTTGTTGTCTCAGGTAAGAGTCTTTAGGCCATGTCGAAGACCTTTGGCGAATTATAAACTCTATCACCGAGAAACACTGCTTTGATGAATTTGTTACGAGTAATCTGATTTTATAAACGAACGATGCTTGACGTAATAGAAATGTTTTAAATTTGCTGCTCACTCGCCGTGAAATTGACGTTGAATGTAGCGTCAAACATACGCTGGAACGTAGCATTACATGGGAATGCCCATGTATTTACTGACCATAAAACTAAAAGCATTGGTTTGTTCGTCATTGCAAAAGGGCTCTGTTCATATTATGTCTATGGACAAAAACAAGAACCGAAATACTGTTCATCTCCACAATATATTTTATTTTCATCAAAACCGATCCTACAATGATTCGGAGCATTCACACATCAGTGAACGTAATTTAAGTTTCACGATATACTGGAGCTCGTAGCTTATTTATTGTCTAGTGAGACACATTGGATCAATTAAAATTACTACAGTTGTGATCTGTAATATAATATAAAGATATCAAATATAATTATGATTTCATGTTTATTATTCCATAATAATAAACTTGAAATCATACTTATAGACTCACGCCTGTATCCCCGAATTGGTAGAGGGTAGAGGTGTAATGTTACACCCCCATTTCACTATGGTTTGAATTTTAGGTCCCACGTAAAAGGGGGGGGGGGGGGGGTTTCGAGCCTATTGCCGATCCCGGGCAAATTTCTAGACTCCATGCTGCTACTGAGAATTCGGAAAATCTCAGTAACACTTTTGCCCGACCTGAGAATCAGCAGACGCATACGCTATTCGCTGGACCACGGAGACAGTCAAGTTTATTAGATGATAGAATATGGTTCTAGCGTTCTAGTCAGTCTCAACACTTCTGTGTGACAGCTTTGTCATCAACATTAATTGTAACAGGAATAAAAATGTATATCCTAATCTAACTAGAATTTTTGTATTATTATACTTCAGTTTTGGACTTTTTTTAAAGAATACTGCCATTGCAATGCCATTTTTGCGAGTTTTCGCATACTACGTCTTTCATTTGCCGCTGGCGACGCGAAAAATACTACCACGCGTTGGCGGTGATGCTAAACTTGAAATAGGGAGATTACTTGCGGTTGCGTAGCTACAAATTCACGACTTGTCAATCGTCATATGCGCTGAACATATTGTTTACACAAATTAAATATTTTCACCTTTATTCAAATAAACCATTAAAAGAACACTGTAAGAGTATTAGGCACCTTTAGAGTTTGTTTTTAATCGAAGATCCATTATTGCCTAGTATCCTGCAAATTCATCAAATGCTCTCTTAGACCTCAAAGTCGATCCCCACTTGGCGTGGCTGCGCATGGGTGATTTTGTCGTGTTACAGCTATCCCAGCATCGGCTGCATTAGGTGAAAATCCTCCAGGGTCTCACCGCCTCTCTTACTATGTAGACTATCTAGACAAATAAAAACTGGAATGGCCTGTTTTAAAGAACACATTTTATTATTCATTTACCAGGCTTACCTATATTTTATTTCACTTTAAGAGAAACGTAAGTAGACTGGTAAAACATCAAGCTTTCTCAGAAACCCCTGCCATGTATTTTTATGCACCATCCTTACTCATTTAGGTAAATAGTTCAATATGTCGTACAGACTTCCAGGAAATAGATTATTATAACATCAAATAATTTTAATTTGTTTCAGATATTTTAGCAGTGGCTTAGAGTGAAGAAATACCAACCGTTTAAGAACTTAAAAGTCGATACATAGCTTGGTTTAGTGGAAATATTTATATTCACAATTTCAAAATCAATATCCATCAAATAAATTCACATCTCTTATTTCCATTTTATAAAAACGAGATGCTCAAGTCGTATAGTTCAAGCCTCATTGAATGCCAGTGCCTACAGAAAGCAAATAAAATACCCATCGTCGTTTAGTCAGAATACCGAGGCTATAACTGTTTCTGGTATTTAACTCTTATGACTCGTGCACAAACATAATAATTTATTACCCTCGCTTTGCCCACTTGTTTTCACTTTGTTTGAATAGAAGTAAATGCTGCAGTAGTCGTTAAACTGCAATCAGTCTATCAATATAGGCTTTTATTTTTTCTTGTCAATGGCTTTTGGCTCTGGGTGGACTATACAGGCAAGTAACTTATTATGGCATATGTGAAACATAGTGAAGTTATAAAATATAAGAGCATACTAGCTTTAGCCCGCGACTTCGCGCGTGAGTTACACAAATCTCTTTTATTGTACGAATACTATATGTATGACGCGACAGTACTAACAGGTACGATAGCACATGCGCAGCACTCAATTATTACAGCGCATGCGTTCTTACTTCTAACAGTAAGGTTTGTGCCCTACAAACTTTGACCCTCCCTACAGTCCCTCCCAGGTTAATTTTTGCAACTAATGGTAGCCTATGTCCGTCTCCATGGTCCAATGTATAGAGACTGAACATAGATTTAATTAACGGGTATAGAAAGGTGTCAGGCTTGGAGAAGCAATTTGTAGATCAACAAAGTGTTGTCCCGTGAGCTAGTCAAACTCTAGGAACTCACAATATTTGGCATAGTATTAAGCGAAAAGGTAACCGCTTAAACTACTACACATCCAGTCACAACATTATGTGACCAGTATCCTAAAATACCATGTAGGTTTACATAGGATTTACGAACTCATCCATTAACAATATCCTAACATAAACTAAGAATACCAGTAAACAGCAAACTGGTTGCTTATACTTTATATGCAAAAGTCTCTTGAAACAAGGCACTTAGAGCTTAAAACACTTGAATGACATTCCCACTCTTATTAGTGTACAACTTAGTGCTGAAAGTCTTCAAGAAGTCGGCTCTCCGCTAAGACTCCCTGTACAGTTATTGGCTTAACGATCTCAACTTAGAATTCACAGCGGATTGTCGCATCACTATGATATTGATTTTTTTTCTTCCATTTTTCGTATGATGCTTAGGCAAAAAACTGTACAGCTTTTACTTTTAATATAGTGTATTCCTTGTTTTTAATTACATTTAAAAACAAGGAATAAATACACTATAAGTAAGCGCGCTGTGTAGTGTTTGAAACTTTAACCAAAGAGAGGGAAAGGATAGGAAAATCTATGTTTTTATTCTATATATAACTTTCACAATTATAAACCGATGCAAACTTATACTTTCGTAGTCGATACTCATGATTCCAGTTGGTTTTCTCGTACTTAGGACTTCAACCATATCTACTTCCCACCTTAGAACAAATACGTAATCTGCTATGGTTGGACCAATTAAAAGTAGTCAATAGTGACATCTACAATATTTTGAAGAAACATGATAAAAGCACGTTGCTTGCAAATATGCCTTCAGCAAAACAAAGTATTGCCTGAAGGTTGGACTTAAAAGCGAGGTGCCAATGGCCAAAGGCCACTTGGTTTAACCTATGCAAATCCTCAGCGTCGGCAAAACGAGCGTAACCATAGACACGCTGCCTCAGGGATGTCAACGTGCTCGTTAAATATCAACATGCTTCGAGATATACTTGTACCGCATACTTATAGGTATTCGATTTTGTCATAAGGTGAGTGACCAGCTTAGGAGTACATGGCTTCGAGGATATATTAGGGTATTCTTAAAATATATAAAAGTCTTCCGTTACGTGCTGAGTGACCTTCTGACAATTCGGCCACAGCCGAACTACCGGGCGCAAAAGCTGGAATTCGGCATCTACTTAATATGTTACATAGGGAGTAAGAGAAACTAGATTTTTAGATATTCTAGCCCGTGAGCAAAAAATTCCCACACGGCAGAGCCGCAGGGCGAACAGTTTTCGTCTAGTAGTAACGAAATGGTTCTAAATCGCCAACTACGAGCTGACTAACGGCTGGTTTCATTATTTGAAGATTTGAAATACATGTTTGACACATTTTGTATGGATCACCAAAGGCTTGGATATATTGAATATTGAAACCGGCTGTAAGAGCGTCAACGTGCAATCAGGCTTTCAAATATGATTGCGGTGGACTGCAATAGAACCGGTAAGATGCAGGTAACAGCATACGGCGCGCCGTTAAGGTTGAGCGCATATACAGCCGCCAGCCGCATGAGGAGCGCCGCATTGCAGCCAGCCCCCAGTGGGTTCACGCTCTTAATCAATGTACTATTCATAATTATGTTTAAATTGTAAAACTAAAATAGTAAGCTAAATAATAGATGTATAGTGAATTAAGCAATGTTTGAACACATTTTAATATTAAAAAATACAGTTATGTTTGTGAAACAAGTACCTACTCCCAAATAAGTGATTCTACGATTTTGGCTAATCTATCCAAAATTACAAAATTAAGTTAATTAATATGCTAATAGTGTACAGGAAGTCATATAAACTAAGACTAAGCTTGTACAGTATATAAACAATCAACTTGAGCAAAGGCAAAACTAAAGCCGACGACTCTTGAATGAACAGTACGAACGCTTAACAAGATCACCAGAGCTGTACCTCGAAAATACTACCATCCATTGTCTCATTGTGTGCACTATCTATGTTTCCTATATCGGGGTATCGCAAACAGAGACGCTTTTGTCGTGCCGAGCAATGGCGTCTATTCACACTTAATACGAATACAATGCATGGTATTCTCGGCCGATTTATCCGCTTTTGTTACTGAGCCGACGGTGTTGCCAACAGAAAAACTTTGAAACGTTTAGTGCTTTAGCGTCTTTTTCTACCTTTATTTTGTTATTGCGCCAGTTTGTCAAGTTTTTCTGAATGCATTTATAGCACACAAATTTTAAATTAAAAGAATGCAATAAAAAGGAAACCTGATTTAAGAAGTAAACAACTACAGAACAACTATATTTCTTTAAACAACATACAACAGCTGTATACTGTTTTCTTCGGCTTCACGATGCCATAATATACACAAAATATATCACTAACAGTTAAATAGAACATAGTATATCAAAGTTAACATTATATTGTGTATTTAAGTGTTGCAAAATTAAAAAGAATTGAATCGATTTTGCTTATAAAATCGTGTCTGCAAGAGAAAATCGTTGGTATAAAGTCGAAACGCAAAATAAAATATAAGCAACAAACGTAATAAAAATAATTCCATACATTGCGGATATGCTAACAAACAATACTGCCTCAACTGAATGTGAAGCAATATCCTCTGACGCCTCTTTATTAATTTCATATAAACAAGGGCGTAATGTAATCCCCTTTAGACACAGAAAATTAGTGCTTGATTAATTTACAGTTGCCGTAAGTTTGTCACGAAGTCTGTTTGTCATTATGTGAAACTTGAGGTTAGGTATTGTTTAAATATGATGATTATTATCAAGTTTAGTAATAAACAACATAATATGATCGTTTGAAAACCTTGGAGCAGTTTAGTTAGAATTAATGGGGGACTAAATTCTTTAGAATTTATACGCGTAGAGTAAAAACGTTGCTGACGTTTGACGGTTGAAATTAATTTGTATATTATAGAGAGGGTGATGGGAAATTATGATTTGTTGGATGTTATGTCTTCTATGAATGCTTGGCTTAAACTATCTGTTTATATCTTTTTGTAAGATCACCTCTTTGTGTGATTGAGCTATACCTACCTATATTTGCGATATACATACATACCTTGTGCGATCTAAAATACGCGCTGTTCGATTTGGTACGTATTTATTTGAGAGTTTCATTTAAATTAGACTGAAATTTTTCTGCCTCGATGTTTGTATGTAGCTTTAGAATTCCCGTGTTTCAAAGACTGAATGTTATTCACAGAGCTGGCTTTGCCGTGAACATTAGGCCACCCGCTAAAGCATGATTTTGCTTTCTACCTTTCTGGATATAACTGCAAGAGAAACACTACTTAGTATAAAAACACTGATACGGTCGACTGGCACGTGGTTCTAATGATACATGCGTGTCATAGTAATATATTTCCTAGAATCACACTGTCTATTATCAATTCGACATTGTTAACCTAATATAATTAGATTTTCAAACCAAATAGCAAGACTCATTAAACACCAAACCTTGTATACTAGCGGTAAATACAACATTCACAAAGCTAAGTGTTGCAGTCAATTATTTCAACGAGCTGATAATCGCCTAATATTGGTACCGATAGCCGTCTGTATCTACAAATTACCACTAGCAATTTGCAGGGTATCGTCGCCATAATGCTATACCACACTCTAATTAATATCCAACCGAAACATAATAATTTATTTGGTTACTTGTAGTTGTACAGTTAGCAAAAATAATTCGTGTATCCCTCATTATATAAAATGATAGGATTTTTGAAATGCGTTAAGAAGGCGTAGGAAAATAGTATTTGATGATGATGAAACATACTCGGCGCAGTGTCAGCTGATTAAACCACTACGCCATCACTGCAGTCAATAAAAAGACTCATCAGTCAAGCAAGCTCTAAATCAATTTCTAAAAAGGCAATAAAGTACCAAAACCCGACAATTACAGTCAACCACTTTGACTTCTAGTCTAACACGGTACGATACTGACATCGCTGGATGGATGTAAATTAAAATCAAACAGGAGTTGCTCTAGATCTGGGTAGAGATCAAACTGATCCGCAGTCAGAGGCCAATTAGCAATATTGACATGAGCACCGGGCCGGTGCTAAGATACTCGCTCCACTGACCCACATAATCTAGATTGGCTTATAAATGGCATTCCATATTGATTTGTAAGCCCTAAAGTAAATTTCGTGTTGTTTGAAAAGAGTGCCTTTTATTGCTTGATAAAACATTGTACATTGCTCACCAATATGACAAACCATCGGTCCAGTCGTAACCGTTTGAATGTATGTTTACTTAAGATATATGATAAACCTTTTTATAAGCATTGTGTATTATTTTCGATTTCTTTTATAGAATTAATTTGAATTGAAGAACAAAAATCGGGGCTTGAAACATCAAACGCGTGTTTTCAAATCTTGTTGCTATGCTAGGTCTTTGTATTTTGCTAGCATGCCAACACCCTTTTACCTATGTTTTTGTGGCGATGACTTCGACAATGTCAGTCATAGTGAGGTTTGAGGCAGAAGAGGTGCGGATGGAAATTCTCGACTTGCCCATCTAAAATAAATTCTGTACTTGAATCTGAGATAGGCGTACTTATACGCTCGTATGTGTAGTTCCTTTGCAACGTCCAAAAACATTCCGTACATGTAGGGATTTTAAAACATATTTGTACATTTGTTAGCAAAGTTGATAGTTAATAGCATGTGTGTATGTAGGCAAGTTTTTGTATTAAGTTTACTAAATGAATCAGTTCAGCGTCATTGCAGAAGTTCCTTATAATGAAAAGCGCTGAAACCGATTCTTTTTAACACTCTTTTCTTAAGAGTAAAGAAAGACAATTTCACAAAGAGACTAAATGAGGAGTGTCTTTTCAAAAGGGCTTATTTCTTCATAAACCATGTAACGTATGACCGGTACCTACCGAGTGTACGTCATAATACCGTCCATACGCTCGGCCAATCAGGGAAGGCCATCGTCCGCGCTCGTAAGTTTTGCCCATATTTGGTTGTGCGCCGACACGAACTCTGATGGAGGGCCCGGTATATAAAGGGGCCGACAGAGAGGCCGGCACCGCTACTCTAACGTCGCTTCTACTACCTACCTACTATAACTAAGCGTACCTACTGACCCTACGTCGTATCTACGTGTATCCTGGTACCAGCTACGGGTAAGCACTACATTTGCTGCGTTAGCGTACTGCCCATCTCTCTACCTGCTAGCTGAGGCCGGCTGACGCCGCCTGCCTGACTCTATTGGTTGTGGCTCTCCTAATGCTGCTTTCCTTCAGGTTCCAGGTTCACCTTAAGACTCCGGCTACGCTCCTAGACCGCTACACTTTCCTGCATCGCCTTCGGCGTCACCTCTGCCGAAGAGTCTGGCCTGCCCTGCTCATCGTACTCGCACCGCCGGCGTCTGCCAGCTGAACCAACGGCCTGCGAGGATCTACCGCTACGCGCAGCCTTCGAGCAGCCTGCCTACACACTACCAGAGGGAACAGCGTGGGAGACTGCAGCCCTAAGTGTTCAGGCCAGTGTCGTGTTGTTGGTCGGTCATACTCGAGGCAAGGGAAGTGAGACAATACTCGGCAAATAAACGCATAGAACCTTTTCTGCGTTTTACTACCAGAACCCGTTACAACCATATTTTCAAATAATGAAAAAAACTATTCTGGAAAAATTGACTGAATGGATGAAAACGATATGGATATAAGCACCTTTGACGTGGATGTTTCTTTTTCTACTCGATTTTCTAGGGGAAAAAGGCGTTTTGAACCAAACTTTAATTGAAAATATTAAAAAAAATGAGTAGTATTTAAACGAGTCACAGTAAATTTAAGTTTTAAGTGACAGAAATAATTAAATTAGCTTATAGAATTACTAAGTGAGCGACTGACTGCGAGTGATGAGCAATCAACAGAACACTGACTTACAAACATTAATTTGAGTAACTTAAAATACAAAATGAGAAGCTTCATTATATTAAATTATTTAGACAAGAAATTTAATTATTTAAGGGTAGGTAATTAAATGAAACAACGTTTTTTTATAGACTCGACTGTATCCCCGAAGGGGTAGGCAGAGGTGTAATATTACACCCACATTTCGCCATGAATTTTTAGGTCCCACGCAATAGGGGGCGCGCCTATTGCCGTTACCGGGCACATCACCAGACTCCGAGCTGCTACTGAGAATTCGGAAAAACCCAGTAACACTTTTACCCGAGCCGGGAATCGAACCCGGGGAAGTCACGGGTTCGATTCCCGGATTTTTATATGACAACGCACGGTGTCAACGCACTGACTTGCGGCCAATGCATGAAGTTTACGTATTAAAAAGCCCCTGTACACATTGGGCCAATATGATGGATCAGCATGTTGGGCCAATATGATACGACACCAAGATTGCTATTTACACATTGGCTTACAGATCATTCTGCATTGGTGCTTAGACAAAGATGGACGCAGAAGCACTTGCAGCCGCAGCTATTTATTTATACAGTGCGCTTAAATATTATGTAAATGTGTACCAAAGTAGAGTGTTATGAATTATTTTCTTCTAAATGTTGTCATTAATGATTCTTTTTTCTTTTTCAATTTTTTAATTATTATACTCGTATTAGGAAATATTAAGAGCTGAATATATTAATAATAAAATATTATTATTAGGAATATTAATTTTATTCGTTATACGGCTTCACGCATTATTAACCTGCAATATAAAATACGTAGTTTATTATTACTAATAAGAATTTTGTTAAAATAACCTACCGTTACCTACCAAGTCTAGAAGGTAACAATGTTGTAAAAAAAAATGTGTTTTTCAAGATCTCTATTTTTATTTTTACCTTACAAACACTCACTAATAATACCAGGCTTAAAGTACTATGAAAACGCTTAGACTGTACCCACTGTTATCAGCAAATTATACTCTTTATATAAATTACTTAGAGACAAAACAAAATGATGAAGTTTTGCTGCTTAAAAATACGAAACTCACTGAACTAACCATTGCCAGACAAACTAGCTTCAGATAATTTCCTACGAAGAGTACGGCTTCCGGCTCCTTTAAAAGCAGTACTAAACTTTGCGTTAGAAGCCAACCCTTTGTATTAGCAATTTAGAGATTTTTATAGACGATTAACCACTCACAAAACAAATTTTCTTTATATACCTAAACGTACTTATTATGTATTCTACTACCAATCCTTACTACGCTATTTAGAGCACGCAAAACGTCAATAGGGACATTATTCGTTCTCAATTTCACCAAACGTAAACAAATTACAAATATAACAAAGCCATCAAACGGTATCTATCATATCATCGTAACCAAACTGGCAAGTTTGGTTACGATGATATGATAGATACCAAAAATACATATTCAAACTAAGTAACATCAAGTATCAGCCGAATCACCCAATGCAACTTACTTTACGCTTATTGCTTATTACCTAAGCTATCGGGTGATCACATATCGTGGCTTATGACCACGTAAAACTAGCTCCACTTATGGTTCACCTTATTAAACTTACGTAGTTTCATACGAAACGAAATTGCTACATTCGGTGATGGTAATCGTAGAGTATTGATATTATCTGAAACTAAACTTATGACTTACTTAAGAATGAGTGTATTTACTGCGGTCTATCTCAATAAACCTGAATCTAAAGATATAAAAATAAGAGCTAAACTTTGGTATTAAATATTATTTTCGTCATTGAGGTGGTGAGGTATTTGTATGAAATTGAACCACTTGGATGGGTGACCGCAAGTGGCATTTTCATCAGGGCGCTACCGTACTTCGGAGAGCACGTAAAACTCTTGGTCACGGTTCTAGTCTCAAGACAAGAACGGTTTTAATTGTCACGATGGGAGCCGTCGGCCGGTCTATAAACCTCGACACCAGAGTTGGCCACATACTCTCACGAAAAAGAAAGAAAAAGTTGCCAGAAATGTAGAATAAGAATATTATGTACGATATATTTGTACGATATTTTTTACTGCCTCCGTGGTCCAGTGGATAGCGTTTGCGACTGCTGATCGGAGGTTCCGGGTTCGATTCCCGGGTCGGGTAAAAGTGTTACTGGGTTTTACCGAATTCTCAGTATCAGCACGGAGTCTGGTGATGTGCCCGGTAACGGCAATAGGCTCGCCCCCAATTACGCGGGACCTAAAAATTCATGGCGAAATGTGGGTGTAATATTACACCTCTGCTTAACCCTTCGGGGATACAGGCGTGAGTCTATAAAAAAAATATTTGTAAAGAATATTTTTAGCCTGCAGTGCCAGTATCAATAAGCTGTATAATAAGTATATGTATATATGTAATAAGCTAAGCTAACGAATTTGCTTTATTTATAATATTCGTCTAATCATATAATGACACTAGAAGATGCCTGCAGCTACGCCCGCATATTTATTTTAACTTTTCCTTTTCTTTCAATTTCTGTTGGAATTTTGGGAAATCCGTTCTTAGTGCACCCCTACGCTGCCCAAAGAACATACATGCCTTTCAGCTTCTTACTTCCAATTGTTCACTGAGCGTTGTCAGTCAGTCAATAAATATTGCAAAAAGTTTATATAAACAGATTGTGTCATTCAACGTCATATTTTTCATAGTAAGCAAATACTTTACTATTACTATTACTTTTAACTATGCAATACAATATAACAATTAATCGTATTATATTCAATTCAAATACTTAAGAATACTCCACTCAAATTATGAGTGACAACATTCACTTTAAGTACTTGAAGAGCTCTTTTTACAAATTACATCATAAATTGAAAGTAGGTATTCCCTTGGCTATAAGAGTGAGAACGATACTTACAGAAAAAACATCGAATAACAAAAAGAAAAATTATATTTAATACGGAGCAGCCGTTTTCCATGACCTCCTTGAGCGCCAAAAAGCGCTAAGAGACCCTTTGTGAAAGCCCCGATGTATTTTTTTTATTATTTTCTTTGTCTCGAGCCTTCAGAAGTACGCCTCGTCTGTTAAAATAAAATATTCGACCCGTGAAACAATTGCCGCAGTAATTTTTAGCCCTCATTTAGCAACGTTTATTATTGCGGGAGACAAAAAAAATAAGTGGCTCTTCGTTAATTCGGGATAATTATTAGACGCCCCAATTTATGAAATGGCACGTGTAAGGAATGAAAAGAAAAGTAAAGAGAAGAAGCAATTGAATTGGAATTATTTGCTTTCTTAATTGGCGTGATAAATTATAGGAGATACTAAAATTGGTTCATTAAATTGGTTTTGTTAATTAGTAGGTAAGTATATAGGTACTCTAAGTAATACACTGTTGATCCTACAGTATAATAATAGTGTTAATTACAGTACAGTAACGGTTATACACAATGTGCCAACAGATATATTATCTGTTATATAGTAATATATTATCTTATAGACGGAGGAATCCGATCACTAGACCATCACTAAAAGGTCTGACATAGGTAGCCGTGTGGCCACCCATTACCTGTCAAAATTTAATAGAACTTCATTTGAAACTTTGAGACTTCGTTCATAGACATTTTGATTTATTCGTATAAAGATTGTGACGCATAAACATAGTGAGTTTATAACTTTATCGATACTTTTATTTAACACACTAGCTTCGGCCCACGGATTCACCGATGTGGGTGACAGTTATTGCAAAAGAAGGTAGCCTTTGCACTATTGTGATGTATAAGCTATACTGCAATATTTCTTTAAAAATATTTTTTCACGATAGAGTATCCTCAAAAAAATTTTCGTTTATTAATGCTTATTTGTAAAACCATCTGCCGTATTTGCACAGACGCAATCAAGTGGTCAAGATAATCCATCAGCAACTAGCCCTAAAATATATTCTCATTGGTTCAGAGGTATTGTACTACAGATATGTGCCCGACCCAGTTCTCGAAAAAATGGTCGTGCATTGTTGTACTGTTGGGGGGTAAGGGGGAGAACGGACCTAACATCTTTCTGGCCCCAATTGTCATCCTCACCTGCCCGCACTGGCGATTCGTATGAATAGCTAGTGGCGGCAGCTCCCGGGCTGTCGCGGTACCCCCTGCTAGATAACGGACGAGGCTCTGGCGACCGAGCAATGGCGGTAAAACCGTACACCCAACCGGGCAACCGGGTGGAAGAGGCTACAGCGGCCTAGGGATCTAAATAATCTCTAAAATGATTGGCGCAGAAGGCAAGGGGAAACCACTGCGGCTACTTTCCCAAGAAAGTCACATGAGAGCGCAAAGGAATGAGAGACGATCGCCCTGCGAACCGATTAGCGACCGGCGCTGCGCTGTGTCCGGGACGCGCAGTGTGAAGTTGGCTACCGGCCATGGCGAGGTAGGAGACCAGGCCTCCCATAGAAACTCTACTACTGGAAATTCAATCAAACTGCGACGCCTCCAGACGATAGGAACTTGGAATGTACGCGGCTTAAATCATCCAGGAAAACTTACCATATTGGAACGGGAAGTGGATAGAGTTGGTGTGAACATCTGTGGTCTAAGTGAAACACACTGGAAGGGCAGCGGACATTTATTGATAGACCATCACGTCATTTACTTTTCTGGCAACGACATCAACAGAAGGAACGGTGTAGGATTTCTAATACCAATAGATCAGAGAAATTGCGTAATGGGTTATGAGCCGGTAAGCGATCGAATTATCAGCATCACCGATGAACCTCAACATCTTTCAGGTGTACGCCCCTACCTCTACCGCAAGCGACGAGAGCATTGAAAAGTTTTACTCCGAATTAGAATCAACAATAGCTAAAATACCCAATAGAGAAATATTAGTCATTCTAGGGGACTTGAATGCTAAGATCGGAGAAAACGCTGATCAGCTAAGCAAATGCAGCGGAAAATTTGGGCTCGGAAAGCGAAATGAACGCGGTGAACGCTTATTACAATTCGCCTCAGAAAATGATCAACTAATTGCGAATAGCCTCTTCCAACACCACCCTCGAAGGCGGTACACGTGGATATCGCCTGATGGAAAATCTCGAAACCAGATCGATTACATCATGATACGATCACGATGGAGATCATCCATAAAAAATGCCCATACACTACCTGGGGCCTCTTGCGGATCTGACCACCAACTTTTGATCTCGAAGCTAAAGCTCAAACTAACAGCAGCAAGACTCATCAAGAAAACGAAGAAACTCGAAATAACAGATGCTTTGAGATTTAGCTCGATTGTGAAACGCAACTGGTCACAATGGTCAGAAGTGGATCTGGCTAATGATACATCCGATGCACTATGGAACCGCGCTAAATTGCTCATTGTCTCGGCAGTCCCGGAAGTAACACCACCAACTTAAACCCACAAGGAACAACATTGGATGACTGATGACACCTTCAAACTCGTCGAAAAACGCCAGAAAATGAAAGCAGCGGGAGCTTATATTAAAGAACTAAATAAAATGTCGGCAAAGATACAACTAAAATGCAGACAAGATCATAATGACTATCTACGCAGTATTTGTAAACAAGTCGAGACGCATGCAGACAGGTACGAATCAAGAGACTTATACCACAAGATCCGTCTCATTACAAAAACACTGCCGTCTAAAACCTGGGCTATTGAAGATCACAATGGCCAGATAGTCACTGAACTGGACCAAATTTCGAGAGTCTGGAGAAACTACTGTCAGTCCTTGCTTGAAGATCCTCATTCGCATAACTTTGCATCCACGGAGCCAACGAGTGATATGCTGGAGCCAGATATTCTTGAGTCAGAAGTAAGAGCCGCCATCCACCACCTTAAGAATGGGAAAGCCATAGGGAAAGATGAAATTCCAATCGAAACTATTCGAGCAATGGGAGAACATGGCGTTCATATTTTCTGCACCATTTGCAACAAGATATGGCTCACATGCAAATGGCCTTCAGAGTGGGCTCACACAATTTTCACTCCTCTCCATACAAAGGGTTCGACTAAGAAATGTGGCAACTTTCGAGTCATTGCTCTAATAACACACGCGAGTAAAATTATGCTATACGTTATCAACGAGCGACTGAAGGCATATTTGTCCAGAGAAATTGCGCCAGAACAAGCCGGTTTTGTAAAAGGCAAGGGGACCCGTGAACAAATTCTAATTGTTCGTCAGATTATCGAAAAAGCTCGTGAATTCAACAAACCAACGTACATATGCTTTGTTGATTTTTCCAAAGCGTTTGACTCGGTAAAATGGCCAACACTGTGGAAAACACTACTGGACATGGGTACACCACAACACCTCGTACACTTGCTCAGGGGACTCTACGAAGGCGGAACAGCATCGGTGCGGACAGATGACCTCTTCTCAGATACTTTTCACCCAAGGGCGGGTGTGCGACAAGGATGCATAAATTCACCTTTGCTCTTCAACATCTACACCGAGCTTATAATGCGAATCACTCTTGAAGACTGGACCGATGGTGTTGTGATTGGTGGATACAAGATCTCGAATTTGCGATACGCAGATGACACCACCTTATTTGCTAGTAACGCGGCCCTCATGCAGTGTCGCACGAGTGATTGATTTCCACGGGATAGCCGGGATCGATCACTCGCCGAGCAATTAAAGAGAGATAATTAGGTTGACTTACGGGAAATAAATAAAAAATATCACCAGGAAAGTTTAAACTCGCGTTATAATTCCAGTTATTCGATGGCTTTAGTTATAAATAAAAAAACTGACAATTAAGATTAGCAGATGAGACAATTATCCAGGGCGTGGGCGACGTTGGCACTTCACAGGTCTTCAGATGATCTTGTACTCAACTCGGTGGTGCTGGCCAGAGGAAAGGGGCGAAGCCTCATGACCGCTGTATTTATAGGGCCGGCGCGGAGGGGCGCGAGGGAACGGCCCATTGCTGTGCGTCACTCGTAGCGAGGCTCGCGGCGCAGGAGTGCGATGTGACGTCACAGCAGGCATTACTTCAGAAAATGGAACGCGTAAGTCTAACGTTTGGATTGAAGATCAACCGATCCAAGAAAAAGATTATGATCGTGGATCGTGCCAATGACAATTCGCCAGAAGTTACGCAGATTGCGAATTGCGATGTAGTCCAAACATACGTATATCTTGGGGCTTTAATCTCAAACAATGGAGGTTGCGTAGATGAAGTGAAGCGTCAAATGGCCATAACCAGAACCACAGCGGAGAAGTTGAGGAAGGTTTGGAGGAACCGAAATATAACCAAAGCCACCAGTCGGGCTCATGAGAACGCTAGTTTTCCCAATCTTCCTTTACGCGGCAGAGACATGGACAGTGCGTGAGTTGGAAAAGCGGAAGATAGATGCTCTAGAGATGTGGTGCTGGAGGAAGATGCTCGGCATTTCGTGGACAGAGTTCCGCACCAATGTGTCCATACTTCAGGAGCTCGGCATAACAAAGCGTCTATCGACCATAGTACAGACGCGAATACTACAGTTCTTTGGCCATATCTCTAGACGCGATAACAACTCAATAGAGCGGCTAGTCGTACAAGGTAAAGTAGAGGGAACTAGATCGCGTGGACGATCACCTATGCGCTGGACTGATCAGGTGAAATCCGCAGTGGGTGACTGCGTGTCAAACTGCGCCAGACAGTCTGCTAACCGAGAGAGATGGCGGGAGATCGTGAAAAAAGCTGTGTCTGCCTCTATCACCAATGTGGACGGCTCAAAGTGACCACGACCGCTCTGCCAAGAGCGAAACGACAGAGAAGAGATTGTTGTACTGGGATTGGTCTATAATTACAGACAGGTTTATTGTAGCCAATAAGCGTGATATTGTAGTGATCGACCGAGTTGAGCGACTCGCATTGATAGTCGTTATGACCATATCGCATGACGGCAATCCCGTGAGAACAGAAAAAGAGAAGGAGATCAAATATTTGGACCCAGCTCATGAGTCGACAATCTCATGAGCTGGGTCCACATATCGATGTGGGATGTGAACTTGGAAATCATTGTGCCGATAGTTGTGTCAATAAATGGACTAATCGTCAAGAGCCTCTACCAAGATCTAGCTTTCAAGATGCTCGCACTAGGCAGCTGAATCAAGTTCTGCCTTCTTATTCAGAAGGCACTTCAAAACAGTGACTTGCAAGAAAAAACTAATATTTTCAACAACAACTCTGTTCAGAAGTTACCCTAGAAAGGTGGGAATTGTTGCAGAAGGCAGTAGAAACTAGTTTACATACAGGGTGCCCCATAAGTCCTTTAAAATGTAAATTTCGAATAAAATGCATAAGACGCGCGGGAGGGGCGCGGGAGGGGCGCGGGCGGGGCAAAAACAGTACGTTCGGTTTCTGGAAAGTCAGTCGCCATGGAGCGTTTCACCGGTGCGGGCCGTGCTTTTTGTGTGCGCGAGTTTTATCGGAACAAGTTTTCGGCAACCATTGCGCGGCGTAAATTTCTAGAACATCACAATCTACTCAACTTTTATGACCCTCCGACTGTTCAAACGATCAAGAACTGGATTGCAAAGTTTGAAGAGACTGGTTCGACGTTAGATAAAAAGCGGTCGGGTCGACCAAGGACATCAAGGACGGAAGAAAACATCGACATAGTGTTACAGTCTGTTCGAGAAAATCCTACCCAGTATACTCGTAAGCGTTCCAGAATATTAAACGTATCCAGAACATCGTTACAGCGGATTTTAAAGAAAGATTTACGTCTGCACCCCTACAAAATTCAATTGGTACAGAACTTAAAAGACACTGACGCTATCCAGAGACTAAATTACGCGAATAATAATAATAATAATAAATATTATTTAGTTCTCTCAGAAAGGTACAATGGTATACTTATATTTATAGATACAGTAAAAACAGAAACCTTGTTGAGAGCTGGAGTCTGAGCTAGGTTCGAAACCTGTGTGACAGATCTCCAGTCCTCTCCTCTGAACACCACATGATGAATGAAATGTTTAGCCGCTTTTCTTTGTTCAATAAAGTGTTATTCTTATTCTCTGATGAAGCTCACTTCCACATTAATAGGCATGTAAGTAAACAAAATTGCCGCTACTGGAGCCCCGAAAATCCAAAACGTAAACATAAGAAGCCATTACACAGTCTACTGGAGCCCCGAAAATCCAAAACGTAAACATAAGAAGCCATTACACAGCCCTAAAGTGACGGTATGGGCCTCTATGTCAGCTCGTGGCATCATAGGCCCTTATTTTTTTGAAGATGGCAGAGATCGCGCGATTACAGTTAATTCAGAGCGATATGTAGCAATGACCGAGGAGTTTTTTAAACCAGCGTTGCAGAATTTACCAGGCTTCAATACGTGGACCTGGTTTCAACAGGATGGCGCGACGGCCCATACTTCTAACACCGCTATGCCCGTCATTCGTGAACTTTTCCCCAACAAAGTGATCTCTCGAAGAGGAGACATTTCCTGGCCACCACGTAGTCCGGATCTAACCCCGATGGACTTTTTCTTATGGGGTTATCTGAAATCTAAAGTGTATGATACAAACCCGCGGTCAATTGAAGTCCGAAAAGAAAATATTCAAAGAGAAATGTCTAACATCACAGAACTGACTTGCCGCGCAGTCGTCGATAGTTTTAGACGTCGCTTACAGGGGTGCCGTGATCGTAACTGGTTACATTTGGATGATGTTGTTTCCAAAAAATAATTCCCATTTTATAAAGGTTAATACGAAATAAAAAGGTATTTCTTATTGTATTTAGTTTTTTATTTATTAATTATTTACATGTCTAAGGACTTATGGGCCACACTTGACCAGGGCAACACAAGAAGTGTCTGACATATATTTGACTGAGTTACTCAGCGCTAAAAATCAAATACAATATGCAGTTACCTGCATCTTCACTGGTGTCAGTTCTGGTGCCAAGCTAGATTACCACACACAAAACTAGAGTGGCCACAATAGAGTTAATGATATATCTACCCAGCTGACAGACTCCAAACACAAGACGTCGCGTTTGGAGTCGACGGACACGAGGAGAGGAGACAGGATTCACAATTTACAAAATGTCAATAGTTCTTATGTAATCACTAAGTTATCATCACGGGCTGACTGAGCCGTGCCGGACAAATCAAATAGCGGCAATTTTACATGGTTTTACAAAATTGCTTTTACAACGGGCGAATTCAAAACGAAAAATTACTTGTCACTTCATACAGTGCGACCAGTGTCAAAATTAATTACCATAGATAACAAATGTTACTAAACTGATTCACTCGACTAATTATTATAGACTATATATCTATTTCAATATACATATTTCTTTTTGAGCTCGGTGCCAGCTTAGAAGTACGCACACAATTTTATTTACTTTCTTACTCACCTGGTTTATTTATTTATTTTAGACCTAGGCTTTAGTTCTATATGGGCGTAATTAATTTGACCTGTATAGATATGATTTTGTTGTTGTTATGTTCAGATGATCATATGACTTTAAGAAAGTAGTAGAAAAATTACAAAAAACATACTCCGTTGATAAGTATTTTTAAACAACTTTTAAACTTAATTTCAATTAATATTTTTTTTTATTAAGTAATGATGTTTAGACTACCATTACTGCATTTAATTGTGAATTTAATTTGTACATAAAAATGTACACTGGGTCCCACAATCTACATAAGGGTAGGTTTGGGTATTTAAAAAAACAACTACAGAATTAACCATTGTATTTTTTTGACAAACAACTTACATTTAAAACTTTCTAATAATATAATAAAAGTAAAAAACATGAAATTATAATTTAAAAAAAGTGGAATTGCAGGTTGGAATGATTTAGACTGCCACTCTGCCACGTGATCTCTTTCATTTGGCTCTGATAGTAGTATACAATTACGGCTTCTACTTCGTCCAGAGATTCCGCCTCGCCCACGTCTATTTGTTGAGAGGGTAGAAAGAGGAATACTACTCGTATTACCGTCATCTTCGCCGGATGAAGTCGACGATTCTTGGCGATTTGAAGTTGGAATATATTCTTCATCTGTATCTTCATATTCCTCAAAATCAGAATTATTTAAAATATCTCCGGTATTATCAATTGTGAGATCTGCATACAAAACATTATAACATGTAATTCAATTACCTACTATTCAATCTTTTTTTTTTTTTTTGGTTTCGGGTTGGAAAATCCTCATGGAGTCCCTCCGCCCTGGGGGATGGGCGAAGGGGACTGTCAGACTCTTACTGACTAAAAACCAACCCGTGTGCCTCATGTACCCGTGTGTCGGAGGGTCGGGTTTCGCCCAAGCATACGTCGCAACCCCCCGACGGGTATCGGCCCGCCAGATGGTCAGGCGGGCCCCGAACAAAACCCCCTTGGCGGCGGATTAAGGTTTTGGGCTCCGCCGCCAAAACACCCAGCGGCCGCAGAGGATAGGGAGGACGGCAACGCATCACCGCATCTCCTCTTCCTCTGCGGCCCCACCGCGACGCATCGAATGGTGCGCCCCCATTTGGTCGCGGGAGATAGGGCGCGCGGCAACGCAACACCGACACGCCTCTCCTCCCGCGACCGCACCCGACTGCGAGGGACAGACAGAACTGTCCCCCACACCCGCACCGTTGGACGCATCCTGCGCAAGCCCCGTCAAGCCCACGCGGAGCGTCCCCTCCTGGATCCCTCTTAGCTTCACCGCGGGTCACCAATCTACGGTTACTGAGCCTCCCCACCACGACAAGGTGGAGATCCCACGGGGGGACCTACTATTCAATCTAATGTTCATAAAAAATACAAAAAGAAAAAAGAAACTGATTAAGTCTTCAATCCTAATGTACATAAACATGTACAAATTAATTTAAATCAGATTTGGTCTCCAATCCCAAAGTACAGAAAAATGTACATAATAATTTTGTGTGAATTAAAATAACTGTTTAATTGAAAATCTGGGTAAATTACGAAAATTATTAATACTACATTCAGTCACCCATTTAATGTTATGCTGTTTAACAAAAATCTTATCGAGATTTTGAAAATAAATCAAGATTAATATATGTCTAGAATTACCGTAGGCTTACTGGGAATTGGTTGTAAGCACAGTGGAAGCTAATTTATATTCATCCAGTTGTCCTAAAGTAATCAAATGTCTGACATATATTGCTGAGATTCTCAGCGATGACAAATTATAAAGTAGTTATATTGAAGATTTTACCTTATAGCTCCTGGTGATGTTCTTGAAGTGGATCTATAGATTAACTTATAATTTTGGCCAAAATAACAAGAGAATCAATGGATACCAGTTTACAATTCGGCGAAGTCCTTCTCCAGACCACGATGCACGTTAGCGGTTCACAAAACTTTTCACAAAAGTTCACTATGTCATCAATTTACAACAAACCTTGCCGGAAGTCAAAAGCGGCAATTACGTATTAAGTTAATTACAAGTTGATTCAATTCGCGTTAATTCAAAGGGCGATCAATTTAATTTAGGTACAAGGCACGCGAGCTTGCAAACGGCGTGTTAATTTTTTTCAAGCGGAAGAGACCGAAGTTGACAGTTCAGTGTGACCATTGTCAGAAATTTTCAATAGACTAAACAAAATGTTACTCAATCGATCTAATCGATTTGACTTATAATAAAAACTAATTCTATTTCAAACATCCACCCGCCCCGGACCGGCCTACCGGTCCGCTAATCGGTTGGTAGACGTGACAATGTTGCAACCGCTCTCCTCAGAATCGAACCGTCCACCAAGACCTCAGCAAATCGGGGAACTCCATCAGCAGTTACCAAACGAAGGATGCGCCCCCTGCGCCATCTGAGTGGCGGAAGGTTAGCCTCCTTGATCAAAACGAGGTCACCAATCTTGGGTGGATCGGTCTTGTCGGTCCACTTAACGCGTTGCTGGAGTATGTGCAAATATTCCAAGTTTCAGCGTTTCCAAAAGCTCTGAGTAATCTGGCGTACCAATTCAAAACGCGAGAGAGGACCAGGTCTCGTATCAATGTAGGGGTACTCAGGTAAGGCGACAAGTGGGCGACCAATCAAATAATGGCCCGGCGTAAGGGCCTCCAAATCATTCGGATCTGAGGAGATCGGGCACAATGGCCGAGAGTTCAAAACGGCCTCAATCTTACAAAACACAGTTGCGAGTTCCTCAAATGTAAGGACAGATTCACCGATTGTCCTGCGCAAGTGTGTTTTGGCCGATTTTACGGCGGCCTCAAATATACCACCCCAGTGTGGACAATTTGGTGGGGAAAACGACCAATTTATCCCACGTCGGGCAAGCCTATCACCTATATCAGCTTTATTGGTTTCAACGAAATTAACAACATCATTCAAATAATTATAGGTGCCCTTGAAGTTAGTGCCGCAGTCAGAACGGATCAAGGAAGGCATCCCTCTGCGGGATACAAATCTGTCAAATGTGGCTACAAACGCCTCGGTCGTAAGCGAGGAGACTAGTTCTAAGTGTACGGCCTTTGTGGAGAGACAAACAAAAACACACAAGTAGGCCTTAACAGTCTTGCTGTTTCGAAGTGTCGACGTTTTCACCAAAAAGGGACCAGCGAAGTCCGTGCCAACACCGTCAAATGTCCTGCTCTCAGTTACGCGATCTGCCGGTAAGTCCCCCATCAACGGCTGCATGGTAGAAGCCTTGAGCTTATAGCAAGGGATGCAGCGAAAGACTACACTCCGAATAATTCTTCGGGCAGACAAAATCCAAAATTCGCGTTGGAAAATAGCCAACAAAGCATTACAACCAGCATGCGAGTTTTTAAGGTGACGGTCAGTTACCAACAAGCGTACCAAATGACCGTCCTTAGGTAACAAAAGGGGGTGACGAGCCCCGTAAGGGAGGTTGGCGTTCTTGAGACGCCCTCCAACGCGCAAGAGACCCGTTTCGTCCAAAAAGGGGTTCAATTTAGATACAGCTCCCGACAATTTCGATTTCCCCGACTTAAGGATAGCAATCTCCCTTTCAAAATGCGCCAATTGCACAGAACGAACCCAAAAGGTGAGGGACTCCTGTCGTTCCTGTGGTGAGAGAAACGGTGTCAGTCGTTTCTGTTGTGGGTGCCTAAAATTAAAAACAAAACGCTTTATCCAAGCAGTGACACCTAATAACTTGTCGAGGGAGCTGTAACGATTCAACAAAAAATCGGGGTCGAAGGCGCATTCCACCTTCTCAAGAGCGAGTGTTCGTAGACCCGGCAAATTAGAAGTATTCAAAACTGGCGTTCGAGGCCAATCAATTTCTGGTCGACTCAACCATTCCGGACCCCACCACAGCGAATGACCTATCAAACTAGGCGTCAAGCATCCGCGCGAGGCACAATCAGCCGGGTTGAGCTCACCTGGCACGTGTCTCCAAACAAGTTTGACTTCGGATTTCTGGATTTGGGAAACGCGATTAGCGACAAATACCTCCAAGGTGTGGACAGAAGCCTTCAACCAACAAAGAACAATTTGGCTGTCTGTCCAGGCGTAAGTCCCATTAACACAAATGCCTTTACCCAAAGTGTTAGACACGTGGTTCAATAAACGTACAAGAAGGGCTGCTCCCGAGAGCTCCAATTTCGGAATGGTCAGAGATTTCCGAAGGGGTGCAACCTTGCTCTTTGCCATGATCAGGGAAACCCTCACCTGACCTGAGGCACTGACTGTGCGCAAGTACACCACGGCGGCGTGACCACGTTCCGAGGCGTCACAAAACCCGTGAAGGATGGCCTTGTACTTCCCGGGAGGAAGGATGGGACGAGGCAAGGAGATCTCGTTGACGGCAGGAAGCGAGGATACAAAAGAGGTCCATTCCTCAACAAGAGTGCCGTGTAGAGGTTCGTCCCAGGTCAATCCTGCTGTCCAAAGCTTCTGCAAGAAGCATTTTGCCCAAAATATGATAGGACAAATCCAACCGTTCGGATCAAAGGTTCTGGCGACAGTAGACAACACGAGACGTTTAGTCCAAGAACAAGGCAATTTCAAGTCTACGTTATACGTAAAGATGTCTTGGACTGGTCTGTACTGAACGCCGAGAACAGCCATAATGGCGGGGTTGTCAACAATCTCAAACAAATGTGGATCTTGCTGATGATCCTCTGGCAAGCCTTCCAAAAGCGCTGGCGAGTTGGAAATCCATTTGCGCAACTCATAACCAGCGGAGGCCAAAATACCTATCAATTCGTCCCGCAGGAGGATCGCCTCGTCCGCTGTGGAGGCGCCCGAGCAAATGTCATCGACGTAAATATCGTCCTTCAAGATGGCGGAGGCTCTTGGGAAACGTAGGCCTTCGCGGTCTGCGAGCTCCCAAAGAGAACGTATTGCCAAGTAGGGGCTTGACCTTAACCCGTACGTATTTGTATTGAGCTCGTAGACGACCAAGGGATCGCGAGGAGACTCTCTCCAAAGGATCAGCTGGAAGCGACGGTCATCAGGGTGGATAATCGTCTGCCTGAACATCATTTTTATGTCGGCCACAAAGACAACCTGATGTCGTCGGAAGCTGGTGATGACGTCACAAAGGTCCTTGACCAACTTGGGACCAGAATGCACTGGTTCAAGAATGGTGGTCCAGAATGCACTGGCAGCACTGGTTCAAGGATACGCCTGTTGAAGTCTGCGCAGAACCATCAAACACTGTGCGCAGCTTGCCAGTCGATGGCTTCAATACCGCATGATGCGGGAGAAAGTAATGCTCCACCGAACGCCAATCCAAATTTGACACTGACATGTGTCCCAATTGTTCATATTCTCTCATGAACTCAATATACTTCTGTCCGAGCTCCGGATCACGACCCATGCGACGCTCCATAGCCAACAATCTCTTTTCGGCTAAAGGTCGTGACTCACCAAGCAGAGGCCGAACAGACAGGAAGGGTAGCCTCGTAATAATCCGACCAGAACGGAGTCGACCAGTGTTGTTCTGGAAGAACAGCTCGCACTCCTCATGTTCTGGATTCAAACGGGCAACTTGAGGGGGCTCCTCTACCTCCCAAAACCTCTGAACTGCATCAGAGAGAGCAGAGCCTACAGCCAACAAATTATCAAGTTCGGGTGGAGGGGGGTCCCTAGGTACAGGTCCCATCAAAGCAAATCCAAATATGGTCGGGATGGCAGTCAAACCATTTGGCACCAAGACCCTTTTCCCACCAATCAAAATTCCACCGAGGACATCAGAGCCAATCAACAAGTCGATTTGTCCCGGTGTGTCAAATTTGGGGTCTGCCAGTTCCAACCCCGATGTCAAATTCACCACAGCAGCAGGTAGCTGCTTCTGTGGATGCATACCCAAAATATTCTTCAGCACAATAGCCGAGGTTTTAATCCTCGGGTGTGAAGATTCAACAGGGCCAAACAAAACCTTAACTTGCCCTTCAACATTAGAGGCTACGTCACCTATTCCCCGTATACAATTTGGAAAAGAACCCATATTTAATTTAACCTGCCCTACCAAAAAAGTGGAAACAATGCAACCTTGTGAACCTGTGTCCAATATAGCACGGACAACAACAGAGGTCCCCGTGGGTCCCCAGACCCTAACAGCAACCGTTGGTAGGATAACGGTCTCAATGGGGGAGGTTGGAGTTATAGGGCAGGGGTCAATGACCTATTGTTGCCTGGGCGGCGACCGTTGGCCAGGACCAGGCAAGTCAAAACGAGGGTGCGGCTTGAAGTCCTCAAAAGCGCGATGACTCGATCCGCGCGCCATCTGTGGGGGGTCATAATGACGCACCCGCCCAAAACGAGGTGGGCGCGAGTCAAGGCGGGGACGCTCCGCCAAAGGAGGGGAATACCTGGGGCAGCAGTCATGGTGCTGGTGACGTTGGACGGTCGCACATTCAGGTGCGCAAGAGAGAGGAGGCGTGCGCACGCTACGGTTCTCCAAGCGGGGTGAGCGGCGATCAATTAAGTGAGGTGACTCTCGGCTGCGCGCCGGTGAGCCTCGGCTGCCACCTTCAAAACACCCGCCCGTGCGCGGCGTCAGCTGGTTGGACAAGCGGCCAACCTCTCTGGCATTCATACAGAGAATGTCCAAATGCTGTCCTCCACAGTGAGGACAGGGGCGAGAGTTTGGGCAGTCTCGCTGGTAGTGGGACCCCAAGCAAGAGAAGCAAAGGCGGCGGGCATTCGCGATGCGCCTACGAGAGGCGACATGAAGGTCCAAGAATGCCCTACAACTGGCCGTTCTGTGCCCCGTGACCTTGCAGTAGGAGCACTCCACTGGGCTCTGCGTGACTGCAAAGCGAGGAGGGCGCCGGTCAACACTGGCTCGGGTGTGAACGCGAGCCTGCTCCTTGACCTTGGGCGGCTGCGACTTAGCCGGCGTGTCACCACCGGAGTTGTCCAAGACCCGGCACTCATCCTCCAGGAACTTCTCCAGGTCAGCAAAGGGGGGCAGATGGGTCGCGCTATCCCCATCAAAGCGCTGTTCAAAACGCGATCTCAGGTCGGCAGGCAGCTTCTTCAGCACAATGTGCACCAATAGATAGGACCATTTGTCCACGGGCAGGTCAAGGCACTTAAGTGCGTTGATGGCCACCAAGAGCGGGTTCAACAGTTGGGTGCGCAACCCAGAGACCCGGGTGAGCGTCGGCAAACCCAAAATCTGCTCGATGTGCGTGTCGGCGAGGCCACGCTTATTATGGTACCTACGGGTGATTAGGTCCCGAGCCGTCTGGTACGCCTCGTCAGACACGGGCAGATGCTGGATGAGGCCCTTTGCCTCCCCATCCAGTACCGACATTAGATAGGCCAATTTTTGTGCTGGCCGAAGGTCAGCCCTGTCATTGACCAGGCTGTCAAACAAGTTAATGAAGCCCAGGTAGCTTCCTAGGCAGCCATCAAAATGGGGGAGGTCCAAAGTAGGGAGCCTACTCACCAGCCCCGGTGCTGACCTAGGAAGCTCCTGCTTCAGGCCGGGTTGCCCTTCCCTATCGGCAACTAGTTGTCTCGCAGTATTGGAGACAGCATCATACAGGTCCAAGACCTGGGCATAGTCTTCGCTGACCTTATTTCGCTGGTCAGCGGTGAAATCATTGATTGACACTTCAAGACAGCAAGTGCTGAAAGTGCGGAATTGCTGTTCCACACTTGCCAGGCGATCGTCAATCCGCTCGTACCTTTGAAGTAGGGCCTGCTGGCGATCAGGCCGGTTCACTAAAGCACTGGCTGAGGCAAACCAGCGCAAATCTGACGCAATAGCACCAGCAGCCGCACGCAAGTCCTTGATAGCTGACATAATCGAAATTTCAAAAGAGCCCGGACAAGCGTTAAACAATATTAACAATCAAAACTTATTTTTTCTCAATTCTTTGAAACCAACAAAGTATTAGCCTGTTTACTGCAAGTGCAGGCAAGTGACAGGTATCTACTGTCCAACAAAATTAAAGGTTTCAGTATATTGAAACAAACACAAAAGTTATCAAAGTTATAACTTATAACAAATTAATAAAGTTGAAACTTCAACTTAATTAATTAATTATTTGCAACAGACAGACTAACTGTGTTATTTATGATATACAATAGGAAGTAAGCACAGAATATGTGTTACCTAACAATATTATCTATATTATAACAAAACAAGGTTTATTAATGTGACCCGCCCAAGTGGCAAGGTCAAGTTTGATTATTACAATGTTTATGAATATATGCAATGAACTAAATTTACTAAATTTATTGATACATACAGCTGTTATGTATCCAAACAAACTGGCTTATTAATGCAACAACAAATTTAAGTTAGATTTTTGAACAATAAAAATCAACAATTACTGATTGAGGTTAAGTGACAATGTGTTTCAAATTATCTAGGTCAACTTATACAATTAAATATTATGTATTTTAGACAATAACTGACCTGACAAACACTACAATACTGTCTACAAGGTGATAGGATACAAGCTCATACCAATCTGAGTTTATACTCAGTAATGCAACAGCGGCTAAATTTCAACTACA
Source organism: Euclidia mi (assembly GCA_944739405.2). Classification (NCBI taxonomy): domain Eukaryota; kingdom Metazoa; phylum Arthropoda; class Insecta; order Lepidoptera; family Erebidae; genus Euclidia; species Euclidia mi. Next base: position 38,736,526 of record OX123186.2, on the reverse strand, counting down.
GCTCTGCACCAAAATTATGTCTAGAATTACCGTAGGCTTACTGGGAATTGGTTGTAAGCACAGTGGAAGCTAATTTATATTCATCCAGTTGTCCTAAAGTAATCAAATGTCTGACATATATTGCTGAGATTCTCAGCGATGACAAATTATAAAGTCGTTATATTGAAGATTTTACCTTATAGCTCCTGGTGATGTTCTTGAAGTGGATCTATAGATTAACTTATAATTTTGGCCAAAATAACAAGAGAATCAATGGATACCAGTTTACAATTCGGCGAAGTCCTTCTCCAGACCACGATGCACGTTAGCGGTTCACAAAACTTTTCACAAAAGTTCACTATGTCATCAATTTACAACAAACCTTGCCGGAAGTCAAAAGCGGCAATTACGTATTAAGTTAATTACAAGTTGATTCAATTCGCGTTAATTCAAAGGGCGATCAATTTAATTTAGGTACAAGGCACGCGAGCTTGCAAACGGCGTGTTAATTTTTTTCAAGCGGAAGAGACCGAAGTTGACAGTTCAGTGTGACCATTGTCAGAAATTTTCAATAGACTAAACAAAATGTTACTCAATTGATCTGATCGATTTGACTTATAATAAAAACTAATTCTATTTCAAACAATATACACTTGCAATGCGTCCACGGTTTGGCAGTGTCATCTTCTCTCAGCAGCATGTTTCTGTTTGACAGAGACTGTCAAACAGTTGTCAGTAATGGAAACCACAGACAACATTCACAAATAGGATAGGTCATATGATTCCCGGGAAAAAACAAAACGAGCAAATGTCCTTATAATCAAATGTACAGAAAACTGTACACAGGGTCTTGGCGACTATAAGGACAAGTTTTTGGTCGGGACTGACTGACGTGAAGTATTTTGTACAGAAAAATGTACGGCGGGTCTTAGGAGGTTATGGTGGTTTCCCTTTGATATTACAATGACTGAAGAAAAATCTCAAGTAAGAATAGACTATTCAACCACCAGTAGAGGTACATTCCGTGTTATAACGCCTTTTGAGACAGTTAATACATATATATCAAAACTTAGAACTATATCACAGTCTCTCAGGAAGAAATCGTTACGGCGAGTGCAGGGAAGAAACGTGGTCATTTGTCGCCGGCCATTGTTCAAATTTTCAGTTTTTTTTATAAATCTTAAATTGTTGTTGCTAAAACGTCAATGCTCAAATAGTCCTTGTATAAGACATGTTAATTAAGTAGGTACCAACAGATCGACCGTATTCTTCATTCCAATTTTCTCGGTATGATAATGAATCGGAAAACAAAGCAAGACTTGTGCGGTGACCAGGAGATTGTTTATGCAAGCTCTATATCTACGTTTCCTGGCATTTAATAATAATAATAATAATAAAAACGTTTATTTCAGGCAAGCCCATATATGGTTAGTAACAATAATCTTACATACTATGGTTAGTAATGTTTTCAATTTATAAGAATTAAATGCTAGTGTGGAGTTCCTGCCAATGTCGCAGCATTGGGGACTCCCATTTATCAATGAACACACTCAAGATACTGTTGGTAGTGGCGCGGACGCGCGCGAGTAGCGAGGCACACCGTTTACGTATGATGGCTGTAAAGCTATCTATATGCTTCTCTGTGAACATGTTCGACGCACTACAACGCCACGGCAGCCCCAGCAATATCCTGAGTGCATTATTGTACTGAACACGTAGATCTCTGTATACACGCCCACCATATCGGGTCCACAGACTGCACGTGTAGAAAGATTGGCAAAATGCCCTGAAAAGTGTAAGTTTTACCGGTTCTGTACATCGCGCAAATCTGCGGGCCAGCATGTTACAACGCACAGACAGCGACCTACGCTCCCTATCTATGTCCCTGTTGTCTTTTAAATCTTCGGTGACCCAGTGACCCAGGTATTTGAAACTACTCACTCTATGAAGAGGTGAGCCGGAAAGCAATATTTCAGGTAGGACATTATACCCTATGGCACCAGCCTTAAAAACCTTAATTTCGCTCTTCTTAACATTGTACCTGAGTCCCTGAGCCACCGCATACTTCTCACACACCGATAAAAGCATTCTCATGGCACCGACCGATGGGCTCAGCAACACCATGTCGTCAGCGTAACTAATGTTATTAATACAAACGCCATCAACATAGCATCCGACATTCGCGTTGCTGAGCTCAACGATCAGCTGATTCACATACAAATTAAATAGCCGCGGTGAGCTTAAACCGCCTTGCCTCACGCCGCACTCCATGCTATATACCTCGGAGTACGTGCTCGCCCATTTTACACTATTACGTTGGTTATTGTACCAAAATTGAAATAAAGATATAATTTCATTTGGCAAGGTAGTTTCCTGTTGTAATTTTTGCCATAAAATATTATAATTAACAAGGTCAAATGCCCTAGAGAGGTCTAAAAAACAGGCTATTACAGGTGTTTTTCTGTCAGTATAGTACTGAACAGTCTGCTTAAGGCACATAATCGCTAACTCCGTAGAGAGTCCTGGTCTAAATCCGAATTGACTGTCATGTAATTTGATATGCTTAGACAGTTGTGCATCGAGCAGACTGTCCAGCACCTTGGCTATGACAGTTGCCAAAGATATAGGCCTATAGTTTGAGATGTCAGAGACATCGCCGGTTTTATCCTTGACAATAGGCACTACCGTTGTAAACATTAAGTCATCGGGCAGGTAGCTGTGACTCATGCACAGACTAAAAAACATAGCCAGTACACGCGGTAGATGTACACCCGCATGTTTCAGGTGGTCGATGCCGAGACCATCGTGGCCAGGCGACTTACCTCTTTTCATGCCCGCTATTACAGATCTAACCTCTTTAGCAGTGAAGCTGACAGCAGCATCGCCGGACACGCTCCTCTCAGCATCGAACGTGCGCGTCGCTCCATTGAGCTGTGAGTCGATTGCGAAATGCTGTTTGAAGCGATTGGCTATGTTTTTTGGTCCCTGCACACCCGCTACACTCACAGGACGACTCGACTTTGGGTTCAAACTGTTTGTGGCTTTCCAAAAAGTACTAAACTGTTTCTCTGCGTGTGATTTCGCCAGTATGTCCATTTTTATTTGATGTTCATTTTCTTGACAATATTTTAATTTGTTTTTAAATATTATTCTAGATCTACACATATTCTTATATACGTAACCACTCCTAGGCTTGTCGTGTAAAAGCCAAGTTTGATACCATAGTCGGGCCTCCCTGTGTGCGTCACGAACATATTTATTCCAACCTGGTATATATCTTTTATTTTGTCGCTTCTCACAACCAACGTATGAGAGCACTGCACCATTTTGTAATACATAAATTATTTCTCCATACATATGATTTAACAATGTGTAGTGATGCGGGTTCGAACACATTCCATGGGCACAATTTCTAAACTCAAAGGGAAAATCTAAACATCTTAATTTTGAATGACAATAGTTAGAATATTGATTAATACTATTTTTATTTCTTTCACCCCATAGAACTTTATTGACAACATGTGGTCCACATTGTAATTTAGGAACAATCAAATTTATATTACATTCTATCATCACAGGAATGTGATCAGACGTGTATACATCGTACCTAACAGATGTTTTTGTAACTAATTGTCTCGCTGCACTACTTACAATACAGTGGTCTAGCCATCGGAGCGAGCCGTTCGCGTCACTTCTAAACGTATACGTATCATGTGGCAGTAACTCCAAGTCCACACATGACCACAATTGCTCCTCACAAACCGTTAGTAACTCACTCGCGAAACGTTCACCGGGATGCGCATTGAAGTCCCCGAGTATAAACACGGATTCAGTGCCACTATTCTCTGAGATAGCTATTATTTCACTCATACAACTAGTAAATTCTACTAGGTTAACCACTTGATCAGTAGGCATGTATACCGAAAATATTAACATAGAACGATCCGCGTAATCGATTTTAATTGCCACTAATCTATCACTATTGCACGACACCACCGTTACCGAATGATACATAGACTTTCTCCACAATAGGGCCACTCCACCGTATGGTCTACCCGATAGAACTCCGGTAGATGTATCGACTGCAGACTTCCCCGTATACGCAAAATCGCTATGTAAACTTCCCAGATACTCTATGTCATGGGGAAGAAGCCAGGTCTCCTGTAAAGCAATTACATCACATTCTTCACATAAATCCCGTACAGTTGCCGCTGATCTGACAACATTTTTGCAATTAAATGTAGTAAATATTGTATTTCTTATATTACTCATCATGTGTAATATTTATTATGTGTGTATCCCGCCTCAAGATATCCTCTTTACCATTCTTGAAATGTATAAACCGCCTGAAGGTGATACCCTCCGGCCACAGTTTGTCATCCAGAAAAGTGTCTAATTTGTGCTTTGGGACAAGTAACTTAAAGGCATTGTACGGCCTCTCTTTCTTCATATTAATTTTTTCTAGAGTAACTATTTCATTTGATTTCATTTTTATGTATTCGCAAATATCCTTCTCTGTGGTTTCTTTGTTTACGTGGGATATAAATAAAGGCACCTTTAGCTCAGCAGCTCTAAACTTTCCCTTATCATTAGATATTGCTTTGCCTGTCATACCAGCGAATCTATATTTGTTTCTCTTCTTTTGCACCAAATGCCATTCATTTTCTCTTTTATTTTCATTCCACTTGCCATTACTGACAATTTGCGCCATTGTTATTTTCTGTGCGTTTAAATTATCGCGCACTAAGTCGTTCTTATCGAGTCGCATTCATCGCGTTATCGAGACGTGACGTGTTACGTTAACGCGCTCCTATTTTTTCGCGAGTTTTCATACTACCCACATTGTCTCAGTTTCATACAATGGAAGTGGATTTTATAATTAAATATAAGTGATATACTGACGGTCTAATACTCTGAAGTGTTTCTGACTACAGGGACAAAATGTCAATATCGTTATATAATACCCCAAGTTATGCATCCGTTACCCAAACCACAATGTTTCCGAAAAAAGACCAAGCAATTGTTATCGACGCGATCGAAAATGTTCAGATAAAAGAATACGCTCAAGCTTTAGGCAAAATAATAGAACCGTCGCAAATTCGTTTCCTGTCAAGAATTTCAAACAACCGTATATGCATATATGTATCTACAAAGGCATTAGCAGAAGATATCGTTGACAACAAAAAATCAATCACCGTCCAGAACCAAAAGTTACCAGTACGCCCACTAATCAATCGCAATAAACGCGTCATACTTTCAAACGTATGCCCCATCATACCACATACTGAGATAGAAAAAAAGTTGCAAGAAATACAAATAAAACCTATGTCTCCTATTTCTTTTCTTCGGGCCGGTCTCAATGAAACGGGTTACAGTCATATTTTGAGTTTTCGTCGACAAATGTTTGTTACACCGGAAGACTTTGATAAACTACCAGAAAAAATTGCTATAGAATACGCAGACACCACCTACTGGATATATATATCATCGGACGCTCTGACATGTTTCTTGTGTAAAAATGAAGGTCATCTAGCCTCTAATTGCCCAGAAAAGGACGTGAATACAAACTGTGCTGAAATGCAGGAAGACAATGACAAGCAGGACAACTTGGTATTCCAGCCTGTTAAACGTCCACACCCGCCCACAGATTCTTCGACCTCGGCTGTTACTCCTATACCTTACCTTTCTATAAAGGATAAAACCTACACAAATAAAATTACCGATGAAAGCTATAGTGAGGAGGACATCGATATCTCGTCACAATCAAGCTCAGATGAAATAAGGAAAACTAAAAACGGAAAAAAAAATGAAAAAATCGCCAAAAAATGATTTAGATTCTATGGAATGGCAAGACATTGAAAACTTTATTGTAAATTCAAAGGAAACATACCCATTATCATTAATAGAATTAAAAGAATATCTGAAACACACGTTTGGCGTTAAAAATATCGAAGAAATAACCTACAAGTACACCAACAATATAGGTATGTTAATTGAAATGTTCAAAGATATTTTACCTATCATTACCAACCGCAGTGTAAAAAATAGACTGACACGAATTATAAGTAAGCTCAAAATCGTAAGAACTAAGTCCTTGCAAGCATAGTACATTTTAAGTATACACATTAAACTTAATCTTTTACATATACCTTTTACATACTTTTAGTAACTAAACTATATTGTAAAACTACATAATTCATCTATAAAATGAATAAACTAAATAAACATTTTAGGCTTAAGATTATTCAATGGAATAGTCAAAGTTTACTTCCGAAACTTAATGATTTGGAATCATATTTACATAATGAAAAGGTACATATTTGTATTATTTCTGAAAGCTGGCTTTGTCACGACCAACAACTTCACATATCAGGCTTTTCTGTTTTTAGAAACGATAGAATAGATGGGTACGGGGGACTTGCTATTCTAGTACACATGTCCATTAATTGTATTCTTAAAAATCTTCCAAATGTCGGTAATAATATTGATACTTTATACGTTGAAATATTGAACAGTCGTAATCTTCAACATATAATAGGTATTTATTCGCCGTCAAATATACCAGTTAGCGGTAGGGATTACGAGGAACTTTTCGGCTATTTTTCTGAGAAAACTATAATAGCCGGAGATTTTAACGCGCACCATTCAGCCTGGTCATACACGACAGACACTCGCGGCAGACTACTGTCAGAATCTAGCGCTGAAAATAACTACGTTTTCCTAAATAACGGAGATTTTACACGCTGCGCTAAACTCAATAATAGTATAATTTGTACATCCCCCGACCTTACCTTCTGTAGTGCAGATATTGCTCTTGATTTTGATTGGAAAGTCACCAATGAGTCGTTTGGAAGTGATCATCTTGTTATCTCAATTAATACATTGGATTCGATTCAAAACAGTCCAGAATACAAAAGAAACCTTAAAAAGGCTGATTGGGCACTGTACACTCAACATATTAAATCAGCCTGCGAGAATTTAACTTTTACCGACGACTTACAAAATAGCTACAACAATCTAATCAATATTATTGAAGAAAGTGCTGACCAATACATTCCTCTAGTTAAGCACAGTCCAAACACAAGTAAATTTAAGCCAAAACCTTGGTGGAATGCAGAATTATCTAAGGTGGTGGCAGAAAGAAGGTTAGCTCTTAAACAGTTTAGGAAACTTCGCAGTGTAGAAAACTATCTTATTTACAGAGAGAAAGTGATAATAGCCCGAAGATTAATTAAACAAGCTAAAAGAAATTCCTGGCACTCATTTTGTAATAGCATAGACTCCAACATGTCTACTTGTGAAGTCTGGAGAAAAATGAGATGGCTTAAGGGTTATCGAAGTCCCAAAGATTATTTACCAGAAAATACAGCCGTATCTTTTTTAACAGAACTCTCGCCTGATAGCGTCTCTGCCCAACCATATTACTTTAATATAAACCCCACCAGTTCAAGTAGTCTATTTACACTCTCAGAACTCATGTCAATACTTAAAAGAAAAGACACCTCTGCCGGAATAGATAACATTACCTACTCTATGATTAACAACCTACCTCATAACGCTAAAGAATATCTACTTCATATATACAACATTATTTACAAAACAGGTCTGATACCAGATCAATGGCGTGACATTAAACTAATAGCCATACCTAAAAGGAATACTAATTCTATTAAACACCGTCCTATATCTTTAATCAATTGCTTATGTAAAACTTTTAATTTAATTGTAACTAGACGTTTAGAATATCATTTTGAAACCAAATTACTTTTTAATGAATGTACTATGGGTTTTCGACGAGGATTTTCCTGCCAGGATAATCTATCTAGGTTTATTGTTGATACAGAAATTGCCTTCGTAAATAAAGAATATGTTCTCTGTGCTTACGCAGACATAAGCAACGCTTATAACAATGTCGCAATTGACTCTCTGATTTCTGCTCTAGTGAAGTTTAATGTAGACTTGTATTTGTGTAGATATATAAGAGAATTCTTAAAAGAAAGGTTTTTGGTGTATAAACTTAGGGATGGCAAAATAATTACTAGAACTTGTCGACAAGGCCTAGCCCAAGGGGACCCCATGTCACCTATTCTGTTTAACATTGTAACCATTGCATTATGTAACACTTTGGTAAATACTGTTAAAGTTTCACAATATGCTGACGATTTTGCATTGTATTATATTAATAAAAATATAAACACATGTGTTCAAGTTATACAGACAAGTCTCAACACATTTCAAAGAATTTTGGAGGATATAGGACTGGACTTGTCTGTTCCTAAGACTAAGGTTTGTGTATTTACCAGGAAATATAAAGTCCCTTCTATAAATATAACAGTAAATGACAACGGCATCGATGTTCAGAGTTGTGCCAAGTTTTTAGGCCTATGGGTGGACAGTCGCCTTAACTGGACAAGACATATAACTGAAACTGTGCAAAAATGTAACGCTTTTGTTAACATCTTAAGCTCTCTAAGCGGCTATAAATGGGGAGTTCACCCAACTAATGTCAGGCGACTTTATATTTCTCTGGTTCGATCTAAAATCGATTATGGTAGTATAATATATGGCAATGCTAGCCCTCATCTACTTAAAAAGCTTGATATAGTCCAAAACCAATGTCTTCGTCTTTGCGGCAGCTTTATTCGTGATACTCCAATCGCAACAATGGAAAGTGAACTTTGTATTACGCCACTTTATCTCAGAAGACTGTTTTTAAGTAATAAATACTTTCTGAAGCTTTCTTCCCGAAAAAACGATAGATTGGTGAAACAACTTGCATCGTTAAATGATAAAATACAATCGGGTACAAGCTATTGGCGCAAAAATCAAATCCCCCTACTCTTAGAAAGCTTCAGAACTTATTCTAAGTTAAATATTTCAAAATTTGTAATTTTGCCTCAATTTCAACTTTCTATCGATAGCACATCACTACCTTGGGACAAAATAATTGTTTCTAACATAAATCACATAGAAGAACCAAAAGCTCAACATTCTCGTGAAAATCTGAGGCTACATAGTGAAAACATGATAAGGCAACAATATGCTGACCATTGTGCAATATACACTGATGGCTCTAAAACGGAATACGGCTCTAGCTGCGTGTTCTACGACGAGCAGGCTGAATTTGAGGCAAAATTTGTTATTGATAATCTAGTTATACCAATAATGGGGGTAGAACTAATGGCTATCCATGAAGCTTTACAATACGCAGAATCCACTGCTTACCGTAAAATTGTCATCTTGACCGACTCGAAAAGTAGTCTTTTACATTTATTAGGTTGTGCTATCGGTGGGAGCAGTAAAGGTAGAAAGGAGACTTACCTTACTATTAAATGTATCTCAAAGTTGATACGTAGCGGGGTTGAAGTTATCCTCCAGTGGGTGCCTTCTCATGTCGGTATTAGCGGGAACGAGAAAGCCGACGCACTTACCACTCAGGCCCTTCAGAATGGCGGCATCTTGCTCGAGATGGAACCTCACTATACTGACTACATACCTCGACTCAAAACAGATATTTACGTCAAATTCAAAACATATTTTAACGAACAATCTCTGTCAAAAGGTATCTGGTACAAATCCATTGTTAATTCGCCACCCCGCATACCTTGGTTTTCCTCACTACACTTAAATAGAAGAGAATTGGTCATATGTTTTAGAACTCGTACGAATCACATCCCTCTCAACAAATTTTATTACAGAATCAAAAAAAGAGATAACCCAAATTGCGAAAAATGTGAAAGGGAGGAGGATCTCCTTCATTTAGTACTCGACTGTAAGATCAACGACGAATTAAGGCGGGATCTCGTAAGGGACGTCGGGTGCTCTTTGGGGGAGCTCCTCTTCCTTTTTCATCGTACATTAAGTTCTAACTTTACCTCCAAATACAGTGACAGAATTATGAGTTATTTAGTCCAATCCCTGACCCTTAGAGACCAATTTTACAAGAACACCGACGCCGTTGTTTCTAGTCCCATTATTGGTTGAAATGTATTATTATATTGTACCTAATGTAACTAATTTTAAGTCGACTTAATCTTTAAGATGTATGGCTTAAAAAATAAATGAGAATAAAAAAAAAAAAAAAAAAAAAAAAAAAAAAAAAAAAAAGTCGTTCTTATCAGCGATACCCGAGCTAAGCGGCGTGAGTGGGATAGCTTGATATTGTGTCTCCTCTCTGCACTGTGAGCGAGAGGGTGAGACGTATGCGGCTGCCGGCACCGGCACATCACTCGCTCTTTCGTTGTGAGTCATTGTCGTGTCTCTGGAACACGGTTGAATTTGTAACGAACTAGCCGTCTCATTTTGTATATACCCTCCTCTTCTTGAATTCTTATTAGAAATTTCCAGCGGTATTTGCAGTTGTTTACTACTTAATTTTATGTCTTTAATTTCATCCTTTGTTACGTAGTTTTCTTTAATGTCCGTGATTTCAGCCTTAAGGATCAACAGATCTTTTAACAGCTTTGTCACATCAACATGATCAAAACATACGGGCGGTAATTTATGTAGATCATATGCCACATATACCGGTATTTGTTCGGGATCTGTGCTCTTGAACACATTTATCATGTCTTCTAAATCCTTTTGCTTTTTATTCTTTCGTCTAGACACTAATTTCTGAGCAGTTTTAGTCGAAACAAATAATAACTTTTTTGCTTCATCAATGTCCTCCTCTGAAAACGCCGATGCACATATTCTAATTAGGCTCTCGTTATCAACGACGTCGTGCCTATTTCGGATAAAAGCTAGCACCTCCGAAATAACAATATTACAACTCGTACACTTGAGCGTCTTCATATTCGCACTTGTCACAGACATTTCCGTGGTAGTACTCAAACCGCGACCGTTCGCCATAGCGCGCGCTCAGAGACTGTAAATTAAATATACACCCTTCATACTCTTTGAGGCATCAAGCTCATTTCTCAAAACAGCAAATCTTCAAAAATCTAGAGCTTAAATATCGATAGAGAAGCCAAAGTTCCGTCAATCGCATTTTACGAAACCCTATAGTGTGGCATTCTTGAGATCTTCAATAGTCGTTATATCGTCCTTCAAAGTACTGGCGCACACTAGACTTTCCCACAATCTAACTAGAAGCAGTATCTCCGGCACGATAGCAAGTCTAAACTTCTAGCGTTCTCCTAGAGAGCGCTTTGGAATGTCTTAAGTAGTCTTATGCTTTAAGACAACAAACTAGAACATGGCTTTGGACCTGAAGTGATTCGCATCGAGCGTTATGTAAACTTGGTAAACTTCCAACTGTTACTAATCATATGTTGCTTATTGTTGTGTTTATTATAAATCACTTCGGTTTCGTTCTTGCAGTTGTGTAATACCTCAGTATTTGAATATAACTGTAGCTGCAATACATAAATCTCATATACGTGCCACGGAGCCAGACAGCGAAATGGTTAGTGAAACACGTCAGCGGCAAAACCCCGCCGGCCGCTAGTTGTACGCCGCACTATCAAGTGCGCGCCGCTCTTCTCCATGTGTAAGCGCTCGCACGAGTAACTACAATATTTGGTACTTTGCCCTGATTGGCTCACGCAAATAGTGTCGTAGTTTAATCTACCATTCCTTGTAAATCTTATTTTGTACATATATTTAGGCTAAGTTTATTTTGTAAATATATTCTATATTCTCTTTCTACAACTACAAGATCGGACTTATCATTCTGCACCCTCACCAGCAGCTACAGACCCTACCTTACAGTGGTGACCCCGCCTGAACAAGAAGAATATCCTCGCAGAAACTATCTTCATACTGACAAAATCATCATGGCAACAGCAAACAACCCAGTCTCTGACCAAGAACTCTCCGGTGTCGCTGCCAACCTCCGTATACCACCCATATGGCGCGATAGGCTGCGGTTGTGGTTCGCCCAATTTGAAGCAATAGTTTCACCACACAAGAAGGGCGACAAGGCTATGTACGAGCTCGTCGTCGGTCAGTTAGAACGACAAGACATCGACTAGATCGCCGACATCATCCCACGGCCTCCGGAGAACAACAAGTACGATGACATCAAGACCCGGCTCCTACACGTCTACGAGGAATCTGAACAGCGACAAGTACAGCGTTTACTATCCGAGATGGAACTAGGCGAAATGAAACCCTCACAACTACTCCGCCGCATGAAGAACCTCGCCGGCGAGAACATCTCCGAATCCACGTTACGTATTATGTGGACTAACCATCTACCACCATCAATACGTGCTGTTCTCGCCGTGAGCGAGAACATCGCCCAGAAATCCGACATCAACGACCTCGCATCTATGGCCGACAAAATACTAGAACATTCTCGTCCCGAAGTCTCCGCTATCGCCGCTATTACACCGAACCCGCACATCGTCGACGTGACTGCCTCAAACCCACGCTGCAACATTACTACCACGTCGTCGATACCTACCGAACGCTCCCCGACCGACCTAAGCTCACTGCATGAGAAAATCGACTTTCTCACGAGGGAGATAGCAGAGCTGAAAGCTCAACAACTTACGCGAGAAGTAGAAGAACTGAGATCGCGTGATGCTTATCAACCGAGACGCCAGTATTACGATAATAATACGCGCAAATCACGATCTCCGAGCAACTAACGTTCTCCACGCAGTAGTACACCGCAGCGCTATGACACATCCATCTGCTTTTATCATCGCAAGTTCGGTAAGCAAGCTCAACGTTGCACACGCCCATGCAAGTTTGAAGACTCTGAGTCCACGTCGGAAAACTAACCGCCGCCTTGACTGAGGCGGCAACCGACGCGAACCATGCATCTCACCGCCTGTTCATACTTGATAGAAACTCTCGCCTATCATTTTTCATCGACACCGGCGCAAACATATCTGTCATACCGAAGAAACAAGGGATGAAGATGGCGTCGACGTCATTTCAACTTTACGCCGCTAATAACACCACTATACCTACCTACGGCGAGAAAACGATGATATTAGACCTCAAGCTGCGACGACCGTACACATGGAAGTTTGTCATCGCCGCAGTCAGCAAACCAATCATCGGCGCTGATATTCTGAAACACCATAACCTACTCGTCGACATACGTGGCCGTTGTCTCATCGATAAAGTTACGAACCTCTCCGTCAAGACATCCGTATCGTATTCAACCGAACCAACAGTAAGAAGCATCGACGATCAACAACATTTTCACCAAATCCTCGCCGAGTACCCAGACATCATACGATTATCCTCCATGAAGCAAATACCTAAACATCGCGTCGAACATCACATTGAAACCACCGGTCCGCCGCTACACTGCAGAACACGACCGTTACCGTGAAATCATGATGCAACAGGGTCTATGCCGTCCAAGCAAAAGCCCTTGGTCAAGCCCACTCAACGTAGTACCGAAGAAAAACGGCGATATAAGAGTATGTGGCGACTACAGACGACTCAATAGCGTAACTAAACCCGATCGCTATCCCGTACCTCGACTCAAAGATTTCACATACCTACTTCACGGCAAGAAAGTCTTCACAGTATTCGACTTAAATAGGGCTTACCAACAATTACCCGTCTACGGCCCTGATATCGAGAAGACAGCAATTACCACACCGTTCGGACTATTTGAATTTCCTAGAATGTGTCCCGGCCTCAAAAACGCAGGACAGACATTCCAGCGATTCATACATCAAGTACTCAGCGGACTCGATCACGTATTTCCATTCGTCGATGACGTCATATTGGCCTCAGACTCAATAACAAGACACTACGAAGACCTACGCACCGTCCTACAAAGACTCGACGACTACGGGATAACAATAAATCCATCGAAATGCGTATTCGCACAAGAAAATGTGAAATAATTCCTCAGTTACGAAGTATCGAGCGAAGGAATCAAGCCACCCTACGATAAAATCAAGGTCATCGCGGAATATCCGAAGCCAGAGACTATTGAACAATTACCGCGATTCCTCGGCATGGTAAACTTCTACCGTGACAACACACCCCATGCCGCTCGCATTCAAGCTCCACTCAACGCTTTTCTACATAACGCGAAAAAACGCGACAAATCAAAGATCGACTGGTCAACCGAAGCCCTGCACGCATTCGAAGCCTGTAAAGCTAGCATACAGAACTCAACTTTACTCGCACATCCGTCACCATCCGCCGACCATCCAATGTCTCTCATGTGTGATGCATCAGACAAATGCGCAGGCGCCGTATTACAACAACGCGTAAACAACAAATGGCTACCTATCGGGTACTTATCAAAGAAATTCTCCGACGCACAACAGCGATACAGAACATTCAATCGTGAACTATCTTCAATATACATGGCTGTGAAACATTTTAGAAAAATGTTCGAAGGAAGAAATCTACACCGATCACAAGCCACTCATTTGCGCAATCCACAGGCCGCCATCAAACACCGAAACTCAACGTCGAGCCCACCAACTTCAATTCATATCTGAATTCACAACTAATTTACGATACGTGAGCGGCACAGACAACGTCGTCGCCGACGCGTTATCACGAATCGAAACCATAGAAATACCTACATCAATTGACTACACACAGTTAGCCGCCGCTCAAGAAAAGGACACAAACATTCCCGAACTACTCAAACAAACAAATATAACCCTTAAGAAGATCGCTATACCTACATCTGACAAGAACATTTACTGCGAAACATTAACAAATAACATCCGTCCTTATCTATCAGCTGATTTTCGTCGCATCGCATTCAACACAGTACACAATCTATCTCATCCTGGCATCCGAGTGACAAGAAAACTTATACAAGAACAATACTTTTGGCCCTCCATGAACACAGACATTGGACGCTGGGCGAAGGAATGTACGGCATGTCAACAATCAAAAGTAGAACGACTTACCTACAGTGACCTTGCAACGTTCCCGCCAAGCGCCCGATTTCAATGCCTACACATCGACATAGTCGGACCGCTACCTACGTCGCCGCACGGACATCGCTACCTATTAACGATGATAGATCGCGCAACCCGCTGGCCGGAAGCTATAGCTATACACGAAATATCGGCTGAGATAGTAGCGAAGACTGTTTACGAGTCATGGATCACACGATTCGGTTCGCCTAGTACTATAACAACAGACCAAGGACGACAGTTTGAGAGTCAGCTGTTTCTCGAACTAACACGATTTGTTGGCGCTGAGAAAACCCGTACTACTGCCTTCCACCCGCAGAGTAACGGTATTATGGAACGCTGGCACCGCTCAATGAAAGCTGCACTCATGGCGAGATTAACAACAAGTAGCAAATGGATCGACGAACTCCCTACCGTTCTACTAGGACTTCGTGCCGCCACTCGCACCGACTCTAACACAAGCGCAGCTCAACTAACCTACGGACAAGCACTACGCCTACCGGGAGATTTTATCACGCCATCGCCTACAAACACTAAGATGGACTACACGTACGTCAACGCACTACATCGTGTTATCACTCAGCTGACGCCTACATACCTACCGCATCGCAACAACAAAAACATCTTTGTTCACCGAGATCGTCGTACGTGTGAAGCTGTGTTTTTACGTGTGGACGCCGTTCGTAAACCACTACAACGTCCCTACGAAGGCCCGTATCTCGTGATTGAGAGAAGCGAGAAATACTTCAAGATAAGATTGCCAACACGCACTATCAACGTATCAATCGACCGCTTGAAACCGCCATACACAATAAGCACTGATCTAACAAACACTGAGTGTAACGACCGCATGTCTGCTACAGCAAACACTTCGCCGACAGCCACGATGACATCCCTCGATCAGCAACCGAAGACAAGATCCGACAGAGCTGTTAAGACTCCTGTACGCTTCGCTTGAGGGGGAGTACTGTAGCTGCAATACATAAATCTCATATAAATCCACGCGCCACGGAGCCAGACAGCGAAATGGCGAGTGAAACACGTCAGCGGCAAAACCTCGCCGGCCGCTAGTTGTACGCCGCACTATCAAGTGCGCGCCGCGCCGCTCTTCTCCACGTGTAAGCGCTCGCACGAGTAACTACAATATTTTGTACTTTGCCCTCATTGGCACACGCGAATAGTGTCGTAGTTTAAGCTACCATTCCTTGTTAATCTTATTTTGTATATATATTTAGGCTAAGTTTATTTTGTAAATATATTCTATATTCTCTTTCTACAACTACAAGATCGGATTTATCATTCTGCACCTTCACCAGCAGCTACAGACCCTACCTTACATAACTTTGAATATTTTGATGAGTGCACACTTCAATATGTGCATTAGCTTGAAGTCATCATTATCTTCGTCCTAGTGTTATTCCAGTTGCATCCAAGGCTTCTGGTCTTGGATCCCGAGCTTTTCTACAGAGCGATTACTGTCTGATATCCGCAACCCAAAGAGAGAGAGCCGTATTCCACTGTTAAGACCAGTATTAGTTTATTTGAAAGTACTGACTACTGATCTTTGAAGGTCGTAACGAGGACGTTTCAACTGTCAAAGATCTTCATGACAGCCGGGACCGACAGTTAACCGTGCTCTCCGAGGCACGGAGCAAGCGATAATTAACAATTGGTATCTCCGCTCGGTTATCACTGTCCTGTGCATAAGCTTGCAGTATTATTTTTAAATAATCCATATCTGAAGAATTACAATATAAAAATTACTAGTTAGATTAGTTATTCAAATTGCATATCAGTTACAATTTATTTGGATGACAAAATTGTCACACAGAAGCGGCGAGACTGATCCTCACTAGAACTTGAGAACTAATTAAAGTTTACGAGTTGATATAATACTATCATCTAATAAACTTGATATCATAATAATTATATTTGTTTTTTATATATTGTCTTACATACCACAAGTACAGTAATATTAATTTAAACAATGCGTGAGCTAGTAAAACTTGAGTAATCAAATATGTAGATATTAGCGCATGTTTATTAAAATAACGATCAATTTACTTTCATTGATGTGTGAATCGTCTGACTCGTTGTACGATCAGTGTTAATGATTAAAAAATATATTGTATTGATAAACAGTTTTTCGACTAATGTTTGTAACTGTGTTTGTAACCTTTTATATATGAACATTGCCATTTTCAATGAAGAACAAACTAATGCTTTTAGGATTTCAGACTAGAGTTTGATTTCTTTGTCCCCATTCATACATGTGCACAAACTTTATGTCCGTTAATACATGAGTATTTCCATGCAATGCGTTCCAGCACATGTTTGACACTACATTCAACGTCAATTACACGGCGAGAGAGTAGCAAATTTAAAACATGTATATTACGTCAAACATGGTTCGTTTATAAAATCAGATTACTCATAACAAAGTCGTCATAGCAGTGTTTTTTGGTGGTGGCGTTTATAAATCGCCCAAAGGTCATTGATATGGACTAAATACTGTTATCCAGGTAACAGCCGAGAACAACGTCAACAATGACGTGCGATCCAAAGCGTGGTAGAGCGCTGATGTAAATTTCACAACAAATGGTCACCCATCCACGTTGTGACCTTTGTAAAGATGCCTTAACTTTGATTCAATATTACGAACGGTTAGTCAAGTCTTGTTATCAACGAAACGAGTTCGGTTAATGAAAATGTGTCTCATAAGAGCAACTCATTCAACAAGCAAATGCACATATACTTTATGCATGTGCCGAATTAATTATTTGAGGGTTCTTGTTTTTTGATTTGCCTTCGACACGGGTATTTCTATCGCGCATTGATTGTGCTGCTACACATGAAATAGGCTATAATGGCTAGGTATAACATAATACTTGCGGTTGCGAGGCTACTAACTCATGAGAAATCTCCTCGCAAAGTAAAATGTACGTAACACAGAAACGAAAAAGCAGATTATGTATCAAAGATTATGTCATTATTCACCAATCGTTATATGCACGGAACTTCGTGCTTACAGAAATTTAAGATTTTTACCTGTATTCAAATATAATATGAGAATGAAAATTAAATACTGTAAGCGAAAACGGAAAATGATTCAGCACTGCGTGGAACTAGTACCTACTATCCCACCTTCAGAGCTTGTTTTTAATCGAAGGTCCATCATTGCTCTAGAATCCTGCAAATCCATCAAATGCTCTCTTAGAGCTCTAAGTCGATCCCCACTTGGCCTGGCTGCGAGCGGGTGATTTTGTCGTGCTACAGCTATCCCAGTAGCTAGTACCGGCTGCATTAGGTGAAAATCCTCCAGGGTCTCACCGCTTCTCTCACTATGTAGACTACATAGAGAAATAAAACCTGGAATACCCTATTTTAAAGAACACGTTTTACTGTACACTTACCAGGCGTATGCTTTATTTGATAGATCTAATACGTTTCACTTCGTGTAAAGCCAACAGTTCAAGAACTTTCAAGTCGAAACTAAGCTTAGTTCGATTGTAATATTTACATTCGTAATGTCCAATATTACTTGAGTTATTATGTGAATGAACAAAATAAATTCACATCCCTTATTTCCATTTTATAAAAGCCAGGTACTAAACGTCGTTCAGTACAAGCCTAATTGAATGCCAGTGCCTATAGAAAGCAAAGAAAACACCCATCTTCGTTTAGTCAGAATACCGACGCTATAACTGTTTCCGGTATTTAACTCTTATGACTCGGGCACAAGCATTTATTACCCTCGCTTTGCCCACTTGTTTTCACTTTGTTTGAATAGAAGTAAATGCTGCAGTAGTCGTTAAATTGATTTCTTTTCAGTGGTTTGTAGCTCTGGGTGGACTATGAGGCAAGTAACTTATTATATCCTGTAAGTGAAACACAGTGAAGTTTTAAATAGAGCCTACTAGCATCTGATTTTGAATCTTATGCGTATCATACAAAGACAACTGTCGTTCATTCAAATGTATGATAAAATGGCTTCTATAAAACTTACACAACAAGTATATGTAATTTTATAGCAAAATTGCATCCGTATTTTGACGTAGGAGCTAATGAATTTTGCATGATGAAACTTCTACAAGCAATGAGTTTATGAAGCCATATAAATACTTATAGAACGGGACTGCATGCGTCACAGTGATAAAATTACTTAGTTGTTGCAGTACCTTATGAGTAGTTTAGTATTGCACCATTTTTTATTATTACTGAAAACATGTTTTTTTAAACGACGACGCGCTCTAAGAGTTCTTTACGCTCCAAGACTTGGGAAAACTATTTGTAGATCACACAAAGTTTTCCGTGAGATGAACAAACTGACAACATTCGGCGTAGTATTAAGCAAGAAAAAAAAAACTACTAGACTGTCCGTCCAGTCAAAACATTAATGTGACCAGTATTCTAAAATATTGAGGCATATAATGTAGGATTTACTTACTTACCATTTAAAAAAATTGACTTCGAAACTTCGAAAAGAAGCAAACTGAATGTTTATACTTCATGCAAAAGTCTTGTGAAACGAGGCACTTAGAACTTAAAACACTTGAATGACATCCCCAGTCTTATTAGAGTACAACTTAGTGCTGAGAGCCTTCAGAAAGTCGACTCTTCGCTTAGACTCCCTGTACAGTTATTGGCTTAACGATCACAACTTAGAATTCACAGCGGATTGTCGCATCATTATAATATTGCTATTAATTTTTTCTTTAATTTTTAGTATGAAGCTTTGGCAGAAAACTGTTCAGCTTTTATTTTTAATGTATATTCCTTTTTTTGTTATAATTTAACACTTTCCATAAACTTTCACGTGGTCGTTAAATATGTTTATATTTTCATTAATGTCTTAACTAAATCTACAGTGACACAGTATCATTATTTATTATGAATAGAAACTGACTACGATAAAAAGGTAAACAAATAATAATAAATGTATGACATTTTCTTACGAAACAGCGTGGTCTGGTGTAAAATTAAAAAGACGAAATAACCATGAAAGTGTGTGAAATTTGCAATAGTTTAGAGTTTATATCTTCTTGGTCTCGTACGTAGTAATATTTAATGTATTTGAGGTACGCGCGTTGATCAGCGTATGATATTTTAATCAAATTTCAGAGGGAATAGCTATCAATACTTTGTTGTTATTCTATATAGGTATGTATAATAATATAATATTCACAATTATAAACAGATACAAACCTTAACTTACGTTTTCAATATACTTTTTTCCATTTGGTTTCCTCGTGTTTGGGGCTTCAATCATATACATCTACTTCCTGCCTTAAAACAAATACGTAGTAATTTACTGTGGTTCGACCAGTCGAAACGAATCAATATTGGCATCTACACCAATTTTAAGAAACATGGCAATAGCACAATAATTGCAAATATGGAATGCAATATGGCAAACAATTATTTAAACAGATATTAGCGTTTTTAGTTTACTGTATATGCTATTAAAGTACTCCATAATAAGAAGTCCTACGATTTTGACTAATCTATCCAAAATTACGAAGTTAAGTTAATTAATATGCTAATCAAATATAGGAAATAATGTAAACAACAAGTAAACTATGCAGTGTATAAACAATGAACTTGAGCAAGTCTACACTGAGCCGACGACTCTTGAATGAACAGTACGAACGCTCAACAAGATCAGAGCTGTACCTCGAAAATACTACCATCCATTGTCTCATTGTGTGCACTATCTATGTTTCCTAAATCGGGATATCGCAAACAGAGATGCTTTTGTTTCAGATGGTATTCGCGGCCGATTTATCCGCTTTTGTTACTGAGCCGACGGTGCTGCCAACATAAAAACTTTGAATCGATTATTGCTTTAGCGTCTTTTTCTACCAAATGTATTTTGTTATTGCGCCAGTTTGTGAACTCACTGTATTTACTGTTTGCTCTGTAGAAGTTTCTGAATGCAATTATAGCACACAAATTTTAAATTAAACGAGTGTAATAAAAAGGAAACCTGTTCTTATTTAAGTAGTAAATTCATAACTACTACTTTAAACAATACATAACTGACTGCCTCCGTGGTCCAGTGGATAGCGTATGCGACTGCTGATCGGAGGTCCCGGGTTCGATTCCCGGGTTGGGCAAAACTGTTACTGGGTTTTTCCTAATTCTCAGTAGCAGCACGGAGTCTGGAGATGTGCCCGGTAACGGCAATAGGCTCGCCCCCTATTACGTGGGACCTAAAAGTTCGTGGTGAAATGTGGATGTAATATTACACCTCTGCCTACCCCTACGGGGACACAGGCGTGAGTCTATGAAAATAATAATAATAATAAACATATAACTATAAACTGTTTTCTTTGGCTTCAGGGTGCCAAATACACTAATAATAAAACTCCCAGTTGAACAGACCATAGTTAAAAGTAGTTAACATTATATTGTGTACTTTTAAAATGAGAAAGATTTTAATCGATTGTGTTTCTAAAATCGTGGCTGCAAGAGAACATCATTGGTATAAAATCAAAACGAATAATATAAACAATACACGTAATAAAAACATTCTCATACATTGGATTCAAGGATGTGAAACAATACCGCTTCAACTGAACGTGAAGCGATATTCTCTGACGCCTCTTCATCAATTTCATATAAACAAAGGCGTAAATCCCCTTTAGACACAGAAAATTAGTGCTTGATTAATTTATAGTTGCCGTAACTTTGTCACCAAGTATGTTTGTTATTAACGTCTAACATTATGAGAAACGTGAGGTTAGGTATTGTTTAAATATGATGATTATTATCAAGTTTAGTAATAAACAAAGTAATATGATCGTTTAGAAACTTTGGAGCTGTTTAGGTAGAATTAATCGGAGGCAAAATTATTAAGACATTATACGCGTAGAGTAAAAACGTTGAAAACTTTGACGGTTGACATTAATTTGTATATTTCAGCTAAGGTGATGATAAATTATGTTTTTTTTTTGTTGGATGTTATTTTTTTGGGCTTAGCGTGCATTTGTCAGAGGACGCAATTTTATTTTATAGACGTACTTAGCGGGGTTTAGTGTAAAGTTAAATCGAAGTTTGTGGGGTCGCAGCCTTTGTACTGCGGGCGCCCTCTTGAAAAGAGTGGTACTAATGGGTTTTCTAGTTTATCTGGCAAACTATTGGTCATACAGACAATTTTCAAAACACGTTTGTTTGCGAAATTAACTTTCTAAAACTTTGGTCCCGTAGCATTTACTAGTATAATAAAAAATAAAAAAGTTACAAACGAAAATCAAATGAAATTTGCAACAAATTATCTTTTCAGTGTATTGTCGTCAGTAATAAAAACTAAATTTAATATGTCTTTTTTCTTCTAAAATTAAATCCAGTCTTCCAGTTTGAGACGCTGCAATACCATAAGGACAAATTGTCACTCATAACAACGACCCTGAAAACTGGGGTTGAAAAAAAAAATACTAATTCTATCCCTGGGTATCTGAAGTTGATAGTCTGCCCAGCCAGAGGATACTGCAATTAGTTCTTGGGGCACCTGCAGGAAAATTATTGGATATATTGACGAAATGGTATGAAATGGCAGCGATAGCCGAGTGGAGATACCAACAGACTGCCATGCAGAGGGTATCGGGTTCGATTCCACGGCGCGCACCAATGACTTTTCGAAGTTATGTGCGTATTGAATTATTAATTATCGCTTGTCCCGTGCCTCGGAGAGCACGTTAAGCCGTCGGTCCCGGTTGTCATGAAGATCTTTGACAGTCGTTACAGGGTGTCAGAACCTTCTTAATCAACTGAAACTAGTCTAAACTATGGAATAGCGCTATCTCTTCGGGTTTCGGAGCTCAGACAGGCAGTCGCTCTGTGGAAAAGCTAATATTCAGCCAAAATCCAGTTAGACTAGTAAGCGGACCCCAGATTGAAAGTGGGATAACGTTAAGAGGATGATGATGATTGACGACCGGTTACCGCAGCGGGAGTGCAAGCGACTGCTACGCTGAAGGTCTCAAGTTCGATTCCCGCTCAAGTCAAACATTTATGTGCGTGAACATGGATGTTTTGTCTTGGTCCGGGTGTTTCTATGTAGAATATTTACAAATAAAAAGTATATAATAATATGTATGTTTATCCACTGCTAGTACCCATAGTACAACCTCTGCTTAGTTTGGGACTTGATGGTGTTGTGTGAATGCGGTAGAATAATAAATTATTACATCAAAATTCATTGAAAAAAATGATGAAACCAACAAAAATGCGACTTTCCTCCAAAGTTCTTCATCAAAATTTAATTCCGATGCTTCATTAGACGATGTGCCAAAGTAAGGCTCATCTCAAAGACTGGGGACACAGTTATAATGGAAAAATGTTGAAATTGCCAAAATACAACAATAATAAAGAAGAACAAAA
This sequence comes from Euclidia mi, assembly GCA_944739405.2. NCBI lineage: Eukaryota > Metazoa > Arthropoda > Insecta > Lepidoptera > Erebidae > Euclidia > Euclidia mi. The sequence continues at coordinate 38,713,301 of OX123186.2, read as the reverse complement.
CTTTCACGACCAAAGTTGTAGAGAATTAAATTTTTATCAAATACTCTTTCAAATGTTCTTTGTGCGGCTAATAATTTACCAGAAAATCAGGAATCCAAAACATCGTTCCAACAAGTTTTACATTTGTTTTGTGCGTTTAACACCCAGCGGGCCAGCCACTGCACAATAACTTCGTGGTTTCGGTATTTCTATAAGAAAGCGGGAGAAACGTGCCATGCGCAGGCCGGGCGCACTTCGCATTTTAGGTACAAACTTACAAGTACCTCGGCCGACCACGTCGACGTGGTTGGATTTAGTAGGTTGCCGCGCGCCGCTCACATTAGACGTCACGCAACGAGTGTGACCGCTCCGTATTCTCACGCGCCGTGTTCATACACTGTTCAAATTATAAACTTAAACGCCTTAAACAACCAAAATGTATCATCTGCAAAGTATTGCTTAATTAACTGTGTGTCGAAAGCGACTTGAAAATTTGATTTTATTTATATTACGAGAGCAACTTGAAAATTAGATTTTTTGTTTGTTGAGATATCTCAACGAATATGGTGTCAAATTAAAGACTTAGTTCAAAAACCATTTAATCTGTTTGAATCATGTAAATCGGTCCACGCGTTTAGGAAATAACTAAGAATTTGTATAGTAAAAATGTAAACGACCAGAATTTTTGTGCTTTTGTTCTACTAGCTCTAATAGTGGGATAGGATACTTATAGGATAATTATTTATTATTAGGTACGTGGTCAAGTAGGTAGATAGACGATGAATAAATATAGTAGCAACGCCAAGTCGACAACCCTAGCGCGCCACTCCGCGCCAGACAGCGACAGCGTTATGTGTTAGAAAAGAACGGGAACTGTTAGGTTAATATCGCATTAGGCACTGAGTGCTTATGCGAGCTGAATTGAACTTTATTGCTTAGTACCAAGAGTCGTAATTTCGATAAATTGGTTTGAAAAGTGAAGCTTCTGTACGTTAGTACTATTAATTATTCTGTGCCATGCGTACCTACACGCTGCCGGGCGTGCGGCGGCCCTCTGTCGTTTGTACCCATATGGATACACGAAATGGTAGGTATTTATCGCGTGAATTTGAGCCAGTGACGGAGGCCTGACTGTACAGAGACTGGGATGTCCTTACGGTTCGAAAGTCCTTCATATTCCTTACCATTCTCAAACAACATTCACTAACACCTTATGAGACAATACGAGTGACGAGCAAGCGTCACAAGGGCAAGGTCTGTGCGACTCATCCTTATTATACATCACTGGCACACAGATTCTTCAACTTCTTAGGCCCAAATCTCTAAAATACATTAAGTACTTCTTTAAATACATACCCCTTAAAAGCACCAAATTGTAAATCTACTGTCTCGGTCTATCTTAAAACACTGAACTACGATGAAACTGAGAATCTGATGTCTCCTGTAATCTAATCTGTTCAGTGCTACTTCGGATACTCTATTCTATTCCACTACTCGCAAACTCTTACACACTCTCATTAACCATAATACAACCACACCAACATTATACACACACGCTCCCACACACACACACAAACACGCACGCACGCACGCACGCACGCACACACACACACAGACACTTAGACACACATATATTAACTCAACAGTAACTCAATCTGGCTTAACAAAATTATTTTTACCGTTTTTTTTTTTTTTTTTTCATTTTTGTTATTATTGTTACTTTGCTTTTTTGGTTATTTTATTTTCTGGGTAACTGTAACTTTACTAGACCGCTACTTCTTTATATGTACTATAGCTGCAGGAGGTTCTTGGTGACCTGTGACACAGGTTTTAACACCTACTTCAGGCACAAATCTCTCACAACGTTAGGTCATGTGTAGATTGTAAGCGATATGTAACTATTGTGACATTATACCAATTCTCGTATAGTGAAGAGAAAATATATTTTTTTTAATATAAGGACCCATCGCAGCACGTGAATTTTGAATTATAAGATACCAGTTGTACTATTAAAACCATAACATCGTATTTTTTTCTGTTTTAAACATTTAAAACATCTTTTATTTATTGGGCCGCCATTCGCATTCTGCCAACCATGCATTTTTGCCTTAAGAAAATGACAATCACAGTAAATTCTCGAAAATATTTTTTAATATCATTTACTATTAATCTTTATGTGGCGTGCAAAAATTGCCGTGTAAAGCCTATTCGAATGTTATAAAATGTTCATTCCAATTTTCTGTACAAAGTTTCTGAGAAATAAAAACATAACTGAAAAATTGCTCTTCGAGCTTGCATGAATAATACTTTTTTATTTAATTCGCTTGTACACTGTTTTCACGAAAATAATAATGTTTGGTTGCATCAATAACAAAGTGCGTCATTTTTTAACAATAACATATTGTTAAAAAATAATACACTTTCTTTTCACAAAGAGAGAAAGTAGGTCTCATCATCAGCCTTTAACAGTCCACTTCTGGACTAGGCCTCTCCTTTGTAAGGAGGAATTGGCCTACTATACCACGCTGGCCAAACGGGTTGGTATAGGGTTTGTATCAAGTTTTCCTTCTCTTACAGTGCTGTTCTCGGCATAAGATGTCCCTCTGTCGGCTTTTACGACACCCATGGGATGATATGGGGTGGTGACATTCCGTATTCTTAATCCGTCACCACACGGACAAAGAAAGGAGGTATTTATATAAAAATCACTTAATAGTTTAATACGACTCCAACAAATAAAAATATTCCATTCAAACTTTTAAGTGATTTACCTGCTCGTTTTATGTCTAGAAATGTTGCGTTTTTAATGGATTTGTCTAACCTAACCTTACCAAGTAACGCTATGTTTTAACAAAACTAAAAACGTGAATATCTTTTGTATTTTTGCGCAATGCGGAGTAAGCCATATATTTTCGATACTAAATGCAGTTTTCAGCATAATAGCTTTGTAGTATCCTCCACACCGATATTATCAAATTAGCGTGAACACGCAAAAACCACCAACCGTGGTTATAATAACGTAATGGTGTCTGGACACCACCCTTAATTCGGTTTTCCACCAGTCAATTACGAATCAAGCATTGCCCAGAATATCTGAATGAAACGTTTTTATTAATTAAACACGGCTTATGTTTAACCAGATATAGTAACAAATAACAGACAAAAATAGTAAATGATCACCAAAATGAAACCTTCATTTTAATGTAAAATTATAACCAAAATTTTAACATTTCGCAATCCTATTTAAGCAAAATTACTCCAAATAAATCATTGTTAAGCCAAAAGTAGTAAATTATCACCAAAATTAAACCAGCATTTTATTGTAAAATTGTAACCAAATTTGTTTTATTAGTTGTATGAAATATCAACACATAAATTGGATTTGGTTACACCACCTACTTTAATAAACTAAGTTGACTGAGCCTCCTATTTTTGAATTAAGGGTTACAAGAGAACCTATCATAGCCTATTTATTTGGTGATCATTTACTAGATTTGGTGTTCGAATACAATTTGAAGTGCAGTCGTGACTAAAATAGCTAGTACTATTGTAATTTTAGACTTTATTTTTCTGATGTTAAATATATATTTTTGGTTAGAGAACTCCTATCAAAGCATTTTAGGGTAGTAATTATATTTAAACCCATTAAACTTTCCATTTTAAAGTAACCGTACCCCTTCTAATCAACGTAAAGCAAAAATATTGGCGGAGGTATTGCACGAAATATCTTTGAGCTACCGTTTGTTGTTTATTTGTTGGGTGGATTTGTTTATGCCATTTAAACTACAATATTTTAAACGAACATTTTATATATATGATTTTTGATGTTTTACTTGACATACGATAAGAATATTCACCATCAGCAGCCCTGTATTAAATTGTCCCACCGCTGTGCACAGACCTGTTGTCACTCTTAGAAGGGTAAGGTTACCTATATACCACCACGCTGGCCATGTACAGGTTGGCAGACTTCAAATGTTTTACAAGAACATTAAAGAGAATTCGTAAACATGCAAGTTTCCTCTCGATATTTTCCTTCACTTTGCTCAACCAACAAGCGATATTAGCAAATTACGGTTAAAATATTCAAGAATCAAATACACACATCAAATAAGTCTAAGCAACACATACTATTTCAAATTAATAATCAATTATTATATCATTTCTTACCAAGTAGGTAATACCTATGTTAACTTTTTTGATCTAGAGGACATACCTACTGGATGGTTGTAAAAAAAAATCGAGTACAATTTTTTTTCACAAATTCAAAAGCGAATGCATATGTTCGAATTTCATAGCGTTTTCTTTGCTAATTAAAATGTAGTATTCTGTATCAATTTTATGATTTAAACAATAATTTGAAAAAGTTTTGAACAAATTTGGATTTTGAGACATTTTTTACGTCATGGAGCGACGTCATTTGAACGCAGATGAAATGCAAAGAGCTGTAGGGGTGTTGCAAGCGGGAAGAAGTCAATCTCAGGTATCTCGGTATTTTTGTATCAACAGAAGCGTTATTTGCCGTCTTCACCAGCGTTACACTAACACGGGAGATCCTGCTGAGCAGCACCCAGGTCGAGGTAGGTGTACAACCACACGGCAAGATCGATACAAACAACTGACTGCAAGACGCCAGCCGATGTTAACCGCCCGAGAGATAGGTTTAAGGCTACAAAATTTAAGTGGTGTTGTTGTTAGCTGCCAAACTGTACGAAATCGACTGCATGAGTATGGCCTACGAGCGCGACGACCAATTAGGTGCCCACCGATACGTCACGGGAATCGCGCTCGTCGAAATTAATGTTGTAGGGAACACATTACATATTTATAATGGACCCGGGAACAATGGGATAAAATTTTATTTTGCGATGAGTCTTGATTTGGGTTCAAGCCTGATACTAGAAGGGTAAGAGTGTACCGTCGTCCTGGAAATACTGAAAGACTGAGGTGTGTTCAGGCAGTGCATCTATACAACGGATCAACAGTTATGGTATGGGTGGGTATTATGAAGAACAGACGAACTGAGCTCGTTTTTGTAAATGGTAACATGAACGCTGTAAATTACGTTGAGGATGTTCTAAGGCCTTATGTCCGTCCATTCGCACAAACGCTTGGCTCCGATTTCATGTTGATGCATGACAATGCGCGTTCGCATACAGCTTTGCACACACGGGAGTACTTGGCAAGGGAAAACATCCTGGTATTGCCTTGGCCTGCACAATTGCCAGTCCTCAACGCCATCGAGCATGCATGGGAAATGCTCCAGAGACGTGTTTTAAAGGACTTGGATGGAGTGACAACAACCCAACAACTGATGGACTTACTAAAATTTCATTTGGAGCGATTGCCGCAAGATAACATTAACAATCTCATCGATTCGATGAATAATCGGTGCCAGCAAGTTCTCAATAACAGAGGAGGTGGCCTCCTCTGTCATTGAGAACTTGCTGGCACCACAGACTTTGTATTAAATTATGCAATTTTCGTACAACCATTTAATTTTAGCTTAAGTTTATTGATTAGGCACCCTACTTTGTTCTACGTACATACAGTACTTACTTGTTATTATTGTTAATTAAGATTATTAAAAAAGAAACTTATTGTTGTTTAATATCAAAACAGCATTAAAAAATAATAGAAATAAGAAAATACTAAGGATTTTATGCGAAAACACATTGTATAATTGAAATTTGTATGTGTTGCTTAGACTTTTTTGATGTGTGTATTTTCGTGCTGTTTAATCTGATAGCAAATGGTTCGATGTAACCTCGTAATACTATTTGTATTTTAAGTTTTCTGGAACTTGAAGGGTCTGATCTTGTGTTTCTTGATCACTGTTAGGCAATTTACCGATTACTACAACAATGTCGATGATAAATAATAATTGATGTTTTTGTTTTTTTTTTACGAGGTGGAAAATCCCTTCGGATCTCCGACTCTTGTGGAAAAGAGAGCCGGAGTTTGGGGTGTGACCACTAAAAACCACCTCGACTTTCTCATGTACCTGTGTGTCGGATAGTCGGGTATCGCCGAAGTATTCGTCGCAACCCGCCGACGGGTATTGGCCCGCCAGATGGTTAGGTGGGCCCCAAACAAAACCCCCTTGGCGGCGGATGAAGGTGTTGGGCTCCGCCGCCAAAACACCCAGCGGCCGTAGAGGATAGGGAGGAGTCCTCTACCTCTGCGGCCCCACCGCGACGCAACAATAGTGTGCCCCCATTTGGTCGCGGGAGATAGGGCGCGCGGCAACGCAACACCGACATGCCTCTCCTCCTGCGACCGCACCCGACTGCGAGGGACAGAAAAACTTTCCACCGCACTCGCACTTTGGACGCATCGTACGCAGGCCTCACCCACGCCCCCGTGGAGCGCTTAGCTTCACCGGTATACCTGAAACCCACGGTTACTGAGCCCTCCCCACCACGACAAGGTGGAGATCCCACGGGGGGGGGAGGGCAACAACAATTGATCTACTTACTAATGTTTAACACCTAAACAATCAGTCAGAAGTTTGTAAATTTTTACTTTATTCCTACAAATATTTTGATATATTTTTTTTATTTAATTTTTTGTGTTCGTGTTTCAAGCAGCAGTAGTTTGAGCTCTGCAATGTTACGTCAGTCAGGACAAGAAATTTAATATAATATATGAGTATAATTACTTGCTTTACATTACTATCTTATTTCAATAATAAATCAATGAAATAAAATATTTTTCCTGCAATAAGTATCTAAACTAAACAAAGCAATATGAATCAAACAAACAATATTTGGGTATTCGGTTTGTTCACAAATCATTTGAAATAGGGATATCTTTACAAGAAAGTTGAATAGACGCAATGAGCTATCGTATACAGAAACTCGGAGTAACCTGCCCATTATAGACGGATAACTTGTCATTACTATCTGATAAACTGTTTCCTAGCTTCCATTGTTCTAATAATTGCCGACCGAGAACCGCGAGCAAACAATGCCGACGATTATTATCACGATACTCGTGAAAATCTAATTATCTTCAGACATCTTGCGTTATTCTTCTACGCCCTTTGTCTAAATGCTTTCATCACAAACAAACAGGAACCAATGGCAGGCGATGCGCTTTTATTAGTCTTTGGACCATCAGTGCGTTGAAATAACTCTCCCGTTCATAATGCAGATCATGTGAATGATAAAATGATGGTTTCGTTTCAATGGGTCTTGCTTATTGTATGAGACTGCATTATTAGGCTTCTATTAACTCGGGCATTTTGGGAAGAATAATATGTATTCACAGTAAACAGTGAAGCCACAACATAATCCAAATCGGTACCAATATTCGTGGCACGAGATCTTCAAAGGCTTCCACCGGTTCTATTTGATCATGTTGACGTAACGAAGCTTCTCAAGGATTTGCTTTTGATACAGAAAGATATCAAACAGGTGAAGGAACAGTATGTTACCTCTCAACAATTGGAATCAGTTAAGACTGAACTAGAAAACCTTAAGAAAACCATGGTTGACAGGCCACATGTAAACATGAATCATGTTGATTTTACTATAAGCAATACAAAATCTAAAAGATATCAAACAGGTGAAGGAACAGTATGTTACCTCTCAACAATTGGAATCAGTTAAGACTGAACTAGAAAACCTTAAGAAAACCATGGTTGACAGGCCACATGTAAACATGAATCATGTTGATTTTACTATAAGCAATACAAAATCTAAAGAATCATCTTATGATAAAACTTTGTTCGCACGCAATAGTTCAGATATTGTTCAATCACGAGTGGAGGGTAGGCGAAAGAAACAAGTGGAGCGATCGCCGGCTACGAGCGCCGTAAGTGCCATCGATAGCGCGATGACGCATCACTAGTCACCGTCGCCGTCGGCGCCGCTACCTGCGCCTGAGCTAGTGACGGATTCGGGACACATTGCCGTATCGAATGACGAACAAGTTGAGAAACAACAAATGTATGCAAGTATTGTACAGAATAGAAAGCAGATTCCAATGAAAGGGTAAGAGGATTGGGTATTAGTTCAGAAAAAGAAACGATTTGCGGGCTAAAAAGGAAAGGCTGTCATAAACTCTAACATAAGATTTAAGGCTGCTCCTATTTAGATACCTTTGTATGTGTACAATGTTGATAAAGCGGTTTCTAAGGAAGATATAATGCAATATATTCAAGAAAAAGCGAATGTGGAGGTAGAAGTAAAGCAAATGACTGTGAAAATCACCAAGGATTATAATAGCTTTAAAGTCTTTGTACCAAAGCATAATGAAGGTGTTTTTATGAACGATGAGTTCTGGCCTGACGGTGTATCTTACCGACGCGGAAATTTACGAACCGTCGCGACGGTTCGTAAATTTCAGAGGAAGAGAAAGAAGCTTACGAAAGACACAGATTTCCAAAGAAAACACTAATTATGGATAGAACAATTAACATGATAAGCTTCAATTGTAAATGTGTAAAGACTTCGGCTGAATGTATTTGGCGCCTGTGTGTATCAGGCGATATAGCATTGCAAGAAACTTGGTTGATGCCCCACGATTAAAATTGTCTTGGTAATATACACAATGACTTTGCGTTTACTGGGACTTCTGCAGTAGATACATCTGAAGGTGTATTTTGAGGGAGGCCCTATGGAGGAGTAGCACTGTTGTGGAGAAAAAGCTTATTTTCTTCTGTGTGTGTAATACCGTGTAGTAGTGTTCGTCTCGCGGCCGTAAAAGTGCAATTAAGTGAACGAAAAATTCTTGTATTTTCAATCTATATGCCTACTAACTGCAATGAAAATTTAGTGGAATTTACAGATTGCCTCAGTGAAATGACGGCAATTTTATTATAGAAAATAATAATATTCAATCTGTTTTTATGTTGGGTGACTACAACGCTCATACTCATGAATTATTTAACGACGAATTGTTAAAATTTTGATCATAGCGTTGGTCGTGCGCGGATATCGAACTCCTACCGCACGATTCTTTTACATTTGTGAGTGAAGCGCACGGGTGCAAGCGGTGGCTCGATCACTGTGTCGTAACCGAGGCTGCGCGTCACACAATCGTCAGTATGGTGGTACTGTATGATACTTTTTGGTCTGATCATTTGCCGTTAGTAATTAAATTTAATTTAAAAGCAGTTGAACCTAACATTGTAATGTCGAATGTTAGTATAAACAAAATCGTATGGGGGGACCGAGATTTTAAACAAATTCAATTGTATGAACAGTTGTGTCACGCTTATTTACGTGATATAAATTTTCCTTCGCAGCTTACTAATTGTTGTGACTCAATGAGTAATAACCTAAGTCACCGATCTGTTTTGGATGACATGTATAAGAATATAATTAGTATTTTATCCAGAGCTGCTAAACGTTCGTGTACGGTTATTAAGAACAACAAATACAAACCATTAATGCGTTGGAATAAACACTTTAAAAGCGCTCACGGTGAGGCTCGGCTTGCGTTTCAGATGTGGCAGTTATGTGGAAATCCTGACACAGGTAATATTGCTGATAAAATGCGTGATACTCGAAAAGATTTTAAACCTATATTGAAATGGTGTCGTAATAACAAAGTTCAAATAAAGATGGATATATTAGCTGAGAGTCATAGCAAAAAAGATTTATTAAATTTTGAACAAAAAAGATTTATTAAATTCTGGAAAGATACAAATAAACTGAACCCCAAGTGAACCCTCCCTGTGAGCGTGGGTGGTGAAAGCAACCCCTTGTCAAAAGCAAATATGTTCAAAAATAAATTTGAAGTAGATCCACCGAACGTGGTCTCATCTGCGTCACCGTCTGTGTTCAACGCTGAAATTAAATTCGCCACTGAAGTTCTCTGCTAAAGAAGTTGTGGATGTTATCAAAAATATGGATAGAGGTAAGTCTCCGGGACATGATCATTTCAGCGTTGAGCGCCTACGGTATGCAGGTGTTCACTTGCCTAGGGTACTAGCTATGTTTTACTCATTGTGCATTAGTCACTCTTACCTACCTAGTGACCTTATGAAAACGCTAGTTGTGCCAATAATTAAAAACAAGACGGGAGATGTATCAAATCCTTCTAACTATAGACCGATTTCACTGGCTTCCATTACAGCAAAAGTGTTGGACTGTCTGCTTGATAAGCATATGGCCAGTCGCATAGTCCTACATGATGCACAGTTTGGATTCAGGCCTGCTCTATCGACGGAGGCTGCTATTTTGTGTCTTAAGCGGACAGTCCAGTACTATACTGGAAGGAAAACACCTGTCAATGCCTGTTTCCTCGATTTGTCAAAAGCTTTTGACCTTGTGTCATATGATATCCTATGGGAAAAGCTTTATCGGGAAACAGAAGTAAATAATACGGTCACTTCTTTGCTTATGTACTGGTACAAGAACCAAATTAATCATGTTAAGTGGTCGGGTGTTTTATCCGAGAAATACCGGTTAAAATGTGGGGTGAGGCATGGGGGGATTACTTCACCTCGACTTTTTAACTTGTATATAAATCAGCTGATCGTTGAACTCAGCAACACAAATGTGGACCATCAACGTGACATTGATGGTGTTTGCGTAAACAATTTTAGTTATGCTGATGATATGGTGTTGCTGAGTCGAGAGCGCTCTCAGGCGCCTTCTAGATATCTGCGAAAGGTACGCGTTGGCTCAGGGACTCAGGTATAATGCTGATAAGAGTGAGATGCTTGTATTTAAAGCTCGCGGCAAATTTTACACCAACGTACCACAAGTAGCTATTAACAATACTCCTCTGGAAAGAGTCACGCGGTTCAAATACCTGGGTCACTGGCTCACCGACGACTTGAGCGACGATATGGACATAGAGAGAACGCAGGGTGTTGGCTGTCCGATGTAATATGCTGATCCGCGGATTTGCACGGTGTAGCAAACATGAAAAACAGACACTTTTCAGAGCTCACTGTCAGTCTTTCTACACCTGCAGTTTGTGGGTTAGTTATACAACGCCCTGCGTGTTCAGTACAACAACGCGTTTTGGATGCTTATGGGGATATCGCGTTTTAGTAGTGCTTCGGCAATGTTTGCTGAAGCGCGGATTGATGGATTCCATGCCATCATACGCAAGCGGAGTGCCTCGCTCCTACGCAGAACCCACGCCAGCTCCCATAGCATCCTGAACACGTTGTGTAACAGATGGGACAATTCAATGTTACGTCATTGGGTTGAACTTCATGCATCAACGAATACACCCTTTTTTTTTTTGGTTTCGGATTGGCAAATCCTCATGGAGTCCCTCCGCCCTGGGGGATGGGCGAAGGGGACTGTCAGACTCTGACTGACTAAAAACCAACCCGTGTGCCTCATGTACCCGTGTGTCGGAGGGTCGGGTTTCGCCCAAGCATATGTCGCAACCCCCCGACGGGTATCGGCCCGCCAGATGGTCAGCCGGGTCCTGAACAAAACCCCCTTGGCGGCGGATTAAGGTTTTGGGCTCCGCGACCAAAACACCCAGCGGCCGCAGAGGATAGGGAGGACGGCAACGCAACACCGCATCTCCTCTTCCTCTGCGGCCCCACCGCGGCGCATCGAATGGTGCGCCCCCATTTGGTCGCGGGAGATAGGGCGCGCGGCAACGCAACACCGACACGCCTCTCCTCCCGCGACCGCACCCGACTGCGAGGGACAGACAGAACTGTCCCCCGCACCCGCACCGTTGGACGCATCCTGCGCAGGCCCCGTCAAGCCCACGCTTAGCGTCCCCTCCTGGATCCCTCTTAGCTTCACCGCGGGTCACCAATCCACGGTTACTGAGCCCCCCCACCACGACAAGGTGGAGATCCCACGGGGGGGATCGACGAATATACCCTATATATTACGTGGGTAGCATGGGGTTCGGCTGCTAACGTAGATAAAATTTACTAACATTAGTTTATAGGTACATTTATTATTTTTGTTCTTTTTGTTTTACTAACACTAATTTACTATATGGATTGTTTGTGATCTGAAATAAATCTTATTGAATTGAATTGAATTGAATAATGTAAGGTTAGATTACAAAATTTACATTGAACATATTCCGTGCATAGATTAAATCGATACGAGATAATAGTTTCACCTCAGCAGCTCAAACATTTTTTTTCCGCTTTTGCTACGAGACACCAGTGAACAAAACGCGATTTTGATTCGAGCGTGGGTCAAAGTAGCTTTTTAATTTTCCAACTTTCAGTGCCACGAATTGACATTGTTCAGCCATCAATTTGAAACATTCGAATTTTACTGTGGTCTGTCCCTTTCACATGCAGATAAAAAGCGAGTGAAAAAACAAACCCCTTCGAAATAAAATGCGATTTTTGAATTCGACCTCAAAGAAAACACTTTCGGAAACGCGTAATACCCTAAAATTTAAAGATAGTTGTAAGAAAGAAATAACGTTTTTTTTTTAATGTTATTGTTTATATTTATGTTTAATTTATTCTTGTATTTTATTAGAAATAAGTCTAATTTATTGTATAAAATTGGTATTGAACCAATTTAAAACTTTTATTTAGAATTTCAACATTGATACATTTGAAAAATAAACATATAAACATAACAAAATAACGGTATCAAAACGCGATTAAAAAAATAGCGGGAATAAAAATTTTGCTGATGCTGATAGCGTATAGTGTAATGTGTCATAAACGTTATTTCAATCTATTCCTGTTCATTTCTATGTCTCCTAAGTAATATGTGTCTCTTGAAGCAACTAATAATTTCAACCCCTCAACTAATTCGTTAGGGTAGAACGGCCTTGTGGGCGTGGCAGCGTCGCCGTCCATGTGAGCAAACGCTCATATGCCGAAAAATGTGATTGACGCTGTCAACAATCGTGCTCATATTGCGACAGCGTACGAAGCTCCGCGAAAATAAAAGAATTATGCCGTCTTGCGCTATAATAACGTGTCGAAAAAGAAGCCAGTTATGTACTGTGGCTCGAGAAGGGATTTCTTTTCACCGGTAAGTCCGAAAACCTTAAAATAAAAATGATATTTGTAATTATTACAATAGTATTATGTAATTTGTAGACAAACACGATACTATCGCAAGCCAATAAAAAAATATACATTGCTGGCAATACGTGGGTACCAGCTAGTACTACGTAGGCGATTGCGCAATGTATTTCGTTCACTGCGAACGTCAAAGCTTGAATTCTGCTAAATCTATGGTGGTGGGTCCGATAGTGTTGTACCTACCAAGTTGTGAACAATGTCGATTGTGAGTTCCTTCGTGTGAATGTATTCAAATGATTGTTATCAGTAATATTGAGATTAACATAACTTTGTTTATTACTACCGATTAATGTTTATTGTGCGTTATTAACTTAGTATCGCGGGTTACATATCACATATTTTAATTAAGAAAATTGATTGTAACATATGCGTTGGAGCACAGCTGTCAAATAAAATAAATTCGGACCATAAATTTACCGTAGCAAAAGATAAAGGGGGTCTCCTGTATCATTATATAAAGATTTACACCGACAATCTTCGGCAAATTAATGAACATAATATATGTTGACAACAAAAATCTTGCACACCTTTGTCGGAACTGAATTATTAAGCAACATTAGTTATCAAGATCTTGGTAAAAACAACGAGAAAAAAGAAATCGACCGCAGGATCCAGTTGGGTTGGGCAGCGATTGGCAAGCTACGTCGTGTTTTCTCTTCGCCCCTACCGCAATGCCTGAAGACCAAATTCTTTAACCAATGCGTCCTACCTGTTATGACGTACGGTGCCGAGACGTGGACACTCACAGTGGGACTGTCGTGTCGTGTCGTGGGTTCGATTCCCACACGAGACAACACTTTGTGTGATCTACAAATTGTTGTCTCGAGTCTGGGTGTTCATTGTGTCCGTTGGTTGTATGTTTGTAAAGTCCCCCGCGACACAGGAATTTCTTCCTAGTGCGGGAGTTGTCTTTCTAAAGAAAAAAAAATAAAAAAAAGAAAATAATAAGACTAGTCCACAAACTAAAAGTCACGCAGCGAGCTATGGAACGGGCTATGCTTGGCGTCTCTTTGAAGGATAAAATCCGAAACGAAGCTATCCGACAAAGAACCAAAGTTACCGACATAGCTCACAGAATCAGTAGGCTCAAGTGGCAGTGGGCTGGCTATATCTGTAGAAGGACTGATGGCCGATGGAGCAAGCGTATCCTAGAGTGGAGACCACGTCTCGGCAAGCGTAAGGTAGGGCGGCCCCCGGCTAGGTGGACCGACGACCTGAAAAAGGTGGCTGGTATAGACTGGATGCGGAAGGCTGAGGACCGTGTACTGTGGCGCGTGTTGGGAGAGGCCTATGTCCAGCAGTGGACTGCGACAGGCTGATTGATTGATTGGTTACAGACCTATCTTAAGCTATCATAGAAAAATATATCAATGTAAGATTGCATTTTATTTTGAAAAATTCAAATTTAAAAGATAGCAAGCGTATGCTTCTTAATAAATACGTCTTATTTCAGGGAAAATAATAGAATCTGGGTTGAAATTTAATTTAAATTATTGTTTAACATTAAAATATTATTGTATTATATACTTGTGTCATTTATTTCTTTACAAACTTTAGCTTATGTGGTTGTACACATGAATAGTTTATCACGGACTCTTGGTATTCGGATATGATAAAGGCCATATTGTATCTTCACATATATTAAGAAAGACCACACTATTTGTACCCTATCCCACCATCTCGAAATAAAAACAAACAATTGCAAAACTTAAAGTAACAAAACAACAGTATTTTATCGATATAAATAATCGACCTTTTGGACACCGTAACATTAATGAGAGTGTGTGAGTGATCGTCAAGCGCGATAGTTCCATGTCAAGCGAAGTGTTTGCGCTAGTGTGACAACCAATGGCAAACTCGCGATCTAAGTAAGTGCAGTTGATTTGTGTGCGTAATGCGCGTACGTATTAGTGTATTGCTTGTAGTGGAGATAGAGAGTGGGAGACAATCGGCGACACGCGTTCTAATACAAATCAGTAACTATTTCCGTTCTAACCTCTCTTAACTGTTCTGTGGGTCATCCCATATACTAGGTCTGTATTTTTTATACTTCTTTAATATTGGAAAGTCCAAGCCCCAGTCTAGTGTAAATATTATCGTTTGACGTTTCGGAAAACAATGGTCTGATTATTTGACGATATTTTATTCCTTTATCACCTTTTTTGACCTCTAGGATTGAAGTCTCTCTTATGAGCATTTGTATAACGCAATATATCCTTGTTGACAAGTTTATCTTTGCTGGATATAAGTTTTAAATCAGTTTTTTTTCAAAATAAAAGTTCTTTTAGGCCAGGAGTTAAAAGTTAGTATTTATCACTGATTTTAATCAAAATTACACTATCGTTATTCAAACTGTCAATTTTAGAAAATGATACTACTGAATTTCCCACCAATAATGTTTTGTTTTTTATTTACACCATCATAATATACCATATATATCCTGACCCTCTAATGAAATTTCTAAATCATCTGGTAATTCAATTTAAGGAAACTTTCGAACCAATAGTGCAGAATTAAGTTTTGGTTCGTCATAATCCTCAATCTTTATCAATGAGCTAGTATTAATGTCATCTAATTCATTATCTCCAGAATTAGAGAGTGTTGTTTTTTTAAATGTTTTGTTTTCTCCATAGTTATTTTGGAATTGACTAACGTTTTAAGGGGATCTGCGATAGGTTTTAGCATTTTATCGAGTGAAAAATTCATTGAGTGTTTCTGGTCCTTCATTTGTTTTATTTTATTATTTATGGAGTCTACAGACTTCATTACAGGAATTTAAACTTTCGTGGTCATTAAAACTTGATTTAAATTATCTTTCGGGATATATACCACGTACCTTTGTTTGGAGTAACCGATATTTTGGCACTGTTGCAAGCGCCATGTTCACGGATGTGCTGAGGGTATTGCGGGTGGATGAATGTTACGAGCAAGTATAACGGTCTACCCGCTTTCTTACTCGTTTTTTTGTTCTCGTTTGCGTACAACACCACTGCCACTGTTTTCACTATCGCACTGTACCCGATCTTGACATACTACACTCACTACCTCAGCTCGCGCTTTGAGTTTTTTCGTTTCACGGGTTTTACATAGACGCCACCACTGGATGCCAGATACTTGACAGTTGAAACCCATCGTCTCTATTGAAATTATTGATTTTTTTAATTTCAAAAGCCTCCCTAACCTTTCTAGGTATGTAGTGACGTTCTGTCGAAAGCATCTGAGGGTTGTGTAACTCAAGGCAGTGGTCGGTACCCGAGTCTAAAATCATATATTTGAAAGCGAGCGCGAGCGCATACCACCCGCTCAGAACGCAATTCATATACCGACCTACATATATACAAGAGTACCCAATAAAAACAAATAGCGACACGCGAGTGCGACAGCCGGCATAGCCGCTTAGGCGCCGAGGCAGTGCGTACGCCTCCTGTGCCTGTCTCTCATTGCACATAGATCGCTGATCGGTAAACATAGGTACTCATTACATTTCGATTACAATAGAAGTAGGTATACATTAATGCAGCCAAGTGTCTATTCACAGTACGATGCACAGGACCTTACAACGCAAATAAACCGGACAAATCAAGCTAATGTTTATATGTCACTTAAATAAAATTTCGGCCGGAACAAGATAGATACTCATTTAACCCCTCGCATGCCCCGATCCAAAATGCATTTTCTCCGGTAGTGTCCAGCCATTTTTAGGATATAATGTTTATAAGATCCAAGGTTATAAAACTTTAATTTTCTCGCGTTTGGTGTAATTATATGACATAAACTTTAAACCGTATACAGTTCAGAAGTTACTCTATATGAGAATTATATTTAAATAGCTTACCTTTAACCTTTTCATGTCGCAAAAAATTGATAAATGCAGGTCACTTAGTTTTTTCTTACACCATGTGAAACATTTTTCCACAGTACACATAAATTATTCACGAAATTCACTTTCTCACTGCACTAATATTGACACGGGTAGACGACGCGACGGTTATATACATTAATTTAGCACAGGTCACCGATATCACTTCACAATAACCATTTATTCATAGCAGGGATAAATTTGCGCCATTTTGACGATCCGACGGAAAACATTTCCAACTCACAATACATATTTATACCTATTTATAGCAAAAACAAAACGAAATGTCTCATTAACGATGGATTTTAAGACAACTTTGTGAGAAATTTATCTATATTTAGTAAAGTTAATAATAAATACTTACATATAATCATTTAAAATATGGAGGACGGCTAGCGGCCAACGCCCGAAAATTGCATCACAAAAATTACTAACACTTTTTATGTAAATGTTTTTATACCTGGCTAAAAAAATATTTGAAACATATCCTTCACTAAATTGTCAATAATTTGATGTATAATACTAATGCAATCACTTAGCCTTTGCGTTGAGAATACATTTTTGAAAAATCACAAATTCAACTTAGTTGATCGCCACAGCGCAATATGGCGGCACGGAGAAAACTGAGCACCGAAATCAGCAATTTTATTATTTTTCTCGGTTACAAGCTTGGAAATATGGTAAACATTGATGGTATTATGTTGATTAATCTGTAACTAGTCGATGTACGTTTTTATTATTGTAACCAATCACACAACAGGCACACCGTGCCCGTAGGACACTACAGGCCTATTTCTCTTCCGAGCACACCGTGACCGTAGGACACTCAAGGGGTTAATATTAAATAGACTACTGTGTGTGTTATTGTTGGTTCACAATAAAGCCAAATACAGAGTGCATCGGCGTGAGTTCAAATGACGCGCGGGCATCGCTCGCTGAATGAGAACGCATTCCAAAATTATTATTACATATAAAAATGGCAAGAACCACTGGCCGCGTAGACGCCTTGATGCTGCATTGTCACAATTTAAACTGACTGGGTATGTACATTCTAAGTTTTAGTTACATTTTAGCTAGCAAAGCTCTTATAAATAAACTAAATAAACTATATTTTCCAGAGTTACTGTGGGACATTAAGCATCAAAGAAGACGAGTACGTGTAAGCAGCCAGCGGCCAGTCAAGAAACACACGAAATACAAAGATTTAAATATATAACATATCTACGCAAGTAATGCTAGGCTCGGTATTGTGTGTTAAAAAAGGCAGCAGCTCAGCATATTGCTGTAATTTTAATTGCAGCGCTGATTTTCAGCTGGCGCCTCTTTGTGGCTAGCGGATCAAATAGATTTAAATAGTCTTAAGTGTTTAGAGCTAAAAGTCTGAGTCATATGATTGATCAATACAAAGAAATGTGATATAGGCTAAATCTAAAATACAAGCAATACGGATATACGAAATAATAATACTAGATCTAAGATACAAGTATACGAATATACGAAATAATGAAAATAGGAATGTAAGTTGAGTGAATAAAATTAGGTAATAATATATAGATAGGTATGTCTAAATATACGTAGATTAATAATATTATAGCGCAGGTCAAGTGTAAAAAATAAAAATATGTCAAATAGATGTCAGTTAAGGGATAGATCAAGATTACTAATAATATGATGTCAATAAATAAAACAATAACATATAAATTATAATATTATCATTTCAATTATAATATGTAATAATACCATAATAAAAATAACTATATATTACGATTATATAACCTTTGCAATATGATACAACTTGCTTACTCTTAAAATAAACTGAATTAAAATATAATAAATAACTTAGTTTGTCAATCTAGTCTAGTAATTATTAATAAAAAAATCGATTTAAAATTCGGTTATGAGCAAGTTTTCTGTTTTTGCAATAACATATTTTTGAGTTTCCTTTTAAAGCTGAATACATTGTTTAAAGAGCAAATCGGCGGCGGCAAATTATTCCAACACTTAGTTGCATTGTATTTGAAACTACCGCGAAAGGCAGTCGTCTTATGAGTCGGAACACGCAAGGGTACAGAGGTCGCTCTTTTTTGGTATTTACTATTTTCACTCATCCAGTTTAACTTGTCAGATAAATATCGCGGCACTCCGGTATTAATCACAACAAATAACAAGTGAAGGTCTCGTCTATATGACATTTTAAGGATGTTATGTGTATTGAACAACGGAGTGCCATGAGTTCTAGGCGGTATGACATAACAAAAGCGAGCGCATGCGTTCTGCACTTTTTGACTAAGACTACATAGCAGTTTTAGCTAGCAATCTCGACCCGTAAGCGGTATCCAGGTAATTAAACTTGGAAATAATTAACGAATCTATGAGCCGCTCACGTAGTGAGACGTCCAAGTGATTACGAATTTTGTAAAGAACTTTTAGACGGTAAAAGCAGTTTTTACTACATTGGAGATATGGCTTTCAAAAGGTAACTCATCATCCATTAACAGACCGAGATTACGAGCTTCATGAACTCTCTCAATACTTTTATTTTCAACGGATTGTAACGTTATGGCTCCTTAGTAACCTGCGCTGATGCTTAGACCCCAAGATCATACATTTTGTTTTGCTAGCATTTAAAATGAGAGAGTTAGACTTGACCCACTTAGAAATTCCTTCCAAGTCCTCATTGACTTTTTCTATCACTGCTTGCGTATCATTAGGATGGAATGAGTAATATACTTATACGTCATCCGCGTAGATATGATATATACATTATTTTATAAGATAAGTAATATCAGCACTGTAAAATATAAACAAAAGAGGACCAATAACCGAACCCTGCGGCTCCCCTCTAGTGACGTCAGAAAGTGTCGACTGTGCCAAGCTTTTGTCTGGATTACTTACTTCTACATATTGAGAGTGGTTACTTAGATATGAATTAAACCATTTCACTGCATATGTATCAAAACTATAAAACTTAAATTTTGATAAAAGTAATGATATATTTAAACTGTCAAAAGCCCTTGAAAAACCTAATAGAACAAAGGCTGTACCCTTTCCTTCGTCCTGGGCCGCTAATACATTATCAATTACATCGATAATAGCAGTTGCAGTACCACGGTGTTTCCTAAGACCTGATTGAACTTCTGGCAGTATATTGTTAACTTCGAGAAATTTACTCAATTGTACCGCCACTACCTTTTCCAGAATTTTAGAGGGGCAAGGTAAAATGCTAATTGGTCTGAGATCCTTAACATCAGCTACTTCGGAATTCTTGGGTATAGGTCTAACCACTGCTGTTTTCCAGTTCGTTGGAAATTTACCGTCTCGGATAGATTTATTAATTATCGATGTTATAATATCTAATGTTTTTGGCGTCAACATCGTAAGCATGTCAAGAGTTATTCCATCAACGCCTGCAGCATTAGACTTAAGTCCATTAATAATCTTAGCAATTACTGAAGATTCCACGGGCTTCAAACTAAAAGTAGCAGACCCAAACCTATTAAATTCGTAATATATAAAAACAGATATGGACATGTTAGAATCTCCAGGTACATTTAAAAAGTAATTGTTTATTACGACAGGATCATTAAGGTGCGATAGTACTTCAAATGTATGTTGTTGTATTACTTTTGATTTTAGGTTTTTCCAAAGAAGTTTAGTGTTTTTAATTTGTTGATTAATGTGTTCTGCAAAGTAACACTTCTTCTCATAAAAATTGCGACCTCTACCATGTTGTAGCAGTTTATAATATTCTTTATGTGTATCACATATAATGCGCCTGTACTTATTAAGAGCGGAATCTCGTAAGCGCATCATAAATTTAACATTGCTGGTGAGCCAAGGGGCTGGTAACTCTTTTATTACTCTAGATTTAATCGGTGCATGAAGATCAAACAGCCAAGTTAACGTCTTAGTGTAGTCGCAAACAATGTCGTCAATGTTCTCATGTGCTTGTATACGGTCCCAATTAATAAGCTCGCTGTCTGCGTTAAATTGAGCTAGATGACCCTGTCACTCCATGACCTGTAACTTTTCAATTTAGGCTTTACTTTAGGTTTTTTCATCATCAACTCACACATCACAAATGAGTGCCCGATGGTTTGCTCAAAGAAAACCACATCGGTATTCCATACTAGAGCATCAGTACAAATAATGTCAATGAGTGAGCATGAGCTATCAGTGTAATGTGTCAGACTAGAGACAACATGCTTAAGTTCCGTGCACGAAAGAAAAGTATATAGGTTCTTGTACTTGGCATCAGAAGGGTTAAGTATGTTAATGTTAAAATCACCCAAGAGTACAATACGATCGTATTTAGGAAAGGAGCCTATTGAGTCCAAAATACTATTTAAAAATATTTGCGTGCCTTGGACGACGTGCGGTACCTATAATAAAATTACAGTATTATTGTTTAAATTCATTTTCAACCACATCTGCTCTATCGATGGATTCTCAGGATGTGCACAAACCTGTACATTAAGGCCATGCCAAATGTAAAAATCCACACCTCCACCACGACCATTACGGATACACATAGGACGGAGCATATGTGTGGGGCACATGATATTCGGGTACAATCGGCGCCCGACCTTCCTCACCATGTTTTAACCAGGTTTCATTTACGGCTACAAAATCAACTTGATGACGCAATACTGTGGCTATAAAATCGTCATGATTGGTGCCAAGTGAGCCAGCATTAAACAATCCAACTTTTATATACTTGACATTAGGTATTGGATATGTTAGAAAAATGAAAACGAATAAATAAATAAAATATATGTAGCCTGGCATTACAAATACAACGAATACATAACAGCATTAAGATAAATTGGCCATAACCGCATACCTTTATAATCGCTGCACACCTGTTCCGAGCCTGCAGAACCAGAATATCAAACATAGCCAACACAATATTGAATAATATAGACGTACAGTTAACGTGATTTAAGTCACATATCTCATAGTTTAAATTATTTGCTTGTAACAAAATTGCAGTATAGTTACTATATAAGGAATAGAAATTGTGTAAATAAAAGTATTATCTTAATATATAAAATCCTTGCGTTACTGACTGACTGACAGACACGCTACAGCCGAAACTATTGGGCGCAGGAAGCTGAAATTTGGCATGTGTGTTCCTTGGGGACCTTAGGGGTGCACTAAGAAGGGATTTCCCGAAAATCCCACGGGATCGGCCAAAACGGGTAAATTTAAAAAAAATGCAGGCGTAGCTGCTGGCGTCCTCTAGTATGCAATAAAAGCCTTTTAAATAAAACATAGCTATCACAATATTAAATAATATAGACATACAGTAAATAACAGGAATTATGTCATATATAATTATATCATAGTTTAAATCAGAGGTCGGCAACCTTTTGGTAGGCAAGGGCCACAAGGAGGCAAAATAAACTAAAGGCGGGCCGTACTTTTGGTAATAACTAGACAGCATTTTTACAAGTCTTGCAGCAATTCTGCCACTGAATCATCAGCAAAGCGGAGAAGCCTGAAATGTCGAACTTTGACATTGATGCCCATGCCATCCCACTGCAGCGAATTAAAGATCTCCTCTAGCGTTGGTGAACAGTTTCTCAGATTTATGTTGTGTCACTTCGTGCTATCTCTTGAAAATATTTGATGGATTTTTTGTTGCTTTTTGTTCAATACACATAGCTGCGCTGCAACAACTACAGTGCAGTCTAGATTTGTTCGATCGACTTGGTAGCGCTGCAAAGACTCCAGAACAGCACAGGTTTCGATGGAGTTGAAAGCTTTTTCGTAGACCTCAAAGGCAGATTCAGATTTCTGTGTAACCTGCCGGCAGAATGGATGTGGTCCACGGTACTATAAGTTTTTACAAAACCCAGTCTACTTCGACGGCTGGGAGTTGTTAAATCTTGATGCCAGGCGATTCATGACGACTATTGAAACACACAACAGCTTATAAACGTGGCTCGATGGTATGATATGCCGATAGTTTTATCTCCTTTTCTGAAAAACAACGCCAAAGCACATCTGCTCCACGCCGTTGAGTTTTTAGTCCCATTGATTATTATTACAGAATTAAATAGCCTTCTAAGCTCCTCAAGTAGAGGTTTTCCTCCAGCCTTTAGGAGCTCAGAGGCCACTCTATCCTCCCCGTGCACCTTACTTTTATTAAGCTGTCTGAGAACCACTTCAATTTCATTGACGTCTACGTCAGGAAAATCCTCCTTATAGTGACCCCTTCCCAGTCTCTTGGAGAAGACTTGACCACGATTTTGCGCAATCGCTTTCTGTATGAGATGAGTGTTCTAGCTACCAAAGACACGCTTTACTAAGATCCGGCTCTTTTTATGGAGTGATTTTGGGTTAGACAAGGAAGCCTCCGGTGTTTCCCATCAAATCACATCAGTTACAGAGTCTCGCTTGAAAGTTTAGAAAATGCCGCATTTTCAGTTTCTGTACTACTCCGATCATGCCGTTCAGGTCCTCATTAACATTTGCAGGGGTCTCTAGTGCAGCAAATCTGTTTTTCAGTTTCAGTTAAAACGCATCATATCCCGCTATCGGGACAGTTGGACTAAGAAGATACCTCATCATGCTTGAAATAGATATTTAGAGTGCCTCTTATAAGTCGGTGATCTTTGCCGGTATTGAACGTATTGATCACTGAGACATCTCTATATATATGCTTCTTATCCGTCATGATGAAGTCAATCTTGTTCTTTGTGCAGCAATAGTAACAATCCGTGCGTACTGAGGAATTTGACCAGCATTTGTCTCCTAGTTTTCTGCTTCCATAAGCATGTGGACCCAAACACGATTCGCCGCGCTCGTACCTTTGCGTTGAGCTCCACCATAACTACCGTGAAATATGTATTTATGGTGCAATGTATGGCCATCGTCTCATCGTTGTATATACGGCCTCCACCTCTGCATCTAAGCTACTTGATGTCAGCGCAAATACCTGTACCACCTTAAAAGAGTATCTATCGGTCAGTTTCAGTACAAGGTATGCTATCCGGATCGAGACGCTACAGATCTCTCACATTTTCACGAAGGGCTTTGTTAACGAGAAACCCTACGCCACCTTGGGATCGTTGGGCTACCTCCCTGAAGTAGAATAGATGGCCTGATGCAAAGGTTATCGTGTCCTCCCCTTCTCTTCGGACATCTGACATGTGGCATGTTCTGCGTCTATCTAGATTTCGTATCTTGTCTAATTCTACCTCAAGAATGTGGAGGCTTTCTCAAGCCGTAAAATATGTCCATTGTATACATACGGACAGTCAGTAGCACGGGGATTTCTAGCACCTCCTACCCCGCCACGACTAAGGCCGCTACCGTGACTTGGAACAGAAAGGTGGCCCGGAACTGGGGGCTGTTTCTTTGGCTACCTTTCATGGGGAGTTTTGATCCATAGTCCCAAACCACGCTGAGAAGGGGTATTGACAACCGCAGTATGCTGAGCGGTACTTATACAGGAGAAGGCTACTATTCTGCCTGGCAAACCTTAGCTTTTAAGTTCAGCTCTAAGCTCGCCGGTGTCTGGTTGAGGCGTCAGGGCATGCGAGACATACATATTACCACTAATCGAGGTAGTCAGCTATGTCGGAAGGCTCTTGCCGAGTAACTTTGACCCTCTATTTTGCCCAATCGCCCTTGTACGAAAAGAGTGTTCCAGCTTCGGAGGTTACGCCTTACGTAGTTCCCGATCTTTTTATAACCTGGTTGAAAAGTGATGTTGTAGGGTCTTAGAAGGCTGTCTGATGTTTTTCATTAAAATCGATTCAGTTGTGCTATTTTAAGACATAGGGCGCTTTAGTTCGATTTATAAGACATTTTTTACAAATCATTCGCGGGCCACCAGTAGGACCCTCGCGGGCCACATGTGGCCTGCGGGCCGCGTGTTGCCGACCGCTGGTTTAAATTATTTGCCTGTAACAAAATTGCAGTATAATTACTAAATAGGAAATAGAAACCGTTTATATACCTGTATCCTATGCAATAAAAGCCTATTGGATCAAACGGGAATATTACCAAAAACACGGGTTAGGTCGTCTAGGGTCCTGATAATAAATGACGGCTTTCTCTCTGATTGTTTGACATAAATCCTACCCCGTTTGGTCCATACATACTTCCACTGATGATGCGTTCTAGCTTCCCTCGCTTTGTATAAAAGCATGCTGTCAAACTTCGTAAGTCTCTCGTTAATATAAAACGGTCGGGACTCAGTTGTTATGCCAAAATCGGCGGTGTTTGCCTCCCTCCGTACGCGCATAATATGCAACAGTTTGTCGCACGCAGAGCGCCGCGCGAGTCATACCACCAAGGGGCGTGGGCGCGTCGTAGATGCGCCCGACACGCCACCTCGCGGCTGTCGCAGACCAACCCGCTCTGCTGAGACCACCTCGCGCTCGTCCATATCAACACCCAGCTTCACTGCAATCAGACTTACTATATGTCCAGGGCTTTCTCTGCTACATTCGGGTATATTTGTAATTTCTAAATCATTGCCCAATAAGTCTTGATCCCTATCATTTAAATCCATTTTAGTCCTTCAACAATCTTTTCAAGATTACTATTATTAACTGCGTTAGTTTTATTAGACAGGTCCCTCTCGAATGTCTTAATTTTTGCCTTTAGTACGTCAAGACGAGAAGAGTTACAAGCGAGTGTAACGCGTACATCCTGGAAGTCCTGGCGTAGCATCATTATCTGTTCCTGCATACTGGACATTTGCTCGCGGAACAGGCGGATCTCAAGAGCCAAGTTAACATACTCAGTTTCAGCTGAATTGGCCATTGTTGAGGTGTTTAGGGGTCCAGGAGTTTCATGTGCCCCTATGTCGTCGCCCGAATCATCAGTCTCTGGAACACCTTTTGCAAGGTTCTCTGAGCGATTATTTCGCGGTTTGTTTTTAGAACATTCAGGGCATAACCAGTTTGGTAATTTCGCGGCCGCCTTAGCCTTGCCTAAACACTGGTAGTGATAGTTATTGGACATTTTGAACACGTGGCGCCATTTGTCTTATTCATAAAGCGACCGCAAGCGCCACAGTTATGCATGATGCTTCGCATTAGGTACGGAAGATTTTAATCAATGAGCTTTCTTATTAGTTTTCTAACTCATTAGCTAGATAGTTGTCTCGTTGATTAATACTAACGCCACAATATAGGTAGCACTGTCCACGGTGAGTAAATCAGCTGTTCGTCAGCTGATTAACAGCTGTTGCAGGTAGACAATCAAAATGTAGTATACATACACCCAACCAAATAGTTAAACACTATAGTTTAGTATTAAATTATGTATTTTGTCGATATTTTTGCTTAAATATGTCACTTAAACACACCAAACACTGTATTGTCACAACAAAAAAATAATTTGTATCATCAATTTCTACATTCATCCAATAATTGACTTTTTCATTCACACGTTCGTTCAATTATTCGGGCATTCATATATTCAATAATTCATTCAAACGTTAATTCAATTATTTACATACATTCAAGCATTTATACATTATTTCAATAATTCATTTATATTATATACATTTCATCATTCATTCATTCATACATTCAATAATTCATTCATACGTTAACCCTTGAGGTGCGATCAAACTAAAGGCTAAGTGCCACAAGTGCAAAGGGTCACGTTGCTGCAAATTTTCATTGGCATAGGTTACCGGAAAAAAAATAATTATGACACCTTAATATAATTATATCACATAAATTGCATATCATTGTGTTGGTTATAAAATCAGCTATGATAATAATAACATAAATTACTACTAAATACTCACCTTTCCGTCAAAACAAGCTTACAAACTTAGAAGTTTGTTATTTTTCACTGGTTCGCACAAACATTTCATCACATATTAATGAATTTCATTACTTGTTTGGTTCATAAACACAAAAACATTATCACATATACCTTTAAATTTTCACACAATACATTATTTATTTGTAACAAATGAATCTAACGCCACTAAAAAAAATATAATCCGAACGCGTAACAAAAAGTTCGCCGCGCCGGGCCGCCATGTTACTGTAGCGAACACTGTGGCTGTGAATTATTTACCATTTGAAACACGATAACAGTGAAAACGTACAACAATACTAGTATTTAATTGCTAAAATATGTTTTCAGATAAATAATCTGGGTACTTTTATGTCTTTCATAACTATTAAAAGAGTATTTATCATAAAACTATTACGAAAATAGCAAGTTTCAAGAGTAGAAATAGCCGTTCTTAAAAGTGTTTGCCTTTTATCACTGTATTTCTTGTCTCTGTCACGAATAATGTCACTTCACAATTAATATTTATTTATTTCTGAGTAAATCTATATAAGTATCTTTATAAAATATTCACCGGTTTCTTCCACAAGACAACTTTTATTATAAAGATCGCGGAACAAAACACAACAATGGCGGACGCTTTCGCAACTGAGACACAGATAATTATATTTCAATATTTTTTGGCACGTTTCGTTTCCCTCACCCTTCCAAAACGATTTAGTTGCATAGAATATGAACTATTCTAATAGTTACTACTTTCGTTTCTTGGTTTAAGTAAAACAAAACGTAAAAAATCCGCGACCAGTAGGACGACTTTTTTAGAGCATGACCATGCGTGCTGTAAACACATGAGACCACTTGAATTAGAGCACGACCGTGCGTGCTGTAATCACGTGGCGGGTTAATTCGGTTTTTATTTGAACATTCATTCAATCATTTATACATTATTTCAATCATTCTTTAATTCATACATTCCATGATTTATTCATTCATTGAATAAACCTCGTGATGACACATTTAAACACATCTAATGAAATAAAATATTAATTATTATCTACTTACATTTTGAAGATTTTTTTCAGGTTGAAGCGTAGAGCAGATGCGATAGCTTTGAAGGTGATGATTGGTTCCCTCAGGAGGGCAGTTTGTGATTTTGTCTGGCATCCATATACTTTATATACAGCGAAATTATGACGATGTACTACCATATATGTCACCGAGAACTGAGAAGATTTATGTTTATGTTGCAAAACAAGATATGTTAACCAATCCATAAAAAAATATATTTGTTATTGATTATTATGTTATACTATGCAAGTACCATGGCTTCACTCATTCTAATTACTTATCGTACTGCATTTCTTTTCATACAATGCTTGTTTGTTTGCAATTTGTTTTGTTGTTCAACAAACAAATAAATCAACCGACACTGTAATCAATATAGTCACTTACTTTTAGCATCAAGTAATAGTAGGACTCTGTCAGCATTTTATCCAAATATAGATTCATTTAGGTAAGGCACATAATTAGTTATCATCATCATTATCATCATCATCAGCCTATCTAAAAGCGGCGATAGCCTAGTGGTGTACGTAACGGACTGCCGAGACGATGGTCTCGGGTTCGAGGTGTTGGGCACACACCTCTGACTTTTCTCGCCCCCTATTACATTAGGACCGAAACATAACTGGCGAAGTGTGGGTGTTGAACACACCTCTGCCTACCCTTCGGGGATAAAAGGCGTAAAGTTATGTTATGTTATGTTATGTCAGCCTATCTCATTCCACTAGTTATAGTTAGCTATATTTTATTTAGATCATTTTATTCTATTACATTATACGCATATAATAAGTACGACTGACCTGTGTAAAGACAACCTAAATTTAAGTGATACATACTTATAAATATCCCATGGTTTGCTTCCAAAGTACAACAGATTAGATATTTTTATGTGTTAAGTAAGTATTACTTTTAACCACTAGAAAAAATATTTATGTGAGCATAGCCGCGAGTTATTCCTAGTCATAAATATATTCGACTCAGCATTACGTTAATTTGATAGTGGGTATTTCTACACCCACTTTTCGCCAGTTATACTTTGGTCCCACGTAATAAGGGGCGAGTCTATTGCCGTACCGGGCACTTTTCCAGACTCCGTGCTGCTACTGAGAATTTCGTGACAGAAAAACCCAATAACACTGCCCGACCCAGGAATCGAACCCGGGACCTCCCGATCCCACGCGAGCATTTATGCCGCGAGACCAACGATGCAGTCGTATAGGGTTTGATGTCGAGTTTTCCGTCTCTACGCAAAGATGGTATTTGCATCGTGGTATAATGTTGGTTAATCTGTAACTAGTCGATGTAAGTTTTTATTACTGTAACCAATCACACAACACCGGAGTGAAGTTCACACAAATCCTTATGGGCACACCGTGCCCGTAGAACACTACCAGCCTATTTCCCTTACGGGCACACCGTGCCCGTAGGACACTCAAGGGGTTAATAAATTATATTATGTGCAGAAATTACATAGAACCATTGAATAAATAGTAAAAATAATTGTGAGTGATTTCCAAACAAAGATATTATTTTTTTCATTTAAATTTGCATCCCAATTTTGCATGTGCAGTTGCCAGCAATTCTCTTTGTACAATATTGAATTGCAACTTGGTCTAAATCCCGACAATACCCCAATAATTAGAATGAATATTAATGAACTAGATGGTGTTGTTTTATAAATTACTTAGCGGCTGTACATTTCTAATCAAAATATAATGTTATATTAAATGTAATTATTATTTATGTACTCACTTTCTTATTTTTTATTTCTAGGTAACACTTATTTAGAAATAAGAAATATAAATTAATTGCAACAGTTATATGTTTACGAGAAATAAATAATAGATGGCGTTATTACATTTGTTTTCGCCGTTGAATGTTAGATGGCACTAAGATATTTCTTATTTGATAATGGCTTCACACCCTTACCATCTTGACTTTTTTAAAATATATATCCAGTATTACTCGGGGTAATGTAAGGGTTCTAATGATACCCCATACATCCATTAAGTCCAGGCATTTAGAAGTTATAGTGGAATAAAGAAACTCACATACATACATACTTACATATATACATACATACAATACATGAATCATGAAAAAAAATTACACTCCTTTTTTTGGGCAGTCGTGTAAAAAAGAAATAAGAGTCAATTTCATCCGTTCCATGATCAGCTAAACCACTTTCCATTTCATTTGGCTTTTATAAAATTATACAATAATATTTCTTTAAATTTAATTGCTTCACATTCAACGATTACTGCATTCGTGTACGAACAATAGCTGCCAATTAAAGCTGAACATATTTTCGCCAATACTGTTAATTCCAAGCCAAAAATTTATTGCAAAGCTATAAAATATTCCTACAAATAAATCTATGAGTCGGTTAATTATTCTAATTAACTCTGGACTGCTCATCGTTCGCGATTGCTAGCTGCAGATTAGTCAGTGGAATAATTTATATCTGTTCTTTCATAGTAGAACGTCAGCCATCTTTTTTCTGCGTTATTTCAACTTTACTTGTTAGTTCAGTATTAATTTGGTACTCATCTTTTGCTACAAATTGTAAGAAAAATGTTATTTTTGAAGCTCTCTTTTGTCTAACTTTTGTATTTGTTTTTTGAAAGAGTTCGGATGTAAATTATGAAAATTTCTGGCTGTTCAAAAAGGTATGTTGACCAAACCAATATTGATTGCAGGTACCTACGCTGTTCTGAGGACAAGCGTGATACGATACGCCATTTGTCGTGGCAGGCAATAAAACGCAGGCCACGGCGGGAATAGGCTTCAATCCGCATCAACAAAACAAATCTAAGTTGAATGGAAAGAAGAGAGTTGGGTATTTTCGCACACCGTAAATTTCGAAAAAATGCGAGCTGATAAAACCCTCTACCCGATCGGGTTAATGAGAAAGGAAAGAGGATGAAAAGAGGATCAAATGTGTGACAATTGGCTGTTTGATATGATAGTTATGTCAGAAACATTTCACCATAGTCTTCACCATAAAGAAATGACTTCATTCAGCTAACTTAGCTTCGCTTTTACTCATAGCTGAGTGGCGAAGAAAACTTAGGTTCGTTTCGCTTCGTGTCCAGTGTGATCCGCCCCTTAAACCGATGAGGATGCGTGAGTACTACGGATTTGTCAACGTGACTGGCACTAGATTAGATATGATGGGGGATTATGCATGACAAATGGAGTGTATCAAATACAACAAAATGTAATTCAAGTTTTGAAATGTATAACCCTAGGGATTATCGGTATGAATAACTCATTTATGTAGCGATGTTTTCAAGAATAATTGAGAAGGTTGAGGTCTGACGTCTGTTATATCAATTTGAAGCATATTTTCTATTGATATCAGTAGCAAATGTGTGTGATGTGAAGATGTAATAAATGAGAAAGTTTTCGAGGGTGAATGTGTGGTTGTTCGTTACACTTTCACGCAAAAACTATGAGCGATAATATGTGATTTAAATGAAAGTTTCCTGTAATAAAATGTATCCTTACATCAGTATAGCTTAATAAAACTATCTTTTGTCTCAATCGGCCACGGGTAAAATATCGTTTAAAATTATTAATAATACACTATGTTTGGTAGCGCCATCTACCTTTCCATCGAAACTAATCCCATCAACATCAATGGTTGGTCGCTGCTTGGCCAATGCGAGCGATGCCTTTTGTTTCTATCCCTCTCTATCCCACTCCAAAGAAGGGGGCACGCCTTCGCGGATTGGTCGCGGCGATCGTCGACGAGAGAGACAGTCCAGAACTTTCAAGAATATTCGATTCGCTATATACGCGTCCGCCGTACCGTATCACGTCTCACGCTATAATTATTACCGCTTATAAAACCGCTCGCAAGTGGAAGTGTTTGTGTAGTGTAGTGAATCAAGCAGCTGCATCACGAAACCACCAGGAGACTGCCCTTCTGAGACGAAGAAGATTGCCGTATAAGGTAAGTGCCCCTCATCATTAGAATATCCTATACCCACTTTAAGGAAAAGGATTGTTCCTTTTCCACATCCTCTTCCCGTTTCCAATCCTAGGCGACTTAAAACCCGCTATCCTTTGTATACAGTCCATTTCCTTCTCCAAGTCGCCTAGAACCTACGGTTTCGGTGTATCGCCGAACCAATGTTCTTGTAAAATAAATATGAAAAAAAATGTGCCCAACGTATATAAAATATTCTCAATTTTTATATAGCATTTATTTCTATTCTTAACATGAATCAGGCATCATTCCAGCAACGCGAATAAGCACCATTTGCGTGTTCACTTGCGTATACACGTGGGTGAGTTTCTAGGTAAATGACGATAAACGTCGCGAATACCCAGCGTCACTGAGAAAGAATTAACAACAGCGTCGTCAGTTATAATTCAACTTTTAACGGTGTGCATGTACGCTTTTCTTTAATTTCCGTATGGTGAGGATTAAAAATGCAAAGGACCATGGGCAAAAATGTATGAAGCCTGGGCTTACCCACCAACCTCTGTTGGTATATTCAAAGTGGTCTCATCTCTATGAGACCACTTTGAATATACTTGTAAAGCACTAAATATAAAGATATAAACTCATTTTTGCGAAGAATCCATGGGGTTATTTTGCTATAAATATTTTTCTCCTACCATAAATAAACTAAAATCCTGCAAAGTAATGCTGTTATGGCATTGTAGTTTTTGTTGTTTCACATATTTAACTAGTTTTAATTCCATGTGCAAAGAATACATAAAAAATAAAACAGTTAAAAATATTTTTATTAACATTTTAATCAATATCAATAATAATATCGTTTAGGTGACCTGTCGGTGGATTAAATTGTATGTGCCGAGAGGATACACGAAAACACACAGATAACATACATACATACATAGACTCATGCCTGTTTTCCGGAAGGGCAGGCCGAGACTACGGAACGCCATTTGCAACGATCCTGACATACCTCTCTTGCTTCATCATTCACTCCCATCAGATTCCTCATGCATGCTCTTCGGGTCAGGGTACTTCTAACCTGTCCTGTTTTTAGGACACACAGATAACACCGTGAGAACCACAAGTTGACTGACTGAGAGCAGATGGGCGCCCGGGCAGGCGTCCGAGAGGTGTGAGAGGGATGGAGAGTGTTGTAAATCACACGGGCGCAAGCGCATCTATTGTTTACCGTTATTTTAAACAGTGGCGTAGGAAGGGAGAGGGGCGGCGGGGTCGGTCTGCTCCGGATGTCACCCTTTTTGGGGTGCCACCCCAACCTCGACTTGAAGAACAATGTACAAACATATAAAAAACATAGGCACTAGCTCAGCACTACGATTCGGGGGCAGTTAGCCCGTAATTGTTAGGTATCGACTGAAAAAAAAGAAAAAGGTCGACCGCCAACTTCCGCCCCGGGTGTCACCCAAGCTAGCTACGCCACTGATTTTAAAGTATGAATATATTGTTACTATAACAGTTTTATGACTAACAATTGTATTTATCTAGAAAATCTATTTAAGTGCATATCTTTTTTCTGCAATGGAATTGAAGGTGGTGCTGGTAGTAACAATTTTAGTACGAACAAAATCCTTTACAATGGCATATGCCATAACTCTGTTGGACACTGAGCCCAATTTGACTCATTGGTCCTTTTCACGTATTATCGTACATATCATCATCCTCATCATCTTAAGCCATTCTCGACCATATTGGTGTATGCCTCCTTTAACAACTTCCACTTCGTTCTGTTGTGGGTACTCTTTAACCAAGTCGTGTCTAGTAATACAACAAGCAAATACTAGTATTCGTAGGAAGAAAAGGGAATCTCGACTTCAAACCCTATACGAACTCGTCTGGTTAGCGTGGATTAGTAGACCATATCCTCCTATTGGGTAAAATAGTCACGATGCTATTGTGATGAAAATTAGGAGAGGCCTTTGTCCAGTATTTGACTGCGATACATTGTTATGATGTAATTTTGTGTGGATGGAAAACTTAATATTATAATTATTACGCGTATTTCCATAATGGATGACCGACTGGTCATATTTACAATATACATTAGTAGGTACAATGTACATAGCTCAGATAAGATTGTGCTAAAAATAATTGTTTTTTTTTCTATTTATAAACCGCCATCAATCCACTTATTTACTGTATTTATCTAATCAATCATCCTTCGCAACTCCTTAATGTACCGCATTTATGTTTAACTCCGTATAATTAACTATATATTTGAAACTATTTATTCCCAACAAAACACTGCGACCCGCATCCACGTTTCATAGATCCAGAGTGCTATGCAATAACACAGGATATCGGAATTGCTAACCTTTCGCATCGCTTATTTATTGTCTATGTTATTAGTATTTTCCAGCAAAAGTAGTTCAATGGAGCATTAATATAATAGCTGCGCTGCCTTTACATACGAGCTTACTCAGTGAAAGAGGAAAATATAAATATAGGACATTAACATACATTTAGTCGAGGTCAAAGGTCAATTTAAGTATACATAATTTGATCTTTGGTCTCGGCAATACGGAAGGACAACAATAAAAAACGTAGAAATAAGTACAAATACCCATCTGCTTATTCGTGCCAGAATATCAACTGTGTCGGAGAAACCATCAGAGAGAACCCTTCTTGGAAATATTCGTTAATTTACGTTTGTAAATAAACTACTGGCAAGTCGGAGTCTTTGCGTAGGATAATTTGTCTTTTTTGTTTTTTTTTTTGTTTGAGAAGTCTGGTGGGAGCTTGGTTAGATGTGACTTCCAAAGTAAAATCCACAGTTGCACTTACTGCAATATCATCTTCTTCCCTCAATAGCGGGCTCACGCAGATCTACCATAGTGTTGCATGACATGCGTAGCGTTGTGGGTAATTTTATCCTGACTTCGAAAGAGACTAGTTGTGATAGTTGTTCTTTTGGATATATATTTGATCATCATTATCATCGTCCTAGCGGCATCGCAGTTGCATCCAATTTCAGTAGATTGGAGGCCGAGGATTTTGCAGCTTTTAAATATATACGATAAACTAATTAACTTCTTTGATGTCCCCATTCATAGAACCAACTTAGGCGCCCGTTCCCCAGTAGTAAGACTGACCACCGTTTACAACCAATTCTGGCAAATATTAGACTTGGATATATTTCACGACAATCCCACACGTTTTCGGGCTAAAATAAACAAGTCTAAGAATCAGGACTAAACAATAGATACGTATCCAGTCCGAAATAAAATTAACATTTTGTAACAGGTAATTCAAATCTAGTGTAAATAAATACGATATAATATATTTGTTTACCTACCATTGCAATTTTATTATAATATGACCATGAGACGGAGGATCTCAGGTAGGATGTCGGGGTTCAAGAGAAACACTGCTAGGCTGAACAGGTTCTTTATTATGTCTTACTACCGCTTACATACAGTATGACCGAACTAGGTAAGCACTGGTAGTCTCTGCGTACGGTGGCGCCACTCGTCACTATAACATAAGCTCCGCGAATTTTAAATCGTTAAAATAGTAAATAAACGTTTTAACAAGTTAACCAGTGATTAAAGTACAACAATAGTGACAATAACTGTGTGGAAACGTTTTAGAAAAGTTCTGTGAATACAGCCAAAATAAACAGTGAACTAAAAGTGCAATGTAAACAAACGTTCAGTGAACTCAAACAGCAAAACTGTACGTAAACATAATAATAAACAACATAAACTGCATAAATGTGAAATAATATCAATATATCGTGAACAATAAAACAGTTTTATAGACAAATACAGTGTGAAATAAGACTAGGCGGTTAATTTTATTCAAACCAAAGTGACATTGAAGTTCTCACCAATCAGAGCACTCAATAGACGCGCTATTATTGTTTTACAACTCAAGAATGACAGTATAATAACTTTTGAATTCACATAACAACTAAACAGCTATTTCACATAAATTTCATATGAACGTTTGGTACAACGGCCCGTAACACCGACTGAGAATATTTAACAACATCTGAGTTCCAATCCTACGATCGAAAACGTTCTTTTTGGGTATTAAAACTGCATGAAGTTCCTGATAAGAGAAAAATAAGCGCTTCTTCAATAATAATATATCAGACAAACAATTATTTAAATATTTTTGACATTTATTTCTTCATTTTTTGGATTAAATATGGACGATTATGTCACTTATCGCCGACCTACAAAAACAAGCTCGCTGGATGATATACCGAATGACAGTTCAACTTTATTTGACACGACAATGATGAGCTTACCGGATTCCACATTAAATTCTAGTCAAACTCTGATTGACTTACAAGAAAAACTTAAACAGGCCTCTAAAGAATTACAAAGCGCACACGAAGAAATTGAAAACCTAAACTCGGAGAATTACAGGCTCAAGGTAGATTTAGATAAATATATCAAGCTGGTAGAAACATTCAAGAAGGTAACTATTACAGACACTTTAACTACACTGTCAGGACGCAAGCAACGGAAGCCAAAAGTAAATAAAACCTTAACACCTGCCGTAAAATATTCGCAAGAATTTGAAAAAACTCAGCAACACAGTTCTGTAGAACCTACAAAATTATTCGAAACAGAAAAAACGCCTGATGAAAAAAATAAGCAATCGATCACGATCACACCAATCAATAATAATAAGAACAATTGCAATTCTGTTAGTAGGAAATTGGACGAAATAACTAGCGCCGCAAGAAATCTAATGACTGACCTAACTACTGATTCGGGAAAAAAAACACCTACTACACAGCATACAAAGAATGGGTCGAATAACACTCAACAAAAACATAATAAGGAAGCATATAAACGGAAGATTATTATTTTAGCCGACGAACAGGGACGCCGCATTCAAAACAATTTGCAATATCTATTAGGTGATAACTTTAGGGTCACCTGTTTCTGGAAGCCGCAAGCGCATATACAGGAAGTTTTACGTATGGAGAATACTCTACTGAGTACTTACGATAAAAATGATTTTGTAATAGTTCTGGCTGGCATAAATGATAAGAACCCAAGTTCATTGCAATATTGTTTAGATAGCTTCTTAAATAATGTTAGTAAAACAAATGTATTGATTTCAGAAGTGCCACATAACAGAAACTTAAATGAAAACAAACTTAATTACACCCTAAAATTTCTATGTTCTCGCTACTCGAATACAACTTATTTAGACATGAACTACTCTACATATTTGCCTAACTACAGTAGGTTGCCTTTATATATATCTCAACGATTACTGAAAGAAATTCTTAGCTCGGTTTATAGAATGAATTACGATTTTTATATTAGACAGCAAAAATATCACTTAGTGCAGAATAGTAAAATGATAAACGCTAGCACACAAACGGATTTCGAAGAGATTAAAGACAGGCGACAAATTGAAAAGTTGTCTATTTCGAAAGCTGACACAAACATTGCTGCGCATACACACGAGGATTCTGAGTTTTTTCTATAATGAGTTTAACATCATACATCAAAACATTGCAGGGTTAATTAACAAATCGGACCGACTAACTGTATGTATAGATGAATTATATAACAACGGTACTATAATAGATGTTATCTGTGTAACTGAACATTTTGTAAATACTGGCTGTGAATATTTCATGTCTATCCCAAATTTTTGCATAGCTGCATTCTTTTCAAGAGATGTAAAGCGCGGAGGGACAAGTATATTTGTCAGGCAGGGAATACAATACCGAGAACTTACAGATGTGTCCAAACAATCGGTTGCAGGTATTTTCGAGTGTTGTGCCATAGAAGTAATAGCGCATGAGATGATCATTGTCTGTATTTATCGGGTGCCTAATTGTAATTATCAGGTATTTTATGAAAAGCTGGATAACATACTGTCTAAAGTTAATTTACTTACAAACAAAAAGTTGATACTATGAGGCGATTTTAATATTGACGTTCTGAGGAGAAATAATATAACTATGGAATTTGAATACTTCTTACTAAGTTACAATCTTAAATTATCGCTATACAAACCCACTAGACTAGCCAGTAACACATGTATAGATAATTTTGCATATAATCCCCGAATGAAGTGTAAAGCTAAGATAATAGACTTCGCATTGTCAGACCATACGTCCCAAATATTGACAGTGCCTGTTAATAAAACATGTAAATTAAAATACTGGAGAACAATTAAACAAGACATTTGTAAAGAAAATTTAAAATTATTCAAAAATCAATTACAGCGCTTATCTTTTAGAGAAGTTTATAATGAAAACGAAACAAACAAGGCTTACGATATTTTTATGGATATTTTTACCTTACTTTATAAACTTTGTTTTCCTGAAAAAATTATTACGATAAAAACTAACAAAAAATCAAAGTGGATATCGCGTGGTATAAAAAAATGTAGTCAAACACAAAGACGTTTGCTTTGGAATTGTAGACTGAAACCTACCTTGAAAAATAAAAATTATTTCAGAGAATACAGTTTACGTTACAAAAAAATTATAAAACTGACTCAAAAAGCGCAAAATAATCACTTCATAACTACGTCACAAAATAAATCAAAAGCCACTTGGCAAATAATTAATAAAAATAATTTTAATATGCCACAAAACCAAATTATAAGTGTTAACCTAAATAATTCAGTAATTACCCACCCGAAGGATATAGCAGATGCATTTAATAATTATTTTATAGATGACATTGAAAATAATATTAACTCTGACATTTCTAATAGTATGGGTTCTGACATTTACAATGGTATTGGTTCTGACATTTCTAATAATATTATT
The DNA here is from genome assembly GCA_944739405.2 of Euclidia mi. Taxonomy (NCBI): domain Eukaryota; kingdom Metazoa; phylum Arthropoda; class Insecta; order Lepidoptera; family Erebidae; genus Euclidia; species Euclidia mi. The sequence goes on along the minus strand of OX123186.2, from coordinate 38,674,882 downwards.
TCTGACATTTCTAATAGTATTGATCCTGACATTTCTAATAGTATTAATTCTGACATTTCTAATGGTATTGATTCTGACATTTCTAATGGTATTAATTTTGACATTTCTAATAATAAATCTGATAATAAAAAATCTAATAATAATAATTGTAATAGTAAAAATTCTTATAATAATAATTCTAATAATCGTAATAATTTTAATAATATGACATTGCAATCATTATTTATATTACCCGTTACAAATAATGACATAACACAAATAATCAAGAGCCTTAAAAATACAAATACTGTCGGTTATGATGGCGTATGTACAAAGGTGATAAAGTTTGCAAAAGAAGTGATAGCTCCGCCGTTGACACATATCATAAATTTAAGTATTACAGAAGGTACATATCCAAATAGCTTAAAAAAGGTTATAGTTAGGCCTCTTCATAAAAAAGACAAAAAAACGGAAATGAAAAACTATAGACCCGTAGCTAAAATTCCAGTATTCTCGAAAATCTTTGAAAAGGTAATATATAACTCAATGTATGGTTTCTTTGAGAAATATGATTTATTTTGCAAGGAACAAAAAGGTTTTCGAAAAAAAAGCACAATAAATATGGCTATACACGATCTATTAAATAATGTTATGACTTCTGTAGACAAAAAGATACCAGTTTGTGCCATATACACCGATATGACAAAGGCATTTGACTATGTCAACCATAAAACTTTGCTTGCTAAATTGCATGGGTATGGCATAAGGGGAAACGTCTTTAACCTGATCGAATCATATTTACGTAACAGGTCACAAAGCACCGAAATTACTAAAGTGTGTTTAAGAACGAAATTAGAAAAAAAATACATATCAGAGCCTCGGAATGTGAAATATGGAGTACCGCAAGGTAGCGTGCTTGGACCGTTATTATTTATCATCTATATAAATGACCTTCCAAAAGTAACAAGTCATAAAATGGTTCTCTTTGCTGACGACAGTACTTGCGTAATAAAAGGCTCTAATTTGACCGAATATCAAAAGGACATTAATGACTGCCTTCATAACATTATAAACTGGTTCGATAATAACAATCTAAAAATTAACCTAACAAAAACTAAAATTATGCATTTTCACCAACGTTGTGAACCACCAAAAATTAAGATAACATATAAAGACGACATAATTGAGGAAGTAAATAAGACAAAATTTCTAGGTATAACGATAGATAATAAGCTCACTTGGAAGCCGCAGATAGAAGAAGTATGTAAAAAACTAAATAAATGTGCATATGCACTTCTTCAGCTATCAAAAATAGTTAGTCAAGAAGCTTTAGTAACGGCGTATCATGGATTAGTAGCGTCAGTTTTAAGATATGCAATTATCTTCTGGGGTCAGTCCACAGATCGCGAATTAATATTCAAAATGCAGAAAAGGTGTATTCGTTGTATGTGTCATCTAAAGATCACCGACAGCTGTGTACCATATTTCAAATCGCTAAAAATATTGACGTTACCAGCGCTATATATATTAGAAACAGCTCTTTTTGTTAAAAAAAATATGAAGTTGTTTGTTAAGGTATCTGAGGTGCGACGGGCTCCGATACGAAATCAATACGTTGATAAACTTTGCAATGTGACTTGTAAGACAGCATTAATGCAGAAGAGCTTCTTTGGCATGGCACCGAAGATTTACAACAAACTGCCCAATAGAATAAAAGACCTGTCTACACTAGAATTTAAGAAATCTGTATTTGATTTATTAATTCATAAATGTTATTATTCTATTAATGACTATTTAGATGATGTACTAATTTAATATAATTTCTATAATTAATTGTGTAAAAATTTAATCACCTTGAATATTACTTAATTTTATACGTATTTTATGCTCAATTTTATATTTGTATGTCCTATGACAAAACATGGCGCACTATACTAATTTTAAGACCACTGTAATTGTATCTACCTATGTTCAACAAATAAATACTGATTCTGATTCTGATTCTGATTCTGGCCTGAGGGCTGGAGTGTAGACTCCTGCTGCTCTCCGACGCTCGCAGTGTAGCTGCTCGTAAGGTCGCCGATGAGCTGGCCAAGGTACGCTACGTAGGCAGCTCTGCGGTCGAGGTTCCGGCTGAGCGGGGTCTCAGGCGGTGCAGCCGATGTGGGCCGAGCGGTCAGGCTCAGGCGTCCGTGGCCTGGCTGTAGGAGCTCGTAGGCAGGAACGGAGGCTTGGGTGGCAGCTGGCTAGTAGCGGCACGGCGCCAGCAGCTCGTGGCTTGTAGCCCGTAGAGAGAACGTAGCCCGTAGGAAGAACGTAGCCCGTAGGAAGAACTGGAAACAGCATAAAGAATACACAACAACGGTCAGGAACAGGCGGTCCCTAGATCGGCTGTTATGCTTAGGAGACACAGATACTACAGACAGAACGTATAGGCACACAGACAACTAGAATATGCTTACCCCCAGCGGGACAGTAGAAGTAGGATAGTAATAATAGTAGGTAGTAATAGTCACTACAACCATCAGCGAGACGGTGTGTAGGGCAAGTGATCGACTTAGATCGCGCACCCATCTTATATAGATATAGGCCTATGACTCACAACTGCCTTTGGCTAGTGAACATGACCATATTTGGTAATATTGCGAACGGCTAAGCTGGCGTTAAGCGCCTGCGAGATATTATAACGCAATGCGTGTAGTATTACGTTGCAATACCCCGCTCTGTACAGCAGGATTTTTCGTGTCTAGACAAGAAAAATCCGTCTAACTAAGTCCTCCGAACTTCTGTAGACAGTGCTAAGTAGATAGTGACTATGAAACTCAAACTGCAGGTAGGTACAATGAAAGAATCTAGTTAGGTTAGGAATCAGTGTAGTTAATTCGTTTTAAATCTTTAATGTGCCAACTGCCAATAGATTTACCCGACGAATCCGCTAATTCGTATACTAGTGGTGAGTTTTTAGCAATAATAGTACACTTGGTAAACTTAGGAGCTAGTTTTTTGCCAAATGATTTGTCGTAGGTTCTTTTCCACACAGTATCACCCACGTTAAATCCAGCCGGTTTACGACGTAAGTTGTATGTGTGTGTATATAAAGTACCATTGTTTTGGTGTTTACGTGCGACACAAGTATCACACGAGGATATAAACTTAATAATGTCAGCGTGCATACCAGGCCAATAATAACGCTGCGCTAAACGTTTATACGTTTTAAAAATACCTAAATGACCCACAGCGAGTTCCGAATGGTATTCTTTAATAGCGGTAGTTCTATCCGAGGTATGTAGGACCTCTTTCCAGTCGAATACTTTACGCAATGTACATTTAGATACCATATATCTGTACAATTGATCATTCCTGATAGAATAATTAGGGAAAGATGTAGGTGAGTTTTTACAGCCATTGTAGAGTGTAGTATACCACTGATCCGAGGTTATAGTAGTGTCGTTATCAGTGTTAGTATCAATAGCTGACACGGTAGCATTAATGCTACCGTGTCTTTATTAGGCAAGGAATTACTACGAGAGTCATTATTAGATAACGGAACAGAGTAAATATGATTTGGTAACAATTTAAATCTTTTCCAGAAGTCAATACCTAAAATTAACGAACTAGTGACTTCTGGAATTACGTACGCTTTTAAGTTATAAGTTTTATTTTCAAAAGTGGTGGATAGGTTGATATAGCCGATCGGTGTCAAACGATGACCACCCGCCGATCGAAAAAATATAGTAGGGTTGTCACACTTATTCAAAGGGAGATTCTTTTTAGAAATAATTTCTTCATGAGAATTATTGCCCAATATAGTCACGGCAGAACCTGAGTCAAGTAACCCAGTAAGGGGTAGATTCTTAATGGTTACATTAACGTAGGGTCGAAAATCAATATTAGGTTTTTGATCACGGATCGCAGCCACAGAATAACTGGAAAAATACACTTTTAGAGTGTTCAGCCAATTTTTCCAGTCTTCTATGTCAAAATATTTAGGTTTAGAAGATGTACAAACGGTAGGTTTTGTCATCTTATTTGACGAACTACGATCCGAGTAAATAAGTTTTTTGAAAAAGATTTATTTTTACAGTTAGGACAATTTACGAACGTGACATCCCTAAGGCCACACTTAAAACATATCGGATAACGTTCTCGCTTGCACGTTTCTAGTGAGTGATCAGTTGAACGACGTCGCGGGCAAAACACACACCTCTTATTAGTTATTTTTGTAGGAACAGCTGATTTAGATATCATGTTGACATTATAGTGTTGTAGGTTAGGCACAGATGTATCGTTCGGTTCGACATTTATAGATGCGACAGAAGCGTAGTTTTTTAGTTTAGACGGTTTATAGTACTGTGAATTATTATAGTGACCGTGCGTGTCCTTTTTATTTATGTAAGCTAAATCAGGTGCTACTGTGTTAGACGTAGGGTAACTAGGTTCGTGAAATTGTGCACTTAAACACTGGAACCTCTCATAGTTTAGACATAGTGTTTTTAGAGTGTCTATAGTGTCTATAGCCGTAGTACATGAAGCTAGTACTGTAGAATAACACGGTCTAATATTGTGAAGCAATATATTTAATTTTTCATGTTCGGTTAGAACCGTGTTCGGTGACAATCGCGCAAAAAGTTGGAACATAATTGATAAATAGATGATTAAACAATCAGTTTGCCCTTGAGTACGATTACGAATCTCGGCTAAAAGTTTATAATCATAGTCGTAAGGTGTAAAATCAGCTGTGAGTTTACTAGCTAGTTCGTCCCATGTAGAAATGGAATATTTAACACCGCGAAACCAGTGTAAGGCATTACCCGTAAAAATTTCGGACGCGTAATCAAATAATCTATTGGCAGGTAGATTTCTAACCGTCCTAAATTCCGTCACGCGTTGAAGAAATTCGCGAACGCAGCCTGTTCCGTCGAATTTGAGTTTCGATAGTTCGCCAACCCCCAAATGCTTACAGTGGACAGTTACCGGAGTCGACGCTGCCTGTGCAGGGGTTGAATCCGTGCAAGTCATCGTGACTCCGACTTCCGCCGACGGAACATTCGAGTGTTCTATCTTAGATAGCTCTGCCGACAGCATCCGAAAGCGTTCAGTCAGGTCGAATATTTTCTTGCCGTATTTAGGTTCGGATTTGTCTAATCTGCCCAATCTGTGGTAGACCTGGTTGTGCAAAGCCGTAGTTCGCTTCGCCAAGTTGTGGTCGTATAGTTCCTTAAGGGAAGAGATTTGCGAATCTAAATCGGCAACTGACAGGCTAGCTCCCTTGAAGTCGTCTGCTATGTCTAGGCCTGACTCTAGGATTTCGTCATTCGGAATCAGCTCGAGTAGTTTAGGTAGCTGCTTCCGTAAACCTAAAACAGAGGTAGCCGGCTACTCTCCGCGGATAGCGATCTCGTAGGCCAATTCATTTTTATTAAGTAGGAAGTACTTAATGGGGTTAGTGCTCATGATGACTGAAGTGTATGATAGGAAAAGAACGTAAGTATATTACAGCCCTCTGTGTGCAATCGTTCTGCTTTACAAAGAAACTACGACGATTCGGTGTAAAAATGTAGACAATAGATAAGTGACTTGCAAAAACAAAAAACGGTTATTTCAAATTGCGAACAGTTACGTAGGGAATCGGTAGTTGTTTGAATTAGGCAATAGTAAGATAACACATAATAGTTATACAAGAATAGAAATTAAAGAAAGACCGCAAAACACAGATATACACAAGTTAAATAGTACGTACCGGTTCGCTGATGTCTGCACCTCCTCGTTTACAAAGACTGACCTCCTAAACAAGAACAACTGCAGTAATTGGAAGTGAGACAAATAGAGTTGGGCGCCACTGAGACGGTGGATCTCAGGTAGGATGTCGGCGTTCAAGAGAAACACTGCTAAGCTAAACAGGTTCTTTATTATGTCTCACTACCGCTTACATACAGTATGACCGAACTAGGTTAGCACTGGCCTGAGGGCTGGAGTGTAGATTCCTGCTGCTCTCCGACGCTCGCAGGGTAGCTGCTCGTAGGGTCGCCGATGAGCTGGCCAAGGTGCGCTACGCAGGCAGCTCTGTGGTCGAGGTTCCGGCTGAGCGGGGTCTCAGGCGGTGCAGCCGATGTGGGCCGAGCGGTCAGGCTCAGGCGTCCGTGACCTGGCTGTAGGAGCTCGTAGGCAGGAACGGAGGCTTGGGTGGCAGCTGGCTAGTAGCGGCACGGCGCCAGCAGCTCATGGCTTGTAGCCCGTAGAGAGAGCGTAGCCCGTAGGAAGAACGTAGCCCGTAGGAAGAACGTAGCCCGTAGGAAGAACGTAGCCCGTAGGAAGAACTGGAAACAGCATAGAGAATACACAACAACCGGTCAGGAATAGGCGGTCCCTAGATCGGGTGTTATGCTTAGGAGACACAGATACTACAGACAGAACGTATAGGCACACAGACAACTAGAATATGCTCACCCCCAGCGGGACAGTAGAAGTAGGATAATAATAATAGTAGGTAGTAATAGTCACTACAACCATCAGCGAGACGGTGTGTAGGGCAAGTGATCGACTTAGATCGCGCACCCATCTTATATAGATATAGGCCTATGACTCACAACTGCCTTTGGCTAGTGAACATGACCATATTTGGTAATATTGCGAACGGCTAAGCTGGCGTTAAGCGCCTGCGAGATATTATAACGCAATGCGTGTAGTATTACGTTACAACCATTTGATTAGATTTTAGTTTTATAAGTACCTAACAACTAGTTCCTATTAGATTTAAGCATATAACTAACATGTCTATTTTTATATTCCATCCTTACTAAATATATATATCTATGTCCAAATTTTAAGAATGTCGTGCATGTCTGTAATTGGCATAAGCATAAAACTTGTATAATTTGTGATTTTTTTTGTAATTGTTTATGTTTATTCTGTTGACATGCCTTATTAATAAATAAATAAATAAATAAACTGAAATATATTTAATTTGCATATGAAAATGTTATGATAAGCTGACCATGTTTTTAAATAAGCCAGCAGTGTTTCTAATAACTATCAAAAAGTACTCGTCTACTAATTGTAACTCTGGTTGAATAAATATTTGTCATACTGGTAAGCAATTGTCTGGCAATACATACATTATTAACTCGCCTTCGTGTCATTATATTTCAAGTGCCGAGGAAATGAATGGTTTAAATAAAATTATAGAGACCAATAATTCTGTAGATGTGATTTAAAAAAACACAATAGTAATTACTTACTTATTTTTTTACATGAAATTTATTTTAAATTGATGTCTAAAAGAGATGTATATCACTACTACTTTCCTTTTTTTTTGGTAAATTCCATACACTGTTTAGTCTAGTCACAATTATTCGTGAAGAACTGATCAATTTATGATCCTTTTTAATTTTTTTGGTGTCGGGTTGGAAAATCCCCATGGAGTTCCTCCTACCTGGGGGGGAAGGACGAAGGGGACTGTCAGACTCTTACTGACTAAAAACCAACCCATGCTCCTCATGTACCCATGTGTCGGAGGATACGGTTTCACCGAAGCATTCTTCGCTACCCCCCCGACGGGTATTGGCCCGCCAGATGATCAGGCGGGCCCCGAACGAAACCCCCTTGGCGGCGGATGAAGGTGTTGGGCTCCGCCGCCAAAACACCCAGCGGCCGCAGAGGATAGGGAGGACGGCAACGCAACACCGCATCTCCTCTTCCTCTGTGGCCCCACCGCGACGCAACAATGGTGCGCACCCATTTGGTCGCGGGAGATAGGACGCGTGGCAAAGCAACACCAACACGCCTCTCCTCCCGCAACCGCACCCGACTGCGAGGGACAGACAGAACTGTTCCCCGCACCCGCACTTTGGACGCATCTTACGCAGGCCTCACTTAAGCCCACGTAGAGCGTCCCCTCCCGGGATCCCGCTTAGCTCCTCCGTGGGTGTACCTCAAACCCACGGTTACTGAGCCCCCCCACCACGACAAGGTGGAGATCCGAAAGGGGGGGATCAATTTATGATCCTAAGAATCGTCTAAATATTCTAAAAGAGTACAAAGATATATAAAAAATCATAAAAAAAATACTTAAATATCCTCCTCCTATAAAGCTGAAAAACATGCTGAAATGACCCTTTGTTCCCAAACGCGCGATATATTGACCAGTCATTATGTATAATGTTATATTAATCACTTTGGCTTTAACATATACATAAACTTTTTTATAGTGTACCTACTCATAGAACCAGACAAAGACAAAAACCTAATTATTTCTGGATAAATGAGTTCAAGGAACTTAATTTTTGTAGAAACATTATATTTATTTTGAACAGAAAAGGTTGCCATTTGCATAATCGTATTCGTACATTGTTATATTCGATTGTCAGTGAAAATAAAAGGGTTGTTTGTCTTATGTATCGTTTGTTGTCATGAGTACCGTAGCTCGTTATTTGCCTTATTGTTTATATTGATGAAGGTATGTGTGAGTGATTTCTGAAGCGAGGACAGAATTCTGGAGCGAGGGCCAGCTTATCGCATTATACGTCGGGTAAAACGTTCTAAACAAGCGATGCGCAATTACCGCGGTGTCAAATCGAATCAACGAGTATTCATATCGATTGCCTTTTTATCGAGTCGACGTCGCGATACCCCTGTCAATATTTTCCAAAATCCGGACGCAGTTCTTCGTTTTTGAATTGCGTCCAACTATTTTGTAGTTGACGTTGTTTTGCTTATCAAAAATAAAATTTAGGGACGATGTTTTACCAGTTCTACAAACATCATCATCAGCCTTTAACAGTCCACTGCTGGACTAGGCCTCACCTTTGAAAGGAGGAATTGGCCTACTGTACCGCCTGGCCAAACGGGTAGGTATAGGGTTTTTATCAAGTTTTCCTTCTCTTATAGTGCTGTTCTCTGCATAATATGCTCCCTCTGACTGCTCTTACGACACCCATGGGATGATATGGGGTGGTGACATTCCGTATTCTTCATCCGTCACCACACGCACATCTACAGATATATATATGTAGGATATGACTACTACGATTATTATTTAAACGTATGAGACATCGATGCAGAGTTTTGGAATAAGTTCCCAACACTAGAATCCACTTTCAGCTAAGCATGTTCACGGTAAATGATGCACAGGAATGTTTATGTTATGTTGGCAAATTAAAAACTGAAATTTTGCATTTTTGTTAAATAGCTCATATATACACCAATACAAAGGCTATCATTTGTCGCAATAAACGACACCCACGGGGCCTGAGATACGGGCAGAAGCTAGTTTAAAAAGGAACTGATTTAAAGAGGAAGTTGTAAATAGCAGTTTTGGTAAGTTAAAAATTATAAATGGCACGTTTAATAACTAGTTTAGCAGTTAAAACTAAGCAGTAAAGTAAACAAAAATTAGTCATAAAAAATAATGAAATGGATCAGTGAATATACACCGCTATTTTTTAATTAGTACAAAAAATTTAACAGGGCACTAAGTATCTTTAACTGATCATAATTATGTAGTTGAAAAATAAAAACACTAAGTCCCAAAACTGTCTCAAAACTGTCCACAAAAATACGTGATAATTGGTAAATGCAATACTAATACTATGACCGACCAGTGTACTATCATACCATTGATAAATTACCTACCCCCCCCCCTCGCCCCTCTGCGCCTGCGCCACGCCCCGACGATGCGAAAAACAGTACTAAATTACTAGCGAAAGTCAGCGTATCTAATTTCGTTGCAAAACTTAATTGTTTGTCTACGTTTGCCCGACGCGATGGCCTATCATATCAGTTCATATCACGGGAGTATGTAGCTATGCTTCGTGCGTACTTTTTGAGTGGAAAAATCGCGAGTGCAGCTGTGTACCCATAAACATCGTATTGTGAGTGTACAAAAGTGACCGGGTCAGTGTCAAACAATTAAAACAGTGCATATTGGATGCTTTTGACAACGGTGGTGGACATTTCGAAGGACAATGGAAATACTTGTAAGTTTAGTAAATAATACGTACTTAAGTAAATAATAATTTGATGCAGGCGCCTCAAAATCGGTCTGTGTTCTCCACACACCTTGAGGAAGGCCTATGTCCAACAGTGGACGTCTCTAGGCTGACATGATGACGATAAAATGATTTGTAAATAGCAGATGATTCTAACTTCATAAATACGCCAAAATTACTCTTTTTTTTTAGTCCAGAACACCATCTTTTATTTTGATATTTGTTTGCTTTCTAATTACATACCTCCGTATTTAATTACTTGTTAAACGATAAATTTTACCGGTCCTACGCCCGAATGAAGTATGAAGGAGAGGGTAGAACTAACAAAATTAAAAAATAACTACCTACATTTATTATTTTTCTTCATTTTATTTTCTATTGCTACCTACATCATAAGTGCGACAGAGAGAATGCAAATGAGCAGGATGGAATATTATCAATGAATTAGTGAATGGATTGTAAAATATGACTATGATTTAAGTGAGATTTTCTACAATAAACAAATGATAATAACTTTGCTCTTTATTGATATTATGAAATTCTTACGTCACATATATGATAATAATATCTTCGCTAATCTGTCCTTAAAGTTTTTGTACTAATTAAAAAATAGCGGTGTATAACTGAGCAGGAAAATAATTAAATGGGCGGTAAAAATTATTGAACGAGTGGTTACGTGTGGGCAGTAATAAATCGGAATTTGTCGGTAAGAAATCTCATTCTAAACAATTCTATAAACAATGAGGTGGTAAAATAAAATAAAATAAAAGTACTTAAATAGTAATGAAAAATTAAATTACTTTTGCTTTGACTGAAGGAATGAAATAAAACAAATTGTATAATAATAATAGGAACTTTTATTCGTAATTCGATACATACTTAAGTAAAAAAAATGACAAAGAATTTGCTTAGTAGCAGCTAAAATAAACTTATTGTATAATAAGAGCAGGTTTGGCTTTCGACGGTCTGCCTCTCTTCCTTTCTTGTCCGAGTGGAATGTTTTTAAATTCAATTGGAGGTATGGTGTACTTCAAGCATATGAGCAGGCCACTTATATCATCATCATCATCCTAGCGCTGTCACGATTGCGCTCCAAAACCCACGCCTTGGAGCCCGGGGTCCGCTTTCCGGCTATGTCTCCTCCACTTCGCACGGTCTTCAGCATCCCTGGTGGTGCAATTTGTATTTTTGGTGGAAAATTAGTATTTTTGACTAACAGTACTGGCAAACATCCAAGGCGTTTTATACAATGACCTAAACAAACTAGACCATTGACAATCAGATAATCCAGGTAAATCTCTACATAAGGACCTTCTAATTAGAACCTCAATTGTTGGAGCGGACGAGAGCAAATAAGGATTTAGACAATTATTGGTCTACGGATATGGCAAACGGGACTCTATTATAGAATGTGAATTAAACCGTTTCAATTGCTTTTGGAATTAGCGACAAGAGTTTATGGTGTTGTTATATGTAGCTAATTGTTTTGAATGCATTGTCTATAGTGTCAGAAATTCTGTATAGCAAGGGACTGACCTTGCTACACAACGTTTCTGACAGTCGATCGATCTAGTTATTATTCAGCTCTTCATATTTTATTACCATGTAATAAAACGTAAGAAATTTAATTTCGGCCACTTATAATTATTGAATCGTCATGAAACTTATCAATTATATTTTTTTTTTTTTAAAGACAACTCCCGCACTAGGAATATATCCTGTGTCGCGGGGGACTTTACAAACATACAACCAACGGACACAATTAACACACAGACTAGAAACAACAATTTATGGATCACACAGTGTTGTCTCGTGTGGAAATCGAACCCACAACACTCGGCGCATTGTCAAGTATGTATATGTTAACTTGTATAAGGCGACAATAGATTAATGTAGCTTGCGGAAAGGAGAAAAATACCTGGACTTAAAGAAATAAATAGAAAACCCATCGAGTTTGGGCTCAATGGATTCATAACCACATTTGTGCATTTCAGACAATTATGAAAATAGTGTATTTTTAAACTAAATTATATATTTACCAATGGAGGTATGTCATTGGATTTTGAGATCAAATGCATTATAACTCGGAGTTGGCCAGTACGGGGGTTGATATAGCAAATTTATTTGCAAGACACTTTTCATCTGTTTACAGTAATCCTACAATGGAGCCTGAAGCGTTTACCCCTAGTTTTCCTGAAGCATTTACTAATATTTCATCAATAGTTATTACGAGGGAACAAGTAAACTCAGCCTTAAAATCTATTAACATCACTAAGGGTGCAGGTCCAGATGGGAGGGATACCTACGGTCTTTGTTAGGAACTGTAGTAAGTCGTTGCATGAGCCCTTACTTTACAATCTTCAATAAATGTCTGAGCACTGGTTATTTTCCCTAAACTTGGAAGGTAGCCCACATTGTGCCGATACATGAATCGGGTAATAAGGAAAACATAAAGAACTACAGACCCATTAGTATCTTCTGTTGCTTTGCGAAAATATTCGAAAGTCTAGTTTACAAACATATAAGCTTCTTCCTAAAACCTATCATAAGTCCTAGACAGCACGGATTCTTACCTGGCCGTTCTACCTCCTCTAATTCATAAACATACGTACATGACTTAACGGGCTCGCTTAGCAATCGCATTCTGGTTGATTCATTGTACACAGACTTTTCCAAGACGTTTGATAAGGTTAACCATTTCATTCTTCGTCGAAAAGCCCAACAGTTAGGTATCCATGGTTCACTGTTGCGTTGGCTTACATCGTATCTGTCGCACCACACGCAAATTGTAAAGGTATACGGCTTCGAATCCCATTCCTTCATAGCAAAATCTGGTACTCCGCAAGGTTCAAATTTGGGACCACTTTTATTTACACTATTTATTAACGACCTGGTGGACTCTATTAAAAACACAGGATGTAAAAGTACCCTTAACGAAAACTGAAATCCCATGTTGTACCAATCACTACGACCATTTTTTACTTCGGCACCATACCTGGGAAATTACTGGTTCAGAAGATATTGAGGCTCAAAGTTAGTATGGAATTTTCTAATTAGGTACAAAATCGATGCATTTACCCCGGCAATATGTTCTTTAGATGCCCTATAACCCCATGGATAAGTAGGTATTCCGAGCATTGCACGCGCGCGCTTTTGATTGCGGTTTAAAAATGTGGAAACTCAAAAAAAATCGTTTCCCAGGTATTATTTTTGTTTAGTATGCCTAGGCATGATGTCCACAACGAGTAGACTTCGGCTTGGTGATGGGTTTTGTGACACCATGTATATCATAAAATAAGATCCCCTATGCAATGCAATACAATCCGCATTGCATTGCAAAATTATATAAATTACCTACATCAGTGGTGTATTGATAATCACACGTCTCTAAACGTAGCCAAATGTCACCTAATAACATTCACAAAAAGGAAATCTCCCATTTGCCAACCGTACACTATTAATAACACAGCGGAATGTGGTGAAGGACCTTGGGGTGTGGTTCGATTCGAAGCTTACATTTACCACACATTACGACACTCTTGAGATCAAAGCCAATAAAACCATGGGATTCATATTCGAAAATCTCATAGCATAATACTTTTGTATAATACACTGGTCAGGAGTATACTAGAATACGCCTTGCTAATTTGGTCTCCTTTCTACCAAATACATGTGGATAGAGTTGAGGCTATTCAAAGACGATTTGTTTGTCACTTAAGCTCCAAGTTTGGATTGCGACGGAAATTACCCTCATACGAGTCTCGACTGAATTATTTCAAAATGGACACACTAGAGAGTAGGCGTAAAATAAAAGTGTACTCTACTCTGCATAAGATTATTAACACTAAATAGGACGCTAGTGAATTGTTGAGTCATGTCTCTCTCAAGGTCGGCGGTAGTAGACGTACACAAAATCTGTTCTCCTTGCCGTCATTAAATAATAATGTCACATATCATGACCCATTATCAAGAATGTGCAGAGAGTATATCATCCACTCCAAAGAATTAGATGTATTTCACCAGAAACACAGTGAATATATCAATAAATGTAAGCAGATCCTCACTAATCCGCAAACTTAACATGTAATCTCGACACTTTAAATATAATGATACAGACATTCGTATAATTTTTTTTTTATTGTCGATTTAATTAATCATAGTAAAATAATATTTTCTTCGTATTAGTCTTAATTAATATAATTATTGTAATTGTTAGTTATGATTTGATTTATTTTTAATTAATTGTTATGTAACTTCTGACATTTTCTAAATATTTCCGAATTGGTGAATTTATTATGATGTATCTTTTTTTTTTTTAATTATTTCTAATTGATATTTATTATGTGAATTTATATTTTCTTAAATTTGTGCAACAACTTAATAACTTACCTGTATAATGCTACACTTTTCTTAATTTCTTGGCTAATTGTAATATAATTCTTCCACAAATGTTGTGCCTAACTATAATCGGATTGCAAGTTTACCTGTATATTTACTTAAACTTTACTTATTTCTACATTATAATTTGTTATCTGTAATTGTGCCTAATAAAATAACTTAATTAAAAACCCATAATCTACACATTAAAAATGTAGTGGCACATTTTTAAACATTTCGCCATTTGAAATCCCTCCAACGGTTTGTCTAGTTGAAAAGAGCAATTCAACTGCAGAGTTACGCTTCGTGCGCCAAGGTACTAACTACGATCGATTTAAAATTAAAAGGCCTGCGAAGAAAGGCCACTTTGATAGCTTCCTTTACCCATATTTGCTCGTTTTCTCGTCCTCGAAGTAAACTCAGCCCAAATTTTAGAAAACGTTTACAGAAATATACTGTGCTTATTTTTCCTAAAACCTGTAACAACAAAAAATCTAAGTTCCAATCTATAGAGGTATGTTAAATAGAGATTTAATGTCATCATGGAAAGTCATATTTATTGGTAGAGAGATAGACGTTTTGTGTCTAGACTTGCTTGCGATCGAAATAGATAGAGGCTAGGCCTTTAAGGTGAAGGTTTTTCGATAGCAATCAAAATAGCGCTGAGTTTATTATAACGGTCTAGTGGCGTTCTGTTTAAGACTATATGAGCATTATTCCGATTATGTATAAAAAAACCTTAGTCTTATGGCGCTGATACACTTAAGCCTGTAATGAGCATTCTCGCGAATGTTACAAAACAAATGAGTGTGTTTTAGCGAGCATTCTCACAAACATTCGGGCGAGCCTTAAAATATGGAAAATACATAGAATTCGCGCTACAATGGCAGTTAAACCCAGTATATTTACTTCACTTTGACTTATGATTTTAATCAAGGTAAGAATCTTCGTAGTTTGTCACTAATTTTAACTTGACTAGTAAGATGAGCTTACTCAGAATAAGTATCGATAAAATATCGATAATTTACAATAAATCCTATATATATATATAGATTTGGTTCACTCAGAATTAATTTCAATGCAATGTTGATAAACCCTCGATATCGATAAATAAATTTGTACATAGGAACAGTCACTGGTGTGATTTATTAAACCTCTTCAAATTAAAATCTGCATTTTATTATTTCGAAACGTTATTTGTTTATGTATCTTTTACTCTAAAAATAATTCATAAGTGAAACTGAAGTAAATATCTATTTATTAACTTCAGTTTCAGTTATGAATTATTAAAAGGTTTATTTAGGTTTTAGGTAAAACTGCTGTTGTAGTGCGATTTTAATATTTTTCTATATTTTTCGGATTAGAATAATTTCAAATTTGCAAAATTTTGAATTCGCTAGAATGACCGTGAAAATATTCGGTTTGGCAAAATAAAATACGGCGAATGCTCGCTGTTCTGTTGCAAGTGAATGCTCAGGTGTATCAGCGCCATTAGGCTACGACAATACTAGTAGAAGTAGGTACTGTGAAGTTACTATGATAGTTTGTTTTACTTGGGCTGGTATATATCCCACAAATTAAAAGTGTGTACATATTTATGGTGAGCGAGATGACTTTCCAAAGTCAATACCCGTTTCATCAAAGTTTTGTGTTTGCCTACAGACGAGATAATATTAACACAACCACAAACACTTTTTCCTACAAAGACGTATCACACACACAATGATAATTGATTATATGAAATGAAAACAAATACCGCTACAACATATTCACAGACATGTTTAATTATTCACAAGCATTAAATAATGAATATCTTCCCAACCATATCAGTGAAGTTTTAATCCAATTTATTTAAAATCCGCATCCATAATCTGCGATAAAGTCAGACGCATTCTGTGTGTTCGTCGGGTAAATATTAAAATTCATATTATATTACACTCCGTGCACTCCATCTGCTCTTTTTACACGGTCAGAAGCAATTAAGGACGAGGAAAAATATTAATTTTCGCTTTTCGTGTTTCATGGAAATTAAAATAGATTGGTTTTTAATATCTTTCTTCTAAAATGTGTCGGTAATCTGACGACCTAGCTTATTTTTTCTTAAAACCTTACTATAAGCTATACTTAAACTTAAAATAAATGTTACCTCGGGGTAGTCTTTTGGAGATGGAAATGTTTTTGCTTTCAATACAAAAGTGCTTGTGTATTGAAAACGCTGTACAAATTGTTGGAAAAGATCCCAAGGGCGCATTGAAAGCGTGTTTCGCAGATACATGCTACCTAGCGTCATACCACCAAATAAACGTTCACTTAGAGTGGTTTGTCAATGCCTCCTCAAACCCAACCATGGCGTCCATGTCTAACATCCGACATACGCGGGAGGTGGACACGCGACTGTGTATATTACTGGCGCGGCTAACATGGCTAGGGTACTGTCTGGGTGGCCTATGGCCACACCCCAGGACGGAAGCCTCCTCTCCACATGTCCCTCAGCATAGTCAGAGGTTCTGTGGATGAGCTGGGCTGGCTCCGAGGGGCGACGGGACTGCCGTTGGTTACGATGCCGATGGCGGCTACGGCCTTAAAAAGGCAACCGTTCGGCCCGACCCGCAACCCTGAACAGACAGGATCGGGACTCTTTCTCCTGGACGTGGGGAGGAGACAGACTGCGAGGAAGAAAACCTCTTTAAAAATAACCCGAACCTCAAGCTCTGGCGCCCGGTGAGGAGGTGCGTGGCTGGGGGGAACCCAGTCGCTAGGGCGCTACCAGGGGAGCTCCCCCTTAAGGAGCAAAACCAAAAATGGCGACGGATCAAAAGAAGATATTACCCCAGGAGGGTACCGCCCGCTTAGCAGGCGGAGAATCCCTCGGCACTCCGGCGTCAGCCGTAGTGTCCAGCCCCTCGTATTCTGGGGGGGGCAAACCGCGCCAATACCCGAGTTCGGGTTCTATAGATGCGGGCCTGCACACGCCCAGTTTTGTGCGCCCCAAAACGCCTAGTTCGGCGTCGTCCCGTGTCCAGTCGGGCGAAAGGGACACAGATAGGAGTAGGCAGACTACTCCAAACGGAGAAAGAAGGCGACAGCGAAGGGTATCGGAGGACAGTGACAGTTCATTCATGTCTGTCTCCTCGCTGTCGTCCCAGACCCCTAAGGAGGGAAGGGGACACAAGAGAAAGCCAAACGGCCCGGCCGATGTAAATCTGCCCAATAAGTTGCCGAGGTCCAAACGGGTTCCTAAAAGCACCAATATTGGGAGAAGCGGAACGGAAACAGGAACGGAGACAGAGCGCGAGGACGCGCTTGGCATAAAAATCCCCTCGGGCAGTGAACAGTCTCGCGCGGCAGAAGTTGCGGTCGAACTGCGGGACCAGCCGACCGCCGATGTAGGCTCCAAAGTTTTGGAAGCATTGTCGGTGGTGGAAAAGGTTTTAGAAGGAACTAAAGGTTTCAGAGGCCAGAAGAAGGTATCTCTGAGAGAGGCAGTTGCGGTGGTCAAGGTCGGGTTGTCGGAGCTCCACGGAAGAATCGACCCGACAGCCCCGACGTCCTTGACTGGGAGGTTAGAGAAGGAGAATCGCGAGCTCCGATCCCAGCTAGCCTCCTTAGGAAAGCAAGTGGCTGCTTTGACCAGGGAACTGGAGGAGCTCCGCCGTGGAAGCCATGAAAGGCTCCCGTTTAAGCCTGCAGAAGGGACCAGCGCGGCTGCTTCACCCCTAAAAGGTGAAAGGCCAAAGACGCGACCCGGGTCGAGCCCCACGTCTACCCGGGACCAGTATATATCCCAGGTAGACCGCGTACTGGCTGAGGTCCGAGTAGAGGCCCTGGCAAGGGTTTTTTCCGACGGGAGCCTTCAGCCTTCTCAAAGCGCGGTCTCAAGTGGAGTGACCGATATAGTTATGCCAGCCAGGAAAAGGGCACGCAAGCGAAAGAAAGGACGACGAGCGGTGAAGGAGCCGCCAGCGTCGGTGCCCAATTGCCCTGCTCCAACACAACCACAGTCTGTCCCGCCAGCTACGGAGGTCTGGGCCACGGTCGTTGGCAGAAAGACGAAGACCAGGGATGCCAGAACAACGGCTGCCCATCCACCGCCTAAAGAAAAGGCTGTACCGCGGCCTCCCTCGACTGCAGCCATCACGATTTCCTTACCCCCTGGCTCGGAGATTTCAATGGCTAAGGTAATGGAAACTGCCAAGGGAAATATTAGGCTAGCCGATCTTGGCATTGCGGGTGGTGTACGCGTCAAGAGGGCTATCACCGGGGCTCTGATTTTACAGGTTCCTGGAGAAGGAAATGCCGCTAAGGCGGACGCGCTCGCGGAACGCCTGCGGCAAGTCCTCTCTGGCACGGGCGCGGTCATAGCACGTCCGTGCAAAACAGGCGAAGTACGGGTTATGGACTTAGATGAGTCCATCATCCCAGCCGAGGTGGCCGAAGCTGTGGCTGCGGTAGGGGGATGCCTTGCATCCGAGGTAAAGGTTGGAGCCCTTCGTGTCTCCCGATCGCGGCTAGGTACGGCCTGGGTTCGCTGCCCACTTGCGGCGGTTCGCAAACTAGCAATCGCCAAGCGGGTTCAAGTGGGATGGGCTTCGGCTAGGGTAGAGGTGCTGGCAGCTCGACCGTTACAGTGTTACCGGTGCCTTGAAATGGGACACGTAAGGGCAACGTGCCCCAATGAGACAGATCGCGGCGCACGGTGTTACGTGTGCGGTAGCACAGGTCACGTGGCGCGTGCATGCACCGCTTCCGCGCCGAGGTGTCCGGTCTGCTCGGATCTTGGTCTGCCCGCGGACCATCGGCTGGGGAGTAAGAAATGCTCCCCACCTAAAAACAAAAAAAGAGGGCGAATAATTACTTCAGCCCCAGCCGCGGGCAGCTCAGACTCACCGCTGGCTGTAGGAACGTCTCAGCCGGCTACACAACCGGCAGAGGAGGTAATGGAGGCCTAAAATTCGCACCCCACCACAGAATTTTACAGGGCAACCTAAATCACTGCCGCGCAGCACAAGATCTGCTGATGCAGACACTCGCGGAGTGGTCGGTTGCCTTAGCGGTAGTAGCAGAGCCATACTCCATCCCGGACCATCCCCGATGGTTTGGATCGGAGGATGGCACCGCTGCCATTTACTGGGCAGGAGGGGAAAATGACCCCCATTGCACTCTCCTTCAGAGGGGGCTAGGGTTTGTGGCAGTAGAGTGGGGTCCACTGGTTATAGTGGGCTGCTACATATCCCCTAATTGCGGCCTCCCCGCCTTCGAGGCGTATCTAGATGGTCTCCGAAGTTGCGTGTGCGGCTACCTGTCCCGTCCGGTACTCGTTCTAGGCGATTTTAATGCCCGTTCTACTGAGTGGGGCGATCGCCTAGACGATGTAAGAGGAGGTACGCTCATCGAGTGGGCAGCGGGACTGGACCTTGGCATTTTAAATCGGGGTTCGATCAGTACCTGTGTACGGTGGCAGGGGGAGTCGATCGTCGACCCGACATGGGCCACTTCAGACGCCATCAACCTGGTGACAGGATGGAAAGTGGCAACGGAGGTGATCACTCTGTCGGACCACCGCCACATTATGTTTGATGTGGCCATCCGCCGCCCTGGCGCTAACCAGAACCGCCGCAATGGTGGCCTTCCACGTCGTTGGTCCCTCAAGCGAATGGATAAAGACATGCTCGTCGCCGCAGCCACCGCCGCGGACTGGCAAGAGGAAGAGGTCTCGTCTGATCCCGATGCACAGGCAGCCTGGTTCCGTCGCGTCATGACAGACGCGTGTGACGCATCGATGCCACGGGTCCAGCCAGGAGGGAAAAGGGGCTCGGTATATTGGTGGTCGCCCGAAATAGAGCAATTACGCACAGAGTGCGTCAGGGCCCGTCGCCGATATCAGAGAGCACGGCGAAGACGGCGATTCACAGCCGAAGAGGTTGTCGATATGAGGCGGGAGTATGGAGTCGCTGCAAAGGCGCTCAGTTTTGCGATCGCGGATGCCAAGGCTCGATCCTGGAAAGAACTTATAGAGGGGCTGGACATGGACCCATGGGGGCGTCCGTACAAATTTGTACTGGGCAAGCTCAGACCATGGGTCCCGCCACTGACACAGACTCTGGACCCGCAACTCGTGGAAAGAGTGGTACAAACCCTCTTTCCCAGAATCGAGGATAATCTCACAGACCTACCGATATCGCCGGCGACCGTGAGATGGTCCGACGACTTCGAGGTGACGGCGGCTGAGCTAGACCGAGCTGTGCGTCGACTGGCGGCCCGAAACACCGCTCCGGGTCCCGACAGGATCCCAGGCCGGGCGTGGGTGTACACTGTGGAGGCCTTGGGGGACAGGTTGAGGCGACTGTTCACCAGCTGCCTCCGGTATAGCGTATTCCCCACCGGCTGGAAAGAAGCCAAGCTGGTCCTCATCAATAAACCTGGCAGAACTGCTGACTCTCCTTCGGCGTTCCGACCTATTTGCCTGTTGGATGAGGTGGCGAAACTCTTCGAGAGAGTTATCGCCGCCCGTATCACCGAGCATCTGTCACGTGTGGGTCCTGACTTATCGGATAGCCAATTCGGTTTCCGGCAGGGGCGTTCGACGCTGGACGCGATAGAATGCGTTCGGTCCCTGTCGGAGGAGATTGTTCGTCGGAAGGGAGTGGCTTTGGCTGTTAGTCTTGACATAGTCAACGCCTTCAACTCCCTTCCGTGGCAAGCCATTAAGGAGGCACTGTTACATCATAATGTGCCTCCATATCTACATAAAATCGTTGGGACGTATCTGCGCGACAGGTCCATTACGTATATGGGTCGGGACGGCTTTGAACACCGGAGGGAGGTCACGTGTGGGGTTCCCCAGGGGTCAGTGTTAGGACCCCTACTATGGAACCTCGCATACGATGCGGTTCTGAGGACCAGTCTACCCCCCGGCGTGAGTGTCGTCTGCTATGCGGACGACACTCTGGTATTAGCAAGAGGGCATGGCTTCCCTGAGGTAATTCGGCTCGCGGAACTGGGAGTGGCTTGTGTCGTCCGACAGATAAACGGGCTAGGGCTACAGGTAGCGCCTCATAAGACCGAGGCGCTGTGGTTCCACAGAAAACGTCAGAGTGTGGTTCCACCCAGCTCATTTGTAAGAGTGGCTGGTGTGGAGGTTCAGGTAGGTCGGTACATTAAGTACCTCGGCCTTACCCTGGACAGTCGCTGGAGCTTTGAGGAGCATTTTGAGCGGATGATCCCCCGAGTTCGTAGGGCAGCGGGGGCCCTTCAAAGGCTGCTGCCGAACCTCGGGGGTCCCAGGGAAGAAGTTCGCCGCCTCTATTGTGCGGTCGTACGATCCATGGCCCTCTACGGAGCGCCTATATGGGCCACACGCCTAGCGGCGTCCTCCCGCTGCAGGGCTAAGCTCAATAGTGTGCAGCGGGTAGCGGCCATTCGGATCGTACGAGGATACCGCACAATTTCATCAGAGGCGGCGACAGTCCTGGCACGTTTTCCACCCTTTGACATCCTGGCGGACATGGACGCGAGGGTCTATAGCCAAACTCGCGCAGATCGTCGGGAAGCGAATGGGGACGTCCAGGACGTGCTCGAAATGCGGCGCAATGCTCACCGGCAGGCTTTGCAGCAATGGCGCGCGCGGCTGGAATTGCCGCAGAATGCGCGCCAACGCGCTGTCGGTGCCATTTTGCCAAGCCTTGAGGCGTGGGTTGGACGCAAACACGGCCGCGTCACCTACCGATTCACTCAGATACTCACCGGGCACGGGTGCTTCGGTGAGTATCTGAATCGAATCGGACGCGAACGGACGGCACAATGCCACCACTGTACAGGCGACCAGGATTCCGCCCAGCATACGTTGGAGGATTGCCCGGCATGGGCAACGGAACGTGAAGTTCTGGTCGACCAGATCGGACGAGATCTGTCGCCGCCAGCAGTTATTGCTGCCATACTGGCGAGTGAGGAGGGCTGGGACGCAGTGGCCTCCTTTTGCGAGTTCGTAATGCTCCAAAAAGAGGCTGCTGAGCGGGATCGGGAGAGGGCTGATCCCGCCCGAAGACAAGGACGATTTCGCCGAGATCCGCCAACAGGGCCGCGGGCCGCCAGAGCATGGGGAGCTCTGGTCGGCGATTAAGATTCGTTGGTCCGGGAAGAAGTACGGGCAGGTGAGGGCGTGTAGCCTTCCCTGAGAACGGGTTCCGTTGAACCTGGCGCCATGGGAGGAAGACTGGACAGCTTCTGTACCCAGTCTTCCTCTCGTTGGGCGTCTTTGGTTGGCAGTCGAGGTGGTTTTTAGTGGCAACACCACATACTCCGTCTCATTTCCCCAAGAGACGGAGATCCGAAGGGATTTACCACCTCGTAAAAAAAAAAAAAAAAAAAAAAAAAAAACAAAAAAAAAAAAAGAGTGGTTTGTCAATACGACTCGAAAAGCTTTTACTTTGCGCTCCTTGCAATGTACGTAAATATTTCTTCCTTATCTATTGTACTGATCGGAGAGAAGTAATAAGTGTCTCTTCAGTTCACTATTAGTGGAAACGGAAAATGCCAAGTGCTGTAATGAACGCTTCATGCTTACCTATAACTGTTTATCAGCCACTTATTCTCTACCACCATTCTGTCCACAAATGCGTTTTTAGATGAGGAATCTGACAATGTTTTTCTGAATAGAGATTCTAAATCTTTCTCTCTCTAGATATTCTAGAATCTAGCTAGTACAATATGCATAACAGCATAATTGCCTTGCAGCGTATTATGATTAAGTAGATTCCACATAATAATAGGGAAGTTGCCAGCAAGTTAAATAAATTGTACAAGTATTTTTATCTGGTGAAATAGGTCAAAATAATGGTAATTTCATTCATTTATTAATGTTAAAACTTTATTTAACATTTTTTATCGACAATTTATTGATAATAAGTATTCTATTTGACAGCAAAAAACTATGACGTCACTAGGTCTTATTACCTACAAACGCCGTAGCAAAGGTCGTTTTTGACATTTCATTAAAACTGCTTGATTTGCATAGCATATAAGTATAGGTCTGTACTCTACCTTATTAGAATGAATCTATTTATTTGACCTGACGGCCCTATTGGACTAATTGAATACTAAAAATATAGAATCCAATAAAACTGTTTGATTAGGACGAAATTTCATCAGAAATTATTATAAAATAATGTTTCTTAGGATAATGAATTCCCAAAAGTCATGGCTACTATATTTTAATGATATCTGATAGAGCAAAAAATATTCAATTGTATCATATATCTGACATTAAGTAAAGATGATTTTTCTTGTGTAAGGTTTTGAAAACATAATAATAAAATAATGACGTACTTACCTGATGTTTTATTCTAAAAAAAATTCTTGAGACTAAATTGCCAATCATTATTATTATTTACGGATCCAAAATGAATTTATATTTATTCCAATCGAAACGTTGTTTTACTCGTTTCAAGTGGTTAAACTTAATGGTTAAAGCATAATAAATCGAGCAGTATAATAAATTATGTACACAAAAACTGCGCGATATTGATTTCCCCCAGAATTTCGAAACTGTGCTGACGTTACGTGTAATAATGTAGATCATAAAATTTTAATAGATAATTTATATAACAATATTGTAAAAATTTTGTCAAATGCCGCCTCTACCACATATAAATTTAACTTGCATAAAAATAAGAACAAGAAATGCCATGTCGCAGAATGGAATAAGTATGTAAGAGAGGCTCATAGGGAGGCCCGGCTTTGTTTTCAACAGTGGGTCGCTTATGGAAAACCTTCTAATGGTCCAATATATGATTGTATGCGTGAATCTCGGACTAAGTTTAAAAAACAGCTTCAGTGGTGTCAAAATAACCAGACGCAAATAAAAATGGACATCTTAGCGACGCAACATTCATCGAAAAATTTTAGTCGTTTTTGGAAGGAGACCAAGAAATTGAATGCAAGGCCGAGCGTTCCCGTGAGTATAGAGGGAAATAGTGACTCCGTCCAGATTGCTAACATGTTTAAATCTCACTTCCTAGTACAGGGCTCGTCAGTGCCTGCGAGCACAGAGACGGTAAGCAGTAATAAGGAAGGCGATCCTATCGTGCTTACTTTGACGAGGGAGGTCGCGAGGGTGATGAGAGACATGAAGCGTGGTAAGTCTCCTGGGAATGACTCTCTGAGCATTGAACACTTACAATATGCTGGTGTTCACATGCCCCGGGTGCTTGCTATGTTGTTTACCTTTTGTATAGGGCATTCACACCTGCCTGAAGGCTTGATGAGAACTATAGTAGTCCCCATTATCTTAATATATAAAATCCTAGCGTTACTGACTGGCTGACAGACAAGCTACAGCCAAAACTATTGGGTGCAGGAAGCTGAAATTTGGCTTGTATGTTCCTTGGGGACCCTAGAGGTGCACTAAGAAGGGATTTCCCGAAATATCCACGGGATCGGTCAAAACAGATAAATTAAAAAAAATGTGCATGCGTAGCTGCTGGCGTCCTCTAGTTAAAAATAAAACTAGTGACGCATCAAGTCTAAGTAATTACAGGCCCATATCTCTCGCTACTATTATAGCTAAAGTGCTGGATAGGGTGCTTGATAAACATCTAGATAGTCATTTAAAGCTCCACGATGCTCAGTTCGGTTTCCGTCCAGGGTTGTCCACTGAAACAGCGATACTGACGCTCAAGCACACTGTCCAGTATTACACCAAAAGGAAGACACCAATTTATGCGTGTTTTTTAGACCTCTCGCGGGCCTTCGATTTGGTAGATTATAGCAAATTGTGGCAGAAATTGTCTAACGAAACGAATCTTCCAAGCGAATTCATATCGCTTTTCAAATTTTGGTATGGAAAACAAACCAACTATGTCAGATGGACGGATAAGCTATCAGAAGTGTATAGGTTGGGATGGGTGTGAGGCAGGGCGGGTTGACGTCGCCAAAACTTTTCAACCTATATATGGACGGCCTGATTCGTGAGCTCAGCAGCACTGGAGTTGGTTGTTCTGTAGACGGCACTATGATCAACAATATTAGCTACGCCGATGATATGGTGCTGCTGAGCCCATCAATCAGCGCCCTCAGGCGGCTGATAACAATATGCGAGAGTTACGCGGCAGCGCATGGGCTCAGGTATAACACCAGCAAGAGTGAAGTGATGATATTCAAAGCGGGTAAGAAAAGTTATCAGCATGTATCCACGATCACTTTAAATAACCATCCTCTAAGAATAGTTGATCGAGTTAAGTACCTGGGCTACTGGGTCACCGAGTCACTCAAAGATGATGTGGACATGGAAAGAGAACGCAGGGCATTATCAGTCAGGGCGAACATGCTGGCTCGTAGGTTCGCACGCTGCACTGAACAAATCAAAGTAACCCTATTCAAGGCGTTTTGTCAATCGTTTTACACGTGCAGCCTATGGGTCAAGCATACGCAAATGGCTTACAATGTCTTGCGAGTCCAATATAATAATGGATTTAGGGCGCTGATGGGCTGCCGCGCTTCTGTAGTGCGTCAGGGATGTTCGCTGAGGCTCGTGTGGACGGCTTTGCCGCTATATTAAGAAAGAGAGCAGCGTCCCTGGCGCGGCGGGTTCGTGGTAGCTTCAACAGCTACCTAAACATTTTTGCTGGCCGAATGGAAACGGATTGTCCATTCTCCATGGCCTGGTCGCGCTTACACAATCTGTGAATAATTTGATATTAACACTTTTTATATTTTTTATATTTATATTTATGTAACCTTCACTTCATTACTGTATGGACTTAACTGGTCTGAAATAAACAATTATTATTATATTATAAAGCTTACATTATAATTTATTCTTGGAAACTACTATACATATATTTATGTAAATCTCTCACAAAATTACACTTAGAAATTAAACTTTGTCGAATAAATAGGCCTCCTGTTTTTTTTTTTATTTACATGTTTTTTTTTATCTACTTATTAATTGCGAATAACAACATAAAAAAACTGGTCATAAACATATCTCTAAATAACTTCATATTGCTATTAGCTCCAAAATGTTAGCATATGTACAGGTTGGGCAAGCTTAAAACTAGGTATTCATTTAATATGACATTGTTAGAAATCATAGAGTATGCATGAGGAATCCGATGAGAGTAAATGAAGCAAGAGATATATGTCAGGATCGTTGCAAATGGCGTTCCGTAGTCTCTGCCTATCTCTCTGTATGAACAATGCTCATTTAACCGATACTGAAATAACAGGACAGTTTCACAGAGTGTCAGGGTTTCATATTATTTATTTCAAATATTATGGATCCGAAGTTACTTATTTCAATAACCAGCTAATATGTTTCTACCAAAAACCAAAATCCATGTAAGTAGTTTATAAAAAGCTAATATCGAAAAATATAGTAATAAAACCAAACCTAACAAACCATTCAGAATAATATGTGTTTGTCATCAAACTCCTCTAAAATTACTTTACCCATCTTTATGCCTTTTTTTGTTTAAAGATGTTTGGTGGGTCTGAGAGTGGGGTGCCGGCATCTTTTTATGATTTTACATAAAAAAGGAGGTATGCAGAAAATACTTTAAAAAATATAGAAAATATATTAAAAGCAACAGGCGGTACGAAGTTTGCCTAGCCAACTAGTAAAATATATAATAATCCAGTATATATAAAAGCAACGTTTGCTCAGACAGCTAGTAACAATATAATAATATATGCAAAGGTCGTAGTTTACGATAGATACAGACTCGTTAAAACTTTGCCCTAGAACCAGCAAAGTGTCTTCGAACGTAATGTTGATCCCAGTTTTATATGTTTCTGATTAATATTGGCGTCGAGACTGGGAAATTAAGGAGAGGTCACATCGAGAGATAATATATTAAACTTGCAGTGATGTATTACTTTGAGCCCAACATAGTTTTTATATATTTTTCGTAAAACTTACAAGGTTACTTTTAAAATAGCAGAAGTTTGGGCACTATGTTATTTGTGATGACTGTAATTTAGTATTATGATATAATTATTCTGTATGATTTTAAGAGCTAAATATATAAATAAATATGTAATTTGTATTTATAAGCCTTTATCATTTAGTGGTTGTTTTGTTTTAAAGTGATTGGTGATCATAAAAAAGTTGCAACCCAAAATAATAATTTAATAACGCAAAAATCATGTTTTTATTGAAAAAAATGGTCCATAGTTGTTTGATCTGTTTATATAAAATCCTTGCGTTACTGACTGACTGACAGACAAGGTACAGTCAAAACTATTGGGCACGAGAAGCTAAAAGAACAATGGCAGGATTATACCTGTGAAGTGTTAGAAGCGTCTATAAACGTAACTTATGAAAAACTTATTAATATAATTATTTCGTATTTTGTACGTTTTTAGTTTCAAGTATAAAAGCGTACGTTATATTATCTAAATTGATAAACTATTTATTGAATACATTCATTTCCGGTGCTTGTTTAATGCCATTTTCAGAGATACCATTTACAAAACAATCGTATTTGTTTAATAGAAAAAAACAATTCACGATAATGTTAAAAAAATATTTTATGTATATTATATTATATAAAAAGAAGATTTTATTTATGATATAAATATATTTTTATTTAATATAGATCTGAGATATCATTTAATTAGAGGTATCAGTAGGCAATTGAAAGATAATGACAACACTAAGTGAAAATGTCTACATTGTCAGTATCCTTACTCCTTGCCCTTGTCTATGATCCCTATAGACCGTGCCACGAGAACATAGACTTTTTGAAACAAAGAATTTCTACTAAGTAACTTAGCGACAGATCTGTCAAAAACAAATAATGTCAAATCCAATGAGCGCAACGGTACACAAATATGTGTCATAGCAAAGTAATATGTCAATTGATCGGCTTTTTATCGATATATGCGCTGCCAACAGTGTTTTGTGGTACCGGAATATATCAGACGCCTGGAATGTCAACCTTTTGCGTTAACCCATTAAATTTTTTTCATTCTTAGGCATTTATCAGAGGATAAAACATATTTTTTGGATGTTAAGAATATTTTTGGTGTCGCAATGCTCGTCCTACGGTCGGCATCTCGGAAAAGCGGATGCAGAATTGCAGATGGCAAACTATTATATAACGATTTTGTTTAAGTTTATTGTGACGTTTTCATTCATACACAATGTAAAATCTCTATGCCTAAACATTTTAATGTAATGTACTAGCTAGTGCTCTGTAATATTATTCATTAGTGATATTTTTATATTTTACGATAGCTTAGCTATTGACTATACGATCGAGTACCATACTCTATTATTGACATACATGGCTCTCTTTTGTTGTCTTGCATTTACAGAATTACTTACGTGTAAAAACTAAAAAGAAGCGGCAAATTCATGAAAATACTTCTGGGAAATTCAAACACAAAATAATATGTTTATCTTTGTAAAATTAGAAAAAAATAGTCACGACAAGAAGTCATAGATAATAAAATATAAATTCGAATACTTAGTAGCATAATTGAGCATTGAAACAAAAAAACTACTGTTAAAAAAGCATAAAAGTTCACTAAGGCATAAAATCTCAAAAACAACTGTTAGAAACAATGGTTGTGAAGCCCTGAATGTGTGTTTGCAAAAAGTCTATCTTCTCGTGGCACCAACTATAATCTGTGACATTGTCAACGTTCTTTTCTTTCTGAAAAGCTTGTTTGGTAGTGTTCTCGTTGTTTTCGCAGTTTTTTGTTGAATTATCTTTATTTTTGATTCTTGCTTACCCCCTGGACTTAATTCGCTGCCCCATACGACGACTTGTGCTTTCCTACGGACTATCTGCGCTCAAAACATCTGGACCTATAGCTTTTTCTACACGGACTTCGATTGTGCCTTAAGATTTTGTTATGATGCGAAGTAGCAGGCCTACACGCATATTGTGCGTGAATTGTAACATTTGCGTCAATACTGTCCGGCGATATTGCATCTTAGATCAGAACACAAGAGTTTGTACTTTGCTTTGCAACTGGGTTTATCTACATATCGTAAGTTTTTAAACATTATTATACTTACCAATTTAGCGTTAGTAAGTTTCAGTGAATTTTCAAAGCAGTTTAAAATCTTACAAAATTCGGTAACATTAGTCTATCTAAATGTAGTGTGATGCGTTTTCTTTGCCTGTAGTAATAATTGCTTTTCTTAATTTTTAGATTACTGATGATGATTTTGTTTGTGAAGCATGTTGGGAACTCGCTATGGATTGAGTAAATCAGAGTTTGCAGCAAGATGCTAATGAAGGTGAACAGACTGGAACGTGTCCACGAGGCCATAGAAATGTGTGCCTTCTGTGTGGATGTGCATTAGTACGAAGGAGAAGTGACAAAATATTAAAAGATAGCCCGACCGAACTACAACAGAACATGATAAATATTATCCAAATAGAACCACGTCAGGTCCAATCATCTTTAATTAGTATTTATTAAATAATAAATCCTTTTGCTGTTTTTTATTACTAAAGAGTTTAATAAGTCTTTTGTTAAGTTCTTTTAAAGCAATCTAATACAAATTGTCTGTTTTTTATCAATTATGGAGTAAGTATTTGATTACAAAAACATTCCTTTATTTCATTTGCAGCTGTCACCTTCAGATAAGGTTTGTCATGCCTGTTGGTGGCGCACTAAGAGAGATCCCTTATCCTTATCCTTACTAATATTATAAATGCGATGTTTATTTGTTTGTCTGTTTGTTACGCACGAAAAAACTACTGAACCCATTAGAATGAAACTAGGCGCACAGATAGACCATAACCTGGAATAGGATATAGTATACTTTTATCCTGGTATTGAGTTCCTGTGGGATAATTTTCGACTTCCACGCGGGCAAAAGCTAGTTCCTTATAAAAGCAAGTGACTTGTACCTATTTATTAGAGAGATCTAACATCATGCCATGACGTCTAATCTTAAGAGACGGCTGCGTATCCAAACAGTTTATATTGAAATGTACCTATGGCTGCCAAACCGTGGCCAAGTGAGCTAGGTACCATACATTTCAATATAAATTTTACGGTAGCTGGCGACGTCGCCATGGCCTCATAATGCGCGGGACTCTAATACTCAATAAAATTGTGAAAGATAAAGGATTACATAAATCCTACATAGTCTACATCCCTATTTCGTGATGGAACTTTGATTTTGTAACATTAGGTACTTATCAAGACACTGATCTTGAATCAGTCTAGGTATATCCTATCAATGCTTTTTGCACATCTCCGCCCCTATCTTAATGTATTTAATGCATTTGTGTAGTTACAAAGTTGTTTTCTATTAACATAACCTTAAAATATAAACAATGTTCATATCTTTTTTGTACGGCCTCCTAAAATAAAAACTCTTGATGATTATGTTTAAGGAATAGAACCCCTTTGTTTTTAACATTTTTTCATACATAGACGCTGCAAATCGATTTCAAATAAAGTGTTGTATGGGAACTTGCCATTGTTCTTTGGCATGTATATTCCTTGAGGAACGTAAAGGTGCACTAAGAAGGGATTTTTACGAAATAACCACGGGATGGGGCGAAAAATATTGCGGGCATAGCTGAGGGCATCCTCTATATGTATGGTTATGTAGTAAATAGTTTCTCAACTTAAAAAAAAACCGGTCAAGTGCGAGTCGGACTCGCGCACCGAGGGTTCCGTACAAACCTGTAGGTATTTAAGTAAAAGTTCACCAGTCATAGTTATGGTATTTTTATTGCAAAATGAAAACCATGACATTACAGTATGGGAAGCTGGAGGTGCATAAATTATAGAAAAAGGCCTCTTTGTCGTTTGTAATCAAACATCCTTTATTTTACATACATATATACATAGACTCACGCCTGTTTCTCCGAAGGGGTAGGCAGAGGCATATTAAACGCCCACTTTTCGCCAGTGTTTTGATTCCACGTAATAGGTGGCGAGCCTATTGCCGCTTATCGGGATATTTTGTTTGCCAGAGCCTCGTCCGTTGATCGGCAGGTGCACCACTTGCAGTTGAGGTTGGCTTGGGACCCAAAGTTCTTGGTGGGAACCCTATATATCTACTATCATCCTTTATTTTATATTAACATATATCGCTTATTTTATAATATAACTTAAATACCTATACTAGCCTTGCAGCAGCCTTGCAAAAGTCTGCTGATGAATGTTGGTGATATTTTTTAAAAGTTATTGATTCACAAAGTTTTTAGTGACTATTAGAAATCTGTAACAAAAATATTTAAAGTATTTTTAATAATTATAGTATTTATTTGCGATGAAAATAAAACTATTACTAGGTGACTATTTGCACACAAAATAAAACAATAATTAATATTCTTAAAAAAAAAATAACAAAAATAAGTAAGCGGCGATAGCCCAGTGGTGTACGTAACGGACTGCCGAGACGATCATCTCGGGTTCGATCCCCAGGTACCCCGGGCACACATCACTGACTTTTCGGAGTTACATGTGTAGGTGTTTAAAACGTTAATTATCGCTCGCTAAGTAATGTGCCCGGTAAATGGCAATACCTATGCTTGCCCCCTATTACATTGGGACCGAAACATAACTGGCGAAGTGTGGGTGTGTAATACACCTCTGCATACCCCTTCGGGGATAAAAAGGCGTGATGTATGTAAAGATGTGATACGTTATGTAAATTAAAAAAAAAAACATAAAAATGGAGATGAAAATTTTAAAGTATGGAATTAAGTATCAAATTTGAACCAGACCTGTAAACCCTAGTGGACCTGGTGACTGAAAAAGGTAGGAATAGTACCACATTGAATATTGAAGTTCGATAAAAAGATAATCTTTAGTTGTACTACTTCGTGTTGTGCTAGTGTTTATTAACGGAAACATGTTTATAGATGAAAAATATGTAGAAATTCCATTTTGGGGATTCATTCTAAAATCAATATTGAAGTCTCCCACGACAATCAGACGAGAACATGAATTTTACCTATTGAGGTTACTGCCGTTTATTGTTGTATTTATGCAACGCTACAGCTGGCCGTTCTTGTTCTGAGCAGTACATTTTAGATTTTTTAGGACGACCACTTTTATTGCGTTTAGGACGGCTAACCTTTGAATCTAGAGTTTTTTTTACCAAGCTTACCTTAATATGATTGTATGTATTATTAAGAAATCTTTCGCACACAATTGGCTAACAAAAATCATAATGACCTGATGATAAATTGCCTTAAAGAAGTAAACGCTTTATTGCATATTCTTCTCTGCCAAAATACACCCCTCAGAATACCCGTATTACGTTCATACACTTCGAACGTCGCTGGATACAAACATCCTGCTGCCTTCACCTCAGCAGTACCGCTTAGCTAGAGGATTGGAGCATCGTAGCTTTGTACTCATGTCGTGAAGAGAAAGGACCTCTCCGGGCATCGCTTGTATATAAATGAAACTCGTCCTAGTTATTATAAATATAAACAAGTATTGTGGTCCTTAGTATTTGTGTTTGTTCAAAATTAGTGGTATTATAAATAGAGAACGCTATTGCATGAAATAAACAACTTCCATCGGGAGGCATAGGTATTATACTATGTTAAATAGTATTTTCGTTGATAGTTAATGCAACTATAGCCATAATTATATTGTGATAGTATGTTATACTGTCCACACCATGTCCTCAATTCGGTTACAAAAGAGCGCGTATGTCATAGTGAGCTGGCTGGTCGTCAAACAGAATAATTAGCAAAAAGGTTTGAAGACTATGTAATAATTATTTGATATCTCAATCTCAATCAGCCTATCGCAGTCCACTGCTGGACATAGGCCTCTCCCAATACGCACCACAGTACACGGTCCTCAGCCTTCCGCATCCTTTATCTGTGCGATAAGACATTGCTTCGTACCAAATTTCAAGATTTTTAGTTCACGGGTAGTTCCCTGTAGGTTTTGATTCCCTTGCGAGTAGTCGCGAGTTTGAAAATATGATTATATTGCTCTTTCTTTTGATTGCGTAGACATAGAAGTTTGATTTTGTTACAGCCTAAAGGCCCATTTAGACGGAGAGAGTTTCTCGACTCGAAGATGCGAGTATCGAAAGAATATAAAAAAAAATCTTCGTCTAAACATACACATTTCTCGCTCCTTCAGTTTGGCGACAATTGCCTCGCAAGGAATATTGATTGTGTCCGTGTAAACAGAATTTCAAAGCAATAATCGTATTCGAGATTTTGTGTCAGTTGCTACCATGAGTGCAGTGATTTTAGTATCATTTTTGAGAACAAATACCCTCTAGTAAGCACTAAACTCGAATGACGAATCTCGCACTGAAAACGGTTCAAACCGATTTGTACGATACTCGTATGAACTTGCAAAAATGTCATACGAGATCGTGTTTATACGAGTCGAGCTTCTCGTAAGCCAGAATCTTCTTACTATAATTTCGCTGTGTAAACAGACGCAGGTAATTATCGCCTAGCGATAAGTCATATGCGAATCTCGTATGATATAATCGCAGGCGAGAATTTAGTTCTTGCCTGAATGTAAACATTTAGATACGATAATGTTATGGCGATTATTGCTTGCGATAGTAGTATACGATTTCTCGTACGAAACGTGCGAGAAACTCTCTTCGTCTAAATAGCGCTTAACGGTATTATATACCTGAGTATTTGATATGAATTTCATTTTAGTACCTCTACGCGTTCAAGAGAAAGGGGTAGTAACTTTAAATTTATTAAAAAAAAATTATTATATGATGTAACAAAAAATGTAAGGTTTTCGTAATTTTTCCTTTATATGTGATATAAGACGTTGCTTCGTACCAATTTTCAAGATTTTGAGTTCACGGGAAGTACCCTGTAGGCTTAGATTCCCTTGCGAGTAATCGCGAGTTTGAAAAGATGATTATATTGCTCTTCCTTTTTAATGGGTAGACATAGAAGTTTGATTTTGTTATAGCCTCACGGTATTATATGCCTGAGTATTTGATATGAATATCAATTTAATACCTCTACGCGTTCAAGAGAAAGGGGTAGTAACTTTAAATTTATTAAGAATATTTTTTTATATGCTGTAACTAAAAATTTACGGTTTTCGCAATTTTCCTTTGTATGTGATATAAGACGTTGCTTGGCACCAAATTTCAAGATTTTGAGTTCACGGGAAGTACCTTATAGGTTTTGATTCCAATGCGAGTAGCCGCGAGTTTGAAAATATGCTTATATTGCTCTTTCTTTTGATTGCGTCGACATAGAAGCTTGATTTTGCTGCAGCCTAACGGTGTTATGTAGTTGAGTATTTGATATGAATTTCAATTTAATACTTCCAGGCGTTCAAGAGAAAGGGGTAGTAACTTTAAATTTATTAAAAATATTTTTTTATATGCTGTAACAAAAAAATTACGGTTTTCGCAATTTTTCCTTTGTATGTGAAATAAGACGTTGCTTGGTACCAAATTTCAAGATTTTGAGTTCACGGCAAGTACCCTATAGGTTTTGATTCCAATGCGAGTAGCCGAGAGTTTGAAAATATGCTTATATTGCTCTTTCTTTTGATTGCGTCGACATAGAAGCTTGATTTTGCTGCAGCCTAACGGTGTTATGTAGTTGAGTATTTGATATGAATTTCAATTTAATACTTCCACGCGTTCAAGAGAAAGGGGTAGTAACTTTAAATTTATTAAAAATATTTTTTTATATGCTGTAACAAAAAATTTACGGTTTTCGCAATTTTTCCTTTATATGTGATATAAGACGTTGCTTCGTACCAAATTTCAAGATTCTGAGTTCACGGGAAGTACCCTATAGGTTTTGATTCCAATGCGAGTTTGAAAATATGCTGCAATTTGCAGCATAATCGGCTGTATCTTTTGATTGCGTTGGATTAGAAGTTTGAATTTTTTACAGCTCTATAGAACCGTAGATTTGAGTATTTAGTATAAATTTCAGTTTGATACCTCCACGCATTCCTGAGAAAAAGGGTCTTGACAGACGGACGGACAACAAAGTGATCCTATAAGGGTTCCGTTTTTTCCTTTCGAGGTACGGAACCCTAAAAATGCGCTATTGTTCGTATTTATTGCCCTCTTAGGGTGACATTTGCGCTTTATCATTAGGCCAGTTTATTGGTATCATGTATTTGTAACAGCCAACTTTTATAATCATACAATAATCAAAAGTGAACAATATGAAGTTTCCTAAATTGCATAACATACAGTTCAACATAAAATATACATGTAGATAAAATTGGGTTAAATATAAAATACTTTTCATTTCTTGCTATGTCTCTTTTTCTCTCTATGTCTCTCAAACACACATGCTTAAAATATGTGTCTAAATTTCAACAGCCACTTTTTATCAACACTGAGACATATTCAGTAGTCGAAGATAAATCGTCTGTGCCACATGGACACACTAATATAGAGTTGGACAACGTGACAAACAAACTTTTTTTTACTTGCCTTTTAATGTTTGGTTGCTGTGTGTCGGCCAAATCTTGCAAGCTGAATTATAAATATTTCACACCCTAAAGAATTGAAATGTTACTTGTCAATTTGATGAAGCAATTGGTATTACATCCAGAAATTAACATCGATAGCCTAGTGAGAAGAGACCATCGGACTGCTACGTAGAGGGGTTGAGACACACAGCGCGTATCAGTGACGTTTCAAAGTTATGTGCGGATTAATTTGTTGATTCTGAATGATCTTTTGCTAACCGGTGTAGGAAATCTCAACTCAGGACAATTGAAGTTTCTCGAGTCGAATCGAAAGTTTGTTCTTAAAAAGTGGTGCTTTCATATTATTACCTTTTTATCACTGATCTTTTTGAATGCAATGCAATCATTTGATGACGATAAGGCTGACTATTTTGTGCGTGGATTGTACTTTTTTGGTTGAGCTACGCCGAACAGACTAATTCATGCTAAATCATTAAATTATAATTTCAAAATTTAATTCAAACAAAAACTCTTTCACTTTAAGTTTGAAACACGGCCTTATAAGGATTAAGGCAAACACAGACATGTGTTTTCTGTTAGCTAAAGTACAAGTTAAATCCAAAACTTGGGTCTGAACTTGAATTGAAACTTTTTAGGTAAACTAAGGAGGTAGTAGGTACCTACTGGTTCTCATTAGCAACTTTGTAGAAGTTGGATTTGCAATGTAGAATTGAACGTAGCTAGTAATGCATAATGGTAAAAGTATCAGCTTCTTTTAATTAGTTGGGGCTATGGATGTCTGCACGAATATTTCAATGAGAAGCATAAGATAAATGTATTTCATTCAATTCAGTTTTTTGTAACATTTCATTTTCATGAATAAAATCGAAAGACAGTGCTATGCAGTACAATCAATTTAATAGTTCTGGTCTATTCTTCAAATCTGAAAAATAGTTTGAAGCATTGTAGTCAAATATATTAGTCTGTATATTATCAATACCGCATACCATGTTTCTACGTGTCGTTATTCGTTCATTGATGTTTTATTTAAAAGTGACATTCA
Organism: Euclidia mi; assembly: GCA_944739405.2. Lineage (NCBI taxonomy): Eukaryota > Metazoa > Arthropoda > Insecta > Lepidoptera > Erebidae > Euclidia > Euclidia mi. The sequence goes on along the minus strand of OX123186.2, from coordinate 38,638,099 downwards.
AGTTAAAGGTAGTGCTTGGTAAGGATATCCCATACGTTTTACATATTTTTTGGATCTAATTGCTTCCTCAATCCCTCTACTGTATCACATGTGTATTCAGATTTAGCAGCAGTGACTTTAGACACCGAATTAGAATCTTGTGAGGTTTCAGGATAAGCTGGAACAGTCGAAAACCGCAACGAATTTTATCAGTAGTGTATTTAAGGATTTGAAAATAATTAATCCACTTCCCTTCTCTAAGAAGCTCACGTCAAAAAATATTTTTATGAATAGCTTAGAGGAAACAAGCACCTTAGGCAAAGCCATTTAGAAGTTCTAGGGATGCATAATCTGTGTGACCGCTGGAGGGTTCCATTTCACCTTTATGAGAATTTCAGTGTAAGATCGCCTCATACTCGGACCATATTATTATAATACCTCTCATATTTTAGTACCAAGACATTAGCTTTCTCATATTAAATAAATACTCTGCAATTTATAAACACGTGTTTACAGAATTTATACTAAACTAGAGGACGCCAGCAGCCACGCCTGCATTTTTTTTAAATTTACCCGTTTTGGCCGATCCCGTGGGAATTTCGGGAAATCCCTTCTTAGTGCACCCTTACGGTCCCCAAGGAACAAACACGCCCGTTTACGTGAGTCTGGTTTTTTTAAGAGCGTAATGTAGCGCGCGTGTAAGCGCGTTTGTTGAAACGACCGCATACGCGCAGAAAAATACGCTAATCTGAAACCGCCCTTATCAGTGTCAACATGGATTTTGACGGCTCGTGTTTATACGAGTTAAGAAGCGCGTCAACGTTCGTACGAGTTGTGCGTATGCCCAAAGGCGCGCATATACGCGCCTACAGGGGCTTCCAAAAACGAGCTTATACGCACGTAATCATGGGCTTTAAATTACTAATGTTTTTGTAATTTTTGTGTATTCATATACAGTCACTTCTGTAACATACATTTCCACCATAGTTCTGAACATGGTCGCGAGTTGCCTACATTATAAGACGTAAGTGGATGCTCCTGTTACACAATATTCACATTGGAAGGCTAACTAAGGCACTTCATTTAGTAACTGCATTAATTGCTTAAGTATTATGTCTGTTACTATTTACTACTTACAAGTAATTAAGTACAATGTGAAACTGTTGCAGCTCCTTACAAAAACAAAAATATGTACCATAATATTGGCGATTTAAAAGAGTGGCCACGAGTTTTATTGCCCGTTCTTTCTCGTGGTTCTACCTATTGCTTTGCGAACGAGGCAGTAAATGTAAATGTAGAAGTATTAAGTAATTTAATTTTAAAATTGACGTTCATAAGCGTCACCTTGTGACCTAGATGAATAAATGATTTTGACTTTGACGTATAAAACGTTAATTTGAAACCGCTCTAAGCTAAGCAAACAAACAACCTTTTCAGCTTTATAATATAAGTAGGTATAGATTTGTATGTCATAATAGCCTGGGTCAAATTACACTCAGTCATCCTTTTCCAAATTATACAGAACCTTTATGATGCCAATCGGATACAAAGTTTAGATGAACTATCTACGCTCACGTTTGAAGCTGCGATGCCATCCGAGATGTGTGAGGTAGGTGGTTCTTCTGGCTGTTTATGTTACGTACGTTTTTTATGTTACGTACATTATATAATATATATTCAACCGCACTCACCTGCAACTTTAAGGGGTTAGCTTATTTATTTATCTAGAAGTAATTATATATTCCTATATATTAATAACAAATACACACATATTTTTCACTAAAGGATTGCTCTATTTTGCAAAAAATAAGCTTTTCCAATATAACTTTCTTTATGGAGATTGCTAGAAATTATTTAGGGTATTATGAGCCTAATGGATTACCATTAGGATATTCCCACGTGCTCTTGACAAAAAACCTGAGATACAAGCATAAAGATATATTTAAAGAGATTTTAGGTACTTACGAAAAAGGAAGCTGTCCAGTAAAAAATGTAATAGTAATTCTATTTGCTGTGACCAAACAAACATATGCCAATTTAGTGAAGATAGGGTATACCCGCTAGATTCTTATTATTCATATTTTTGCAGTCCATAGTCAAAAACCTCCCCTAATTTGCGCCACAAAAGATAAAATTTAAAAAATCAAGAGCAATCAAGGCATTTTTGATTTTTGCTTATACTAGTATGGATAAAAGCAGCTGGTGTTTATTACAAGCGAACTTTAGCTCAAGAAATAGTATACAGATATATTTATCTAATTCTATTCTCAAAATCATTTCTTAGCTGATTAGATAGGCTCGCCCCCCTATTACGTGGGACCTAAAAAACTTCAGGCCGAAATGTGGGTGTAATATTACACCTCTGCCTACCCCTTCGGGGATAGAGGCGTGAGTCTACAAAGATTAGATTACTTTCTTTATTTCTAAAGATTCTTTTAACATTTTATTACAAATTGAAATTTATAGATAAACAATCACCTTATAAGCCTCTGCTCAACGTTCACAATTTTTACAAACAGCTGCGACCAATTCTTTGTCATCTTAATTTATAAGCCGATTTGTTTTTTTCTTTACCTTTTACTGTGGTGGTATTATATTTATGTATTACATATTAATATTGTTATTACTTGTTGTGCATAGAAAATGATTTTAAAATAAATATAATAACTTTCATTGTCACAAAAATCTCTAATAAGAGAGATATTGGGGACAGTTACCAAGAAGTTAAGAAGTCCTCACTAACTAGCAACATAGGTACTATGATTGACGAATATCGATTTTTAATCTTTTCCTCATGCCCACAACTGCATCACCTGTCTAATCCTTTCCGTTAAAAGAAAAGTGTTAAAGCAGGAATCCAAGGCATCATTTCCTGAACAATTATTATTAAAACTCAATGTTTGGAACAACTAGATAGGTAATATTTTAGAACAGATTCTTCATTATTTCATAATAAAATGACCATTAGTAGTATTAGTAGACTATATTATAATATCTTTTAATCACAAGTAACAAGTGCTTATAAACCAGTCTTAGTAACCCTCGCAGTTTCACTGTAAGTCGATTGCTCTCTATTTTCATTATCTAATTTTGAGTTTACAGGCACGAGACACAAGGATTAAAAAATAAAATCTCCTTCTTCTGATTTTTTTATTAGATTGCTTTAAAAGTCTTCTAAAGTTATACACATCAATGTTGTAAGGGCATGAAATATAAACCCCAACACAATACAGCTCGGTAATTACAGATTAATTACGCTACTTTCCAGTTTCTTTCCTCAAGGGATTCCATTTTCATTACACAGTACTTACGTGTAATGAACTGCATCCGTATGCAAACTACTTAATGATAGACACTCATCAAAGTCGACCTTATCTCACAAAGTTTAGATGCCAAATTCGCATACAAATACTATTTCTAAAGCGGGCTTTTTTATCAAAAGTCTTTTTATCCCGTGTAATCTTTATTTTTAAGTCACAAACGCTTGACTTGGACAAGGATATTAAATTATTCTATCTAGTTAATACATAGATACTCGTAGCTATAAGATCTTAAGATAAAATTTTACTTGCATGTTGTGGGTTCAATGACATTGTGGAAAGTTACACTGCTGTGCTTGTGATAAACACAGTAAGTGCCTTGAAGACAGTTTAGAGAAAAACGCGCTTAAAGTTTTTTTCTTTATTTTTAGCATCTCTGACTTAATATAGATAAAATCTAAGTTCTTACAAATGTATAACGTAAATATAGGCATGTTTTATAGGTGTTCTATTTTATTTTTTAATTAAATGTAATAAATGTGTTGTAAATCTTAAAAATATATTAATGTTAAGTAATGAAGAAAATAAATAAAAACATTTTCTTATTATTACTACAGTAAGTGTGTGACTTACAATAACTATCTTTAGTTGTAGGTACATACTGTAACAATGATTATGAAATAAGATAAATGTTTAAATAGAATAACAAATATGATATTTTTTGCTTACAGTAACTTAGGCACTTACTGTAATTATAGCTAGATGAAATATGTAAAATTACAGCATCCCTCATAAAGCACCGACACCAACTTTACTTACATTTTCTTAATGTTTTGTAAGAAAATGAAACATATTTGATGTTATGAAATCACAATTTATTAAAACAAGTACAAATAACTTTGTGAAACTAGAAAATTTTAAAATCAGTTCTATTATTTAATTATTTATAGCATTAAAAATGGCTTAACGTAACCAAAGGTTACAAACAATATTAAACAAACTAAGCACTATCTCTAAAACATAACACGTTATAGTTTTTCCATAAAACTCTTATTAAACTATTAGTTGTTCTTCTTTGTACACAATAAAAAACATAAAAAGACAAGAACGAGAAAAAAATATTAAAATCTTTATATAAGTTATGAGACCTTAGTTACACTAACTAAAACAAATCAGTCTTACAAATTATTCTTCATCAGTCCTATCATTCATTTAATTAGTTTCATAACCTATTTGTAGAAGTTTAAAAATATTAAAAGTGTTTTAAATTACTAGTAAAATGTAGACTTACAAATATATTTTCCAAAGTTACAATAAGAAAGTTTAAGGGTTGTCTATTGTTTACCCGAAGATTATATACCATAATCTCATATTCCCGAATTTCATTTAGGTACCCGAATTTCATTTGCCCGAATGTTTTGTTTGCATTAAAAAAACATGACATACTATTAATTGCCCGAAACTTAGAGGCCATACGTATTGTTTTTCATATTTTTAATTGCCATAATAACAATTAGACATAATATTTAAATGGGTACGTATGAAAATCCCGAATTTTAAAAGACCGAATTTTAAAACATCGATGGACAAAATTCCGATTATTCAAACGCCGAATGGTTGTTTGGTCGAAAGTTTAAAATCCCGAATACCGAAAAATAAATTAAATATTATTATCAACAGCTAGTGCCTGAGGTTAGAACAAAACGCCTTAAAAATCTTAAAATATATACAGTAAGTAATGCACTTACCTTATTTGTTTTAGACAAGTTTACACATAATATGAGGTATTCCTAAACATAATCACAGTAAGTTCCACTTGCTGTTGTTATGCTAAGGTAACGCAATAGTATGTTTTATTACAATTACTTAATATAGTAACGCCAAGTGCCACTTACTGTTAATATGTTTAAGTCGTACTTGGTGTAATAAAATCGTAACTTTATAATATTTATAGTAAGATTGCTTACTGTAGTAAAACCTAGGTAAATTGATTTAACTTTATGCAAAAATCAACCGTATGTGTCCATACTGCATTCATAATAAGTGTACCTTGGCGCCTATCGTGTCTTACTGTAACTATGCTTAATCTTATTTCTTGATGTAAGCTACATTTTCAAATTCTGAATATACAACATTGTAGATCTTGATCTCTACTTTCTGAATATGTACTTAGCTCAATATCGACAAAAATGTGACTTACTGTGATTATCGTATGGGCGGCAGTATAGCATTCGTGACATTAACATGCAAAGTATGATATATTTAAATACACTACTATTATACTACCCGAGCAAGTGGTATTAGGTTTGCACTATTAAGAACTAAACATAAATACTAAAGATTTTACAATTTACAAGAATATAATCTTCATAATATTTACAACCTCAATCAGCAGTAAGATTCATTATAATTAAACCACCGATGTAGGCCTTTAGTCTAACTTAAAAGAGAATCAGAATTAGTATAACCGTGGGAGAGCCATGCTTCCGGAGTGATACCACGGCCTCACAGAATACCGGCGTGAAACAACGCTTGCGTTGTGTTTCGCCGAGTGAGTGAGGATACCGGAGGTCTAATCCCCCAAACGATCTATCCCCTAAACTAACTATATCATAGGGGGGCTATGATGGTGCAGTTGAAAAACTTTTTGCTACCCCAGGAGGGTACCAACTGCGCTAGCGTTGGAGAATCCCTCTCTGGACGTGTTCAGGACACAACGCATCTAAGCGTGGACGCCCAGGCCGCCCCTCGTACTCTGAGGGGGGGCAAAACTGCGCTCGAAAAGTCCCTAAAAAGGAGCAAAAATATCCTGGCACCTCCTGCCACACTGGCCGTGGACTTCTGCAATATCAGGGGATTACACACCAACCTACAACCCACTTGGCTCCTCAGACCACTTACTTGTACGGAGTGTGGTGCCTCTCACGTGCTCGCTGCGATCGCGGGCTACACGCAGTCGCCGTGTGTGGCACTACAAGTCAGCAGATTGGGATGGGATGCGGAACTTCGTTGCGTTATCCTTGGGGACAAATATGCTTCTCGCCGGATGATCCCAACGCCGCTGCTGATTCTGTTGCTGATGTGGTGCTACAGGGTATGGAACTTTTCATTCCATCCTCTGTGGTCCCCATTGGTGGCAAATTTCGACCTTGGTTTGGTTCATCTTCCAAAAAGGCTTCTCGCAGGAAGCAGGAAGCTTACCAAGCCTGGGCTGTTGCGGTGGCGGCGGGGGATGAAAATACCAGCGCATTAAAAAAGGAGTATAACTTTGCCTCCAGGTCCTTCAAAAGAGACATTGCTAGTGCGAAGACGAAGCACATCGGTAGAATCGGCCAGAGGCTTGAGCGCCTTCCATCGGGAACTCGCGCATTCTGGTCTCTTGCCAAAGCTATCGAAGGGAACTTCTGTAAGCCATCCTTTCCACCGCTACACATGGGAAATGACTCCTTGGCCCGACGACGCAAAGCAGAAAGCCGATCTTCTGGGCAAACTCTTTGCGTCCAACTCGACCTTGGATGACGGGGGACAGGAACCGCCTACTATACCACTGTTGAAGGGCTGTATGCCGGATATTCGGTTCCACCAACGCGCAGTCCGTATGGCACTTCTGTCCCTCGATATCCATAAGTCGAGTGGGCCTGATGGAATTCCCCTATTGTGTTGAAGATCTGCGTTCCAGAGTTGGCACCAGTTTTGACACGACTTTTTCGTCTCTCCTACTCATTTGGCGTAGTCCCAACATCGTGGAAGACAGCATTGGTCCACCCGATCCCTAAAAAAGGCGATCGCTCTAATCCGTCCAACTGCAGACCCATATCCTCTTCTCGAAGATAATGGAGTTCATTATTAACTGCCAGCTCCTTCAGTTTCTAGAGGATAATCAGCTGCTTAGTGACCAGCAATACGGCTTTCGTAAGGGTCGGTCGGCTGGTGATCTTCTAGTATACCTGACACATCGTTGGGCACAGGCGATCGAGACAAAGGGGGAGGCTTTGGCGGTCAGTTTGGACATAGCGAAGGCCTTCGATCGGGTCTGGCACAAAGCGCTTCTTTCGAAGCTCCCTTCCTATGGGCTGCCCGAGAAATTATGCGAATGGGTCACCAGCTTTCTTACAGACAGAAGCATAAAGGTCGTAGTTGACGGTGAATGCTCTGATGCCTTGTCTGTAAATGCTGGTGTTCCTCAAGGCTGCGTGCTATCGCCTACTCTGTTCCTCCTGCATATCAATGATATGTTGCTAGATAGCGGCATTCATTGTTATGCAGATGACAGCACAGGTGATGCTTTATATACCGGCCACGCCAACATTTCTCGGGAAAAAGTCATCGAGAGCCGACATAAGCTTGTGTCTGAAATTGAGACCTCCTTGGAGATGGTCTCAGATTGGGGAAGACTTAATTTGGTAGAATTTAACCCCACAAAGACGCAAGTCTGCGTTTTCACCGCAAAAAAACTGCCGATGGTCGTATGTCCTCGTTTTGAGAGCACCCCCTTGACTGCCTCCTCCAGTATTGGAATACTTGGTGTCGACATATCGAGCGAAGTCCAGTTCCGCGGTCACTTAGAGGGTAAGGCTAAGTTAGCCTCGAAGAAGCTAGGCGTGCTAAATAGATCGAGACGGTATTTCACTCTGGCCCACCGCTTGCTCCTTTATAAGGCGCAGGTCCGGCCGCATATGGAATACTGTTCTCATCTTTGGGCAGGGGCACCCCAGTACCAGCTTCTCCCTCTAGACCGCATCCAACGGAGAGCCGCTCGAACTGTCGACTGCCAAGATATTTGCAATCGGTTAGACCCCTTGGCGCTGCCTAGAGATATAGCCTCGCTATGCATCTTTTATCGCTTCTACTATGGGGAGTGCTCCGAGGAATTGTTCGGATTAATCCCTGCCGCCTCTTTCCGCCATCGTTCTACGCGACAGCATTTCCATCCCCATCATTTAGATGGTTGGCAATCCACAACGGTGCGTTTCTCTAGAAACTTTCTGCCTCGCACCTCTAAACTGTGGAATGATCTCTCACCTGCGGTTTTTCCGAACCAATACGACCTTCAAACCTTCAAAAAAAGAGCGTATTCCTTTTTAAAAGGCCGGCAACGCACTTGTGACTCCTCTGGTGTTGCGGGTGTCCATGGGCGGCGGTAATAGCTTAACATCAGGCGATCCGTCTGCTCGTTTGCCCCCTATTCCATAAAAAAAAGTATTTTATGTCTAAAACTAGATAAATAGAGCTACATTTTATTTAAAAAAGCAAACAAATGTCTGTAAAAACAAATAGGGTATGGATACAAAAATATGAAGCATTTTAATACAATAAAAACCACCCTTTATCACATGCACCAAGCCATATCGTTCGTTTTTCGATTTGCCTATTAAGTATTATGGCTTAGACTTTTACCAAATAGTAATAAAATTGTCAATTACAGACGTCTTTATTGCACCAAAGTTACGCTAAAGTTTTCCATTATCACTTCACATGGTGTTTTATTTTCATAAAATATTCTAACTCTCGAATAACTTTTACATTATAGAGCTTTGTACTCTTAAGGGAATGAAGTATCAAAGGAAGTTTGCTTTCACGTCACTTTGCCACGTCTACACTATATTAGCATGTAGAGAGAACTCACCAGTTCACATTGAGCTACCCCGCCCCCCTTAGCCCTTGATAAACAGCAAATTATGCAGCATCTGTGTGGCTGGGAGAAGGTCAAGTGTTTTTGGACGGTCGTAACTAGTTGTTCGTTAGCCAGGGATCGTCATTCGGTTTCCTTATCACGGCACATCCGGCTCTAGAACCGTTTTGTTTCCTTGAGAATGTACCGGATACCCGGGAGCATGTGGAGCGATTGTAAACGCTGAATACAAGGTTTGATAATACGTACCAATATGAATATTACAGTTACTCATATGGGTTGCAGATGAGATAAGGTTGGCGACATGTCATATCAGATTACAGCCTAAAATTACTAAAATGTTTCTTGAAATACAAACGGCGGTGTTTAGTATGTTTTCTTACCCACTGAAATGTTGTCAAGTGAAATTTCGTGACGTGTCAGTATCTTTCGATTCCATATAGGGATCCTATGCTTGTATACGGATTAGATAGAAAAATCTACTTAAATATTTACTTACTAACAAAAATAAAAAAAAACAAATTTTGACAGCCGTATTTTCAAACACTGCAATACAAAAATGCTTTGGCGTCCATTAGATAATTTAATTATGCTACTGAAAGTAAAGTTAGACTTTGTAATACAAAAAATAAAATAAAAAATGAGGTGATAGTGTAAATGACACGTACTAATAATGCAAATAAAACCAATTACTGGAATTCAATATGCGTTTTATTTCCTAATAAGTAAAAAATTCAGTGCCAACAGTGGCCAAATACAATTGAACCAGTTAGGAGTTCCAAAAATCAAAGAATCGCATCGAAATAATAATTACTAATCGTTATGTTAAAAGTTATAATTACTCGGGCGCCAGAAGCAATCCGTAGCTAAATTACAAATAAAACTTGCCAGATAGTGTCAGTATGAGAGTATGACCCGAAGCCGAGATGTTATAACTAAACACAATTTTATTGGGTCAGCAGCATGTTCACAACAATAATGGTTTAATAGTTTACATTGAAACAAGCAAAAGAAAGTTTTAACAAGTCTAACTACAAAACAAGTAAATTAATTAAGTGTGTATTAATGTTGCTTAGGTTATTTTAAGGTTAAGCAAATTATAATTAAAATCCTACAAAATTTATATTAACAAGGTTCTATCAAAGTTAGTCAAAGTTGCGTCCAAGTGATATAAGAAAAGGATTGATAAATACCTTAAAATTTCATAATTGATAACAATTATAGTTAGGTTTACCGCCTCAAGGTCTCAACTTGCGTACAATACACAAGATCACGCGCATCGCACCTCGATCAGCAGGGCCCATTTGAAATTTATAAAAAGAAAACGCGGGAACCACTGTATAACATGAGAAAAACAATACCGTTACAGTAGGTTAGTAAGTTTTTGGAGATATAATATATGAAAATTGCGAAAAGTAATTTTTAACCGCTTGACCGCGCACAAGTGACTATTTTCCCTTTTTCGAAATGCCGTAGACCGCGCACAAGTGACTATTTTCCCTTTTTGGTTACAGCGCTATACTCGGTCTGAATTTACTGTTTCTTTCTATTACGTAATGTTTTAAATTCTTTTTCTCTATTCTATTCAAATCATTGAACATTTCTTCATGCTAAAAATACGAAGCGAATCTTAAAATCGTTAACCCGGAACGAAAAAATAATGTCAAATGCCACTCTTTGTTTCGCGCGCTCCGTGATTACGTGCTTATCGTATGCGTGTAATTAAATATTTGTAGACTATGATACATGTTTTTTTTTTTATTTAATTCGGTGTAGATAGAATCCTTCTACAGTGAAAACTCATAAAATATGTATGTCATCGATTTACTTTTTAAAATAATCTTGTTTAAAATTCACAAAGTGTTTTTTTCAACGATTGTCAATGTTCGCTGCTAAGTATAATAAATTAGAAAGTAAACATCAACAAAGAATTCATACGACTTGAAAGAGTCATTTATAAGGTTGAAGAAAAACATCACTTCAACTTACTCATGTTACCGACTTATCAACAATAAATGTTAGCGCGCCCATCTGGCGAGCGGCGGTGCGACATTTTGTTTAGAACGTGAGTGGTCAAGTGAATTCGGCGAATTGGCGCTAGCGGTCAAGCGGTTATAGCACTCCACCCTGCGGTACACCGGCAGATGTATTACACTATGAGGAGTACAACTCATCAACGCGTATACGCTGTCGGCGTCAAAACAGATAACTACGAAACCAGTCAATTACCGTTGGAGATATGTTAATAGAGCGGAGTATGGAAAGTAGGATGTGGAAATCCACAGTGTTAAATGCGTTACTAAAATCAAGTAAGGAGAGAAGCGTGAGTTTTCCACCATCCATGCCCAGCCTTATCTCATCAGTAATATGAACCAATGCTTTGGTGGTACTGTCCAGGGCGAAAACCGGATTGGAAAGGATTCAGGAGAGCATTCTTGGAAAGAAAAGAAGAGAGTTGTGCGTGTACAAGAAGCTCAAGGACTTTGAAAAGGAAGGGTAGTATGGATATTGGACGGAAGTTAATAAAGGAACAGTTAGGTATCGGAACTACTTGGGCATCTTTCCATGCTCATGGAAAGACACCGCTAGTAACAGAGTAGTTCAGGATTTGACAAAGGACAGAAAGGATTTCATCTAGGATAGGTAGGATCATGTTTCGACTGATACAGTCATTGCCAACAGCATTGGATGAGATCGAAATTGTGCTCTTTTTAACATCACAACCGGAAAATTGCTCGAAAACAAAAGGGGAATATTTGGGAAATGGGATACGTGAAAGATCTTGTAAAGGGTTTGTTTTTGTTGTCCCATCAAAGTTGGACGAAGCAGTAAAATGTGCGTTAAGTGAATCTATATTTATATCTTTGGGGACTGTGTCATTGCGTGATTTGCCAACCCCAAGGTTATCAGAAATTTCGAGATTTTTACTGGATCTCCATTTTCAACCGAGTTGTGAATATGGTGGCGCTGTGCTTTCCTAAACACCTTATTGCAGAGATTCCAGGCACTAATGTATTTTTCCAAATTCACAGGGGTTGGACGACATTTATATTTCGCCTTGGCAGCAGCTTTCATAGACATAAATATTTTGATTTCATTAGTGAGCCAAGGTGCAGGTAGATGTTTTAATTTAATGGCACGGATTGGTGTGTGCTGCAGCTGAGTTAATATTTGTACTGAGTCATTTACACAGTCTGATGAGAATATAGGAGACCATTCAATTCTACGGGCATCTGCGCAGAGTTTCAACCGATCCATACCCCCGAAATTGCGCTGCATAATAGTTCTCGGTTTTGCCTTTGGTGGGCGTATTTAATAGGAAATATATATTAAATCATGGTAGGAGAAAGCATCTGCAGAGCACTGACCATGCTTGGAAACAAAAGTAGGGGAAGAAGTGATAATGAGATGGAGAAGAGAAGGTACAGAGTTTGGAAAATGATGTGTAGCATTAAGGGGAAGAATAGATAAATTACTAGAATTTAAAATACGCTTAAATGTGGCCGAACGATTGTCTTGTTTTAAGAGGCAGGTATTAAAATCACCCATTATGATAGTGTAGTAGTGTAAGAAGGTACTAAAGTTTCTAGGATGTTATAGTATAAAAGAAGAGAAAAAATTATACGTTACGGAGGCGAATAATAAACACCTAGAAGAACTTTAGAATGATTTAGGTCCACTTCTAAGAAGAGATGCTCGCCTGCATTAACGGGCGGTGGTTGTGATAAGCTGCTTACAATACGGTATGGAATTTGAACATGTAATATAGCAACACCGCCACCACCGCCAACCGCACGATCATTTCTAATTAGGTGGAACCCCGGAAGAGAATACAGGAAGTTAATGGCAGACATAGTTTAAGCCATGACTCTGAAACGAGAATAGCATGTATGTTCTTACTGTCAAAGGTTGTCAGCATATCAGGGAAATGAGCAGGAATACTTTGGGCATTTATAATGTAGTCCACATTAAAGGTCCCTGCGATGCCAGAAAACTGAGACTGCAGAACCTCTGCAAGTGAAGGCAAACTAGTTAAACTGTCATTGAGACTGCTAGCAGTTACAAAGCTGTCATTGTCACTATTTGAAGCTAGCATATATGTCGTATGGCTAATATATATATAAATTAATTAACTATATCTAATATATATAAAAGTATATTATATAAATACAAATATATTATTAAGCTGTCTTGTAACGTTATCCCTACTTAGGGTGTGTTTAAATGAGAAACGTGGTTAAATGTTACAATAAAAATTGATTTCATTCTTCAAGTAAATCTAAACATCATTTAGCAAGCGTTTCACTAACGAAAAAATTACTAAAAAAATGTTATTCGAAAAGATATAAACAGGGTCGCGTGATTCGGCGATGGTAAGGGATTTGTTGAGGGTCCGCCTGCCCGGTGGTCGTCAGGAAGGGTGGTCACTTAGCTCGTCTGAAGGCAGCCAAAAGAGAGCGGGCGCAGCCAGCGCTTGAGTATTTATAGTCCGTTGCAGGGCGTCTAAAATCTAAATGTCCACCCGCCCCAGTTGCGTGTTACATTATGAATAATAAAAACATCACACAGCTTTAAAAAAAGAATAGCAAGGAACAAGAGTCAGAAAAAAAAGATAAAAACGAAACAACAAAAAGAGCATGTTTAAGACTCAGTTAGACTAGGTGATTTTGAAAAATGAATACCAGTCTGAGGATAAAAAACTTAAGATTCAAATTGGCATTTGTGACAGATAGAAGTACAAGTGACATAACTGACATATGTCTGTAATGTAAAATCAAAGTAATAAACATTGTGCTAAGTAAATATAAAATTCAATGCCGGCTTAGGGGTGGTTGAAGGGTGACTCAGAAACACGTTTTTAGGTTATCTTTTCATTCTCCACGCGATTTGTTTCTGCTTCTGGCATCAAATCTATTTGTTTGTGTTGTGTGGTGGTTTGTTACTAATATTTGTATTGTGTTAAGTTTAACTGTTATAGCTCACTTATCTTGGACATGGAGGTTGATGAGCTCCCGGATGGGGGCGGAGGTCTGCCTCCCGATATAAGTAAACCTCCAAAGAGACCGGCAGACGTTGGTTCTCCGACGGAGCCAAAGAAAACCCGCACTCCAGCTGAATCTGTCCAAACCATATACACTAAACCTGGATACGAAACAGAATCAAATACTCGGACACAGATAAGGGCCCATTCACTGTATATGTTTCAAGGGCAGAACTAGATCCAACCGCCGGCTATTCTTTTAAAATATTTAAATTTGCCCAATTCCTTCATTCACATAACATTTCCGGTATTAAAGAAGGAGGAATTAAAAACCTGGGTAGGAATAGGATTTCAATCGAATTTAAAGCGGCCACCGATGCAAACAAGTTCCTGGATCTCAGCCTCCTGGGAACAAACAAATATAAAGCGCATATACCTAAATTCCAAATCGCCCGTATGGGTGTAGTCAAGGATATCCCGACCGATTGGACCCTGGAGGAACTCGTCTCTGGCATTATTACCCCGTCTAATTGTGGAGATGTGATTAGGGCTCGGCGCTTGAACGTCAAATCCAAAAAAGACTCCCAAATCACTTGGATCCCCTCTAATTCTGTTGTGCTAACTTTCTTAGGACAATCACTCCCAGAGAAAGTGTTCTGTTACAATGCTTCCCTTCCGGTATCCACCTACCATCTCCCCACTATACAATGCAGAAAATGCTGCCGATTCGGCCATATAGCTACCCAGTGTCGATCACAAGCCCGTTGTTACAAGTGCTCCCAACCCCACTCTGGAGAGACCTGCACAGTCGCTGAATCTGAGGTGTCTTGCTTCCTCTACCGGGGGGCAGACACACAGCAATTGACAGCCAGTGCCCTGAGCACTGTAGGCAAAAATCAATAAAACTGGTTATGTCCCAGGAAAATATAAGCTATATGGAAGCTTCGGTCAGATTTCCGCAATCAAGACGTGCTTATGCTGATGTCGCTGCCGCTCCACAGTCTCCTCCTCTCTTCTCCCAAATGAAAACTGTGCCCCTTTCTCCCCACTACCCCAGCCTCCTACAACCCCCACAACTTCCTACAAAAAAACAGTATTTTTACCTCCTCGCTCTAGACCATAACTTGGAAAGTCCTATGACGTCCAAGCCCACAATGCTATTACAGCTACTCCCTCCTCAACCCAAGCCAATGGCTGTGCCTACCCCCCCTTCATTGAGACCGCTCCTCTTCCTACTTCCCCGGTCCACCGGGGTCACTACTACTACCGGTCCCACTTTAGGGTCCCAGGCTTTTCATGCCTCCGTGACGACAGAGAGGACGGATTCGCGGGTTGCGCTCTGTTGATCAATAGATGTATCACATTTTCCCAAATTTCTCCTTTGCCGAACTCACGTGTGCTCTTGATCACCTTCGTGACTCCTCTCCTGGTATAGACGGTATCCCATACTCCTTTATTAGCAAGTCCTCGAACTCCAGCAAGTCCTTCTTCCTTAACTTACTGAATTCCTTCTTTCTGTCAGGCAAAATCCCAGCTTCCTGGAAATCACAAATTGTCATCCCTATCCTCAAACCAGGCAAAAATCCAAAGGACGCATCTTCCTATAGACCATTAGCCCTTTCCTCAGTCCTAGCCAAAATCCTGGAAAACCTGGTCAAGAATCGTCTCGAATGGATATTGGAGAACAGAAGCATACTGTCCAATTCACAGTTCGGTTTCAGAAAAGGCAAAGGTACTTTGGATAGTCTAAGTATCTTTGCCTCTGAAATACGGGTTGCTTTCTCCAAAAATGAACAACTTATCAGTGTGTTTCTTGACATTTTGTCAGCCTATGATAACGTCCAGCTTCCGCTACTCAGGCAGAAAATGCACCAGCTGAGTATCCCCGAGAGACTGGTCAACATCATATGCAACCTTTTGATGTGCCGTTCGATATCCATTCGTCACCAGGGCATCCTTCTACCCCCTCGACTCGTATGGAAAGGTCTTCCACAGGGCTCAGTGCTAAGTCCTATCCTCTATAATCTGTATACCCACGACCTAGACTTACTGTTACCTCCTTTTGTAAAATCCTCCAGTATGCAGATGACATTGCCCTTTATCTTTCTTCTCCTTCCCTTACACAAGCTTCAACCCGTAATAACTCCGTGTTGTTCTATTTAAACCAGTGGCTTCTTGACTACAACCTCTCCCTTTTGATCCTTAAATGTAAAGCCGTTATCTTCTCTCGCAAACGTACCATCCCCCCCATCCAGCTTTCCGTAGGTGCTGAAACCATTCCCCTTGACGATCACGTCAAATTGTTGGGTGTCATTCTCGACTCCAAACTGTCAGGCGTCCACCACCTGTACTACATTGAGCGGAAAGGCGAGAGGGGTGTGAATGTCATGCGGGCCCTTTCAGGGGTTCGTTGGGGTTCCGACCCCGTTTGCCAAAAGCTTTTATACAACGCTGTGGTTCGCAGTCATTTTGATTACGCGGGTTTCCTGCTTGAACCTTGCAACAATCTTGCACTGTCCAAGCTGGAAAAGATCCAGTCCAAATGCTTGCGCATTATAACCGGTGCTATGAAATGCTCACCGATCAATGCTTTGCGGGTTGAATGCCTAGACCCTCCCCTTCACCTTCGCCACCAATACCTGGCGGACAGGTTTTTATTCAACGCCCTCCAAACCAACACTCATCCCCTTCTCCCTATTCTCCACTCCCTGGCGCTCCTAATCTCTTCTGCCTCTTATTGGTCTCACAAGGACCCTCCGCTTTTCATAGTTTCTCTCAGAAAATTCCAGGATTTTTCAATCTTCTCTTAACCCTCTTTTTCTGACAGAATTTCATTCCCTAATCTTCCAACCTAAAATTTACCTTGACTTCGGTATTGGCAAGAACTGCAGTCAAGCCTTGAGGTTGGCTAACGGATATTTTGTCTAATGATTGGCCCGACTGGGTGACACTATATACTGATGCCTCGAAGCAAACCAATGGTTCTTCAGTAGGTTCTGCAGTTTGGCTCCCTAAATTCCGAATCATCCTTTCCTTTCAGATTCCCTAGCAATGTTCCATTTTTACAGGAGAGTCTATCGCCTTATTGGAAGCAGTCAAGTACGTTGAATCACATAAGCTGAATAAGGCGCCAATTCTCTCCGACTCCTAGAGGTTCCTCGCTGCTTTATAAAAAAATCCCTTTAAATCCCACGATTCCTTCCCAATCACCCTCCAAACTAGAGCAACATTATATAGATGTCACTTGGCCGGTATAGAAGTAGCCTTAGCGTGGATCCCTAGCCATTCAGGCATAACAGGCAACGAGTTTGTGGACAACTGTGCTAAAGCAGCAGCCAAATCTGGCTGCCTTTCATATAACCTCTGCTTTTCACGTGAGCTACGCTCTGAGACTCACCATTCGTTGGCTAGATCTTGGAACGACTTGTGGCAGACTTCCAAACTAGTCAAAGGTAAATTTTATGGTTCCATCCAACCTACCATCCCCTTAAAACCTTGGTTTAATATACATAAATATATAAATAAATTGGCTACATCTGTTATAATACGTATGCGCTTGGGATTTGTTCTCCAGTATTCCTGGCTAAGATCCGCGTTAGAAATCACTCCATTTGCAAATGCGGCTTAGATGAGGGCACACTAGAACATATGTTTTTCTCATGTCCAAGGTTAGTGACTCCTCTGTATGACCTCCTCCATAAAAACATTCCCAGACCCGTAAACGTACCTTTCCTCTTGTCATTAGCTCACACAACCCTTATTAAAATTCTATACAAATTCATTTCCTTAAACAAAATTAAAATCTAGACCCCTGCCCTTTCCCGTCTCTTTCCCTTTGTTTCCCTATTAACCCATCCACAACCCAGGAATATATCTAATTATTCAAGTTTGTCTAGACATCTTCTTCTTCCATTTAAGACCTAGGTAGCTCTTGTCGGTGGAGCAATTGCCATTGGCTTCGGTTTTCTGCCTTTTCTTTGACCTCTTGATAGGACCCGACTCCAACTTTTTCCTTCAGCTGTATGTAGGTACGTCGAGGCCGTCCTCTTCCTCTTCTCCCTTCTATTTTGCCTTTCAGTATTATTTTGAAAAAGTTGTCGTGTCGTATCAAGTGGCCAATCATCTTCCCTCTCCGATTTTCTATTAGTTTTAACAACCGTCTCTCTTCGTTAACCATTCGCAGAACCTCTTCGTTTGTAATCTTTTCCGTCCAGCTTATTCTCTTCATCCTCCTCCAGCACCACATCTCAAACGCCTCCAATCTTTCTCTATCCCTTTGCGTCATGGTCCAAGTTTCACAGCCGTATAGAGCGATACTCCAGACGTAAGTTTTAATTAGCTGTTTTCTAATTTTTGAGTTAATATTCGATTTGAATAGAGTCTTTTTCCTATTAAATGCTTGTTTGGCTATTGCAATTCTAGTTTTTATATCCGGTGTACATCTCGAGTCGTGTGTTATTTGGCTACCTAGATATTTAAAGCTATTGACCTGTTCTATGACAATGTTGTTAATTTTAATGGGTCTATTTTGTGACGGAAATTTCAAAGTTGTCAAACATTTTGACTTGCTAGTATTTATTTTAAGACCAAGTTTGCTAAATATTGCGTCCATTTCTGCAAGTAATTTTTCTAAATTATCTGGGCTTTCTGATATTGCTGCTATGTCATCTGCAAATTGAATAAATTGAATATTATAACCGTTGAACTTAACTCCTCCCATGCCGCTGTTTGACACTTTACGAATAGCGCTCTCTATAAAGATGTTGAAGATTAGAGGTGATAGTGGACATCCTTGTCTTACTCCCTGCTGAACTTTTGCACTCACTTTTTCATTCCCGACTTCTATTATCATTTCTTGTTGCCTATATAATTCGTATATTATTTTCCTATCCCTATAGTCTAATCCTGCTTCTTTCGAAATTTCCATCATCTTCAGCCAATTTACTCTATCAAATGCTTTTTCCAGATCTATGAAAGCTACATGTGTGTTCAGGCCCTAATCCATACGTCTATCGATAATAAGTCTTAATGCTAATATAGCTTCCCTTGTGCCTTTGTTCTGCCTAAATCCATATTGGTCTGGTCCTATAAAGATGTCTGCTAAGGGCCGTATTCTATTTTGAAGTATTTTCAATAGAATTTTAGATGCTTGAGAGACAACACTTAGTGTCCGGTGCTCTTCGCATTTATTGGTGTTTAATTTCTTCGGCAATGTTATCGTTTTACTGACTGTGAAGTCCTTCGGTATCATTCCAGTGACATACATCTTTCGAATAAGATAATAAACTTCTTCTAGCAAAGGCTCACAGTGTCTAGACATATATATCACTAATATCTGTGTTGTCCCTTTTCAGAGATTTGGCCCTCCAGAGAGAAACCATAGCTACTAGTACCGGTCAGTAGTATTTTTTTATTATTTTTATTAAATAAGTAATTTATTTTGATCTCTTGTTCCACCCTTACATTGGCAAAATCATCGGTGAACGATGGAGCCATTTTAAATCAAAATTGAATTGAATTGAATATAAAATTAATAGAAAGAAAGAAGGTAGATAGTGTGAAATAGAAAGTAAATCAGTAAGGAAAGACCAATAACCTATTTTTTGCATGCCGCAGTCCGCTTGGTTTTCGATGCCGCAACCTTCGCTGCAGGTTTTTCTAGATCGGAGCCTTTGATTTTATTGAGATCGCTCAAGCTTAGAACCCGATGCCGATGACCATCTGCGTCAAGGACGAATACGGAGCCCTCCCTGGTCCAGCACTTCGTCACGCCAAATTACTCCCGCGCTCATGGGAACGTCATATGTCGCATTCGGGTCAGAAACTCAGACAGCGTTACACCGGATGCTTTTAATTTTGTTTTGGCGAACCATATGCTGTCCCGCACCGATATGCTCTGAAACTTGACCAGAATGGGTCTGGGCTCGTTTGATTGCTGTCGGCCCATTCTGTGGCAACGTTGGATATCTGCTGTAGTGATTGTCTCAAACTTTAGCCGCTGCTTCACCACTTGGACAACCACCGTCCTGAGCTCTATCCTCACTACTCCTCTTCAACGCCGTGCAGGAGAATTATTTTACGACGGCTGCGTGTCTCCAGTGATATGTAGTAATGATTTGGATTTTACATTTGCAATAAAATTATGATAACCAGCTACTATAATTACCAAACACAGATTACATGAATTATTCAATTCTGTGTTACTAAAGTAGGCAGCCCATTGGAGCGGCATAATTATTTTTATTATTCTATCCATAAATAATGCAGCAACCTTTCATATATATTATTAATTGCAGAAATACGATATACAATTTTAATTGTGTGGGTTGTTATAGTGGTTTAGTTTAGGTCTTGTTGTTCAGAATTGTGCCGAGTTTTGTGGCTTAGATCGTCCCTATTTTAACTCTGTCCCACAGCCAAGAAAGGATTTATCCCTTACACTCCTCCAAGCGACCCTCATCTGTGCCAGGATAGGCCAGTTCTTGCCAATTAATTGAGATCGTAACGCCATCATTTAGATCCTCATATAACAGATTTTGAATTGTTTACTTATTTTCTGCTGAGTATGGGTCTGTCTGTCTGCCTGTATTTTGAATGTTTGAAAATAAGTATTGTATTTTAGGGAAATTTGCAAACAAACTCATTCGAATACAGATTTTGGAAGCCACAACTATTCTCCCAAGTTTGTGTCGAACTCCCACCTGCTGGTTATCTTCTTTCACACATGTCATACATGCAATTAAATAAAATATATGTAGTTCTTCAAAATTATTTCAATCTCAGTATAATTTTCTTTATAAGCGCTCGCGAAGTTATCGAAGAGGATTACTATACGCGGCAATGAACCTCATTTTAACATTATTTCACACGTAATATAAATTATGTAACCTTAGTAAATTCTATTGTTTTATCAGTAATACCCGGTATAAAATGATATTCTACGTATTCCAGAAACATAATTTAAGTTCCGATTCAATAATACCGTGCAGAGATATATTGACGAAAGTATGGATGCGACAAAGTACCTATTCAGTCTTAAGAAATTTTCCTCATAGATTCCGTAGAATTATTGAGGATAAAGTCACAATTTCTATTCTACGCTCCGACCTAGTTTGTCTGTAAGGTTTTATGTATAGACATTAAATTCAGATGGACGGCACTTTTAGTCGACACCCCTTGAGATAGCTAGTGGACTATCTGGGATTCTGGGGTTTATGTTGCTTTGAAACGGAAACTTTCAATAATGACTTAATGCAATTGCTAAGTATTGGAAGCTTTTGTAATGCCATCAGTAAAATGTATTTCTAAAAGTGGATTAGTGTTTGCTAATGCTGTGATAATCAATTGTTAAGACTCTACTGTATGTTAAAAGGAATGTATTCTGAAAAGGGGACAAAGGTTACAGATATACAAATTGAATGCAAGTTATGGTACCGAAATTCTTTAAACTATTAGGTTCATGATTTTAATTGCATTGCAACCTTAGTTGAAATTCGATTGATTGATTTTCAAGTGCGAATTTTGTGAATCTCACAAAAAAGAGATTTAATTTATGACCCTTTTTAAAAGGTAAAAATGCACCATTTGTCTAGTCGATGAAGTTCACTTATCAACAGCCCTCAAATAACATTTATTGATCGTTTAGTGTAAATGAATAATGCACACCTATGCTGACTTTAAATAAATTCACTTCGGTTGATGTTCCGTTCCACAAAACCAATATGGGCAATGCAGGGCGTTATGACTTTTACTGTATTGGATGTCATGCGGCAACATCTATTACTATTCGCCGCAACCTCTTTGACAATTATGAAATGTTTCGTGTGGCTTATTTGGACGATGCATAGCTGTGCTATTTTGTAACTAAGCTTGAAATGTAATTAGGTTACAGTAACCATGCAGTTATTACTTCTTATGTGTATCTTGAAAGTACAAATAAGACTCGTTGACTGGGGTGAGTGATCAATTATTTTGTATATGATATATTAATTTATTGTTATATACATATATCTACCTTTTTTACACGATTTTTATTAATGAGTTATATTTTATGCTGGTTGTTGTTTGAATGAATTTGTTATTGAGAATGGTTGTAGTTATTGAGAATTCTTTAACAGCTATTAGAGTAAAATAGAAAAAATAAGACATACCTTAATATTGGCAGATTTATTTATCTAAGATTACCAAAACACCAACTACCATTGATCTGGGTTAGCGATTCACATAGAAGCTAGAATGTTTTTTCAGCTATGATACCCATCTTCTCATAAAAAAACATTAGTGTCAATAATATTTTACCAAAACTCTTAGCGTAACGACACACCTACTGCAAGTTCCACGTTAAACCTTCAGCGACCGAACTTCGTAGTATTTTCAACTCTCCTATGGACGTTTTATCTAATGTCACATCGCGCGGAGTGTTAGTAGGTGATTCGCTACGCTTAGGTATGCCTGGTTATAAAGAGTCACAAGCACAGCTAAAATATAGAAAAATATATGGTAATGCTATAATATATCAAAACAATGAAGACTTCACATCAAAACAAATGTGTTAATTATCACAAGGGCATTAGGCACCACGTAAAAGCACATTAAGGAAGTGTGCATTCAAAAATAATTGCTCGTCCGACGATAATTTGAATGAGGGCCGTCATTCAGATGTCGGGGAACACAGGTAGGCACTCTCATCCATATAAGTAATTAAGGTGGATGTAGTATTATGGTTAGGGTCTGTGCGAGTGTATTGTCGTTCTAATGGATGCGATGTGTATTCGCCGACGACCATACAGAATATTTGCGGTGACGGTGCCTTATAGCCGATGTAGATATTCCACCCGGAGGATATGAGGCATCTTGCTGTCCTAATCCAATTGTTCTATGTTTGGAGAGTTAACGAGGGGTGTCTTAGACATGTTTTGTTATTTGAACCAAGAAATTATAATTGTGAGAATTTGTAGTGTTAAGTTAAAATGTATAATTTTATGCCCTATAATTTAAGACTTTTTGCATGTTCTTATATCTGTTTCCTAAATATACTGGCCTTGGTAATTTCTAAAAAAATAGCTTTATACCTGGATACTACTTTTAAAGAAGAATATTAATTAATTCCCCAAGGTTCTATTTGATCACGTGGTTGTGTCAGTGGGCTTAGATGTGTTCTTTATGTATTCTTTGTTGCTGACGAATAGTAGCGAAAATCAATTTGCCCGTAGTCACTGGATCACATGTAACTACTACCTGTGTACAATTGCGCCATGGGTAGAAACCACATCAATTATCTCCAAATAAGTAAAATTCAATGGTTTCTCTTATTAAAATATGTAATAATTACAGAGGGGCATTAAATTGCATAAAAAAGAATAAAGATTTTCTTTTTATCACTACTAAAATTAATTGAACAGGTTCAGTATAGGCCTTAACTAATGCCGAACTATCCGTCTATCAACAACCACAACGTATCTATTAGTTTCACTTATACGCTCTACCTCTATTATGTTTATACTTCCAACAATTAGATATGGCTCGATCCTTCTAGACCAGGTTTTTTTAGACTATCAATTAGAAAGTCTTTTACCACACAATAGTATATGAAACGTAACCCAAATATTTGCTATACATTTTTGGGCTAACATAATGAGATGAAACAAGTAATGTTACTAATTCAATGTTGTTTTTTTTTTGCTTTTTCATGAATAGCTTGAATCCTACTCGTATCATATTTATTTTTCTTTTCAAATAATCAGAAAAGTTACTTTTATTATTCAAATAATTACCTTCATCAACTTTTTGCGCTTGCTTAGTATATTTTTCGAGTAATAGTGGGTGGTAACTCTTTGTTGTTAAGTCAGGTAAAATAAATAGGCGAAGGTAAAAAATAACATCGTTAAACGTTATTTCAGAGAAATGTCGCCGTTTTAGAAAAATGCTGTGCCATCAATATAAGGTGAAACACGTTCACGGCTTTTGATTATTCGGCAACATTTAGTTGGTTTATTCGTTTGGAAATGTTATTGGGGAGATATTTTGTTAGATACCTCGTTATTTATAAAACATTGAAGTTTAAATAAGTTGTAATAATCATTGCGGACATCAAGTAATCACGTTTTTGACATGGTAGTAATTTCGTAGAAAGCCTTGTTGTACAGGAAAAAGTAGAAGGTATAAACCGCGGAAGGCGGAAAGGGCTTCCATGCGATGGATGAATTAAATAAAGTCCGCTGTTGGAGCCCCTTTACACGGCTGCAGCAGGGTGGCTTCTAGCAGATGGGGTCGGCGTGCTGTCATGTAGCAAGTCACATCTGCCAATACCAGTTCTACAACACTACGGCTACGATCGCTCTGTCAATAGCGTAACGGATAAGAAGAAGATTAAAAAATATAAATTAAACCGACAAAGATTAGTCATTCATGTTTACGATACGTACGTACTCTTACCAAAATTAGATCAAGTATAAAAAAAAATGCAAGCTATACCCATTTATCATTCCCGGTCAATGAATATTTAATTCGCGTTCTACGTTTTGAAATATCGCCTTAGAATTCATAGTAAAAGATTCGAATAAAGAACGCTTAATCAAAGCGTCTTCAATTCTTTCAGTCCTGGATTTACTAAAAATACAAAACGGATTAGTTTAAAATAGCGACAACGCTGTCGTGATTTGATTTGAACATTGCTGCGTCACGAGCTTTCCGTGACAGATACGAAACTTAAGTCATGCTTATATTTTTGAAAACAATCAGCGTTTAAAGAAAGTTGGTTACGATGTTCTATCCTATTTTCTAAGGGCATTTTTAGTGAACCTAAAAAAGGCTCTCATTAAATAATTTGACGTTTTAAGTGCCACGCAAACTCGTGACCATTATTAGGAACTTGCAAATATGAATGAGTGAATTCGCCGTTTTGAAATGCTCAAGCGTGTCAGATTAAGATTTATATGATTTATCATAAGTTAATAACGTTCTAGACGTGATTTCTCATAATTTGACGATTATCCGAAGGGATAAAGGCTACAGCTTTTTTTTTCTTGTTCTGAATGTCTATAGCTCACCGATGAAAAATTATGCTTTATTTACGTTTTTATCATCTAAGCTTTGCAACCCAATAGGTCTGTATGACGCTCGAAAAAATCCCAATTAAGCATCGTGGGTACTATCACTACGTAGTATAAAACATCCTATACTATCCTATATATGCTTAAATCTAAAAAAACTACGCAACGGATTTTAATGCTTTTTTTTTAATAGATAGAATGATTCAAGAAGAAGGTTATCTATACATAATAATTATAATAAATGTGTAAGTGATCGATATCTGTACATGGAAGATATTTAGGAGAAAATAATTTTAAGGGGTCTTTATTAAAGAAGAGAACCCAAAAATATAAATATTAGGAATTTTGTCTCTTTGTCTGTTTGTCTGTGCGTTTGTGCACGCTAATTTCAGAAACGGCTAAATAGATTTGAATGCGGTTTTCACTGATGTATTTTGGTAAGTCTCACTTAACATTTAGTGTTTGTTTAACACGAATCGGTTCATAAATAAAAAAGTAATGTCAATTTAAACATTACGATGTACTTTTCGGCTGAAATTTGATCTAGGACGATATAAATAAGTAACTCTTTAGTTAAATTGGTTATAACTTAATATATGATGATCCTTAAAATGTAAAATTATGACAGTTGAAATATTATAAATGGTAATTTTATAAAATTAAGACTTTCCAATTTACTGGAGGGTATCAACACTGGGATAATGCTTTAACTGAAACAAATTTAAGTGAAAGTCCTCATAGATTGTGCCATTTGTTTCCTGTCATGCTGGAGTTCTGCAAGTATGGAGTTCTGTTCTGTTTCAGATGATGCACAGTAATAGCATAAATTTCAAAAAAATTGGCTGAGGACATTTTCAGGCACGCACAACCAACTAATGAATCGTTGTTTGCTTGCTATTCTAGACATAGTTATATCTATCCTATCATCATCATCATCTTCAGCCCTTTATACTGTCCCACTGCTGGGCACGGGCTTCTTCCCATTATGAGAAGGGTAGCGCCATAGTCCACCACGCTGGCCAAGTGCGGGTTGGCAGACTTCACATGTCTTTCGAGAACATTATGGAGAACTCTCAGACATGCAGGTTTCCTCACGATGTTTTCCTTCACCGATTAGCAAGCGATAATTAACAAATTTAATACGCACATAACTCCGAAAAGTCATCGGTGCGCGCCGTGGATTCGAAACCGGACCCTTTGCGTAGCAGTCTGTCAGTCTCTCTACTAGGCTATCGCTGCTGTCATATCTATCCTATGGCCTGCCTGAACCATCTTGTGATGGTGTGCGTATGAATAAAGGTTACGCGATGGAAATAAACAAACTATTCCCCGTTAGAACTAGTTGAAAGCCTGCAAAATGGTGTCTCGAAACTTACTGAAGAACAGCGTTTAATATAATTATGATCGTGTGTGTCGTAGCGTGGATAGTGCTTTGGGAAAAACACTATTTGTAGATGCTCCGAGTAGAACGGGAAGACTTTTCCTACCAAGGTGATTTCGGTAAAGGAACGAAGCTAAAGTACGATTGCGTTTGCTGTCGCTTCATCGGGAACTAAAGGATGATCGCAGTTATACCAGCACATTTTTATTAATTTTACAATATCTGTCGAATCCCACGGACCCAAAATATTTTTTAAAGACTCAGGCATGTCGCATTGTAAAAATATTTTTCACGTCCGCTCCATGTATGGGGAGGATCCCTCAATTTTCATTCCTTTTTATGTTTGTATAAACATAGAGAAAGGGTTCACAGAATACATCTACTTAAAAATATTTAAATGTGTAGTCTTAATAGTTTTGGAATAAGATGGCTGTGACATACGGAAGGATAAACAGACGGACAGACAGACATGGCGAATCTATCAGAGTTCCGATTTTTGCCATTTTTGGATAAATAACTCTAAAAAGTGCCTACAATATTTAAAATTCCGATCGGCTTGGACCACGCAGAGTTCTTTTTATTAAATATCTAAAACGGCGACAAAGGTAAGATTTTAAGTGATTGTCATCTTATCATATTAACTGTGAAGCGGTCTAAGCATGTAGATCGCAAACTAAGGGAAATCAAGCAAAATTACGAACCTATGGTCGGTATAACAGTACTTTTTCATGGTGATTTTCGTTATTATTATTATTATTTTTATTTATTTATTTATTACAGTTTTACAATAAATATATTAATAGTGCTCCACAAAACCGGTTTAGCGGTTTGACTGTGGAAGAGTCATAATACTATTTTACATACCTACATATTAAAGACTCTGTATGTTATACCACCATACAATATGAGTCAAGAGCTGATGAAATTAGAGGCTGTCTAAAGAGTTCTTAACTATGGGATTGTATTATTGCCATGCATTTGACATTAAATATGCTAACTCGATTAGGAGGCAGCAAAAATGCACAGGAATTCTTCGATCTTTTTCACGCGGTTGGTAACTTCGCGGTGTGTACTCGGATGATCAAGAGAAAGCCATTCTACATGAAAACCAGGGTTGCACATTTTCACACATTTCATTGGCAATGCAACTCAAAAACTAACTTACTATAATTCCTAGTTTTCAGAAAGAAATATTTTAATACTGTGAAACGACCAAGCAGCAGCCATCTACGCCGAAATTTTAAGCTTCGTTTTCAGTGGCATTTTTTTAATCTATCAGTGCTCCTGGATTGACATCTCAAAAGACAAATTTAAAAGACGGCATACCTATTATAATAATAATAATAATAAATATACTTTATTCAAGTGGCCATAGACTCATTGTCGTTAGTAACAGAAACTTAACCTATGTTAGTAAAAAGCACACGTTACAAAATTATCATATTATTAAACATCTACGAACATCACCGCTGCGCAGTTCCATGGGCAATTGCACTGCAGTGAATTACGTACCGACAGTCAAATCTGCCCGCTATCATTCTCAGAAGGTTGTTGGAGCTAGCCCACACTGCACACCAGGGATGCACACCTTTTGCGCATTGTGGTATAGAAACAGTCCACACGCGCTTCAGCGAACATCCCAGATGCGCTACAAAAGCGAGGAAGCTCCAGCAGCACTCTAAACGCATTGTTATATTGGATACGGAGGGCATTGTAAGACTTTTGAGTATATCTAGCCCACAGGCTACAGGTATAGAAAGATGTGCAGTTAGCTCTAAAAAGAGTCAACTTCACATCCGCCCCGCATTTGGCAAACCTGCGAGCTAGCCCGTTCGCTCTCACTGACAACGCCCTCCGCTCCCTCTCTATATCCGCATCATCCTTGAGGTCGGGTGTCAATATATGCCCTTAGTATTTAAATTGATTAACTCTTTTCAAAGGGTTTATAATTCTTGGAAATATAATCCCACCAAAGGTTTGTAATGGGGCCAAATCAAAAGTTACCAATTTACAACAAAACCTGATCGAAGTAGATAGAAATTTTAAAAGGGTGCGGAGCAGGTGGTAGTGTTTATATACCGCAGATTTGATTCTTCTAATTCCAAACGATTTTTCGTTTAGTTTTAAACGAGTCCAGTTTCGAGTAAGCCTAAGGCCAAACGCTAAAAGGCCAAAGCTAGCGGGTGTGGATCTAATTAACAGCTGTTTTGCGCACGGTCAGATTTATGTGGCTCTGTCACGTGCTAGCGATCCTAGCAACCTTTATGTTTTCATCCCCGAGGGCTATACGTCTAATACAATGTACGAAAAAGCTTTGATGTAGATTATTATTACATAATAAATTGAATAGTAATTAATGTCTCTCACCAATTAACATAACATAACTTCACGCCTTTTATCCCCGAAGGGGTAGGCAGAGATGTATTACACACCCACACTTCACCAATTACGTTACACTTAATATTTATTATTAAGATGACATGAGAAGTTTTTGCTATAATGTGTATACTTATTAATTGTTATTTGAGTTATTTTCAGGATATCTACATATACACTATTCAATATAGGCATAACTTAAAACACAATTCAGTAGCCTAATGAAAAGATAAATTTCGCGTGAACGGAGGCGCGGGCACAACAAGTTAGGGCCGGAACATATCTGACGGAAGATCCGTCGCGTTTTATCGGTCGCGTAACGCCAATACATACAAATGTATAGAAAAACGTTCAACCATTCACACCTGACCGATAATCCGTTAGTACGTCGAGCGTACTAACGGATTATCCGTCGACGTCGCGCGCACCACGCACCACGTGAATTTTGACCTTTGAGTAAGGAATATAAATGGAGAGGGCAAATAGTAGGTACATATAGAAAAATTACATTATTCAAATATATTATTATATTTTATATTTGTATAGACTCACGGCTGTATCCCCGGAGGGGTAGGCAGAGGTGTAATATTACACCCACATTTCGCCATGATTTTTTTTTATACACATATATACGAAATCGACATAAAGCCACCAAACATAGTGTTGTCTCGTTTTGTCTTAGGGATATCTCTGTCAGAAAAAAGAGATAGCCATAGTTTACTGAATAAATGTGCCACTATTGCCATATTTTTCGCCAAGGTTTGTGGTACATCTGCTAATAATAATTTTGTTTTTGTGCATAAATATGTCTAAAAACCGATATTGGCTCTCAGAGAATATTTTGTTACATGTTTCATACAAGGGTCGTCTTTCGCTTTGCCATTTTCGCCCACATTTGCATTATGGAATAAACTAATCTGTCAAAAGATTTAAACTAACAAAGGTAACTTACTACAAAAATGTATTATTCTCCTCTAACCGGCTCCATATCGTTATCGATTACATTCTGGAGAACAACCCAAATGGCAGCCATTTTATTTGCTCAACGTTTCGTAGGTGTGCACGCTAATTTCGTAGGTGTGCACGCTAAATTCGTAGGTATTGGACATACCATATCCATGTCATTCCCAGATCGGTGATTTTAAGATCGTAAGATTCCAGGGCCGCCAGACCTTACTTATTTTTTCAGAAACGAAATGTGTAGAATAATGTAGTGTTAGTATGTGCTATGAGTGTACGCATATTTGCTAGCTTGGATCGAGGGCCAATTTTTGGGTATGAGGTGCTAAAGGTCCACGGGAACAATTTCCATACATGCCTATATAGAAAACATTTTGTGTCTTGCTCTGCAACGTAGTCTGTAACCCCTTCTATATCATTTGTATGAGTTTTGTGAAAAACCGTAACCAAATCGTATTATCGTCTTTTATTTTTGAACCTAGATAGGATATATATTTAAATAACGCTTGTTGGCTACTATAAAAAATCTTCGAAGTCCGACATATTTTTAATAGTCAAACTCGAATTGCAATATAAATAACTACAGGACTTCAGTGACTACATAACATCAGGGAACACGAAAAATGATTAGGTAAAAGAATATGACAGTAAAATATTGAGCTGCCCTGAGTACGGCCCTGCACGAACAAACTTATATGTGTGCACAATAGCCACGCTTTCAGC
Source organism: Euclidia mi (assembly GCA_944739405.2). Classification (NCBI taxonomy): domain Eukaryota; kingdom Metazoa; phylum Arthropoda; class Insecta; order Lepidoptera; family Erebidae; genus Euclidia; species Euclidia mi. The sequence continues at coordinate 38,607,756 of OX123186.2, read as the reverse complement.
GAATGTGTGCAGATACGCTCGACGCATTTTCCGTCAGATGTGTACCGATTCATTTGACGGAATAGACGCGACCGAAGATACGTTCGACGCATCTTCGGTCAGGTATGTTCCGCCCCTTATGTATAATTGACGCGGGCGAAGCCACTGGCGCCGTCTAGTTATAAATATGACTGTAAGCGCACTGCAAACGTTACTTATTAAGTAGATACATTAATAGATAGTCTTTACTAATTTCTAGCTTTGTATCATACTTCAGGTTATAAGACACGCTCGTTGCAAATTACTTTGTACTAAGTGAAGACTTCGTCATTGAGAAGTGATTGCATTCAGTTCAGTTTTGAAACAAGATCAGCAATATGCGTTAAATGTATTTGGAAAGCTAATAGATAAGCATGAAACTAATACATATTATGTTTAGGTAGCAAAACGGACTTATTACCTACTAGAGGACGCCAGCAGCTACGCCTGCATTTTTTTTTAATTTACCCGTTTTGGCCGATCCCGTGGGAATTTCTGGAAATCCCTACTTAGTGCACCTCTACGGTCCCCAAGGAACATACATGCCGAATTTCAGCTTCCTGCGCCCAATAGTTTCAGCTGTAGCGTGTCTGTCAGTCAGTCAGTAACGCAAGGATTTTATATATTAAGATTTTAAGGGGCAAATATTCTAAACTAGAACTGTATATGATGTAGGAATAGGAACATAAGTGAAGTATAAGGCTTTAGAGCAAAAATTTACCTGTGACCTGCGTGAGTACGAAAAATTTAATAAGTGCATAATAGAGAAGATATAATCGGCGTTACTTGATTTTTTGTATTGCGTCAGCTGTCCAATAAAATCGTGATTCCTGTGTACGTATCAGAAAGAAGTATGGCTGACATACAATTCTGTTAAATGATTCTAGATATTTAGCAGCTTTTGCTTCATTCCCTAATAAAATAGTGAAATGATTATTGACTTTTTAAACGATCATCGTAATTAATTCAGGATTTTTATTTCCAGCGTTTTGTATAGGAAACATAATTTGCACCATGCTTATTCTTCACTGTACAAATCAAGTCACAATCATCCTTGTTGCCGAACAAGCACTATGTTTCTCACCAGTTATCTCATTTAAATCCTATTAACCAAAACACATTTGATCCTGGCGCTATACTGGGCAGAAAAAAACATCAGATCGAACGTGACACCCCTATTTATTCAGAAGATTGCATGTTTTAGAATCGGAATTGTATGCAAACTATGCTCCAAGTGGAATTGCTTCGAACACGTAACAAAAATATCTTACTTTTGCACGTGCAGCTTAGTTTAAGGCGATATTGGTGCGCAAATGCGGCGGCTCGTTATTATTCTATCGACTTTACGCTTCGACGATTTTAACTCTAGATGGCGCTTTTACTTAGCTAGATAATTTTTGTATTGAAAATACGATTTATACCTTAAAAATAGAGTACGTGGAATTGTTGTTATACAACTATTGTATCCGTGTGTCAGCGTAAAATAACAATATCTTTTATATTATTTTATCCATTAAATGAAAGCCATATAAAGAGAGTACAAGGTAATAAAGTAAACGAAAAACGTAAGTTAAACATTCGGCCTGGTAGACCGTGTTATAGGCTCCCAGCGGTGCTGCGATGTTGATGTTTAGGTCCTCGGAGAATACTCCCGAACCGAAGATCGTGAGCTCGTTGTGGTTAACGGCTCCTCCGTGTAGATCCTCGTACAGTTGGATTTTGTATTTCTTGTCGAACACAAATTGTTTTGGTATTCGCTCGCTAATGGCTTCAAGGGCTTGGCTTTTAAGAGTGTATTTAAGTTGCTAGTGTGCGGTGTATTGGTGTCTTTCTAGAGCTTCAGAGCTCTTAGCCAAACCGCCGACATCGTGGTTTCCTGTTGTATGAACAGATGCAATGGAGGCAGGTCCAGCAACACCTCAAGTGCCGCTGTAGGAGTAGTTTTCATGCAAGTTTTTGAAGCTTGTTGGCGGCCGTTGTTAGGTTGGTCCGAGGCCACCACACTACTGCGCCGTAGCTTATCATCGGACGTATTATTTTCTTATAGAGCCATAAGACAATTTGGGGCATATGCCCCAGCGTTGTCTATTATTTTCTTGCACTGCCAGAAGACGATGCTGGCTTTATTGAGCTTATTTTCCATGTGGCTGTTCCATGTCAATTTGCTGTCGAGAGTGACACCCATGTACTTGACCTCGGTAGACAGCTTAAGCTCTGTATTAAAAATAACCTGGGCAGTCAGTAGGTGCCCAGCCCGCGTTTGTGTGTGAACATAACTAGTTGGGTCTTGGTTGGGTTTACAGATAATTCGTACTCATTACACCACCACTCTACTATGCGTAGAGCTTGTTGCGTAAGGTCGTACACTGTACTAGTTACCTTACCTGAGGTGAGAATGGTCAGATCATCTGCATATCCTATTGTGTGGAAGTATCATGCGTTGAGTTTGTCTATGAGTGCATTGATGACTAAGTTCCACAATACCGGGGAGAGAACACCTCCCTGCGGGCAAGGCTGTCAGGGTGTCGCCGTGCAGGCGCACTACTCTTTTGCTGAGCAAAGGCTGTCTGGGTGTCGCCGTGCAGGCGCACTACCCTTTTGCTGAGCATGTTTTGGATCCACTGTATGAGCATCTGACCCACACCATGTTTCGCTAGGGCGTTGCTTATGCTGGAGAAGTGTGTCTTGTCGAAGGCTCTTTCTATGTCAATGAAGGTGCCCAGACAGATGATTTTTTTGTTGTATATCAGCTCCTATCTGGTTCACGACCTGATGAAAGGCCAATTTCGTCGATTTCCCTGAGCTGTGTGCATGTTGGTTGGCATGTAGGGGTAGGTGCTTAAGTGCCCCACTTCTTTGTTCCCCCTCGCAGAGCCTTTCCAAGGCTTTAAGCATGAAGGAGGTCAGGCTTATTGGTCTGAAGGATTTTGCATCGGTATAGTCTGTTTTGCCTGGTTTTGGTATTAAAATTAGTTTGACTTCCCTCCATCTCTTCGGTACATATCTGAGGGCCAGGCATCTCATGATTGCCAGAATCTTTTACGGACAGATTCATCCCCCCCCCCATTGTAATAACCCTGGGAACTGATGCCGTCCAGTCCGGCTGCTTTATAGGGATGGAAGCTTTCGATGGCCCATCGGAGATTTTCTTCTGTGACGCGGTCACTTTGCCCTGATGCAGCAATATCATCTGAAATAGGTAGAATAAAATGAAGATACAGTATTTTTTATTAGAATTACGTATTAAATTTCCATTTATGCTGTACATAGATATAAACGTTGTAAGAATACCACTTAGCTCAAATCTTAAAACGGTTCAAAAGTTTATCCAGGGACAGTCTTCCCGAGTCGTTACGAATTTTAGTAATTAAAAAAATATTTTTAAATAAAAACAAACCAACTTCAAAAAACACTAAGGAACTAAAAAACAAAAAATAATTGGTTTTGGAGCAAACATTTTTGGAGTCGGTGCCATGCAAAGTATTTCTGATCTGACTATAAACCTCTACACATTTTTATATAACTTTCGTTGTTGATAGAATACGTAGTTTGTAATTTAGTAACTTTTTACGTAAGGGCTTGGCACCGAATTCAAAAATGTTTGCTCCAAAACCAATTATTTTTTGTTTTTTAGTTCCTTAGTGTTTTTTGAAGTTGGTTTGTTTTTATTTAAAAATATTTTTTATTTTTTGCTTTTTAGTGGTATACTTATAAAAAATAGTAATAGGTGGTACATAGGATAGTGTAGGTGGTACACGATGGGGAGGCCTTCCTTACGTGCCTCATTCTGAAATGTAGACCTGTACCTTTCTGGCAATTTCAAGTATTTTTTGTTTTCAACTAAATAGCCTAAACACGTTCGTTTCAGTTCCATCGTCAGATCTCGGAAATCATCCAATACCAAAGACAAAACAAACGAGCCTAAACACGATGATATTGCGTTATTGTATTACAAAGATCCCATGGCCGCGTTCCTGCTCCATCATCAGAGTTTGGTAAACATTCAGCACTAAAGTCCATGTAAAGACGAATCCAAAGAGCCCAAACTCAATGGCATTGCGTCTTTGTATTACAAAGATGCCATGGCCATCTTCCTGCTCCATCGTAAGACCCTGGAAAACATCCAGTACCAAAGTCCATGTAAAGACTTACAAACGACCCTAAACTCGATGATATTGGGTTACCTTCCAGCTCTATCATTAGACCATAGAAATCATCCAGCATCGATGTCTATGTAAAGACGACTCAAACGAGCCTAAACTCGATGGGATTGCGTAATTGTACCTATTACAAATATCCCATGGCTACCTTCCTGCTCCATCATCAGAGTTTGGTGAACATTCAGCACTAAAGTCCGTGTTAAGACGAATCAAACGAGCCCAAGCTCAATGGGATTGCATCTTTGTATTACAAACATCCCTTGGCAACCTTCCTGCTCCATCATCAGACCCTGCAAAACATCCAGTACCAAAGTCCATGTACAGACGTATCAAACGACCTTAACCTCGATGAGATTGGGTTATTGTATCACAAAGATCTCTTGGTTACCTTCGAACTCTATCATCAGACCATGGAAATCATCTAGCATCAAAGTCCATGTAAAAGACGACTCAAACGAGCCCAAACTCGACGGCATTGGGTTGTTACGGTCAAATCGCTTCAAGTGTGCTTATAAAATTTGAAGAGTTCCTTCGATTTCTCAGGATTCCATGATCAGATCCTGACCTGATGATCATGGGACCAACTAGAAGGTATACTCTTTCAATCAAAACAAGAATTTTCGAAATCGGTCCAGGCGTCTTAGAGAAATCGGGGAACATACATAAAAAAAAAAAGATTCCGACGAATTGTAAACCTCCTCCTTTTTTTGAAGTCGGTTAAAAACTTTTAGTAAACCATGTTGCTACTAGAAATGCAATGCTACGAATTTTATATTTTACTCTCTGAATCACTTAATTTGTATGTTACAAAGGTACAAAATATTTAAGTGAAAAAAAATTACATCGCCATCATAAATATAAAAAATAAACTAAAACCTCTCATACCGTATTACGTCACTCTCCCGGTTGCATGTGAATCTTTGCTTTGGAGTAGAGGGCCCGTTTTCTAAAGTAACTAGAATTGATAAAGCAGCACTTTACTATACAGCGATTGTCATCTGATCTAGTGATTAAAAAGAAGTAGCTATATTATATGGATATTCCTTTGGTACTGACTCTCCGTAACGACTACCAAACATCTTCTTGACAGTTGGGATTAACAGCTGGGAACGCGCTCCCTGAGACATGAGGCAATTAACAACTTAATACGCACGTAACTTGTAAAAGTGAATAATGTGCGCCGTCTCGTGGGGTTGAACCCACAGATATAGATCTACATAGATAACGCAATTATCACGATTTGTATTGAAACCAAGCGTGCCGACTTCTTAATACCTACTGTGACGTTGCCTGTATCACGAAGTCGAAGCGATGCGCGACAGTATCGCTGGTGCGATATTCATCGTCTCCTAACACACAACGTCAGATCAAACGTCCGAAGCAAACGCGGCAACGTAATGTGAATAAAGTGTACTTAACGGTAAAACGGACGCGCGGGGACTGAAGTTAGTGGCGACCAACCTCGACGCTTGGTCGGAGTTCAGACACGCGAAGTGCATGCATTTGCGTTATCTATGTAGATCTATGTCTGTGGTTGAACCCGAGAATATCTGCCTGCATGTCAGTCTGTTTATCTTGCTCTGAGCCACCGTTTTTTTACCTATGTTATATGGCCAAGAATACCAGCTTGAAAGATTTTTCCGCTTGGGTGTCCTACTAAGTGTATCTTGCTAAAACGATATTAATATTCATAGGGCTTAACCGAGTTGAAAGGGCTTCTTAATCTTGTTAAACCTTATAGGTAAGCTTAATTTAACAGCGGTGTTTGTTTGTTTATGTCCCTAGTGGAAAGGATGGGTACCGAATCTACGACCTCTTGCTTGCAAGGCAAATGTTTTGAAGTCCTAAATAAAAAAGAAAAACTAGAGAGTGGAGTGACGGTGTCGACATAATGAAAAACCTCTTCATTGATAGGCAAAAACAACAATGACTTCAAAATGTTTCTGAATATGTTTAAACTTCACTAAATTGTGCGCTAACTCGACGTGCAGGCTTACGTCAAACAGTATAAAGTCAGAAGCGTCTTCTAAGTAGACTTACATTGAAAGCCGAGTCAGAACGCCGCGTGAATTAAGATCGCTACACTATGAAAGCAATGAATATAAATATACCTCGGTACATTAAATAAAAGGCTGCGGTACACGGTTTGTTCCTCTTTGCATGCATCTCAAAGTAACAAGAAGACAGTTTTACAAAAGAATCTGAAGCTATAAGCCGTGTCTTACACTTTAAAAATGACTAGTATCGACATATAACCCGTCGTACTTTCTGGAATGTTAAAAGCCTCTGGTGGAACCACTCTCTTGATGTTCCTTTTGTATCGCATTTCCACGGCTCGAACAGGTAAGCTTATGTTTGTTTGTACTGTGGTTACGATGAAAATAAATAGATGAAAAATTTTCTTACTTGCCATTTAGCTTGACCAAATTTTTTGTAGCGAATTTGGAATACGGGTATGTAGCCAATAATAAGGCTGATAATAGTAAATTGAGGTGAAGGGAATTTGTAACTTGACAACGGTCTAGTTTTAAAGTTAAGAAGTATAATTTGCGGATTATAGAAACGATCTTCAATGACGTGATGCTATTGTTTCTAACAACTTTGACAAAAGGTCATTTAGAATTTCGTTTCAGTAGGAATATTTTCTTTTGTTCTTTATTACCTTATTTAAAAGACTGCTCCCGCAGAGAGATATCTTGTATGATTGGGGACTTTACAAACATTAAGACAACGGACACAAAGAACACTCAGACTCGGATATAAAATGTGGATCGCATAAGTGCCTCGTGTTGCAGGTTCTATGCCATTTCCCTGAAACTCGACGCAGTTATAATTATGGCAAAACAGGCACCTAAGCCACTACGCCATACATTCGCTTTAAATAAAGCAATATTCATATTTTGTACTACCTAAACACACATAAGGGTAATGATTTGATTAAATTATACAAACACTTAGTCTACATGCAAGGCAAAGGTAACATATTGTTCAAATCACGCAACGTGAGCAATTTAAAGTTGATGAAGTTTGTTCTATGCATGTAATGCGTTACAAATAAATAAATCTCCATTTGGCTTTACAATACCACTAAGGAAGATGACTTGTATTTGTTCTCAAAATGATTAATAAATAACGCAAAATATCGATAAATGTATACGATATTATAATTATAAGTTATTAGGTTACTACAATTACTCAATTTACTACGCCTACTATAAGTTACTATATGATAAAATGTTTTTCATAGTACAAAGTAACCTTGACATCAGTTTGACCAAAATAATTACTTATGAGGCCTAGTGAAGCGTTCATGTGAAACACAAATTAATTAAGACCAGCGTATAGTGATAGACCTCTAAATAGTTCTCAGTATTAATTAGTAAAATCTTGTCTAGACTATTAATTATTGACTTCAAAATTCCTAGAAACAATTTGTATCAAACCAATGTATTTGAAGCAATTGGTATTTTCAATAGAATTTCGCTTTTGTTACAATATACATGGTTACACGTTACTGGTTTCTACCTTACACATTTATATTCTGGCTGATTTAAAAGATATTTAGAAAGATAAACGCTGACATCTTTATGTGCGATAAGAGACTACACCACAGCATGAATTCGCAGGATTCACGCCAGGTTCTTTGTTATTTAATCATTTGTAAGTACAACGTAGCAATGCTGCCATCTGGGCGTGTTTCCAGAACTGTCATCAAACTTGTAAGTAGATAAATTTAACTATTTTCAGTTGTTAATTCCATTGTATGTTTGTATGTATTGCTAAACTTGATAATTACTTAATAATGTATTGGTATGCATGTAAAAACATTGTTCATGCTCACTCCATATTTTGCCAACTGAAATGAGAATACTTAAAGCGTGCATTGAATTCCTTTTTACTATTTCCATACCCAACACTTTTCTTTACTCAAGTCGACAGTTAGGCAAACAAATATGCAGCCTTGTTTTCTCATGGATTATTTACATTGACAGCCTCTTTGCATGGTTTACTTTCTTTGTTCAGGAACATCAGGCTGAAAATATTTTATCAAGTATACAAATACGCCGCAGAATTTTATTTAAAAACATCTTTGATTTCGGTTTCTGAAAACATTCCTTTTAGAATCTTTTATTGAAAAGGACATCGAAAATATCTGCGCAAATTCGAAATTCTGTTCTCCATTCAAAATGAATAATTATAATGCTGCTAATTACGAAATGCAGTATATCAGTCGCAATTAGTAATAGCTAATGACTCTCACAAAATATGTCCCAAATTTTAATGCACGCCGTCAAAACAAGGTAATACATCATTCTGTCTCCAAGGGAGTGGAAGATTGATAGACCAACTTACTAATTGGACTTCATTAACGACCATAATTAATAAACCATAGCAAAAACACTAATTACGTACCTTTGAAACTGGCGGGGACTAATAACCCACCAAACTAAATGGTAGAGCTGCAACTTCAAAACTTGTATATGCCTATTAAGTAATAACGTTAAACTGTCGTAGTTGGTATGAGAGTGTAGATTTTGTACCGCTAAATAGCATGGGTGCATAGGGTTCCCACCAAGAACTTAGGGTCCCAAGCCAACCTCACCTGCAAGTGGTGCACCTGCCGATCAACGGACGAGGCTCTGGCAAAGAAAATATCCCGATAAGCGGCAATAGGCTCGCCACCTATTACGTGGGATCAAAACACTGGCGAAAAGTGGGCGTTTAATATGCCTCTGCCTACCCTTTCGGGGAAACAGGCGTGAGTCTATGTATGTATGTATGTAATAGCATAAAAATTTTAAGGTCGACTGCATAATTTTCCCTATTTTAGAGAGCGCTATTTTATTTAAATACTAAATACCGAGCAAGTGTAGAGGCAGCGTTAGCCTATTGGAGATACCAACGGACTGCTATGCAGAGGGTATCGAGTTCGAATCCACGGCGCGCACCAATGACTTTTCGGAGTTACGTGCGTATGAAATTGTAAATTATCGCTTGCCCCGTGTGTCGTAGAGCACGTTAAGCCGTCGGTCCCGGCTGTCATGAAGATCTTTGACAGTCGTTATAGGGAATCAGTACCTACACAAACTGACACTAGTCTAAGCCATGGAATATCGCTACCCCTTCGGGTTGCGGAGGTCAGAAAGGCAGTCGCTCCATGGAAAAGCTAATATTTAGACAAATCTGGTTAGACTAGAAAGCGGACCCCGGGTTGAGACTGGGATAACGCTAGGCGGATGAAATACCGAGCAAGTGTGAGTTTGATTTGTGCACCGGCAGCAGGACAATATTCGCGAGTCTATGTCTATGTACGTAAAATATCTATAATGTTTTTATTATCTATAATGGTATGTATTGATAGAATTCAAGATCCGTAAAAACTTCAATATATTTTTACGTAGTGTTTAAAACTCACAAGTTTTAAACACTGCGTAAAAATATATTGAAGTACAATAAAATAATTATTGTACTTTAGTAGTGCCTAGTATTTACAAAACGTTATAAAATAAATGTACCTAGATATTTATTTCTATGCCATATTTCTACAAATTTTAATTTTCTGATTGGTGCCTGTGCTGGTGGTGTAAGAACTTGTGTCATGCCAAATATTCAGAATTTAGGTCAACGGGAAGTACGCTTTATGTTTTGATTTATAGAATGCATGCAAATACGTTTTAAAAAACTTGTAAATGGTCGTACATATTAGCTAAAAAAGAAAACGCAGTTTTTTAAACGCGCCGTCGACGCGCGTTTGTAGCGATACAGACGCGATACGCACACAAGTCAGACGCAGCCTGTAGACTTTTGCACACCTGTATAAATTCAAACGCGCGTGTGCAGCGATACAGACGCGATGCACACGCGCGTGTGTAGCGATACAGACGCAATGCACACGCGCGTGCGTATCGATACAGACGCACCGGTGCGGCGCGTTTGTATCGATACAAACGACAACAAACTGCTCTGCAAGAAAAAAGCGCGCCGTCGACGCGCGTGTGCAGCGATACAGACGCGATGCACACGCGCGTGTGTAGCGATACAGACGCAATGCACACGCGCGTGTGTATCGATACAGACGCACCGGTGCGGCGCGTTTGTATCGATACAAACGACAAGAAACTGCTCTGCTAGAAAAAAGCGCGCCGTCGATGCGCGTGTGCAGCGATACAGACGCGATGCACACGCGCGTGTGTAGCGATACAGACGCGATGCACACGCGCGTGTGTATCGATACAGACGCGCCGGTGAGGCCCGTTTGTATCTATACAAACGACAACAAACTACTCTGCTGGAAAAAAGCGCGCTGTCGACGCGCGTTTTTGAAACGCGCGTCGACGGCGTGTTTAAAAAACGTGGTTTGCATAGGCCCTAATACGTACATTTTTCTAACGCTTTGTGTAGTAGCCAACTTTATTAGGATTTCAATTAGGTTTGAGTATAAAACGTGAAGAATTTGTCCTTTACATTTCAACATAGAAATATTTATTAAGCTGGTCAAATGTTTGCTTTGATAGAAAACCAGAATACAAAATACCTGCCAAAGTGAATTTCCTCGAACTGTTGCTTCCAAGAAGTCTATTCTACGGATGACTTGCTACCTGAATTCACCCGAAAGATGGTTCAATGTATGTACCTAGAGACCTTTTCGTTTTATCTTCTTAATCATAGTTTAATTTCAGAGGAGAATTGTTTATAAAAAAGATGGATTTAAGCAATTATATAACAAATACGTGGTAGGTAATAATAATATCAGAACGAGCATGAAAGGAGGTTATTCTTTCATCGTAAGCAGTATTTTTATCTGTCTTACATTCTGTTGTATATTATTTTACCATGATTTAGGCATATAATAGCTAGTTCATCTTCATTAAAATATAAGTTATAATCATGCAAGTTCTTAGCTTGATTAGGACATCAATTGTTGTCCAACAGTTCAAAGTAAAATGTGAAAGAAACGTCTTAAATAATTAGATACTTGTTACGAAGTTACGATGCTATAATCAAATGCAGTAGGTATACATTTTTGTAGCATGACAATAAACAGAGGTATAAACCAGAAGCATCTAACAGAAGCAGATAACAAAATGTAATCCCGCAAAAGGAAAGATTTGGAAGCTTAAAGATCCTTTGTCAAAATATGGGACAGAAAAATCTGCGCGAAATCCGTTTTATAATATTTGTTATTCGTAAAATTAACATAATAACGTATTAGGATGGTAAGATTATGTATTTACTTAACGTTAATCTGAGATTGTTACGAAGAAGGGAAAATTCTTTTTAACGCTGGGTAAAGTAGTGAGTGAATACACTCACGTAGGCGGACGACTAACGTTTTCGTCATGGTTATTTCACCTTGTACACAACAGTGATCATAAAACAGTTCAGAAGTTTATTGCGTAGGAGGGAAGTAGAATTCGTATGTACTTAGGTATATTGCACGTGATATGCTATTAACGTATTGAGGTGTTTTTACAAATCACATTAGTAATGTTGACTAAATTTTACTTTTTTTGTCCATATTAATATTTGAAATTGTACGCTTATATCTCTTACGCATGGCATACGCGTACGATATACTTTCTTATAAAAAATGTTTTCATTTAGTAACAACATTACGTTAACATAATCCAAACCTTGTATAGTCGCGATGTGACATGTTCGAACTTCTAGAACTCAGGAATTTGGCACAATATTCACAACATAGAGAACGTCTATAATTTATCCCCATCAATGACAAATTGAAAGTCATAAAAAGTAACTTTGTAGTATCCAACATTGAATTTTCGTCGCTGACAATTATACATATAAATACATAAAAACGTAACTCCCTCTCTGTAGGTGAGGTAGGTGAGAAATACGTCATATGTAATCCACCCAAAAAGCCACAGCGTGCACGCCAAATGCACCCGCCAAAATTGATATCAATTTCATAAAAGAGATTTTCTGTTAATTTCGCGTGCATGTGATTGACATAAAAATATGGCGGCTTTTGAACAGGTATCAATAAAATGTAACTTGCTTTCACGCTACATACTTGAATTTTAATTTAATAGTGTATTGGTTTCCTCGGATATTCCTAATGAAGTTTATTTTATTACACACCCGCCGTGGGTTCTCATATTCAAAAATAACTTCGCTCAAATTAAGGTCTCGCACGCCCTTCCTTGTTAAGGTTAATAAGATGCGTGTTAGTGTAAGTTTAGGCCCCCACTGACGTAATATAAATGCCGAGAACGCGGTCACGTTCTCCTTGCAGCTTCACGTATACAAAGTAACATTAGAATTTAAAGAGGCGAGGTTTTATCTGAGCTTAGAAGAATGCCAGCTCTGAATAATATTCCCGCATATGGTATTCGGAATTTTCAAGCAAAAACCGCTTGTTTGTGAGTAAAGTAGAAGCATGCAATATCGGCTTTTAAATCGTATATTCGCGATACATTAAAAACATGGCTAGACTGATAGTTTCCTTGTAGCTTAAAATTTTTATAACACGTGTTTGTAGAAGTGGTGCTATTTATGCATATTTTATGTAATAACTTCAATATATTATTTTACTGTGTAATAAATACATATTCGCTCTTGTTACAAATGAAGTACGTATTCAAGACTTCATCTGAATAATTTTGGGTAAATTGTTGCAGAGAATTCTCGGATTGTCGCTAAAACGAGTGAGCTTGTGTGTGTGTTTTTTACATTTCGTGAGCTCAGTTTTTATTTAACCCATAGCTGAATCATGGCTATCGTACGTATTTAAGTTTAACTAAATACAGTTAACAAAATCCAAAAGTTATTACTTTAAAAATATATCTTTCATCGTTTTCAGCCAGCTTATTGCAACGCCGTTGCATCCACAAAGCATTTAAATAAAACGCGTTCGCATTGTGTCGTTTCCAGCGATTTTTTTAGTCACGTATGAGCATGTTTGATGTAATCATGGTTTCATCAAAATAGCGGCACACACTGGCGCAGGCGCCGCAGCCATCAGAGCTCGTCACGACGGCATTCATTCGGCTCCGTTGATTGCGGTCGTAATTATGTCATGCTATGAATGTCCACATACTTTCACTATATGTATTTAGTATGTAGCTTTTCACGTTCGCATAAAAGTTTGTTTTGTTTCGTAATCATTTCCCTTTTGTACTGTCAAAACTCGAGTATCACGTTTCGCGGCTATTTGTCAGGGAAATTGTCTTTTGAAGAGTCTATCAAGTACGCTGTTGTGCTCTCGACCGCAAATTGTTTTTGAATTTTAATATCACGTAGTCTCACGATGTATTCGATGTACTGCAACATTTTTATGGATGTATTTTGTTGTTAATTCCCTTACTCGCATATTTTTACGATACTCGTAGAATTGTTCAAATACATATGACGTACAATTAATGATAGTAAAGATTAATGACAGTCAATTCGGCTTAGGTATGTTTAATAAAACAGCTATTTTGAAAAGAGATCTATCATTAAAAATATATAGAAATAGCACACGCGATTTTAAAATTACTCCTACTTTTTTTATTTGAATTTTATATAAATGAATTCAAAAGGGTTCGAATTTCTTTGTTTCTATTCATTTAGGAAACAATATTACCAAAAAAATTATATATAATTAATTTAACCGCATAATTAATATAATTATACTAAGAGGCTAGTAGCTATTTTTAATTTTACCACATCGTTCGTTGATTTACGTCTAAAGAAACCAAACACGTTCATTGAATGGTAAATTAGTAGTTGTTCTTAAATTAATGTCAATTTACTTACCAACAACTCGTTAACCCTTCCTTAATTCGGTCTTGAGATTCGCACGGAATACTAATCGAACGTTACCACTACCCTGTATCTCTACATTTACGATAAAATACTAAAGCATTTCTTGCCAACTACTTCCTGTAACTATGTCCTGTAGATCTAAAAGCTTAAGCATAAATATTAGGAAATTAAGTTTGGTTATTCAATGACTGTAGTGACAATAGTTAAAACAGTTGATATTGTGCAAGATTAAAATCCGATACTAGTTGGGTACGATTGAGTTAGTTGTTGCTCGTTATATTCAGAAACTTGGACTGTGTTTGATAAACAATAATCATAATAAGCTTATTTCAACAATGTTTGAGGAGGCTCGTGAGCTTACAGGGAGTAAATATTATAGTACTTAAGCATAATTATGTTTGGAATACTATGAATATTAGGTGCAAATACTTACTACTTTAGTAGACACCAATGAATTATTAAAATTTAAAAGTTTCTGAACAAAATGGATTCTGTCGCAATTACAATATACTGGTAGATAACCCTTCTTGCCTTTACCCGAGTATTAAGTATAATAAATAATTTACTTAATCTTAAGTGGGTAATAGGCTCGCCCCCTATTATGTGGGACCAAAATAAACCTGGCGTAAAGTGGGTATAGCAATATACCTCTGCCTGCCGATTCGGGGATATAGGCGGTATGTATGTTAGCGATGATATAGGGTAAGATGGAGCACTCTTGCGTAGAAGGTACATAGGTACCTTCTAGGCAAGCGTGCTCCATCCGCCATCCTATTTACCCGCGACTTCACTTATATTTTGTTATTTACTAAAAGCTTACTTTTAACTGTGAATGTCTATCATCACTACGTTCGAATTATGAATTCCAGCATAATAATATGACTGAACAAAATACTATTAAAATAATTTCGATTACAATAAAAGTAAAAAGAACTTTTTACTCCTGTTTAGAGTCCGGGCTAAAATTGGGTCAGGTTGCAGTGGAAGCGATTAATTCATCCAGTCTTAGCCCAGGGCAAAGATTTAAACATATATTACTGTGATTGCACAGTGAATTACAACTAGCAATAATAAATTACTCACCAAATCTTCACTGATGTTCTTGAGTGGACCTATAAGATTAGACTCATAATTTTGGCCAAAATAAAAAGCAAATCGTTATAAATACCACTACTCGAAGGTCCAGTTCGGCGTCCTTCTTCAGAACACGATGCACGTTGACGGATTCACACAGTTTTACAATGTTCAATATGTTACAAATGTTCAATAGTTCACAAGTTTGACTTTTATCACAATGTACCGGTGCCGGTTATAGATCAAAGAAGCCGCATTCAATCGGGTTCCAAATTTATTACAATATTACAAAACGGCGCGAGCGCAAGACCAAACGTGTCGTCCCAGCGAATTTTCAGAACAGGAAGTGAATGACAGTTCATAGTGTGACCATAGTCAAAATTTACAATAGACTAAACAAACGTTACTAAACCGATATAATCGATTTGACTTATCATAAATAATATTTCTATTTCAAACAACTCCCACAACTACAATTTATTTTTACATACCAACACGCTCAGAGAAAGCAAGTTCGTTAAACAGCATTAAAATGCCGGGGTCCATGAATGTGCAACCACAATTTGTTTGAATCTAACATCATTGCCTACACATTAAGGGTTTACCGCTGTAACGACAAACACGCAATATGAGTCTAGCATTTGTAGTATTGGCAGTACAAAGTATGACGTCATAATATGTATAAATTATGACGTCACTGTAATGGCGTGCACGCGGTGCGCATCGAAGCTGACAGGTGGGTTGGAAATTGCGTAATAAACACGCCATCCCTAAGTTTTATAAATAACGTTTTGATATTGCATTTTCTGCAAAATGTTGTTTACATTTTTCTCTAGATGTTGAATGAAAGCTTTGACCAGAAATATGGACTGAATTAATAAATTTAGCAATTTAATTCAAATGAACGCTCTTGGGCAAATACACTCTTGAAGTGATTTTAGGTATGAGGAAAAAAAAATGGTTACCGCAACCCTGAAAAGCGGCTCTTCCCTATACAAAAACGTAAACAGACGTGGAAAGGATTTCTTTTAGGTTTTAGGACCTATCTTTGTCGTCCACACTCTTCCTCTCGCCTTTGTTTCTTACAATAGACAGTTATTAATACTTTATGACTGAGAACCAGTAAAATCCCTTACGATTAGAAAATATATAATTATGTTTATGTATCTGACTAACTCGGCTACCACCTACAGAAATATAAAGAGAACTTATTTGATCGCACGATTCCTTATTTTCCTAATATTTCTATACGATACCAAAATTAAATGACTATAAAGAGTCTATCTTGTTTACACATTTTAAACGAATTTCGTTCGTTTTCCTCATATTTTTGGTTGCTTTTGAGTGACTATGGACACTAGGCAATCTCACTGTGATGGCTGCTAGCTAATATAAAATTTGTCTCAAAACTCCACAATGAAATTGCTTTCATGTTTCATGTCCGAACTTTTAAGACATAGCTTTGAAATCATATTGCTGCGGTTCGGACGAAAATAGGATTACAGTTTGTCCTTAAAAGTTTATTTAAAGGTTTCACAATTACTTTAAAAGATTTAGCAATTTTAAAACCTATTACCAATACTAACTTTTGTTTTACGACTTTGCTATATTCACAAATCATTGAAAATGCAAAACAAAGTTTTAATGATATATTTTTAAAAATTAACAAAGCAAAAAGCGAAATCACTTTTATCAATATAAAATTTTACATCTATCTATACTAGTTAGCTGGGAATCCTAATATAAGTTATATTTTAGGCGACACAGTACGCATGTGGAATAAACAAAACTAAGGTTCACCCGAGAAATGAATATTAAGAGAGAATTCCTTTCCCTCCACGTTCCAAACTATTTGCTATCAGTTTCCATAAAATGGTCCAGCAAAGCAAACATAATGGGAGACAATTTCTTTTACCACCTGAGCCCCAATAGACGGTTATGCTGCCAAATTGCTATTGCATGGTCCGTGGATAATTTACAGCCCTTACTGCCCCTCAGATGGCGAAATAATCAATAGATATTGGTGAAGTTGCCGAATTATGTTGTATATAGAGGATTAAAGCTTGAATAGGGAGTAAATGTGGCGTTTTCATTTATGTCCCGGAAAATTGCACCGCAGTTTAGGTTAGTCGGTAGAGCAAACAAATATAGACTCCTTTATACACAGGTTACATTCGTTTAAAATTGTAATAGCTATTCCATATTAAGCTCGTTTTATATGCAAAAAGAATCGAACGATTGGTGTAATAGCGTCAATTTACTTAATTGCGCCTACAAATGTGTGAAGTGAAACGTTAATTAGTTATGTGGAACTTAAAATGAATGGACGTCGGTCGCGTGTCGTCTTGAATTGGTCAAAAGTTTTTTATTGCGAACTTATGTTGTCATATAAATATGTCATAAAAAGTATAACACTTACTCCCCATTCAAGTTTTGAAATAACTATACAAAAATACAAAATTTTCCTACAGCAGAAGGTCTGTTTATAACTGGAGTAGTAAGAAAGGAGCTAAAAGAAGAACTTTCTCAGTATGAATAGATTGAGGCCTCTGTTGGAAATTGGATGTACAGCATATAGAGCTGACTTCTAAGATCTAACCTTACTTTTTTGCAACTTTAAATAGTGAAATATTTTTAAGAAAATAAGCCTATATATCTCTAAAACTTCCTGAGGAATCACACTGCCTATTGATGAAAATCGTAAAATTATCCGTTCCCTAGTTTTGTGTTTATCGCGTTGATACGGTCGGTGGCATCATTTATTTTAATATATGCCTGTAGAGAAGTACATACAAGAACGATTATTGCTCGCCCCCAGTAACCAATCAAAATTACCCACTCGCAAATATTATGGTAAGAGTGAACTGCAACTGCAACTAAATGGTATGAACGTTCAAAATGTATTTTTTTTTGTTAAATTTTCATATGGCTTAAATGAATGAACCGTATGACGTAAACGTGTGATTACATCATCATCATTAGCCCTGTATTAATACTATCCCACTGCTGGGCACGGGCCTCTTCTCACTATGAGAAAAAGGCAAGGTTCCAAGTGCGGGTTGGCAGACTTCACGTGGCTTTCAAGTACATTATGGAGAACTCTCAGACATGCAGGTTTCCACACGATGTTTTCCTTCACCGTTAAGCAAGTGATAATTAACAATTTAATACGCACTTTACTTCGAAAAGTCATTCGTGCGTGCCGTGGATTCGAACCCGAGACCCTCTGCGTACCAGTCCATCGGTTTCTCCCTTTGGCTGTCGTTGCTACTGTGTGATTACAGAGGTCAATTAATTAATAATAATATAAGATTTTACTAAAATTACCCATTGAATTTCTTTATTATTCATTTACATACATTTGTACCCCGCAGCTGCATAGGTACGTATTATAAGAAAGACCTTATAAATATCCAAGTGGGTAGAAAAAGGTTCTCACGGTCATATTGGTCGTTCTTTCTCAGATTTCCTTTACTTTCCTTATTCAGATCTGGCTTTTTACTATAATTGGATCCTGTTTTTTGTTTCTATTTCCAGGTTATAATATAACGAGTTCTCATACTACATTAGAAAAGCTGAAACTACTGTTGTTTCTTATGCATTCCGAATATGTAAATTTCTGGCAATTTCAAACGTGGTTGTGAATTTCTTGTCTCTTCATATATGTGTATAGTTTTATTTAAAGGTATCTTAAAATATATCTAAATAAAGCTATGAGAACTAAGAACAAGCTACGTTAGGACTAGAGTTAAGAGGTGTAGTAACAACTTAGTTAACATAAAATTTTAACAATTACAAGAGCTCTTCAAGTTTAGCTGAAAGTCTCATCTTTCACACTGAAATGCTATCGACGAAATCAGATTCAATCATCTATATCGAAAACAAACATACATACGTACATACATAGCTTTTAGATGAGATAGATTGATTGAGTATTAATTTTGACCATACCTTGGAGGCTAAGCTATGTACCTATATCTCTGAGTAGTACCGCAATCAAACACGATCCGGATATGGTTAATAATAATTGATCAATAAACGTATCTCTCGAGGGGATATGACGTACATCAGAGTAAACTCCAGCATAAGCTGACCTATAATTGCTTAGACTTACTGTTGAAAAATGGATAAGTTCATAATGGCAATGCATAGCAATGTATATTAGATTTCCCCACAATTCAAATATCAAATTCAGATTTAGATAAATCGTGCAACACAAAATAAACAAGATACTCAAATTCTAATAAACGCTGTGTGGTATCGCATATTAGGCATGTTAGTTTAGAGCTGTTCCAATATATGCCCATTTAGAATGTTTGTAATACGTATTTACTTAGATAATATACGCTGCACTCGCAGCCTCGTAGGCTGTCTATCTGTCAACCTACGCCATAGGGAATTGTTTGACTGAAATGTCAACATAACTATTACGCAGAGAGTAGAGACTGTCAAACTGTAATAGGGACTGTAATACTATAAAAATAACTAATAACTTTTTGTACTTCTTTACACTTAACAAAAGTAACGTTTAGCTGATTGGCGAAATTACGAATCGGAAATAATTTATAAGTTTTTAACGTATGTATTAAGTGCATATTCTATTCCTTACTTCCAAAACCGTATTTTTTATAACACAGACATTCCATCTTATTCATACAAATAATATGAAGGAATTACTTGTGGCATTTCTTCCTGTTTGTTTAAGATTGTCGCGCCTACGGATTTGCTTATTGTGCTTTGCGATGTTTGTTGCTACCGCATGATCTTGTGTCAAGTTCTTTTGTATGGACAACATATGCGTCCATGCATTGCATTACAACCGGCCGGGTGGCTTGCGCTGCTGTATCCTATTTTACTGTGTTCAGCTATATATACTCAAATTCATGATATTCTTCATTATTTTACGGTGACCTTTGCCATGCATAATAGTCGTGGCATTTTATTATGTACAATTGATAACAATAGGCAAAAAACTATAATGATCCTCGTCGGAATTTGTATCCACTTGTAGTACATTTAACATAACAAAGAAGGATAATATTATTATCTATTCGGAATACGTTCAACCCTTTACGTACTTATGGGATCTCGAAAAGTCCCTTTTAATGACGTACATATTGAGTTTGTATGTTCCTTTCTACTTCATATTTGTAAAAGGAGTTTCGGTCAGAATATAAGTAGCTTAATTCAGGATGAGTGTCTTTCTGTCACGGTTTTTTTTTGTAAATCGTCATCGTAACTAAGGTTTTGTGGGAAAGCTTTTTATGTCTACGAGCATTCATAATTTGTGCTTTATTCAATGTTATTGCGGAATGCGCTTCTATTGTTTAGAGTGCAGTTTCTTCGTATAAAAAATTCTTGCGTTAGTGAATGACAAACAACGCGCAGCCAAAACTACAGGGCGCAAGACGCTAAAATTTGGTGTGCATGTACCTTGGGGACCATGTGGGTGCACTGAGAAGAGATTTTGCAAACAGGATTGGGCCGAAAGGGTCGGAAATAAAATGAAAATGTGCAAGCGTAGGTGCAGGCATACATACATATACTCACTGCTTTTTCCGTCGGGGTAGGCAGAGACAACAGATCGCCACTTGCTTCTCGCCACATCCTTACAAACCTCACGCGGATCCTCTACACTCAATACTCTTTTCATACATGCTAGCCAGTTTCAGGTACTTCGACCTTGCCGTTTTTTTAATGTCCCCAATTTGGTCGAGGAATGTCCGCTGAGGTCTGCCGCGACCGACTTGTCCAAACACATTTGCCTTATTTGATTCGTTCGAATCTGATACGTTATTTTCTCATCACTCATTCGTTCCACGTGTTCAAGCTGCAGGCATTCTCTAGTAAACTATATACCCAGTAAAATTATTATTTCTATTTAAATCTTACTTTCAACAACTTACACCGCAATCCTTAGTTTACAAAGAGCGGTTCCGTCTATGTCTTTGAGCACGACTTTATTAAATTCAAACGGTCAGATCTTTTGTAACTCCATTTTATCGGTAGACCGTACTTCCGTTACCAACTCCACTTCTCGTTATCGAATATTTCGAAATAATCCTTTCACTTGAGAATTGTTTGAAATATTGAGATGGATAAAATGTAAGTTTTCAGACTTATTGTTATGATAAAAGGACATATGAAAATTGCTTTTGAAGACAATTTTTATATTGAAGCAAGCAGGAAATGTTTTTGCGCGTCATTCATGATAATTTTCTCGCTTGAAGTCGATTGGCAATTAGCTGGCAAACTAATGAGTTATAACAACAGTTGTTCTAATTCGACATTTTTCAACCGCTGTCTATAAATAGAACAATTAAAATAATAAGGCTTAATAGCGGCTAATTAATTCAGCTGTATAGCTAAAGAAAGCTTGATCATTATTCTTATTTTTGATGGAATGTGGTTGTAAAAATTAGTGCCAGTCACAGCCTACCATGGGGTTGTTCGTGAGGCTTGGTGATTAGGCAGCGAAACTCCCCTTAAACCACAACTTGGTTTACAGGTAAAAGAGTTATGAGCCCGAATACCGTGTACCAGTAATTGATTTGCTTTTGTTGTTTAAAACGATTCTCTTAAGACATATTTTTGGTGGTTTTGTACACAGATGATCTGTTTTGTAGGTATTGGTAGTAAGATGTTTTACTGTTTAGGTTACTTAATTATAAGTAATGTTATAATTTGTAGTAATATTGTTCGAAGTAACGATATGATAGACGACCGGTATTCTTTGTAATATAAATTATATTCAAATAGCTTATTCTTTTGCATATTGTTATAAAAAAAATATTTTACTTTTAATAGTCGTTTTCGATACTGATATTATTCCATTATTACAAACAATACAACAGCTCAAAATAAAGAGCTCTGGATACCCTACTCTCGACAGGAATTAATTTCAAGATGGTTCACGTACTACATCGAATACTTTTAGGTAAAAAGGATCATAGTATGGTCAACACTCTTATTTGACTAGTCAAATAATGTTTCTGGTATTTCAATTGCTAAGTAAAGTATTTAATGCAGAAAATACTGTAATCTTTATTTGTTAAAAAATACTTTTTATCAAGAGATATCCCTTTTGTATCCCATAGTTTTGAGATTTCGATCTTATAGGTATATATTTTGACTTTTGCCAGCGCTGATGTATTTGCTGAAGTATTATACTTCACCAACATCATGATTTTTGCACAGAGACGTCCACTGCTGTACAAAGGCTTCTCCTGAGGATCCCTCACGGACCGATCCAGGCACCCGGGGACCACTAAGCAGGATTCGAATAACATCGACAATCCACCTTGTGCGAGGCCTACCCCTGCTACATATTTCCCCGCTTCGTCCCGAGCGTAATACTTACGAGCAAGTCAAATTTCAAGACTCTTTGGTTATGTCAGGTATTTCTTAATGGCGTAAATAATAATGAGTTACAGACTCGCTTATGTAGATTAGTATATAAAGTTTCATCGACTACGTCTGTGATTACTATTGTTATCAAAATTTATTCAAAATATATTAATGTCCTCTATAAACTGAAAAATATTTTCAAAGTTATTAAAATATTGCCTGCAGCGAACAAAGGGATAACCCTTTCACCGCCATATCGTTTGTGCGACGATAATCATTGGATGCACACTACATGTGTTTTAATAGTTATTGCCTGCGGGACCACTTGAATATACTATTCAAGTGAACCGTTATTTAGAACATCAAATAAAGCAGTTTTCCAGTTATCCATTTTTATATTTAATTAAGTAATTTCATATTAAGGTTTTATTGAAGTTTTAATGTAATAATAATTCGCAAGCAATTTTTTTTCACAGTGTATCATCATCATCGTCCGTGCGTTATTCCGCCTGCATTCCAGACTTTAGCATTGGAACATGGGAACCATTTACTAGTCTAACCAGATTTTGTCATAATTTTGGCTTCTCTACAGAGCAACTGCCGTCTGGCTAGTCTAGACCAGTGTTATTTTATTCAGGAGAACTGATTCCCCAAAACGATCTTCGTGATAGGCGGGACCGACAACTATGGTAGGATAACAAATGCCTAAAGCAAGCGTGGTGGATCGCAACCGCCACAATGCCAAGATGATGATGATGTGCGATAGATATAGCTAAACCTCTTAGTAGAAATACATTTGTAACACAAAACGCGACTTCATTCGTTACATTCTATTCTTGTGGTTTTGAAAAAAGTATCTTATTGACAGATTTAACTGAAATATGTATATCAAAGTTCTGACTGTACTTAAGTTAAAATCAAACAAACCACTACAAATAATTTTAAAGTATTGAAATAATTTTGACAACACAAATAATTATTTATTCATACCGAAGAGAAAAAGAATGCATCATGAATAGACATTGCATTCGCAACAGCTTAAATATAAATATAAGAAAATAAACGCAGTATATGAATTAATACAATATTTTGCCGTAAAAGTGGATTTATCTACTCTCATCTTCTGAACGAAACATATCCGAGCCAAGACCCACGCATACCTCCCCTACCCATCATAGGGCCTATACCCTGTATAACACGGGAAGAGACGCACAATGCTATTCGTGTAATGGCAAATAATAAGGCGACAGGACCCGACAATATTCCCGCAGAATTGTGGAAGAAACTGGGTATGGATGGAGTAGTATTTCAAACAAACCTCTTCAATAGAGTTCTGATTGATGAGATACCGGATGACTGGAGAAACAGTACCGTTCTATGAAATAAAGGGGATGTTAGACTATGTGAGAACTACGGGGCAATCAAACTAATATCACATTCCCTTAAGATATGGGAAAGAGTTATAAGCAATAGACTGCTCCAGCTTACAGAAGTCTCAGAAAACCAATGCGGCTTTGTCACTGGTAAGTCTACCATAGACGCTATCCACACGGTCAGGATTTTGATGGAACAATAAAGAGACTACGGGGTGGACTTACATATGGTGTTCATCGATTTGGAATAGGCTTTTGACCGAGTTCCGAGGCAATTAATATGGGAAGCAATGCGAGCACATAACGTACCGGAATATTACATTTATATTGTAACAGACATGTACAAAAACGTCAAAACCAAAGTGCGTTGCGCTGCAGGAACGAGTGAAGAGTTCGAAGTAAGAGTCAGTGTGCACCAGGGATCGGCACTAAGTCCACTTCTTTTCAACCTGGTTATGAATCATCTGACCGCCAAACTTCAGCAACCACCACCATGGAACCTCCTCTACGCAGATGATATTGTTCTAATCAGCGAGAACGCCAGTAACTTGCAAATCGAGCTGGAAAAATTCAGAGCCGAATTAGAAATACCTGAATACCTGCATTGTAACTTAAGTGGCGTAAAAACATCTGACACCATCCACCTGCAAGGTACTCCATTAAAAAAGTAGAGAGCTTTAAATACTTAGGCTCTATCATCGCCAAGGACGGATCTATAGATGCCGATGTAGCTCATCGAATAAATATAGGCTGGATAAAGTGGAGAGAACTGTCAGGAGTCTTATGCGATAGCAGAATGCCGGTACACATAAAGGGTAAAGTGTACAAAGTTGCAGTTTGCCCAGCTATGATGTATGGTGCCGAGTGCTGGCCTTTAAAGAAAAAACAAGAGGACAAACTACACGCTGCAGAAATGAGAATGTTGCGTTGGGCGGGAGGTGTTACGTTACTGGACCGCATACTGAACAATATACGTGGCAGCTTCAGAGTAAGACCTATCCCTGGGAAACTGGAAGAAAGCCGTCTCAGATGGTACGGACATGTCATGCGGCGTTCACCTGAACACATGACTCGGAAAGTACAGATACTGTACCCACCACCAAAACGTCGAGGAAGACCCCGAAAAACATGGATAGCCACTGTAAATAAGGACATGAAAAAGGCACAAACATCAGCTGAGACGACCCAGGACAGACATTTCTGGCGACGAGTTACTAGGAGAGCCGACCCCAAATAATGGGATAAGGCGAGGAAGAGAGAGAGAGAGAGAAAAGTAGATTTATCTGTTCACAATTCCCCGAAATATACTCTATTACCTTATTTAATATCCATATACATGTTATTAATACCAGATCGGCAATTATGTTAAAAAACAACCAAAATGGACAATAAAACCACATCAAGCAAACATAAATTTATTGAGGACAAACTGTAATGTGAATTTATAGAGAATGTAAGCGAATTATTATGAAAAGGTTGCAATGTAATTTATCGTCATTCAACTTAATTTAAACTCTCGATATTGCCGATATATTACGTAGCGGATATTGGGTGCATAAGTGGCTTTATATAAATTGTAAAAATGGATACTTCCATGAAATATTTAACAGATAAAATTGAATGAGAAATGAAACTCCTATAATAGTTTGTATTTTAGACAATGATTATTTAGTGCTATAAAACAACTGTAAATAGGCCAGCACTTCTTTGTTTCTTATATATAAACAATTCGTATTACTAATATGGTAATTGGAAACAAATCGTACGCAATTCAGAATTACTGATTAAATGCTATAAATTATCCAAAGTTATATCCACATAACCTCGCATTATAGGTGGACCACAGACGCTCCGACATCTGATGAATTATGGCCCCTAACACAATGACCCAGCCACAATACCTACATCTAAACGACCAATAAATAAAGACAGCATTAATATAAGAGCAAATAAACCGACATATTGTGGCTTATACATATTGTATGAGAGGTCTTTTCCGTCTAGTCGTTCAATGAAGACGCGAATTTCACACTCGAAGAGAATTCCAATTACTTCCATTTAATACGAAATGACAATATCAGAGCTCATATTGTACTGATATTGCATCGCAGTTAGTTAGTTAGTTGTCGATTACACGTTTTAAGCTATAAGCTTCACAACGGGGATAAATTGTTATTGAATTTATTTGTAGTAGGTACCTAGTTTAGATTTGATAATTGGCTGTTCAAGTAATACGAGTAAGGTATGATTTGCCTCCTTTTAAATTGGATCAGAAAAGTCAAACAAAGTCAGCAGCAGACACCACTTGGATGGCAGACCACTTGAATTTGATATTTACCTCAGAGAACCACATTGCTATGTTAAGCACGTCATGCTTCTACCTGTATTCATACTTAAATTGAATTTCATACATTATTCTACCAGTCACATCCACACAAGGAAATAACATGTTTAAGCTTTTGAAATGCATTTAGGTGATAATATAGTCACGTAGTTAGCAGCTAAAATATTTTAAAGACATGCCTACCAGAACATCGTGTGTGATTTTAGCGGTAATGCTAAAACTGTTATAGCAATTACATACATAGGTGCCGCATGCATTTTACATGAGCTCTCGTAACCAGCTGGAAAAATCTGATAAAAGCCAGCGATGATAACACATGGCCGGGACTCGTGATGATACTACAAGTTTCCTTCTGAGAGGCGATTTATCACTAAAGCGGTGAGCTATAACCTAAATGTAAGAGCGATTGGATGCAGGTTTCGCTTGCATGATGCATGAGACGCGGCCACTGTCACGCATGTGCGCGCCGCACACTCCAACTGTACCAATATCACGCTATCTATGAAACGTCTAATTTAATACGCTGCAATATGTGCCAACTAACGCGGCAACACATAACTCGTGCGATACATGTCACGTGCAAATGGAATGCTTATGCACGGATTATCGAAGCCCATACGCCGTTGAGATGCACGACATTGGCTGTGATAAAAATTTGCGAGCAAGCGCTCACTACCACATCAGTTCAACCCATAACCGTTGCTTCAAACATCGAAAAATCCAGCCAAGTTCTACTACAAAGCTATTTGCGTCGCCTCTAGTATTTTATAATAACGGAAAACTTAGACAGGAGTATGCTTCTTAAAAGCTTATGCTCGAAGCTTGGATAACACTGCATCCCTCGGTGCTTGGCACGACTCCAGAGGACATACCAGTCAGGACATCGTCGTTCTAAATTATTTTATTATTTCATGACGTTAGTAAGAACATTAAGTGGTTCGCGTGCTTTGCCAGTTTTTATTCGAATTTTCTTATTTATAGTTTTACAAATATTGTTCACTACACTTCGAATTCGAACATATTTGATATGGGTCACTATTTCATTCAAATATGACGTACAATATTCAGCACATCCATCAATGCTGTAAACGTGCCTTGTCTGTATAAAACCAGTCATGCGGTATCACTTGCTAGAATTAATTCTCGATTTCGTCGAAGTATTGGCTTATGTATTATTCATATAAGTTTCAGGCGACAGTGACTGTGGCGGCGTCTGTACAATTTCTTGTAAACTTCTAAAAGGTTCTCGCACCTCGTGTTCACAAAATAGTGTTCGATTAAACTGAAGTTGTAGAATATAGTTTCAAAACTATAGAACTTTATTCTTGTATCGGAACACGGATACAGTATCTCAGACATTCCGCAAAATTTTTTGCTAAATGTAAAAGCATGTAGTTCCATTGAAATAAACCTTAAATATATTTGTATATTATAATATGAAGTGTACCGACAGTTATTGCACCTAAATATATTTTTACAAGCATCTAAACCCAACTGCTTCCGACAAAAGTCTCAAACGGTTCCACTGGAGATATTTCACAGCGGTATAGTTCTATAATCATGAAAGAAAAATAACCCTGACTGACCCACCGAGATCATATTCCTGTTTTCTGGGAAACGTCGCAGCCATGACATCATTTATTAATATAAATAGTTTGCTAGTTCGGTCCAAGAAAGAAAAGGCGTACTAGAAACAAAAGTGAATGATTTTATTCACCCAAATTTGTTCGACTGTATTCGACGATAAGGATAGTATCACTAATCAAGACTAAAGCTAAAGGGGTTTGAGTTTCTTTTTAGCTACATTATGTCAATAAACTACTATCTCCAAAACAATTCTTATAGGGTAGTAACGATCAATTGGGACGTTCCAAAGTTTTCGCTTAAAGTGCACTGCGCAATTGAATCTGCATACTGCGATAACATACATACATACATAGACTCACGTCTATTTCCCGGAGGGGTAGGCAGAGACTACGGAACGCCATTTGCAACGATCCTGACATATCTCTCTTGCTTCATTCACTCCCATCCAGAGATGGGCATAATTTTTATATTTTACATACAAACCTGTATTAGGAGAGCTAACGAAAAAGCAGTAACTCAAATTCTAATTCTATAATTTTCTAAGCGACATAGCAGTATATCATGAATAAGGTACATCCACATATATTTTTGATGTTTATCTATTTTGAAAAATAATAATGGGTTTCGAAACGAGTCGCCTGAATTTGAGGGTATTGGTAGTGTAGGGGGCTTAAGGAAGTCCGTTTTAATCCCCTAAAAGTAATTTTGGCTGCCGGAGTTGCGTCTAAATATTTTTAAACAATTTCCAAAATTTCATAAATACTTCGGCAATTATGCAAAACGGAACGCAGTTTTTATACTTTAGTACAGTTTTAAAAATGTCATTTTTAGATTTTATGTGAAAACCGTGAAACGAAACGCAAAACTGCCATCTTGGAATGATCAAATTGACAGCTAATGTCAAATTTGTGCGTCATTGCTTTCGAGTGCCCAGGGTTAGGTGCGACTGTAATAAGTAAATAAATAGGTTATGTTAGGTTCTCTTTTGACCCTTAATCCGAAAATAGAAGCCCTTCGCAGGGCTCCGTCAACCTTAGTTTATTAAACTAGTGTGATGAATGTGGAAGTTGGCAGTGCCATACACACCGATGTTTGGAGATTTATTTTTTCAGAGGAAACCAAGTATTTCCGGCAAGTGAAAATTGTGAGGGGGGTTTCAAGACCTCCTCCTCCCTCTCCAATCACTCACAACCCCTAAAAACGGCGACGTATTTCGAAACCTTTACCATAATAATTATACTTATAATTACAATAACATCCATAAATAAATAAAAGAAATCAACTTTTACTAAACTTCAATTATCTCGTAACTCGCTTTAGTTGAGATACGGCTTTTGCGCTTAGTAGAACAGTATTGTGTTTTTTAGGGTACCGTAGCCAAAAATTGTAAAAACGGAACCCTTACAGATTCGCAATGTCTGTCTGTCTGTCCGCCCGTATGTCACAGCCAATTTATTGCAAAACAGATTTGAAAACTGGCAGGAATGGAATTAGATGTAGGTATTCTATGCACTGCTTCACTATTTTTATACAAAAACAAAACAAACATAATAATGGCCTCTCCATACATGGAACTGACTTAATTATTTTTATCATCTTACGGCACGTAGGTATTACCTACTTTCGTCAACTATTAATACCTATAACGTCTAATGTAAATCAGTTTTGCTCATGGCTGCACTGAGAACAAAAATTGCGCTATGCCTATATTGTACAAACAGATTGATGTATGTAATATAAATTTTAATGTCAGTATCTCAATTCAATATGCTAAAACGTTTTGCTTGCGATTTTGAAATATTGGAATACGGATGTCACCAGAATACGGCCGCACGCGACAAGAATGAAGGGGGGCGCCCCGCAGTAGACGGAGCTAAGCTCCCTTCACCTCCCCTGCTTCACCCCCTCATTTACCAAAACAGTCGCTTAGGATCGCGCCTTAATCTATGTGTAATCTTTTCACGATAACTCATAGGAAGCTTCTTGCAATACCCCTCAAGGAACATTAAGAATGCGCGACACGGCATTACGTACTTAATCAAACACACCTCTTATTAAAGCCGTGAAATACTGATTGCGTCGTAAAGTAACATTTTACATCTTAACCTTTATAAATCTCATATACTGTTGTACGGTAATAAAACGAGAATCTATTAAAAACATAAAATTGCTTCTCAAAGTTCCATACGAGGACAAAGAAGGGTAAGTATCGTGGACCGTAACTATAACCCTTTTACGTTTAAAGCTCAACAACCGTAAAAGTATCGAATGTCGTAAAATTGATCCCAGTAATAAAATTACATACCGTGAAGAGCGAAAATGAAATATTGTCTCGCCCTTACTAAGAAAAAGTATCACTTGTTTGTGATCATGTCTGAAAATAAGGTTCAGCTTTATCATTGTAATGTGGGCATTGTAATTTACTGGTACATATAGCAATTTCTTTTCACGGTAAGTTTTATTCAAACGCCACCCAACTCTTGCATCATCATTCGAGGTATTCGAACTGATAAAATAGTTCACTAAGTGGATGGTAGATTACAGTGGAAGAAATTCGTAAGTGCTCGTTCTGTAGTTTAGGACGGTAACGGGGACGGCTTGGTTTATTATCGCTGGGTCTACGGTTGCTGAAGGAATTGTCAATTCATATTACTTTGACAAAGCGTTTTGTTATATATACAGCCTTTGACCATACTTTTAAAGTTCAAAGTGGGACTAAATAAGTCACCAAAGTTAAGCAACACTTACACAAGTCACCACTTGGATGGGTTCGTAATCCTGTCAGTCCCGGTTATTGCTGGAAAAGAGTGTTTGTGTTTTTTTGTTTTTATGAAAAGACACCAGAGTTGGCCATACACTCATACGAATAAAGAATACTATTTTCAGTGTTATCCTAAACACAAAAATATAGTTGCACACGAAGTGTTTAGACCGACCGATACAAAACACAAACTTGCTTGCCAGTATATTAAATTGATCCAATAGTACATGCAAAGTACTAATATACAAACCTAGTAAACGTTCGATCGATGTGTTCTCTTTAATTACTTTGGACGTGCAAACCGCCGAATGTAAATAAATCGCGCTCGCGTCAAAAAACGCGCCTAAAATTTCAACTGAAACAGAAATTGCCTTTGTTATTTTCACGTCGTTATGTGTGTCTGAAAAAAGTACCGCGCTGAATCGATTATCTAAACTAACATCAGATTGTCGGTTGCATTTTTACGTACATACGAGTAATATTCAGACGCACGGTTGGCGTAGTGGTTTAAGCGGCCGCCTCGCCGCTTGACGCTGCGCCGAGTGTTGTGGGTTCGATTCCCACACGAGACAATATTTTGTGTGATCCATAAATTATTGTTTCGAGTCTGGGTGATCATTGTTTCCATTGCTTGTATGTTTGTAAAGTCGCCCGTGACACAGGATTTATTCCTAGTGCGGTAGTTGTCTTTTAAAATAGAAAAAAAAAGAAAAAGATTTTTATTTGAACACAAAAAAAATATATCGATGCCGCAAATTGCAGTCTGATTTAGTTTGATCAAAGTTTTGTTTTGGTTTAGAATATTATCATATACAATATATACATAGGTATTGGAATAATAAATGATTCAGTATTTTTTTATATTTACACTGTGATTAAAAAAATACAGAAATGATTTCCAATACACATTATATATTTTGCCTACAAATTGGTTAGATTGAGAATTTCATCCCACGTTTCAACTATAAACTTAGTCAAAAGTATTTTAGTAGTACAGATTGTTTCTCAAGTGCTTCCGTATTCCTTCCAGCATTACATTCTATATACGAGTGCAATTATACATTTTCTCTAACCGTACAATAGTCAGTGTAGTATTGTTATTTGTGTTCTACGCTTTTCGCCGAATGTTTCTCATTATTGTCATTCTGTTCAGTACTCATATTTGCCTGAGTACAAACCATTATATAGATTTCAATTCCATTCACAGTAGATTTATACATTATTAAATTACTTTTACGTAACAATTTATTATTGTACATTGATGTATCCATTTTGTACTTACTGTTTCTGCTTGGTAAAACCTTTGAAGCTTTGTCAGCATTACATTCGTATTTAATTTTAATAATTCTTCATTTTAGCTGAAAACATGAGCAGTCATTTTGTTGTTTAAATAGGTACGTCATGTATGAAATGCATTATTTGATTGGAATATAATTCTAATGCAACTTGTTAATAATTCAGATACTTTATCTGTTGCTTGTCCAACAGATGATTATTATATTGTTAGATTTGAAAATGTCTTCCAAAAAAATAAACGGATATACGGTACGGTAAGTATATCTTTAGCCAGTTAGACTGACAACCCGTAAAAGTAAGACTGAATGTTAGAGCGCTATGTTATGAAATTGGCGATACGTTAGTAAGATTATCCATACCACTGATTGATCTATTAAACAGTTTGTAACTTTACGTTACAAACTATTCGTTCATCTATGTGCAAACGACTGCACCTGTTTCCAATCACCTTTATTTTAATGCCATACTTACAATCAAATCTCAATAATGATTTAAAACAAGCAGTCGTGTTGATGTGACTACGTTATTAGGTTTCTTATGTTACTTTATAACGAATAGAGCTAGTGGTGGTATGAAAGAAGATCGTGTTAAAGAAATGAAGGACAAGTATAGGTGTGTGAAAGCTAAAGTTAAAGAATGTATAGAGAGGAAGAAGAATGAGAAAAAGGAGAAATATGAGAAGCCATTCGGCGCAAGTTTCCAAGACAATATAAAACTGTTTTGGAAACTCGTCAAAGAAGCGCGAGGGAAGAATATGAATACATTGATGAAAGTGATTAGGAATGAAAAAGGTGAGGTCATGAATGAAGAAAGAATTATACTGGATTGCTGGAAAAAATATTTTGAGAGTTTATTTGAGAAAGACATGAGTGAAACAGAGCGAGAAGAGATAATCGAAGATGCGTGTGTGGGCCCGGATGACGAAATTAGAAAGGATGAAATTATGAAAGCTCTAAAAAGTATGAGGTCAGGAAAGTCTGCTGGGTTCGATAGAGTGACGTCTGAAATGTTGAAGGCTGGCGAGGGACTTACAGTAAACCTGCTGCATCGCCTTTTTAATCTGTCCTTGAAACAGGGCCAAGTTCCAGATGACTGGACCAAGGCAGTGCTTGTTCCAATTTATAAAGGCAAAGGCTCGCAGCAGGAATGTCAAAATTATCGCGGGATCAGCCTTCTCAGTGTTGTTGGAAAAATGTATGCCAGAATATTGATTGATAGAGTAGTAAACGTGACGTATGACAAGATATGGGATGTGCAAGCAGGATTTCGGAAGGGAATGGGATGTACGGATCAAGTCTTTTCCTTGCGCTGCGTTACCGAAAAATGTCTGGCAAAAAACCAGAAGGTATATTGCGCGTTCATAGACTTGGAAAAGGCTTATGATAGGGTAAATAGAAAGGAACTATGGAAGGTGCTATCTATGTATGGGGTGGACAACTTTATAATAAGGGCTCTAAAATCTCTTTATAGGGATTCGAGGGCCTGTGTCCGAATTAATGGAGCCTATACGGACTGGTTTGACATCTCTAAAGGTGTCAGACAGGGGTGTCCAGCTTCACCCTGGTTGTTCAACTTATTCATGGATAGCTGCATGAAAGATTTGAGGGAAATTGATTGCGGGATTGATATGGTAGGATTGCGTGTTAAGTGCCTCTTATACGCCGATGATCAAGTAATTCTTGCATCATCGGCGAATGAGTTGCAACAAATGATGGACTGCATGAACGAGAGTTTTAAAGCGAAAGGTATGAAAGTTAATGCAAGAAAGACGAAAGTGATGGTGTTTGAGAAGGATGAAAGTTTGACTGAGTGTAATATTACGATTGAAGATGAAAATGTGGGACAAGTTGAAAGATTTGTATATTTGGGAAGCATGTTTACAAGAGATGGAAGATGTGAAGGTGATATTGAAAGGAGAGTGATAGCGGGGAACAGTGTGAATGGAGCGCTACATGCCTTTATGAACGGCCAAACCGTGCCTAAAAAGGCGCGACTGGCGGTTCATAATGGAGTGCTGGTGCCCACCTTGATGTATGGAAGTGAGTGTTGGGTATGGCAGAAAAAGCATGCAAGCAGAATTAACGCAGTTGAGATGCGATCACTGCGTAGTATGTGTGGGGTGAGACTGATTGATAGAATTCCGAATGCAGTAATACGAGAGCGATGTGGCCTGAAAGAAGATGTCGTGACAAGGATTGAGAAAGGAATGCTGAAATGGTTTGGACACGTGGAGAGAATGAGTGAAGAAAGATTGACGAATCAAATATATATGGCAGAGGTGTATG
This sequence comes from Euclidia mi, assembly GCA_944739405.2. Classification (NCBI taxonomy): domain Eukaryota; kingdom Metazoa; phylum Arthropoda; class Insecta; order Lepidoptera; family Erebidae; genus Euclidia; species Euclidia mi. Next base: position 38,573,740 of record OX123186.2, on the reverse strand, counting down.
GGCAAGCCGGTTGCGGCAGACCTCGTAAGACGTTCGTGGACCAAATTGGGGACGTCTTGAAAAACGGAAAAGTCCGAAGCACCCGCAACCGGCGAGCATGTATGAAAAGAATAATGAATGTAGAGGAAGCACGTGAGGTTTGCAAGGATAGAAGCAAGTGGCGATCTGTTGTCTCTGCCTACCCCGACGGGAAAAAGGCGTGAGCATATGTATGTATGTATGTATGTTACTTTATAATGGACTCAATATAAGTCTGAGTTTGTCAACTTTTACTCGCTAACTTGGAATTCCTACTTAGCTATAATATTCACATTGTAAATTGATTATTTACGGCACAGCTCTGCTATTTCAAAATTCCACTTTGATACTATGATTTTGTTTGTAGATAACACTTACAGCTTTATAGTTGACAAAAAGGATTGCTGGGTGACAAGATTATTAAAAACACCATATCATTTTGAAATATCAACCCAACGCAGACCTCGAAGACGTGTCATACAAATTAATATAATTTACATATTGTAAGCATATGGGGTGCATATTATGGTTCCCACCAAGAACTTAGGGTCCCAAGCCAACCTCACCTGCAAGTGGTGCACCTGCCGATCAACGGACGAGGCTCTGGCAATCAAAATATCCCGAAAAGCGGCAATAGGCTCGCCACCTATTACGTGGGATCAAAACACTGGCGAAAAGTGGGCGTTTAATATGCCTCTGCCTACCCCTTCGTGGAAACAGGCGTCAGTCTATGTATGTATGTGTGTATATTGTAAACAAGCAACACTTAAAACTTCTCTTTCAAAATAGTCATCTTTGTTGTTATCGAAATACATGACTATTTTAGAACTAGTAAACTTAATCTCTAAGCTGAATTGCACATGAACGAACGGAATATAGTGTTACAACTAAGGGTTATTTTTAGGAAACCCTGATAACAGCATTTGGTCTTAAGTCATTCCTAAAAATAGTAAGTTTCGTAGTTATTATACGAACATCTTTAACTTAACATACTTAAAAAAGATTTATATGAAGCTATGGACACAGACCCAATCTGTTAAGAACGCAATTGGATCGTATCGAAACATTTTCGCTACATTTGCTCCTACATTTTGTCCTAAGATTCTGGCAAGCTTGCAGCTGCGTGTGCCGATGAATCAAGCGGAATCACTCGATTTATCTGTTGAAATGCACCCATTTCCAATTCGTCTTATCGACCGGCACCTCAAGACTCCCCAATGTTCGTTTGATACACATCACTGCTAATGTATTGGTTTCACTGGCCATTCAACTGATGATGTGATTGGTTTGTATGCTATATATTTAGCAACTAAGGGTTTGTGTAAACTCTTCTAAATGGTGGCATGTACTATTACAAACTTTAATTTGCATTATCACAGGCAAGTAACTGTAAACCAACACTGTGTTCTCATGATCTTAACCAATGAATACTCCCCTTATTGTAAAAAATATCCCTAAAAGTATTTCACACCATCAATACGCACGAAATACCTGAATAATGTCGCATATTTGAAGTACATAACATCAAGAATGTGTACCCCTGAACGGTAAACCCAAAACGTGCCCATATTTCATGCGCAACAATATATTGTCTTTAAGATGCCAATATTCCATCTCATAAGTCTCCTTGTTTAACTTCCATCCTGATTAATAAATTCCCTCTACCATTATGGTGGAATTCACCCTTAATAAAAATAAAGAATGACTCCAAGATGAATGTGGATATCCGGATTTAAAAGCCAAGGAAACATGGCTAAATGTGGAGAGGTTTAAGCACATTAAGTTGATTTTCATTTATGTTTCTCCTTTTATATTGCGATTTTTTTATGTTTCTAGAGAGTTTTAATATTTCTGATGTGGTATAATGGAGCTGTATGAACCAAAGCTTTATAAACGTAGAAAATATCGTAAAGTAAAAATGTATACTCTAAATTAGATGAATAATGGCATGATACACTCGTGGCCAAACAGTAGCGTAGCGTTCATAAAATGAATTGACTTGCCGGAAAATAATACATGTAGCTTAGCGAACTGAGGAAATGATCGTATAAATCACCTGATGTATGGATGGTAGTAACATGACACTTTTATTTTACCGTACTTCAAAGGGCACGTATAATACGCGTCGCTACCAGCGTCAAGATAAATATAAGCACTTACATAAAATACTACACCAGAGACGGCCACATACTCAAAAAAGATACTTCTGCAATATACTTTACTGATTTCTATCAACAAATTATATTTTCAAATCACTTTAATTCACTTTAATAACCTGATTCTTCTATAGACAATTTTAGGCGAAGAATGGCGGGTTTATCTTATTTTATGTCTATAACTACGAAAAATAAATTGCACAATAAAGGATGGCGAAATTGACCACATTCATTTTCATGCACGAATTTGACTTGGATATGGCTTTCATAGATTGCCTAAGTCACCGCCTACGTAGAAATTTTGTAAAATGAAATCGCCGAAATATGGAAATCTTAATTAAAATACATTCTTCTCACCAATTATGAAGTTATACAAATTAAAATAAAAAAATATTTATTTATTTTATTTATAGACTCACGCCTGTATCCCCGAAGGGGTAGGCAGAGGTGTAATATTACACCCATATTTCGCCATGAATTTTAAGTCCCACGTAATAGGGGGCGAGCCTATTGCCATACCGGGCACATTACCAGACTCCGTGCTGCTACTGAGAATTTCCTAACGGAAAAACCCAATAACACTTTGCCTGACCCGGGAATCGAACCCGAGACCTCTCAATCCCACGCGCACATTTATGCCGCGAGACCAACGAGGCAGTCAATTCCAAAAATTATATAATAATATATAATAATAATATATATAATAATAAGAAATAAATTTAAAACTTACGAAATATTCCAATTATCTAAAGCCAGGAAACGTACAGTATTATAACAGTATTCGCCCGGTCCTCACATACGAGGGTCAAACTGAAAGTTCTTAGAACTGGCCACTTATAAAAAATATAATAAAAAAAATATTCTAAAATTTGAAAATAGAACTCTTTGCCAATATTACTGAGTATATATTTCATTCATTTGTCATTTGTTTTACGATTTGGCTGCAAATTGAAAATTGTCTGTGTCACGTCAACATGAATTTAACACGAGAAAATTTTCGTGCAATGATTTTTTATGACTTTCGATGTCATTTAAGTCAACAAGAAGGTTATGATAGACTACGATTGGCCTTTCACAATGAAGCCCCATCTTGTGCGACTGTTTACAACTGGTTTAATGAGTTTAAACGTGGTCGCACTAATCTCACTGATGATGTACGTGAGGGACGGCCTTCTACGGCGACGACTGAAAATAACATCTGTGTTGTGCGGCGTATGATAGAGACTGACAAAAGAGTGACCTATCAGCAGATTCGGACAAGCTTAGGCATCGGTATGAGTCAAGTGCACAAAATCCTCCACGAACATTTAGCGGTCAGGAAGCTTTGCGCCCGGTGGATACCTCATAATTTGACTAAGGCTCAAAAACTCCATCGTGTGGATTGGTGCCGTAAAATGATTGAAAGATTTAACGGAGGTGACTCAAATGCTGTGTTCGACATACTAACAGGTGACGAAAGCTGGATTTACTGTTATGATCCTGAAACCAAAAGACAATCTGCTCAGTGGGTGTTTCCTTTCGAGGAGTTGCCAACTAAAGTGAAGAGAGATCGAAGTGCGGGAAAAAAAATGGTGGCCTCGTTCTTTGGAAGGATAGGTCATTTCGCAACAATTGTGTTAGAGGATCAAAAAACAGTTTCTGCAGAATGGTACACTACCAATTGTTTGCCACTTGTCTTGGAAAAAGTTCGAGAGAAACGACCTCGCAGTAGGATCCTCCTTCACCACGACAACGCCTCGTCGCACACCGCCAAGCGAACGATCGACTATTTGGCGACATCAAACGTTGAATTACTGGGTCACCCGCCGTATAGCCCCGACCTCGCGCCTTGTGATTTTTATTTATTTCCAAAAATTAAAGAAAAACTTAAAGGAAAGCGGTTTATGAATGCTGAAGAAGCGGTGGCTGCGTATCGCGATGCCATTGAAGAGACCCCTAAGGACGAGTGGGCAAAGTGCTTTTCCCAGTGGTTCCATCGCATGCAGCGGTGTATTGACGTCAATGGACAATATTTTGAAAAGATATAATAAAACTAATAACTGGCTAATGTAATCAGTTTTTGATTTTCTAAGAACTTTCAGTTTGACCCTCGTAAAACCGTTTGTAATGAGAAGTGAGTTCGCGTCGCGGACGGCCGAGCGGCCCAGCTGCTCCGATATAACCTCCTTTACTCTTATACCATCCGGTTTATCTACGGACCTTCTGCGACACGCCTCAACCCCTGATTTATATATAAAAAGTCTCAATTTATTGTATATCCACTTTCGATAGTTAATAGCTCAGGATATTCTGGGGTTAGACGCTCGGTCAAATTAATGAATGTGGGAGAAACAGCCGAATGTGTGTGCTTTGTTTTTGTCTGTTTTTGGAACAATGCTCATTCAAAACGTGTTAGTACCTAACTCTAAGTAATAAGGGTTATTATCGTCTGGTGGTCAAGCTCGCCTAGCGATAACCAAGTATCTAAAAAAGCGCAGATAAAATTTATTAGTTTTAATTATCCATAAAGAAGCCCTTTCTCTTTACTTTTAGTTACGGTCCTCTTCTTTAATATGACTTGTAAAAACTAATAAACACATACTTTAAGAAACGGGAGACTAATTAAACTTACAGGGATTTTTAAGACAGAGCGTGGGTAGTGATACCGATATTTTAGATGGTTTTTTGTCCACTACTTTACCTGCGTGAATGTCCCATGACTTTCATACAAGTTGTGACCTCTTTTTAACCCTTTAGATGGATGGATGGATTAAATCTTCTTTAAGTGCTCCCTATACTCCTCAAGGAACATACATCTGTAAGTCGGTCAGTAAGGGACGAGCTCTGTATATATTGGTAAAGGCAACGAAGTTTCACATAATCAGATATACTACCTTCGCGTTTCGTTTTAGTTTTATTTCAAATCATGATAAAAAATATAAACAACCCAGCTTTTACAATTTATTGCTACAAAACATTTCAAATGTTCTTATAAATATAAAAGCAGTAAAATTGTATTTGGGGCTGGTACCTAATTCTTTACATTTACAAAAAATTCTTGCTGAAATTCTTAACTAATCTTAAGTGTTTACTTTGCTTAATTTGGTAACGAAATTAATCTTTTAGATGTCCCTTGTTGCTGTACTAAAAGATTGGTCTCGGGCTCCAAGAAACTTATTTATTCAAAATAGATAAAAAATAAAAGATTCAGGATTTTTTTTCTAAGTAACTTAGATACAATATTCTGTTTTTGATCGTAAGAGATTATAAAAAAGGTCAAACACGAAGCAATCGACATAATGTGTAAGTATATACAAACCAATAATAAGAAGTACCTACGGAGTCCGAGCAAAATTTCAATTTGCACCGTGGTTGGACTTGTGATTCGAGTCGGAAGAAATGAAATATTATACGGCTTGCGTTCAGGGCCCTGACCCATGTCAAATCAGCATTCGCAGGTATGCCACGAATTATTTACGGCCAACTCACTGCTATGAAAATTTTTATCGCAATGATAAATCTTTATTAGCTAAGTTAGAGGCATTTTTCCGGGTGTTGGAAGAGAACCCTTATATATTTTTCATTTTTTTGTTACATTTTATTTGTGCGGATTTCCTTTCGTCAACAGCTAATGTAAGCGATTTCTAGCGTAAGTTCTAGTCGTATTGATTTTCTGTTTAAGTACGGTCACCGTTGCCCAGTGCTCTCACGAAATAAAATGGTTCAAGGGAGGATATGACATGACTGCCATAATATATAAATCAAAATATCATCACGTATGGCTTATACTTGGAGTAGGAGAGACATAATTGGGATTGACATTCCGTATTCTATACAACATCGATATGTTCATGGCTGATATGACAGCTAATCTATACCATATTACATGGACGACCTTCTTCTCCTATTGTCGTGACATATTGTGTTTACATTCTGAAGTGGGACGTCAATGGCATCACCTATCACTGTTTGAGTGTCTGCATTACAATGACTTCGAAAATATATTTAATACCTTTAGTTGTAGTAGTTCATGGAATTCGTTTAGGATAATTTGTATTCTGTAAGATACAGTAGGATCTGTGCTTGTAAAATAGCATATTTTATAGATAGATCCATAAAATATGCTATTTTACAAGCACCATATAACTACTTTTCATGATGGAAGTTGTTGACGAGTGATCATATTTTGATACCGATTCAGCATTTGAAAACTAGTTTGTATTAAACTCAGTAAACAAATAAGCAATTCTACTCTGTTGAAGTTCGAGTAATGTGTTGAACACCGAATTACATAGACTTTTTTATTGCTAGGCTGAACAAACATGTTATGGTATGAGGGAAAGTCCGTCCAACAAAATTATGTATTCTATAGATATTTGTCATAAGAATACGCGATACTAAAAATTAAAATATGTTGCGTTGAGTTTATGCTAACGCAACATAATTACATTTCCTCGATATACGAGTAGATCTTGCAGCAACATGATTAAATAATATGGATCTGGTTAAAAGCCCTTATTTTACTATGTTTTATGGGTTGAAGGAATGACTATGTACTGTAAGAGGTTACTATGTAATAAAGCATGTTTACATTTAGAATTAAACTATAACTACAGAAGTGAGAAACTGAAACCTACGTTTTATCTATGATAAATTTGTCTGCAAACACATGATCGAAATATAAATTCGTTGGTACTGAAAATATCATGACTATTGGGATATAGGGTAGAAGCTATCCTATGCAGAGCCCCAACTTGAAGTATTTCAAGACGAACATGATCTAGGAAAAGGCACTTTTCAAGCTCCAAAATCGTTAGACGTGCTAGCCAAATAATTTAGGGCACCAACGTAACTTGGGAGCCACATATAACCCGAACCTTAATTTATTTCAAACCAAAACTTTGCAGCGTAAATCCATTCCTCAAGTACGTGTGTAGTAACTGTGTTGTAATACTTCTGTACACAGAGGATCAGTGTTGTCCTAAAGCTCAACTTAAGATACATCTGCGTGTTGTTTGTAGAGAACAGGACGTGTCAGGCAAATTGGCGCATTCTTGCCCCATGAATATTGTATGAGTCGTTGGTGGCGTGCGATATATGATCACTTCATCATAACGCTTGAGGGATAGACAACGCATGCCGCCATCCTATTTATCTAGGATGGGCTTATTGACTGCCTGAATATGCAAAGCAAGCCTTTCAGCCTGAGACAGGATTAATGCTTGTTCCGTTATTTGAACACTATAATCTTGGGCTCTGTTTATATTAATTTATTCACCAGAACGAACAGTGAGGTTACTTTAACGTATGAATGGTATGAATACATTTCCCTCGCAACTTTTTAGAATTATGATATCGTACTAAAGCAAATGCTGCCATTTTTGTTTAGATGGGTGTGTTCGGTGCGGAAGCGCGCAGGTTTGCACCAAACTCCACAGGAGCCGTACCGCAGCAGTTCTTGTTGGTTTTTTGATGACTCTTCCTCCTTTGCACCGTCTTAAAACCATCATCAGCTTCCTTGCCGCGGTTTATTGCCTTCTCCGGCCTGGACTTCAGCGTAAAAGCAACAAGGGTGCTTGCAGTGACCTGCTGAACATTCGCTTATTTCGCTCGGCGATACATGGAGGAGCCGCGGAGACGGAAGCAGGGTCGCGGAGCACTGCGGACAAAACTGCTGACGCGAAACTTGCGACCGATTTATTGACGCATGCATCTCACCGAGTGTTGATCTTACTACGCGCCGGTGACCCAGTTACATCGACAACCTTATGTAAGTCTTCCACCTCTGTGCGCAGGAGCGCAACAGTTTCTTCGGATGCCTGTAACTTCTTGTGTACATCCGCTAAACTTGCGTTCAGAAAAATAATGTCCTTCAAAAGGCTTGTGTCATCGATGTGTTCGAAAGTGACGGGAGGCAACTTGTTCAAGTCCTTCGCCACAAACGTCGGCACGTCGTCAGGATCGGTCTCCTTCCTTTCTAGATGATATCTTGCAGACTTTTCTTTGTCCCGTAACGCCTGCGGGGCACTATCTGGTCACAATTGTTTAGCGACCTGTAAACAAGCAGCTTGACAGCCACTATATCCTCCTCGCTGAAGTTGCTGGAACAAATCTAGATAGCCGACACCTTGTCCATGATATCCAGCTTCAGCTGCAGGAACGCCAGCAGCTCGTTCACCACAAGTTGGTGTTGTCACTCATGGCGACAAGAAATTGCGATTGCGTCGGCTCGCGCCGCGCTAAACGATAAAATAAAATGTACACAAGTTACACGTCCGCCTCAGAGCGCGGTCGGCGAAAAATGATTTAATATCTTAATATATAAAATCCTTGCGTTACTGACTGACTGACAGACACGCTACAGCCGAAACTACTCGGCGCAAAAAGCTGAATATTTAGCATGTATGTTCCGTGGGGACCGTAGGGGTGCACTAAGACGGGATTTCCCGAAATTCCCACGGGATCGGGCAAAACGGGAAATTCGAAAATATGTGCGTGCGAAGCCGCTGGCGTCGACTAGTATATTATATTATTACACTATAATAAAAATTTATGCTTATACAAATGTGTAAAAAACTACGAGGATAATTATAATATATCAAATAATTTTCTCATATTATTATTTTCGTGTGTTTCTGTCGCCGAGTCTTGTGACAGATTTTATAAGTCTCCGACAGGACCTACTATATCGTTTCATGAGACAAGCATTGAGACCGACGGCCCCAGGTAACACTTATTAATTAACTCTTTGGTTTTCTGTGTAAATACTATGCTGTAGTAAAAAGGAGTATCGTAAAATAGCTGAGGCAGTGATAGCTTAGTGGTAATAACTTTACATAGCGGGTATCGGATTCAAACGTAAGGTGTGCACTTCTGACTTAAAATACATGCATTTTAAATTATACATAAAGCCAAGCACGTTAAGCCGTTGGTCCATGCTGTCAAGATCAACAAGCAGTCATTATGGAGAATAAAAATCTTCATCCGGTATATCAATAATAATACATTGATTCTTGTCTAAGCTATGAAATATCGCCATCCATTTTGAAAGCTGAGATCGAATCACAGGTGCGCTATAGAAGAACTGATTTTATGTTATATCCGGCAGACGAAAGTCCCGGGTGCAAGTGGGTTAATGTTAAGTCAATAATGTTGATGATATATTTAGTGCTAAAAGAAAATAATACTTACTAATTACCGACACTATAAAAACAAATCTTCGTTTTAGTCACAAAAATGGTTATACTTAGGTACATGTACTAAAATATGTTTCTCTTTCAGTAGTCTGTTATAAATAACATATTATAAAAATGTTTGTAGCCACACGCACACGCTCTTACTTAGTTAGGTTCTTGTGTTCCTTCGTAGTTTCTACTTGACCACTATAATTTTTAGGTTTAATTTCCTCATAAGGACCTAAAGCATGTTTAGCTATAATTTCCATAAATTATTCCAATTCCGAGACCATAACAAAACAGCACCTGTAATAAAACTGATCGTAAACACAATTAAAGGTTTCAATAAAAAATAGGAATACCAAAGTCAATCAGAAAACAACAAATATCAAGCTGTTTGACATTTTCTATTTAACTTGGTTAAACAAAGCAAACAGGGCTTCGGAACGACGGACGGACGGAAATTGTTGAACATAATTATAATTTTGACCTCTGAACACTGTCATGGAAATTGAACGAAGTTATCTTTTGTAACTCTATAAAAGGTTGTCGAAGTATCTTGAAAATGACTAGAGAGAATGATAGCATAAGGGGACGACTTTTATATCACGCGACGATGCGGTGAGACTCAGCGCTGGAAATATTACGGGAAAAATAATTCGACAAGCGCTTGCAGAGCTATGTTCGAGAGCAGCAATAGATATATATTTTGAATCTACGTAGTAGTAGTTGAATGAAACTACCTAAATATATTATAGAAAATGTCGGCATCGTTAATTTATTATAGATACTCACAAAGTATGTAAACATCGTTGTATAAATCTAGATGATACATATTTGCAAAGCCTAGATAAACGTATCTTACTCATACTCACATTACATCTGTAAGAGATATATCACAAAGTAAATCTTACGAATGTAGAACGCAGTAAAGATATTCCAATATTTGCAATATAACAAATACACAGTATAAAATTAAAGAGACATTGATAATATAAATCTAACTTTTGGTCTTTGAAACGAAATATATACTGGATGTAAGGAACGGCGTACTGAAAACCGATACCAGTGATTCAGTACATGATACTGAGGCCCTTAGCTAAATTTTCCGGCAAATTTTTATGAATTTTCAGATCTTTTTGGATATTTTTTTCATGTAATCTAATACAACAGTAACTTCTGTCGATCCGCACTGATTTATCTTAAAAATAAATAATTAAACAGATACGTGACATCGGCCACGGCGCGCGGCCGCGGCAGAGTAAGGGCTCCTGCTCCTACGCACTATGCGGTTGCGGATGCGGCAAGCCAAAAAATTTACCAGAACGACCGGTGCGGTCGCGCGGTAGCCGCGTCGTAGTGCGTATAGAAACTACTTTCTCATACAAATTGTTGATTGTGATCAGCCGCACGGCTGGCCGCATAGTGCGTAGGAAATATAAGCGCACCATGTATATCGTAATCGCTGCCGCTGCTGCGCTGCAGGGCTACAACAGCTAACGATGCTTGCTAATTGTGTTATCACGTGGGGGGTTAATTCTTTGAATTTTTCCGGGAAATTAGACTGCCTGGCTCAGTATCATGTACTGAATCATTAGTATCAGTTTTCGGTACGCCGTTCCTTACACCTAATATATAATTGATGTAAATCATAAAATAGGACGCAAATATTAATTTTATTTTGTGTATTCATAGTTTTCAAATGATGTCATAATGTTTTATGAATAGACCACATTTCGGTGCCATACAATCTTAGCTAGAGGTTTAAAGTGGCATTACTATGATTGGCATGAAAGTAAACGACAAAAGTATAAAACGGATACGAATGAACATATACTGTTCGTATAATTTAATCCCATACGTGGGATATCTATTTCCGCTAATATAACCGTTCTTACTTTCACAGATTGGGTTTATTCTATAAAAACTACGACTAAGAAAGGAATGAAAGATCCGTCACAGAGGTAATTCGTAACTCAATCAGCTCTAAGGATCCAGTTCCCGACATACGAAATAAATTGTCTCTTTGTCTGATGGACGAAAGCTTCACAAATAGGGTTTCCATTCTGATGGAACCATAAAAACCTAATACAATCTCGTATAGGCACATACTTATTGTCGATAAAGTACAGTCACAAAGATAAATTGCGTCATGTCAATACTGATCGAAAAGCGAAAAGGCTTTGTGAGGAAGACATTTTCTTATTTCGCTTTTTTGATAACTGTATCAAAATATCGTGCCTTTACGGGTTGATCTTAATGTTGCTCAGTAGATAATATCTGAGAAGGACGAGGGTCAACCGTCAATATATTCGTGTAATAATTTGAAGTTTTAATCTTAATATATAAAACTTAACTTATTATCTTAATATATAAAATCCTTGCGTTACTGACTGACAGACACGCTACAGCCGAAACTATTGGGCGCAGGAAGCTGAAATTTGGCATGTATGTTCCTTGGGGACCGTAGGGGTGCACTAAGAAGGGATTTCCCGAAATTCTCACGGGATCGGCCAAAACTGGTAAATTTAAAAAAATGCAGGCGTAGCTTCTGGCGTACTCTAGTACTAATATACACCACTATTTTTTAATTAGTACAAAAACTTTAAGGAGAGATTAGCGAAGATATTATTATCATATATGTGACGTAAGAATTTCATAATATCAATAAAGAGCAAAGTTATTATCATTTGTTTATTGTAGAAAATCTCACTTAAATCATAGTCATATTTTACAATCCATTCACTAAGTCATTGATAATATTCCATCCTGCTCATTCGCATTCTCTCTGTCGCACTTATGATTTAGGTAGCCATAGAAAATAAAATGAAGGAAAATAATAAATGTGGGTAGTTATTTTTTTATTTTGTTAATTCTACCCTCTCCTTCATACTTCATTCGGGCTTAGGACCGGTAACATTTATCGTTTAACAAGTAATTAAATACGGAGTTATGTAATTAGAAAGCAAACAAATATCAAAATAAAAGATGGTGTTCTGGACTAAAAGAAAAGAGTAATTTATAAATGGTTAATTTTACTATGATAGTACATGGGTTGGTCATAGTATTAGTATTGAATTTACCAATTATCACGTATTTTTGTGGACAGTTTTGAGACAGTTTTGAGAATTAGTGTTTTTATTTTTCAACTACATAAATATGATCAGTTATAGATACTTACTGCCCTGTTCAATTTTTTGTACTAATTAAAAAATAGTGGTGAATAAAGCTGAAGAGTTTGTTTGGTTGAACGCGCTAATCTCAGGAACTACCGGTCCGATTTGAAAAATGTTTCCAGTGTTAGATAGCCCATTTATCGAGAAAGGCTATACGCTATATAACATCACGCTATGAGCGACGGGAGTGGAGCAGTAGCCTTAAATAACGCGGGTGTAACCGCGGGCATTGTCTAGTCCAGTATAAACACAAATATTGTTTGATTGTGTAACAAAATGATTGGGCTACTGAGAATAATTAGAAGTACAAATTATCAACAAAAACCAGGTTGTAAATGATGTACTATTTGAATGCAGTTAGAAAATTAGACATAATTCAGTTTTGTTAGGTAAAGCAAGAAATCAATAGATATTGGTTATCGTGATACACGAAAATGCTGCAAGCGTCTACTTATCAAAAAGTTTGTTGAAACCAAAAGACTTACAGGCAAGTTTTTAATATTTAACTACATTTTGGAAGCATTAAGTTGACTTGCACTATTCATAGTCACAAGCGGACAGCATATTAGGTACTTGAGCGGCGGTGGTCCGTATGAAGAACACCGCCCCAGGGCCCGACGGCATTCCAGGCCGAGCGTGGGCCCTGGTCATAGCCGAGTTCGAGCCCCGACTTATAGGGCTCTTCACCAAATGTATGGTAGAGGGCCGGTTTCCTCGTCTTTGGAAGACGGGCAAGCTGGTCCTAATCAAGAAGGAGGGGCGCCCGGCGGACAGTCCGTCTGCCTACCGGCCCGTGTTGCTGGATGAGGTTGTGAAGATGCTCGAGCACATAGTTGCCGAGCGCCTCGCTGTCGAGTTGCTGGACACCTGTCGAGCGTGGGCCCGAACTTGGCAGACAACCAATTCGGTTTTCGCCGAGGGCGCTCCACGATTGATGCCATACAAACAGTGAGGAGCCTGGCGGAGGACGCAGTATCCCGGGGCGAGGTGGTTCTGGCAGTGTCGCTTGACATCGCCAACGCATTTAACACCTTGCCCTGGAGCGTCGTCAAGTCGGCACTCGTCTACCATCGAGTGCCGACGTATCTCCGCCAAATAGTCGGGGCATACCTATACGAGAGGTATGTGGTATACCCGGGTCACGACGGTTGGAGTCGGTGAGAGATGTCGTGCGGTGTTCCGCAGGGGCCGGTTCTTGGTCCAATCCTGTGGAACATCGGCTACGACTATGTGCTGCGGGGTGCGCTCCTCCACGGCGTCGGCTTAGTCTGTTATGCCGACGATACGTTGGTCACGGCCAAGGGTAAGACGCACCGGGCGGCGGCCATACTGGCGACGGCTGTTGGGCATCGAGGTGGTCTTGTCAAAATCCAATTCAATTCCAATGCAATTTCGTTTCATGGGCCTCGGAACAGGCCACCTGCAGGGGCCAACATAATGGTAGGAGGAGTCCGCATCGGCATCGGGACGAGCTTGAAATACCTCGGGCTCGTTCTCGATAGCCGATGGGACTTTCACCGGCATTTTGAGCGTTTGGCACCTAGACTCCTGGGGGCGGCGGCCGCCTTGTCGAGGCTGCTGCCAAACCTACGGGGGCCGAACGTCTCTTGCCGGAGGCTCTATGAGGGAGTCGTGCGGTCGATGGCCCTATACGGGTGTCCCATCTGGGCCCAGAACCTGACGGCCCGCAACGTTCGGGCGCTTTGCGCACCGCAGCGTGCCCTGGCCGTCAGGATAATTTGTGGCTACCGCACGGTCTCCTTCGGAGCCGCGACTCTCCTTGCCGGATGTCCGCCCTGGGACCTACAGGCCGGGCTACTTGCGTCGGTTTATAAGTGGCGCCGCGAGGCCCGGTCAGTAGGCGGAGAACCCGCGCCTCGCGAGATTGAGGCGCGAAAGGCGGAACTCCGACAGGTCCTAGTGGCGGAATGGCGACAGCGACTCACGCACCCCAGCGTGGGGCTTCGCTGCATCGAGGCAGAGGCCCGTACTCGACGAGAGGCTGGAGAGACGTCACGGCGCCCTCACCTTCCGGATGACACAGGTGATAACCGGCCATGGTTGTTTCGGCCGGTTCCTGCACCGCATTGGCCGGGAAGAGACGCCCGGATGTCACCACTGCGGAGATCGTCGTGACCCAGTAGAGGACACGGCGCTGCACACCTTGGCGGAATGACCTGCTTGGGCATCGCAGCGCCGAGACCTAGTCGCGGTGATAGGAGTGGTCGACCTCTCGCTTCGGACCTTGATTCGTTCCATGGTTCGGAGCGAGATGTGTTGGGACGCCGTCGCCTCCTTTTGTGAGACAGTGATGTCGATCAAGGAGGTGGCGGAGCGGGATAGGGAGCCTATGCGACCTGTCTCCACCCACAGAACCGGGCGTCGTCGCCGGAGGGTGTTCAACGATCTCTGGCCACCGTGAGTACACGCCTGCGGACGGCGGGCCTGTTATACCGCCCCCCGTCCGCGAGGCCCGAGAGGCGGCGCACGTGTTCCGCGTGCGCCTCTCGTAGCATTAGTAGACTACGTCGTTCTTTTCCACTTGTAGTATGAAAGAGGATTTATGAGGACAAGTATGATGGATGCAGATGGATGCATGCGAGGGACGGGGCCCGCTCGCGCGGGCCAGCTCAGGCGGGGTCGCGGCAGTAATACTAACGCAGATCCCGCGACCCCGCCATTCAATGGGATCGGATAGAGGAACACCATGGTGGTTTTAGTGGGTAGTCCCGGTGCTTCTCGTCAGGGAGTCTCCACACTCTCCCTAGACTGAGCCCCTTTAGGGGCCCAGCCTGTAAGCCCGTAAATTGTTTGGTTTCTACCATGAGTCAAAAAAAAGGATATTAGGTACTTCTATTTTTCTATAGTTGAACACTTTTTATATATTTATTGAAATTGTACACTAAAGAGACACCTAGTTATTTACATTATTTTTTACTATTTTTAAGTAATGCTCTCACTTAGCGTTCATACATCTTGTCTGAAAATCATCGTAACCTTATTTCAGAATCGTATTGGATCTAAGGACCTAGGTAATAGAAGAAACACCGACAAAAGTATTTTAAATAAGTGGTTAATTTCATTAATTATTTGGTTTATCATTTTCAAATAACTACTGCAAAATACATATCAGTCTTTGAACATTATAACAATAATTGTATAGATTTGTTCGGTGTTTACTACAGTATAGTAGAGAGACCTTATTTTAGGCATAATAAAAAGGCTTGCTTGGCTACGGCCAAGCAAGCCTACGTTAACGCGGGTTATTATTATAACCCGCGTTAACGTAGGCTTGCTTTATTACATTCGGTAAAGGGTTTGGCTATTTGATGGTAAGTTTATAAAAAATAGGTTGCAGATTTAAAAAGTACTTTTACTTTAAGAAGCTATATATAATTTATCTTTTCCAAAGCAAATCTTTTGAGAAATTCATGAATAGAACAAAACTTAAATAATCTATCATCGTCTCAGCCCAGAAACGTCCACTGCAGGTCCTTCCCCAAGACTCCACTCTCAGATCGATCTCGAGCAAAACAATCTATTAATGTAAAATTAATCTAATTAATCTAATTAATCTCTACTTAATGTAGAATTCTCTATCGGTAAGTATTTATAAACAGGAGTCAAGAATTCGATTATTTTAATAATCGTTTGACTCTATAACATAATATTACTATAGGTATAATAATCTGTATTCCTTAGAGCTACGTAGGATTAATCATATTTCATCCGAACAAATCGGTGCAGTCCTTAATTTAAGTTCTAAGTACTTGTTCAAGTAGTTTAGTGCATAATCCGACTTTATTAGGAATTATGCATAGATACGTAACCGTGATCAAAGATAGATATTACAAGTTACAAGTAGGAGTTGTTTGAAACTGATTCACTAGAATTAAAGTTATAATGTGTTTGATATCCTTACATGTACACATCTACATATTCTGTACTTGTAACGATATTAGTCCACCGACGCGTTCGCATGTGGCTGCGAAGCTTTGGCGGAAATCTTGCGATGACGAAACATGTGCGGAACGAAAAACTTTCATTGTAGTTTTGGTGGTCGGTGGGTGTAGACATTTTAGCATTTTTCAAGGATATAACTAATTAAAATTGTTGGGTAACAGACTTACTATGGAATCCTTGTATTTACTGGTGTACAATAAAGCGTTATTCTAGCTAGCTATCTATCTATGTATCTATCTACCTTATCCACACAAAGTAAATAACATCTACTCACTTAGCTTAGATATCACTAGTTACTGAATACCTAATACTAAGATCAATATCTATATTGCATAAAGTCAGACCAACAATATTATATGGCACCAAATGTTGTATAATGTATTCGACACGTACTAAGTTTAGATCTAATGGGTTATTGATCCATATCACATTACTTTTTTCCTTTGTAACGGTCTGAAGCACAATTTGTTTTGTTTTAGGGTCGTGCGCTGCCCACTTTTTTACATAAATGATTATGTTTTAATGTTCTTTGAAGTAGGTACGTGTTATATTATTTATTAGCTTTATATATGGATATGGCGATATGGATGTTTAATGGCGAATCTTGGAAAAAGTATAATAAAATATTTTTGTGACGAGTTACGGCGGTGAAACTAGTTTGGCTACGTTGGTTGAAGCCCATTTTAAAGTACAAGGCTACGTAGGTATGGTAGCTGCCCCCGCCCCCGTGGGATCACCACCTTGTCGTGGTGGGGGGGCTCAGTAACCGTGGATTGGTCACCCGCGGTGAAGCTAAGAGGGATCCAGGAGGGGACGCTCCGCGTGGGCTTGGAGGGGCCTGCGCAGGATGCGTCCAACGGTGCGGGTGCGGGGGACAGTTCTGTCTGTCCCTCGCAGTCGGGTGCGGTCGCGAGAGGAGAGGCGTGTCGGTGTTGCGTTGCCGCGCGCCCTATCTCCCGCGACCAAATGGGGGCGCAACATTCGATGCGTCGCGGTGGGGCCGCAGAGGAAGAGGAGATGCGGTGTTGCGTTGCCGTCCTCCCTATCCTCTGCGGCCGCTGGGCGTTTTGGCGGCGGAGTCCAACACCTTAATCCGTCGCCAAGGGGGTTTTGTTCGGGGCCCGCCTGACCATCTGGCGGGCCAATACCCGTCGGAGGGTGGCGACGAGTGCTTAGGTGATGCCCCACCCTCCGACACACGGGTACGTGGCGGCAGTCGAGGTGGTTTTTAGTGGAAACACTACATACTCCGGCTCTTATTTCCCCCAAGAGTCGGAGATCCGAAGGGATTTTCCACCTCGTAAAAAAAAAAAAAGGTATGGTAGCTGAAAAATAAGTGGGCTATATTTTTAATTGCAATGGAAAACTAATGGCACTATTTGATCACATGAAAATGTCGCTGTATGGCCAGTTTTCTGGCTTTTAGTAGTGGCTCTTATCCAACTCAGCCATTGCTTGCCTTAAAAAGTTATAAGCTATGGCCAGCTTAACGCAATAATAATATCGGTTTTTTATTATTTTATGTCGCAGAAGTACCGTGATAACCCGTATCAAGTACCTGATATAATGATAATGCTTCTGCGGACATGGCGAAAATATATGGTTTCCTAGTAGTTTATTACGGAATCCAAAGTATGAATGCAATATTGATAAGCAATTTTCTTTCACATTGCCTAAAATATGTTAACATCAATGCATGAGAAAGTTTATTACTGCTTTTTACTATTTAGCACCATCTACGAGTTACACCGCATATTGAGTGACCACATGACGTTACTATAAACGTGTTAAGTTCATTGATGTCGGAAAGACAATATAATTTAATCATCATCATTGTCATCAGCCCTGTGTAAATCCTGTCCCGCTGCTGGGCACGAGCCTCTTCTCACTATGAGAACTATACAAAGCATTATAAAAAGTATGACTGTAATAAATAATAAATTAAGTTATTTTTATAATAATAATAATAATATTCTACCACATTCACACAACACCATCTAGTCCCAAACTAAGCAGAAGCTTGTACTATGGGTACTAGATAATGGATAAACATACATATATACTTTTTTTTTGTAAATACATACATAATATACATAGAAACACCCAGACCAAGACAAACACCCATGTTCATGCACACAAATGTTTGACTTGAGCGGGAATCGAACCCGCGACCTTCGGCGTAGCAGTCGCTTACACTCCCGCTGCGCCAACCGGTCATCATGAATATGGATAGTACATGATTCTCAGAATTGAGTAACCAAGAATAGCAGTTGCCATTATTTAAATTAACTACTGTTAAGAGAGCAGTTAATTTAAATAATGCCAATAACATTTCAGCTGTAATTTTGTTTATGTTTGTGAGTGGTAGACCTACACTGGCGAGAATGACATGCAGTACTACCACCTTATGAACTGTTCTCGATGAGTCCTATTCGTGACAATTAGATTAGATTTAAGTCCGTTGACTTTCATGAGTACAAAATGTTTATACATTCTGCCAGGTATTACTTGATGGATGAAGCTTAAGGCTTGAAACAGTACCGAGATATTTGATATTCGAAAAAAAAGGCAAGCGTGCTCCATCTTCGGCCGTATCATTGCTTAGCAACAGGCGAGATCACAGGCTTAGGACAAAAAAATCCAACAGACAATTTAAATGTACAAGGCAAACCAAACAACGTTTCACAATAGCCATTTAACTTAGGAAAGTATATGTTCGTTACAAAAAAGAAAATGAAACTTACTTTACTTAATTTATTTATTTATTACCGAAAGTTAATTAATTAACGAAGTTTATACCTGAAATTTACTGAAATAAAACAATTAGCTATTATCAATTAATGGTAATTGCAGCAATGTTGTGATCACCATTTAAGAAAACTTTAGTTAAAGTTCCAGAATTCGATGGAAGTGTCGGATACCTTCCAATCTCTTACTAAAACCGTCCAGAATCACATTACATAATATAGTCAAATACACAAAGTAAGGTTGATCAAAATCAGTTCAGCCATTTAAGAAAACTTCAGTTACATCCAAACACATCAAAGAAACTATTAGGTAGTATAAATATGTTCATAGGTATCACAAGGTATGCGATTCACGGACGTTGTATTAAAGCTTCCGCTTTTTTAGCTTTGGAAAGTTAGGTAATATAAATGGTATACACGCTAGCTGAGATTTTTTATTCGACTAATACGACAAGCCCTATAGCGGGAAATTCGCACTTTTATTTTGAATATTGCGAAAGTTTGAGTTCGATTTCGAATCGAGCTATAGAAACCGTTCCTTGCAAGGCTGCCCGTACACCAAAGCAATAAAGAGCGGAGCTGTCCTAATAAAGTAGACATATTTGTAATACTATGAAACATGCAGACAAAAGTCTGAATCAATATCATATAATTAGACAGATCTGATGGACTTTAGATTTCAAACGTTATTCGTGTAATTGCTGCTAAAAGCACTTTACATGATCTTAATAAGTAAGCCTTAGCCTAATGGTAAACGAGGACTCTAAATATTAAGTGAAATGAGGCATACATTTTAGGTAAATTTATTCAGAAATATTGATACCATTACGTATATTTTTCCAAGTAAGTACATTTTTGTATATTTTATTCAACAGCTGAAGTATAAACATCCAAAATGAATAACAAACGTTTACGTGACAAATATCTTCAATTTAAAAATGTCTACAAAAAATATCTTAGAGTGTAATATTCAAATTTTACTTTTGTTTGAACGACAAAACCATTTGGTACCTTCAACCTAAGCCTTTATTTCATTTCTCCCTATTTATCATAACAAACCTTTCAAAGGGTCTTTCTTTTATGCCTTCATTTCAATATTTTTGGTAAAAATCGCCGTTTGCATAACGTACCTGGGCTACGAACTTTCTTCGAATAAAATATACTTTGTCTTCTAAAGGAGCGCTGGGATTATTTTTTATAATGGACTAGAGCTACGTTGCAGTATCATCTGCATGGTTTTATATGCTTTGGGATTTTATGCACCATTGTGATACTTGCCGTGTGTTGCTTTTTTAATACTATCATTTCTTTGATGCAACTTTTTTAGTTTTTGTTCTTATTGCGGTTATAAAAGTCGAGCGCCCTTGCAGAGTAGACGTCTCGTAATACTGTTTCAATATGAAAATGTGAATAATTATGGGATTCTCTTTTCGTATTATTCTTCCTTCTATCTTCTTTATCTTTAGGCATCTTTTTTCATATATCGTAGTAAGGAATTGTAAATGCCTTGTTCAATTCAATAAAATTACTTGGATTGTACCTCATACATCTAGAATTGTAGAGCAGTAGTAAAGGCTCCTACACACAAAAGCCGGCGGCAAGGCCGCCTGCTTTTGCCGCGCGGCATGTGCCGCCGATTATTGCCGGGCATTTGCGCCGTCAGCATCTGCCGCAGAAAACCGCCAATCA
Organism: Euclidia mi; assembly: GCA_944739405.2. NCBI lineage: Eukaryota > Metazoa > Arthropoda > Insecta > Lepidoptera > Erebidae > Euclidia > Euclidia mi. Next base: position 38,552,837 of record OX123186.2, on the reverse strand, counting down.
TCATTCAAGTTGTGCCAGTCATGTAGAACGACCACACACAAGTAGTAAGTTGCAACTAGAGATGGGCGGGTGGGTAAAAATTGGGAAGGTAAAAATTGGAAGAAAAGGGTAAAATAGGTAAAAAAGAAAAAATACCCTTTTTTACCGGGTATTCATAAAAAATATCGGGTAAAAATTAGTTATATCTTTATATTATTTAAATGCCTTCGCCATGAAATGAATACTGTTCTTATATAGTGTAATTGACTTCGTCATCAATACTACAATCTACCTTGTTAGTTTTGACTTTGACCATTGAAGATAAAATATTGATTTTAAGTAAAACGAAGTTAATATCTTTTAAATCTTTAATCAACATACATTTTGTATTAAAATAAACTGTTTAGAATAGAAAAAAATACCGGGTAAAAATTAGTTACCCGGTATTTTTTAATAAAATACGGTAGTGGTACCTATCAAAATATTAATCACATAATAAAGCAACCAAATACATAATATGCGACTATAACCAAATACATCGACTGCACGGTTGGCGTAGTGGTTTAAGCGGCCGCCTCGCCGCTTGACACTGCGCGGAGTGTCGTGGGTTTGATTCCCACATGAGACAACACTTTGTGTGATCCACAAATTGTTGTCTCGAGTCTGAGTGTTCTTTGTGTACGTTGGTTGTAAAGTCTCACGAAACACAGGATTTATTCCTAGTGCTAAATATTTATATACAACGTGTAATGGAAATAACGCACATCCTCAGACACCCCAATTAGAAAACCTTGTTACAATCATAATGCATGCATTGAAATATTTTTTTTATTTGCGTAAATAATGTTTTTTTAAAGAAAGTATTAACTCAATTAAAAGTGAAAATCGTGGTCACTCTAAATCTGCGTACGCACACAAACGAAACGGTTGCTATGGTAAACAAACAACAGCGATCTGATAGGAACGAAACACGATACGATATAACAAAATGTATGAAATTCAGTCTGTAAACCACACTCTGATAGAGTGGGGTTTAGAAAAATGATGTTTGAACAATTTGTCGGCTACTGTTGATATTACCAAAGATATTATAAGTATTTCTTTCCATCACACTTTTAAGCTATGGTGTGGACAGTCGAATCATTTATTGTTTGTTATTAATATGCACGATCTATTGTTTCTTAACATCGTAAGTGACTATTGTGACTATCTTAACTTAATCAGATAAAATAAAAGAATATCAATGAGAGAAATAAACAAGAACGGCGTGTTTAAAGTTGTCTTGTGAATCTAAATACTTACAATAATAGAATAATAAAATAACTTACAGGCTTAAATCACATTTCTTTCGTCCACGTAGCACTTCAGTATTTCCTCACAAATCACATCTTTTCACTGTTTCAAAAGCAGCTAGTATCTTAATTAATTAACTACTCGGCACTTTTTCTGTCGTCACAATAAACTGGTGATTTAATATTTCTCCACAATGAGAAAGTCCATGGGTGACAAGTCAACATCAAGATGATGTTGAACTTTTCACTTTGTTGTTGAATGATTAAATTATACACCATTACACATTTTGTAAACAAGTGAACTTTTAAAAATGTTTTCACAGCACTCACTGATAGAATCAGATAGATATTCCCGGTTGTACTTGTCATAACATGTCTAAGCGCATCGCCCGCTGCGCTTGTCATGCGCCAGCGCGAGCGAGACATTACGTCTCGCTCTTTCCCGTTGTTTATTACCTACGTTAGTGAAAGATAGATGATAGACATTTTGGTGGTCAATTGTGTGCTATTGTCTTTTGCCGTCTATTGTGTTGTATTAATGTGTGCGTTTGTGTAAGTCAACGTGAAACCATATAACAAATGCATTTAAAAATAAGCCGTTCTGCTTTGATTTAGGTTTATTTTCGAATAGCTCTTTTTTTTTTTTAATTGTGTTGTTTTAATGTGTGCGTTTGTGTAAGTCAACGTGGAACCATTTAACAAATGCATTTAAAAATAAGCCATTCTGCTTTGATTTAAGGTTTATTTTCGAATAGCTCAATTTAAAAAAAAATGAGTGACTACAATTTACGTTATTTTAATTATTTTAAGACTAAAAATAAACAATATTAAAAATGACGGAAATGGATTCAGTTGCCGATTCTGAACAAAGTACTTTCAAGATGTGCATTAAACTTGTTACATGTTGTATACAGGGTGTAAAAAGACCCTTAACGAAAACTAAAACCCCATATTGTACCAATTATTACGATCATTTTATACTTCGGCGGCATACCTGGGAAATTACTGGTTCAGGAGATATTGAGGCTCAAAGCCACGAATATTTTTTTTCGAATTATTCCAAAATCGTGTTTAGAATGATAAATGTACACTTTCTGCCAAATAAACATAAACAAAATGTTCAATATTTCCCTAAAATAAACGGCTTTAAAGTTCCCGACACGTAGTGTATGCCTAACATCAATCAGCTGCGAGGTCATTCCCCTCGGCCGCGCGACCACGTGATCATAAACTGCCGCCACCGCGGCGCACGGTGTAGGTAGATACGGCCGGCGTAGGTACGATGCATAACTCGCGCCAATTTTTTCTGCAAGCGCGCGCTATACATTGCCGCTAATAAAAAGTGTCTATTTTTTTAAGCTTAAAAAAATATTTTGTTTCCCAGGTATTATTTTCGCGTAGTATGACTTGAAATGATGTGCAAAACGAGTAGACTTCGGCTTGGTGATGGGTCTTGTGACACTATTTTTTTAATTAGTACAAAAACTTTAAGGACAGAATTAATAATATCAATAAAGAACAAAGTTATTATCATTTGTTTATTGTAGAAAATCTCACTTAAATCATAGTCATATTTTACAATCCATTCACTAATTCATTGATAATATTCCATCCTGCTCATTCGCATTCTCTCTCTCGCACTTATGATGTAGGTAGCCATAGAAAATAAAATGAAGCAAAATAATAAGTGTAGGTAGTTATTTTTTAATTTTGTTAATTCTACCCTCTCCTTAATACTTCATTCGGGCTTAGGACCGGTAAAATTTATCGTTTAACAAGTTATTAAATACGGAGGTATGTAATTAGAAAGCAAACAAATATCAAAATAAAAGAAGCTGTTCTGGACTAAATGAAAAGAGTATTTTTGGCCTATTTATGAAGTTAGAATTATCTGCTATTTACAAATATTATCTTATCATCATGATGTCAGCCTAGAGACGTCCACTGCTGGACACAGGCCTTCCTCAAGGTGTGTGGAGAACACAGACCGATTTTGAGCCGCCCGCATCAAATTATTATTTACTTAAGTACGTATTATTTACTAAACTTACAAGTATTTCCATTGTCCTTCTAAATGTCCACCACAAATTTTTAACGAGGGACGTACGCTTTAGACTTTTCACTTCGTCAAAAGCATCCAATATGCACTGTTTTAATTGTTTGACACTAACCGGTTCACTTTTGTACACTCACAATAAGATGTCTATGGGTACACAGCTGCACTCGCGATTTTTCCACTAAAAAAGTACGCACGAAGCATAGCTACATACTCTCGTGATATGAACTGTTATGAGAGGCCATCGCGTCGGGCAAACGTAGACAAACAACTAACTTTTGCAACGAAATTAGATACGCTCACTTTCGCTAGCAATTTAGCACTGTTTGTCGCATCGTTGGGGCGTGGCGCAGGCGCAGAGGGGAGGGGGAAGGAATTTATCAATGGGTCATTTTACTATGATAGTACGCGGGTCGGTCATAGTATTAGTTATGCATTTACCAATTATCACGTATTTTTGTGAACAGTTTTGAGACAGTTTTGGGACTTAGTGTTTTTATTTTTAACTACATAAATATGATCAGTTAAAGATACTTAGTGCCCTGTTAAATTTTTTGTACTAATTAAAAAATAGTGATGTATATATATATGTACAGGTTATACATGCGGTCTTGTTTTTATTTCTTAGAATATTCCTGATCCATTGACACAGATATTTTTAATACAACTTAAGCTACGGTATTATGTAAGGTGCGATGTAGTGTGACGATAGAGGAGGATAATGCCAATGGTAGAATAGGATAAGTTCTTTCTTTGCGAATTTAACCTAAATGTAAGGATGTTTACTTTAAGTCAATGTTCTGTAATAAATATAAGAGTAATACAATTATTGTTATTTTTACCAGTTTTATTATTGTCTTTAACTGTCGTCGCAGTGTTTAGCAAGAGTTTTTCAAAATTCTACCTGACACAACTCTCAGATGCCACCTGAAATATAAAGTGTATTTTGTAATAGACTATCATCATTTGGTAATGATAATATTTTTCACGCAAGCTATATTTTACTAAAGATGAATTAAATTTTTACCGTAACTGAAATAATTATGTTAATAGTTTCGTTCACAAACCTCGACCTTGAATTAAATCAGCCTGTTCCCAAAATTAAACCCGATCTAGATCAATACCAAAGGCCTTATTTTCTGTTGAGCGCCGCAGTCCGCTAGGACCCTTCAATAAAATTCATTTAATTGTATATGAAGTACAAAATAGGCATGTTATGTAAGCCTAGTAGGTACACCTAAAAAGGATAACACAAGTTATGTAAGAGAAATTTGGAGTAGATTCAGGTGCCTGAAATCGTTCGACAGTCATGATAAAAGTGCCAATGTTTGGGCAGTTATAAAACAGGTTTAATATTTGCAAGTTAAATTATTTACATGAAATTAAATGAAATGAAATATTTTATTCGCTGAGAATATGGTACATAAGGATGTTACATAATAAGGAAAAGCCCGACATACTCGCCTAAGATGGCATGCAAATTTTAAAAACTTATGCTAACATTAACATTATCATGAGTTACAATACTATGAGTTAAGATTATTATCAAATTAAATTAAATAACTAAAAAAAATAAGTACAATATTCAATGCCTATAAGATAAAAATTCGTTTATGTTGTAAAAACACCCATCTAGGAGCCATTTAAATAATTGTTTACGAAATAATTTTAATGGCAACTCACGAATCGTAATAGGAATCGAATTTAATATTTTTATAACCATCATGTAGCTATTTTTTTTATGAAGAGCTGTATAACATTGCAACATAGCAAGTTTTGTGGATAGGTGTTTCCAGTTGTCACTTGCTTTTTCAAACCATTCTGGGTGACAAACATAGCTATTTCAAAAATATATAAAGAAGGTAAGGTATGCAGCTTTAACTTTTTAAATAGTGGCCTACATGAATCAAGTGGGTGTGCACCGCATATGGCACGGATACATTTTTATGTACGAGGAAAGCTCTATTAATGTCTGTGGAGTTACCCTATAATAATATGCCATATCGTAGCACTGAGGCTACGTATCCATGATAGGCGGTGATTGCAGCCTTTTCGCTAACAACCCTTTTCAAATTCTTCAACGCGTATACAAATTTATTAAGACGACTACAGATGCTTTTTATTTGAGCCTTTTAATTGCAATGTTTGTCTAGCATAAGACCAAAAAATTGAACGTGGTACACTTCTTGTATAGATTGATCTAAACCTTTAATACATAACATGTTACGGTTGTTATGATAATTGTGAAATTGTATAATTTTTGTTTTGTATAGGTTTATGTTAAGATTATTTGCTTCTAGCCAGTGCCTTACAGAATCTATTGTAGAGTTTAAAATAATTTCATGGCTATCAATTTTATTTTTGTCTGATACAATAACTGAAATATCGTCAGCAAAAAGAACACATTTATGACCTATTGCGTTGGGATTATCATTAATGTATAAAAGAAACAGGAGTGGTCCCAGTATGCTACCCTGTGGGACTCCGAAATTATTATTTTGATATGTTGATTTGAACTGCCTGCACATTGATTTTTTATCCAACTGGGTGATCTCAACACATTGTTTACGATTTGTGACGTAACTTTGGATCCAATTTAGTGCGGTTCCCCTAATTCCATACCTGTCACGTTTATTGAGAAGGACATCATGTCGGACAACGTCAAATACCTTACTCATATCGAAAAATATGGCTGATACCCGTTGCCTTTTATCTATATTTTTAGTAATGTTGTAAACAAGAGGAAATGCAGCTAGGGTTGTTGATTTATGCCTCTGAAATCCATTTTGTTCATTAACTATAATATTGTGTTTATTAAGAAAACTTAATATTCTAGTATACATTAATTTCTCGAAGATTTTGGATAAAATTGGAATAAGTGCAATGGGTCTGTAGTTTTTCACGTCTTATTTATTATCTTTTTTATGCAAAGGTTTCACTATTGATAATTTTAGTTTAGTAGGCAATGTACCTTCCACGAAAGATAGATTCACAAGGAAACTAAGAACTTCAGATACTTGCTTGCTAAATTGTTTGATCACATATGTTGATATCGAATCATATCCTACTGTATTGGTGTTATTAAATGAATTTATTAAGTACCTTTATTATTTCCTAGGGTTCCCACCAAGAACTTAGGGTCCCAAGCCAACCTCACCTGCAAGTGGTGCACCTGCCGATCAACAGACGAGGCTCTGGCAAACAAAATATCCCGATAAGCGGCAATAGGCTCGCCACCTATTACGTGGGATCAAAACACTGGCGAAAAGTGGGCGTTTAATATGCCTCTGCTTACCCCATCGGGGAAACAGGCGTGAGTCTATGCATGTATGTATGTATTATTTCAATATCCGACGTAGGTGTTAGAAATATGGACGAGTCTACTTGATTTACAAGATTATAATCAGGACAAGTACTCGTGATAAAATACTCATTGAAAGCGATAGCAATCTTTGCGCGATCATTTATGATACAGTTATCAACTTTTATACACTGTGTATGGTCTGGATATTGAATGCTATCAGCTTTATTTTTGATGATATCCCATGTCGCTCTACATTTGTTTTTTGATCTTTCAATAAAATTATTGTGTATATTATTTTTGGAATTTAAATTTATATGTGCTGATCGTTTTTGTAATGATCGTGGCCACAGGTGTGTTCTTGACGATCTGTACTCTGACATTGTGACCGCTCTTCGTGACGCAGCGACTTTGGTGGGTCGAGGTGGCACGCAGAATGGCATGGGTGGCTCGCGCGTGGCAGGGTGGAATAGGAACGTTAGCGAGGCTCACAGGAAGGCTAGGTCTAAGTTTGTCGAGTGGGCTTCTTCTGGTTAGCCTAAGTCAGGTAACATTTATAAGGAAATGTGTGATAGTAGACGAGTCTTTAAGTCTAGACTGAAATGGTGTCAGACTCATCAAGACTAAATAAAAATGGACGCTCTTGCTGTAAAACATAGCAAAGGAGATTTTCGTGGCTTCTGGAAGAGTACCAGTCAGACAAATGTACGGCCTGGCCTGCCTGTGAGTGTCGATGGTGTAATTAGTCCCAAAGATATAGCAAATCTTTTTAAGAACCACTTCGCTGTGAAGTCTTGTTTGGATCCGATGGTGCGGTTGCTCAATGCTGAGGTGGATAATCAAATAGTAGGAACTTGTTTTCGAGCAAAAGAAGTTAAAAATTTATAAAAGATATGTCAAGGGGCAAGTCCCCATGCGGGCCCTCACATCGCTAGGATATTGGCTACATTTTACTCGCTGTGCGTAAGCCATTCGTACTTACCTGACGATTTCATGAAAACGGTGGTGGTGGAGTGAAAAATAAAACTAGCGATCTTACCGCTAAGAGTAACTATAGGCCTATATCACTTGTATCATAGCAAAAGTTTTTGACGGTTTGCTTAATACACATCTCAACAATTACGTTAAAATACACGATAACCAGTTCGGTTTTCGTCCCCAGTTATCCACTGAAAGTCCCATACTGTGTCTAAAGCAAACCGTCAGATACTACACAACTCGTAAGACACCTGTGTATGCGTGCTTCCTCGATTTATCTAAGGCCTTTGACCTTGTAGAATATAACCTGTTTTGGAAGAAGCTGAAAAGAGTAGACCTGCCACACGAAATAATAAGACTGTTTCAGTACTGGTATGCACACCAGTCCAGTACCGTCATATGGGCGGGGGCAATGTCAGATCCGTATCAGCTAGAGTGTGGAGTAAGGCAGGGTGGTCTAACGTCCCCTACCTTATTTAATTTGTACATTAATGAGCTGATCGAGGCGCTCAGTAATCAACACGTCGGATGCCACATTGATGACGTCTGTGTCAACAATTTAAGCTATGCTGATGACATAGTACTCCTGTAAGCATCGGTCTGTGGCTTGAGGAAACTGATACAGACATGCGAGGAGTACGCGTGTGGCCACGGCTTATTATATAATGTCAAGAAGAGTCAATAATATATGGTCTTTGAGGCCGATGGTGCAAGATATCCCAGTAACATACCTCAAATTAAACTTAATGGAGTTCCCTTAGAAAGGGTTGAACAATTTAAGTATCTGGGACATTTAGTCGCTGCAAACCTCAGGGATCATGCGGACATCGAGCGGGAGCGTAGGGCGCTGTCTGTTAGAGCGAACATGATCGCTCGTAGATTCTCGCGATGTTCTAGAGAGGTTAAAGTTACGCTTTTCAAAGCGTACTGTACATCGTTCTACTCATGCAGCCTATGGGCTGACTATAACAAAAATACATATAGCGCCCTACTCGTGCAATATAATAATGCATTCAGAGCGGTGATGGGGCTGCCCCGATATTGTAGTGCCTCGGGCATGTTCGCGGAGGCACGAACCGACTGCTTCAACGCTATAATGCGAAAGCGCGCTGCATCCCTGGTGCGCAGAGTACGGGCCAGCTCCAACACCGTTCTGTCGATGATCGCGCAAAGGTTGGACTGCTATATTATTAAACATTGCTGTGATAGACATATACAAGTAACACACTCAAAACGCAGATTTTAACATTACCAATTTCAGTGTACAATCTTATTTAATTATTATTTATTAAATTACTATTGGACTAGATTAGACTTACAATAATTGACATATATTTTTCATAGCATTTACATCTAATTAAAATTTGATTATTACAATTATTTATGATTATTACTAATATTTCAATTCTGACTGACTTAATGTATTTATTTAATATCGTTTGCTTATAATTTTGTATGTTGTTTGTGTGTTATTACTTTCACTATTTTCATTGTCTGTATGTTAATCTCTTGTATGGGTGTAAATAACCTGAAATAAATGATTTATTATTATTATTATTATACACTGCCTAAAGAGTCTGTACATCATATACTTGCAACTTTATTCAAAACCTAGAGATGTTACATTAGTAAGTATATTTATAACCTATATTTTTTACACATATAAATAGGGATAAAGGGGGGGTTCAGCAAAATAAGTTAAAAAGTGATAAGAAAGAAGAAACATCATGACCAAGACACTTATGACCAGTGCAGATACGTTAAAAAACGGTAAAAAGTGAAATAACATTATAGTAGGATATTCAAACATTTTATATCTGTGCAGAGCATGTGTCTCGTAAAAATAGAACCAAAAAGAAGAACCAAAAAAAAAAGAATAAAAGTGTAACCGTGCTTATTATAAGAAATAACTACTTTAAAAACAACCGACTTCAAAAACGAAAAAGTGAAAAATAATAAAGATTTAACATTAATTAAATACTACCTATTATTTATATGTGCTATTTACTAATAGTTTTGAAGTCGGTGCCAAGCCTTAAAACAAATAATAATATTTTAATCACTTAAATGAATACGAGCAAATTAATACAAAGGAATGACTACGATAAAGATAAAGATGCGTAAATAAACCTAATAAAGAGCAATTTGATCTTAATATTATAAGCAGCTTCAGTTAATACGAAGAATAATGAAAAAATTAATACGAAAATGTATTGAACAGAATGTGAATTCATGTGAATTATGAAATGCCTTCTTTAATTTAAAGGCTTTTAAATTTGATTTGGCACCGACTTCAAACCAATTAGTAAATAGCACATATAAATAACAGGTAGTATTTAATTAATGTTAAATCTTTATTATTTTTCACTTTTTCGTTTTTGAAATCGGTTGTTTTTAACGTAGTTATTTTTATTTAATTATTTTTAGTGAACCTATTGTTGTATTGTCAACAAGTTATAGGTAGACCTACAAAAGGTGCTGCGCGCCTTAAAATATAGATCTCAAGAAACGGGAACGGATAAAAGTAGTCTTCTCTGTAAAAATGCTCTTCGGGACACAGTTTTACGTTCTTGTGAGACTATTAAAGATCCTGAAAAACGTTTGTTGGCCAGGAAAGCATATATATGAAATCACGTTAACGTCAAGAAACTCTTAAACAGTATAATTCTAGACTCGGTAAGATCCAAGAGCGTCTAGCGAATGAGCCTTTTGAGCAGAGAGCTAATAGACTTGGTCTCATTAATAATCGACAAATCATGGCATTACCGCATGATTTACGTCTCTGAAGTCACCATTATCATCATTGTGCAATTCAAATAGATTTTTGTAATTACTGAGTTCGTATCGTCACCTTCTGACAGTTCTGACTCCTTCATCGGACGAGAACGAGCCCAATCTCTACAAAATTTTGTCAATTAATTACTGAGTTCCTATATTATTCCTATGGCCACCTTTCGATTCCATCATCAGAGCAGCTCTATGTCATAATAACTTTTCATTGTCATCCAATTTAAATACGTATACAAAACCCAACTCCCGATGTCTGACATATTTTTTTATAGACTCACGCCTGTATCCCCAAAGGGGTAGGCAGAGGTGTAATATTACACCCACATTTCCCAAAGAAAGAAATCGCCAGAAGGCTGATCGATGCTTCCCGTGACCAGAGGGCTGGTTTATATCTCACTGAGAGAAAAAGCATTGCCATTCAACGTGGCAATGCTGCCAGCCTTCTGGGCACGCTACCGCTCGACAGCGTTGCGGAGGAATTAAATTTTTTATTATATTTTATTTACTTTTCTTTTCATACTTTTGCTTTTTTAACACGCTTTTATTTATAGTTTAGGATAGTTTAGTTATATAATTAGTTTTATTTTATTGTACATTATAATGTAAATCCTACTTATAAACCAATTATACTTTAGTTTATTTAAGGCGAAGTTGCAGTACTTTTTAAGATTTTTGAACGTCTGAAAGTCCCATGAACTATGATATTTTTAATGAATACAAATTAAAGTATAAAAGTTGAACATATCTTCTAGTAAATCGTAAAGATATAAACACGATTTGGAATGATTGGCTCGATAAAAAAAAGTCAAACATGGCACTAAATCACAATTTTAAACGTGTACTGCTTAGAAATTCTATAATGAATTTAAATGAAAGTATTATCAATAGAAACAGCTCTTTATTTTAAAATAAATGGTAAAAACAGATTTCGTAATTTCGTTATCATTTTTCTCCAAGAAAAAAAATATTCAAAATGTTGGCATTACATCGCTCGCCGGCCGTTCATCAGTGCTTGTCTAGGCGTGATTGAGGGCGAACGTACGTCGTTGCTCCGCAAAATCCCCCTCCACCCCCGCATGTACGTTTTCACAAAAATACAAAGTAATTCGTATTCCAAACTCAATCGTTCAAACCATAGACATACTAGTAAGAAACCGTAGACAGGTTACTGACAAGGTATCATGACGGAGCTTACGAGTGGCACGCATCGCGAAAAGCGTACGCACACTAATATAAATATGTCAAAACGACACACTAAGAATTAGATAAGAAGTGTAAGTGAGATAGCACATCTAATCGCAAGCGCGAAATAACGAAAGATAAACATATACTCTCTGGACCGACGCGCATTGTGACATCATGCTGACCGTTTCACAAACAATAATTTGACTCAGATGCGACATGATCACTTTGTCTGTCTTGAGTAAATTAAATTCGCCTCAAAGTAAATTTGATTAATTCATTTAAGGCGAGGTTGCAGTACACTGCGTAGCTCGACCTCACCCCCCGCAAAAACAAAAACACGGCAGTGGCGTCAGCGAGTGAGCGGGGGTGTGAGGGGAGGGGGGGTTTCGTGTGTGCGTGTGCCACAGCGCAGCGTAAAAAAAACCGTAGATGAGTTATGCGAACTTCAAAAGTTGCACATTAAAAACAGGCTAAATGTCTCATTTGGCTTTAGTCGCGTACGCGCTGCGGTCGGAAGCGCTCGCTCTTTTACTCGCGTGTGTGTACGTTACATTTGAAAATGCCGTCGTGTGTAATGAGATTTTGCACAAACTATAGTAGGAAAATGACTAAAAGTTATGGAATCACTTCTCTTTCATGAGTATTACAATATTACAACGTTTTGTTTACAATTTATAATAAATTCAGTATCACAAATAATAGAGTGTATAAAAAAATTGGCATTTAGCGAGTGTAAAAGAGAAGGAGTATTGTGCGGATTCAAAGACTAAAAAACAAAGTATCCAGATGGGACATTCGCAATAATAAAATACTGATGTGTGCTATTGTCAAGAAATAAAAGTGATTTGAGGCTGAATCAACACAATATATTATTATTATAGAAATTCAAAATCATACGTAAGTTACAAACATTGACGGATGATCAAAGTCCATTCACTTGTTCTTGTTTTTCTCCTTTTAGTATTAAACAACTAAGTAGATTGTACTGCACAGTCTTCGCTGCCGACCCACCGTACCCCTGGCAGTACCCCTGGGGGTATGGTAATATTGTTGTGTAATTAGTTTATTAATTTCAGTTCGTTAATTTCAAGTTCTACTATTTTCTGGGATCATTCCCAGTATAGTAGTAGTATTGAACAATTCTATGATAGAACTGTCCTAATTCTATTAGCACAACTTGATGAGGAGAACAGAACTAATGGGATAAGTAATAGGAAATGTCCCAGTCTAGTTCTATGTATGTTTTTACAAGGGTATTCACTAGAACTACTGGGAATGATCCGTAGTGTCACGACATCGCGCTCATATATCCGAATGAATATGTTTTGTAGACGTTCATTTGTTTAATGTGTAAAACAAATGAACGTCTACAAAACGTCTATAGCAGGTAAACCGGACTGTCCATTCCTTATGCACTGGTCCCGTAGACATTGCAGCGGTTCCGGTGCTGAGGAAAGGTACTTAAATTAGGCAGAACTCCAAATCTCGTATTTTACAAATGACATCGAAACTGTATTTTGAGCGACATGAGATTAGATTTTTTTTGGGTTATACTAATAAAATTTAATGTCATTATCGTCTGATTTAACTGAAAAGTTGCAGCGATGTTAGGTTTATTGAGGAGAATTGGATTTCTGATTGCTAATTTTAATTTTTAATATTTTGTAATGTAAGTGTAATATTTATTTCATGATGATGGAAACTTTTCCGAAATAAATGATATATTATTATTATTATTAAAACAAATGAACGTCTACAAAACAAATGACTTACAAAAAGTGATCAGCTATCGATAGTGATTGCAGAAAACAGGTGCATGCGATTTTCAACCTAATTGACATTAGTCAGAATTTATAATTTTATTACCCTAATATTGCCAGAAAGCGAGAAAAAACAAAAAAAAAAGTTTGTCATGATTTGTCAATAAGGTCGAAAATCGGATGCACCTGTTTTTTGCAATCACTATCGATAGCTGATCGCTTTCTGGTAGTCATTTGTTTTGTAGACGTTCATTTGTTTTGTAGACGTTCAATTGTTTTGTAGACGTTCATTCGTTTAACACATTTTTAAACATACATATTTATTCGGATATGTGAGCGCGATGTTGTGACACTACCTTTATAAAAAATACATAGAACTAGTGGTAAATTTCCTATAACTGTTTCCCATTAGTTCTATTCTTCTCATCAAGTTGTGCTAATAGAACTAGTGGGAAAAAAGTATCACTAGTTCTATCATAGAACTGTTAAATAGAACTAGTGGGAATGATCCGACAGCGCAAAGATGATGATGATGATGACGGGTCTTCAACAGTACCACAGATTATACTTATAATATACAAAGCATTATAACCATTATCAGTAATACCTAAACGTTTTATTAAAAAAAATATAATACAAAAAATAAAATACAAAAACGTAAGTACTCGTAGTAAGTCATTATCATACGAGAGATAACACTGTTCAGTTTAATGTCCACGTAGCACGTTGGTATAACACTACGAGCATTTCAGCCAGGAGTACTGTTAAGCTTTAAAAGACCCACCATACCCCCAGGGGTATTGCCAGGGCTACGGTGGGTCCGCAGCGCACAGTTTTTATATTAGCGTACTGTTTTAGGTTTCCATTGAATGAAATGAGAAGAATAAAATGTACTTTTTTAATAAATGTTATAAATAAATCACATCGACTTTTTATTTCCCTACCTTAAATGAATTAATCAAATTTACTTTGAGGCGAATTGAATTTACTCAAGACCGTCAAAGTGATCATGACGCATCTGAGTCAAATTATTGTTTGTGAAACGGTCAGCATGATGTCACAATGCGCGTCGGTCCAGAGAGTATCTGTTTATCTCTATTTCGCGCTTGCGATTAGATGTGCTATTTCACTTACACTTCTTATCTAATTCTTAGTGTGTCGTTTTGACATATTTATATTAGTGTGCGTATAAGCTCCGTCATGTTACCCTGTCAGTAACCTGTCTACGGTTTCTTACTAGTACGTCTATGGTTTGAACGATTGAGTTTGGAATACGAATTACTTTGTACTTTTGCGAAAACGTACATGCGGGGGTGGAGGGGGATTTTGCGGAGCAATGACGTACGTCCGCCCTCAATCACGCCTAGACAGGCACTGATGAACGGCCGGCGAGCGATATAATGCCAACATTTTGACTATTTTTTTCTTGGAGAAAAATGATAACGAAATTACAAAATGTGCTTTTACCATTTATTTTACAATAAAGAGCTGTTTCTATTGATAATACTTTCATATAAATTCATTATGGAATCTCTAAGCAGTACACGTTTAAAATTGTGATTCAGTGCCATGTTTGACATTTTTTTTTATCAAGCCTTTCATTCCAAATCGTGTTTCTATCTTTACGATTTACTAGAAGATATGTTCAACTTTTATACTTTAATTTTTATTCATTAAAAATATCATAGTTCATGGGACTTTCAGACGTTCAAAAATCTTAAAAAGTACTGCAACCTCGCCTTAAGGTAGGGAAATAAAAAGTCGATGTGATTTATGTATAACATTTATTAAAAAAGTACATTTTATTCTTCTCATTTCATTCAATGGAAACCTAAAACATACGTTAATATAAAAACTGTGCGCTGTGGACCCACCGTAGCCCTGGCAATACCACTGGGGGTATGGTGGGTCTTTTAAAGCTTAGCTTTTTAAATGACTACCAGAAAGTGATCAGCGATCGATAGTGATTGCAAAAAACAGGTGCATGCGATTTACGAACTTATTGACAATTCATGACAAAAGTTTTTTTTTGTTTTTTCTCGCTTTCTGGCATTATTACGTTACTAAAATTATAAATTCTGACAAATGTCAATTAGGTTGAAAATCGCATGCACCTGTTTTTTGCAATCACTATCGATAGCTGATCACTTTCTGTAAGTCATTTGTTTTGTAGACGTTCATTTGTTTTGTAGGCGTTCATTAGTTTTGTAGGCGTTCATTAGTTTTGTAGGCGTTCATTTGTTTTGTAGATGTTCATTTGTTTTACACCTTAAACAAATGAACGTCTACAAAACATATTCATTCGGATATAATATGAGCGCGATGTCGTGACACTACGGATCATTCCCAATAGTTCTATTGAATACCCTTGTAAAAACATACATAGAACGAGACTGGGACATTTCCTATTACTTATCCCATTTGTTATATTCTCCTCATCAAGTTGTGCTAATAGAATTAGGACAGTTCTATCATAGAACTGTTCAATAGAGCTACTGGGAATGATCCCAAAAATAGTAGAACTTGAAATTAACGAACTGAAATTAATAAACTAATTACACAACAATATTACCATACCCCCAGGGGTACTGCCAGGGGTACGGTGGGTCGGCAGCGAAGACTGTGCAGTACAATCTACTTAGTTGTTTAATACTAAAAGGAGAAAAACAAGAACAAGTGAATGGACTTTGATCATCCGTCAATGTTTGTAACTTACGTATGATTTTGTATTTCTATAATAATAATATATTGTGTTGATTCAGCCTCAAATCACTTTTATTTCTTGACAAAAGCACACATCAGTATTTTATTATTGCGAATGTCCCATCTGGATACTTTGTTTTTTAGTCTTTGAACACGCACAATACTCCTTCTCTTTTACACTCGCTAAATGCCAATTTTTTTATACACTCTATTATTTGTGATACTGAATTTATTATAAATTGTAAACAAAACGTTGTAATATTGTAATACTCATGAATGAGAAGTGATTCCATAACTTTTAGTCATTTTCCTACTATAGTTTGTGCAAAATCTCATTACACACGACGGCATTTTCAAATGTAACGTACACACACGCGAGTAAAAGAGCGAGCGCTTCCGACCGCAGCGCGTACGCGACTAAAGCCAAATGAGACATTTAGCCTGTTTTTAATGTGCAACTTTTGAAGTTCGCATAACTCATCTACGGTTTTTTTTACGCTGCGCTGTGGCACACGCACACACGAAACCCTCCCTCCCTTCACACCCCCGCTCACTCGCTGACGCCACTGCCGTGTTTTTGTTTTTGCGGGGGGTGAGGTCGAGCTACGCACTGTACTGCAACCTCGCCTTAAAGTCTACCTAAGATAAAAAAAATATTTGCTAAATATTCATAAACATTTTCCAAATTTCATAAAAACCAAAATCGACTAAATGTTTTGATTGGGATTTGAACCCATGCCTTCAGAACGTAAAGCGGATGTATTATCAGCACGGCCATCGCCTTGTTACCAATTAGTGGCGAATTTAGCGAACACTTGACAGAGTGCAAAAAGAGAATTGTTATGGCAGCCTAGACTTAAGCCTACATTTAGTAATAAATTCAAATACAGTAGTTACTCGAAGTTATTAAAAAGAATTATAAATTTAACTAAACGATCTCAAAATA
The DNA here is from genome assembly GCA_944739405.2 of Euclidia mi. Classification (NCBI taxonomy): domain Eukaryota; kingdom Metazoa; phylum Arthropoda; class Insecta; order Lepidoptera; family Erebidae; genus Euclidia; species Euclidia mi. The sequence continues at coordinate 38,535,847 of OX123186.2, read as the reverse complement.
TCTATAATATTAAAAATTCTAAGAATAAAAATAAAACTACATGGCAAATAATAAATTCCTCTAAAATGCGTGTACCTAGTGATTCTATAAGTAAAATTGTTATAAATGATAAAGTTCTTGTTGAACCACAAATTATTGCAAATAAAATTAATGTTTATTTTGTTGATAAAATTGTACCTTTACCAGAATCAGGACAGAATCCTACTAAGTACATAAAAAAATGTTTAAATTCAATGTTTTTGATACCAAGTACATCTAACGATGTACTTAATATTATTAAGGATTTGAAAAATAAAAATAGTGTGGGCTATGATGAAATCTCTACCAAAATAGTAAAATCTGTTGGAGATTTAATATCTGAACATCTCAGTTACATTTTAAACCTATGTATTTGCCATGGTGTATTTCCTGACCAACTAAAAGTATCGATTATAAAGCCTTTACACAAAAAAGAAAATAAAGAGCTTATTGATAATTATAGACCGATCTCACTTCTGCCAAACTTTTCAAAAATATTTGAAAAATATATAAATCACAGAATATATTCATACCTTGAAAAAAACAATATATTATGTAAAGAACAAAAAGGTTTTCGTAAAGATAACACCATAAATATGGCTATATATGAGTTTTTAAAAGTGGTAATGATGAATGTTGATAAAAGAATACCTATATGTGCCGTTTATTGTGATATGACACAAGCTTTTGACTACGTCGATCATAATATTCTACTTGAAAAGCTTGACGCTTATGGCTTAAGAGGCAATGTAAATAATTTAATAAAATCTTATTTAACGAACAGAAAACAGGTAATTGCAATAAATAAGTTAAATTTCAAGACAAAAAGACAAGATATATACTTATCTAAGGAACGTAAAGTATTATTCGGAGTGCCCCAGGGCAGTGTATCGGGGCCTTTGTTGTTCATCATATACATAAATGATTTACCTCAAGCAATTAAGCATCCCTTAACACTATTTGCCGATGACAGTACTGTGACTATAGATTGTGATAAACCCGATTCGTATGAATCGGATATTAATACCACAATTAGCTCAATAATTGTATGGTTGAATAATAATAATTTGAAGATAAATCTAGGCAAGACTCAAATTATGCATTTCTGTCAAGGACAACGCTCTTGTTATCAAATGAATATCAAATATCAGAATAATAATATATGTGAAACAAATAATACAAAATTCCTTGGACTGACGATTGACAATCAGCTTAATTGGAAACAACATATAGAGACTCTTTGCAAAAAAATCAGTAGTTCGTCCTATGCTCTTTATAAACTCAAACATCCAGTTAACACAGAAGCTCTACTAACTGCTTACCATGGCATTGTTGCATCCGTACTTAGATACGGAATAATTTTTTGGGGCAACTCTGCACATAGGGAGATTGCGTTCAAAGCACAAAAAAGATGTATAAGGGCTATGTTTGGTCTTCGAGTGACTGACAGCTGTAGATCATATTTTATCAAACACAAAATTCTAACACTTCCGTCTTTGTATATTTTTGAAGTAGCTTTATTTGTTAAAGCAAATCCTCATTTGTTTCCCAGTTTATCTGATGTTATCATACGTAATAGGCGCAAAAATAATTTATGTATTCGAAAAGCTAATACTGCCCTCTTATGGAATAGCATGTTTTGCCTAGCTCCAAAGATTTATAACAAGATACCGGAGGCACACAAAGAATTAAATTTAAAACTTTTCAAGAAAAAGCTTAATATGTTTTTATGTGAAAGATGCTGTTATTCGATTACCGATTTTCTAAATGACATGTCTCAAAATGTTTTTAATTGATTTTATTACTTTTAATTATTTCTTATTTTTTTATCCATGAATTTTTGTACGCCGATAGTATTGGCAAGACACAGCGTTGCACTGTACTTTTATTTGTACGATCTTTTTATTACCTGTGTTTAACAAAATAAATATAATTTGAATTTGAATTTGAAGTGCTTACGTCATCTAACTGTCATTTCCAAATAATGAAATAGTCTTCAAACCTTTTTGCTAATTATTATGTTTGAGTACCGGCCAGTTTGTCGTGTCGACGCATAAAGTGTAGACGTCAGTAGTCCTTAGTAACCGTAGTGATGACAATTTGACATGACACCAGCCGTCACAATTATTATTCATATGAATTTCAGCCTTAAGGATATTTGAAAATAAGTAAAAAAATGCTCATAAAATAAAAACTACTGGGCCTACATGAATAAAATTTTTATGGGACCAATTCGAAACTATTGCGCATCAAACAAAAAAATAATTACGTGAATCGGTTCTGAAACCTCGGCGAAATCGGTGTACATACATCGAAAAAAAAAATATACCGGCCGAATTGAGAACCTCCTCCTTCTTTTTTTGTTTGAAGTCGGTTAAAAATAAAATTATTCTTTATTATGAAAAAATATTATTCTTGGTGATTAAAAGAGTGGCTGTGAGTTTCATTGTTCGTTCTTTCTCACGGTTCTACGCAGTAGCACAACGAACTTAGCAATAAATATAAATGTTCACCTCGTCCGTGGCCAACAAGATAAATCATTTTATACTTATACTAGAGGACACCAGCAGCTACGCCTGCATGTTTTATATTTTTTATATTTACCCGTTTCGGCCGATCCCGTGGGTATTTCGGGAAATCCCTTCTTATTGCACCCCTACGGTCCCCAAGGACCATACATGCCAAATTTCAGCTTCTTGCGCCCAATAGTTTCGGCTGTAGCGTGTCTGTCAGTCAGTCAGTAACGCAAGGATTGTATATATTAAAACTATATAAAATGTATGTGAAATTTCGTCAGTCGTATTACAACTCTCCGGTAGACCCGTTGCTTGATCTACAAGATTTCAAAGAAAAGGCCCCAGTCTTTATCTTAGACTGCTCGAGGCAAAACGATAGTTTAAAAACTGGTCCAGTGGATGTACGATTGGAATTTGAATGTTCAACACAAATACCAGATAAGACAACTGCATATTGTTTGATTATAAACGACCGACTTGTGGAATACAAACCTCTGAGCAACATCGAGCGAAGGTTATCATGACTGCCATTGTAGACATCCAAGGCTTTAAAACAGAAGCAAATGAATTTATAATAAAAGAAATTGCTATATGGTGTAATTAAAGCCTGCAAGTGTTTTTAATCAAACCGCCATTTCCTTTTTACGATTTGACTAAATCAGAAAGACAACAAGTTTGCTGGATTGAACGTAATAGAAAAATATACTGGAGCGAAGGATTTATACCTTACTCAAATTAATCAATATTTAGTTTTAGATATCTTAAAAGATAAGTGTGTTTTCGTTAAAGGTCTTGAAAAAGTGTCATGGTTGAAAAATATTTTAAATAGTGTTAATGTAATTAATTTAGAAGATAAAGGTTGTCCTAATTTGTTAACGCTTTATGATCGCTATAAATATGTCGGAGATTTGTACAATTGTATCTATCGTGACTCAATATGTGCATTAAAAAATGTTATGTGCTTAAAAAAATGGTGCTTTGATAATAAACTTTTTAAAAAAGAGACAATTTGAAATGTTCCATTTTACTTAATCATGTCCTATACTCACTAACATACCCATTTAGTTTTAATAGATACTATGATTGGGATATTACATGAATTGATACACATTCATAAGTACAATAAAAAACTCAGCAAAGAGAACAGTTACATTGGTCACTAAGACAAGGAGTTAAATTCCTAACCTGAAAACATAATGTTATTAATCTATATCGTGAATAAGACTGATCGCAGATAACAACAGTAGAGTATTATTGGGGGCGTGACGCAGAACCCCCAATAATACTCTACTATGCACAAACTTGTCCACACTGACTTGCCGAGTTTTTCATCTTGTACGAACTTGAGGCTTTACATCACTACAACAATGCTATTTCCTACAAAAATGTTAATTATTCTTAGTACACGTAATACAACATAAACAATACAGTACCTACCTACCTATCTTCAAAGTTTTAAATAAAAACTTGTGTTAATTTAATAGGGGTCGATTTAGTTTTCTAGACCTCGTCGACCCCCAAAATCAGTTTTCATTTATGTCGACCCCTAGGAAACCGATATCGACCCCTTGGTGTCGATATCGAATCACTTTGGGAATCCCTGCTCTAGGTAGCAAAATTTTGCTGGGAAATACGACGCTCAATTGGAACACAATCTTGATAGATAGGATTCCTCGTTCTAGAAATATTGACGGCAGATCACTTTTCATCATCATCAGCCCTTTATACGGTACCACTACTGGGCACGGCCCTCTTCTCACTATGAGAAGGGTAAGGCCATAGTTCACCACGCTGGCCAAGTGCGGGTTTGCTGACTTCACATGTCTTTCGAGAACATTATACAGAACTCTCAGACATGCAGGTTTCCTCACGATGTTTTCCTTCACCGATTAGCAAACGATAATTAACAATTTAATACGTATTTCATTCCGAAAAGTCATTGGTGCGTGCCGTGGATTCGAACCCGAGACCCTCTGCGTAGCAGCCTGTCGGTCTCTCCACTCAGCTATCGCTGCTCTTTAGATCACTTTTATTTGTAGACTAAAGACGCCAGCAGCAACGCCTGCAATTTTTTTAAATTTCGGGATATCCCTTCTTAATGCACCCCTACGGTCCTCAGGGAAGATACATGCCAAATTTCAGCTTCCTGCGCCCAATAGTTTCGGCTGTAGCGTGTCTGTCAGTCAGTCAGTAAAGCAAGGATTTTATACATAATGTTTTAAATTTACCCGTTTTGGCCGATCCCGTGGGAATTTCGAGAATTCCCTTCTTAGTGCACCCCTACGGTCCCCAAGGAACATACATGCCAAATTTCAGCTTCCTGCGCCCAATAGTTTGGCCTGTAGCGTGTCTGTCAGTCAGTCAGTAACGCAAGGATTTTATATATTAAGAAGATAGCGTTTATAAAATATCAACAAAGAATACACAATTTTACTGAATAATATATCACAAAGCAAATATACATATATTTTACGACACTAAACTCGCGATCAGTATTTCCGTTGCGGTTTCGTCAATCACATTAATACACCAACTACTCAATAGCACTTTACTGGTAGGTATTATAACAACAAAACATACTCAACAATAACACTGCGTCATATTCAAATTGCTCCTCCATACGTGACTGACAAGGAGAAAACCAGAGCATAATGTACGAACTACGAAATTAATACTCACGCAAAGCCACTGAATACAAATTTCATTAGCAAAGGTATTGTTGTTTGCGATATAAATCAAAAGTACTTGATGCCACTAAAGCGAATATTAACAATAACGGAGATATACACCACAATGTATTATAAGTAATATTCACCCTTCTGTTCAAATATCCGTAGTGAAAATACATTTAATTTAATTATTTCTGCTATTGTATGAAACCACAACGTGATGATTATTTTCTATGCTTTAACTTTATTTGCGGTTTAAATATGTAGAAATACTGAAAAGTATATCTACCAACATAACAAAAATATAAGGATAAGTACAGTATTGTATAGTGACGAGGGTGAATATTTACCACCAAATACCTTAAAAAGGTTTTAATTTTGTTATTAAAGACTTGACAGTATTTAGGAAAAAAAGCCTAACTAGCCTACCCTACTTCAGCAAAGTAACTAACGCTATTTGTGGATTCAAATGCAAAAAAATTTAGATGCCGGTACCTCAATCGAAACGCAACGTACAAATAATAAGAATATATATATATACAAACATAGACTCACGCCTGATTTCCGGAGGGGTAAGCAGAGACAACGGAACGCCATTTTAACGATCCTGACATAACTCTTTTGCTTCATTCACTCCCATCAGATTCCTCATGCATGCTCTGCTATTCAGGGTACTTCTAACCTGTCGTGTTTTAGGAAGTCTCCAATCAGAGAACGTCCGCCTAGGTCTTCCTCTTCGTCCTGTCCCATTCACACTTGCCTTGTATATCTGCTTGGTCAATCTTTCGTCATCCATCCTCTCCACGTATCCAAACCACCTTAGCAAACCTTTCTCGATGCTTGTCACTACATCTTCTTTTACCTCACAACACTCTCTTATCACACAATTCTTTACTCTGTCAGTCGAAGAAACACCACACATACTTCTCAGTGATCTCATTTCTACAGCATTTATTCTACTTTCATGACTCTTCTGCCATACCCAACTATCACTACCATAAATAAGAGTAAAGTCAAAAGTCAAAGTCAAAATCATTTATTCATCAAGGCCACAAAGTGACGCTTATGAACGTCAAAATTTAAGTTAATTAATTAATGATTCTACATTTACATTTACTGCTACGTTGGCAATGCATTAGGTAGAACAACGAGAAAGAACGGGCATTAAAACTCATGGCTACTCTTTTCAATAAAATATAATGGTTGTACATTTTATTTTGTAAGGAGCTGCAACTGTTTCACATTGTAAGATACTACATACTCTAGAAAAAATTTAGTAACTATTGATAAACTCAAGCAGTATATTATGTTCATTTGATAAGTAGGTTCTAACACCCCTCTATGCACGGCCGAACGTGCCTTTTTGGACACGTTTTGGCTATTCATAAACAGCCAAAACAGAGCTCCATTCACTCTATTACCTGCATTAACTCTTCTTTCAATATCTTCTACATTCTTATCATCGCTTGTAAACAGCGTACCTAAGTATACAAACTCATTCACTTACTCCACTCGTTGTCCATCGATCATAACATTACAAGCCGTAACGCATTCCTCCTTTTCAAAAACCATAACTTTCGTTTTACTTACATTCACTTTCATTCCTTTGCTCTCTAACGCACCATGCATGATTGTTACCATCTCCTGCAACTCCTCCGCTGAAGACGCAAGTATAACCTGGTCATCAGAATAAAGGAGGCACTTGACAAGTAACTCATTCATCCTTAATCCACAATCATTGTGTTTCATATCTTGCAAACAACTGTCCATGAAGAGGTTGAGCAGCCACGGTGACGCTACACATCCTTGTCTAACACCTGTATTCATGGTAAACCAGTCAGTGTATGCCCCGTTTATCCTCACACAAGCTCTAGAATCCTCATAAAGGGATTTCAGAGCTCGAATGAGGCCGCTGTTCACCCCATACATCGACAATACCGACCACATTTCATTCCTTACCACTTTATCGGAAGCCTTTTCCAAATCCACGAATACGCAGCAGACCTTTTGACTTCTGGCCAAAAAATTCTCGGCTATGCATTGCAAGGAAAAGACTTGATCCGTACACCCCACACCCTTTCGGAGTCCCGCTTGTATATTCCATATTTTCTTGTCGGTTACTTTCATAACTCTTTCAATCAGTAACTTCGCATAAAATTTGCCAACATCGCCGAGAAGGCTGATGCCTCTATAGTTTTTACAGTCTTGTTGCGAGCTTTTTCCTTTATAAAGAGGAACAACTTCTGCTGTGGCCCAGTCCTCAGGTACTCGGCCGGTGCTCCAGCACAAGTTACATAAACGCTGCAGCTGACTAACTATGATGCCCTGTCCAGCCTTCAGCATTTTGACTATAATCCTATCAAACCCTGCAGCCTTACCTAATTTTTTACTAGCCAGTGCCTTCAAAATCTCACCCACGCCAATATCGCTTTCATCATTGCTATAATTACCATTCATTTCACCTGTTGATGTCTCTGTCGTCGTTCTTTCAATTAATCCTTCAAAATACTCTTTCCATCTCTTCAGCACACACGATTCACCATTCAGTATCTTTCCATTCTTGTCTCTGATTGCTGTGTATTCTGAGGATTGAGTTTTTCCTCGAACTGCACGAACGAATTTCCAGAAAAACTATACATATATGCATATTAGTTTGGATGGCTTTTCCTAGTATAGTTCCTGTATTGGACCTACTAGTCGTCAAACAGGACAACATTCAATATCTGCAATTTCTAGCACATCACGGACCTCTGGAAAGCTTTAATAAAATATAAATACTAGCTCCATTATTCACAATTTTCATTTAGTTGAGTGTGAGCCAATGTTTGAAGTTGAGTGCACTGTGTTTTATATTTTAACATATCATAAATCATTTGGCGCTTCGGTACCAAACCACAGTTCAACCATGATAAAATATATATCTATGCTTTTAACGTAATATTGTTATTCAATAAATATCGTATGTTATGCTATCAGATTACATAATTATTGAATGTTATTTATTTATTTATTTATTAAACTTAAGGATTTCCAACAAAGGCAGTACACTTAATATTACAGTTGTTTAAAATAGATTACAGGACTTTAGCCTGCATACTCCTTCAATTACAGGAAACCACATCATGCATAAAATTATAAACTTAATCTAAACTAACAAAACAGTGCAGTAAAATAAAACAGGAGATCTCGATTTACAAAATAAGAGAACGAACATTTCAAAATTAAAGTTTTAACGTTTCAAGGAGATAGGTACAAGTTCTTAAATTAACATTTTGATAGTCAGTTACAGATGACAAAGAACACAGGCATTATTATAATCTAGCAGAAAGAAGAGTCATAGTTTGTTTTTTGTAACTATTTAAACTGTCGCTAATATCTGCTCCACTGAGCTTAGCCAGCATGTTGTGTTGCCTACAGAGCCTTGGTAGGGCGGCGTAGTAGCCGAGATTTGTTCTCGAGTAAGGAACGCTAAATAAATTATATACGTTGCTCCTTGGGATATGAGTAGGAATGTTGATGGTTAGAGAGCTCAGTAATTCGCTGCAATTAATGTGGCTGTTAAATAGTTTATGAAGAAAAACAGCATCAGTTATTTTTCTTCGGTTTGATAATGTAATCATATCATAATGTTTCAGCCTTTCCGCATAACTCGAGAGTTCCTTGGCTTTGTAGTCACGATAGCAAACGTGATAAAGAAAGCGCTTTTGAACGCTTTCTAAGCGCTTGTTGTAAATGTCATAGTGCGGATTCCAAATAACTGAATTATATTCTAGAATAGGTCGTACTAATGCATTGTAAAGTAGTATTTTTGTTGATGCTTTTCTGAATTCCTTAGTATTACGCAATACAAAACCCAATGTTTTAAAACCTTTTGCCGTGATATCTAATATATGTGCATCGAATTTTAATTGAGTGTCTACCCATACGCCTAAGTCTCGAATTTTGTCCACAGAACTAATCTTGACTCCACCAATATAATATTCATTTGGTTCTGTGACTTTTTTTCGAGTAAAGTGGATGTGATGGCATTTTTTTATATTTAAGTGCATATTATTGTTGTGACACCATTCGTGCAGTCGATCGAGATCTTCTTGAAGTTTTATCGTGTCTTGGGGATTCCGCATTGGCATGATTAACTTAAGGTCATCTGCAAAAAGATAGAAGTTTGAATAATGGAAGCACTTATTTATGTCATTGATAAATATATTAAAGAGAATAGGCCCTAAATGAGAACCTTGTGGGACCCCAGATGTCACTTTATAAGTATCAGAGAGGTACCCGTTAACAGCAACCCTTGCACGTCTGTTTTTTAAATAGGATTTAAACCAGTCTAGGAGTTTGCCATATATGCCTACTTGATTTAATTTGTTACTGAGAAGTGTATGATCTACTTTATCAAACGCCTTACTGAAGTCTGTATATATAGCGTCTACAGGAATGCATTTATCAAGATGTTCGGTCAATGTAGATGTATAGCACATTAAGTTGGTTGCCGTTGATCTTAATTTTATAAACCCGTGTTGGCTGTCACTAATGAATTGTTTAAGTTGCCATGTCATGCGTTCTGTCACAAGCTTTTCAAATATTTTTCCAAACGTTGCCAATATAGATATTGGCCGGTAATTTGTAACCAGATGTTTATCTTCGGATTTATGAATTGGGACAACGAGTGCCTCTTTCCAAACGTCCGGAAAGGTACCTTCTGATAGCGATTTATTAAATATTAGGGCCAATGGAGTAATCAGTGCCTTTGCGCAAAGTTTAATAAAAACTGGTGGAATGCCATCTATTCCCGCTCCCTTCTCTTCGTTTAGATACCTTAGTGCATTATAGATTTCCGAGTGAGTGAAGGTTAACATGCCTAAACTAGGTGTATTAGCAGGAAGTTCGTTAAGGGTGCAGTTAATGTAAGTTTATTAAACACTTTGTGGAAATGAGATAGTAATTACAGTTTAATTATTATGTGTTCAAATATGATTGTGGCCAGTGCTACATACAATACTATACTGTACATTTCGCTAATGGTTTTAAAGGCTGGCACAGAAAAAAATGTGTTTGGATATTTTACTTTATGAAACCATAATTACTATTTCATTTACCTAGTTTATCTTTATAATTGATGATTATAATTGGTGAAGTGTTATATGATTTCATTAAATATATAGTCTTTAATAGACTCATTCGTTTCTTTGATACTTATTTAAATAATATTTGCAGCAGTCGCGAATATCTTGCCGGGATCCATAATTATTATAGACCGTTTTATATTCTTCTATATTATATTAAAGCACATAATTATAGAAGTACTGTATCACACGTATGGTATACGAGATGATTCCCCCGGCAAAGTTGAGAACTGTGGGAACATTCACCGTGAACACGGATTTTGCAGATATCTCCAGTTTTCGTGACTCCACCAGCAATATCATAGTTTCCACTTGGTTGACGTATGCGGTGTCTGAAAAAATTAATATAAGTTCATAACCTTTCCGTGGTCTTACTCAATATACCTAATTCATAATAAAATCTGTATATTCGTTACACATGATCCAGGTGCCGAGGAGGCCATCACATCGGTCTATAAATTTAACACTTTCACGGACACTGACGCTAACTAGATTCTATGAAAATGACACTAAAATTTTGCATACAAAATTATATCACGCCTATAGCCGACTTGTCGTAAAAAGTGAATCTATATACTCTGATTATGACGGTCTGCCAAGTGCCGGTACCGTCTAGAGGCGGACTGCCCTATTAAATAATTTAGTTTACCTGCGCAATGACACACCGTCTATAGACGGTGGCGTCTACAAGCGGACCGCCGTACTCACGGCGTCTATGATCTTCCTCAAACAATTTTATGTAATTTTAGGTGATAATCTAAGCCGTTTACATCCAGTCGAACATGGTACAGGACTAAAAGAATCGGTATCACCATCAGATATTTTAGATATCTTTCCTCGCCGATTTCTTTCTTACGGGAGCCATCTCCAAACAAATATATCAATCAGAATTAATTATCATATAAATATAATGCGTATATCTTGTTAAATGCATAAAAATATATGTACAGTATATAGAAAAGATACTTTTTTTTACATAAAACGCAATATAATTACCTCCTAAATGCAGCCGATCACGACGAACACTCCGGTCAAACGACGAAAAACATGGGCTCTGCGCGCTGTGACACTGCGCAACTGCCGGGTGCGGGTAGTATAACAAGCGTACGGCTACAGGCGGTATGTCACACACGCAAGCACGTTGATGTGTGAGTGGGGCTTGGCGACACGATCTCGAAATATTGTTTTATTTTTTTGCTGCGACGCTAGGTAAATTGTAAGTGAGCGCAATATGACACTGAATCACGTGACTCCTAAGTAATCTACGCAAATCAAGGCGGTTGTAGACGGTTCGTCAATTATAAGTGGATAAAATTGACCGGCTATGGACGTTACGTCGTATTAGGCTGCCTGAAAACTACGCCTCTGGGCGTGGCGTCCGTGAAAGTGTTAAAAATGTCACTTGTTAGAAAGGTGATACATGCATAGAATAAACGAGCAGTGGAATGGACATGCGCTTCTTTAGATATTTTGAAATATTCTAATCTGAGAAATATATACTAGCAAAACTGAAAGTAAAGCTACAATGAAAGCTTTAGATTTTAACCTCAACTGGGTTGAAATTTAAGACATTCATTTACACTATGGAATCAATGGTTATAACTTTCTTTATTTATTCTTCACGAAGGAAAACCCATTGTGGCCTATAGAGCAGGTAGTTCGTGTGTGTAACCCTTCCCAGGCCGACTCATAGAAAAACTACCGCAGGTTACGTCGACGACCCGTAGAACTGAGGTCACGTGCATCAGGGATGACACACTTTGACGGCCAAACCTGGCCGTTGGGTAGTAGGCAATGGATTCAAAATATCGCATTTTAATTGAAATATGATTTCGTTTGTAATTTACCACAACTGTGTACGTTTTCATAGCTAACAAGCTATTGTGCTTCATAATACTAGTTTTGTTGCCAACACCGGCAACAAGGCTTATAAAGAAGGCTTATACAGAGTCCAGTTGCCACCGCAATTACAACCACGATTGACTACTATTCCTTTAGAAAATTGTTAAACCTAAAGGTGCTAGCAACCGGATTATGCATCAAACACAATGTCTAGTTTTTATGTTTCTAGCATAAATTATTTATGTCAGAAATCAGTCATCCTATATAGCTAGATAAATTAGTATAAAGCAGAAAATCTAACCTTTACCTGGCATAAGTAAAATATGCAGAAGTAGTGTCAATGTCCTCTTACGTTCTTTTATGAACTTTTCGCATATGATCGCCAAAAATATTAGGCGAAAGTTTATAGACAAATATAGATACTAATCGCTTAGGAATACTTGTGAGTACTGAAATAAAAGTAATAAAATGAGTGCTTAATACGAGTAAAAACTAGTTGCAAACAAAATATACACTAAACCGGCAGAGCAGTCAAGAATCTACATCCCTGCAGTCTGCGGCACCACTCTGCACTGCTATTTCATTTACAATTTTCCATTCAATAAGCAGCGGTCATAGTTTGCAAGCACATTGACAGACTTATGCTTTGAAATACAATATGACTAAATTATAAGATTTAGTACGCAATTTGTAATTCAATCTTTAAGAATAAAGTAATAGTTAGGTAATGAAACTTAAAATATTACCCACAGTCCAAATAGCTTCTACTAAAGTGAGCGAAAGTTAAACTTACATTTATTGAGGGCGACAGCGATCTACAGATTGTGAGCAATGTGCACAACAACCATGTGGTATACATCAGAAATATCTAAAACCAAAACACAAAACTTTAGAGAATTTATTTTTCATCAGTCATTATTAAAAACAAGAAAACAATCGATAATACTGGATCAGGTACAATTGTATTTTAGAAGAAATCTTCTAAAAGACAAATTTGAAAGATTTCGGACATGGAATTGAGATAGTATTTATAAAAATAATATGGGCTACTATTAAAAAGTTGAAGGCTGTCAGCCAACTTATTATATATTTGCATTAGCTCAAACCAACCATATTTGGCGTCATTCTTTTGAACTAGCTTTGATTCCCTACAAATTACCTGCAATAAATTGTCTAAATAAATAATGGGATTTGACGTCCGTTTTGTCATTTATGCATCCATTTATTATATATTTATTTTTTATCCAAATTCTCATCCATACATTTATAATACAGTCACTCATTGTGTCTTGAATGATTACTTTCTTCCGATCTGATGTAGTCAGATCAATTCTCTTCATCAAGATTTTATTCAGGCACAAATGTTTGAGGAAAATATTTAGCACAAAAAAGCAGACCACAGCACCTTGTGATATTATTAAAAAGAAAGTAATATGGGCACCAACATTTTGTTATTGTGCAGTGGATGGGTGTTAAAGGCAAAAAACAAATGAAAACTTGATGTTTTTTCATTGCCGAAGGACAAACAATGATTTATGTAGTAAGTAGTGGTATAACATCTTAATATACAAAATCCTTGCGTTACTGACTGACTGACAGACACGCTACAGCCGAAACTATTGGGCGCAGGAAGCTGAAATTTGGCATGTATGTTCCTTGGGGACCGTAGGGGTGCACTAAGAAGGGATTTCCCGAAATTCCCACGAGATCGGCCAAAACGGGTAAATTAAAAAAAATTGCAGGCGTAGCTGCTGGCGTCCTCTAGTTTGATATAAGTAGGTACTTACTTATATAAAATTTCATCTACACATTGACACCATTTATATTATTAAATTTAGAGCAAAGGTAAGAAAGGAAATACTAGGTATGTAAATGTTCGTAAATTGATAACGTAAGGTTATTAGAAATAAATATAAATGTTGTTTTTATTAAATAAAATCTACTTAATGTCAAAATCTTATGTACGTATTTACTGTATTGTCTGGTATTGTACCCGATAAACGGAAATAGGCAACAGGCCCCCTACTACGTACGATTATTATACATTTTATTTCTTTTATAACATATAACTTGTTGTAAATTTTATTAAATAGTTAAAAATATGTATTTACGAACTGACTCGTGTATATATAGGTATTTAGCAAATAAAAATAGGGTTATTTCGCAACATTCGTTTTATAACCAAAATCATCATAAGAACAACCCTTCGTTCGATGACGCGCTTGTACCTACAGTCAAACAATCTGCAAGTCTTTGCGTGAGTACTTAGGCAGGGTACATTTCTCTTCACTGCGAACAACGGCAACGAAATTATTATTAAGATTTTGTAGGTGATTATAGCGTAGGTATTTTCGCTTTTGTATGGGAGAGATGTATCTGTTACGAAGTAACTATTTAGTAATCTGTGCGTTATAATATGTCGCAGGCGCTTAACGCAGTGGGTGGAGCCAGCCTAGCCCGAGCAGCGCTTCGCTAGCAATTATTACCTTATATAGTCATGGACCGGCTCACAGGCAGCCGTGAGTCATAGGTGGTAGGTCTATGCCCATTTACAATGGGTGCGCGATATAAATCGGTCAGTTTCCCTAGACGTCGATATGATGCTGGTTGTAGTGACAATCAAGTATTATTCTTCTACTTCTCTATCTACTGTCCCGCTGGGGGTAAGCATTTTCTAGTTGTCTGTGTGCCTATATGTTCCGTCTGTAGTATCTGTCTTCTAAGCATAACAGCTGATCTAGGGACAGCCTGTTCCTGACCGGTCGTTGTGTACTCTACCTACGGGCTACAATGCTCCCTACGGGTTGCTGTAGCTGCAACCTACAAGCTGCTGGCGCTGTGCTGCTACCAGCCGCCGCCTACACATCAGCTCCTGTCTACGAGCTTCCTACAGCCAGGCCACTGACGACGCCTGACTGCGCCGGCCTGCGCCTGAGCCTTACCGCTCGGCCTACATCGGCTACACGGCCTGAGCCTGTTGCTCAGCCTGCACCTCGACCACCGAGCTGCCTACACACCGTGCACTTCGGCCAGCTCACCGGTGACCCTACGAGCAGCTACACTGCGAGCGTCGGAGAGCAGCAGGAGTCTACATTCCAGCCTTCAGGCCAGTACTTACCTAGTTCGGTCATACCGTATGTAAGCGGTAGTGAGACGTAATAAAAAACCTGTTCAGTCTAGCAGTGTTTCTATTGAACCCCGACATCCTACCTGACCCACGGCTTAGTGGCACCCAACTCTATTTGTCCCACTTCCAATTACTGCAGTTGTTCTTCTTTAGGAGGCCAGTCTTTGTAAACGAGGAGGTGCAGACATCAGCGAACCGGTACGTACTATCTAACTTGTGTGTATCTGTATATTACTGTGTATCTTCAAATTCTATTCTTGTATACCTATTATGTGTTCTCCTACTATTGTCAAGCTGAGATCTGTCATTCCATTGTGGAATAACAGATCTCAGCTTCGATACACTTATAAAATTCTTGCTTTACTGACTGACCGACAGGCATCGTACAGCCGAAACTGAAATTTAGCATGTACCTAATTATGTTTTTAGGAAGTATATCATGAACGTTCTAAATTGTTCATGTATACATAAATACATAATATCTACTTATACATTAGTTTCAATTTGGCGCTTGCGTAGTCTAATTCCTTAAAAATGAATAATACTCAAATCTATACTCAGTGACCATAAAAGATTGTGAGTGACCTATTTAATTATGTCCTCATACTTGAATAAATTTTATTCATTGGTGCTAAAACTTAAACTATGATAAATGTAGGGAGGGCTATAAATCTATCTACATATTTAATCATTTATCATAATATTTTTGACTCAACTGATTTATAAGAGTTGAAGTAATCACATACATTACATTGATGTTGGTGCCATAAGTAAAGACAAGTAGAAAAATATTGCAGGTTTCCTCTGATATCTAACAAACAATGAGGATTTATGTGGATCGAAGCGGTCTGATTTGAATAAATATGTTACAATAAATGTCGTCAAATAGTTTTGCTTTTTGTCTGGGATATTTGAAACCAGCGAATGCTTATTCCGTGTTCGCAATATCTTCACGCCACGTATAAAAAAACACACGGCAAACTCAATCTCTTTGAGAGTATGCAAAGTAACTAATATAATTTAATTCAATGAAATACAAAGTTACTTCAAATAAGTACGTACAATGCAGCATGTAATCAGAGTTAAATAATACGTAAATCAACAACATAATGCTAGCAAATAACTCAATGGCTGCTATAATTTCACTCGTGGATCTAACAATGCATGGTTATAATAAATCTAAATACTCTGGATCAACTCATGTATGGAAAATAGATAAGGATTTCATCTTATGATATTAAATATCTATGGGCCTTATCCGAAGGCGCAAGGTCACTCAGAGGGCGATGGAGAGAGCTATTCTTGGAGGTTTCCTGTGCGAGATCGAAATGAGGAGATCCGCAGGAGGACCAAAGACATAGCTCTCCGGATAGTCAAGCTAAAGTGGCAGTGGTAAGTGCACATATCTCGAAGTAGCGGCCGTGGAGGCAGAGAGGTTCTGAAGTAGCCACATACCGGATGACGCCGCAGAGGATCGACGATCTCGTTAAGAACGCGGGAAGCGGTTGGATGCGGGCGGCTGAAGACCGGTATGTGTGGAAAACCTTGGGGGAGGCCTATGTCTAGCAGTGGACGTCGTTTGGCTGATATGATGATGAATTAATGATATTTCATCATACCACTCAAACGACCCAAAATCATATAAACACGCAGATATGCAATTTGAAACTTCATCGAATTATATTATAAAGTAACTGTTGTGTCGTTTCCTGGTAGAGGATAAACAAAATAGAATTTGTTAAACTCCATGCACTACGTCTAGTAAAGGTACGTCACAAAAAGGATTTTCTACAAATGAAGACTAGAATTTAATAGTTCGTCGATACAAATAAAATATCTATTACAAATCTTTGCAGCCAAATACGTTGCTAAGGTTCAGTCGTAAAATAAAAATTTTAGTGACATGCTCGTGCGTGCATGCTAATGCGTTGCTATGTCGTGCGTGCGGTGCCTTTATTGTGCTCAAGGTGTAAGACTCGAGCAACAATGGAGTGGAGTGGTGGTTCATTGTTTTGTATGCGGGTACACAAACAAACGCAATTAGCTGCTAATGAGATTACCTTTGTACGTTTCGTGATTATTTCGATTTGCTCCCCTCGATTTTAGCCATGACTGAAACTAATTGGCAATTAGATCAAAAAGGCCTTTGAGTAACAATGGCAGAGCTTTTGCTGAAAGAAATCAATAAAAGCTATGGACGATAAAATTCTTTGCTCTAATATCGCATCAAATTAAGAAGTAGAGCTTTCATGGTTTGGATAAGAGGGGGTCGTGTCGACCAGCCAGGTTTAATCGAGCGGATCTCATGGAACAACTAAATTTCGTTTGCGTAAACTGCGCTATATTTTTGTTTTTACTATATGCACATGCACTCAGTCGTACACAGTTTTCCTCCATAAGGACCTGTTTAGACCGGTGCACTTTTGGTAGATAAAGTCCCCTGCTTGCTGCAACACCATGGCAACACGTTTGCATCGCCAAGTGAACTACGCTCTATCCGTTGTATTATACTTAGTGTTATTAGTGAAATATATCGTGCTTGTTAATCGCTTATTGTGTATTTTGCAAATCTCCCGTCAGTGATACTTTCTAGTATTTTTGTGGCACGGGATTCCCGGGTGAGCTCTTACAGCCTCCCTAGGAAATCTACAGTATATTGTGTTCGATATGGTGATATGGTGAGAGTATAAATGTAGGAAGATCCTTCGCCATCCATATTGTTTTTTACCTCCACTTCCTTTCATTGCATAGCATTGCTTCTGTAATACTTTTTTATTGATTTTTATTTAGCCCCTCAACTTGTCCCACGGCGAAGGCCTCTCCCTTGGACCGCCACGCATCCTTGTATCGTGTTTAATTCTGTAATACTTAGAGTTTAAAAAATTTCGAGCTAAAAGTTGCCCCTTTCTCTGTCTATGTGTCATAGTCTTAAATCTGCACTCAAGGCCATGAATTTCTATTTAAATTTATACACTGAGAGGGATGCGTGAGTATCGTTGCCTAAATATATTGCCAATATATTGAAATGTCACATATCTGATTAAGTTTCTCAGCTGTTCTTAAGAAGCGGTGGCAAGTAGGTACAAACTTTTGGTTTAAAATCTGCTTTACTTTCGCAGGTAAGCATATATTGTATATCTCTATGATGACGATGACCTCTTAAGTTTTGAAAAGGCATTGCTTTAATTAGAATACATTATCGGCACAGTGTCAACGGAATGTCCATATCAATTCGGCCCATAACCTATGCGAGTACAATATTCGAACATGAATGCAACAAACCCAACCAAGTTTTATTTGAACAAAATGTTGCCGTACATTTTGTATTTGTACAACTGACTTAACCCGTACAATTCTATGATTGCGAACTACAAATTGTGCACATTGTTGTAGATCCGGTATTTCTATCAAAAATTTTAGAAGGATTATTGTTAGTAACACATTCCACGTCTTGCTGGCTGTGTTGAACATTGTTCAACATTTTATCATGCTTGTGTTCCCTAACAACTGTTAATCTAAAGATTATTCAACATTACATAGATTTTTTTTTATTTATTTAACACATAAACAATTTGACATAATTATACAGTTACAAACAGCATCAGAGAAAACCACAAAGGTTTATGTTTGAGCCGTCGAGTTCACACTTTATAAAATACTGTTATTTTTTCAAATAAGCCACTAATAAGCATAATTAAATAAACAATGGTTACAATAAATTCAGGAAATGTTGTTTCAGTTTACATTTTATATTTTTATCTGTTACACTATTAACTATTTCATATGGCAAGTTATTAATAAGTCGAGGTACAAGGTAGCTAGTCGTTCGCTCGCCGTAAACATTGTTATCGCGTGACGTATGCAACCGGTTCCTAGACATGGCACGAGTGTATACAGGATGTTCGATTGGTGATTTTAATGATTCATTAAAAAATTCTTCTTTTAATATGTTTAACTGTACTTGTTTATGTACTGGTAAGATATTACAGTGTTTGAATAACCCATTATAATTATCTTTGAAATTTAATTTTATATTTTTAGAAATAATAGTTTTAAATATTTTTACTTGCAAGTTATAGATCTGGTCTAGATATGTTTTATATGTTCGGCCATAACTGCTGAGTCCATATTGTATGTGAGACTGTACTAGGGCATTAAATAACATTAACTTTACTTTAAATGGAATACGATTGTTCAGAATTGTAATATTTGCCAAGAATTGCCTTAATTTTGATTGATTGATGATAAATCTATGTAATGTGGAATGTTTGAGATTATTTGACTCCTCAGCTTCAGCCTTTTGTAATCGAATGCTGGACATAGTTCTCTCCTCGAAAGCCTAACGGGCGGCCATATATTTGATTTTAATTAAATTTCCATCTCTTCCGCAAGATATTATTTGCCTCGTGTATTTTCTTAGTCACACTTTGTATATCTCAATCTGTCACCACACACAGTTGACTATTTCGATTATATTACATTCCAGAATTATCGGTTTTGTCAAAGTTAAGAACCAACATATAAAACTATGTTTTTGCGTTTTGGTGTTGTTAATTAGTCACCAAGCTCTGATTACAGCTTCGGGCCGGTTTGGCACAATAAACACTAGGTTTCATGTTGGGGAGTATTCGCCCATCTTTCATTACGTCATGTTTTAGGATTCTACGTGTGTAAGGAGTTGGTCTGCGGTGTGTGCCCAATTACGTAAGCTTACGTTAGGCGTGCTCAATTGGGTTGAGATCAGGAATTTACGAGTACCAGCAAGGCCGTTACCAAAAATAATTTCTATTTACTTTAGATACAGAGCTGTCATTGCCTTCTTTTAATAACGAAATCAAATAGACATGACGTGCTGGTAATTTTAAGGTAAATAGTTTACTAGGAACCTAGTTTCAATATCCCTGGCCGTAGCTTGTTCGTGCGTAGTTTACCTCAGAGATGGGCAATATAAACAATACATAATATATAATTATGTAGGATAACATATATTGAAATCGTATTAGTTTCATAGTTTACTAAAGATCCATAATATGGCGTAACATGTAAGTTCAATGGCAAAGCTATGGTAAATCATTCACTTTATTGATACAACTGTGAAATAGAGTTATCATTAAGTAACGAATCATGTCTATAAAAATTAATAAGGCCCATCTAATACATAGGATATTTGTGTCGACAGCGATTCGCGAGCCTTGACACTTTTCATCTCTGCTTTAGAATTCAGGATAATGTGTAAAGTAAGTATTTTTTGTAGAACTCATCACTCACTTAACGACGTGTATGTACATGACACGTCAAGCTAGGCACTATGACCTTTTTACCGTTCTTAAAGCGTAGGAAATAAGTACTATAATCGTAATGCAATTATTATTGTATAGTTTAACTTGGCACTGTTTGAACCCACTCATGGCAACTATCAACTACCTAAACAAAAGTAATTTCACTATAAAAATCTAACGTTCAAAGCTATGATAGGTCAATGCAAAATACCACTAAATATGAAATTGCGAGGCGCGTTGCATTGTAATCCTAAAGGTAAAACGATTCCTGGCACCCTTTATTGTTCAAAAGCGAGTCACGCGGATGAATCTATCACTCGCCTCAAACGTTTTCTTTCGTAGTGTTACGTACAGAAATATTCGATGTACCAAAAAAGCTCTGCTGGTAAAAGCCAAAAATTATGTATTATTGATTAAGTTGAGCAAACATTAGAGCGGATTTTTTAAATGTTCCAGTGATATGCTGCCGTAAGTTTCTTGCTAGAATAGAATTCTTCAACAGACTAGTCTTGTGGTATGGAACTGCACTAGACAAAATAATATAATTATCAGTGAAACTACGTTTATTTCAAAATATTTGTTGTTTTCGTGGTAAAACATTAAATACTATCACCGCAAGTAGGTACATGAGTCCCTGAACATACGAAGTCGTTATTAAGGCCAACATTTAATATTTCCATAGTAATAAATCCAAAATACCAAATTACATTTCAAATCAAACTCAGGCAATGTACATAATACTTCTAAATAAGGAATAAATTACATGGACAGAGGTCGGTACTTTCCCAACAAAATTCACGTTACATATGCAAATCCTGTTCAAATTTCGTACAACTTTGCTTACATAATAAATCAGTGCGATTTCTGTTGGTTACTACTCTTACGTTGAGGTATCGACCCTTTCAATTAATTCAAAATTGAGAGGTACCTAATGTCGCATGGTAAACATCTATTAGGATCTCATTGTGGTAATGTACACAGTAAATATGCAAGTTTATATCATGTGTAACTTAATGAAGACGGATGTTTACTATCTACTTGTTTATTAAGTTACTTTATTACTGTTTAACTTTGATTTCGTAGTCAAATGTATTTGCGAGATGAAAGTAAATATATTATTTGCTCTGAAGCAAACGTAGTTATTTGCTAACATGTTATGATAACAGCTCTTCAGTTTCGCACTGAGCTACCAACTGTATACACGTTGACAACAAGAATCTCGCTCGCTCTCAAGTAATTCTAGGAACAGAATAGGTACTGCGTACTAACCTTTTTTTAGCTTATGCGTGGGGATAAAGTTTGCGTCGCAAGAAAAATCTGAAAAGTATAAACTTCTTTATCAGTAAAACGAAGCTTCGCATGCCGAGTATTTAGGGAATGTTATTCTGGGTCAAAATACTAATTACATTCATAGAGAGAAATAAATGCCGTTGACATTATACAAATGCTTCATGTATATAAAGCTATATTTATGGAGTTCTAATAATAGCGTAGCTACTACTCATTATTTTGGCTTCACTCATTCAAAACCTTTCAGTATATTATTTCCTTTGTTTGGCGTTACGAACAAAGGTTTTAATGGGTTCAGCCTTTGTGCGGCCGCATGATTGTGCAGAATAGAATTCGATGTAATCCCGTGGATTTAATTAATTTTGTTTTTTTATTATTTTACAGGTAAACGGTAACATGTTCATAGCGTGGTTTGACTTGCCGTTCATAATAGGTCGGCAAAGTTAAGCAACACTTGCATGGGTCGCCATAAAGATGGGTGACGCGTGTGACATTTATATCAGAGCGCTACCTTGCTTCGGAGGGCATGTAAAGCTATCTCGGTTATTGTTTTGGACAAAGATAAATAGGCCTTATGATGGCCTTTGAGCGATCTGAAGACTCCGACACTAGAGTTGGCCGCAGACTGAAACTAAAAAAAAGGAAGTTACATGTTGGTCTGCATATTTGAGAGATTTTTGAATAGGCGATGTTGTTTTAAATCTTAACAGCTTGATTTTGTTTGCGTTGGATTTTCAATTTTTTTGTTAAAATGTCAAGGCGAAACTTTCGGAACTCGGTTAATCACTTCTAAGAACCGTCGTAGGTTAAAATGGCTGGGACGGGTCTCCTTTGTTTGCCGAAAGGAATTTGACAAATTTTCACTTCCCAAAAAAATTTTCGCATAATTTCATTTGCCAAATTATTACTTAACAAAAAATCAATTCACAAAAAATTGTAACACAAACCTGATGTTTGGGAAATGAACGTTTAAACTATAACTTGTTTACCAACTTTGTATTATACTTGGTAATATTTTGCCAAGTAAAAATTTGACCAAATAAATATGCGTACTAAAATCATTCGAATGATGAATATTAATGAATTATAAAAATAGTATAATAGACTAGATTATTTATAGTCGTTTATCCACGAGGTATGTCTATCAAAATTAATGTGAGCAATTAACTAATAATGCATAATTAGATAATTACACGTATGGTCGCCAGACATTCTACGAAGCATTCCTATTAGGTAGATAATTATCACTAATATAGGTTTCTGAATAGTATCCGAGAACCTTAGACGCTTAAAAATGACATCGTTGAATGTCTGGTAGCATGATAAATATTTACAATAGAGTGCACATCACAACTACTAAAACGTTGGTATTGATTTATTACACATACGAAAATTCCGCCGCGATGGGCACTCTACTGTTAAATCTCTTTGTAACTGCCTTATATCGAATGTTTTACTTTAAACCTACTCTAGATTTCGCTTCGAAGTAAATGAGAACGCTTTATCTAATGTAAAACGTGCAATTTGACCAATTCTCGTCTCTATACATTCTATAGTATAAGTCGATGTAAATAGTAGAGTTATGGTGCACGGTATGCAAAAACTGCCTTAAAATAAGCATATTCACGTTTCACGACATAGCCTTATTTTGTACCTTAGACGTAACTAGGTAACTTAGGATAATTAATATTATATAAAATATTAGATTTCTACACATTGATTCACTAAATAAAACCCTTTCGTTTGTTATCAGGTCTTTCTTTTCTGATTTACCATTTAGTAATGAAATTTTGTCAAAATCTTTTCGGCAAAACGGCAGGATCCCGGCTGGGACACACATAACACATATCGATTTAGTTCAAGGAATTTGATAAATCACTCGTCACCGAAGTCTTTATGCATGTGAAGCTTTCGCAAGTACCTATTTTCAATTCGGCGATAAATTTTCTTTCTTGTTGTATTTCTCAAAAATAAACTATTCTTGTACCTACTCATCGACGTCTTGTTTTCTCTCCATGATATCTCCATAATGTTGAATGAATAGCACTGACACATGATTTAGAGCAATTTAAACATAGCACAGATATGACATAAAAGAGTACAAGTATAGTTCTAGCTGTATAGCTACATACATACATACATATCGTCACGCCTTTTATCCCCGAAGGGGTAGGCAGAGGTGTATTTCTACACCCACTTTTCGCCAGATATACTTTAGTCCCACGTAATAAGGGGCGAGCCTATTGCCGTACCGGGCACATTTCCAGACTCCGTGCTGCTACTAAGAATTTCGTGACAGAAAAACCCAATAACACTGCCCGACCCAGGAATCGAACCCGGGACCTACGCGCACATTTATGCCGCGAGACCAACGAGGCAGTCGTATAGGGTTTGATGTCGAGTTTTCCGTCTCTACGCAAAGATGGTATTTGCATCGTGTTATCCCTTAGTCGCCTCTTACGACACCCACGGGTAGGTAGGGGGTGGTGACACTTGTATTCTATGCCGTCAACCACATAGGCCTATAGCTACATTAAGGTGAATAAATCCAAATGATTCTTAAGTTAGCGTATGGTTGTCTGACTACCACAGTGATCTAGCTATAGCGTAGATAGCGAACGGAAGTTTTGAGTTTGATACGCCAGTTAAAAAGAAAGCGATTATTTTTATTTCTTCATGCGAGGGTGGCTCGCACTCACGAACCTTGTGATCATATTATGCTTGCTTGCAAATAGATTATCTTATCTCGGTCTTACTTTATGGACTGTAATAGTAATGAGAGTGAGCGTACAGGCCGACTTGCATTATTCCAAGCAAGTGCGTTTGATTGAAACGTGCTAGTTATTGTTGTAGTGCAGTTGTAATATTGGTTTTAGAACCAACACACAGCTTCGGTTATTTTCTGCGAAATCTAGAACAATAACTCCGGTCTAGACTGTCCTTCGCAGGGTAGTGGCGCTAAAGTTGTTAAACTAATCGAATCGTACATACTAAGTACATAGTGTAAGACTGTGCGGAGCTATTGAGCTCCGCACAGTCTCAGCTGTGTGTTGGTTCTAAACTTGTTAAACGCTTCTCACGTTAGAAGCAATTTCTGACTGTGCTTATTTTGTGTAGAACAGCTTGTTTATTTCTTAAATAGACGTGTTAACTGCAGTGCTGTCTAGACGAGTGCGGTTGGTTAGTTAGTGTAACCTGACCATAGTCAAAAGATATTACTAGCGCCATTATTTTATCGACTCGTGGTGTTGATAATACGTAACGGTTTTCGTTTAAACGTGATCAGAGCCTAAGTAAAAGTCACACTGTTAATCGTGTAATTCTAAGTTTTACAGACGATCTCGGTATTGCAATTACACCTGCAACTTTGTGTGAATACATTTTTAACATGGCACATAAAAAAGGTTTCTTACTCTGATTATTAGATGGCACCACTAGTAAAATTAAATTCAATTTTAAGATTTTACGCGTGAAAATAACCTACTGTGTGTTTTTAATTCATTCATCAATTTGAATTCATGTGATACGCTGGGAAGTTTTATCAAGTGCCTCGAGTTCTCTGGCCAATTCCAAGTTATGCTTAGGACGTTTAAGAGTGATAGTGTTTCTAGTAGAAGCTGTTAAACTCGATTATCAGACGTGAAAATTATTGAGTTATCATCGTAGTGCGTTACGATAATCAGTTTAAGAGATTTTAACTTTCATTGTAGGTAGAACTAGGTTAGTGATCGTTAGTGATGATCGTGTGCTTAACCTTATTCTCATTAAATGGGTACTTTTTAGCCTTTGTTGTGATAATTTTGTGGTAACCACTTTACCTTCAGTGTAGATTTGCATAAACTGGATAAGCCATTTGTGCGGCTGCATGTTTAGCCATGCGTTGCCGTTGGTTGGACCGGTAAAGTGCCTTTCTGGTTAGCCTAGTTTACCCTTGAGCGTGTTAGTCATAGTCTACGTTGGTGCGCAAACAAGACAGCCGTTAGTGCATTCGTCATAGTATTACAAACGTTGTCCATCGTCTATTCGTATTTAGACTATCCATGAAAAAATAATAACGCTGGAAAAACTGGTTGGATACTTGGTAGTAAACATAACATCTACAGTATCAGCCTAGTAAGATTTTCTTATAGTCTGCTATGTGATAAGGAAAACCAAAGCAACATGTTCAACAAACCTACTTTAAGATTACTTTGTTAAACGCTCGAAATGATTATCCGGGTGGTGTTGTGTAACCGGATGGAGGTTGCATAACGTGATGTTGAAGACCCGATGGATGTCAGAGTATGAGCAATGCAATATTTTAATGAGTTTAGTTTATTTTAATGAGTTGATTTTAATGGGTATGCATGTTGTTTAACATGTCAGCTTCAAGAGAAAGAGTTAGTTGTAATTTTCATTAAAACCTATACTTAATGATTTTGGTTAGAGTACCTTTTATTGCCCACCATCTTGTGCCAGGAATGGCCGAACGACTAGGATTGCTGTTCGAGAATTTTCTCTTAATCCCAAAGCCAAGTACATTAAAGTGTGGTTGTTGATCGCAATCACGGATACCCTGCTACAAGTAGCTCTCATTTGATTTTTAATCGCTAAAATTCTGGTTTCTGTGCTGTATGACAAGAGCGTGTTGCGAGAATCTGAAAGTACTCATGGACTGTCGAATGGTTATCTCAGAACTGTAGTCGTTGCCTCTATGTAGCCAAAGGAAATCAGTTTGTCCGAAAGTAACTTAGCAGTTCTCGCCATGTTCACATTTGGTTTTTGTTTTTGTCAGTGGTCAAATCCAGTTTTGACATAGCTCATTGAGAGTATGGACGTGAGTTTCGTTCTGTGCAGTTGTGAAGTTGTAAATGAATTTGATAATCGCTTAAAATTCAGATACTTGCAACACGCTCTTGTCATAAAACACAGAAACCAGAATTTTAGCGATCAAAAATCAAAATCATCCAAAATTCTGGTTTCTGTATTGTATGACAAGAGCGTGTTGCGAGAATCTGAAAGTACTCATGGACTGTCGAATGGTTATCTCAGAACTGTAGTCGTTGCCTCTATGTAGCCAAAGGAAATCAGTTTGTCCGAAAGTAACTTAGCAGTTCTCCCCATGTTCGCATTTGGTTTTTGTTTTTGTCAGTGGTCAAATCCAGTTTTGACATAGCTCATTGAGAGTATGGACGTGAGTTACGTTCTGTGAAGTTGTGAAGTTGTAAATGAATTTAATAATCGCTTAAAATTGACGATGTGAGGAGAGGTTTTTGATTGCTTGTGTGATTCAATGTCAGAGGTTGATTTGTAGCCGCAAATCAGTACAGATCGGATTCAATACAACTGTGAAGGCAGTAACTGATCAGATGATCTTCTATCTAATTGGTTTCGTTCCCCTACGTGTACATGGAACTGATAACAAATTATATTAATCACTCTAGATGAAGCATTACAAAATGCTTCATAGATACTGTGTTACGCCGTAATTTCCAAGAAAACCATGATTAATTTTTGTTTATTTCGTTTCACCAAACGAAAGTAAGTAATATCTGATAATGGAATTTTAGATCCGTGACTGTCACATCAATTACCTTGTCTTAAACTTCTAAGTTACGAAGCTGACTTACAATATTTATAAAGTGGCCATCAATAAAACTAATTTTATAAATGGCAAGATTTGTTAGTGAGGTTAGAAGAGACCAACAAAGTTTATCAGATTAGCCTCAAAGTTCCACAAGTAGGAACTGTTACTGTTCCCAGATTCAACATTGTCCTTTTTTCTTAAGTGAGTCGACGTTGGTTTGTAGCTAACTGATACTATTGGGTAACTTGGAGTGACTAGTGCCTGACATTACGACGCAGAAAGAGAATGTTGCAAGAAGTAACAAACTAAGTATATCTGCATACGCTTCACACACACTTTCATGCACATTATATAGGGATGGTCTACTTACAGCGTACTACGGTTTGGTAGAAAGTCACCTACGCTATGGGCTAATATTTTGGGGTAACTCGACGGAAAAAGAAACAGCTTTCAAATCTCAAAAAAGGTGTTTACGGGCGACGTTTAGACTTATAATAAGAAGTACTGCGTGCCCTATTTCAAAAATTACAAAATGTTAACTTTACCATGCATATACCTACATATTAGAAGTAGCTGTGTTTGTTAAGTCGAACCCACATTACTATAAGCGTCTAGCCGACGTATTTCCGCAACAGTGTGTACTGCATGGCACCAATCATTTATAATAAATTACCAAAAAATTGGAAGGAACTGCCTCAATCAATGTTTAAAAATAAACTTCGTACTTTCTTGACCGCCAGAGCATAATTATTATAGCGTGACTGAGTTCCTTAATGAAAAAGAATTTGTATTGACATAATTAAATTTATATAGATCTGTATAATAATGTTGATTAATCTTATAATTTGAACATGAATTAATTAAATTTAAAACATTTGGACAAGAAATTAATATATTGTTACATGTATCTTTTTTTTTTCTATAATTTTATATTCAACTAGAGGACGCCAGCAGCTACGCCTGCATTTTTTTAAAATTTACTCGTTTTGGCCGATTCCGTGGGAATTTCGGGAAATCCCTTCTTAGTGTACCCCGACGGTCCCAAAGAAATGTACATACCAAATTTCAGCTGCCTGCGCCCAATAGTTTCGGCTGTAGCGTGTCTGTCAGTCAGTCAGTAACGCAAGGATTTTATATATTAAGATTTATTTTTGCACGTCATGCTGTGACAAACATGTCTGCACTTAATTTATTTTGTCATCTTGTATGTATGCACTTTCTTTGTATGTTCACACACATGTTTATGCAAATAAAGCTTACCTTATCTTGAAGTTTACTTAATGTGTTTTGCTGTGATGAAAGAACAATGGCAGAATTTGGTCTGGGTTTGTTGTGGCGACCTTAAACTTCATATGAACAAAACAAATGTTTTTTTTTTATACGATTTTTAATATTTTCACTTTGTCTCGCTAAAGCTGGAGTATTTTATGATCATAAAAAGCATTCCAATTGATTACGAATACTTTATTATTTGATTGTTGCCATAGACAATGGTGTGATAGGAATAGACGTGCGTGCTATATCCGTATCGATTATTAAATAAGTAATCGATACGATCGACCTTTATAGAGTTGGTTTGGTTTAAAATGCAGTTATTTAATATTTAATCAACATTATATCAATAAGCTAATATTTTTGAAGCCTAACAACGTTTAAATCAAATAAAAACGTCGCAGCATCGTTTTAAAGTTGTATCGATTTCACATAAAATCGATTTAAAATGTGCAGCTCTGCTTTTGTCTTTGGCTGTGACAGTTAGATGCTACAAAATACTTCCGCGTTTTGATGTCAATCTGACATATGTCATTTGATAATTCAAACGTACCTACCTACATTGTTTAACTTTCATACTATAACTTTCCTTTTACCTACATTGTTCATTCTCAACTAAAAATTCAAACACCGATATCTTCTTTTTCCACCTTTCCTGAGTGAAAATAGAATCATTTATAGACTATGTTACTGACGCCAAATTTTTTGATCTATTTTTTATTACTGTACGCTTAAATTTAATTTCAGACATTTTGATGTATGAAGATCTGCCATTGTCCTTTAAATCCACCTTTTAAAGCATTTTATGTTCTTTGATCGTCATTTAGATAAGGTATATTTGGGTGAGCAGGAACGTTACGCGTTGTTTATTTTTTGTTTGAATTATATGGTATGAAACAACATAGATTTGACACACCTTTTCTAAATTATGTAAAAACTACTCAAAAATTTTTAAACAAGTTTGTGTTATGGCAAAATCTAAATTTATTAGTAGCAAAATTAAGCATTCAACAAATGTAATTATAGAAACTTGTAGAATTATAAATAATGTAACAGGAAGAGCACGACCACGGGAAAACCAATTTGAACTAAAAGAAAACAATTTATTAGTTACCAATCAAACTCAAGTAGCGCATATGTTCAATAGTTTCTTTGCGAGCATACCTTTAACAACTACTAGCTCTTTACAATCATCTTTAGACGCTGGAAATTTTTTGCTTAGCAGTTTACCTGAATGCAAGAGCGTGTTCAGATTCGAGCACGTTACTCCGCGAGATATATTAATCGCATATAATTCAATTAATATTAAAAATACCGGTGACTTTTGGGGCATTTCAATTAAAATTTTAGGTACTATAGTTGAGACTGTTGCGCCTTACCTCTTGTAATGGTGTTGCTGGCTACACCAAATTAAATAATAATATATAGTCCTTAGGTCGCATACTTGTTTCCACATGTGTTGTCTTATCGCTACGATGGCGCCAACGTTATGCAATTAGTAAACTCATAAATACTAAGCGTTTGACAGATTTATAAGAATTATGTGACAGGCATATGAGTAAAGAAATAGCCATGAAATATGAGAAAATATTGGCACTGTAGTGTTCACATGCGGTATAGTTGAGGATCATAAAAAAAAGGGATCAACGATAAGAAACTGACCCTTGTCAGGTAGTAAGGATTTGAGAGGCGTTGCGTTGGTGGTGTTTGACGGGACAGTCAAGGTTGGGACGCGAAAGAGGGCAGATCACGGGAACGCTCTAGCGTGGTGGTTTAGGCAGTCGGTCTTAGGACGCGGAGGTTGACAGATCTCGGGAAAGTGTTGCGTGGTAGTTTACGAAATACGGGTCTGTTGTGTTTGAAGACAGTCAATGTGGGGACGCGGAACCGGGCGGATCTCGGACAGTCAGTCTTAGGACGCGGAAGAGGACAGATCTCGGGAACGGACTCGCGTGGTAGTTCAGACAGTTGGTCTTATGGCGCGAGAGAGATCGGACCTGGCCTAGCGCGAAAGAGGTTCGGTGTTGGTCGATAATTAGTGCTTAGTGATATCGAAGAACAAGGCGAGCGGCTTCAAGAGAAGGTGATCAGCACAGGGCAAGGGGTAAGTTTGGCAGCGACGCAGCTAAAAGTCCGGTGAGTGTCTGTTATTCACTTTACTGTAATTTATTGCATGAACTGTATAACATTAATAACTCTGTTGTGTATCTATGTCTATATCACACCATATATATATACCAGGCTGACTAAAATATAAAGTTCTCTATGAGATATTGTACATAGTTATATTATTAATAACCGCGTGTACCATTAGTAGTGGTTCGTACCTTGTTGATGATGGATGTGAAGACGAGCGATGTATGATGGGAGTCTCCGTATTCGCGATCAGGTGGTAGAATGCAGGACTTTCACAATCGCTGTCTAAACCTGCGTACAAGCCAGTACATAGCAGCTGACAAGGTTTTAAAGAGCGAAAGAAGAGCCACCTGTCGGTCACGCGGTAGCAGTAAGACCGTACGGCTAATCTAGCGGCGATTGTAACGAGAGCTTCCCCGCAAACTATGCGCGATGGCTTAATACGTTTTAATTGACTATGTTTGTATGGGCTTCAATGTTGTGACTTGCGGCAAGGAGGCGTTTTGTGACATCAGTTCTGAGACTGTTACTGTACGCTCAATACTATACACTGGATATCGCTGAAATACTCGGCGCCGATAATACTATATGACTAATATACCTGGATCATGTTCCTTGTCTCCCTGGAGCTGCCGTCTCTGAGATACGCTGCCTTGTACTCAAGTACCAATATGTGAAGCATGAATATATGGAGAGTGATTTTGTGACGACAAACCAATACTAATGTATCGCTGTCTTTAGTATTTTGATGTCCACTTTCATTCAATTATAAGCATTTACGTTTGGTAAATGCTGTCAGCAGAGGAATATAAAGTAAGGTCGAATTCCATGGTCCTGCGCGGGGAGGTGCGCGGGAACCCTGGCCACAAATTACTTGGCGGCGCCAAGCTGAAATTGATATTTTAGACCCAGTTAGTAAGAAAACTAAAATTTTAATCAGCCTGGGGTCCATAGGATTCCGTTACATTTGGTGCCGTGACCAGGATCCTCGTCATAAAATGTTCTGATTCACATCAGAACAACGAGGAAGAACTAAAAAGTTACTACACAAACACAACGTAGAAAAATTCAAACACAACGTAGAGAAATAACAATACACAACGTAGGAAAATATCGATCTAATTGAGCACAACTTGTTATTTAATAATCGATAGACGATCATGTTCAATTTAGAAAGACGAAATAATATTTAAGTCACGGCAATTACCACAATATTTAATAGTCTGAGGGGGGCGATATTGCACCTAAGTGCCACACTTTCGCATGTGTTATTTATTTTTATGGCACTGTGGTTCCTCTTATAATATCGCTGTATCTTGAAAGTAAACATATAGCTGACTACATAATTATGTTGAAACGCTTTACATAAATGCTGCTCATGCGTGTCATTTATACTGTATGTCGAGTTCGAGTCTCGACAGTGGTTATATTATTGGGTACATGGAAATGCTTTTGATAAAGCGCACCAATCATCTTAATATTTAATAATCGGAGGAGGGCTCACTCGCACGTGTTATTTATTTTAATAGCACTTTGGTTCCTCTTATAACATCGCTGCATTTCGAAAGTAATCATATAATTGGCTACATGGATCCACCGCTTACATAAAGCTCATGCGTATCAATTATACTGTATGTCGAGTTCGAGTCTCGACAGTGGTTATATTATTGGCTACAGAAAATGCTTAACGTTTGAATATATCGAGTTCGACTCTCGATAATAAGCATATTATTGGTTACAAGCATTTTCGTATCAGGTTCGCTGTTTGAGTCCGGTTCGTGATACAGACTAGCGATGTTTAGAACCAATGTTGAATTAGGAAAGAGAAGGATTATATTTAGATTATATGAGAAGGATTATATATTAAATGATATATTTATATCTGGTGTAGGACATAAACATAGCTTGAGATATATAAGTACAATGCACACCAGAATAATCCGTGGAATATATAGGTATTGTTAAATCAGGTTAGATTCCTGAGCAATGTCTGTGACGATATGTTGTTGTGAAACGTCGGCGAAATAGTCGCCGTATTGTTGATAGCATGTTCGATACCTGTATATAACAAGAGGGAATTATTTAAGGATAAATAATGTATAATATTTTGTTGGAGTTGCGGTACAGGAATTTATTACACTAACGTACTGACATAGTAGGTTCGATTCCTGTTGCTACGATGTGTTAAATGATTTCAACAAAGTTACTGAAATAGCAGGTTCGATTCCTGTTGCTACGATATTTTTAAAAATGTTTTCAACAAACTTACTGAGATAGCGGGTTCGATTCCTGTTGTTGCGATATATTAAAATGGTTTCAACAAACTTACTGAAATAGCGGGTTCGATTCCTGTTGCTACGATATTTCAAAATGGTGTCAACAAACGTATTAAATTACGAAATCTAGTAATAATATCTATCTTATGCATACGCGTTCTTTGGGCAAGCATCTATTAGTTTATTACATTGGTTGAGTTTAGATCTTACAGAATGCATATGGGTTTTGTTTTTATTGATGAAGTGTACACGAGCTATAATTGAGAAAAGGATTATTCTTAGGTCATATATCAGTAAATTTAGTTTCCTAACGTGTTAGCAAGTAGATTAGGGTAATATTAGCCCACTGCAGCATTTTGGTATACTTTATAAAAGCTCTAGGTTCGATTCCTGAGCATTGGTGAAAGTCGGCGGATATTATACTCATGTACCTAATGATCGGCGTCGGCTTTATAGAAGTCGCACAATGTGATTTTAAATATTTTGGGTTAGATTCCCAAACATAAAAAGAATGCACACTATTGTTGAACACGGAACTATTTTGTTAATTGTTGTTATTATTGTCTGGAGCTGGGTTTAGTGACCATTATTTTAAAATGTTTTGTTTTAAAATTTGTTTCCCAAACTAGAAAGGCAATGCAATAAGCCGACATCTGGCACGTTTTGTTTCCAAATGCCAGCGTGTGAAAAAATAAGGGATAAAACAAAAAAGGGAAACACATTTTAGATGTTTATTACTTAAAAGAAAGAAGGCTAGAAAGGAACTATTGTTCTTTTGTATTATTGATGTGCTTTGTCCGAACGCGCCAACGTGCACGTGAAAAGGACAGGATGGGCTACTTTGTTAAGATATGATTGCGCATGTGGCGCATTGTTTTAAGGAACTGAATGGCTTTAGTAATTTATTTACGCCGTTTTTAGGATGTGTTCGATTCCCATCGTGAAGGGAACCATAGTTCTTTTGTATTATTGATGTGCTTTGTCCAAGGGCCAAGATCGGCTACTTTGTTAAGATATGACTGCACATGTGCCGCATTGTTTTGAGAAACTGAATGGCCTTTGTAAGTCATTTCCGCCGTCATGGGATCGACTCCCGCCGTGCGTCATATGAAATAGATATTCTACACGTGTTAATTCTAAGCATCAGTATTTTACCTAACTGTTACAGTTTAGGCTATCTCAGATTTTGGTTTAGCTGAGTATTTACAATACTTATTCATCTGCGTTATAATGTGATTGCCAGTGGCAATGATGTATGTATTTGTTATGCCTGGTATATTGTACACATACCTTTGAAGAGCGCTCTATGTACCAGAGTTCGAGCCCCAGGTTTGCTTAGAGCTTGACATTGAGTTCATATTTCTCATGAGAATCGAGAGGTGTGTAAGCAGTATACTAACAACGTCTCGATACATACTTGACTCATATGCATAATTTAGCCTTATTGTGTAATATTCGTAAACGGCTAACATTATTCTGGTGTTCAAATAAAAATAATATTTTGTTGCTAGACTCATGCAATCTAACTTATTATGCATCTCTACTAAGAAATATTCATTGTTGATCCGCATAACATCATCTTATCATCTGTTAGTTTGTATCCGGGTTTAGTACTCAAATAGAAGTCGTATATTATATGACTAATCTTGGAAGTTTGATACTCGTGGCATTTCATTTAAAATTCCAGGACCCTACGTCACCTTTTACATCAACTACCGCACGTGTTGTTGCGTCCGTCGGCTGTGAGTACAAAGTAGCGGCGTTCCGGTAACGTGAAAGGCAGCTGTATGCGTCGAAGGACATATCTCACATCGGATCATCTTACACAGAGCTGAGTTCTTTTATTTTTACTAACTATAAACGCGAACATCGAGTACCTTCAAGCAAGTCCCTCTGATCCGAACTCTCAGATATATAATATTAAACGAAGGTTTAAGTTACATAGGCTCTTATGTGTATCGTTCGTTATATACGACTTTTCTTTATGACATTACTATATTTGGCAACTGCATCCAACTGCACGAGTAATAATAGTAATTGTTATTTACGTCAACTAAAATCAGAGCCTTAATAATGAAGCAGATATCATGTCGATACGCTTGATGATTTGATGATCCGAATGAAGAACTGATTGGAGCGGCCATCTCGTCGGACGTTGTGGGTTCGATCCCCACGCGTGCAATTTCGAGCTAAATGGGAATAATTCCTAGTGTGGGACCAAGTTGAGAATTGTTTAGTTGTAAGGACTGTCGAGCTATCGACTGGGGAAACCACTGCTGCACTGTACTATTGTTTACGACTATTTAGCTCATTATATAAAACTATTGCAACTACTTGTCTGTCACTTTTGATAAAACTAGTCTCTTATACGAGTGTGTGCGAACTATTCCAGCCACTGCTACCTGACGCTATGTACACCCGCTACTGAACCCGATTTCTACGAGTGACAATGGCGAATCAGGTACCTTGATCATACCACGCTGCCCGTTTATCAAGAAGACATCTGGTATGTACACTCCCATTCTACGCATGGATAGGATGTCTTATAGAGATTATTCTACTATTTTGAGAATTTATTGCTAAAACGCCATTTGGCTTATTGGAATACATAGGTTACGGGCAACTGGTGATCTCGGGTATGTGCGCTAGTTCTAATAAGAAGTTTTGGTCTGGAGGAGAAGTAGTTCATAAACGAATTAGAATAAGCTTTTCGATTATTTCTCATGAACTTTAGATGGTAAACGAGGTTAAGGCAACAATTGCAATTAGATTCCTATAAGTGTCAATGTTGTCATAGTATAGAGATTGGCGGAGTATAGTTAGTTAGTGTATCGTACGGTGCGGCCTTAGCAAGGGTATAGTAGGGTTATTATTATCAATCAATTATATGTTAGGATAAGTGGTATTGAAGTAGTGGTTACTTATTAGAAGTTGTATGGTATTTGCCGGATGTTAGTGGTGGAAAAACAAGATGCAGTTTTAACTGGCGTACTCTATTATTATATATGCTATTGTATCTTTAGTGAAAGCTCATACGCTATGACATAGTCTACGCGTCTGATTTTCAGAGGGGGGAATGTAATGGTGTTGCTGGCTACACCAAATTAAATAATAATATATAGTCCTTAGGTCGCATACTTGTTTCCACATGTGTTGTCTTATCGCTACGATGGCGCCAACGTTATGCAATTAGTAAACTCATAAATACTAAGCGTTTGACAGATTTATAAGAATTATGTGACAGGCATATGAGTAAAGAAATAGCCATGAAATATGAGAAAATATTGGCACTGTAGTGTTCACATGCGGTAT
This sequence comes from Euclidia mi, assembly GCA_944739405.2. Lineage (NCBI taxonomy): Eukaryota > Metazoa > Arthropoda > Insecta > Lepidoptera > Erebidae > Euclidia > Euclidia mi. The sequence goes on along the minus strand of OX123186.2, from coordinate 38,499,418 downwards.
AGTTGAGGATCATAAAAAAAGGGATCAACGATAAGAAACTGACCCTTGTCAGGTAGTAAGGATTTGAGAGGCGTTGCGTTGGTGGTGTTTGACGGGACAGTCAAGGTTGGGACGCGAAAGAGGGCAGATCACGGGAACGCTCTAGCGTGGTGGTTTAGGCAGTCGGTCTTAGGACGCGGAGGTTGACAGATCTCGGGAAAGTGTTGCGTGGTAGTTTACGAAATACGGGTCTGTTGTGTTTGAAGACAGTCAATGTGGGGACGCGGAACCGGGCGGATCTCGGACAGTCAGTCTTAGGACGCGGAAGAGGACAGATCTCGGGAACGGACTCGCGTGGTAGTTCAGACAGTTGGTCTTATGGCGCGAGAGAGATCGGACCTGGCCTAGCGCGAAAGAGGTTCGGTGTTGGTCGATAATTAGTGCTTAGTGATATCGAAGAACAAGGCGAGCGGCTTCAAGAGAAGGTGATCAGCACAGGGCAAGGGGTAAGTTTGGCAGCGACGCAGCTAAAAGTCCGGTGAGTGTCTGTTATTCACTTTACTGTAATTTATTGCATGAACTGTATAACATTAATAACTCTGTTGTGTATCTATGTCTATATCACACCATATATATATACCAGGCTGACTAAAATATAAAGTTCTCTATGAGATATTGTACATAGTTATATTATTAATAACCGCGTGTACCATTAGTAGTGGTTCGTACCTTGTTGATGATGGATGTGAAGACGAGCGATGTATGATGGGAGTCTCCGTGTTCGCGATCAGGTGGTAGAATGCAGGACTTTCACAATCGCTGTCTAAACCTGCGTACAGGCCAGTACATAGCAGCTGACAAGGTTTTAAAGAGCGAAAGAAGAGCCACCTGTCGGTCACGCGGTAGCAGTAAGACCGTACGGCTAATCTAGCGGCGATTGTAACGAGAGCTTCCCCGCAAACTATGCGCGATGGCTTAATACGTTTTAATTGACTATGTTTGTATGGGCTTCAATGTTGTGACTTGCGGCAAGGAGGCGTTTTGTGACATCAGTTCTGAGACTGTTACTGTACGCTCAATACTATACACTGGATATCGCTGAAATACTCGGCGCCGATAATACTATATGACTAATATACCTGGATCATGTTCCTTGTCTCCCTGGAGCTGCCGTCTCTGAGATACGCTGCCTTGTACTCAAGTACCAATATGTGAAGCATGAATATATGGAGAGTGATTTTGTGACGACAAACCAATACTAATGTATCGCTGTCTTTAGTATTTTGATGTCCACTTTCATTCAATTATAAGCATTTACGTTTGGTAAATGCTGTCAGCAGAGGAATATAAAGTAAGGTCGAATTCCATGGTCCTGCGCGGGGAGGTGCGCGGGAACCCTGGCCACAAATTACTTGGCGGGGCCAAGCTGAAATTGATATTTTAGACCCAGTTAGTAAGAAAACTAAAATTTTAATCAGCCTGGGGTCCATTGGATTCCGTTACACTCTCTTTAATTTTTAACCAATGTTTTGACTTAGGCGTATTTCCGGATTTGATGAAATTAAGTAAAATCATACCTTTATTCAAATCTCGCAGTAAAAATGACGTAAATAACTTCAGGCCCATCTCTATCTTGCCGGCATTTAGTAAAATATTTGAAAAGATTTTATTAAAGCAGCTACTAAGACACTTTAATTTAAATAGTCTGCTTCATAAAGATCATTACGGATTTATTAAAGGTAGATCCACTACTGATGCGGGTGTTGCTCTCATAAAACACGTTTATAATGCTTGGGAGTCATCTAAAAATGCTATCGGAGTATTCTGTGACCACTCAAAAGCATTTGATTGCGTTCATCACGACACACTATTGCGTAAGCTCCGCCACTACGGCGTAGAGGAAACTGCACTTTGTGTTGTCGAGTCGTACCTGCGGCAAAGATTTCAGTGCGTCGATGTAAATGGGACTACATCCTCTAAATTACCTATACAGTTAGGCGTTCCACAAGGCTCTATTTTAGGTCCTTTTCTATTCCTTGTATATATTAATGACTTACCTTTTTATTTAAAAATATCTGTGATGTCGTACTTTATGCAGAGGATACGTCACTTATTTTTAAAGTAGATAGGAATAGGAATCAATTTGATGATGTAAATAATGCACTTATACAGGTTACACAATGGTTTACAGCAAACAACCTAGTGTTTAATTCTAAAAAGACTAAATGCGTTAAATTTGCTTTACCTAACGTTAGACAACTGGGACCTAATATAAGGCTAGATAGGGAGGAACTTGACACAGTTGAATCGACAGTGTTTCTAGGCATTACACTAGATAATAAGTTACAATGGGGTGCACATATAGCATGTCTTGCAGGTAAGCTCAGCTCTGCTGCGTATGCTGTCAAAAAAGTTAGACAACTTACTGATGTTGTGTTGTGTAGTGTCATGTCCTACGGTATTTTGTTATGGGGCAAAGCTGCAGATATTCAGAATATCTTCGTTCTACAGAAACGAGCGGTACGAGCAATATACATGTTAGGTGCAAAAGATACTCTTAGGGAACACTTTAAGTCTATATGGATTCTTACAGTAGCCTTGCAATTTTTATTTGCTAATATATTGTATATTAGGCAAAATATAGGTTTATTTACTACAAAAAGTCATGTACATAACATAAATACTCGAAACAGGCATAAGTTATATGTCCCTTATCATCGTTTACATAAAGTTAATAATTATTTTGTAGGACTGGGTATTCGTATATACAATAAAATACCAATTAGTATTTTAGAATTACCATTTAGTACGTTCAAAAGTAAAATAAAAGACTGCCTTATTAGGAAAGTTTATTATACCATTAATGATTATTTCAGTGATAAGGATAGATAGTCACTTACACTAGCCAACTCTTGATTTTTTTAATTTATATAGATACCTTACTTTTCAGTTTTTTTTTTATATAATATCTCTAGTTCTATTAATTTAATATTCATGCATTATTAGGTCATTCAACTTACTACATTTACATTTTCATTGTTGTTCCACAAATTTTATTAAAATTTGCTACAGTGTTAGATGAAGGTAACTCGTTATCATGGGCTGGATACTAACGTTTTTATAATTTTCGTGTATTCATATACCGTCACTTTCTGTAACATTTTTTTCCACCATAGTTCTGAACATGATCGCGAGTTGCCTACATTATAAAGCGTAAGTGGATGCTCCTGTTACACGAGATTCACATTTGAAGACTACTACAGCACTTAATTTAGTAACTACATATTTGTTTAAGTATTATGTATGTTCTTATTTACTATTTACAAGTAATTAATTACAATGTGAAACAGTTGCAGCTCCTTACAAAAACAAAATATTTACCATAACACTGGCGATTAAAAAGAGTGGCCACGAGTTTTATTGCCCGTTCTTTCTCGTGGTTCTACCTATTGCTTTGCGAATGGGCAGTAAATGTAAATGTGGAAGCATTATTAATTTACTTTAAAAATTTGACGTTCATAAGCGTCACGTTGTGACCTAGATGAATAAATGATTTTTGACTTTGACTTTGACTTTATAGTTTGGCTGGTCTGATTGACTTTTCATTACTAGTTCACCAACTAACAGTTTAACCGTGGTGGTTTTCATTCTAATTGTATGTTATACTGGCATGGTTTGATATTTACCATATCTCTTTACCTGTTGCATAGAGACCAAAAAGAAACAAGTGCAGATTAGGTTATTTTGTTCGTTCTAGCGAAGGTAGGAAACATATCTACTCACATAAGCGTAAGCCATATTTTTATCAGGTTATTCAGAACCCTATTCTCACTACTACGTTACCTGAATTTAATAGGGTATGTTTGTTATACCGTTAATACCTATAACATCTAATAACCAAGTACGATACTAATTAAAGTCCCTTAACAGTAAACGCAATCAATATTAGATAATCTGGGTCACAATTATTGTAACCAAATGTTGTATGACACCTATAAACGCTGTACCGATTTAGGTGTATGTACGCACATTTGTGCAGTTTATGAGAGATTGAGATTTATTACATACACAATTCAGAAGTATGTAAAAAGCTGACGTGGACATAGGGCTTAGAGCATTCGATTTTTGATGAAAACTTAGGCTCTGGTCCTAAGCAAATTAAACAGTTACGTTAATATATCTTATAATTATTATAAGATAATTATGGGATTTTTTGAATTTAGGTAATTTTCCCCTGCCTATGTGGACAAACGTCGAACTTTTACTGGAAAACTTGTATTAATTATGTTTCTGCTATTATGAAATCGCGGCAACAATTGAAGACCTTACCCATTTTTATTGCAAATCTAAAAAGAACTTGTGCTACCGTATCAAGGAGGCTAGTCTATTAAATATCATGTCGCGGAAATTGCTCGCCTAAATCAAAATAAAGCGTTCAAATTGAAAAAAAACAACGATAAATTGTGGTACAGGTGCATTTATTTAAACGTAATTCAAATTGATCCTTATTAAAATACCTAAAACACCGTTGCCAAGTTCGTAAAAAACCAAAACGTTTGGCATTTTACGCAATCAAAACTGGCTGCCAAAAGTCAGGCGATCGTTTATCGGCAAACGAAAAACTCTGACCGGTTTTCATTATTCTTTACACTTTTATACCTTTTCGTAAATTAAATTCAGACCACAGCAGTAAGGTCGCCCTTTTTCAATTAAATTTCAATCAAAATGTGGGGGACCGTTTAATTTTTCGATATAGGCCGGTACACAAACATAGTGGGTATAAATTTTTAAAGCAAGTCAAACTCTATTACTAGAGTTTACTTTCGCATAATGGGAAAAGGTTTTCCTTTGTTACCAGTTGATTTAATTCATTTATATTTGTACGCCGGATACTATGGACACAATGGCTGCTCGCGGTAACGATTTCCATTCTATAAAAAGGTATTGACATCGATGAACTTATTAGTACTGACTTTGCATTTGAACGAATGCACTTCAGTTGCAGCAAATACGGTTTCGCTGTGCAGTATCTAGAAATGTACGCGGATCTGAAATATCAGTAATAACCATACTGCCATTTCAGATCCGCGTAAATTTCAAGTAGAATAACTTTAGATTATTTAGACACGGTGAGAACTAAATACATTAATATGAACCTTATATTAAATAACTATTGAATAAACAATCTATGAAATACCAAGCGATTTACTTTTATTTGACCTGAATGTCATCCGAATACGTATAGTCAATGTAAAACTATCTTCATTATCTATATTCAATCTCTCAGAATATCTGTATGGATGGAGTATACCAATGTCAAGGAACATTAACGTTGAGCTCAAAGTTTGTAGAAAAAATTTACGAGGTCGGAAAATTTTTTGTCTGCCGATATATAACGATGGCTCCATTCGACTACTCTTAATACGATTTGGGGTTTCAGAAAGTTTTATACCGGGTCAGTGACATAAATTACTATAAATATCCTCTCGGTTCGAATACGAATCTGCAATTTTTGATTCTAGATAGTTTCGGTCAATTACCGTTGAATCCTATGAGGGGAATGAAAATTTTATGTGAGTTGTGTATAAAATCTATGTAGAGTCTTCATAGAAACTAGGTTCAAACTTCAAATTACAGATATAATGGTGGAAAATACCCGGATGAGTGGCGTCTGTCGCCGCGTCGACATTTGACCTAATACCACTGACGGTATGACCTGGTTGAATTTAATGAGATAGTTTTTTTTTACACTCAAACTTCAATCTGCAATTATTGAAGTTTTCGTGTAGAAATAGAACAAATAAGCTTAATACTTTAAGGGTTTATAACTATTATTGATCATGTTTCAATATTATGTAATTTATAAAAGTGTATATTTTTTAAACTTTACCTTTTGTAACGTAAAGGTCGATGACATCAATTGATATAATCTTTTACTATTTTGTTACCATTTTGAGTTTACAATATTTTCCAATTTTATTATTTTAGGCTAAAGTTTATCAATCCTTTTTTTAACCCAAAGTCTGTGTCACAGGATAAAGTCAAAGTCAAAATCGTTTATTCATCTAGGTCACAAGGTGACACTAATGAACGTCATTTTTTTAAATCGAATTACTTAATGCTTCTACATTTACATTTAATGCCTCGTTCGCAAAGCAAGAGGTAGAACCACGGGAAAGAACGGGCAATAAAACTCGTGGCCGCTCTTTTGAATCGCCAATATTATGGTACATATGTATTTTATTTTTGTAACACGCTGCAACTGTTTTTCATTGTACTTAATTACTTGTCAATAATAAATAGTTACAGACATAATACTTAAGCAATTAATGCAGTTACTAAATTAAGTGCCTTAGTTAGCCTTCCAATGTGAATATTGTGTAACAGGAGCATCCACTTACGTCTTATAATGTAAGCAACTCGCGACCATGTTCAGAACTATGGTGGAAATGTATGTTACAGAAGTGACTGTATATGAATACACAAAATTACAAAAACATTAGATTACAGCAGAAGTGACTGTATATGAATACACAAAATTACAAAAACATTAGATTACAGCCCATGATCACGAGTTATCTTCATGTTACAGTGCAGTAAAATTTTAATAAAATTAGTGGAACAACAATGCAAATGTAAATGTAGTAAGAAAACCTTTCTTAATAAGGCAGTCTTTTATTTTAGTTTTAAATGTACTAAATGGTAATTCTAAAAGACTAATTGGTATTTTAATATATATACGAATGAATAACCTAGCCCTACAAAAGAATTAATAACTTAACTAAACGATGATAAGGAGCATATAACTTATGCCTGTTTCGAGTATTTATATTATGTATATCCCTTTTTGTGGTCAATAAACCTATATTTTGCCTAATGTACAATATATTAGAAAATAAAAATTGCCAGGCTACTGTAAGAACTCCTATAGACTTAAAGATAACGAACGATACAGAACGATAAGACTTCAATATATGTAAATTAAAACTAGTTCAGCTTTAAGCGTGTCATCACTCAAAAAAGAGATTTCTTCATTGCTAGAAAATAGGAAATAGATCAGTGTATATTTTGTCGATAACTTAATACCAGGCATCAGTGATGTTGGCAAGAAGGCTGGGAAATGAAAATGGGATTGGGCAGGTCATATCTGCAGAATGCATGCCGAAAAATGGGCACATATCGCCACGTGGTGGACACCGGAGGGACGTCGTGTTCGAGGTAGACCCAGGAAATGTTGGCGAGATGAGCTGGATGCCTTCTCAGAAACTTGGAAAGTAACAGCTGGAGACAGGCACCTTTGGAGAAGTATAGGGGAGACCTTTGCCCAACAATGGGACGGTATAGGTTAAAAAAAAAGAACTTAATGCCACTTTATATGGACTGAAAAAACTACTTACAACAAACAAGAAAATGTATACCTCAAATTCTTAATACTAAAACTTTAAAGAATCTTCAGTGGTTTTTTGGACTAATAGTAGTAGAAAAAGATGCGTTTAAACTCAGCTAGTTACAAAACTAGTTTATAATATTTTATTTTAGTTATTCGGTGCTAAAATAAAACTTACCAATAACAGGTCAAATTATGAACCTTTAGAGACATGACACCCATTGTCATTTGTCTAACGGAACAAAAGCCGAATGAGCCGATTTTATTATAATTATTGCCCATTTGCACGAAGTGGTTTGTCAGCGATAAATATGATGAGCAGATACATATTCTTTTAATTTGAAATTAAATATTTCTGCCCGACTCTATGGTAAACTCGGGCAATGCCTTCTAACTGTGAAATTCAATATTCGATCTATCCTTTTTTTTGAGATTTTAGATTCGTGTTTGACACAACCTCCATACAAAATATGTCAAACAAAAATCTCGAATCTTAAAATCCATGGATGGATCGAATATTGAAACCGGCCGCTTGCGATCCCTACACATCATACATGCCTAGTTTCAGTTTCCTGCGCCCTGTTGTTTCAGCTGTGCGTTGCCTGTTGTCTGTCAATCACTCAGTTATGATAGAATTTTATTGTTTCAGTATTTGGTTGTATTGAACATTATAATAATACCCATAGGATACAATCAGGTTAAATTGCTCCGATGGAGATAAAAGAGTCATGTTTAAATTAGTAATTAAGTGTCTCAGGTATTCAGAACATTCAATTCTTATTCAACTAATTAGAGTCATCATCAGCCCTTAACAGTCCACTGCTGGACTAGGCCTCTCCTTTGAAAGGAGGAATTGGCCTACTATACCACGCTGGCCAAACGGGTTGGTATAGGGTTTGTATCCATCGCTTACAGTGCTGTTCTCTGCATAATAATTATGCTCCCTATGTCGGCTCTTACGACACTCATGGGATGATATGGGGTGGTGACATTCCGTATTCTTAATCCGTCACCACACGTTTGAGTATTTTATAATAAATAAATACTTACATTCCACTGCAGCTAAAAGTATGTAATATGAATCTTATCGCATTTTAAGTTTCATTTCAAGAGCTTAAGAACCCGCTGCCGCTTACCGCTGAATTCAATATCTTATCTATCCATTTATTTGAGATTGGAGATGCATATTTGACAAAAGCTCCATAGACGTACCTGCTTTGGCTTTACGGTTCGTCCAAATAACCGGAAGTACCAATGTACATTTTGTATGACACTGTTCATAATTTAGACAGACCAAAAACACAGTCAAACAGATGGATTATACCAGTGGCAGTACAAGTTCACACTAATGCGGACTGAGAAAAAAACTGGTCTGCTGCAGTGGACTGTAAGTAAAACAAAAAACCGGATCCGAAGTACTCCAGGTTGCCAACGTTAGTGCGCGCATAATACGTCATACCGATGATATACTATCACTTTGCACCTCTTTAGTTAAAATTTTAAAGTAAGGTGTTATGTTTGGGGAGCTCTGGGAGTTTTCTGCAGTTCAGAGACTGATGCACTTTATAGATTTATGTAAGGTTCGGAACGGATAAATTTAGATGTTTTGTTACGAAGTAAGGTATAAGTATTTAATATATTATGGCTCTTGGTTTATACTAAAAAATTACTTGCCTTCATAATAAAAACTACTTACTTTACGTGTTACAGTAATTATCAAAATTAAATCATACAAATCACAAAGCCTATATTCTGGCATTCAATTATTTTGATGATATGTCACGTCATCATCAGCATCCACAGTTATTATTTATTTTAAGGCCCTGCTCTCCCTGCTATACACAATAGCTGTTAGAAAATCAGCCATTTTTTAGTTTGTATCTATGTATATATACATACATACATAGTCTCACGCCTATATATATTGCTACAACCACTTGCCGCCAGATTTATTTTAGTCCCACGTAATAGGGGGCGAGCCTATTGCCGTACCGGGCACATTCCCAGACTCCGAGCTGCTACTGAGAATTTCCTAACGGTAACACCCAATAACAATTTGCCCGACCCGGGGATCGAACCCGAGATCGCCCAATCCCACGCGCACATTTAGGTATGCCGCGAGACCAACGAGTCAGTCGTGAGATCTATGTATGTTGAGTTGAACCATGTCTTCAAGTGTTGTTTAGTTTGCAATCGAGTTGCGAAGTGCCACATATTTTTGCAACCTTGTGTCATAGTTAAATGATTATCGTGGGTCTTCCAAAATGCATACTTGACAAAAATCGTCCCAAATTGTATTTAAAACGCTTTTTGACTAAAGTTGTTACAAAACCTGAGTAAATAAGAACATAATATTACTTAAAATATAAGCAGTTTCACTCATAAAAATCACTTTAGGATACCTAGTAAATAGAATACGCGTATACAATTTGGAACGAGATATCGAGATTAAATGTTTGACTATGAATAAATTAAGATTTTTTATTAAAATCAACAAAGCGGCATATAATCGTTGAATCCTTGAAAAGCTGAAATCGTTCACACGTATTTTTATTAACCGTTTAGAATCGAATTTAATAGCAAAGCTGTGATTTACCTTTTGTTCAGAGTTTGCCCTAGGCAGGTGGGAAATTGTTGCAGGCGCAGTGGAATGGTTTGTATTACATCCACCTGACTACAGCAAGCAAGGAGTCTGACATATAGACCAAGTTTCTTGGCGCTAAGAATTAAACAAATCAATTACCTGGTGATCTTCTCTGGTGGCCTGGAGGAAACTTAGGATAAGATACAACTAGATTGGACAAAATAGAGGTGAAATATCGTTGGTTACCAGGCTCCAAGCGGCGTCTTCAATGCACGATGCACGTGGTTGTAGAATTCACACAATGTTCAATATATACACATCATAATTTACAACACGGCGGACTGATCGGTGCCGGATAAACCAAATAGCGGCAATTGTAAGACTATCACACAATTTAGTTCAATTCGCGAAGCTGGTTTAACCATGTGGCGACAAGCAAACGGCGTGCTCAAAAGGGAATTTTTCGGAAGCAAGAATTAATGATTTGTCATCTCATAGTGTGACCAGAGTCAAAAAATTACAATGGACAAAAAATGTTACTAAACTGATTTACTTGACAAATTATTATAGGAATACTTATATGTATTTCAAACACCATTGAAAATTAATATTTGGTATAGTATTATACTCTATGTTTATTTAGAAATATGAATAATTCAACATTTGTACTTTGAATTTCAAACATTTAAATTGATTCCGTGGAGTAATGTCCAACTTTCTAATACATTTCATTATTTTAATATTGTTTTTGTAACTTTAATGTGACTTTATTTCAGTTATTTTATATTGATTAAAAGTCATAAGTGCAAGAGTTACAAGTTTGCAGTTTTGGCGATTACCCATCAAGTTTATAAAATTACTTATTGCAAACCATTTCCAGTTATAAAAAAATCTGCGTATTTACAAGCTCTCTAGGCTAGCCTCACAAAGGCCTACAAAAGTAACCCAGTTCAAAGTTCATGTCTCTAGCTTCAGTACATTTCTGCAAGGATATCTTAGTCAGGATATGTTATTTTATAGATATTATGTAAATTTGATGCAAAGGGTTCCAATTAAGAACTCAGGGTCCCAAGCCAACCTCACCTGCTAGTGGTGCACCTACCAATCAACGGACGAGGCTCTGGCAAACAAAATATCCCAATAAGCGGCAATAGGCTCGCCACCTATTACGTGGGATCAAAACACTGGCGAAAACTGGGCGTTTAATATGAGGCATATTGCATGGGCATGCCTACCCCTTCGGGGAAAGTATGTATATAAATTTACTGATGAGATCATCGTATTTTAGCAGAAAATAACATGATAATTAATCTTATCTTTAGCGAAACAATGCTATTATGGAATTCCTACGTCATTATCCTCAGCAAATAAAATAACAGAAATAGATCTTTTTGTGTTTACCTTATTCTTTGTAAATTTTCTTAACAACATAAATTGGATTCTAAAAATAGAAAGATTACATGTTATTAGAAAAATATACTATTAGATTCTGATACAGATATCGTGTTCGTCGAATATCAAACACAAATTAGATTTTGGGCAGATGATTGTGTACCGAAAAAACAATACAGTATTACGTAGACCTGCGACAGATCCAATTAAGTCGATAAAAGATAAAACACGAAAACGATTTGGAAAATATTAGAACTACCCACGTATGTAGTAAATATGTATTATCTTTAGTTCTTTATACCTTTAGTAACCTACAGGTGAGATAGGCATATTCTTAGACTTAGACGTCGCTTTAGTAAAGTTTGGTAATGGAATTAAGAAAATATCTGACCGTCGAATATCTTCTTTTTACAGCTGCAGTTTTATTAATAGTGCAATTGTGTTTGTAAGTATGTAGTAATTGATAAAAAGAAGAGTTTCTAAATTAACTCTAGCTATATGGTGACTCTTTTTATTTTCAGTGGGCGATTATATTAAAATCTTTTAGATGTAGTATTTTATTTTATGAATTTTAAAATGAAGTTTTAATTTACTTAAAATTACATAATTATCATTTCTAAACATTAAGGAACACTTCTAAATAGAGGTGGTATATTTTAAAATTTTTGATAACATGTTATGTATTCAAAAGGGCGTTTTATATCTGTTTTACGAGTTGATGTATGTATTACTTCGTTTGAATTTCGCCGAATCCAACATTATGATGCAAGAATAACACGACTAACTTTTGCTTGCCTATCAGGCTAAGATTTTTTCTAATAGTAGAATTTGTTAAACTGAGGATTACTTGAACTTTATTTCAGACTTAAGGCTAAAGTTTTAATTGAAACACAAATTAAATTGATACTTAGGTGTAGCAAAAGCCTTTTGATCCATACGAAAAACTTAAGGAGCAGCTATGATGAATCATGAATAAAGTAAGCACGTATAAAATACATCCTCAGGCCGGGTAATCACCAAAGTACCGTACATGGGAACACGAAACAACAATAATATTAATTTAAAATAAAGGTTTTCCACTCAGGCAGTTTTCTTACCATTCGTTTTTGGATAAGCAAACTTACGCTTAAGTCTCGTATTTTTATATGACATTGAAATTATATTTTGAATTGAGTCAGAAGCGGTATTCTGATAACCTAATGTCATTATCGTATAATTTGAAATAAACAGTTCGTCGTTGACAAATATTTTGACACTTGTTTCAAATTACGATTTCGTTAGAATTTTATTCAAATATCAGATAATTTAGAAAAATACGCTTTACTGTATGCATTTAGGAGAATTGGGTCCCAGGAGTCTTCTCTCACATAACATTAAATGAAGGACTGGCGACGGATATATTTGAATACAGCATTTTAAGTAGTTCAAATTCGTTGAAAATCGTTAGATACATTCAAAGCGCGTTTTTTTTGGTTCTGCTCCAGTGCTCCCAAAGGGTAAACGGGACCCTATTACTTAGACCAGCTGTCGGTTCATCAGTCTGTCGTCGTATCTATCTGTCCGTCTGTCATCTGGCTGTACAGTAGAGTTAGAGAGTTGAAATGTTCACAAATGATGTATTGCTATAACAAAAGTTCTAAAAATATTATAAATTGATATTTTGTAGGGCTCCCATACAACAAACCTAATTATTTTTTGCCGTTTCATTAGGTAATGCATGGAAGGCACGGAACCCTACGTCCTTCCTCCGTAGTCCAACTTGCACTTGGCTTGTTTTTATAATTCAATACGAGTAAATAAAATTACTATATTATATATTTGGTACGCTTACAACTATCATTTCTACCAATAATATCTCCATCCAAAGGTTGCCTGGTATAAATCGCTTTTAGCGATAAGGCCGCCCATTGTACTGTACCTATCTTATGTGAATTTCCTTAACCGCTCAAATGAACCTCAATGACTTTTGTCACTTTGATTCAATATCCGTTGAGTGAACCCAAGTGACTTTTGTCACTTTTTTTTGCTATAATAATGTATGCAACTTTTTAGAGTGAGCAATTGCGGTGTTTTTAATTTTGTAGCTGTTCACTCTTCGGTGACTTGCGTAGTTCTTTGTTTAAATTCTTACTTCAATACATTTCCTAGTTAAAAAACATTGCAACAGTAATATAATGGTTTATTTAGATTAAATAAACCATTACACAAAACGTCAATTGTTCCCGTGCGGTCCCGCCGTCGGCAAAAATTTCGCGCCAATTGAACATTGATAAAATTATTTTTATTATTAAAATGTGGTGATTTTTTTAATTTATCGCATGCAAATATAACCATTACGTCGATAAAAGTCATAAAATACATATGTCACCGATTTACTTTTTAATATAAACCCGTTCAAAGTTAATATAAACGTGTTTTCAACGCTTGACAATGTTTGACACTAAGTATAATAAATTAGAAACCAAATATCAACAAACACTTGCTAACACTTGAAAGAGTCATTCATTAGCTTTAAGAAAAAAATCACTTCAGAGCAGATTCGTGTTATATACGAGTCGACAAAAAAATGTTTATGTTATTGCGCGGCGGCGGCCATTATAAGAAAATCTATCGGGTTGCACCGGGCGACAATTGTAAGATAACGGCGCATTCATCCAAGCGGTTGTAACGTAATACTACACGTATTGCGTTATAATATCTCGCAGGCGCTTAACGCCAGCTTAGCCAGACATCGTTCGCAATATTACCAAATATGGTCATATTCACTAGCCAAAGGCAGTTGTGAGTCATAGGTTTATGCCTATATAAGATGGGTGCGCGTTGTAGAATGGTCACTTCCCTAGACATCGGAACGCTGCCGCTACACCTCGCGATTATTCTACATTCTACTTCCTATCTACTGTCCCGCTGGGGTTCACCCTACGGGCTACGTTCTTCCTGCGGGCTACGTTCTTCCTACGGGCTACAAGCCACGAGCTGCTGGCGCCGTGCCGCTACTAGCCAGCTGCCACCCAAGCCTCCGTTCCTGCCTACGAGATCCTACAGCCAGGCCACGGACGCCTGAGCCTGACCGCTCGGCCCACATCGGCTGCACCGCCTGAGACTCCGCTCAGCCTGAACCTCGACCACAGAGCTGCCTGCGCAGCGCACCTTGGCCAGCTCATCGGCGACCCTACGAGCAGCTACCCTGCGAGCGTCGGAGAGCAGCAGGAGTCTACACTCCAGCCAGCTCAGGCCAGTGCTTACCTAGTTCGGTCATACTATATGTAGGCGGTAGTGAGACATAATAAAGAACCTGTTCAGCCTGGCAGTGTTTCTCTCGAACCCCGACATCCTACCTGAGATCCTCCGTCTCACGGTTTAAAGTGTATAATTAAATAAATACGTCAAATATTTGAGAATGCCTTGCAAAGTCTAGATTTTTTAATCTTCATTTCTCAATGATTTCATCATCATCCTGTTTTGCTTAAAACCGAGACATTCATTTTCGGGAATACGGTAGCTATAGAGATTTCAAGGATAAGAATATACTAAAACTAGATCATAACTTGAAGATAGTATCTCTTTATTTGACTCATAATAGTTTATAATATAAGAAAGATTCTGTAAAAAAGAAAAAAAAGGTAAAATGTCTGTAGCAGGAACTTTAAGGCGGAAAGACTTGAAGGGATGTAGTGTTTTTTCTGGCGAACAAATCCTTGCTTGAAAGTGGACAAAACCTTTTGCCCAATCTTACCCTTCTAACGATTAGCCAATTTGGCAGGGTTGGTTAAGTAATTACCTGACCAACAGCAAATGCAGAAGGTATGTAACTCTTAAGTTACCTACATACCTTCAGAATTTCTGCGTAATCGCTAAGATACTTAAAACTAGTTTTAGTGACGGCATTCTAAAATCCCCAATCCTACTCTTCCTCAACACTTCCGGCCTTCTTACCCTTCCTATCAAAAGTACTTGAGGCCTGTATGAACAAACAATTGTCTCTTTTGTCTACCACAATAACTTGTTAAGTCCACTTCAGTCAGGCTTCAGGCCTGAACATAGCCCTACCCTCCACAATGTGACTGGCGATATTCAAGAGGCTATTGAAAACACTGAACTCACTGTTTTAGTGTTGATCGATTTTTAAAATGCTCTCAATACCGTCAGTCACGATATCCTTTTATCTATCCTCTCCTATCTCGAGGTCTCGGCTGGGGCCCTGGATTGGCTCTCAACTTCTCTTCAAGGTCGTCAACAGTCTGTCCGCCTCGATAAGACATCATCAGCGTTGTACGACATCACATCTGGCGTTCCTCAAGGCGGCATCCTCTCTCTTTTATTTTCTATTTTCATTAATCTCCTAACTCAACATCTTCAGTGCGCTTACCATTTGTATGCCAACGATTTGCAGATTTACTGCCATGTAAGTGTGGAATACGTAGCTGAGGCCATCGCTAAAGTTAATAGGGATTTGTTGACAATAAAGACATGGTTTGGTCTCACTGTAAATCCTTGCAAGACTCAGGCTATAATAGTGTGTAGACAACGAATTTTAAGCAGACTGGACTTAACAACACTACCAGCCATCATTCTTAACGGCACTATGGTCGATCTTTACCCTACAGTTAAAAATATTGGGCTACATATGGATTCCAGGCTGAATTGGGAGGCTCAGGTGACACAGGTAAGACAGAAGGTCACCGGCACATTGCGCGCTCTCTACCGCCTTAAAAACTTTCTCCCTTCCGAGACTAAAACAATGCTTGTGCAAACTTTGATTTTTCCTCTGATCGATTATGGTAATGTATGTTACTTTGACCTGAATGCAAATCTCCTCAATAAACTTGACCGTCTTCTGAATAACTGCATTCGATTCGTCTTTAATCTTCGTAAGTATGACCATGTGTCTACTTATCGTTCCCAACTAAAGTGGCTCCCTATACGTCAGCGCCGTAGTTTGCATGCTCTAACTACTCTATACACTATTCTCACATCTCCTACTTCTCCCCAGTATAACGACTCCTTACTTTCAATACTTATGTTCTAACCATGAGCGAAATCTTTGCTCCTCTACTAATCTTCAACTCATGGTACCGTCACAGATCTTTTCTTCATTCTTCTTTCACCATCAAATCTATTCTTCTACGGAATACTCTACCTCCTGAGATCAGAATGGCCAAAAACAAATTCATATTCAAGTCCAAAGTAAAGGAACTCTTGTTAGCTGAGTCCGCGAATGTGGATACATTCGCGGACTCAGCTAACGAGAGTTCCTTTTAGCCGCTATCTTAACCAGGAATATTTTTATCGGAATGATCAGCACGGGACGTCAAATGACTACGAAACGGAAGTGTGAAGATGGCGCACTTCGACAGTCTAGTGTGGCGTTCGCTACAGTTGAAGAGGGGGGTAACGGTTGACGTTCAACGGAGCAACACAACAACAATCACTTCTCTTTTAGACTCCGGGCGGACAACAAGTATCTAGAAACTGTCACTCGTTTCGTGTTCAGTAATCCGTCAGTTTTGTTCAATTTGATTTGGTGTTAACTTATAACAAACTGTCATGTAAAGTGTTGATACTGGCCAAGAATCAAGCAACCTGCCGACATCAGAAGTGGAATAATGGACCAGCGCGACCACAAGGCGCGAGCGAAGGCGACTGCTAACGCTGCTATGTTGGTGAATCGACTGAGCTTGCAACTGCAACCGTGGTGAGCGTATTTTGTCTGATTTCTTTTTTATTGGTACTGCCAATTTTGTTTAGTGCCGGTAGTAGTAAAACATTACGCTTTTAACCTTGGAAATGTCATAATCGTTGTGATGATATCGCCGTCACATCGTACCGAGTGTTGTAGGTTCGATTTTATTTTATTTTATTTTATTGAGGTAAATAAACCATTGTGCAATAAGGCAATGTAACAAGGTATGTCTTACAAACTGTATGTCATTGTACAACCAACACCATTGACCCCAGATTACAAGCTATGAGTAATTAGAGAAAATTATATTAGATGCACTGGCGTAGATAACATACAAAATAACTGACAGATGAGATACTAAGCCGAAAATTACGCACAAACCGACATAAGTCTTCGAACTATATTACATTACAGTATATTGTTACTAAAACAAAGGCATAAACATAAACACATGATAGTGGGAATACTCTGGCAATAGAATTGATTATTGGTACGACTCAAAGAGTTAAGCTGCTAGACTAGCAATAGGATATTATCTTGGGATCGGTTCAAATAGTCCACTAGCCAAGCAGGTATTGCCAGGTATTGTATCTCTAAGATTCAACAAAATCTTATCAATATCAACATTACTTGATTTTACTGGAAATAAGTATCTTAATAAGTTGCTCATCTTCACAAATACAAGCCAGTGTGACCACAATCTACACCCTGTCTCTATGGCTGATCTATGAATAAGACCGAACATCTGAAAAAAGTTTTAAAACTCGTTTTTTGTAACAGTTCTGTGATAAAGTAAAAATATCAATGTTGGTAAAGTGTTCATTATAAGACTTCATAAGTAGTGTCAATGGTGCACGTTCACCCGCGTTAGTTTTGCTTACTTTAGGAGCAAATAATTTGTGAGTGTATTTATCTCGGATACGCTGAGAGCAACTCGGGATGCGTACGTAAATATGATTCATAAGAGAATTACAATCAAATTTATTGTGGCATATATTGTGTAAAAGCATTTGATCCATGAGCAATCTCCTATCTTTCAGAGTAGTGAGAGAGAATTTCTTTAAGAGCTTGCTATACGATAGTTTAGTACGGAAACACCTATAATGTACAGCTTTCAAGAATTTACGCTGAACTGCTTCTACTTGATCACTATACTTTACGTAATATGGATTCCATACTGGTGTGTAGTACTCAATTTGGGTCCTAATTAGGCTTTTGTATAAATAGATGTAAGAACTAGGTCGCCTAAAGGTGGAGCCGCACGTGCGCATAACAAAACCATATAATTGAAACGCCTTGTTGGTGATATAATTTATGTGTGTACTCAAGTCCAGCTTGGTATCAAGGTGTATGCCTAGGTCTTTAATAGTTGTAACTAAGCCCAAGGTAGCGGCAGTGAGATTATAGCAGAAATTGATAGCATTTATTTTCTTAGTGAATGATATGCTTTTGCACTTAGTAAGACTAAGTTGTAGTTTATTAGTTAAACAATATCTTGATAAGCGATCTAGATCAGCCTGAAGCTTCTCACAATCTTGAGTAGTTCGAATACAACGATAGATTTTAAGGTCGTCAGCATATAAAAGAAATCTGCTATGCTTAAAACATTGATTGATGTCGTTTATGTACAGTACAAAAAGCAGGGGCCCCAAGATAGATCCTTGGGGGACACCGGAAATGACTTTTATGACATCTGAGGCGAAACCATTGATAACGACCCTTTGTGTTCTATTTGTGATATAGGACTCGAACTAGCGCAGTAGGTTTCCTCGTATGCCATTGAAGGCGATCTTTTGCAGTAACAGGAAATGATCCACTTTGTCAAAGGCCTTGCAAAAGTCTGTGTAAATTGAATCTACTTGCTCGTGGTTGTCTAAGCTCTCAAACAAAAAATTAGTGTAGAGGGTTAGGTTACTAAGTGTTGACCGATTTTTCACAAACCCGTGTTGTTCAGGTATGATAATTTTGTGTAAGCTGGGGTAGATAGAATTGTGAACTAGCCTTTCCAAAATCTTGGACAAAGTGGAGAGCAAGGATATAGGACGGTAGTTAGTAACGTAATTTTTGCTGCCACTCTTATATACTGGAGTTATATTGGCCTTTTTCCAGATTTGAGGCACTATACCTTCACGCAGACTAGCGTTAAAAATTAAGCATACGGGTGTACTGATTACATTGGCTGTGTGTTTAAGAAAAATAGGGGGTTTGTTGTCTGGACCTGGGCCTTTGGTTACATCGAGAGAGTTAAGCGTATCAAGAACAGCGCCTCTAGTAATTGACAATTGATCCAAAATGTCACAATGTTGAGATGGTATATTACTTGAAAAATGCTTACTTCCAACCTCGCTTTTTTCGTAAACGGAGCTAAAAAATTTTGAAAAGAGCTCACATATTTCCTTTGGTTCAACCGATTCATTGCCATCGTAAGTCATGCAATTGGGTATACCGAGTTTGTCTTTACGACTGTTAATAAAGGACCAGAACGCCTTAACATCATTCTTTAGTCTATTCTCAATGGAAATCATGTATCTATTGTAATTGTCTTTGCATAGTGATTTAAATCGATGACGTAGGAGAGAGCACTCGGCATAGTCACAGGTGTTACCGTATTTTTTCCATTTTACCTAGGCTTTTTCTTTATTTTTAAATACGTGAATTAGAGGCCGCGTAAACCAAAGTGAGAATTCTTTAGATTTGACCGGCCGTAGTGGTACATACGTACGTATAATTTCATATTGTGTTAAACCTATTTATGTAATGTTAGTAAATATTTTAGCCTGATTCTTTAGTATGAGATTAGATAAGTACAAACATAAATGAAATGTATAACTGTTAAGATGTCGACCGAGCTCGCATGTCAGTAACAAAATGTAAATCGTAACAGGCATCCACAGGACAGGCTTGCCTAGTGTGGGGCCGCCGGATAACAATCCACTGTATACTTTTATTGTCAATAAATGCATTTTTCTTTTTTTTTATTTATAGATTTTCTCATAGAATATACTGACCGATTGTTCGGCAGACTTATTATTCAAAATTACGTTCCAGTCAATATTACCTATTTCGCCCCTGATACTATCATAATCTCCTTCATGAAACCTATATCTCGGTGAAGAAGAGGTAGGCAATAGCTTGCATGACATAAAAAAAATTACGAATGTATAAAAAGGCGGGTGCAATGGGTCCACAGGAACTAAAGGAAATGAAGGCGGCTCGCAAACACTATTGTCGGCATTTGATATGTATAAGTCCAGCACACGATGCATACTGTTTCGATAAATATTGTATTGTTTGCCATTAAGCACTGACATATGCTCAAGCAATTGTTTACTTACCGAACTGTGACATTCCGCAGGGTCTAACGTAAGGGCAGCCAAACCAACCTCAGTCCACGCCAAGTTCGGTAAATTAAAATCACCAAAAATATGAAAAACTTTACCGTATCGTGTAATTTCCCTGTTAAGAGAATTAAACAGTGACTCATAAGTGGGTCCCGTCTGATTGGGTGGAATATATAAACCACATACAATATTATATCTGTCCTTAGTATTAGAGTGGAACCGTAGTAAAACATAATTAATATTTGGGGGTAAAATAGAACAGTCCGAATTGCACTCAACATCAAAATAACTACGAATAGCATGTAATTCACGGCGAGCTGCTATGAGGACTCCTCCACCGTCCCGTTTACCACATAAGACACGATCCCTATCGCATCGGTACACCAAGTATCTGGAGTCTATAAATTCACTATCGGAGATGGCAGGCAATAACCAAGTTTCTGTTAATATAATAATGTCGTAGTTTTCCGCTAGAATGTTAGTATACAGTGTATTTAATTTTGTTCTCAGGCAACGACAATTTTGATTATAAATAGAGAATTTATCAACCATCACGATATTTTATCATACTATGGCATATTACTATATGACTTAAGTACACAAACAAATACACTGAACCTATCGATGACGTAATTATTAAAATATTATAATATGGTAAGGCGTACTTACATATTTGGCAGGTAATAGTCCTCACTAGAAGTAGCCAATAAGTCGAGGCGTAATAATTAACGATGTAAACAAGGTTGCTCACTGAATCAAATACATCTACCGAGTTATAAATTCCATAAGAAACGTGCGATACTGCTAATTGAGAATTAATTAATATATTTAATACTTGGAATAAATGCCGTAGTAAAAATATTAATGATAATATGACACAAATGTGTAAACTGTGGGTGTTTTGATATTCACTAGTTATCGAGTTTAAATATAAATCCATAGAGTAGTGTGCAGATGAGATCCAACGTACGTTATGAAAATTTAGATACAAGTTGTCACAAGATATCTTGTAGATAAACATGGAATAATAATTTATTAAATCTAACTCATCGTGAAACGATCTTGGATAGGTCTTCTCTGGAACGAATCGCAAATACTGGAGAATTGTCATCAGCCCGTGCGAGAATAATCCCGTGTTTGATCCAAGTATATTTGTAGCCGCATTCCTTTGTGCGTTCCCGGACTTCGCGAAATAAGATTTTGTTGTGAAGAGTCAGGTGTTCGTTAAAGTAGATCCTCTGTGATGAGCAAGTGAAGCCCAATTGATCCGATGTGAGACCCTTGAGTTTGCGTGCAGCTGCGAGATAATTATCCCGTGTGGTTCTATTCGCGAATTTCACCATAATATTTCTAGGTCTCGGATTTCGGGGATTTGCCTGTGCAACTCGGTGAATAGTTATGATGACCTGCTGGCATACGGGATACTTAATAATGTTTGAGATGCTTTCAAAAATAGCCATCAGGTTTTCATTCCGCTTGTCGGGTATGTTACTGATTTCCAGGTTGGTTTGGCGGGCATCTTGTTCCATCTTCTCGAGTTTGCTTTCTAAGTGATTTATGCGCTGCTCACCACTAGTGCTGGCTTTCATCTTAGATTCAAGTTTCTGAACCTGATTTTGTAGATCTGTAGTTTTCTCGTGTAGATCGTCGTATTTATCACCAATGAACTTTATGGATGTTTTTAGTTCTTCGTAACTCTGTAGGAAAACGGTCAATCTCTCATTTTGTGCGTCGAATCCGTTTTTCAGTGATGCTAGTATTCCGGCTTGAAAGGATTGGAATTCTTTGAATAGATCAAGTTCTTAGTTGTCTAGTTGTCTTGTTGTTCGAAATGTGACATACGGTGGTGGTGATTCTTTATCCAACAAAGATTGATCGATACTCATGTCTCCAGTCAAATCGAGTGCGTCGTTTTCAGGCCTATTAAAAGTCGAATCCATGTAGTCCGCGGTAAATAAACGTTTTCTCTGTTCCTTAGCCTACACTGTGCCGGACCGATCGCGAGTATAGTGCGCACGCACACACGCAGAGTGCGATGTTGACGGAAGCGATGTGCGAAAGTGAAGTTAAATTCGCGAGCGAGACTATGTACGCGACCTAACCGAGGCAGCGCGCGCATTCCTACACGAGACACTGAGTTGTGGAACCGTTTGACTTTTACGGTGTCGTGGTTTCCATGGCATGATCTCATGAATAATCTTCTTTTAAAAAGCTTAAAGAAGAAAGACAAAAAAAATGTGGGTAGATGCTGAACGATTTAATTGCAACCTTTGCTGTCTGACTACCACAGTGACCTAGCTATAGCGTCGATAGCGAACGGAGGTTTAGAGTTTGAGGAACTCACGTTAGCTGAGTCCGCGAATGTATCCACATTCGCGGACTCAGCTAACGAGAGTTCCTTTTAGCCGCTATCTTAACCAGGAATATGTTTATGTATATATCGGAATGATCAGTACGGGACGTCAATTGACTACGAAACGGAAGTGTGAAGATGGCGCGCTTCGACAGAGTCTAGTGTGACGTTCGCTACAGTTGAAGAGGGGGATAACGGTTGACGTTCAACGGAGCAACACAACAACAATCACTTCTCTTGGAGACTCCGGGTGGACAACAAGTACCTAGAAACTGTCACTCGTTTCGTGTTCAGTAATCCGTCAGTTTTGTTCAATTTGATTTGGTGTGAACTTATAACAAACTGTAATGTGAAGTGTTGATACTGGCCAAGAATCAAGCAACCCGCCGACATCAGAAGTGGAATAATGGACCAGCGCGACCACAAGGCGCGAGCGAAGGCGACTGCTAACGCTGCTATGTTGGTGAATCGACTGAGCTTGCAACTGCAACCGTGGTGAGCGTATTTTGTCTGATTTCTTTTTTATTGGTACTGCCAATTTTGTTTAGTGGCGGTAGTAGTAAAACATTACGCTTTTAACCTTGGAAATGTCATAATCGTTGTGATGATATCGCCATCACATCGTACCGAGTGTTGTAGGTTCGATTCCTACACGAGACGCTGAGTTGTGGAACCGTTTGACTTTTACGGTGTCGTGGTTCCCATGGCATGATCTCATGAATAATCTTCTTTTAAATAGCTTAAAGAAGAAAGACAAAAAAATGTGGGTAGATGCTGAACGATTTAATTGCAACCTTTGCTGTCTGACTACCACAGTGACCTAGCTATAGCGTAGATAGCGAACGGAGGTTTAGAGTTTGAGGAACTCTCGTTAGCTGAGTCCGCGAATGTATCCACATTCGCGGACTCAGTAAACGAGAGTTCCTTTTAGCCGCTATCTTAACCAGGAATATGTTTATGTATATATCGGAATGATCAGTACGGGACGTCAATTGACTACGAAACGGAAGTGTGAAGATGGCGCGCTTCGACAGAGTCTAGTGTGACGTTCGCTACAGTTGAAGAGGGGGGTAACGGTTGACGTTCAACGGAGCAACACAACAACAATCACTTCTCTTGGAGACTCCGGGCGGACAACAAGTACCTAGAAACTGTCACTCGTTTCGTGTTCAGTAATCCATCAGTTTTGTTCAATTTGATTTGGTGTGAACTTATAACAAACTGTAATGTAAAGTGTTGATACTGGCCAAGAATCAAGCAACCCGCCGACATCAGAAGTGGAATAATGGACCAGCGCGACCACAAGGCGCGAGCGAAGGCGACTGCTAACGCTGCTATGTTGGTGAATCGACTGAGCTTGCAACTGCAAGCGTGGTGAGCGTATTTTGTCTGATTTCTTTTTTATTGGTACTGCCAATTTTGTTTAGTGGAGGTTCGATTCCTACACGCGACACTGAGTTGTGGAACCGTTTGACTTTTACGGTGTCGTGGTTCCCATGGCATGATCTCATCAATAATCTTCTTTTAAATAGCTTAAAGAATAAAGACAAAAAAAATGTGGGTAGATGCTGAACGATTTAATTGCAACCTTTGCTGTCTGACTACCACAGTGACCTAGCTATAGCGTAGATAGCGAACGGAGGTTTAGAGTTTGACACGCCAGTTAAGAAGAAAGCGATTATTTTTATTTATGCATGCAAGGGTGGCTCGCACTCACGAACCTTGTGATCATATTATGCTCGCAAATAGATTAATCTTGTCTCGGTCTTACTTTATGGACTGTAACAGTAACGAGAGTGAGCGTACAGGCCGACTTGCATTATTCCAAGCAAGCGCGTTTGAGTGAAACGTGCTAGTTATCTTTTTCAGAAGAAAAAGAAAAAAAAAGTTATTGTTTAAGTGCAGTTGTAATATTGGTTGTAGAACCAAAACCCAGCTTTGGTTGGTTTTCTGCTAAATCAAGAACAATAACTCTGGTCTAGTCTGTCCTTTGCAGGGCAGCGGCGCTAAAGTTGGTAAACTCAACAAAATCGAATCGTACATACTAAGTTCATAGTGTAAGACTGTGCGGAGCTATTGCTTCTGACTGTGCTGATTTTGTGTAGAACAGCTTGTAGCTTTTATTTATTAAATAGACGTCTGAACTGCAGTGCTGTCCAGACGAGTGTGGTTGGTTGGTTAGTGTAACCTGACCATAGTCAAAAGATATTACTAGTGCCATTATTTTATCGACTCGTGGTGTTGATAATCCGTAACGGTTTTCGGTTAAACGTGATCAGAGCCTAAGTAAAAAGTGACACTGTTACTCGTTGTAATTCTGAGTTGTACAGACGATCTCGGTGTTGCAATTACACCTGCTTTTTTGTGTGCATAAATTTTTAACATGACACATTAAAAATTTTCTTACTCATGATTATTAGATGGCACCACTAGTAAAATTAAATTCAATTTTAAGATTTTACGCCTGAAAATAACCTACTGTGTTTTTTTAAATTCGTGTGATACGCTGGGAATTTTTATCAAGTGAGTTCTCTGGCCAATTCCAAGTCATGCTTAGGACGTTTCAGACGTATAAGAAAATGATTGAGTTATCATCGTGGTGCGTTACGATAATCAGTTTCAGAGATTTTAATTTTCATTGTAGGTAGAGCTAGGTTAGTGATTGTTATTGTAAATAAAATTATATACCTATATAATTTTACACAAAAATATTCACTAAAAGCTTTTAAACTTATTCTAACAGTTCGTTACATTTTATCATTCAAAGAAACATCTGCCCCCTGATCGTACCAATTTCCGTAGGAAAATGGCACTCGTGTCTAGTTCTCTGTCTTATTTACAGATAGGATTTTCATTTCATGTTAATATGAAAACAAACAGTATGCTATAACTAAATTATAAGCTATTTATCATATATACAAACAAAATAAATCTACTTATATAACTAAACTATCCTAAGCTAAACTATAAAAACTAAATAATTAATGATAACAAAAGAAAAAATAAATCAATAAAAAAGGAAATTGACTACGACGCGTCAAGAAATTCCTCCGCAACGCTGTCAGCTGGTAGCGTGCCCAGAAGGCTGGCAGCATTGCCACGTTGACTAGCAATGCTTAATCTTTCTGCGAAATATAAATCAGCCCTCTGGTCACGGGAAGCGTCGATCAGTCTTTTGGCGATTTCTTTGTAAAGAGCGCGTGCACTTGGGCCCCATGGCCCCAGCATTTCGACCCCAAACGGCTCAAAAACGTAATTACCAGATAGGTTTCCGTATTTGCGCCATTTGAGGGTCTCCGCTGATGCAGCAGCAGCGCCAGCCGATCCAGCTGTACTTGGCAGATGTGATGGCGCAAGGGTATCGACGCATGTCGCGTCCCATACCAGAGGCCTGCCCATCTTCCAAGGTAATAAGGACATACCGTCTGGTCTCTTCCCATCGTCGCGTACCAAGCCATTTGGTTCAAGATGAGCTGGTACTCTGGCGGTGACAAGAGCTCGACGGAGTATGTCGTTAATGTGGGCATGTCGGGAAATACGCCCAGTCCTCCTGCTGCACGATAAGCTATGGTGGCCAAGACTGTCGACGGCTTCACCACAGTGACAGCGATGCGGAGAAACGCAAACAGCTCCCAAGCGTAGGCAAGAAGCGATGCGGAAAGTTGTTTCGTCCAACATAGTTCCTATGTTGGACGATGGAAGTGCTTGAAGCCATAGCCCCGATTCCCACTCTCCCACAGCCAACAAACGGGCACGCTCTGAAACACTGGATGCAGTATTTAAAAGATATTCTCGCATCCTGCTACAGAGCGGCCCGTCCCATTGCCTCTGAGAGGATAGAAAATTACTTTTTTATTCGAACTTTCACAAACTCTTAGGTAATGTTCGGTATTTTGTGATGGCTTAATTTTTATATTTAAATAATGCTTGTTTGGCTTCTGTAAAAGATTTACACCATTAGTACATTTTATAAGTCCAACATTTAGCATTTTATTTGAATAATGAGACGAAGTACAAATAAATACGTTTAAATGGATATACAAAGTCTTAACACAATAAACAGTTAAATATTTTAATAACCTTTTAAACTGCTAAACGAAAACAACTTATTTAATTTGTTTATTTTAATTACTTTTCTAGCTAATACAAAGAAAATAAAGAAAGACGTTGTTTTTGAGTAGTTGACAGCTAGTTTTTTTAGCCAGTACTTTTACTATTATCAGATCAAAGCAATTTTGATAGCCAAAGTCTTTACCTATAACAATCAGTTTTATTTATTCAAAAATATTAACTTCGTAGTTATTCGTCGCTTATAGCTGTTTTAAGAGAGATGGCTATGCAAAATTTCTATGGACAATTACGTTGATGTGATAGTGGACATTCGTTTGAGACAGAACTCTATATGAATTGTTATTTTGAACAAATTTTTATTCCAGAGACCAATCTGAATCATGGTATATTTGATTCTGAACTTCTTGATGAGCGATATACTATATTTCGCAGAGACAGGCAAGACACATCCATTAAAAATGTTGAGGGTGGCGGACTTCTGGTTGCTGTTAAAAAACATATCGGTGTGAGTCGACTGCAGCCGTGGGCGACTTCATTGGAAGATCTATGGTTATCGGTTCAGAGATTCAAGCCATAATAGAGTAACTTATTTATGTGTGTGCTATCTGCCGCCGGATCTTCCGATTCATCTTTTAAGTACTTTTCATAACAACTGTCAAAAAGTAATCATAGAAAATTCTAACCAGGGGAATTTTATGCTTATTGTGTTGTATGGTGTTGTCTAACCTAAATAATGTGCAAGTGTACGGCTCGGAAGTTCTTAGTCGTTTGGACGATCACCATCCCTCGTTGGTTATTGACTGGTGTTTTAATGAAAAGTCTAATACTCTGAAACCACGTCGACGAAGGCGGCTAAACTTCTTCAAATCCAATTATGTTATAATAAAGCAGCAGCTGAGCGCTGTTGATTGGCCTATGATTCTTAAGTCAGACGATGTTGACTCTTCTGTCGATCAATTTTATGAAAATCTGAACAAAATTATCGAAGAAAATACACCTTTCGTAAATAATCGATCACACAATTATCCAACTTGGTTTTCTCCACCCCTGATACGCAGCTTACGAAAAAAGCAAAAGTATCATAAACTTCGCCGTAAATTTAATAATCCTCGCGATTATGATACTTTTAGCATGCTACGTGCTAGGTGTAAAAATCTTATGAGACAGGACTATAAATCATTCGTTTCATCTGTAGAATCGTCCTTGAAACAGGATATCAAGAATTTCTAGCGATACGTCAACTCTAAGAAGGGTACCAATGATATACCCCTAAACATGAAATATGGTAACTCGAGTTCTTCGTCTCGCGAGGGTGCGTGTACGCTCTTTGCCCGCTATTTTGGCTCAGTCTACGAACCAGCATCTTTATTCAATAGCGTTAATGTGCCGTCAATCTCTGCTTGTGATAGTCGTATAAGACTGATGAACTCTGTTCATATTACAAAAGAGGACGTGCTTCGTAAAATACGGTTATTGGACTGCAACAAAGGGGCTGGCCCGGATAGCATCCCACCTCATTTCATCAAAATGTGTGGTGATGAGTTGTGTGTCCCTTATCGATTATATTTTCCAAATCTTTACGTTCTGTTGTATTTACGGCTAGATTGAAAATTGCACATATAGTCCCCATACACAAGTCCGGCGACAAATCAAACTGTGAAAACTATAGGCCGATCAGCATTTTGTACTGTATTGCCAAAATCTTTGAGTCGGTCGTATACGATTCATTATACTACCAGCTAAGCCCATCTATTTCACCAAGTCAGCATGGTTTCGTAAAGAATAGGTCTACTCTCTCTAATCTTTTAATCTATAAAAATTACCTATGTAGTGCATTTGGCGCGAGACATCAGGTCGATTCCATCTATACCGATTTTTCGAAGGCATTCGACAAGGTGAACCACTCTTTACTATGTACCAAGTTATCAAACCACGGAATACACGGGAACCTACTTCGCTGGGTCGAGTCGTATCTAAGCAAAAGAAGTCAACTTGTATCTATCAAAGGCGACCTTTCACTACCGGTGATTACCACATCCGGCGTGCCACAAAGATCCCATTTAGGCCCTTTGTTCTTTTTTATCTTCATTAATGACCTCGTGGAGAAGCTAAAGTGTTCATGTTTTTTGTACGCTGATGATCTTAAAATTTACTCTGTTATAAATAATGTGCGCGATACGGAAGCCCTTCAGATGGACCTTGAGACCGTGAGTGATTGGTGCCGGGATAATTTTATGCATCTTAATACTAACAAGTGCTGTGTTATATCTTTCACTCATAAAACACATAAAATCTTCTTCAACTATAATTTGAATGGCCAGAGCCTCGATAGAAAGCATGTTGTCAAGGATCTGGGTATAATATTTGATGAGAAGCTATCATTTCGCCCCCATTATGACCACATTATTAGTAAAAGCACTAGTCTTCTTGGTTTCATTCTCAGAATAACCAAAGATTTTAAAAAGCCACAAAGCCTACTCTATTTATTCCAATCTTTAATTCGTAGTGTGTTAGAATTTAACTCGCCTATCTGGTCACCTTTTTACGATGTTCACGTAAACAGAATCGAACAGATACAAAGAAAGTGTTTAAGAATAGTTTGTTATAGATTTAATCTTAATCAAGAACTACAAACATACAACGACAGGCTTAATAAGTTCATGATGTTGTCTTTGGAATCTCGGCGTGCAAGCACTGACCTATTGTGTCTCCATAAAATAATTCATGCCGCAGTGGATTGCCCTGATTTGTTAGCTCGAATTAATTTAAATACTAAATTTAGATCAGGACACCCCCACCTTAAAAGTTTTATTTTAAACGTGCATATTAACAACACGTCGTATTACAACCTGATAGTACGGATGTGTCGACTGTACAATGATTTATTATCAGAACACCACAAGTTTTTGGACATTTTCAATAACAGATTTGTGAAGTTTAAACGAAACGTTAGGCATATTATGTCTAATCACTAATCAGTCTAATGTAGCTATAGGAATATAATGTTGGAGTACTGTTGAAATAATTCTATTTAATTCGTCTTGAGTATGTAGGTACCATTTGCTGTTTTGTTTTTCTTTGTTTACCACATTTACTTTGATTTTACCCCGTTTTGTTTCCAAATTCTAATTTTTATTTTTTCACTAAATGAGCAATACAGTCCATTGTGATCATGCAGTGTACACATAGTTAGGAACTTAGTTTAGAACTCAACTGTAACTTTTATATTTTAACCAACTTGTACTATGTTCTGTTTTGTGTACCTAAATTAAATAAATAAATAAATTCGCATAGTTAGTTCTGGTGCTGTGGGATTTGATGATCACACATCATGAACATTGTATGGCATCGGGGCTATATTCGTCATCAAGCTAATATTTCACCGCCTGTTTTAAGTTTCTCGACGAATTTTAGATTCACCATCATCATCAGCCTGCAAGAGTCCACTGCTAGATATAGGCCTCTCCAATAGCACGCCACTGAGCCCGATTTTTGGCTTTTGTGTCCAGCCGGTGTCAGGCACTTTTCGTATATCGTCACTCCACCTAGCCGAAGGGCGTCCTATACTACGTTTGTTAAGGCGCGCTCTCCACTCTAGAACACGATACTCCAACGGTTATCGGTTCTTCGACAAATGTGTCCGGCCCACTACCACTTCAGCTTGCTAATTCTTTGAGCTATGTCGATTACCTTGGTCAATTTGAGATTAGAAACATGAAATAATAGTTATGTTAATAAATGCTTTGTGTGGCCATATTTTATGTTACACCTAATTATTATCTTATTATAATGCTCAAAGGTAGTGATGTAACGCCATATAAATAAAGTTCATATATGCTGAATAGCGTGAGAGCTTTGCAAAGTATAATTGGTATAAGTTTTTTGAATAGAGTGTATATAGTAATACCTATATATTTATAAACAAATACGTAGTTGTAATAACTGGAAAAGGTACTCTGAGATGATTTACCATTCAAATCACGATAACGCTCAGGATACATAATATCTGCTTGAAACGTCACTTGACTTTTCGCGCATTTTTATCTAACCGGACTAACGTTAGTCATTTGCGGCTTTGCAATGTATTTTTTATTGGACTGTACATGCGTGAACCTATCGTGGAACCTATCACAGTGATATTAGTAACTAACTTCAGACCTGCCTACATTAAATGCGCGAGATGTAACTTACAACTCTTTAACTTCGTTTTCCATTAAAATCCCACTACATAAAATATCAAGTAATTTCATTTTATTTAAATAGGTCTTAGATCTATATATTTTAAATATTTGTACTAATATACGCAAAGTCTAAATGACTGCCTCCGTGGTCCAGTGGATAGCGTATGCAACTGCTCATCGGAGGTCCCTGGTTCGATTCCCTGGTCGGACATAGTGTTGCTGGGTTTCCCAAATTCTCAGTAGCAGCACGGAGTCTGGTGATGTGCCCGGTAACGGCCATAGGCTCGCCCCCTATTACGTGGGACCTAAAAGTTTACGGCGAAATGTGGGTGTAATATTACACCTCTGCCTACCCCTTCGGGGATACAGGGGTGAGTCTATGAGTCTTAATGCGACACTGATAATGCACGGTAGTATGCCATTGTTCTTTACGCTAAAACGCTCACCAGAACATTAGTAAAATGCTCGCTAAAACACACCCGTTTATTTTTCTGTGTTTTGTGTGCCTTATTGCCATTAATATGCCCAAGACTGCTCATTACAGGTTGATATTGAAATGTATCTATTCTATTCAGATATATCATAAGACAAATAGATTTAATGACTTTAACACACACACACATACTAGCTTAGAACGTTAAAGAAAAGTTGTAATAATATGCAAATGACACCCAAAATAAGATACACAAAAATATTCTACACATTATATCTATATTATAATATATATCTTGCTTTTACTGACGTGTACGCCAGATATAATATGTAGATTCGATAATGGCATGTTACGTAACAGGTTCTGTAGGAGTTTCGTGTGGAACGAACACGGATTGATTGATTGATAATTACTATTACTATAACTGTTAGGGGTCTGTACGGACTCTACTGATAGAATTTATATCTAGGCCTTCTACATATTTTGGATACGACTAAAACTGTCCAACAATTAGACGTGCCCGAAACTGGGTTTTAGTTTCAGATGTAAATAACCTATATAGCATTGTCGTTGCCTTTAACCTTTCGCGATTTTTATACATCATACAAGTTTATTTACCATGTGTTAATCGTTTAATTAACACTTGTTAAATAAACTAGTATGATGGTTGCTATGGCCTACTCAATTTTACTGCATAGCAATCAGAGTATTTTAAAAACCTAAATTTTCAGACATTTTAATAAACACGAGTAAAACTCAGGTAAAACTCAGTCAGTCATAGACTAAGGGTTACTTAGTCTTGAGACTAATAACGTAACGTGCTACGTTGTCTCGGTCGTTGACAAGTGTTGACGTTGGCCGTCGACAAAGCGTCTCTCATTTGTAGCTACTGTGAAACTAATTATCACTCGTCTTAACGGTTAATTAAATCGTCATGAAATGGATGACTTACGAAATAAAAATGAAAATAATTCATCTTTTTTAAATAGACATTATGGTAAATAAATCCGTATTTCATCAATTTGGGGTCGCCACAGTATGTCCTTCGCTTCTATCATTCTCTGTCGCTGTCATCCGATTTATTGACACCTTTCACTTTCTCATCTATCACTACACAGTCCATCCCCTTTTATTCCTTCCAACTTCATATAAAAGAAATCAGAATATATTTTCCAAAACAGTGCATAAAACTCGAAGATATGGAGGATGTGTTTACTTTTTGATGTACCTATCACAACTCTTCCGATCCGGGCAGCATGCAGAGCTCCGCCGTCAGGATATAACTTTTTCAATAAACATTTTTGTTGATGTTTCCTAGGTGTTTGGAATAAAGTAAAGTAACATTTTATAATCATTATCAACTTAAGAGCTACTTAGCTGCAAAGAAAATGTTGGATAAAATATCGTTGAATGGATTTAATTCATTTTCCTCAACGTAATGAGATTTTACGTTGGAACAGAAGAAGTTTATCAATTTCTCAGAACCGTACCCTCGGTCGCGAAATATGGCGGTACTTTGCTAGATTTGATTTAATCTCGTGGATAACTGAGTGCTAGTTTAGTGCTTGTAAGTCAGTGGCAACGGTGTTGTAGTACATTAATTTGAATAAATTTATTCTTAGTACAACATACTTGATTAACACGTTTTCAAATGAGCAGTTATTTTGAATTCGCATTTATATGCTATACGATATAATAATATTAGTAATGTACACAGACATTGTTAACACGGACAAAATCGACAAATGAATTGTAGAAGGATTTTACACACGCACGACTATTTTACCGAAGCGAGTTTTTTTTTTTTCTGCCGAACAAATTGACTCCATGCTGCCTGATGTTAAGCAGTCAGTGAAGTCCCATAGTGATGGACATCATCCCAGCAGCCAGCATGGCATTATGGCATGATGGCCCTCACCTTGACGGCTTTGATTAAAGCTTTTTCACGCCCCGCTTAAAGGACCCCGGATCATAGATGGAGGGAAACACGTGGACTGGTAAAGAGTTCCACATCTTAATGGCACGGCAGAGATAAGAGGCGCCGAACCGTTTGGTGCGTGACGGTATCTGTTCTACCGTGTAAGAGGGGCACCTCAACCCAGCACGTGTCGTTCGGGATAGGAAAGGAGAGGGTGGGATTAGTTGAAAGAGCTCTTCGGAGCACTCACCGTGATAGATGCGGTAGAAGACAGCCATTGAGGCCACGTCTCTGCGTAATTGCAGTGACTCAAGAGTCTTAGTGGCCTCTGGATCCCCGATGATACGGACAGCATGCCGCTGCAACCTATCGAGGGCGTCCAATAAGTACTGAGCGGAGCCATTCCAAAGGTGAGAGCAGTATTCTACGCAGGAGCGAACCTGGGTCTTGTATAACAGACACAACTGCTCCGGTGTGAAAAACCTCCTCACCTTGTTCAGGACTCCGAGTTTCCGAGATGCAGATTTGATGACACCCTCGATGTAGTTCTTCTGGTTGAGATTTTTGCGTATGTCCATACCCAGGATATTGAGGCTGTCTTGAATCGATAGAAGAGAGGGATGGGGAAGGAATGGAGATATCTTGGCTGAGAATGCGCACACCTGTGTTTTCTTGGCGTTGAACTCGACCAGGTTTTCATCACCCCAACGAAGCTTATCAATATGATAAGATTTTACACACGCACGACTATTTTTCCGAAGCGTATCAATATGATATGATTTTACACACGCACGACTATTTTACCGAAGCGTATCAATATGATATGATTTTACACACGCACGACTATTTTACCGAAGCGTATCAATATGATATGATTTTACACACGCACGACTTTTTTACCGAAGCGTATCAATATGATATGATTTTACACCCGCACGGCTATTTTACCGAAGTGTATCAATATGATATGATTTTATACACGCACGACTATTTTACCGAAGCGTATCAATATGATATGATTTTACACACGCACGACTATTTTACCGAAGCGTATCAATATGATATGATTTTACACACGCACGACTATTTTATCGAAGCGTATCAATATGATATGATTTTATACACGCACGACTATTTACCGAAGCGTATCAATATGATATGATTTTACACACGCACGACTATTTTACCGAAGCGTATCAATATGATATGATTTTACACACGCACGACTATTTTATCGAAGCGTATCAATATGATATGATTTTACACACGCACGACTATTTTATCGAAGCGTATCAATATGATATGATTTTACACACGCACGACTATTTTACCGAAGCGTATCAATATGATATGATTTTACACATGCACGACTATTTTACCGAAGCGTATCAATATGATATGATTTTACACACGCACGACTATTTTATCGAAGCGTATCAATATGATATGGCTACTTAGCCATTTTTACAAATAGGTGCTCTTACCTTATTCCACTAAATAACGATTATCGTTTTTCCTGGATGTGATTTGTGTATGTATAATGTGTTTGTATTTAGGAATAATTATATTGTTGGCATAGTAAAGACTCTGGTTTGTCTGGAATCAGATGACAGTGTGTATTGGCCTTATTTTTATTACGATGTGCTACATCGATAAGTTCAAGTTAAACATGCGGCACTCTCACTCACTGAAGTCCAATAGTACGGCCTCAGTCACTTGCCGTCGATATTGTGTAAGGCAATAGTCCTCCAGCGATGAAACTATCAAAACGATAAAAACTTTTATCTCCGATTTGAACTATAATAAACATTAGCCTCGTCAATCAATAAAACTAGTGTTTTATTTTCATAATCTTCCACAACAAAAGCGTAATGTTCTCTTAAATTCCTGGCTCCTTACGGCGTGAAAAAAATATTTGAAACTGGTGACACGTGGCCGACTACATGAAGCTTAGCTAGTCTTCATTATACAATTTTCTGATAGCTTACCACCCAGCAACTAGAAATAAACTTCACCCTCAAAAATAAAAAATAAAGAACATTCTATTATTATGTCAATGAAACATCCTTTCAGTAAAATGTTTAAAAGGCATCTGAACTTATTACTATCGTCAAGGACAGAACAGCCGGAGGGATGGCCAACGATGTTCAACTAACGTACTCCGCATTGCAGGGTAACTAGAGATCCGGGGCGTAGGGCAAACTTGTTGCCAAATTATGCGCATTTTACAGAATTGAATCAAATCTACTGTACGCAGTTTAAATCATTTGTAACTTGCAATTGATTTATAGCGGCGATACTCCAGTGGTGTACGCACCGGACTGCAGGGATGATGGTCTCGGATTCAATCCCCAGCTACCGCGGGCACACACCTCTGTCTTTTCGAAGTTTTGTGTGTATTAAAAATGCTAATTATTGCTCGCTTTATAATGTGCCCGGTAGATGGCAATTGGCTCGCCCCCTATTACACTGGGACCGAAACATTACTGGCGAAGTGTGGGTGTGTAATACACCGCTACCTACACCTTCGGGAATAAAGGCGTGAGGTTCTGTTATGTAATTCATTTACCGTATGAAATAAAAAAATATATACAGGTAACAACTTTGTTCATTATGTTAATTTTCATGTGATGTCATCCTGGCCACAAAGTTTAATGATTTATGTATGCAACAGTGCAAAGCGTCTTTTAAATACTAAACGGAAACTTTTATAAGAAAATGAATAACGTAGTAAGTAAAATGTTTTACAGACGTTCTAGTTGCAAAAGCCTTTTTTTGAAAAATATTTAAAGCACCCTTGTCACCTGATTATCATAATCAGCTCTGTATATAAATTGTCCCACTGCTGGGCGCAAGTCGGTTTTCGTTATGGGCAGAGTTGGCCCATAGACTATGCCACCACGCTAGTCAAAAGCGCAAAAAATTACGGCAAATTCACATACATGCATCTCACGATGTTTACCTGCAGCGTAAAACCATAATATTATGTTTTTGCCAAAGAAAGTTACTAAAGAAAATATAGTGTCATTAAAGAAAAATGTGCTGCTTGCGATTAATTGAAAGAAATGGCGTAGGTGAACTTATAATACCATTTATTTTTCCTACTTACTAACTAATATACAGGCTGTGTCTATTTCAAGCGCAATATTTTATGAGCCGACAACCATTGGAGTAGCCGTATTTTAGACTGGAGATGGCGCCTTGGCAAACGTAGTGTAGGACGCCCTCCGGCTGGGAGGAGTGTCGATAGAGGCAAAGTGGCTGGCGTGTGACGTGCCAGTAGAGAGGCCTATATCCAGCAGTGGACTATGGCAAGCTGATGATGATGATGATGAATAACTAAGAGTAAAATGTTAGGTACATAATGAAGAACCAGCATAGTACCTAATAGTTAAGATGTTTTCTGATAGAAATCTTGGCATGAGTCAAGGCTTGCGTTGTTTTGCTTAAATTTTTATAGAGTTTATTTGTCGAAGTGAAATTTTACTATAAGGGCAAGAAAATAAAACACGCATGATTTCGATACATTAATAAGTTGAGCAATACGCATGCTTGCTAATGTACAGTCAACTATATAAGTACATACACATTTAAGTGATTTTCAATGGTTTTATCCTCCCGCAGGTGCATAGGGTTCCCACCAAGAACTTAGGGTCCCAAGCCAACCTCACCTGCAAGTGGTGCACCTGCCGATCAACGGACGAGGCTCTGGCAAACAAAATATCCCGATAAGCGGCAATAGGCTCGCCACCTATTACGTGGGATCAAAACACTGGTGAAAAGTGGGCGTTTATTATGCCTCTGCCTACCCCTTCGGGGAAACAGGCGTGAGTGTGTATGTTATCCTCCCTACTTATTTATTTTCCCAATACGTTGTAGGATGTTTCGACAAATAAAAATTGCCTCAATCATAATTTATAAATTAAGAATAATAGTTATCAAAGAGTTTTAATTTATAAAACACCAGACAAAAATTAATAGATGTGTAGCGACTTATGTATTCGACTGCAACTAACATACTTAAATATTGCTCAGATAACTAAAACCTTGGTAAAACTCAGTACTTAAGCAATGTGAATAATTTAATGTTTGAAAATTGTCACTGTGACTGAAAACCTGTGTGTGGTGACGGATTACATCCGTGTGGTGACGGATTAAGAATACGGAATGTCACCACCCCATATCATCCCATGGGTGTCGTAAGAGCCGACAGAGGGAGCATATTATGCAGAGAACACCACTGTAAGAGAAGGAAAACTTGATACAAACCCTATACCAACCCGTTTGGCCAGCGTGGTATAGTAGGCCAATTCCTCCTTTCAAAGGAGAGGCCTAGTTCAGCAGTGGACTGTTAAAGGCTGATGATGATGACTGAAAACCATCCCATAATATCATAGCTATAAAGATAGCCATGCCTTTTGAATAATAGAAAATATTAAGTAACAAAAACGTGCGACTGCGTTATTGCTCGTAGAGTACGTATTCCTATTTAATTTCAGAAACACCCTATATTTGCCACTAATTCCACGTCTACAACAATATTATAAACACCTTCTATTTCTTCATTACAACACATTGCGGCAGATTATGATAAAATTGCTGCTACACGCAACAATTAACAAAGTAATAAGGATGTACACAGACATGCTGAATGTATTTTTTATACAAAATTGTAATTAACCTTAGGCTGCGGTTCCACTGAGGCGGAGTGGAGCAGAGCGGAGACAGGCTGTGCCGCGATTCACCAATCACATGGCTTGAAATCCACATCTCTTCTATTTGAATTCAGACAGGATTCCGCCTCAGTGGAACCGCAGCCTAATACGAGCTACACTTTATTTGAACTTAATTTTATTTTTCTCCTATACCTTTTTGTACCATTAGTTACGGTAGTTCCGTAAAAAAACATCAGTTGTAAATAAAATCTTTAAAAGCAACTTCATTAACGAAATAACAAAGCAGCAAATATTAGATATGGCATTAATAAAAGGGATATTAATAAAAATTTAGATATTCATCTATTTATTTTGATTACTGTGTCTTTTTTAGAAATTTACAACGAACATTTTGAGCAAGATTTTCATAAGTTGTTAGACGAGCAAGTATATAAAAACTTAATAAAACAGTGAATCTAAAATTGTAATTTTACTTTTTAAACAAGTAATCATATTAATGTAGTAACCATAGCCATGCAAAGATGATCTTTTAGCCTTTTCATTGCAGTTTTTTATATCAAGTGCACTATTTAGATTTGCTGCACCACATTACCTGGGCAAGGGTTCATTTATCGGCAGTTCGTAAGTGGCTCGTAGAAGCAGCCCATAAAAAGAAAATTGCTTGCTATTTAGATTTTTTTGACAAAAGAAACCGTAGAAAATATATACCATTATACCTTATAAACGAATGTTCATCCAACCATCATACCGGACAAAAACTAAATTCGTAAAACATAATTTAAAGTAAAGTCAACATTTTTAAATAAATATTCTAGAAAAGATGTATACATAATTATCCCATTACTTCTGTACAAACTTCGAGTGAACTCCGTGGAGGCGTATACAAATATATTACGTAAGAAGAGGTACGGGATACCTTTTACTTTTCTTAAGTAATCTAACTTATATACGCGGGACTGAGAAACACGTCACCATCGTTTATGTGGTCCACGAAATGTTGTTAAGAATCTATGTCTTGTTCGTGGTAGGGATATTATACTGATGAACATTTTAATTACCCATATGCCTTCTAACACACTTTTCACAAAAAAAGTAAATAGGTACGCTAAAAAGTCAGGTGTAAATATGTTGCACCGAATTAAGGATTTTTTGTTTAAGCGATGGTTAAATATATATTTTTTTCCAAGGTTATTATTTTATATATTTTTTCAGATTTGTCTAAGAATCATCACTTTTACATTAACAAACGTTAGCTTATTGTTCTGAAGCTCTCATGTTATCACAAGTTGTTACTCGTTTAGTGTAACGACTTTGCTTCGAAGAATGTTATATCTTTTTCCTAGAAAGACTTCTACGTTAGGATCAGGTAAACTGTTTATAAAATATTGTGGCTTGCAACACGGTTTATTCAACTTTTATAATAATTGGTTCGGCGTTACACCGAAATCGTATGTTCTAGGCGATTTGAAAAAAATATTAATATTGTGGACTGTATGAGGGCGAATTCTGATCGCCTAGGATAGGAAAAGGGAGTGGGAGATCAGAATTCGCCCTCATACAGTCCACAATATTAATATTTTTTCCAAATCGCCTAGAACATACGGTTTCGGTGTAACGCCGAACCATTTTTTGGTCCGTACGAAGCCGGATTCATTTGCGTTTATACGTTACCTCTCGTTTATCTGGCTCGCGTAGGTATCTTCTAGAAGTACCTACCTAAGTAGTTATAGCACCTAGCTATACTCCTAATCCATTTACATACCCATTACAGGGTTATTTCCGCACGCATCCGTAGGTAAGATACTTTTATGTAGCTACCTACTATCCCAATTATTATTACTGGAACTATAATAGTTGTCTTGTAAATTACATATTTCAAGCACCTTTTAATTCCACCGCCTTAAAGTGTTGCCTACTTAGGTAAAATAATAGGTACTTTAGGTATTCTTATTTTGATTCGGTTTCATTAGCTTATATTTACGTAAACATGGCACAACAAAAGAAGCCACGCATGTCGAAAGAAAAAGAGCTGACAATCTTAGAAGCAAAACGCAATATTTGATTTGTGCGTATTCAAAACATTTACGAGCGCTCAAAAATTGCCGCTACTTCCGACATTAATAGGGAATCATTTCTTAGTTATTGTATGACAGTAGATAGTATTCGAACAGATTTTCATAAGTTGTTAGACGATTATAACGCAAGATTGCTTTCTATTAATTCTGATGAACAGCCGAATTATCAGGCGTACACCTCATTCGAAGATCTTTATTGTATCATCAAGCGCATACAATCACAATTGGAGGGTAAATATTCAGCACAGCCCGTTTCTGCGGTTCGAACGCCGAGATTACCGCCAATCGAGCTCATGTCATTCGATGGCGATATACGAAATTGGCCGTTATTCTATGCGAGTTTTAAGTCTACAGTGCTCGATAATGGTTCTCTGACAGATGCTGACAGGTTGCACTATTTAATAGGTAAACTGTCACCGAACGCCCAATACGTATTTGCAGGTTTCACACCCAGTGCTGAGAATTATCAGGTCATATTTCAGTAACTACTTGATAGGTATCAAGATACTCGTGTTCTAGCGTTTACTTACTTTGATCAAGCCTTTAATCTTAAATTGTCCGGTGCCGCGTCTGTTTCGAATTTCCAGCTGTTTATAGACAACTTTGTCACCGCAGTTAATTCCCTTAAAACTTAAAATTAGAAGATCTTTCAGACTTTATGTTTCTTCAACTCGCTTTAAAAAAGTTTGACACTGAAACAATTCGCGCATTCGAGATGACGGAACGCAATCATAAAATACCTACACTAGATAGTTTTATTTCTTTCATCAAAGATCAGTGTCGAGTATATCATAATACGCAGTCTAGTTCATCTAGCTCGTCTAATAATAATAATAGCAAACAAAGGTCGAATAAAGCGTGAAATAGCAATAATAACTCGGTCCCTAATCCGCAATCTTACGTAGCATGCTCGGAATCTAATAATAATAATTCACAGAAGTGTCTGTGCAGTAATATAGTACACGACCATTTCTATAAATGTCCCGCCTTTAATAATTTAAATCCGACTGCTCGTTTCAAATGTGTGAAGGATAACAAAACTTGCATTAATTGCTTAAGTATAAAGCATAAAACGAGTGATTGTTCTAGTAAGACGAGATGTCGTTCATGTAATCAACGACACCACTCATTATTACACTTTGATAAAAGTTATCCGTCGTCGAGCAAAGCCGGTAACCTTGACACGCTTACGTCGCAGGTGCAGGCCACGGTGACTTCCCCCTCCACGTCTCAGGGCGAAGTATCGTTGTGTACGACGTCCATTGCGCGGGCGGCGTGCACGCGCGGACGGCCCTCGCGCGCTTGTAGTGATCAGCGCAGTGCTAAGCCGCGGTGTACGGCGTCCAAGACTGTTCTGTTAGCGACAGCGCAAGTTATCGTTTATGATATTAATGGAGCGCCTCACATGGTACGATGTCTACTCGACAGTGCGTCACAGAGTAATTTTATTACTTCTGATTATTTCAAACGCCTCGGACTGTGGGATAACTTTAGAAATACTAACTTAGTGGTCAAGGGCATCGGGGGTTCAGAAAAACATTGCAAGGGTTCCGTAGATGTTAAAATACATTCGCGTTTTGATAGGAATATTAATTTTAACAATTCTTCGCTTATCGTGGAGCGTATTACAGATACATTGCCGAACGCTAATGTGGACGTATCATTACTCACCCACCTCGAGACACTGCCGCCGGCAGACGCGGAGTTGGGAATCCGGCAGCCATTGATGTTTTGATCGGAGCTTTAATATTTCCGCACTTGCTACTAACTAAAGTAGTGCGTAGTGAGCGATATGATTTACCGCCCGCTATTGAGACGGTATTTGGGTATGTGATTATGGGTACCGTACCTACGTTACATACTTCTCATTATATTACGTCTTGTTGTTGTTCTGTTCTTCAAGAAAATCATATTGATTCTCTTCTCAAGCGATTTTGGGAGCTCGAAGAGATTACCGCACTGCCCTCGATGAGCCGTAAGGATCTCGAGTGTGAACAACATTTCCGCGCTACCACTGTTCGTGACGATAGTGGCAGATACGTAGTGGCGTTGCCATTCTATGGTGACCCTTATTCGTTAGGCGACTCGTACGCTGCTGCGCTTAGACGTTTCCATTGCTTAGAACGTAAACTTGATGCATCACTTAAGTTACGCAGCGCCTATGATGACGTCATTCGTGACTACATAAATAAAGGTTTTTTGAGTGTAGTTGTAAACAACGAGGGCAACTCTCTTCCCTCATATTATATCCCGCATCACGACGTAGTTCGCGAAGATAAAACCTCTACTAAACTTCGTGTGGTTTTCGATGCTAGTTGTAAGACTACATCGGGTCAGTCAATTAATGACATTTTGCATGCCGGCCCTAATCTACAGGGTGATTTATTTAACATCATAATAAAGTTTCGTCTTTTCCAAATCGCTCTGTCAGCTGATTGCCGCCAAATGTTCCTCAATATCGGCGTTTGCGAATCTGACCGTAGATTTCAACGGATTTTTTATCGTTTTAACAATAAGGAACCATTATCCGTGTATCAGTTCAATCGTGTTTGTTTTGGACTCAAGGCTAGCCCATATCACGCGTTACGAGTTGTTCGCCAGTTGATCGCTGATGAAGGCGATCACTTTTCCGCCGCAGCAGCTGTTGCTACTTCCACTTTGTATATGGATGACATTGCCTGTAGTGTCACATCCGTTCCGCTAGCAATTTCGCTTTGTGAAGAGCTTATTCAGCTTTTCAAGCGAGGCCAGTTTGATCTTGTCAAATGGACAAGCAACTCTAAGGAGGTTCTCGCACGCATACCTGATTCTCATAAAGCTTATCCAGACATTGAGTTTGAGAAGTCTGTGCCGCATAAAGTTCTCGGTTTACGCTGGGACAAATCCTGCGATAGTTTTCGGTTTGACGTCTCACCGCCAGATGATAAGTGCACCAAACGCATTATGCTGCCAACAGTGGCTCGACTATGGGACATAATGGGTTTTGTGGCTCCCACAATTTTGTACGCCAAGCTCTTGATCAAAGAGCTTTGGCTATCAAAGTGTGAGTGGGATGAAACACCCCCCGACCATATTGTCGCCGCTTGGGCTTGGGGCCAGTTTTGTATTGAGCTTACCGCGCTCAATCAAATTACTATT
Organism: Euclidia mi; assembly: GCA_944739405.2. Taxonomy (NCBI): domain Eukaryota; kingdom Metazoa; phylum Arthropoda; class Insecta; order Lepidoptera; family Erebidae; genus Euclidia; species Euclidia mi. Next base: position 38,456,207 of record OX123186.2, on the reverse strand, counting down.
CCGCGTCGTCTTGGGTTGGTAGATGGATGTACCATCAACCTAATAGGTTTCGCTGACGCCAGCGAGCTTGCTTACGGCGGAGTCGTATATCTGCAAGTCCGCATTGGTTCTAACTACTCGGTGCAGTTAGTTTGTGCCAAGTCCAAGGTCTCGCCTATTAAAACCATTTCGGTTGCGAGACTGGAGTTGTGCGCGGTCCTTCTGCTGTCTCAGTTGCTCCGCAAGGTTCATGACACAGTTTTGCCCCACTACCCTATTAATAAAATATACGCATTTTCTGACTCCAAAGTAGTGCTCGCTTGGATTTATTCATCTCCTCACCGCTGGCAGACTTTTGTCGCCAACCGCGTTAGTAAATTGATTGAACTTTTTCCCGCTACTTGTTTCAATCACGTCGCGGGTATTGAGAACCCCGCCGATTGCCTGTCTCGTGGTGTTACTCCACTTAATCTTCTGCATCATCCATTGTGGCATCGTGGAACTTCTTGGATTTCCCATGATCCGTCAGAGTGGCCCATGCAACCCTTTGACCACAGTGCAGAAGACAAAGATGTACCCGAACAGAAGTCTGTTTCTCATCCCGTGATTGCTGAGGTTGCGGTATCTCCGATCTATGCACTCGCACTACGCATGTCGTCGTGGTCTAAGTTACTCCGCGCCATCGTTAATGTCTGTAGGTTTCTTAGGCACTAAGAATAGCGGGAGAACAAGGTACATTGTTTTTCAAATGTTGAATGTCGTTACTAAAATGAACAGCCTGTACAGCTCGTAGCAACTTACATTCTGCAATTTCAAGATCAGTACTTGAAACAAAAGTCCCATTAGGTAAGTGTGCTGCAAAATCCCAGTATCTATAACTCCCAACTCCCACTCCCTTTTCCTATCCTAGGCGATCAGAACTCGCCCTCATACAGTCCACAATATTAATATTTTTTCCAAATCGCCTAGAACATACGGTTTCGGTGTAACGCCGAACCATTTTTGGTCCTTCGAGCCGGATATGACGATAATAGCACTGTGTTCAGAAAATGTGCAGGGCTTAACGCGGATGGTTCTGCAATGTCACTACTCAATTTATCGCGTAATTAATCAACTCAATAATTATGTGACAATAATGAATCACTAGAAATAAGATATAATATAGTTACTAGTATATACGTAATGAATACCTATATTTCTATCACTCAATAATGTTGATAAAATTTCCACATTATTACTGCTCAGTGTTATTTCACAAAGAAAATCGTATCCACATAAATATTAAATGAAATCTGAGTTAATTTTCACGTAAATGTTTTTTCTCCATACATTTCTAGGACAATGTAGAAAATAATACCGAAAATAAACATTTATTCAAACTCTCAAATTACTAAAATAACCTATATCCACATATTTCTGCACGCACGTATCCCATTTTTTCCAAAGGCATTAGCAACAACCATCAACGAGCAATAAGCTGGGATTATTGAATGGTCACAATTTGTCTTTGTGTCAAGTTTATCCAGCTTGTAGACATCTAAGATAAAGGAGCTCTGCGACTCAATAAATTGCCAATAAAACCGAACTCTGCGAATAGTAAAGGGATTCAGTTGCAACATGTGCAGATCTACAGCTCAATTGGGATTTCAACTGGGCTTAAATAAATCACCTCTTCATATCTTTGATCGTTCATTGTAATTCGACAGTATAATAACGTATAACAGACGTGGGCAGTCTTATCAAGATCGTATTCGTTGATTAATAGTGTGTTTGCGTTACAATTATTCTCGAAAAGAGTTCGCCGGGTTTATATTTTCATTCTAACACTGTTTGTTTTACCTCGATTTGCAAGCTGTGGTTGTACAGCGTAGCGCAGACAGTTTTACTAACTGGAACAGGCGGCGAGAGAGTGCCAGTATCAGTCCTGATATTGGCGCTAACATTTTTATATAGTGGATTCTACGCCTGCGTTTGAGAATATTGAAACATGACATTTTGCACCCGTTTTCCACCCCTCACTAAGCAATAGTACAGTAAGTAAGGGATAAGGAATTGTTGCGGTAATCATAGAGGACGAAATAACAATTTGTCACCACTTATCCTGAATACTCGGCGAACAGGTTACTGAGCGACCCAAAACTTTATTGCTGTCTGTTGTTTTAAGAGCTACTAACACAATTTACGTTGCTGTCGCTTTGTTTTGGAACTTGAGGTGAAATTGTTCACTTTTAACGTTATATAAAATTGGATAACCTGTTCCGTCAGTTGGATAAAGCTATTTTGATTGTATTGTGTGAGATAATTTAAACCTAAAATATAAATTAATCTAGTTAATTTATAAGGACGTGAAAAGGAAAAGCCGTAATATTGTTTTCATCTGTAATTGGATTTGTTTTAATTTAGTTCCCAGGACAACACATTGATTAATTAGTATAAGAGACCAACTAATATGGATGAAAGTTAAAAAATACACATAAATCGCAGTTTTTGGGAAAATTAAAGCCTCTGAAGGTTTTCATAATTAAAACCTGGAACCTGACTGATTCAGCTAACAAGAGTATTAAGTAAAAAATCTTCTTCTTCATTAATAAAATTGCTCCTGAACCTAATGGAAGGAAAGAGGAACCCACCACGCACCCTCGGATTGACCACCTCAACTATTGCAATAGAAAAAGGTTGACAATACCGAACTCCTCTAAAAGGATAAGGGATATAGGAATGATATAGGTTCCAGGAAGATACCTGACTTGTAGTATCCCGCTGTATGCGCCGACTATTCTTCGACACGTCTTTTGCCTCTGCCCGACGCATCCTCAGGAGCGATGGGCAACGACTGAGCGCTTTCCTACCGTGTGTATGTCTTATAAGCGATTGTATTTTCTAATTCCCTCCGTTGCTCGACTGATGTGAGTCATTATGACGATATGCGAATATATTCAGCAATGGGGACCCGTTAAAGTTGGTTTGATCGTTCAGTAATGTATGCTTGTCCCGCTTTAAAATCTCTAATTGTAAACCCTTTTGACAAGTGCGTATGACGTCAAATGAATGTCCGCTATTTAAAGTATGACCCGATTGAAGTAGATGTTCGGCAAAATGACACTTTGCCGGCTGGTTTTTTCTAAACGCCGCTAAATGTTCTTTACATCTCAGCTCAAAACTTCTACCTGTCTGTCCTATGTACTTATTTTGGCATTGGTCGCATGTTAAGCAGTAATTACCGGACTTTTTGTTCTTGCATACTTTATCTTTACCATTGCAAAGAAATTTTAACGTTTTGTATGGTTTATAGGCTGATCTGATACCGTTCCTCCTCAGTATACGCACCATACGGTCGGTTATACTTCCAAAATAGGACAGCAGTATTATTTATAGGTTCTTTTATGGAGGGATATAAAAGTGACTTGGCCATTCTAAGTTGTTTTCCTCGAATCATCTTGTCAATTAAGCGTTTACTATACCCGTTGGATTGAGCTATATGATAAATAATATTTAATTCTTTGTTATATGATTCTATATTCAGTGGTACGTACATTTAATAATCTATGAATCATAATGTGGAATGCTGCCATTTTGTGTTGTGATGGATGACAGGACGATGCTTGTATTGTACTATCTGTATACGTCGGTTTACGATAAATTTCAAATGAGTGTGAGGTACCCTCCCTTTTGACAGTCAAATCTAAGAAGTTTATTGAGCTGTTTTGTACAATCTCCAATTCGAGCTTAATTTTAGGGTGTACACTATTAATTCTTGTAAGAAAACAGTGCAGCTGACGTTTGGTGCCCTTCCAAGCCAGCAAAATATCATCCACGAATCTATAATAATATAAGATGTTCGGTTCTTTTACCAAATGCTCGTGTTTGTAGTTATTTATAAAGATATCTTTTTTTTTTTTTTTTTTTTTTTGGTGTCGGGTTGGAAAATCCTCATGGAGTCCCTTCGCCCTGGGGGGGAAGGACGAAGGGGACTGTCAGACTCTTACTGACTAAAAACCAACCCGCGCTCCTCATGTACCCATGTGTCGGAGGGTAGGGTTTCACCTAAGCATTCCTCGCTACCCCCCGACGGGTATTGGCCCGCCAGATGGTCATGCGGGCCCCGATAGAAACCCCCTTGGCGGCGGATGAAGGTGTTGGACTCCGCCGCCAAAACACCCAGCGGCCGCAGAGGATAGGGAGGACGGCAACGCAACACCGCATCTCCTCTTCCTCTGCGGCCCCACCGCGACGCAACGATGGTGCGCCCCCATTTGGTCGCGGGAGATAGGGCGCGCGGCAACGCAACACCGACACGCCTCTCCTCCCGCGACCGCACCCGACTGCGAGGGACAGAAGAACTGTCCCTCGCACCCGCCCCTTTGGACGCATCCTGCGCAGGCCTCCGTCAAGCCCACGCGGAGCGTCCCCTCCTGGATCCCTCTTAGCTTCACCGCGGGTCACCAATCCACGGTTACTAGGCCCCCCCACCACGACAAGGTGGAGATCCCACGGGGGGGATTTATAAAGATATCTGCTAACAACGGACTAAGCGGTGAACCCATGGCCAAACTCTCCTTCTGTAAGTAGTAGTCGTTGTTGAATTGAAAATAATTTTGTTTATTGCATAACTCGGTTAATTTCAAAATGTTCTGAATCTGTTCGGGGTGTATTCTATTTCTTTCCAGCAGATTTTTAATTATAACTAAGCATTTTTTATACGGGACGTTTGTAAATAAGCTTTTTACATCCAAAGACACGAGTTTTGAGTTTCTAGGTAGACAGATGTGTTTTATTTTGCTAATCAAATCATAACTATTTTTCAGGCTGTATTTTGCGGTGAATGACGTCTTCTTTTTAATTAATCCGTTTAAATATTTCGCTAATTTATAAGCTGGAAAAGGAGGGTACCTCACACTCATTTGAAATTTATCGTAAACCGACGTATACAGATAGTACAATACCAGCATCGTCCTGTCATCCATCACAACACAAAATGGCAGCATTCCACAGTATGATTCATAGATTATTAAATGTGCCACTGAATATAGAATCATATAACAAAGAATTAAATATTGTTTATCATATAGCTCAGTAAACGCCTAATTGACAAGATGATTCGAGGAAAACAACTTAGAATGGCCAAGTCACTTTTATATCCCTCTATAAAAGAACCTATAAATAATACTGCTGTTCTTACCTATTTTGGAAGTATAACTGACCGTGTGGCGCGTATACTGAGGAGGAACGGTATCAGATCAGCCTATAAACCTTACAAAACGTTAAAATTTCTTCGCAATGGTAAAGATAAAGTATGCAAGAACAAAAAGTCCGGTATTTACTGCTTTACATGCGACCAATGCCAAAATAAGTACATAGGACAGACGGGTAGAAGTTTGGAGCTGAGATATAAAGAACATTTAGCGGCGTTTAGAAACAATCAGCTGGAAAAGTCTCATTTTGCGGAACACCTACTTCAATCGGGACAAGCATACATTACTGAACGATCAAACAAACTTTAACGGGTCCCCATTGCTGAATACATATACATATCGTCACGCCTTAACCTCGGCCCTAACCTCGGCCCTCTGTTATTTATTATGTTTATAGATGACATAGTTCAACACATTGAAAATTCGAAATGTGCATTATTTGCAGACGATCTAAAATTATACAGGACGGTTAGTTCTCCTAAAGAAGCTGAACTTCTACAAACCGACCTGGCAAATATTAGAAACTGGTGTGAAGCAAATAATATGATTTTAAACGCTAGTAAATGTTATCACATAAAATTCACCAAAAAAAGGCAACCTGTAAAGTCAGAATATATACTATGTAACGAGGTTTTAAAAGAGGTTAATAGTATACGGGATTTGGGTGTAATAATGGACAGCAAATTAGATTTCATTGGTCATATCGATAAAGTTATAAAAGATAGTAACAGGATGCTCGGGTTAATCAAACGGGTAGGAAAACGGTTTAAAAGAATCAAGACTCTGCAAACTTTATACTGTGCACTGGTCAGAAGTCACCTCGAGTATTGCAGCCAAGTATGGAATCCGTTTTACCAAGTTCACATTGACCGTCTAGAAAGAGTGCAAAGATCATTCACAAGGTACTTGGTACACAAAGAAAATGGTAAAAACGGAGGTATTCCTTGGAGAGCTGGATATGATGCTAGACTGCAATACTTTAAAATGACCACGCTACAAAAAAGACGCTCCTACCTTGATATGAAATTTATCCATGGGCTTGTTAATGGTAAAATTTTGGAACCAAATCTGCTGGCCAGTATCAATTTTTTTGTGCCAAGGATTAATAGTAGAGTAAACAGATCGCGTACTTTTCAACTATGTCATAGTAGAACTAACATAGGTAAATTTTCCCCATTAAATAAAATTATGAACAGCTTTAATACATGTCAACAATCAAACAACATTGATATTAACTTTGATCCAGTGTCAAATTGGAGGCGCGCAGCACTTAATACAATATATTGAGTGCTGCATGCTTCCAATTTGACATATTATATTTAACATATAAATGTTCATTATAAAAATAAGATTGTGGAACTTTTATGAGATTTTAATATTTTGTGTTTAGTTATAAGTACCTTCAAATTTTTAATTTATATACATTATGTTTAACTTTTCTCTATGTACTGCTCTTTTGAAAATGCTGTTTCACACCTGTTATTAGTGAGTAGGCTAGTGCATGATATGTATTATATACTATATTTCTTTTAAATGTAATGCCTATGAGCTGTTGGTGTGCCAATAAAATATAAATAAATAAATAAATAAATAAAACGCCTTTTATCCCCGAAGGGGTAGGCAGAGGTGTAATTCTACACCCACTTTTCGCCAGATATACTTTAGTCCCACGTAATAGGGGGCGAGCCTATTGCCGTACCGGGCACATTTCCAGACTTCGTGCTGCTACTGAGAATTTCGTGACAGAAAAACCCAATAACACTGCCCGACCCAGGAATCGAACCCGGGACCTCCCGATCCCACGTGCACATTTATGGCACGAGACCAACGAGGCAGTCGTATAGGGTTTGATGTCGAGTTTTCCGTCTCTACGCAAATATGGTATTTGCATCGTGTTATCCCTTAGTCGCCTCTTACGACACCCACGGGAAGATAGGGGGTGGTGACACTTGTATTCTATGCCGTCAACCACACGGCCCATTGCTGAATATATTCGCATATCGTCATAATGACTCACATCAGTCTAGCAACGGAGGGAATTAGAAAGAACAATCGTTTATAAGACATACACACGGTAGGAAAGCGCTCAGTCGTTGCCTATCGCTCCTGTGGATGCCTCGGGCAGAGGCAAAAGACGTGTCGAAGAATAGTCGGCGCATACAGCGGGATACTGCAAGTCAGGTATCTTCCTGGAACCTATACCATTTCTATATCCCTAATCCTTTTAGAGGAGTTCGGTATTGTCAACCTTGGATTCTTGGACGTGGGATTGGGAGGTCTCGGGTTCGATTCCCGGGTCAGGCAAAGTGTTATTTGGTTTTTCCGTTAGGAAATTTTCATGGCAGCACGGAGTCTGGTAATGTGCCCGGTACGGCAATAGGCTCGCCCCCTATTACGTGGGACTTAAAAATTTATGGCTTAATGTGGGTGTAATATTACACCTCTGCCTAGCCCTTCGGGGATACAGGCGTGAGAGTCTATAAAAAAACATCCACTGTATAATACACAAGTAGAGTTTATTTCTACTATCATAAAAGTTATATCCATTTTATTCAGCGGGTACTTAAACTTTGTGCAGGTCATTCATCAATCGGGGGCTACGACCGCGGTAACGTTTATGTATCCACGTGGCAGTCTGTTAGCTCGTCCTTGTTGGTCAGGCGACGCAAACATGACCAAAACCAGATTACCGAACGTGTGATTCGTTATAAATGGGGTTTGGAAGTATTGGTCGGCTTTTTGAGCGAAAACCAATAATACATACAACACTTAGATGGTCTCTATTAGAGCTTTTGAAAGAACTTATTGTACGTCTGTCAAAGCCGTAGGTAGTAGCCAAAATTTGCTGTGCTATGTTGCGCGGATGCTTCATTCTTACTGATGCGCTTCTATTGAAGTGGAGACCTGATACAAAAACGATGTTAAAACTAGTATACTTAAGTTAGAATTAGTTTTGATTGGCCAATAGAAATTCTCATGTGCGAATCAGGGATACGAATAAAAGTGAAAACAACTGTAAAGTAAAGTTACTGGCTATTGCTACCTCGATTGCACAATCGAGGTAGCAATAGCCAGTAATTTTACCTTTATTCTGAACAGTCGTTAACTAACTTCAGGATGTTAGCTGATTTTTTGCCATTTTTAATTTATCGACTCTAATTGACATATGAATTTACTGATAATTTAATATGACATTTTAATCAATATTACAATAATTTTTAAGATTTTACTAGATTCTTTTCCATATTTTATTATGTCTTCATAGTGACACTGTAATTACTATTTTCAATATTATTGTATTTTATTATAATATTTCGATGTTAGCGATCTACTGCCATCAAAATTTTGCATGCCTTGAACTGGTTGAAACACTTGGAACTTTTTACCTAATTGACAACACCATTGTAACAGTGCTTTCTGCAAAAATAAATGATTTGATTTGATTTGATAGCTCACTCCGACAACAAAAATGGCATCTGAAATGTTGCTTAATTTGTGTTCACCAACAACCGTGAAGGTAGTTCCAAACTCGTTTGTTCAATTTTCAGAGGCAATTCCAGTCGGAACAATGTACGATGGAAATATTTTTTTAAATATATGAGCACAGACGCAACATGATAAAGACCAATGATCGCCCCGAATATTTTAACGAGTTAAATTACGTAACGAACAAAAACAATTTAGAATGGCGTCGATCAGTTTTTGTGTTCGAAATAATGTATTTTTATATTAAACTTCATAAAGAGTTGTTGGTTGCGTTTTTATTTAATTTACCTGTTTTTAGGGTTACGTACCACGAAATGAAAAAACGGAACCCTTATAGGATCACTTTGCTGTCCGTCCGTCTGTCAAGCCCCTTTTTCTCAGAAACGCGTGAAGGTATCAAACTGAAATTTATATCAAATAGTCAAATCTACTGTCCCTTGAAGCTGTGAAAAAATAAACGTCTAAGCCAACGCAATCAAAAGATACAGCCGTTATTGCTGCAAATTTCCGCAAATATTCGAAACTCAAAAGCTACAGGGTACTTCCCGTGAACTCAGAATCTTTAAATTTGGTACTAAAAATTTACGGTTTTCGCAATTTTTCCTTTATGCATGCTATAAGATATTTCTTATAGCATGCATAAAGGAAAAATTGCGAAAACCGTAAATTTTTAGTTACATCATATCATAAAAATATTTTTAATAATTTTAAAGTTATTACCATTTTCTCATGAATTCGTAAAGTTATGAAATTTAAACTCATATCAAATACTCGGGTCTATAATACCTTGAAGCTGTAACAAAATCAAACTTCTAGGTCAACGCAATAAAAAGAAAAAGCAATTTAAGCCGCATATCTTCTCGCAACTACTCGCAAGGGAATCAAAACCTACAGGGTACTTCCCGTGAACTAAGAATCTTGAAATTTGGTACGAAGCAATGTCTTATAGCACAAATAAAGGGAAAATTGCGAAAACCGTAAATTTTTAGTTACATCATATAAAAATATTTTTGTATTAATTTTAAAGTTACTAACCCTTTCCTCATGAGCGCGTAAAGTTATTAAATTGAAATTCATATCAAATACTCGGGTCTATTATACCTTTAAGCTGTAACAAAATCAAACTTCTATCTCAACGCAATAAAAAGGAACAGCAATTTTACTATATTTTCAAACTCGCAACTACTGGCAAGGGATTAAAAACCTACAGAGTACTTCCCGTAAACTTAGATTCTTAAAATTTGGTACGAACCAACATCTTATAGCATAGATAAAGGAAAAATTGCGAAAACTGTAAATTTTTAGTTACATCATACAATAAAAAATAAAATGAAAGTTACTAGCCCTTTCCCTTTGAATGCATAAAGGTCTTAAATTGAAATTCATATCAAATACTCAAATCTATCATATCTTTAAGCTGCTCCAGAATCAAACTTCTAAGCCAACGCAATCAAAAGATACAGCTGTTTATGCTGCTAATTCTCGCAAATTTTTGAAACTCTCAAGGGAATCAAAATCTACAAGATACTTACCGTGAACTTAGAATCTTAAAATTTGGCACCAGGCCACTTCTTATAGCACAGATTAAAACTAAAAAAATCCATAAATGTAAATTTTTAGTTACATCATATAATAAAAACATTATTATAATTTTAAATTAACTACCTCTTTCCTCATGAACGCGTAGAGTTATTACATTGAAATTCATATCAAATACTCAGGTCTATAAAACCGAGCTGTAATAAAATCAAACTTCTATGTCAACGCAATCAACAGAAACAGCAATTTAAACATATTTTCATTTGGTATGAAGCAATGTCTTATAGCATGCATAAAGGAAAAATTGCGAAAGCCGTAAATTTTTAGTTACATGATATCATAAAAATATTTTTATTAATTTTACAGTTATTACCACATTCTCATGAACGCGTAAAGGTATTACATTGAAATTCATATCAAATACTCAGGTCTATAATATCTTGAAGCTGTAACAAAATCAAACTTCTATATCAACGCAATAAAAAGAAACAGCAATTTAAGCCGCATATTTTCTCGCAACTACTCGCAAGGTAATCAGAACCTACAGGGTAATTTCCGTGAACTCAGAATCTTGAAATTTGACACGAAACAAACTCTTATAGCACACATAAAGGAAAAATTTGCGAAATCCATAAATTTTTAGTTACATCATATAAATAAATAAAATATTTTTAATAACTTTAAAGGTGCTACTCCTTTCTTCATGAACCCTGGGTATAAAATTGCAATTCATAGCAAATGCTCAAGTCAAAACTAAAGAGTATTTCCAGTCGATCTAGAATCTTGAAATTTGGCATAAAGCAACGTTTTATAGCACATAAGAATAATTTTTAAAATCCTAAATTTTTAGTTATTTACTTCACTTTTTTTTTTTAATAATTATATATACCTACAGGTTTGTACGGAACCCTCGGTGCGCGAGTCCGACTCGCACTTGACCGGTTTATTATGTCTTGTTATTGTTCGCGTTATAGGTGCAATGTGAAATCAAATAAAGGGTAATTGAATTTCATAACCTTTGGAAACATAAGCAATGTACTGTAACTTTTTTATACATAAATCAATACCATGATGCAATCCCTATTACTTAATTAGATGCAGTGAATTTAAGAAAAATACTAGTATATACTCTACTATACTGTTTGAACACAAAAAAGCGAACTTATTTTAAAGCAAGAGCTGTACTAGTAATTTTTAAATTACGATGAATAAGTCCTCCAGTCAGTCCACCTTGCGGGAGACCTAACCCTGCTATGACGTCCCGTGCGTGGCCGCCACTCCAGAACTTTTCTGCTCCAACTGCCATTGGTTGTTTGAGTTGTTTGCTCACAAAACAGCCACTTCATCTTACTGATTCATCCGGAGAGGTATGACAGCGATTTTAGTTTCCGACTGATCTCTTAATTTCTGATTCAATTTCACAACAATGAATAATATCACATAATAAAACTTTATCTATAATAGATATTAGAATAGCCATTTTACGAACATATTTCTTTAAATCATTCATAATTTTGATAATTATGAATGATTTAAAGAAATATGTTCGTACTTCTAACAACTTTATAAACTAGGGAAGTCTCCGCAGTCAATTATCAAAGTTGTAATTTCTATTTTAAATACGTCTCTTTAGGTACAAACGACATGAAAAAGGCGTTCCGACCTAAGCGAGCGTGCAGTGTAACTAGTCGAAGTCATTAGAGTTGGAGTGACAACGACCCTGTTCCTGTGATATGGCTAATTGCGTCCTGCCTGCATCCCAATTGTGACCGCGTTATTATACCGGTGCGGAGGCCTACACACACACCTAATAAATGTAACGATTACCGGAATGGCGAAAAGAGTAATGTGTTCTACAGTTCCGAGAACGATGATAATTGTCTACGGAAGTAGTTTCGAAATGTGTGTGGGTAGAAGTAATTTTGAATAATTCTCAACCACTGGGCCTTTTGAGGAGGACAATTGTTACGTAACAATGCCCTACATTATATAAGTATGTTGATAGTATTATTATGATTTACTCATCAACCATTTGACGATTTGTAGCAGGTCCTCTTTGAGAGCTACAGCTACGTGTACGTCGTAACTATGTCTCTACATTATTTATTTATTTATTTATTTTATTTAAACTTTATGCACTAAAAGTGTACATGGGTGGACTTAATGCCATTAGGCATTCTCTAACAGTCGACCTTTAGGTGGTGCAGAAATAAATGTGGTAGGTGCATTGGAAGCAGTGTAGAAAGACGATAACTGAAAAAAGAAATATAATATATAAACCAGATACCTAATTTATTAGGTAATCCATAAATATATTTATACATATAGCAATCAGATAAATACTGCAACATATGAATATATATAATAAATACATATTATAGATATCTAAATAAGTACTATACATATAAAAATACATAATTATATAACATATATACACACATATAAAAATATATATATATATATATATATATACTTATATATAATATACTATAACTGATGCGAATGATGTGCTGATTCCCTCAATCTGTTAAATAGGAGCTCTCGAAGTTTCATTTTGAATGCGTAACGGTTGGTGGAAATTCTGACTTCAGGAGGGAGCCTATTCCAAAGCAGTACAGCTTGAACTATGAAAGAAGAATTGACAAAACCAGAAGTGTGAGTAGGACAAGCAAGAAGTAAATTATGAGAAGAACGAAGTTCCCTTTCATGAGTAGAAGAGAGATATTGAAAGTATGTTTTAAGGCAATCAGGAGGAGAAGGGGCAGTAAGAATAGAAAAGAGAGTAGTAAGAGCACGCAAACTCCGGCGTTGATGTATGGGTAACCACTTGAGTTCGGAACGGAAAGCAGATACGTGATCATACTTGCGAAGATTATAAATGAATCGAATGCAGTTATTTAGAAGTCGGTCATATTTGTTGAGATGTTCTGCATTCAGGTCATAATAGCACATATCACCATAGTCAATTAAGGGAAAGATTAAGGTCTGCACAAGCATTGTCTTGGTTTTGTGAGGCTGAAAATTCTTGAGGCGATATAAGGCGCGGAGAGTACCGGTGACTCTCTGACTAACACTAGTAACCTGGGCTTGCCAGTCGAGAGTGGAATCAATGTGCAATCCTAGGTCTTTGACGACAGGACTAAACGGAATTATTAGCCCATTAAACGTAACCGGAGGCAGGGTTGTTAAGTCTAGTCTGCGTATCATGCATTGACTGTCTACGATTATGGCTTGACATTTCGCAGGATTGACATCAAGGCCGAATTCTTTGGACCATGCCAAAATCGTGTCCAAATCTTTGTTCACCTCTGCTATCGCCAACGCCACGTTATTCACTTTCGCCTGGGAATACAGCTGCAAGTCATCGGCGTAAAGATGATACGAACATTGAAGTCGAAGGGTCAAGAGGTTAATAAAAATAGAGAAAAGTAAAGGAGAGAGTATGCCACCTTGAGGGACACCAGAGCTAAGATCACGCCAACTTGATGAAATTTCATCAACGCGGACCGCCTGCTGTCGTCCCTGAAGATACGTTGAGAACCATTCCAGTGAACTAGGCGAGATCAGAAGATGGGAAAGGATTGATAGAAGGATGTCGTAACTAACGGTATTAAAGGCGTTCGAGAAGTCAACCAAGGCCAACACAGTGACCTTAGTCTCCTCCATACCCGCCCTAATATCGCCAGTCACTTTAAGGAGAGCGGAGGTAGTGCTATAGCTAGGTCTGAAGCCGGATTGCCATGGACTCAAAAGCTTGTTTTGATGTACAAAACTAGATAGTTGCTTATGCACACTAGCTTCTAGCACTTTGGATAGGAAGGGAAGTATAGAGATAGGACGATAGTGTTTTGGGAGAGAAGAACTCTGGATTTTAGGCAATGGGATTACAAATGCTTTGCGCCACAAGGAAGGGAAGGTACCACTAGCTAATGAAAAGTTGACGATGTGGGATATAGGAAAGGTGAGGTGGTCAAGGATAAGGGTGATCATACGACGGCTAATGCCATCGTATCCCACCGCGTTGGACTTGATGGAAAGGATAATCTTCTTGATCTCACTCGGTGTCACTGGAGAAAAACTAAAGGGAGTTGTGTCAGGCCGAGGCAGGCCAGCCACATAATCAATAGTACGACGCCTGGTTTGGAGATCCAACTGAATAGTAGAGGAGAAATGTTGGTTTAAATCCTCCAAACCAACCGTCATCTGAAAATCAGTGTGACGTTGCTTGCCAATACCTAGAGTCCCGAGGAACTTCCAGATATTGGCAGGGGATGAGGAATTTATGTTGTCTAGAATATGGCGGCGCTTAGCGTTCCGCACCATCTGGTTACACCGATTTCTTACAGTCTTGAAGAGGTTCCAGTTTTCGTCAGACCGATCCCGCCGGAACTGCCGAAATGCTCGATCCCTGCGCCTCATTGCCATCTGTATGCCTCTAGTCATCCACGGAGCCGGAGGACGTTTTATTTTTTTTTTCTTGACGGGGGCATGTTTGTCGAATAAATTCAGGACTATGTTATTGAAGGTATCTACCATCTCATCCACAGAGGCAGCCGCCGTCACCTGATTCCAATTGAGTTCAGAGGCATCCTCTTCCAAACAGTCACGATCTATACGTCCAAAACAACGCAAGTGCAGTACCTTAGGACGGGGTTTAGGTGGTTTAAGGTTATAGGAAAGGAAGAGGAGATCATGGTGAGAAAAACCGGGAGCAGAGAATTGGCCATGGGAATGGACTAGGGAGGGGTCTGAGGTAATAATTAAGTCTAGCCAAGTGTCCACACCTTCAATATTGTGGTGAGTAGGGCTAAGAGGAAGAGTGTGAAAACTGGCAGACTCAATTAGTTTTAGGAGTCGAAGGGAACGTGGGGAATCGAGGGCGAGGTCAGTGTTGAAATCTCCCATGATGATATGATGTGCGTATTCAGACCCTAAAGATTCCAGAATCGATTCGAGACTGGAGAAAAAATTAACAGTGGGAGGATAGTAAACGACTCCGAGGAGGGTTTTGGCTCCATTGACTGAAACCTCGAGAAAAAGATACTCCGCTGAAGCAGAATAATTAGGTGGAGAAGACAGAAGAATTTTAAAAGGTAGCGAGCTGTAAAGATAAATAGCCACACTACCGCCTCTCCTGTCTACCCTGTCATCACGAATAAGAACGAAACCAGGGAGGGGGTAGGTGGTAGAAAGAAGATGAGGTTTCAGCCAGCTCTCTGAAATCAGAATGGCATGAACGTTAGCATTACTGAAAGTGTCATACAAGTCACTGTAGTGACTAGGTACACTCTGCGCATTGATATGATATTGCATTCAAAAACTTCGATGTAGGTTGATCAAATGTACGCCTGACAAAATCACTAAGAGACTCTGTAGTTGAACAAAAACTATCGTTACTTGAGGAACTAATGGATTAATGAGCTGAAAGGAAAGAATCATCATCAGAAAACATACAATAAAAATAATATAAAATACATAGTAAAACTAGATAATATATATATATATATAACTAATATGCAAATAAACTAGTATATAAACCTACTACTTATATGAAAAAGAGCACGCATACGCTTATATGCTGTCCTTTATTGCTGCACCACCTGCCAGCACACTCATACACAATACATAATAAAAGTGAAGTATAGTAGTAATAAAACGCAAATAACACTGGGCAATAAAATTTTAAAGACTTTTAAGCGCGTTTCCGAACGCATTCCTTTGTGTCAATACAAGTGTCATTGAAAAGTTGAAAACAGTCAATAATAAATTAAAACTTTTTGTAAACAAACTAAAAAAGGTATAAAAATAATTGAGGGTGCGTTGAGAAATAATTATGTTATGATAAGTAGCTAAGTTAACACAGAACAAATGGAAAACACAAGGATAACAGAAGCGAAAACATAAATTTGTACAGAAAATACTATTTACGCGGCAAGTTCTTGGCATTCCCGGGTGCGCTTGAAGATCCAGGGTGCCCGCACCGCTCCTGGTCTCTGATGAAGTGCTGTTCGAAGCTTTGGGATACCTCTGCATCAGCCCACTGAGCTCGTTCTCTGCAACTATCTTGTGGCGACTACCATCCGATGCTTTTATGACGATATTGCCATCTTGGGTCCAACAATTTCTCAAGCCAAAATGTATCCGGGGCCTCCCAAATACAGCCTGACGTGTTTTCGTAAGGAATTCCCTTACTGATACTGACGACCCCTTCAAAGCAGTTTTGGCATGCCATGCAGAAGATTTAACGTCCACTCTGGCGAACCGAACGAGTATGGGACGCTTGCTTTCCTTCTTGAGAGCGCCGATTCGGTGACAACTGCGGATGTCAGCGGCAGCGATGGCCTTCAGCTCCATTTTATTCAGCATTATACCCAGGATGGTGGCGACACAATTCTCATTCTCGGCCTCGGGCACACCCAAAAAGAGGAGGTCCTTACGTCGGTGTCTTGTCTCCACAATGTCAAGCTGCCTTTGACATTCCTGTATTTGCTGACGAAGTAAGCCCAGCATGTTGAAGACGAGCTCACGAAAAGTCCGGAACTCCTCGGCAACCCGTGCTACAGTGTCTTTGGACGAGCCACCACTGTGTAACTGCGCTTCAAGAGCTTCCATCCTCTTCATAAAACTTTCCTCTAGACTTCTCTGTGCGGACTCGTACATTACAACAAAAGTGAAGATAATTTAATTGATTTCTTCTGTGTTATGCTATGTAGGATTGCCAAAGGCAGCCAATTATAAAATAAAAATGTAAGGGAAAAGAAAAACAATTTCTTCGAACTTTTACATTAATCATAATTTTACTTATTTGGCTTGTTATGTAAGATCCCCTTGCCGTGACATCATGACATTATGTATTGTCTTGTAATTTTGTTGCTAAACGTCGAGTTATGAACTTCGGCTGACAGGAGTGATATTTAAGGCTAACTAAATTATATGAGAATGTTCGGCAGTCGTTTCAGTCACTCAATTAGATAGTTACAAAGAATAATGCCCATTTTTCTTCGAGACGCCGGCCCAGGTGTGGACCGTCAAAAATCGTACTTGTTATTGTATTCGATAAAAGTTAAACTAGAATTTTGAGATTGATTAGAGGTCGGCCACATTCATAGTTTTATTACAAGAAGTACTTTTTATGCTCAAAAAACATTAGGTGTGTACGTACTTTTATTAGGATAGTTACAGTATTTCGTAGTTTTGAGTAGAAAGGAATGAGTTAATCGTTTGGTAAGGGTAGAAATCCGAAAGAAAAAGCTAGAAGTCTTAAAAGATCCGCAAACATTCACAATGCGCACGAGCAAAACAAATAACAAACAAAATAAATTGAATATGACATAATTGACATTTACTAAGAGTCAAAAAAATGTTGCCATTTTACAGTTTTTAAATTATATTTATTAATCGATATAGATTTGGGTCATAATAGGTTATATATATCTATATATTTGATTCAAAACAGAACTTATTTGTAGTTAATCGCATATATTCCTTAAAAAAACATAATAAAACGGTTTAAGGATTAAATAAATATTTGCTAGTCACTAAAATCATTTTGAGTAGATAAAATGTGAAATCGATTAAGATAAACGATTTCATATTATGAATTCTTTACTGGCAATTTCTGATCTATTACGTGTTGGCTATTTAGACGTTAACACATATTTTTAAACCTATTTATTGATTGTTTCTCGGCACACCTTTAGTATCGCCTCTAAATTAAGTTATAAATAAAAAGGATTATTCAACAACAAACTGAATCTCTATTGTGCTGTTCATGAGTTCCAAACTGGGCCAGAAATGGGCATTGTTCTTTAAACACAAACATCAAGTAGGCTACCAACGTTCATAATCATTTTCGCCTGGCTTGTTTGTATTTCCAAATACAGCCAAATTTGATTGCGTCATTCTATAAGTTTTCAAATAACAGAATGCTTGACGGCCCTAGAATTTTTCCCTTCAATCGAATTTAATTGGAGTCGATGGCGCTCTGTGATTGGACATTCGAATGTCGGTTGTGTGGCGCGGCCAATCACTGCAGTGGCCATTTTCCGGTGGCCTAGCTGAACTAATACCGGCTTTACAGTTGGCCGCCGCAGTTACCTGCTCATTGCTCCTTTTGGGATTACGTACGCTGTGATTACCGCATTAAAGTGGCTCACAACTTTACGAGCGAGCACACCATCCATAAGAATAGCGTAACTAAAAGCGGATAACCGCTTCCACTATTCACGCCACCGGATAGTTAGCACTTCAAAATTCAAACACGGGCACGAACAACTTGTGTCCTAAACTATGCATGTTGGGTCAGTTCTGAATAGTTCTGTCAGTTGTAATTCCTCTGAGGATACAAGAGCCTCACCTTTTTACTTTGTTTGTAACAAAACCTATGTTAAATTTTGCTTTACAGTAATTTCAGAGTTTTGGCATTGAAACATAAGTTTTGTACACACGGCTCGTGTTGATTTTTGCTTTGCAGATTACATAGCATTTATAATCAGGACAGAATAAAGCTAATTATCATAAAATCTCATAAAGCCGCAAAATTTATCTGTTAACATTTTATTAGCAGTAGGTAAGTATTCAGTTGGTGAAGTTTATATATAAACGTTGGGGCATAAAATTTAATCGAAATAAGCTATTCGTGACCAAAGCTCCTTTTTATTTGGGACTTAAGTACTTAATTATGACAACTATCTGTTCTGTGTGATTTAGCTGTAATACTGATTAAATTATTTGACTAATAAAAAATATTTTGGAAGCTGGTTAAAAGAACCTAGTACTAACTATCGGAAATTATCAACCTAAAAGGTCGTAAGTTCCTTTCTTTAAGCCAATCTTTAGTACTAGTAATTTAATTATAATTGTTTAATGGCATAGATTTGAATGTTTAAAAAGTATAAAATGTCATTGAAATATTTTATTCTGCTACAGTGAATATTTTTATAAAGCCCATCTGGTGGCAAAATGACCTTTGAACATTTAATTTTATTATCAACGATATTTTCAACGGCTCATAGAAATTTATACAGGGAAAATAAAACGGAAAGCACCCATAAGCGAATGTTCAGTTAAAAGGTTTTTTATTTCGCAATATCGATTATAATCGTCCGAATAAGGACCTATTGAAAAAGAAACCTTTATTTTTTATAGCCATCGAAAGCGAATTCTAATCTCGTTTTTCCGAGTCATATACCAATAGATCGCTTCATTATCGTTCAGACTTCGTTCACCTTTACTTTACAAACCTTTCGAATTATGTTGCCTTGCTGAGAAATTTCTGTTATATTTTCGGTAGATAATGTCATGAATACTGACCAAGTTACTTCGTACCCTATAGAGTTTCTGAACTCCTTACAATTATCAGGAGTACCTGCACGCAACTTGAGACTGAACGTTGGTGTTCCAATCCTCTTAAAGCGGAATCTTAATGCACCTAAGCTTTGTAATGGCAAACGACTACAAGTAACACCTAGGGCGAATAATTATAAAAGCTATTCGCTATTGCGAGTCAGACTCGCTCATGAAGGGTTCCGTAGTGGAGGTATCCACTTACCATAGACATTATCTTCGACTAACTATTAATAGCATTTGTATAAACGACAAAGCTATATTTGCGGCTTTTAAGATGTGCTTTATTTAAAAAACTGCTGACTACATATGGTTCAAAACAATTTTCGTTGGAAGTTTTTTTAACGATCTACAGCATATATTTTTTTTTAGATTTGTCCCTCTCTTTCTCTAAAAGTTAGAGGGACACACACACCCATATATCTTTCAAACTATTGACTTTGAGAAACAATGGTTTTAAGAACCTCAAAGTAATTTTAACGACCCATTTTCCACATCAGTTCCATGTATGAAGAGTCCCCCTTGATATTCAATATTTTTTTATTTTCTATAACGTCGTAAAGCGGTTCACAGAATACATCTGCCTACCAATTTTCTAATGTGTAAACTGAATAGTTTCGGCATAGAGTGCCTGTGACATACGGATAGTCTGACAGACATAGCGCGTCTATAAGGATTCCGTGTTTAGCCATTTTTGACTACGGAACTATAAAAATACTGTTTACAGAAATGTTTTAAATACTTCTTGAGGTTATATTTCTTATTAGTAAATAAATAAATAATAATAGTGTGTGAGTGTGTAAGTATGTGTGTGTGTGTGTGTGTGCGTGTGTGTGTTGATATATATTATAAAAAAATAAATAAATAAAATGTTTATGTTATAATATTATAGTATGGACAATTTTAGTAGGTTATCAGTTTCTTCGTAATTGAGCTTTTGTAACCATGTACGAATGTGTTAATAGTGGTGCAGACTTTATATGATCGGCGCTTGTCTGGGTGGTCAGGGACATATTCTATGGAGGCATGCTTTCGTAAAGTGGTTTGTAGTATAAATAGCTAGCGTACTGTAAGGAGTTGGCAGTCAGCATAAAAAAGGGTGGTGGGGTAACGGAATGGTTTAAACAACATCACTTTTAGTACTGCCCGTTGTGCTCGTTCTAGTTGTAAGAGGTACGTCTTGTGCGCTCCACCCCATACAGTAAGGCAGTAGGTAAGGATCGACTGACATAGGGCGAAGAAACACATTTTCATAGTGTTGATGTCTGAAGATCGTCGAATTTTTTTCACGATGAAAATAATTTTACGGACACGACTAGTAAGCGCTTGTATATGCTGGGTCCAGTTTAGTAGGCTGTCTATTTGGACACCAAGATATTTTACGCTACGCGATTCGATAAGTAGGGGGCAAAGACACTGTGGAGTTGATGTTTCTATATGGCATCTATGAGCTTTGAGCCGGTATATGTCAGGATCGGGTAAAGATGTTGATTTTAACGTAAATGGGATGTAGTGGGTTTTATCAATGTTTAGTGTCAGCAGGTTGTTAGTGAACCATCTTACAACTAGTCTAATTGCGTTTTCCGCGTGTTTAAAGGTATCTGCCCAGCTGTTCCCGTTAATTAATATTGCCGTATCGTCTGCATACGCAAGGATTTTGCAGTTTGGGATGTTTAATTTATATAAAGCATTAACATAAATCAAAAACAGAGTTGATCCCAAAACAGAGCCTAGAGGAACACAGTAAAACATGGGTCTACTGTTACTCACCAAGGAATTAATCCGGACACATTGAGATCGGTCTGTGAGATAATCCTTAATTCACGAAAACACGGATTCCTACCGCCTCCATCTTCGATAAGAGATGGGGGATAGACACAGTGTCAAAGGCCTTAGAAAGATCTAGAAATATGCCCAGGCACTTCTGTTTGCTTTCCAGTAAGAAGACAGTGTGGTCAACAAATGATGAGACAGCGTCTTCGGTGGATTTTCCAGATCTGAAACCGTATTGATTTGGAGCCAGAATTTATTTTTTTCTAGGTAATTAGTTAGACGTTTATTGAGTATCTTCTCTAGCACTTTTGACAAAGCAGGCAAGACTGATATCGGCCTATAATTAGTGACACTGCGTCTGTTCCCATTCTTATATATAGGGTGTACTACGGCACGTTTAAGGGCTCTTGGGAAGCAACCGGAGGCAATGGCGCAATTGCAGATATGTGTTATAAACAGAGCTAGTTTATGCGAGCAAGATTTAAGCACTTTAGCTGATATATCATCCCATCCTACCGCAGAATCTACTCGGAGATTCATAATTGTTGTCTCTATCTCCGTTTCATCAGTTGGCAAAAGTGCGAAAGAGTGGGGAGAGAGTATATCGTTTAGACGCTCGTCGACAGGGGTCGAGTTATTATTTTTTTCCGCGACATTTTTGCCATAGTCGAAAAAAGGTATTAACATTATTAATTGCTGTTTGTTTGTCAGAAGCCAGATGTAGAAGTTCGGTCGCAGTATTGTTTGACTTATGTGTATTTGTTATTCGCTTTATAACCTTCCAGGTGGCCTTAGGATTATGTTTTGCTTTATGAAATTCTTATTAGTTATAATATATAGTTATAATAGGTAATATTGCTTATTAGTCCCTATGAACAGAATAGGGAAGTTTAGTGCAAGTGAAATAAATTATACAAGTATTGTTATCTAGTGAATTATGTCAAAATAATGGTAGTTTCATTCATCAATTAATGTTAAAACTTTATTTAACATTTTTATCGACAAATTATTGTATTCTATTTGACAGCAAAAAACTATGACGTCACTAGGTCGTACTTCTGTTTTTGACATTTCATTAAAAGTGCTTGATTTGACTAGTTGGAAACAACCCTATTAAAACGAAAATTAGTATCGAACGATGAAGGAGTTTTGTGTTACCCCGAATTTAACGTGAGCGAAGCCGCGGGCAAAAGCTAGTTATATTATATTATTCTATTAATCTGTGGATACCATGCCATTTGATAACACGCGTAGCGCTAAATATTAAGATCTGCATTAATACCCAATTAAGGCCAAGTTAATATTAATGGAGGATGTATTAATTACGAAGAGATTTTTCATTAGATCCAATCCCTACTAATGTTATAAATTCGAAAGTGTGTGTATGTATGTTCCGTTATCACGCTAAAACGGCTGAACCGATTTCGTTGAAATTTAATATAGACTAGAGGTCGCCCAGTGGTCGAAATTCGACCATAATTGATTAAAATGATAAATTTCTACATTTTTAAGATTGTAGGTACTGTCAAGACTACACTCACAGACTTCCCCGCACAATACAAATAAAGAAAACCTTTATGAAATTACTGGAACGGCTATTAAATACTTTTCTTAGTAATAAAACTCTGAAATAGATGTGAACTTAAAGACTTTATAAAAATGTAATTCAATTCAAATTCATTTATTTTGCTTAAACATGGTAGTGAGTTATTACAATGGCATATAATAAGAGCAAGCAAAAAAAATATAACATACATACATACATAGACTCATGCCTGTTTCCCCGAAGGGGTAGGCAGAGGCATATTAAACGCCCACTTTTCGCCAATGTTTTGATCCCACGTAATAGGTGGCGAGCCTATTGCCGCTTATCGGGATATTTTTTTTGCCAGAGCCTCGTCCGTTGATCGGCAGGTGCACCACTTGCAGGTGAGGTTGGCTTGGGACCCTAAGTTCTTGGTGGGAACCCTATGCACCCAAAAAAAAGATAAATAACACGTAATTGATCAAAACTGAATACCAATTAGAAAATAAATCTAATGACACATTCTCTTGCCATTGCGCAGTATGTCGTTTACTTTCATACTTCTTAGTATCTAATTATTTACTCCTTCCTCTTTCGACACATAGTCGATGTTTTCCTTGGCCGGATCTTCCTTTTCGTGCCTCTACTTTCATATTTACACTGTCTATCATTTCTTTTTCTTTTGACACACTCTTGCTTTTTGTCCCTCTTCTTTTGAATTTATTTAAGACTGGGACTTTGCCCGATCCGGAAATGCCCGGGTCGGGCAAAGTGTTAGTGGGTTTCCCAAATTCTCAGTAGCAGCACGGAGTCTGGTGATGTGCCCGGTAATAGACCTAAAAATTCATGGCAAAATGTGGGTGTAATATTACACCTCTACCTACCCCTTCGGGAATACAGGCGTGAGTCTATAAAAAATAAATAAAAAAAAAATATTTTTTTTCACATTTTACACTTTGACAGAAACTTAGAATAATTATTAATAAAATACCATACATATATGTAATAACTAATAAGTGTACATTTCACGCGTACATATTTTATTAATTTATACGCCAAGATAAATTTACCTATTGTGAAAATACTAAAGGAGACCGACCACAATGTATGGGACTTTGGCCTGGGCGTGAACAATTTATTATTGGAATTACAATATTAATTTTCAATAGCCTTAACTAAGTATAAAACATTATTTTTGAAGCTTAGTACCAAGTCAGTTGAATAATAAAATAAAAAACATTATTAAAAATAAATATTTATTTTCATTATTCACCATCACCTTCATTTATGTTATCAATAGCTTGTTGTGAATGGTTTGCGATTTGTGGCATATGGGATTTGTTTAATGCCACAGTCCACTAAGAATGACGTACAGGCTATGAACCTCGATCTGTTGACAAACCAAATTAAACAATTGTAATGCATGTATTTATTATACCAAGTTAATATTTGGATTCATTAATATAATTATATGAGTGAGGCGTTGAAATGCCAAATACATACCACTTGCGGTGCAATCCATTAATGTATTGTCGTACTTCCACAAGTTTGAGAATATGTCTTCTCCGCTGTGTAATATTGGTACCACAATTCACGCAATGCATTGATTCAGTCATCGTTCGAAGCGGGTACTGGGTCCGCAGGCAAGCCATGATCCTCGTGAGGGGATTCCGTGTTTCGGCGCAAGTTATCGTATGAAGTGGGTACTCGGTCCGTAGGAAAGACATGGTCGTTATGAGGAGAATATTCGGAGTCCATTTTAGAAAGCACAAGTAGAAAAAGAACTGCTTACACAAAATATGACAAAATCAAATCTACAATACGATCAAACTAAGCGAACGCAAAGCGAATGATGGAAACAGAATTGACAAGTTAGTCAAGTATTGCTAAAGTATGAAAATAATTACCCAACATACTTTACTATTTTGATATTATTAAAAAAAATATCAGTATTTTACGTTAATTATGACTGTCGTCTGAAAAATATATAAAATAAAAAAAATTATAAAAAAAATATCTACGTACTTTCAGGTTTCGGCAATCGCTTTAAATTGTGATTTTGTTAATCAGTTTTTAACGATATTTTCCCACCGATTATTTACAAGGCAACACAAACGAACCATTCCAATAGTCTATTGAAGTACCTAATACGTTTATAATCAAATGAAGATATTTTAAAATCCATTATTATTATGTGTTTATTTCATACTACTGGATAGCGATCAATATTTATAATATACTAGAGGACGCCAGCAGCTTCGCCTGCATTTTTTTTAACTTTACCCCTTTTGGCCGATCCCGTGAGAATTTCGGGAAATCCCTTCTTAGTGCACCCCTACGCTCCCTAAGGCACATACATGCCAAATTTCAGCTTCCTGCGCCCAATAGTTTCGGCTGTAGCGTGTCTGTCAGTCAGTCAGTAACGCAAGGATTTTGTATATTAAGATTAAAACAAAAGCTTTTAGTAATTTACTTTTTTTAAGACGATTGTTCACGTTCAAGCCAACTTTAGCCGGTCTTCTTTATTAGGGAGAATAGGACAAATCTTGAACAAAAAAGTACATAAATGCGATAATTATTTCATCTATTTTCAGTTTCAAACTCTTATTTAAATTATAAAATTTTAATTAATGGATTAATCTTATTATTTTTATGTACCTATGTGCTTTATCGAACGTGTAAATTAAATTTGCCAAGATAAATCTATTAGGCAGAATAGAACAAACATTGATAAATAAAAAGAAATTGTTTATTTTTTTATTTCTTAGATTTTCTATTTTATTTGTGCTGCATATTATTATTTTAATTTAATTGTAGTTTTATGTACTTATAATTTTTTAATTCTTAAATTAATTTAATACTGTTAAATGCTATCCTAAAAAGTATATGTATAAAATAATGTTATACCTATTTGAACTAAGCATTTAGAGTTTGAAAGTCTATGGGTCAGCTTGAATATTATTGTGGTAAAAAAGATAACATTTTTTACGTATTTATACATAGATAAAATTTAAAATGAATGGACTATTTATAATACAGGTACCTATGTATATTTTACTCTAATCATTTTTTCATAACGCGCCTAAAAATACAACTTCAAAAAAGTTGACAACGATGCCAAATGATAATCAGATCAATTATATTATGATGTTAAGTATATTAATTTTACAAAAAATTTCCTGTCCGCCATCTTGGATTCCCAAATAGGTGTAATTTTAGTGATTAGAATCCATGAAAACCCCGAAAATGATACCCATATTAATTTTATTAAAAATGTCCGGTCCGCCATCTTAGATTCCCAAATAGAAGCCATTTTCGTGTCCAGAATCCATGAAAACCCCGAAACTGATACACATATTATTTATATTAAAAATGTCCCGTCCACCATCTTGTGAATGTAGAAACTAAAAACTTCTCCCGTGAGAATTTTGTGTCACACATCGTAAAATTTCACTCTCATCATTTTTTCATAACGCGCCTAAAGAAGTATATCTTCAAAAATACAAACTCGCTTAGGCAGAATAGGACAAACCTTGAACAAAAAGTACCTAAGTATATATATGTATAATTATTAACCTCTTTTCAGTTTGAACGTCTGTGGGTCCATAACCGTAAATTAAATAGTATTACTGTATACGTATACGATGTTATGCATGTGTGAGTGCGAAATCTAAGGTAGTAGTGGTATCGTTTATTTTTATTAAAATCATGTATTTCTAATGCATATTAAATAAAAATATTAGCAGTCTGCACACCTCCACCACCTTCTACATGTAAGCAATAAGTGTGCCAAATTTTATAATCCTCCGTTCGCGCATTTCTCGTTAAAAAGAATCACAAAATTTCGCTTCACACATATATATTTTCAATACTTATGCTGTAACCATGAACGAAACCTCCGTTCATCCAATAATCTTCTACTCACTGTACCCTCTCATAACTCTAACTTTCTTAATTTCTCTTTTACTGTCCAATCTATCCTTCTCTGGAATGCCCTCACTCTTGAAATCAGGATGGCTAAGACTAAAATTACTTTCAAGTTCAAGGTGAAGGAACTTCTATTGGCTGAGTCGGCGATTGTGTCCTAAGTCATTTAAATTTCATATGTGTTTAATATGTATATATACCTTATGTACGTGTATATATTTATATATTCATGTGTGTATGTATGTATGTAGTTTTATAATACATCTATATTATGTATGTTTATTTGTAACTTATGTGTATATATATATTTTAATGTATGTATCTTTAGATCTACAATATTTGTTTTATTTCAAATTCATTTTCATTATATTACACCTACTTCTTTTCTCTCTGCACCACTCTAAGGTAGACTGGGAGATAATGCCCATGGCATTAAGTCCGCCTGTATACGCTGTGTATATAAAGTTTAAATAAAAATAAATAAAATAAAATATATATTGGACAATGGAGACGGACATAGGCTACCATAAGTTGCAAAAAATAAACTGGGAGGGATTGTAGGGAGGGTAGAAGTTTGTATGGCACAAATTTACCTCTTGGAAGTAAGAACGCATGCGCTAATAATTGAGTGCTGCGCATGTGCTATCGCATATCTGTCAGTACTGTGACATCAAACATAATGTCATATTGTGCACGGTGATTAAATTGTTCGCATATATAAACTAATAAATTATATACTACGCTTAACGGCTGAAACGATTTTTTCTACTAATATTATAAATGGAAAAATGTTTAAAGATATACACCGCTATTTTTTAATTAGTACAAAAACTTTAAGGACAGATTAGCGAAGATATTATTATCATAATGAGACGTAAGAATTTCATAATATCAATAAAGAGCAAAGTTATTGTCATTTGTTTATTGTAGAAAATCTCACTTAAATCATAGTAATATTTTACAATCCATTCACTAATTCATTGATAATATTCCATCCTGCTAGTTCGCATTCTCTCTGTCGCACTTATGATGTAGGTAGCCATAAAAAATAAAATGAAGAAAAATAATAAATGTAGGTAGTTATTTTTTAATTTTGTTAATTCTACCCTCTACTTCATACTTCATTCGGGCTTAAGACCGGTAAAATTTATCGTTTAACAAGTAATTAAATACGGAGGTATGTAATTAGAAAGCAAACAAATATCAAAATAAAAGATGGTGTTCTGGACTAAAAGAAAAGAGTAATTTTGGCGTATTTATGAAGTTAGAATCATCTGCTATTTACAAATTATTTTATCATCATCATGTCAGCCTAGAGACGTCCACTGTTGGACATAGGCCTTCCTCAAGGTGTGTGGAGAACACGGACCGATTTTGAGCCGCCCGCATCAAATTATTATTTACTTAAGTTCGTATTATTTACCAAACTTACAAGTATTTCCATTGTCCTTCGAAATGTCCACCACCGATGTCAAAAGCATCCAATAAGCACTGTTTTAATTGTTTGACACTAACCCGTTCACTTTTGTACACTCACAATACGATGTCCATGGGTACACAGCTCCACTCGCGATTTTTCCACTCAAAAAGTACGCACGAAGCATAGCTACATACTCCCGTGATATGAACTGATATGATGGGCCATCGCGTCGGGCAAACGTAGACAAACAATTAACTTTTGCAACGAAATTAGATACGCTCACTTTCGCTAGCAATTTAGTACTGTTTGTCGCATCGTCGGGGCGTGGCGCGCGTATTTCCCTTTCCGTGTTCAACTGGTGACATTGGTCTCGCCAAATCCACACGCTTTTGTATTACTACGGAATTCAACCAACCCGTGCTCAACTCGCGTCAACTGAGCAAGTTTTTGCGATCAAGCAACGTTAAAAGAAGTTTTACAAAATAGTGTGCAATTGACGCCAGAAGTTGGATTCGCGCGCTTCTCATTGCAATTTGTTTAGGTGAGACTAACTCAAGTAAGTAGGTTATGTTAGGTTCTCTTGTGACCCTTAATCCAAACATAGGAGCCCTGCGAAGCAGGGCTCCGTCAACTTAGTGTTTTTTTGTTACAAAATTCGGACAGTCAAAAAAGTGTTCAGTTCAACTGCACACTATATTGTCAAACCTTCCCCTGCGCCACTTGATCACAAAGGCGTGCTCAGTTGACGCGAATTGAACACGGGCTCGTAGAATTCCTTAGTAATACAAAAACGTGTGCATTTGGCGAGACCGGTGTCTCCAGTTGGACACGGAAAGGGAAATACGCGCGTGGCGCAGGCGCAGTGGGGCGGGGGGGGGGGGTCAAGTTATCAATGGTTCATTTTACTATGTACTATACTACATTATACTAATGTACACGGGTCGGTCATAGTATTAGTGTTGCATTTACCAATTATCACGTATTTTTGTGGACAATTTTGGGACTTAGTGTTTTTATTTTTCAACTACATAAATATGATCAGTTAAAGATACTTAGTGCCCTGTTACATTTTTTGTACCAATTAATAAATAGCGGTGTATATTGGACATATATTAGAACATGGCTTTGACATTTGATTGTATGATGTTATTATGTACCTTTCGGTAGGTAATGTCATGGATACTGACCGAGTTACTTTGTACCCTATAGAGCTTCTGAATTCTTTGGAATAATCAGGAGTGCCTTCACACAACTTGAGACTGAAAGTAGATTTGTGTTACCCCGAATTTAACGCGCGCGAAGCGGCGGGCAAAAGCTAGTAATTATATAATTAGTCTATCGTCACTCAAACTCAGAGTAAATATAAATTTGTATGAAATATTATCGGTGACATCTATCAAATCAAGCGCTATGATTTTTTGTATCGATTCTTATGAAATAAACAAAAGATTAAGTAAATATGCCATTATTAAAATACACCAGTTACAGTTAATTTGGTTTGTATACCTTGACATAGTAAATGAATGCAATCGGGTAGAGGCAAAAATAATAAACTTTACGTTATGATGTTTAAGATAAACACCAATTAAAATTTTAACAAAAATTCTAATTTATTTTTTATTCCCTAAACTTGAATAAATATTAAAATCGGATGACCTTAATGGAACATTTTATTATTACATTAATGCCTTCGACGTGGTATTTGTATATCTTCATGCAAGCATCATAGGTCTAATCTTCCATTCATTCCAATACTAATGTCACAGCAATAACATTTTAATATTCTATAAAATTCGATCCAAATTGCTAAAACAGGCATTTTCAAATGCCTATGAGTATATATGCGACTGTATTTTTTTTGTAAATCTACCCTTTTAGAGATTTATTCATGGCAACAAAATTTAAATGCTTAGGAGGAAGAGCATTCGACTCGTAGTTTCCCATAATGAGACGTGGGACTAGACGGCAAATTGGTTGAAAGCAATTTTGTGAATGGCCACCCTGTGTACAATTCTACACCTGCTCGAATGTATTTAGGCATTGTTACTGTAAAACGGTAAACAGAACCTCGAAATCTGTGAAAGCTTTATAATTCTGCCCAAACAAAAAGTAACAAAAATAAAATCAAAATAAAAAGTTGTTTCTTGATCATATCTAGTAATTGCTATCATTTTCTTTTTATTAATTTCTTCACCAATATTGAATGACGTCTATGCTCCTCAGACTATCGTGCCCTAACGGGAGTTACAAGTATTTGACTACATTATTTACTAATCGATTTTAAATCTTCGCGGTTTGTTTACCTCATACAATCTTATGGAAACGGTTCTTACGGTAAAAGAGATGTATTTATACCTTAAATTAATCAAATTTTGGGAGCGGTTGCGGGGCGGGGCGGACGCGCAGCGAATGCGTCGCGAGGACGTCGCGGACGCGTGGCGAATACGTTACGTTTACGTCGCGTGTTTGTAGCAATATACAATGTCACTATTATAATGTTATATCGTAGGGCCCGTTTCTATAAAATTGTATTTTTCTTAATAATCGAATTAAACGTATAAGCTAATATTCTGTTAAATCTGGTTAGACTAGCAAGTGGACTCAAGACTCCAAAATTAAAAGTCTCTGGTGCAACTGAGATAACGCTAGGGCGATGATGATGACTTATTTTACTCATACTTATCTCCATCAAATAATTTTATTTATGTCTGTATTGTATTCTTTAGTCTGTTTCTAGTTAGATAAGAAATGTTTATTTCCATTTATGCTTAACTTGCATTTATTTTTCGCAGTTTACTATCGGTGATTCATCGCCTACTTTGATTAAGAATACTTTTTCTAGACTAACACAAGACGTATGTTAAGCACATAAATAGGTATTTCACTTCTTGTGAAATACGTATGTGCGAATACGTAACGTATTTACCATCGCTTTTAGACAACCATCCATCACACTAACTATCCATATTTTGTTATTGAAACACTACTTATTGGCAGAATACAACATGCCAATATTTTATCTATAACATGATACTATTTGTCTTCAGGGTAATAATATTAATAACCACACTGTTTAAAAAA
This sequence comes from Euclidia mi, assembly GCA_944739405.2. Classification (NCBI taxonomy): domain Eukaryota; kingdom Metazoa; phylum Arthropoda; class Insecta; order Lepidoptera; family Erebidae; genus Euclidia; species Euclidia mi. Next base: position 38,424,940 of record OX123186.2, on the reverse strand, counting down.
TAATAAAGATACTGAAGGTCTAAAAATAATCCATCCGAAAATACACGTATAGAAGGTTTATTGTAAGTGTTGTTTGGATTGCTATTTGACAAAAAATGAATAAGCAATTTAAACCTGGACGATAACGTCCAAATAATTCTATGTATCAGTATCTTATCGCTACCCTACTTTAGAGGGCACGTAAAGCTGTCGGTCCCGGTTCTTGTCTCAAGACAAGGATCGTTAGGCCATGTCGGAGGCCTTAAGGCGGTCTGAAAACTCCGACACCAGAGTTGGCCACTCACTCACACGAAAAGAAGAAGAAGGAGTAACTCATCACATAACTTTTTTTTTATATTTTTGTAGACTCAAGCCTGAATCCCCGAAGGGGTAGGCAGAGGTGTAATAATAAACCCACATTTCGCCATGAATTTTGGTGCCACGTAATAGGGGGCGAGCCTATTGCCGTTACCGGGCACATCACCAGACTCCGTGCTGCTACTGAGAATTCGGAAGAAACTCAGTAACACTTTTGCCCGACCCGGGAATCGAACCCGGGACCTCCGATCAGCAGTCGCATATGCTATCCACTGAACCACGAAGGCAGTCACATAACTTGACCCGTGTAAACACAAAACTTAGCTGCAAAAAATATGGAAGTCGGATAGTCTAATGCAAGCCAACTTAAAATAATTAAATGAACATGTTATACTAAGGAACTAATTTAATTAACTAATAAGACGGGTAAGTTCTGAAACCACGCTAAAGCAACAGATAACACCTTCGTTTATGAAAGTGCATCAAGAGTCCTTGCAAAAGCAACGATGAATATCTCTCAAAGCCACTACACCAACCGAGTGCAAAAGGATCACAAAACGGAATAACTAAAATAAACAACCCGCTTAAATTTCGCAGCAAAGACTAGGTGTCATAGCAAGTAATTAAATCAAAGCGAACCAGTAACCTTAAAGTCGTGGCACCCTTTTTATATTAACATTAAGCGACGGTTATTTCAGCCAGGAGAGATCCAAATAGCCCTGGGGTGAAAATCCTGCGAATGAAATGTGATATAGGCATTGACATATACTCTAACGATAGACGGAGCATTCCCTATAAATATTTTATTCAAATTGTCTAATGTATGACGTCTAATCGTACTAGCGCAACACGCAGGCGCAAGCAGCACCAATGACTTACAGTGTCTAGTTATTATTATAGCCAATCAACAACAACAAGTCCTGGCATCTTACCAATGAGTATCCAATAGTTCTCTAACGCTACTGGCTGCTTATTGCCATTTGCAAAGATTATTTACTTCACAGAAAGATGTTTTCTGCCTACAATATTTCATCAACATAATAAGAACAGTTTATTTATGAAAATAAAAGGAATTAATTAGTTTATTACTAGGGGTTTATTTAAGTAAAAAAATAGAATCTATAAACATATTCAGATGTTTTTATTACAAAATAGAAAAATGTATGTATCGTGGGCGTTAGTTCAAGTCTTGCATTAGTTGCTTCACGAATAATTATAATTTTTAAAATTTATATTTATCTTACTATGAGAATTGCTTAAGCATATTTACCTAATATATAAGGCAGGATTGTTTGTCATTTTGTAAAGATACCCTTGCTGACCACAGAGTTCTAAACCTACACATGTGGCAGATGGCACTATGTGCTACCATAAGGAAACCAACTATTAAAAAAAAATCTATGACGAAGTGGCCTGAGTAGCTTAGTCGGTACGGTATCGACACGGTTCGTCGTGGTCGCTGGTTGAATTCCTGCCTATAAAAATTATTTTGATTAATTGCAGTTAAATTTACTCTAGCAAGAAATGCTCAAAAATATATTTTAATAACTATTCAATTGCCACCAAACATAATATTATTTTTGCGTATTTTTCTATAACTGCAAATGTGTACCTACTATGATGAAGTGTTGAAATATTCGTTAATACGGTCATTAAGATCAACTTACCAAAAAATAAAAAGAACACAGAATTAGTGTTATACAACGTCAAATTGGTTTTATAACATTAATCAAACTAAAAATTCTTAAAACCAATACCTTCACGTAGTCTGGTCTTGGTCATATATTTTACCTACAATCACTTGCAATGTATTTCTGCATAGTAGTTAGTCTATGATCGTAAATGACGTCACATAAAAATAAAGAAATACATTTTAATGAGGTATTATGACACATTTAACTCTTTTATTTACATAAATAATTAAAAATATTGACTAACGATACTACAGATACAAGTTCTGATGCAAATTAATCGATGTATCGTCGCCACACAGTCAATAAACGAAGCGGACCCACACCGCAGGAAAGTCAAAGTGACACTAGATTGCTTTGCCGGTATGTACATGCAAAGCATTTGAACAAAGTAAATGTTCTGAATGCTACATCTAGTACTTTAGTACATATATATCGATGGATATAGGGAATGAGCTCTCACGTCGTCCGCGATTTTATATACCGCCTTCGTTGTAACCAATTTTTATTCTCTAAGAATTAAAATCACACATTCCTGGAGCGCATGATAAACCCTACCTATTGAAGTTCATGAATTTGAGTCTATACTTTTAATTAGCCAAAAACTTACATCTAGGTAGGTACATTCATTGTCATTTTCATATTTAGTACCTCAGCTATATTCTAGTTATTCGAGATTGGTGTGCCTCTGATTCTCAAACTAGGTTATTACCTGTGTTTTGAGTATTCAATAGATTTGCAAGCGGTGACATTTCAAGAGGTCTCCGGTTTAGACATTTATAAATTAAGCTCTAAAAAGGTGAATTGTTGAAAGTATTTGCGCGTAAGCTGGAATTGAACGATTAATTTTAATTCAAAGAATGTTTGTTCCGAATTCAAAGTGGATTTAGTTCACGTAGTTGAAATTTAAAAACGAATTTTCAACCTTTAAGTCACTTCCTACATTACTGAGCTTGTGAAAACAGAATAAATGTTCTGTGACTTTGGCGGTCTCTCCAGTCCGATACCGGTTACACTCTGCGGTACACTTCTACCAGTAAGCTCCGATTTCCGCTACCTAGGTTCACTCCTGCAAGATGACGGCGAAATCGATCGGGATGTTAGGCAAAGAATCAACGCAGGATGGATGAAATGGCGACAGGTCTCAGGCACAATATGCGACCACAAAATGCCTGTGAAATTAAAGGGCCACATGTATAAGTCTGTTATAAGGCCTGTCGTACTGTATGGAGCTGAGTAATGGGCTACAAAGAAGATGGATGAGAAACGATTGCATGTGGCAGAGATGAGAAAGTTACGATGGATGTGTGGAGTGACAAGAATGGACAGAATTAGGAATGATTACGTTAGAGATAGTATGAAAGTGGCGCCCATTGATGAAAAGATAAAAGGGAGTCGATTGGCCTGGTATGGACATGTTATGCGGAGAGATGAGATGTATGTAGGTAAAAAAGTGATGAATATGCATGTAGAAGGACGAAAAGGGAGAGGACGGCCAAGGAAAAGATGGATGGACTGTGTGAGGACGGATATGAAAGAGAAAAGGGTAAATGATCGAATGACTGGTGACAGAGAAGTGTGGAAAAGAAAGACATACTGCGCCGACCCTAAATAAATTGGGACCAGGGCAACACGTGCATAGACAAATATGCTGTTTATACAATTCGATGGTACCTATATATAATTATATTGAATTATGTGGCACAAAAGTATATTTACAAAATATGTATAAGTTCGAATACCCTGTACTAGCTAGGAATTACTTTTTTTGATGTTCACCTTAGAGTTCTGCTGCATCATCATATTCTAATGAGAGAGACCCGTTTGAGCCCCTTGAGACCTTTAAGCCTAAATTCTACTATCTCATGTTAATGGATCTCTGCCTTTTCGCCGAAAATTGTTCAGCCGATTATCACTTGCCAACTAACGTTTAGCAGAATAATCATTTGCCAACTTGTGATATAATTTTGTTTTTATTTCACAACCTCACAGTTGCCAACTTTACATTGTGTCTTCCTTTTATTGTCGCAGTTCTAACCTAACCGATGTAGCATATTTAAAAGCCCTGTGTAGTGAAATAAAAGCGATTTGGTTCTGGCACTTCGCCGGCCGCTGCCGCGTCACGCTCGCTTCGCTCGCTTGGCTCGTGCGTTGTGGTTGCAGTTCTGACCTAACCTAACCAGCCATTGTTTCAGTTGAAGTGCATTGTTTATCAGCATACTAACCTTTTTTTTTTTTGTTCACTACGGTGGGAAACTCTCCTTATGAGTCATCTCAACTCCGCGCCAACCCAGCCATTAAAACGGCTGGGTTTGGGACTGGCAGAGGAGGTATGTGGAGGCTCTCCCCTAAAGGCGTTCGGGGCATACCCACTAAAACCCACCGCGGTGTCCCTACGGGTCCCGTATGTTGGCGGGGTCACGCGATTCGCGATTTGCATACTTTCTCGCGACCCCGCCCGGGATTGGCCCGCCGTTGGTGTTGACGGGCCCCGTTTTGTCATGATCTCGCAATCATCCATCAAACTTCTTGCATCCATCAAACTTCTCGCATCCATCAAACTTCTCGCATCCATCACCTCACAAAGCTACTTGGGAGGCGGCGAGGACATGCGCCGCCTCCCGCTTTTTGGCGGACAGGGAGCAGCCCCAGCGCTCACCGTCCGCAGGCACTGAATTCAGGGTGGTCGGAGGTCGTCTCTTGTTCGACGTCCCCGACGCTTGGACCTACGGTTGGGGAGAGGGCGATGTATTTCCCTCTCCCGCTCCGCCGCCTCCTTGCTCAGCATGACTGCTTCGCAGAAGGATGCGAAGGCGTTGCAGGACCTCTCACTCCGGACCATAGACAGAACTACGGCCGGGAGCGAGAGGACAACCGTATTCAGAGCCGCGACCAGATCACGGCGCTGCGATGCTCAGGCTGGGCATTCCGCCAAAGTATGCAACGCCGTGTCTTCGACAGGGTCGCGGCTGCTGCCACAATGGTGGCATCCGGGCGTTTCCTCCCGGCCTATCCTCCACAAATACCGGCCGAAACAACCATGGCCGGTTAGGATTTGAGTTAACCGGAAGGTGAGGACGCCGTGACGTCTCTCCAACCACTCATCAACCACGGGACTTACCGCCACTATCGTGGCGTGCCCGATCAGCATACTAACCTAACCTAACCGATTCCTTTCGATTTCACCTGAACTTCCCGAAACATCACCTGAACAGACAAAACCTAAAAAAGCCTAATAATTTGACAAAAGATAAATGCCCCAAACGTTTTTGTCATTACAATAATCAGCTTAACAATAATTCTACCAAATGAAACGTTGTCATACAACAATTTGACAATCGTTAGTCGTCAAAGTGAAAAATAGGCGAAACGTTGGTTGGCAAGTGATAATCGGCCAAACAATATTCGGCGAAAAGGCAGGATCCCCATGTTAATGCTAGATACCATTTGGCAGATTTATAAGAAGGGCTGGTTTTTGGCTACAACTCAGAATTACTCCGTTAATATGATAAAACCTCTGTATAGTAGCCAAACTATACGTCATAGTAATGTATAGTATAATAATAATCTGGAATTGCTTTAGTCGGCCTGTTAAGCTTTTGATAGGAACAACGAACAACATCATTTACTTTAAAATATGTTTATTCCAGATTATTTTATAAAACTACAGCTTTGAACTGGTTTAAAGCGATTGATAGCTTGCAGTTCAAATGTATGTAAAATGTTACATGTACGTACATAATAATAATGGATAAAAATAATGGAAATGGATAACGGTAGCGCTATTTCTAAAATCAATCTGTGTATCAGAGTAGGAGAGTAAAAGTCACATTGGCCAATCTGAAGTTCATATAATATGTTCTTAACGTGCTATGTTTGTTTACTTCCAGAAATAAATATCGTCTGATGAGACAACATTTTGGACATAACAAGATATATTTTAATAACTCTCGAATATACGTTCAAACGTATAAGAAATTCAAACTATAATATTTTTTCTACAGCCGACACAAGTATCAGCCATAACATTATTATAACAAATTATATAAACCAAACGCCGAAGAAGAGAGGTTTGAACTATATTTGTTTAATTTCCAACTACGGTCTCTTAACAACTACATATGTAAAATACATAATGTCCATCCCGAACAAACATTTCAGTCCGTTCTCATACATACATACATAGACTCACGCCTGTTTCCCGGAGAGGTAGGCAGAGACTACGGAACGCCATTTGCAACGATCCTGACATATCTCTCTTGCTTCATTCACTCTCATCAGATTCCTCATGCATGCTCTTCTGTTTAGGGTACTCCTCACCTGTCCTGTTTTTAGGATGTCTCCAATCTGGTCAGAGAACGTCCGCCTAGGTCTTCCCCTTCGTCCTGTCCCTTCCACACTTGCCTTACATATCTGCTTGGTCAGTCTTTCGTCATCCATCCTCTCCACGTGCCCGAACCATCTTAGCATACCTTTCTCGATGCTTGTCACTAGATCTTCTTTTACCCCACAACACTCTCTTATCACACAATTATTTACTTTGTCAGTCAGAGAGACACCACACATACTTCTCAGTGCTCTCATTTCTACAGCATTTATTCTACTTTCATGACTCTTCTGCCATACCCAACTATCACTACCATGCATAAGGGTAGGTACTAGCACCCCTCTATGCACAGCCAAACGTGCCTTTTTGGACACGTGTTGGCTATTCATAAACGCCTTTAGGGCTCCATTCACTCTATTACCTGCATTAACTCTTCTTTCAATATCTTCTACATTCTTACCATCTCTTGTAAACAGCGTACCTAAATATACAAACTCATTCACTTGCTCCACTTGCTGTCCATCGATCATAACATTACAAGCCGTAACGCATTCCTCCTTTTCAAAAACCATAACTTTCGTTTTACTTACAATTACTTTCATTCCTTTCCTCTCTAACGCACCATGCATGATTGTTACCATCTCCTGCAACTCCTCCGCTGAAGACGCAAGTATAACCTGATCATCAGCATAAAGGAGGCATTGGACAAGTAACTCATTCATCCATAATCCACAATCACTATGTTTCAAGTCTTGTAAACAACTGTCAATGAAGAGGTTGAACAGCTATGGCGACGCTACACATCCCTGTCTAACACCTGTGTTGATGGTAAACCAGTCAGTGTATGCCCCGTTTATCCTCACACAAGCTCTAGAATCCTCATAAAGGGATTTCAGAGCTCGAATGAGGCTGCTGTTCACCCCATACATCAACAGTACCGACCATACTTCATTCCTCACCACTTTATCGTAAGCCTTTTCCAAATTCACGAATGCGCAGTAGACCCTTCGACCTTTGGCCAAAAATTTCTCGGCTATGCATCGCAAGGAAAAGACTTGATCCGTACACCCCATACCCTTTCGGAATTCCGCTTGTACATCCCATATTTTCTTGTCAGTTACTTTCATAACTCTTTCAATCAGTACCGTCGCATACAATTTGCCAACAATGCTGAGAAGGCTAATGTCTCTATAGTTTTTGCAGTCTTGTTGCGAGCCTTTTCCTTTATAAAGAGGCACAACTACTGCTGTGGCCTAGTCATCAGGTACTCGGCCGGTGCTCCAGCACAAGTTGAATAAACGCTGCAGCTGACTAACTATGATGCCCTGTCCAGCCTTCCGCATTTCGGCTGTAATCCTGTCATACCCTGCAGCCTTACCTAATTTCATACTGGCCAGTGCCTTCAAAATCTCATCCACGCCAATATCGCTTTCATCATTGCTATCATTACCATTCATTTCACCTGTTGATGTCTCTGTCGTCGTTCTTTCAAATAATCCTTCAAAATACTCTTTCCATCTCTTCAACACACACGATTCACCATTCAGTGTCTTTCCATTCTTGTCTCTGATTGCTGTGTATTTTGAGGATTGAGTTTTTCCTCGAACTGCACGAACGGACTTCCAGAAAAACTTAATGTTTCTCCGAAAGTCGTCAGATAATCTACTATCAAACTCAACTTTTTTTCCTCTTTTTTCCTTTTAACCATTTCTTTCGCTATTCTTTTAGACCTAACAAACTCCTTTCTTGCTTCATCTATGTCATCACTCGTTGCCTTTCCCATTCTTTCATTTGCACTGGCAGCCAACCAATCTAACCACGCTTCAAGGTTCGTTCTCATGCCAAACTATAACCCTGAGGCAAAAGTTTTTAATAAACCATTTATTACATTTTATATTCCATCGTGGATCGCCAACAAAAACATTAATCAGGTCGGTTGTTTGCTCGTAATATTGTTTTTTCTATAGCGAATAACCTCCTGATATGGTGGGTCCCTTGCACTTGTGTCCTGTTTATTCTAAGCTTTCACCAAATTCTATTTAACGCAGCGATGGTTCTGCTTGGATTTTTGCCTTTGTTATTTAGTTAGTTATATATAATTATAGTATTTGTGATAAACGTATCTTTATTTTGTAGTATAGTAAGAAAATTTGAAATACAGACAATTTTAATATTGATTTTTGATATATTGTCCCAATATATTACTTACGGTAGTAGTCCTTGCTGATTTCAGCATGAATGGGTCGGCTCGACCGGGTAAGTATTACCCTCTCACAGAAAATCGACCTAAACTGTTGCGTTTCGTTCGGTGAGTGAGAGTGCCGGAGGCCCTATCCCCTATTCCTTCTCCCTCATCCCACTCCTCATCCTATACTTTTTCCCAACCCCAAGGGGCGGCAACGCACTTGTGACTCCTGTGGTGTAGCCTGTGTTCATGGGCGGCGGTAATTGCTTACTATCAGGCGTTCCGACTGCTCGTTTGCCGCCTATTACTATAAAAAAAACACAAATAACCTAAGTTGCTGTAAAAATTAAATTATTTTTTCCGGCTCTATTGCTACAATTTAATATACAATCTTATAAATATTTGTAACAAGATGCTTTGAAATATATCTACTAAGAAATTAATAAATAGTTATATAGTGAAACAAAAAACCAACTTTGCTGTTTAATGAGCCCAAACTGGATTAGTTTACTAGCTGGAATTGCTGCAGACACCTTCCAGTTAGTAGTTAGTTAATCTAAAGAGCTCAAACTCGACCATATTACTGGTTTGTCACCTAAATATCATTATTCGTGTGGTGACCAACTGAGAATATAAAATATCACCACCCTATTTCGTTCGTTAGGTGTCGTAACAGGCAACTTAGGAAATTATACGAAGAAAAGAGTACCTTTGCGAAGAGACTGAGAACTCAACATCATACTCTGTGCCTACCGAACCGTCTGTCTAGGGTGATACAGTAGACTCAATCCTTCTATTGAGTCACATAACATTGATACTATAAAAAAACTGCAAAAGTCTATAGTGTAGAGGAACGGCATCTAATATGCATGTACTTGCCAAGTTTCATTATGATACAAAAAACTAGAAATTAGCAAATGTCATTCTCTTAGATTCAATAACATAGTAAAAAATAAACATTTAAACAAAATCTAAACGTGACGAACTTATGCGATCCAATTCAAGTCAAATAACAAACTTGAACAAAATACGCCCGAACATAACAAAACTTGTCGCAAAAGGAAACATCATATTCATAATAATGAAGGTATATTTATGTAAACAGGGACTCTTGAAGCTTTATTCGCGAACATTATTTCTACTTGAAAACACTAATAAGATAACGACGGCAGCCTGATTGGAAACGTCGCAGGTACGTTCACTCCACAAAGACGTTGAATACCGAAATACTTGAATTGGGGACTCATTAGTGCCTCTTTGAGTCGGCTTGTTTGACATCTACGTTGAATTTGCTCTCATTTGCCATTCACAGACGCTGATGACTGCTATGCTCTCCAAAGAAATTGCAACAAGATCTTTTTTAGCCTCCAAAAATATTGAAACATGCTTTCTGTACACTTGAAACAATGTTGGCATAATATAAGGAGGAAATCATTAAGGCTTTCAGAGCCTTTGCATGTTAACTTGATCATATTATTCGTATTCTGTAGTGTTTCTTTATTTTCATTAAATTATGTAAATGATTAAAATTCAACTGTTGTAGAGTTTGTTTTTGCGTCGCGTGATATATAGCATTAATAATTAAATCGCTGTTGTAATTTTAATATAATGTACGCCTTTCATTTAACCTTTCTAGGTGATAAAAATGTATGCAGGAATATTTTGCGCTAGAATTTTCAATTTTATAACTTTAAAAAGACCTTTGAGTTGTTGAGTCAAATGAGATAACAAGTTGTTTATCACACTTGGAATTTCTAGTGATATGGGCTCGACAGTTCACTCGATCTGGCGCCAGTCAGAATGTCAGATATAATAATGTCAGCGTCTGATTAATCTTGAATCACATGGTAATTGGATTTCTGGCACAATAACGAAGCAAGATTACCAAAGCCACCACTGATTGACACTGGGACCTAATCCCTAACGTTCTCATTTTCTGACACATTGTCTTAATGTTTAGGCAATTTGGTTTTTGTGCAAAAATATAAAAGGCTGAACGTTGTTTGTGTTAATGTGAGGTTATTTTGAGGTGAAGAAATGTCAGAGCAAATTTGAGTTCTCAATTTAAGAATAACGACACAACTACTTGTATTGTTATTCTAATAATATAATAGCATTCGTTTGTCGTACGCTGTTTATAAGTCATTTTATTTTAGTTTGATATCAAATAATGAACTGATAGGGCAATGCCATAATTATTAAGCTTCTTCATATATTTTTATTTACAGAATTCTGCAAATTTAAGAATAAACTCATATCTGGCTGGCAGACGTTATCCTCTTTATAGAAAATCTGACAGTTGATAAACTGTTGATTGATCCAACTCTCAACTGGTTAAGATATTTTTTAGATTATCTACTTAAATGAGTAACTGTTACCTGTTGCTATGTTTCGTCTTTTGTCCTATCGGATAAAGTATCATCATCTCTCATTTTCGCAGCTGATTGTCAGACATAGACCACTCTTAACATGCGTCACAATATCATTGTGAGTAAATAGGATGATTTTCCCTACTATCCCACGCTCGCTAGACGGGTCTATACATAGAGTTTGGTGTCGAATTTTTCGTCTCTACCCAAAAATACTGTTTGCTTCATGTATTAGCCTTAGTCAGCAATGAAATGGGGTGATGAAACTTGATATTTTAATCCATAATGACACAGATGGATGAATAATGACGTATTCGCTCTAGAAATTGAAATGAGATAAAGAGAGAGCTTGGTGTTCTTTCGTTTCGTGTGTCATGTCGTACATTTGATTGCGCTGATCACGTAAACAACTACAGTTGGTATTGGTCGTTAGCAGGTACTAGTCTTACGAGTAATTGCTAATTGTATTCCTACGCACGTAAGCTATATTATTTGAGATCTTGTTTCTGTGATTAATACAAGTAGGCGTTTAATTAGTAGGTACGTATATTGTTATTGGTAATCTGGATATTCTTTTTTTCCAAAAGTTTAACCAAAAGAATTATGCTTGAGTATTATTATGTACAGTAAATATATACAAGTGATATAGAAGGTGTAACAGTTGCAGCACCTTACAAAATGTAAATTGTGTATTATGCAAAACCTGGCGATGAAAAAGAGTGACCGTGAGTTTTATTGCCCGTTCTTTCTCATGGTTCTACCTATTGCTTTGCGAACGTGGCAGTAAATGTAAATGTAGAAGCATACAGTAATAATGTTTAAAATTTGAGTATAAGTAATTATTTTATAAATTTATTATTTTGACGTTCATAAGCGTCACATTGTGACCCAAATGAATAAAGGATTTTGAATTTGAATTTGAATTTCGTATGAGTGTGTGGCCAACTCTGGTGTCGGAGCTATCTGGATATTAAGATAAATTGATTATTAGAAATTACGTTATGTAAAATATTTTTTTATATAGCCGCACGCTTGTATTCCCGAAGGGGTAGGCAGAGGTACACCTCTGCCTACCCCTTCAGGAATACAGGTGTCTTATCTATCTATATATATATCTTAAAATCCAGAATATTACAATATTACACCCACATTTCACCATGAATTTTTAGGTCCCACTTTATAGGGGCGAGCATATTGCCGTACCGGGCACATTACCAGACACTGTGCTGTCAATGAGAATTTCCTAACGGAAAAACCCAATTACACTTTGCCCGACCAGGGAATCGAACCCGAGACCTCCGAATCCCACGCGCACATTTATGCCACGAGATCAACGAGGCAGTCAAAAATAAAAATATATTTTATAATTTTAGTAATTTAGCGCTTGCTTTGTGCATTGAAGAGCATGCGAAAAGTGATAAACGCTCCTGGATGTCATGAAGATATTTGTCAGTTGTCATGAGGAGACAGTTTCCTTCAATTTACCGACACTGGCCTAAACCATGGCATATTACTTTCCTCTGGGTTGCAGAGGTCAGCCGCCAGTCTCACTGTGAAAAAGCTAATATTCCATCTAATCTGAAGGCCAATTCTCATATTTTATATGTATAACATCGGCATTCTATTTTGACCGAAATGAGATTAAATTTTGAATTGACTCACAATCGGTATTCTGCTAACCTAATGACGAGCGGTTGGCGCAACGGGAGTGTAGCGCGAGCGAAGGTCGCGGGTTCGATTGAACCCGCGACCTTCGCTTACACTCAAGTCTAACGTTTGTGTGCACGAACATGGATGTTTGTCTTGATCTGGGTGTTTCTATGTATAATAATTATGTATGTATTTACAAAAAAAGTATGTTTATCCATTATCTAGTACCCATAACACAAGCTCTTCTTAGCTTGGGACTAGATGGTGATGTGTGTATGTGGTAGAATATTATTATAATTAATGTCATTGTCCTATAATTTTAAATAAACAGTTAGCCATTGATTGACACTTTGTTCAATTTATGATCCAGTTACAAAATCATTAAAGTATCCGTTAATTTAGGAGAATACCATTCGTGTCATAAGTATCACACTGACATAACATTGTTGGGTTATCATGAGATGATGTGTGAAGAGATAAATGAAGAATCCAAAATACGAAAATACATATGCTTTACTTGTACCAGAGATAATTATAAATATAGTACTAAGGTACGACCACGACCTAGCTGTATAAGATAAGATAAGATACTTTATTTGCCAGAAACACGGTTATAAAGGTCTTACAGAAAAGAATTGTACTACATGTATGAATGAAAGGAGGCGACTGCTGCGCCGCGCTAATACAATATTACGCCTTGTGCATAATTTGTAGTGTCAGCAGCCGCTACAACATGAAAACTCTATTTTGAACAAAATATTAGTAGGAGAATTGGCCCTCAGGTTATACTAGTGCGTGAACCCCGGACGCCCGCAGTCTTAGGTGCAACCTGGATAACAAATAGGACGATGATGAATGCTTGCAATTCAGTTACCATTATTCAACTACTCTTTAAGTTTTAGTCCACAAAACCAAGTATACTGCGAACCATACAATTACGAATATTAGTAAAAGAAATATCGTTATCTCTCTGATGTCACTAATTAGGCAAATGGAAAACAGAGCTGGTTTCTAGGAAAAGATGGCCTTTAAATTACCAAGCTTAAGTATATTCAACTATGAAATGTTTTTAGCTTTCACTACTCGTATTCATTGTACGATATTTTTTGACGAGTTTTAATGTAGTATATACTTCTTTGAGATATTCTGCTGGTGCTTATCTGCTCATTATAAGATCACTTTCAATATAAAACTAGCAATAATAGTTAGGCCATGCTGCTTTCTGCATGAAAACCAGCTCGACCGGAGAAATACTACACTCTCGCAGAGTACCGACGTAAAGTGCCAGTATCTATCATTATTAGTTTCTTCATCCCGCTGATCCTCCTTTTCCAGTTCCCGTTCAGGCAAGCGATAAAAATGTGACTTTTCTGGTGTTGCAGGTGTCTATGGCCGGCGGCAATCCCTTACCATCAGGCTTTCCGTCTGTTCATTTGCCTCCTATATCAGTAACATTACAATAAATATTTACACTTTTAACATTAAAAAGTGACTTAGTTTTAAGTGCACGATCCAAAATAATTAATAAAAATCAAGTCAGTTTAGAAATGTTCATAAAAAAATAAATGTACGTAGAAACCAGTTCAGATAGGAATGTAGGGGTACAACTAATTGGCACTAGATAATAATGGAAGATCTTTGTCACTTGCCAACCTTATTGTTATTAACGTTTACTGATATTTAGTAGATTTTTATTTTGAATCTAAAAAGTATAGAGATAGTAGAAAAAAATATAGAATTGGTAATAATAATATATGCGTCTTTAGTACCAAGCGGGTCTTCATGTTAATAGACAATGACGCGTAATATCACTTCAACTCAAATATTTTTATATCCATAGAATAATAGGTACGAAATAATCGTTTTATTAAAACAATTTATAGTCTACCATCAAGTACGTCTTTTCTGCAAGCAAAACAAAAATAATATCAGCAATAATAAAACTGGTCAGGTGTAACATTTTACGATTCTTAAATGAAAAAATATACTAGTTTCTTTATGAATTGAGAATTGTTTCAAAGTATACAGATGCGCAGCCACTAAAACGTTTTTGTATTTTAAAGCAGCTTAACATAAAACGGAACACTTCTCTCTATTATTTTACCAGTGTTACCAATTTTCGGTAAGGCTGTAGCTAGCCGCAGGTCATTCTTTTTTAACAGCTTGTTACGTCCCTCTGCAGGGCAAATTCCTCGCCACTCTTCTTCCATAAATCCCTATATTTTCCCTCTTGGAATCAATTCCATATTATTTACCGGATATAAAAAGAGAGACTTTAAATACCAGAATTGTTAGTCTTAAAAATAACGTGAATTTAGTAAATTATGATTGATTCATCAAAGTTTCCTACTAAGCCCTTTCCAACAATTTTCCTTTCGTAATAAATTAGGGCTTGAACAAGAGTTTTAAATAAGGATCAAGCCTATAATTTATCTTGTATTATAAGTTTTTAGAAAAGGCAACAAATTACGAAGAAGTTCAAGGCTTATACCCAAATTGAGGCTTTCGTTCGGGCCTTATTTAAATTGTAATATACTGCGTCGGAACAAAATAAAGCCGTACATTTTGTGTCTGTATCAAGCCTCGAAAATTATCGATATAGATAGATTTTAGACTTTTCTATTTACGGGCGCATAACATGCAGATTTTCTCGTAAGGGCTATACATTGATACCTTCAAATGTAGTGTTTAATAGAAGCGACAATTTTACTTTCGCCAACGGAATAAATTGTTTCTGAATTCTGGCGACTGTATTCTCAGACTTTTATGTTAATCCGGTTGCTTGTCTTCCTATCTAGACTACAATTTGAGTTTTTATGAGTGAGGTGCTTAAAGACTTTGGAGCCAGCTTACTATTGGTATCCTACTACACTTGGTATCCTCGACAATAATTGTTTTTATAGCTGTGTGACGCATATTTACCAGGATCTGCTATAAGATGTGCACTTTGTTTTTTTAATTTGGCAGACGCTAGAAATCCAGGCTTCTCTCGCATCTTCAAAGCATTCCTGATATCGTTCATAGAATATGCAAGATATCGGGTATGCGCTGCTGTTAATTATTAATACTATCCTAACCGAGGTGGCCTTTGTCTAGTAAAATTACAATATTTACGACCAATTATTTTTATAGCATTGTTACAATATTTTGTAACTTTTTAATTTCACTGCCCGGATTATACAGCGCTGTAAGCAATCGCATGTGAAGTGGTGAAAATATTGCACCAAGTGTTGTGAATTCAATTCTCACAAAGGACAATACTGTGTATGATCCAGTAATTGTTGTTTAAAGTCTGGCTGTTCCAAATGAAAACACACAAATTGATGTTGTTCCCTATTAGATCGCCTGACTACAGGGACCAGACTAAAAAACTTGTAAATTGAAGTTATTTTTTTATATTTCATTTTTATAATTAAGCGTAAATATGTTTATTTTCACAGGAACATTACAAAATATTTATTGAACTATAAGTATACGAAAACCTTGCAATGCAAATACCTATATCTACTTAACCATTGAATAGTCTTTGTGACCGCATAAGTACTAACTAATATAATCTTATATGCAAATGTGTATCCGTATTAATTTAAGGTTTTCGTTGTCCGGTATTATATGACTTATTTAACTGTATAAAGATAAACATTCACAATTTAGCTGGCACGTTAACTACGCAAACTTTAGTCACTTTTTTGAACTATCTTTACGTAGCAGATTTCTCACAAAAACAATTCACCTATATGAGTAATAAGAGATAGCCATTTGCTCGGTTCGATATCATGATGACTGACGTTGCATCCCAACAGACCACCACTGGATGTAATCCTCTTATTACCCTCCCATAGTCTTTGCCATACCTGCCTATAACCTCAATGTATTATTTATGTGACACTCAATTTTACTTGCGTCAGATAAGCCAGTTTTATTGGCGTTGTTAACTTAATGACTTGATTAAATATGTACTAAGATCTTGTTCGATAATATGGCGCACATTATGTGGCTTGTACACCGCATCAATGTTTGTGTTAGTATATATTTTATATTATCTTAATCTTAATATATAAAATCTTTGCGTTACTGACTGACTGACAGACACGCTACAGCCGAAACTATTGGGCGCAGGAAGCTGAAATTTGGCATGTATGTTCCTTGGGGACCGTAGGGGTGCACTAAGAAGGGATTTCCCGAAATTCCCACGGGATCGGTCCAAACGGGTAAATTTAAAAAAATTGCAGGCGTTGCTGCTGGCGTCTTTAGTCTACAAATAAAAGTGATCTAAAGAGCAGCGATAGCTGAGTGGAGAGACCGACAGACTGCTATGCAGAGGGTCTCGGGTTCGAATCCACGGCACGCACCAATGACTTTTCGGAGTGAAATGCGTATTAAATTGTTAATTATCGCTTGCTAATCGGTGAAGGAAAACATCGTGAGGAAACCTGCATGTCTGAGAGTTCTGTATTATGTTCTCGAAAGACATGTGAAGTCAGCAAACCTGCACTTGGCCAGCGTGGTGGACTATGGCCTTACCCTTCTCATAGTGAGAAGAGGGCCGTGCCCAGTAGTGGGACAGTATAAAGGGCTGATGATGATGAAAAGTGATCTGCCGTCAATATTTCTAGAACGTGGAATCCTATTTATCAAGATTGTGTTCCAATTGAGCGTCGTATTTCCCAGCAAAATTTTGCTACCTAGAGCAAAGTGGGATTCCCAAAGTGGTCGATATCGACCCCTTGGGTCGATATCGGTTTCCTAGGGGTCGACATAAATGAAAACTGATTTTGGGGGTCGACGAGGTCTAAAAATCGACCCCTATTAAGTTAACACAAGTTTTTATTTAAAACTTTTAAGATAGGTAGGTAAGTACTGTATTGTTTATGTTGTATTACGTGTACTAAGAATAATTAATATTTTTGTAGGAAATAGCATTGTTGTAGTGATGTAAAACCTCAAGTTCGTACAAGATGAAAAACTCGGCAAGTCAGTGTGGACAAGTTTGTGCATGATAATGAGTTCGAGCGTACGTCTTTCAGGCGCGTTTTGACTAGCTCTCTATTTGTCGCATACGCGATTTAACACGAACGAATTCATGATCAAGTTGCAAGTCCAAGAACATGTTCCTGATATTTTACTATTTAACGAGCTTGCACTTAGGTTGAAAGTTCATTTGCGTTTTGAAATTCATTGGAGCTTGAACGATAATAACTCATATAAGTACCTACTCATTTATTTCAAGAGATTACAAAGTTATTACATAGCTAAATTAAGTGAAGTAAAGTGACTAAAAAAGAATTTACAAAATGCTGAGCTCCCTACGCGAGTTAATAGCGTAACCATACAATATCTGCAGTTTATGAAAAATTAACAGGGAAAGTACCAAACAGTTTTTATCCGGCACAGCGCATCAGAGCCTCAAGTCTGCTATTACAATAGTCATAATGGTCTGTCATTGGTATTTTAATTGTTGACCGTCTGTCTGTCCCTATGTATGCTTATATCTGTAAAACTACGCAATGGATTTTAATGCGATTTTCACCAAACGATAGAGTGTTTCAAGTGGAAGGTTTATATGTGTAACAACTGTAACATATTTGAATAAATAAATCTTAAATAAATCGATGCGCTATTTAAAGTAAGATAATCTGTCGATGTCAGCGTACCTAGAATTTGTGTTTATTTTTGGAATTAGTCTTACTTTTTCATTTTAATTGCCTTTATACACCACTAACATAAAAACTATACTTGTGGAAGAAGACCACACTCTCTCAAATTTAGTTAGGTATTATACAGTCTCCTTCATCCTTCATTGCCGTGTGGTTGACGGCATAGAATACAAGTGTCACCACCCCCTATCTTCCCGTGGGTGTCGTAAAAGGCGACTAATGGATAACACGATGCAAATACCATCTTTGCGTAGAGACGGAAAACTCGACATCAAACCCTATACGACTGCCTCGTTGGTCTCGCGGCATAAATGTGAGCGTGGGATCGGGAGGTCCCGGGTTCGATTCCTGGGTCGGACAGTGTTATTGGGTTTTTCTGTCACGAAATTCTCAGTAGCAGCACGGAGTCTGGAAATGTCTCGCCCCTTATTACGTGGAACTAAAGTATATCTGGCGAAAAGTGGGTGTAGAAATACACCTCTGCCTACCCCTTCGGGGATAAAAGGTGTGACGTTATGTATGTATGTATGTATGTGTCTCCTGTGAAAACTAAAAGTTAATTATATGATATAATATTTATGAGTAAAATGAATGCAGTTGATTGCTTATCATTTTAGGCAGTGCATATTATATACTTAATATATAAATGTAAATATTCTCGGTTATTATGAAAAGCAAATTTATTACTTAGATAATTCATATATAGAGGAAGACAACACACGTTCACCGAACAACGTAAATACAAATAACTTATATCCTTATCAATAGATATTTCAAAACATGGCTAAGATACTTGCGGTGTACAAGCACCGCTGTGTACTCACCGTCTATCAACTGAGTTATCTCATTTATGACTCATTTTTTGGTTTAATTATAGCTTTTGAATGAGATTCGATTTTACGCTGCTCTAAAACGCAATTTGCTCAGTTGGCAGGAAATTCCCCAATGTATAATTTCTGGTATTCACACTTGAGGGAGTGTAAACTGGTTGCAAGGATATGATTAAACAGTGAGTAAACCCTAACAATATATCTTATTAGGATGTCGGTAAACTGATTTCGAGTTTGGAAAATTGTCTGCGTAAAGCGTACATATTTGCACTGCAGAGAAGGGAGTTACTAAATGATTTTTCATGTAAAGGAATACTTTGATGTACACGCATTGCCGTTTAAAATATTTCATATTGATTCAAGAATAATAAGTTGAGCTGGATACTTATTACTAACAAGTCTAGTAGTAAACGACTTAAATACCTTCTAAACCTACCTGCAAGCTCACCGAGACATTTCACGTCTTGAAGACGTATTCCAAGAAAACGCTAGTGTCTCTTCACGAAGCTTATGGTATAAATAGCGTTCAAGCCTAGCAAACTTTACTTCCACTTATTTTAAGTTATATCGAGTACGGTCTCAATACAAACTTCATTAATAATAATAATAAAGTCTTTTTATTCAAGTAACATTGACTCACTGTAAGTAACAATTTTAACTTATTATCTATGTTAGTAGTTTACACACATACACTTATAACAGACGTAGACAGCTTAGCACAATGATTAATATACTCACAGTCCAGTCTGCTAGCAATACCGCTAAGTATGTTATTGGGACTGGCCCGCACGCAGCGCACCAGAGAGGCGAATCTTTTACGCATTGTGGTAAAAAAGCAATCCACTCGGGCTTCAGCAAACATCCCTGATGCGCTAGAGAAACGGGACAGTCCCATCAACACCCGGAACGCGTTATTAAATTGGACTCGAAGAGCGCTGTACGATTTCTGGGTGTAATTTACCCACAGGTTACACGTGTAAAACGATGTACAGTATGCCCGAAATAGAGTTATTTTAACATCTCTGGAGCAACGTGAAAACCTGCGAGCTATCATATTAGCTCTAACCGACAGCACTCTTCGTTCCCTTTCAATGTCAGCATTGTCCTTGAGGTCGGCAGTCAGAATATGTGCCAGATATTTAAAAGTACAGACTCGAGCTAGTGGTGATCCATTCACTGTAACTGGTGGTACAACTTCTGGACATCGACCCCCGGCCTCAAAGACCATGACTTCGCTCTTTTTGACATTATATATCAATCCGTGACGTCTAGCATAGTCTTCACGGATTGATACCAATCGCCTCAAACCACAGATTGAGGCACTGAGGAGTGCCATATCATCAGCGTAAGAAATGTTATTCACACAGATGCCGTCTATGTAACAGCCAACGCGCTCCCTGCTGAGTGTCTCAATCAGTTCATTCACATATAGGTTTAATAGCGTTGGAGAGCTTAACCCTCCCTGTCTCACACCACACTTGAGCGTAAATGGTGCACCAACGCACATGATTAATCTGGTTCCCATACTAATGTTTCAATATATTTATAAGTATAACAGGAACACCGGTTCTTTCCAATTTGGTCCAGAGAATATCGTAGAAAACCAGATCAAAAGCCCTGGATAAATCGAGGAAGCAAGCGTAAGTAGGTATATTCCGATTCGAATAGTACTTAACAGCCCACTTAAGACACAAGATGGCGCTATTAGTGGACAAACCAGTTCGGAATTGGTTATCATGTAACTTAATGTATTTATTCAGTTGTGCGTTAAGTAGACTGTCAAGTACCTTCGCGATCACAGTGGCCAGAGAAATAGGCCTATAATTGGTTAAGTCCGCAATGTCACCAGTTTTATTTTTAACAATAGGTTGTACAATCGTTTTAGTCATTTGACTAGGTAAGTAGCCATGGCTTATACAAAGGTTGAAGAGCATTGCCAACACTCTTGGTAAATGGGGGCCCGCAAACTTGAGATGCTCAATGCTGAGGCCATCATGACCAGGGGATTTACCTCTAGACATACCACTAACAATACGATTCACTTCTTTGGCTGCGAATCTGATTCCTGGCTCACTTTGGTCCAAAGCAGTAGGCATCGACTGTGACGGACCCAGTGGGGATGTCACCATAAAATGGTCCTTAAAAAGGTCGGCAATACACAAGGGATCACTTACACCGCTGACAGATACCGGTAGGCCAGGCTTACTACTGAATCTATTGGTATGCTTCCAGAATGAACGAAAGTCTGAGTTCGAATGATGTGAAGCCAGAATGTCCATTTTTATTTGGTCCGCATGATCTTGACACCATTTTAATCGCGACTTAAAAATCTTTCTGGCTTCACACATCTCTTCGTATAAGACACCCAATGTAGGCTTGCCAAAATATACCCACTGAGAGAATTTCTGTCTGGCGGTCCGATATGCATTATCGACATATTTGTTCCAACCTACTATTACATTCTTTCTTCTACGATTACTACGTGTCCGACTTATTACGGTGGACTCACTCAGAGCACTCACAATATCACTGTACAGTCTATCAATGATACTTTGATGACGGTTATCAATACCAATATATCAAACGCAATAGCGTTTTAATTGTTCCGGTAAGTATCTGCATCTTAATCTTTCACGACAAGCCGCACTATAACATTGTGTTTGCTCATGACCTTTATCCGCCCATACAATTAAATTATCTGATTTACTGGCGCTGTAATGTTTCGAACATAAGGTGTCAAAAACACACTCAATCACTAGAGGGTAATGGTCTGACCACAGTGTATCATACCGCACATACGCTTTAACTACTGATCCACGGGCCCCTTTAGTAACTACACAGTGGTCAAGCCACTTCCTCGAGCCGTGCGAATCGCTCACAAAAGTATACGTGTCTGAATTTATCCCTAACAACTTAGTATCAACACAACTCCATTCGAGTTCCCTACAAAAGTCTATGAGTTCGTGAAAAAATCGTTCTTTTGGATCTGCGTTAAACTTTAACTATCTACAATTGCACTCACCAAGCTTAGGCAGTCTGTCAACTCCGCGAGATTTGCAGCCGAGTTCGTAGATATGTACACGTTAATCACTAACGCACACCTTCGTTCACACACTAGCTTAATCGCGCACACTCGCGGATTATTGCACTTGATAACCGACACATTATCGAACGCACTCTTTCTCCATAGCAATGCCAGCCTTCCGTACGGACGGCCGCGTAACATGCCGGCGGTAGTATCTACTGCCGACGTGCCGGTACACTCGAAGTCACTGCTTATGCTGTGTAAATACGAAAGATCTTCTGGTAAAAGACATGTCTCCTGGAGCGCAATGATATCAAAGTCGACACATAGTTGTCGTATACTTTCAATGGACCGCTTCACATTTTTACAATTAAAACTAATTAATGGTTTTATCCATTAGTTATTATTTAAGTGACCGTTCGGGCGTTTACACCCGGCCGTAGACTTGTCCTTAAAATAAACGAATCGTCGAAATATGATACCTGCCGGCCACAGATTGTCATCCAAAAATATATGTGCTTTGGACTCAGACACAAAGAATTTAAAGGCTTTATACGACTCCTTATTTTTCATCGCAATCAATTCAAGACTTACAGCCAACTGCGTCCTAGTCAATATATAGTCACATATGTCTTTGTCACTAGTATCTATGTGTACGTTCGATATAAAAATAGGTATCTTTTTGTCTGCTGCTCTAAAATTTCCCGTGGCCTCGTTCGATATTCCTATTTTACCCTTTAAGCGATTTTTAGTAACCCGCTTGCGACGAGCTACTAGCGACCACGAACTATCGAGTGTACTGTCTAGGGTCAAACCAGTTTTTAGCACTGACGCCGCCGTTTGTTTACATTCTGCCGTTACATCATCGACCAGCTGTGCACTCGCCGTAGTTATCTGTTCGCTATTTGCCTGCGATAACGAACCTGTTTTCTCGTTTGTACCTCTTACGGCAACCGATGCACCGCGCTCGTCACTCCGCTTTGCAATATTGTGCAGCTACCTACACTCTGTTTTTCCACACGGATATTCTCTTTAATGTTTGAAACATTTTCTAACCTCTTCGGAGACGATAAGCAAGATTTATGACCATTGTTCCTCGTCACAGATTCATCACAATACCTTTCATTATGCACACTTTCAGAGTTGGGAATATTATGATCTGCGTTTACTTGCACTTTGTTACATACAATTGCATTCAGGGCAGCCGGTTTTATCCTACTCTCCACATCTAGAAGATTCTTTTTGACATCCTCTAGCTGGTCGAGTGTTACATACGTGCTTTTCACCTCTTTTATGTCCGCTTGTAACAGAGAAAGCTTTTGCAGGAGATCAGACACATCGAGGTGGTCGAACGTAATTGGTGGTAGCTTCTCCAAGTTTTTGGCCACAAATACGGGCATCAGATCGGGGTCAGCAACTTTGAAAGCACCAATTATATCGTTAAGGGCACGATTTTCCTTGCCTTGTCCCTTACGAACAGGCTTACGTTTGTCCAGCGTTAACGATTCAAACAGTAACGCTTTCGATTTTTCAATTTCGTCACTTCGGAAAGCTGCTACACATATCAAATCTTGTGTTGCACATAAGTCAATGATTCATCGATAACATTACAATTATTACATTTTAATATAACTGCCATCTTCGTATGCGTACGCGTCGCAACCGAGAATACACACGTCACGCAAGGACGCGTGAGCGAGACTGAATGTCTGTAATCATTTTATTGTTTTTTACAAACATTCTTGACAACTTTATTGTCTGTCTATCTTCACAAATCCCATTTTGCATAGTAGGTAATCCACAATTGTAATAACGAAGCTTTTTTCAGTCGCTGTAACTCATATAACACAATGCAACAGATTAGCCAAATTACTCACGAGTAACAGTACCAAATTCAAAAAACAAAATTATATATGAATTAAATGCAGCGTACAAAATAATTCAGTACATCGCCTACCAGCCAAATATAAGCGGAGGGTATTCATATTTCACGTGAGGGTTACCGGCGCAGTCGAGTTGCGGTCTCATTGCACCCTGTTACAGGTGTGTCTCTGTTTTAATCTCCTAATGGCCTACATAGCAATCCGGGCGATATCTAGAAAAATACGGAGTTTTCGATACGCAGAATTTATTTTTATAGCCACTACATTGCGCGGTGAATTTATGAGACGAAAACGTGTGACAAACAAAAAGATCCCAATGACTGATTGAGGCGTGTATTCAACAACACAATCTATGTTTTTATGTGCACAAACTACCGAGCGGTTTGGCGATGCTCTTGATTTTGGCTTTTATGATTTGTATGAATGTTAAGTTTAATGAAACATCTGCCAGTAATTATTATTAGGGAAATATAATTTATAGGTATATAGTAATGTAAAATATATTTGTAGTAATGTTTAAACTAGAACTAAACAAGTCCGTGGGTACAATTTAATCTCACCTGTAGTTGTCTAGTCGTAGGATATCAACCTTCGTATCAAACAATATTTAGAGCTTTAGATATCAAAGTAGATATAATTAACTTTCTTTTATTTAGGTTTCAAACTCAACATTTATTTAAAGTATTATCTTAGTTTATATAGCAGAACCTAAGAAAAGGAGACAAATATCTTTCTTTCGAATTTATAATTAGATATAACTTTTTCTGTCAGAAAATAAAATTGAAATGAAAGGAGGACTACCTGATAAAACTTGTACAAACGTTACGATGGCCATTAACGAAATATTTCAACGTTCAGACTGTCGCACGGAAGCAAAACAGAATTCTCCGAACAATTTTTCCAGGTTCTAACAGATAAGCGAAATTAAATCTTTACATAAAATTAAATCTAGATAAGGATTGACACTATCGTAGCAATTATCTTTAAAATGTGTTTTAGTAGACTAAACGTGTACTTATTTACATATCTATAATATTTATTTATTATATATACTCATATGTTGCAGTATTTATCTGTCTACTATAGGTATAAATATAATTATGTATTACCTAATTAATAAGGTATATAGTTTATATATAATTTTTTTTCAGTTATCGATTGTCTACACTACTTCCAATGCACCTACCACTCCTATTTCTGCACCACCTAAAGGTCGACTGTTAGAGAATGCCTAATGGCATTAAGTCCACCCATGTACACTTTTAGTGCATAAAATATAAATAAATAAATAAATAAATAAACCTTCCTAGCACCTCCATACTACTTTTAGTTTTAAATCACATTGTTAATTTGCTCACTGCACTCAGAGAAAGTGGGGTGTACTAAGGCGTTTGTAATTAACAAAGGTACATGCATCCTTTTTCCGTGATAACGAGGTAATATTACGAAAGTCTGTTTTGTTGTATATGAGTTTTTAACCTCATAATAATGTGGACTATGGCGTACAGTACAACTGGTACAGATCGTATATCACCATGCTTTATGTTGCAGCATTTCATAGTTTAAGTAGGTTATTTTTCCACAGTAGTTTCAAGTATTTGTCTACTCTAAAATATGTTACAGTATACAAATATTTTTTTTATTTTGCATTCCATAAAACAGGTTATGTAAACCTGTTTAGTTAGTACATAAATTAAAATACAAGTATCTTCAGGTAACATGAAAATGGAGGCCATGAATCAATTTAAACTACCGTCTCTGACTGGTAGCGTATTCACTACTTATTTTTACCAGAATAAACGATCCGCAGCTTGAAAATAAAGTTTTATTTTAACTGCAAACTAGTTTCAGACGATATCATGATTTTAGATTCTAGAAAATGCAGTCAATGGTACTACCTCTTACCTATATTACATTTTCATTTCGTCACGTGTTTCAGCTACATTTTGGAGTACTATACATAACCCGATTAGGTATGTGAACTACTTTGTAAGGAATATGCATTCGTGTATTTCGTATTTATGCTTTTGAAGTGTGTACTGTCTTTCATAACTAACCAGTAACCACATAGTTTGTTAAAAGTAATGATGAACATAAGGATGCAAATGCGGTACGTAGATAGACAAATAATCCTCTGCCGCAACTTATAATGTCGAAATACGTCATAATTTGAGTTTAAAAACTTGATGAGATTCCAAATCGGACTTAATTTTGAACCGACAACGTTCCCTGCAAATGAATTTAGTGAATTACGCTTATATGTATTTTTTTGCGCTAATATGATTTTATACTAAATCAGACATGATATCTAAATAAAACCGGTCAAGTGCGAGTTGGACTCGCGCACCGAGGGTTCCGTACAAACCTATAGGTATATAAGTAAAAGTTCACCAGTCATAGTTATGGTATTTTTATTGCCAAATGAAATCCATAACATTACAGTATGGAAAGCTGGAGGAGCATAAATTAAAGAAAAAGGGGTCTTTGTCGTTTGTAATCAGTCATTCTTTATTTTATATTAACGCATATCGCTTATTTTATAATATAACTTAAATACCTATACCAGCCTTGCAGCAGCCTTGCAAAAGTCTGCTGATGAATGATGGTAAGATTTTTTATCAAAGTTATTGATTTACAAAGTTTTTAGTGACTATTAGAAATCTGTTACAAAAATACTTATAAAGTACAGAATAATTAGCAAAAAGGTTTGAAGACTATGTAATTATTTGAAATCTTAATCTCAATCAGCCTATCGTAGTCCACTTCTGGACATAGGCCTCTCCCAACACGCACCACAGCACACGGTCCTCAGCCTTCCGCATCCTTTATCTGGGCTATAAGACGTTGCTTCGTACCAAATTTCAAGATTTTGAGTTCACGGGAAGTACCCTGTAGATTTTGATTCCCTTGCAGGTAGTCGCGAGTTTGAAAATATGCTTATATTGCTCTTTCTTTTGATTGCGTAGATATAGAAGTTTGATCTTGTTACAGCCTAACGGTGTTATATACCTGAGTATTTGATATACATTTCAATTTAATACCTCCACGCGTTCAAGAGAAAGGGGTAGTAACTTTAAATTTACCTATTGAAAATATTTTTTATATGCTGTAACTAAAAAAATACGGTTTTTGCAATTTTTCCTTTATAAGTGATATAAGACGTTGCTTCGTACCAAATTTCAAGATTTTGAGTTCACGGGAAGTACCCTGTAGGTTTTGATTCCCTTGCGAGTAGTCGCGAGTTTGAAAATATGCTTATATTGCTGTTATTTTTTATTGCGTTGACATAGAAGCTTGATTTTGTTACAGCCTAACTGTGTTATATACCTGAGTACTTGATATGAATTTCAATTTAATACCTCCACGCGTTCAAGAGAAAGGGGTAGTAACTTTAAATTTATTGAAAATATTTTTTTTATATCCTGTAACTAAAAATTTACGGTTTTCGCAATTTTTCCTTCATATGTGATATAAGACGTTACTTCGTACCAAATTTCAAGATTCTGAGTTCACGCGAAGTACCCTGTAGGTTTTGATTCACTTGCGAGTAGGCGCGAGTTTGAAAATATGCTTATATTGCTCTTTCTTTTGATTGCGTTGACATAGAAGTTTGATATTGTTTCAGCTTAACGGTGTTATATACTTGAGTATTTGATATGATTTTCAATTTAATACCACCACGCGTTCAAGAGAAAGGGGTAGTAACTTTAAATTTATTAAAAATATTTTTCTTATATGATGTAACTAATAATTTATGGTTTTCGCAATTTTTCCTTTATATGTGCTATAAGGCATTGCTTCGTACCAAATTTCAAGATTCTGAGTTCACGGGAAGTACCCATTAGGTTTTGATTCCAATGCGAGTTTGAAAATATGCTGCAATTTGCAGCATATACGGCTGTATCTTTTGATTGCGTTGGATTAGAAGTTTGATTTTTTTACAGCTCTATGGAACCGTAGATTCAAGTATTTAGTATAAATTTCAGTTTGATATCTCCACGCATTCCTGAGAAAAGGGGTCTTGACAGACGGACGGACAACAAAGTGATCCTATAAGGGTTCCGTTTTTTCCTTTCAAGGTACGGAACCCTAAAAAAGGTAAGGTAAGATAAAGGTATTTATGCCTTAAATATCCTACTTATCTCGAGTAAGACCCGCTAAATAAACTTGTATACAAGCAATAAGCTCTTATCTGTTTATTACCTTTCTAAGTAAAATTTGAACCTTAATGACAACACAGGACAGCGAAGGTATTTTTGTGATGAACAAGAATACGACTTATACATACATATAAAATTGACACTTGCCTCAGCACCATGTAAGAACGCACAGTTATTACCTAGTTATCATTGAAATCTAAAAGTTATTTCCGCAACATTAAGTTTTCTTTTTCTTTTTCGCAGTAAATCCATGTCATTTCCATCACTAGGTACTGTTCCTAAAGTAACGAGAGCAACAAACGTACCCACAGATTTGTTGACGACAATCCACTCTTAACACGGGTTTTTCGCTTA
Source organism: Euclidia mi (assembly GCA_944739405.2). NCBI lineage: Eukaryota > Metazoa > Arthropoda > Insecta > Lepidoptera > Erebidae > Euclidia > Euclidia mi. Next base: position 38,396,512 of record OX123186.2, on the reverse strand, counting down.
GTCGCACTACCTCACCTGGATTAAAGGGGATACTGGTATTGTGCAACACACAATGATCGCTTTTTAATGTTCTCTGCATCAACAGCAAATAGTTTTTAAAAGTGGTGTTGGGGTATGGTTCGTGGCCGCAGACTTTTATATTTTTACGTACATCACAAATACAAATATCGTATTGAAAAGTATTTATTTTCGTAAAATATTGTAATTTAAATTTCTGATGAAAACCAATGACTGATAAGTGGTGATTTATTTTTCGCATATTATTATTGGTATTTCGTTGCAGACAGTCATAATCATAGCACGAGCTCATTTGCATTCCAAGCTTGCAGCTTGAATCACTGTCTGCTACAATTGGTTCAATGCGATCATGTTGACTGTCAGTTTTACTTGGCAGCATGAAAAAAATCCAATATCTTGCTATAATCAAACATGTTTCTAAGTTAAGGGCTAGATGTCCAAGTATTTGAGAATAATGAATTATCAATTATGACTGACATAATTATAGATCCAGAACTCTCAAGGTCCCGATTTCCCGACGTACGAGGATGAAACACTAGCAGCGCATTTTTCCTTACTGCAATTATCATTAAAATTTCTTCGATTTCTTATCAAAGAAATTTTAATAATTTTAATCTTTATTTCTACTTTTACCATTACCATGCCAACTTTGTGTCCATTTTACTTAAGAGTCGTCTTGTACTCGAATTAATTTGCATTTGTTCTTTCAAAAATTACATTTTAATTTGTATTTAAATAGTAAATTTTCTTTCAATTAAAAGCACGAAGAAATGCTCCATAATGCATTATTCTGTTTATGTATTTTCAATAAAGCCGTCACAGCTTTTCTTTTCGAATTATCACTAACATTGTGCGATACTTTAAATTTCAAGCATGTTATTTATTTTTTTATGTAAAGAGCGGCGAATGAGCAGATGGACCGCCTAATGATAAGCAATTACCGCCTCCCATGAACATAAGCAATACCAGAAGCGTCACAAGTGCCTTACCACCCATTGTGAAAAGGAATAAGACAAGAAGTGGGAGTAGACAGATGGAGTAGGGGATTGGTACATACATTGGTACACTCACTCGCCGAACATCAGTGCTTCTTTGGTACTTACCTGACTTACCTGATTTACCTGAAGTGTTGAATCTTTGATTTATTTGATAACTATTATATTGCCCCTAGTTACGTAAATCCATAATTTTGTTTACGCATTATTACATACCTAATCATGGAAATGAATGAGCCGCTGTTTTTACTACTAAAACCTTGTTACGAAAACAATACCAACTAAGAAAATCTTAGTTCATTTCGAATATAATATTGAATGGTGTTGTTAAACAAGGCCTACATCGAACATTGTTAAGTTTTCTTTTGAAACTAATTTAACTATAATAAGCCCACAGAAAGTAGTACAAAGCGTTATTACTTCAGTAATACAGTTTGATATTGGAAAAGTTCGATGTTTTCGTTATTAATGGGTATCCTCTGAACAAGGTTATTTAAATCCTTTTTATATTGTATCTATAAAGCAAGGGTACTGATATAACCTTCGTTACAAATTTTCAGTAAACAAGGTGAGTCTACAAAAGAAATGTTGTAATTAAATTGTATTTTCGCCGATACAGCTATTATAAGGCAACTTCTCTCAACCCTCCTAATTAGTACTACTATTTTCTACCAGGTTTGATTAAGAGTTTTTCTGAGACCTGTTTTTCAAGTTCTGTAATTTTTGACCAGAAAAAAATAAGGACTATAACGTCTTTGAAAAATAATTACACTTGAGATTCAGCGGTATTTTATACAACTACCAACTAAGCTTTTGCGGGATGGCTCCTCGAATGAGACAACACTTTGTGTGGTCTACGTTGTTTGACGTTGGAGTATGACTTTTTTAATGTTCGTATTAGACACCAACACGTATAGTATTATAACTAACCCGTTATATACTACTACTACAGTAATCATTCAAATTATCTTCAACATGGTACTACGACTACGTATACGTCCAGTTAGCTGCAAATATTATCTCATCATCACAATCATACTAAGCGTAATCGACAGCGAATGTCTAGCTTACGCTGATGATATTAAGATTTTCAGACGTATTTCTGACTACCGTGACTGTGAATTGTTACAATTAGATATTATTATTATAGCAGACTGGTGTGATAACAATGCTATGGCGCTTAATATAAAGAAATGCCAAGTAATTTAATTTGCAAAAAGCAAGACATTACTAAACTATGCGTATAATATTAAAGGATCTACGCTTGAAAAAGTACAGGTAGTTCGCGATTTGGGGGTAATGTTTGACTCTTCTATGTCTTTTAGGCCGCACTACGATCACATCTACAGTAAAGCTCAACGTATACTATCTTTCGTGCTACGTAACTCTAAGTCTTTTAAGCAAGTGGAATCATTGATCACGCTTTATTGCTGCCTAGTGCGAAGTATTGTTGAGTACTGCTCATCAGTATGGGCTCCAATATATAATACACACATAGACCGAATTGAGGCAGTACAGAAACGATTCGTTAGAGCATTATGCACGAAATACGGTCTCAGGCGTAAAATACATACTTACGTAGACCGACTTCAAAGGTTTTAGTTATTGAGTCTGGAGAAAAGGAGATGGGTGAGCGATCTGTGTATCGTATATGAAATTGTAAACGGCTCTATTGATAGTACGCTGATAAATCAAATTCATTTTAAAATACCAACACGATCCGTGCGTACTCCACAGTTGTTTAGCATACCTGGTAGAAATAACAATGTATCTCAAGACAATCCACTCATTAGATTATGTAAACAATATAATCAGGTTTGTTCTAAATTAGACATTTTCCATGATAGTTTTTTTATTTTCAGGAAGACCTTATGTACAGAAATGTTGTCTTCCAATCAACTCTAAATTTTTATCACTTGTATTTAGAACTCAGTATCTTAAAGTTCATTGTTAAATTGTATTTATTGATTCTGTTATTTGTTCCTTTTATTATGTGAAGCTTGTTAGTTACTACTGAATGCTGTGTACAGTTGTAATTGAACACCAGATTTATGACTTGTATTTTGTCACATTTCTTTCATGTAATTATTGATCTGATGTTTGTATCTGTACCTAATAAATAAAATAAAATAAATAAATACACTGATAAAAACAAACAATAACTCTGAAGCTCCTAATTAAGACTGAGCACACTTTACCGTATACAGACATTATTATTGCATCTAAGTATTGCTATCAATCGTTAATGCCGGGATACGTGTAAGATTAGGAGCTTGCGTTTAACATTGTAATCAATTAACAATCAGATCACTAATCGAGATTAAATTCACTTTCAATGGCTAATAATAATATGAGGTGTGATTTATAAGTTTGGTGTTGTATTGTTACCAAATAAAGTAACATTTAATCTTAGATTTGCTGCGAGGATGATTGATGGAGTAAGTTCAATTGCGATTATTAAAAAAATAATCAGCAGGTTTGCTTTTGATACTCATCATAGTTTGTTCATAAATTTATATCTTAAATTATACTAAATTACCTACCTGTGAGACTTTTCAAGCATCTTTATATGTCCATCCACGTGATAAGACGTTTATCGATCGTGTTATGGCCACTTTGTGGCGGGTAAATATATCATCTTCGAACTATGTCTCTGTGTCATATAAAAAACGTTAGATTACTTAAAGTAATTAACTTTAAAAATTTTACGTTCATAAGCGTCACCAGATGAATAAATAATGTTGACTTTGACATTGTTACGTTCCAAGCCAGTATAGGTAAAACGTGTGACCTTTTGTATCTGGTTGTTGTTCAAATTATCTCTGAAGGCTACAGCATAGGTTTGCAAATTACTAAATTGTTACTGTTTAAACAACAATGCGAAAATATCGCTATCTATATATATATAAGATATCTTAACCATGTTGGTTCAAGCAGTTCGATCGTATTCATTATTCCAATTTTCTCGGTATGATAATGAAATAAGAAAACAAGGTAAGACTTGTGCCGCAAAGAGGAGGTTGTTTATGCAAGCACTTAATCTATTTTTCTAGTATTTAAATACACGCCCTTCATACTCTTTGAAGCATCAAGCTCATTTCTCCAAACAGCAACTCTTCAAAACTCTAGTGCTTAACTTTCGATAGAGAAGCCAAAGTTCCGTCAATCGCCTTTTACGAAACGTACGGCGCCGTTTATGAAACCCTATAGTGTGGTATTCTTGAGATCTCCAATAGTCGTTATGTCGTCCTTCAAAGTACTGGCGCACAGTGTGCACACTAGACTTTCCCACAATCTAACTAGAAGCAATATCTCCGGCACGATAGCAAGTCTAAACTTCCAGCGTTCTCCTAGAGAGCGCTTTGAAATGTCTTAAGTAGTCTTATGCTTTAAGACAACAAACTAGAGTATGGCTTTGGACCTGAAGTGGTTCGCATCGACCGTTATGTAAACTTGGTAAACTGTTACTAATCGTATCTTGCCTTATTGTTGTGTTTTTAATAAATCATTTCAGTTTCGATCTTGCAGTTGTGTGAGGTATTTGAATTGTTTGACAATCACTAGAGTCGCCTATTTTCTATCGTTTTGGTGAATCCACACAAAACTTGTAACTGAACGAGTTGCTCTAATGACACTCTTGAACTCGTATGTATCGTAGACACCAAGACTTGATAAACTGTTCGTAATAGTGCTTTACAGTTAAGGCATCTTTACAAAGGTCACAACCTGGATGTGTGAACATTTGTTGTGAAATTTACATCAGCGCCCTACCATTCTTTGGATCGCACGTCATCGTCAACGTTGATCTCAGTTGTTGTCTCAGGATAAGAGTCTTTAGGCCATGTCGAAGACCTTTGGCGAATTATAAACTCTATCACCGAAAAACACCGCTTTGACGAATTTATTACGAGTAATCTGATTTTATAAACGAACGATGCTTGACGGAATAGAAATGTTTTAATTTGCTGCTCACTCGCCATGAAATTGACGTTGAATGTAGCGTCAAACATACGCTGGAACGTAGCATTACATGGAAGTGCTAATGTATTTATTGACTTTGATGACAAATCTGGTACATAGACCCATAGAGCACATTTATGAATGGAGACAAAGATGTCACTCTACTATAATATTCTAAAAACAGTTTGTTCGTTGCAAATGGCACTGTTCATGTAAATAATAATACAAGCGATAACCAAAAAACTGTTCATCGACACTAAAATATGTTATACCTTCTCATCAATGACGATCGTACAATGAGTATTTAAGACGATTCCACATCAATAATAATAATAATATTTATTTCTTTTCTCTCACAAAGAATGTAACATATTTTTAGGCTTAATCTATGTTATACTAGCTTTTGCCCGCGGCTTCGCTCACGTTAAATTCGGGGTAACACAAAACTCCTTCATCGTTCGATAGTAATTTTCGTTTTAATTCTGTTCATAGGGACCAGACTAAAAAGAAATATAACCGCAAGAAGTATTTATAACATTTCTGTAAAGAGTATTTTTTGAATTCCGTAGTCAAAAATGGCTAAACACGGAATTCTTATAGACGCGCTATATGTCTGTCAGTCTATCCATATGTCACAGCCACTTTATGCCGAAACTATTCAGTTTACACATAATTATGAAAATTGGAAGGTAGATGTTTCCTGTGAATTGCTTTACGACGTTATAGAAAATGAAAAATAATGAATATTAAGGGGGGCTCTTCATAGATGGAACTGATGTGGAAATGGGTCGTTAAAATACTTTGAGGTTCCTAAAACCATTGTTTCTCACAGTCAATCGTTTGAAAGATATACGGTTCCAAAGTGGTAAAATGGCTGTGTGTGTCCCTCTAACTTTTAAAGTAAGAGAGTGAAAAATCTAAAAGAAATATATGCTGTAGATCGTTATAAAACTTCCAACGAATATTGGTTTGAACTATATGTAGTCAGCAGTTTTTGAAATAAAGCACATCTTAAAAACCGCAAATATGGCTTTGTCGTTTATACAAATACCATTAATAGTTAGTCGAAGATAATGGCCATGGTGAGTGGATACCCCCACTACGAAACTATTCATGAGCGAGTCTGACTCGCAATAGCGAATAGCTTTTATATAACGTTTCGTCCTAGGTGTAGCCGTTTGCCATTACAAAGCTTTGGTGCATCAAGATTCCGCATTAACAGGACTGGAACACCAACGTTCAGTCTTAAAATGCGTGAAGGTACTCCTGATAATTGTAAGAAGTTCAGAAACTCTATAGGGTACGAAGTAACTTGGCCAGTATTCATGACATTATCTACCGAAAGGTGCTCAACAACATCACTTTGCATACAGTCAAATGTCAAAGCCATGGTCCGATATATCTCTATACACACTTTGGCAATTATGAATAGAGAATATTGGTTCAGCCGGCTTAGCGTGAAATCGGTACATACATACACATTTTCGCATTTATACCTTATATTAGCAGTGACTAGCCGAGGCTGTTAATAAAGTAATGACAGTGCACCATATGACAATGTATAATGTGACAGTACTGACAGATATATGATAGCACATGCGCAGCACTCAAATATTACACCGCATGCGTCAATAGGTAGTAGGATTGTCCTTACAAACTTCTACCCTCTATAAAATCCCTCCCAGATTATTTTTTGCAACTAACTGTATTCTATGTGTTTTTCCTGGTTCTGAGCTACCCCCCACCAATTTTCAGCCAAATCGGTTCAGCGGTTCTTCAGTTATAAATGGTGTAACTAACACGGCTTTCAAACTGAAACTCAAACTCAAAATCATTTATTCATTTAGGTCACAAAGTGACGCTTATGAACGTCAAAGATTAAAGTTAATTACTAGATGATTCTACATTTAAATTTACTGCCAGGTTCGCAATGCAATAGGTAGAACCACGAAAAAGAACGGGCAATAAAACTCGTGGCCACTCTTTTTAACTGCCAGTATAATTCTTTTACATGTTATATTTGTAAGGAGCTGCAACTGTTTCACATTGTGAGTTATCTACTATTGCAAAAGTTAATTATTGTTGATATCATACTCAAGCAATAAATTATGTTCATTTAGTAAGCCTCCCAAAGTGAATATGGTGAAACAGGAGCATCCACTTACGTCTTTTAAAGTAAGCAACTCGCAAACATGACTGTTCTGATCTATGGTGGAACAGTATGTTCCGAAAAGTAATGGTATATGAACCTGCAGAAATTTACAATCTATTAGTTAGCAGTTCATGACCACGAGTTACCCTCACCTTACAAATCCGATAAATTATAATAAAAAGAGTAGAACAAGAATGCAAATGTAGTATACAAGAGAATACGGTAATTAACTACACTATAAAACTGCCTATTGACCTAATAATAAAAAGAAATTGACCTAATAAAAGAATATTTATTTCCAAGCGTACTTGTCGTCAATATACTCATTTAAACTATAATATGCCTTTAGTAAAAGGTTATTTTTAACAATTGTCTGAAACGACCTTAAAGGCAAGTCTAAAATATTACTTAGTATTTTATTATACATTCTTATACTAAGCCCAATAAAAGAGCTATGCGTTTTGTGTAAACGGAAATATGGTACACATCATTTGTGCCTGTTCCTAGTATTAATATTGTGTATGTCACTATTCATTTTGTAAGAATTTATATGTAGTCGTAATGCATAACACTGGCATAAATATATTGTGATGCTACAGTAAGAATACCAATATTTTTAAATTTTTCTTTAAGTGAGACACTTGTCTTTAACTGGTAAATGGCCCTAACTGCCCGTTTTTGTAATAAAAAAATATTTTCGATGTCAGCGCCCCTACCCCATAATAATATGCCATATGACATAACACTATGAAAATAGCTAAAATAAACCAATCTAGCCGTATCGACATCAGTCAACCTACGAACCTTCTTAATGGCATAAGCAGCTGAGCTAAGTTTCCCTGAGAGATATGTAACGTGCGCACCCCATTGTAATTTCGAATCAAGTGTTATTCCTAGAAATAATGTAGATTCAGATGTTTCGAGAACATCGCCATTTAGACCTATACTAGGACCAAGGTTTCTGACATTAGGCAGAGCAAACTTAATACATTTTGTTTTTTTGGCGTTCAGTACTAGATTGTTTACATTAAACCATTTAGTTACTTGAATGAGCGCACTGTTTATTTCGTTAAAATGTTCCTTATTTCTATCTACTTTGAATATCAAAGAAGTATCGTCAGCAAACAGTATAACGTCACAAATGTTTTTCAAGTAAAAAGGTAAATCGTTTATGTAAACAAGAAACAAGAAAGGCCCTAGGATGCTGCCTTGCGGCACTCCTAAATCAACAGGTAAGCCACTGGATTTTGAGCCGTTTATTTCAACACATTGGATTCTGTCACTTAAGTATGACTTAATGACTTCCAATGCTTTAGTCTGTACGCCGTAATGTCTAAGTTTGCATAAGAGCGTTTCATGGCAGACACAATCGAATGCTTTCGAAAGGTCGCAAAACACACCAATAGCATTTTGGGCATTCTCCCATGCACTAAATATGTGTTTAAGTAACGCTACTCCTGCATCTGTTGTCGAGTGACCCTTGGTAAATCCATATTGCTCACTATGAAGGAGGCTGTTTAGGTTAAAATGTCTAAGTAATTGCTTGAGTATGATCTTTTCAAAAATCTTACTAAAGGCAGGTAGTATCGATATTGGCCTATAATTACTAGGATCAGTCTTACTGCCGGATTTGAAAAGAGGTATTATCCTACTGTGTTTCATAAGATCGGGAAAAACACCTGATTCAATACACTTATTAAATAAGTTGCTTAAATAAGGAGCTACTACATCAATTATACTTTTTAAAACCTTAACAGAAATGCCCCAGAGATCACCTGTATTCTTAGACTCCAGAGATTGAAAAGTACTTATAATGTCGGTAGAATTAATACAATGGAACTTAAATAATACATCACATTTTCCTACACTAGATTCTAATAGGTTTTCTGCGACTATAGCTGAGGATTTTAATTCTCTAGTAGTAGTAATCGATATGCTAGCAAAGAATTTATTAAATGTGTGTGCGACTTCTTTGTCATTACAATGAATTAATCTGTCACTATCAAATAAACTAAAACTATTACCTCTTAGTGTTGTCTTACCTGTTGCTTCATTAATAGCTCGCCAGGTTGCCTTAATTTTATTCGAGGATTGTTCAATTTTGTTCCTACGAATAATGCTTTAGCTGCATTGCACACTCTTTTAAATATCTTGGAATAATTCCTAACATACTCAGTGAAGTTCGAATCAGAATTGTATCTCTTCATACCGTACAACTCGTACATCTTTGCTCTGCTTTTGTAAATACCTGCAGTAGCCCACTCACTAAAAGCTCGAGATTCCTTAACTACTTTCTCCTTAGTCCTAAAAGTATTCTGAAATTCCTTGTCCACATTAAATAAATTATTGAAATTTTCATTTGGCGAATCATTAAATCAGGACTCATAGCATTCATTCCAATCAAAATTTTATTCCGGAATTCATTAAACTTATGCCTAGGTAATGGCCTAACTAACACTTTCTGTATGATGCTATCACTATAATACGGAAACCTTGCTAATTGACCACAGTGATCCGAAGTTAATTCAGAACTAACTAATTTATTCGAAACTGTACAATTACTAAATATATTGTCAAGACAGGTGGATGATGTTGCTGTAATCCTAGTTGGTTCAAGGAACAAATTTTTTAAATTAAATGATTTAAATAGATTTAAAAATCTACTAGTCATTACTGAATGATCAAGAATATGTACATTAAAATCACCACAAACTATAATACCTTTCTTATTGCTCCTAATTTTAGTAATTGCATCTTAAATAACTGATTCAAACAAGCTAAAGTTACTTAACGGTGGACGATATACACATATGATAATATGCTGCTCAAGTTCTACACATGACAGTTCCACAGTGCGTTCTATAGACAAACTTGCTATGTCTTTCCGTTCTTTACATGTTAAGCTATTTGAAACAATAATCAAGGATCCACCATGAATAGCGTGTCTCCTAGAGAAGGCACTGTGTACCGTGTATTGCGAGTTATTTAAGAATTTAATTTGGTACTCTTTTAGCCAGTGTTCTGTAATACACATAACTTGTATACTGTTATTTTCTAAATATAAACTTAATCCTTGCCAGATAGACCTTGTATGTTTTGATGTGCTACATTCAGTTGAATTTGTCTACCCTTTGTCCTAGTCTTAAGTTTAAAGAACTTGTGTCTGTATATTCAATAGAAGAATTATTAAGATAGGAACTATTTACAGAAGCTAAATTCTTGGATACCCTACATGTACCTGTGTCATTTTGTAAATTAAATGCTAATAATTTAGCAACTTGTCTTCTATAAAATAGTGGCAGATACATAGTATCTTTGGTCAATGTAAAATTACTAATAAAATTATTTATTTCAAATAATAAAATAAAATCTTTATATTGCCATGTCAAATTGTATAAGCACAAGTTGAGTTCATGAATGTAACTATTCATTGTTTCATTTAAGCTATAAAAATAAGGCAAAGCAAGAGTTATAAATTTGCATTCAAATTTGCTATGAAGCGTTAACATAACTTCTGTCAAATTAATTATATCCTTTTTAGTCACCGTTGGGTTATCACCATATGTGATAATTATTGTAGACTGCCTGTCAAATATTGTTGTATTTAATGTATTAATTAGATTTGTAAACGAAGACCCTGGATAACAATAATTGATAGTATTGTGTTGTGTCAGCTCACAATTTATTAACTTAACTAAACTTAACACTTTCTTTTATATATAGTATACTAGCTGACCCGGCAAATGTTGTTTTGCAAAATTTTTTTGTTTTTTTTTTTGAAAAATAGATGTTGGCCGATTCTCATAGATACCGGATAAGCACAAAAAATTTCATCAAAATCGGTCAAGCCGTTTCGGAGGAGTATGGGAACGAAAACTGTGACACGAGAATTTTATATATTAGATAGATAAATATAAAATTAATGTCGAATGTGAAAATCAATGTGAGAGACTGGTGTCTGTACTCGGAGACAATATTACTGGAGTTGTGATCTGTAATACAATATATCGATAGCAATTATATATGATATCAAATTTTGTACGAAGAAAGAATACAATTCTAAAGTTCTAGTGAAGGTAAGTCTCGCCACTTATGTGTGACAGCATTGTCATCAAAATTCGTTGCAGCTGGAATACAAATTGATATCCTAATCTAACTAGTATTTTTATATTGTTATACTTCAGCTATGGACTATTTAAAATTAATACTGCAAGCTAATGTCCATAATATAATTATGCATGTGCCGAAAAAACTTTTTTACGTGTTAACGTTTTTTTATTTGCTATCTGCGCGGGCTTGCTACCGCCCGTTGGCGGTGCAACTAAACTTGAAAAAGGGCAATTACTTTCGGTTGCACTACAAACTCATGCAAAATCTCCTCGCAAAGTAAATCGTACGTAATAAAGAAATTAAAAACCAGATTACGTATCAAAGATTATGTCATTATTCACCAATCGCCATATGCACAGAACTGCGTGTTCACAGAAGTTTAAGATATTTACCTTCATTCAAATAAACCATGAAAATAACACTGTAAAAGAAAATCGGAAAAGTACTAGTATTATCCCACCATAAAAGTTTGTTTTTAATGGAAGATCCATTAATGCTCTAGACCCTGCAAATCCATCAAATGCTCTCTTAGAGCTCTAAGTCTCTAAAGATCCCCACTTGGCCTGGCTGCGAACGGGTGATTTTGTCGTGTTACAGCTATCCTCGTAGCCAGCATCGGCTGCATTAGGTGAAAATTCTCCAGGGTCTTGCCGCCTCTCTCACTGTGTAGACTATGTAGACAAATAAAAACTGGAATAGCCTGTTTTAAAGAACATTCTACTGTTAACTTACCAGGCGTATGTTTTATTTGATAGAATCTATTATATCTCTCTTCATGGAAAAAGCAAGTAGACTGGTTTAAGATTCCTCAGAAACCCCAGTGATATATTTTTGTACAATTCTTATTCAGTTAGATGAAATAATTCAGATTTTCAGGCAACAGCTTCTGTACAATTTATAATAAATCTAACCTTTATTTATTTCAGATATTTTAGCAGTGGCTGAGAGTGAAGAAATAGTTGCAGTTCAAGAACTTAGAAGTCGACATTAAAAAATTCACATGTCTTATTCCCATTTTATAAAAACGAGGTGCTAAACGTTATACAGTACAAGCCTCATTGAATGCCAGTGGCTATGGAAATCAAAGAAAATACCCATCGTCGTTTATCGGAATACCGACGCTATAACTTTTGCCGGTATTTAACTCTTATAACTCGTGCACAAACATAGTAATTTATTGCCCTCGCTTTACCCACTTGTTTTCACCTTGTTTGAATAGAAATAAATGCTGCAGTAGTCGTTAAACTGAGATAGATAGACTTTAATTTTTTCTTGTCAATGGCTTTTGCATCTGGGTGGATAAATAAATAATAAAATAAAATGTTTATTTCAGCCAATAATACAGATGTGTTTAGAATATGTCTTATTTAGTGTTATAGCTATTAGTACAGACAGATTGAGTTAGCTTCTGATACTCAAACTAGGATAAGACCTATATTTTAAGTTAACAGGGGTGGGTCAGTTTATCAACGTAGGTAAGTACATAAAACAGCTTTCGAGGTTGTTGGAGTTAATGGAGACATAAGGCAAAAGGTAAGTAGTGAATAAAAATAGTTAATTAATTTTTAACTAATACAGCTTAGTCTAAGGTATGAAACGTGCTTATTGTGTTTTGTGTGAAGGTGTGTAAGAGGTTTGTTGTTGAAGGTGTGTTTGTGTTGTTGAGGACGTTTAGAGTTGTGTGTGGGATGTGTGCATGACGAATTTATTGTGGATGTGGTGGGCAGGGTGGTGGGTAGTGGTTGTAAAGGTGTGTTATTAAGTAATAAATGTTTCTGTTGATTCGTAGTCTTGGAGTTTCAGCCATTCGTGGAGCTTTTTCTTAGCGTGGCATTTGGTCATTGGGTATAGTTGTAGGATTCTGTTAGCTTTGTTATACAGGTGACTGCAGCGATAATAGGTGTGTTATTTTGGCGAGCGTGGTTCTACAACGTATGATGGGACAGATTCTATCGTGTCGTCGTTTCCTAGTACTTAAGGTTGGATCATACTTAATTTTTGCATGGGTTTTTAGAATGGTCTGTAGGATATATAGTTGCCTTACTGTTAGTACTGGAACTTCCTTATATAATTGTGTTGTCGGGTATCGAAAAGGTTTGATAAGCATGACTTTGAGTATTGCACGTTGGGACCTTTCTAGTTTTATGAGGTGAGATTTAGCTGCACTGCCCCAGGCTAAGATGCAGTAGTTAAGCAGTGACTCTGATAATGCATAGTACACCATTAATATAGTTTTGAGGTCGGCGACTTGTCCTAGATTCTTAAATACATATATAAGTTTTCTTATTCTGGATATTAGGCTGTTTATGTACAAGTTCCAGCGAAAGTGTTGGTCTATTAGTATGCCTAAATATTTGACGTGGGTGGTGTGTTCTATTGGCGGGCAGTTACAGTTTGAGAGAGTCATCGTACATGTGTGAGCCTTGATGGTGAGAGTGTTGGTTGGGGGTAGGGATGTTGATCTCAGGGAGAAGGGGACTGAGACGGTTTTCGACAGGTTGATGGTAAGCAGGTTCTCCGAGAGCCATCCCATGACCTGAGTGAGAGCGGTTTCAGCGTTAGCAGTTGCGTTTTCCCAGTTGCGTTCATGTATGAGGAGTGCTGTGTCATCGGCATATCTAAATATTTTGCTGTTTGGTATTTTCATTTGGCATAAATCATTTACATACACGATGAAGAGTGTTGATGATAGGATTCCGCCCTGAGGAACCCCTGCTGAGAGCTCATGATCGTCGCTTATAAGGTCACCAATTTTAACAGCTTGGGTGCGTTTTGAGAGATAGTCGGCTAGGATATTTAGGGCTGTGCCTCTTATGCCGAGGGCGTCCAGCTTTGAGAGGAGTACTGGAACCGAGACGGTATCAAAGGCCTTAGAGATATCTAGGTAGATGCCAATGCATGGATCGCCTCTGTCCAGGTATTTTACAGTGTGCTCAACAAGGGAAGACACCGCATCAGCTGTAGATAGACCACGCCGAAAGCCGTACTGATTGGGTGCTAGGAGGTTTTTGGTTTCAAGATAATTTATCAGACGATTGTTTATGACTTTCTCTACAACTTTAGACATAATTGGGAGAACTGATATTGGACGGTAGTAGTTTACTGAGGCAGTGGGTCCATTTTTGTGGATGGGGTGTACGATAGCCTTCTTGAAGGCGTTGGGGAAGATTCCTTGGTTTAACGAGAGATTACATATATGTGTGAGTAATGGCACTGAGATTGGTAGTGTAGACTTCAATAGGGTGGTGGAAATGCTATTGTCATTGCGCAGGTTCATTATTATGTTTTGTATCTCTGTGGGGTCGGTATCTAGTAGCGCCATGGAATCTAATTGAGGGTGGGATAGTTGCGAGTGATATATTGTAGGGGGTTTTATTTTACTGGCTAATTCTTGCCCAATGCTTGCATAGTAGCGGTTGATGTTGTTTATTGACTGAGTGGGATTGGTATGAGTGTGGATTAGTGAGTTGGAGTATGTGGATTTAGTTGTGTGTGTGATGTTTTTTATTGTGTTCCAGATAGCTTTGGAGTTTTTTGCATCGTTTAGCAGCGTTTTATGGTAGGCATTTTTCTGATTATAGAGGCAAGTAACTTATTACCCCAAATGTGAAACGTAGTGAATTTTCATATAGACCATAATTATAAAATCAGATGATAGTATTACAATCATCTGATTTTATATCATAAGCGTTCCATACAAAGGCGACTGTCGTTCATTCAAATGTACGATAAAATGGCTGTTTTAAATTTAGTTATACAACAAGAACATAACTATATGTTATTTTATAGCAACATCACTGCATCCGTTAATTAATGGCGAAGCTAATTTCTGTCGCATGATGAAACTCTTACAAGCAGTGAGTTTATGAAGCCATATAAATACTAATAATACGGGACTGCATGCGTCACAGTGATATAATTACATAGTTGTTGCAGTACCTAATGAGTTGTTTAGTATTGCACCACTATTTATTATTACTGAAGACATGTTTAGATTATCTCAGTTTATTTTTTTTGAGTTTGGAATCTGAGGTGGTAATTCCGTAATAGAGCATTTAGATAAAATTTACATAGCCTATGTCACCCGGGCTATTATTACGAATCAATTGACACCCCATTTATTAAAATCGGGTCGGCGTTACGATGGAACATACAAACATACATACATACTTACATACATATACCTACATATACTGCCAGAAACATTACCCTTCCTTTTGGCTTCGCCGTTGTCGGGTAAAAAGGGGGTCTAAAAAGGACGAAACAAGTAAAATATAAGTACAAATTAAATGCTCAAGCTACAGTCGTGGTTGCACCTATTGTATACTTAGTGTACATGTAGTTTACCTGCAATGTTCGTTTAATGCATGCAAGTATTCCTATCATTAGGTATACAAAAGTAGTCAATACTGACATCTACAATATTTTGAATATTTTGAAGAAACATGGTAAAAGCACATTGCTTGCAAATATGACTGTAGCGAACCAAAGTATGTATTGCCTGAAGGATGAACTTAAAAGCGAGGTGACAATGGCCAAAGGGCACTTGGTTTAACCTATGCAAATCCTCAGCGTCGCGCGTCCGCAAAACGAGCGTAACCAAAGACACGCTGGCTCAGGGATGTCAACGTGCTCGGTAAATATCAACATGCTTCGAGATATACTTGTATCGTATACTTATAGGTATTTGATTTTCTCATAAAGTGAGTGCCCAGCTTAGGAGTACATGGCTTCGAGGAGATTTTAGGGTATTCTTAAAATATATAAAAGTCTTCCGTTACGTGCTGAGTGACCTTCTGACAATTAGGCCACAGCCGAAACTACCGGGCGATAAAAAAAGCTTGAATTCGGCATCTACTTAATATGTTACATAGGGAGTAAGAGAAACTAGATTATTAGATATTCTACCCCGTGAGTAAAAAATTCCCACACGGCAGAGCCGGAGGGCATACAGTCTTCGTCTAGTAGTTACGCAATGGTTCTAAATCGCTACCTACGAGCTGACTAACGGCTAGTTTCAGTATTCGAAGATTCCAAATACATGTTTGAGATATTTTGTATGGATCGCCAAATCCTTGATTAGATTGAATATTGAAATCAGCTGTAAGAGCGACAACGCATTAGCGCAACGTGCAATCAGGCTTTCAAATACGATTGGGGTGGACTTCAATAGAACCGAGAAGATGCAGTAAACCGCATGCGGCGTGCTGTTAAGGTTGAGCGCATATACAGCGGCCAGCCGCATGAGGAGAGCCGCATTGCGGCCAGCCCTTAGTGGGTTCACGCTCTTAATTAATGTGTTGTTCATAATTATGTTTTAAATTTTAAAACTAAAATAGTAGATGTATAGTGATTTAACCAATGTTTGAACACATTTTAATATTAAAAAATACTGTTATGTTTGTGAAACAAGTACTCCAAAATAAGTGATTCTACGATTTTGCCTAATCTATCCAAAATTACAAAATTAAGTTAATTAATATTCTAATAGAATACAGGAAGTTATATAACCTACGAGTAAACTTGTGCGCTATATAAACAATCAACTTGAGCAAAGGCAACACTAAAGCCGACGACTCTTGAATGAACAGTACGAACGCTTAACAAGATCACCAGAGCTGTACCTCGAATATACTACCATCCATTGTCTCATTGTGTGCACTATCTATGTTTCCTACATCGGGGTATCGCAAACAGAGATGCTTTTGTCGTGCCGAGCAATGGCGTCTATTCACACTTAATACGAATACAATGCATGGTATTCTCGGCCGATTTATCCGCTTTTGTGACTGAGCCGACGGTGTTGCCAACAGAAAAACTTTGAAATGTTTAGTTTAGTGCTTTAGCGTCTTTTTCTACCAAATGTATTTTGTTATTGCGCCAGTTTGTGAAGTCACTGTATTTACTGTTTGCTCTTTAGAAGTTTTTGAATGCATTTATAGCACACAAATTTTAAATTAAACGAGTGCAATAAAAAGGAAACCTGATTTAAGAAGTAAATTCACAACTACAGAACAACTATATTTCTTTAAGCAACACAACAGCTGTAAACTGTTTTCTTCGGCTTCACGATGCCATAATATACACAAAATACGTATATACGTATGTCACTAACAGTTAAATAGAATATAGAACATAGTATATCAAAGTTAACATTATATTGTATATTTGATTGTAGCAAAGTTAAAAAGAATTGAATCGATTTTGCTTATAAAATCGTGTCTGCAAGAGAAAATCGTTGGTATAAGTCGAAACGGAAAATAAAATATAAGCAACAGACGTAATAAAAATTATTCCATACATTGCGGATATGCTAACAATACTGCCTCAACTGAACGTGAAGCAATATCCTTTGACGCCTCTTTATTAATTTCATATAAACAAAGGCGTAATGTTATCCCCCTTAAACACAGAAAATTTGTGCTTGATTAATTTACAGTTGCCGTAAGTTTGTCACCAAGTATGTTTGTTATTAACGTCTAACATTATGTGAAACTTGAGGTTAGATATTGTTTAAATATGATGATTATTATCAAGTTTAGTAATAAACAACATAATATGATCGTTTGGAAACTTTGGAGAAGTTTAGTTAGAATGAATGGGGGGCTAAATTGTTTAGAATTTATACGCGTAGAGTAAAAACGTTGCTGACGTTTGACGATTGAAATTAATTCGTATATTATAGATAGGATGATGGGATATTATGATTTGTTGGATGTTATGTTATGGTTGTCTTCTATGAATGCTTGGTTTAAATTAATCTATATTTTTGTAAGAGCACCTCTTTGTGTGATTGAGCTATTGTTATATATGTAAATATCAGTTTCCGAACTAATATCTATGTTCTTTACTTCTCATTACAAATTTCAGTTATATAAGAGCATCCAAACCACAGAACAATTAACCAAACGCAGTGGTGATTTATTATTTGTAGATAGAACATTGGCGACGAGGTTGCCCGCGTTCCGAATTTGACTTGCGCGCGCATTCTATAAAATATGAAAATAATATTTGTGTAAAATGACGAATATTAAAGGAAATCTTGCATGTTTTGATCACGATTTACAAGAGTGGCCAATTTTTAGAGGTCGGCTATTGCAGTTTATTAGGCTAAACGACGTAAAACCGGAAAATAGTAGTGCCTTGTTACTGACACATTTTTCGGATAATAGTTACCGCCTTACACGGAACTTACTTCATCCTAAAGTTCTCGAGGAAGTAAAGTTCGAGGATCTAGTAGAAAAAGTAGACAAACATTTCACACCGAAACGTTGTACTTTCGCTGATAGAGAGAAATTTTATGAATCGAGAAGATCTGAGGGCGAGAGTGTAGAACAATGGGCGGCACGCGTGGGGGGCTTAGCCGTTCATTGTGAGTTTGGTGAAGCATTGGATATGTTACTGCGAGACCGGTTCATACTAGGGCTCGCAGCATATCGGGAGCGTGACCGGCTGTTTGAAGAGGATGCAACCAGGCTTACTTTCGCGAAGGCGTTGAAGATAGCTCAACAGGCGGCATATGCGCGCTTGGCTCGTGCTGGGGCCGCGGCAGTGGACGCAGCCGCGCCGATTGCCAGTAAGACCCAGATCAAGGAGGAACCTGTGTACCGGATGGGTGGGCAGCGCGGTCAACGCGAGCCCCCCGCAGCCGTGCACGGCGTGCGGATTCAGAAATCACAACGTCGAAAAGTGTCGGTATAAAAACTATCAATGCCGAGTGTGTGGTGTAAAAGGTCACTTACAGAAGGTGTGCAGTGCTAATAAGTTTGAGTCTCGTTTGCAGTGCTTGAACACTGAAGAAAGGCAATCTGAACAAAGTGACTGCGAAAATTGAGAGTTAAACAATCTGCGGTATGTAAGTAACTTGCCTGTAATTATAAACGTGTTAATTGACAATATTAGACTAGACATGGAGGTGGATTCTGGCTCGGGAGCTAGTGTTATATCCGAAATGCTTTACAAAACAATTTTTTCGCAATCATAGTTTATTAAAATGTAACGTGAAAATGTGTCTTTCTAGCGGCCATAGAATCTCGCCTTTGGGATATTTTCAAGTTAAGGTATAAGTTATTTTGAAGAAACTGGTGCGAAAAGGATGTTAAAATGATGCGATAATCTTTCTGTGAAAACCGTATATTACAGAACAAATGATAATTGCTAAACGAATGGGGGAGCACGCGCGACAACACTTGCTGCGGTTGCGTTACGTACTGACTCATTTTAGGTCATTCTGTTTAAAGCGTCTAAATTGCTGAATAACTTAAAAATGTAAGGTTTTGCCGTACATGCTCCCGGGCGGAAAAGTAACAAATAAAACAAATGGAAGAAAAATACACAAAAATTAAGCTTGATCTTCTATGTAAATACTACGTCTTTGCGGTATAAGGGAAGTTGCTCTATCTTGCACACTATTCAAACTATACGTGCTAGCCACAATGTTCACTTCACTAGGCTGACGGTCAGCCGTGCTCTGCTTTCGCGAAAACTGCACTGTATTCACTGCCGCTTCAGAAATACTGTTATTGGCAACTCTTCGCCTCCTCCACAGGAACACTGCCGCTGCTAATATAGCTACGCCTAGTAAGCCATAGCAAATGGCGTACTGGTGAATGTCATGCGGTGATAAGTCGAAGATCATATTGTCCGAAGTATCTGCCGTGGCCATTTTCAATTCTTTGATCTGTTTGCCGATCTCTTCCAAGGTGCTATTGAACGGATCTACCGAATCTGAGTAATGCGATAGCGAGATGTTAACTAATTGATTGAGCTCTGTTATCTGTGGGTTTTCAATTTCGGGGTCAGATTGCAGAGTATTTTCCAAATGAGAGCGTGAGTATAGAGCGAAGTCTCTGCCTTTGATGATGCAATTTGGTTCCAGACTAATTATACCAGCTCCAGCAATTTGTTTGTAAGCCACTCTGCCTTGACAAATAATACGAATGGAATAAGAATTGCAGCAAAAATATAAAAACTTAGAAGGATTATTCAACTCAATCCACATATCATCACATGTGGATTTGCTGACCATGCATTGGTTGATAGTAGGATCGAGTTTGCAAAACTTCTCGTCAATGTTCAGGTAATTTATAGGCTTGTTAGTTGCACATAAATAGGAATATTCATTGCGTAAGCATAACTGAAGTTCCATAGCTGATAATGTAAAATAGGTATCCTTTTTCAAGTTGATGGCTATATATTCTGCTAGCGGAACTACGTTCAGCATGTCCATCCCAACTTGATGAGGAACGGGTAACACTTTGTAAAGCCTGTAACCGTCTCTACTTGATAATGGGAATGTAATCTCAAAAATTACGAAGTCTGATGTTACTCTTGCTTTGATCTTTAGCATGCTATAAATTGACTTCAGGTCCGACTGTATATCCTCTACAGGTAAGGTAACGTCTTTCGTCAGCTGACTAGAGATATACTGTAATTCACTCTTCAATTGATCTGGTGTCAATAAATGAGAGTTAAATTTCCCGTGGGCAATGTCGGTTATTGTATCTAATAAAGTGTCCTGAACCTGCTTTATATTTTGAATTAAAGTAAGTGCTGTTAATGCTGACATAGTAAAATCTTGAATTTCACTCAGCTTATCTTCGTTTACTTTAAGAGTATTTGATGCTTGATCTAATTCATTCAAGTGTTTGTTTATTGTTTTATGTTGAAGTTGTAAATGTTGCTCAGTTCGTTTCAGCACATTGTATTCAGCCTCCACGATAGATGTCTGATTTTTCAGTAGTTTGACAAGGTGATGTTCATTTTGTCTTATAAGCTGAATATCCTTTTTATATTGTTCCGCGAAACTGTCATCCAATACGCCGAATAAAGTATTCGCAACATAACCTACACCATTGATAAGGCCGCGCCGCTGTCTGGCGTGCGCGTCAAAATGCTGATCGAGCAGTAGCCGATTGTAATGTTGTAGTTCCGAGTACTCGTGATGTAATTGGAGCAGTATCATCGCACATCGACTTTGTTTTGATATGGCGCTACATGTTTTATTTAAATAATTTACGAATTTGCTTGCTGTTGTCATGCCGTCCCAGTACGGAGACATGTTATAATAGACAACGAGGGTCCATTTGTCTCTTATAACCTGCATTTTATCTATTGGGTCAAAATATAACGACATATTGCTAGGTAATGCTGTTAAGTTGAATGTCGCCTGTGATGTAGTTAATATCGACATGAAAAAGAGTAACGAAATAGCTAGCGCAGAAAATGTTGATCTCGATTTGCTTGCACCAGTCTTTGTTCCACTTTCTTCTGTTCGCAATTTCTCAACTGTTTCTTGCCTATCTTCTACTCCTTCTTCGCTGTTTGACGAAATTGGTAAAATGGACAGTTTGACAATAGGTCTTTTAATTATGCCGTTTTTTGTTTTTAACGATACGACACGAACGTGTCCATCCTGCCCAGGATGAATATCTACTACTCTGCCCATCATCCACTTTCCTGGTGGCAGATTGTCGTCTTGAATCGTTACTAACTGTCCTATCTTGAGATTTTCTTGTGTTTTCGTCCATTTAGAACGTATTGATAACTGGGTCAAATATTCGGCCTGCCATTTCTTCCAAATATCACACGAAATTCTTGCTGATAAAGTCCATCTGGTGCGTGCATCATGTTCCGTATTGATAATTGTTGTTCCAGGTCTTCCAATCAGAAAATGAGCCGGGGTAAGTACCTCCAGGTCCTCGACATCTTCAGATAATGCGCACAGGGGTCTAGAATTTAAACATGCCTCCACTTGTGCCAAGACAGTGCTATACTCCTCAAAAGTTAGTTTCTGCTCACCAACTACTCTCTTGATGTGATGTTTAAGGCTCCTGACGGCTCTTTCCCATAATCCTCCAGCACTTGGCCACGACGGTGCATTAAAATGCCATTCTATTTCTAGATCCGCCAACTCAGCTAAAGTATGGTTGTCAATTATGCTTTGTAGGTCGAGAAACTCTTCTTGCAAGATTCGGTTAGCCCCGACAAAGTTCGTCCCGTTGTCACTGTACATGTGACGCGGGGCTCCTTTCCTTGCTGCCATCCTACGTAGCGCAGCTAAAAACGCTGAACTACTTAGATCTGACACGAGTTCTAGGTGTACTGCTTTGCTCGCCATACAAACAAATAGTGCTATGTAGCCCTTTGTTGTTCGTATCCCTCGTCCCTTGCTGCTTTTCACTTCGACATAGCCGGTGTAATCTACACCCGTATGGTAGAAGGGGTGGGCGGGATTGCTTCTGGCTCCTGGAAGATCTCCCATCAGTTGCTGTTGCATCTTAGGTGCATGCTTCCTACAAATGACGCAATTTCTGACCTCCTTTTTAACTGCCCTGTTTCCTCCAAGTATCCAATACTTTTGCCTGATATGTGACAATGTTAAGCGGGGTCCGCCGTGGTAAGTTAGCTCATGTGCCTGTTGGATCAATAACGTAGTGAAACGATGGCTATGCGGAATGATCGCTGGATGTTTAGTTTCCATGCACATTTCTGCGTTACCTAAACGTCCACCTACGCGGAGGATCCGCTTACGATCGATAAAAGGGTTAAGTTTTAGTAAATTACTTTTACTGCTCAATTTACCATGCTTTCTTATGAATTCAATATCTTCAAAAAATTCTGTTCTCTGAATATGTTTAATAATTAATAATTTTGCTTTCTGCAATTCATGTACTGTGAGGTATGAAGGCAACGACCCGTATTTGACCGACGCTGCATATTTCCTCGAATGCATTGTTTTTGTAGCACGTAATAGCCAGGCTAATATTTTAATAATTTTTGTAAGAGAACTGTGTTTTTCTAATAATTGAATGATAATGTTATCAGAATCACTGTTATGCGTGATGATGCTTGCTTGATGACCTTGAACGTACGTCTGTTTCTGTTCTAGATCTGTTGTAAAGATGTTTTGTTTTGCTGACGTTTCATCAAAAGATTTCAGTGAACTGGGTCCTTGCCACCATAACTCATGATTTTTTAATTGCGATGCCAAGATACCTCTGCTTGCTGAGTCTGCTGGGTTGTCTTCTGACTTAACGTAACGCCAGCAATTCGGTTTTATTACTTCGATAATATCTCTTGTTCGGTTTGCTACAAACGTTTTCCAGCGTCCAGGGTCACCCTGTAGCCAGCCCAAAACTACCATCGAGTCTGTCCATCCAAACACCCGTATGTTTTGTTCTTCTAAACAGCTAATTACTTTCTTCATCAATCTTCCTAGCAGATGTGCGCCAGATAACTCCAATTTCGGCAATGATACGCTCTTTGAGACCGGGACCAAACGGGATTTTGCAGCAATCAGTACTATCGAAGATTCATTTTGCTTCCTAATACGCGCATAAATAACTGCAGCATACGCTTTTGTCGACGCATCACAGTAGCCGTGCAGTTCGATTACGTCATGCGGTTGATAGCCGAACCATCGTGGTATTTTATAAAAGTTTATGTTTTCTAGGTCGGTGCGTAAAATACTCCATTCCTGACCAATATTCAATGGTACCTCTTCATCCCAGTGCAGGTTCTCTAACCACAGTTTTTGGAAAAGAAGCTTCAGCTTAGTTGACACAGGTGTTATCCATCCTAACGGATCGAATAATTTAGATATTTCAGCTAAAAGCATACGTTTTGTTACTTTTGTTACTGGTTTTGCTATGTTATATGTAAAAGTGAATTGATCATTGACCGAATTCCATTGTAATCCCAATGTTTTGGATTTGTTTTCGGACTTAAAATGATATATGTTATCTCCCTTGCTTTCGTCATTATCAATGTATGCCAGGAGATCTGTATGGTTCGCTGACCATTTTCGTAATTGAAACCCTCCTGATTTTAATAATGAGTTTAAATCTGCTATAAGCTGCTGACCACCTTTTAAGGAATGAGAACCATGAGCCAAATCGTCGACATAGAACGATTCCCTCAGGACCTTGGATGCTTCAGGATAATGATGCTGCTCATCCTTCGCTAACTGCTGCAAGGTCATAATAGCCAGATAAGGTGCTGGTTTGGTGCCGAAACTGATAGTAGCCAGCTTGTATGATGTTATGGGCTTGTTTGGCGAATCTCTCCATACAATTTGTTGGTATGACTGATCCTTTTCATTGACCATAATTTGCCTATACATCTTTTCAATATCGGCTGTATACGCATATCGATATTGACGCCATTTTATGATCAATCCTTGCAGATCGCGTTGCAAGTTAGGACCCTTGAACATCAAGTCATTGACACTGTAGCCGCTAGACGTCCTGGCAGACGCGTTGAATACGACGCGTAGCTTCGTAGTTGCCGATTCAGCTCGATGTACAGCGTGGTGCGGCAAGTAACAAGATATTGTGTCATTGTTATTATACTGACTGGGTATCATATGACCTAAAGCTATATATTCATTGATAAATTGTTTATATTGTTGTGCTAAGTCTGGTTGTTTATTGAATTTTCGTTCCAAGCTCTGGAACTGTGCTACGGCTATTTCTTTAGATGATCCCAACTTCTCACTGGCATTTGGTTTGAGAGGCAACCTGACTTCATACCTTCCGTCTGCACGTCGCTTGGTAGTAGACAAGTAATAATCAACGCATTCTTGGTCTTCGGATGACAAGCTTGATTCTTCGCTAATGTCTTCGATTTCCCAATATTGCTGAATGTCTTGGAGATTGTTCAATACAACGTTGCAGTGATATGACGTCATTTCCCCACCTCCGTAAATGATCCATCCTAATTGGGTTTGCTGTACGACCGGGTGAGAAGGATTCTCTCCTTTGATCAGTCCTGATAATAATATAATACCATGGACGTTGGCGCTCAGTAGTAAGTCTATTGGACGGCTGGAGTTAAAGTCGGGATCTGCTAGCTGTAAATGTTCAATATGTGACCACTTCGGCCGATCAAATGATTTGCTGGGCAAGTGTCCAAGTAAACTATTCATAACAAGTACATCTGTACTAAACGAAAAATTGTTATTGTTAGAGGTACAGTGAATCGTTAGCTTTCCTTTGCAATTGTTTTGTTGTTCTCCTATACCCATAACGATACCCTTGCAAGGTGATTTTTGGAAGCCTAATTTTTTCACTGCACCCTCCTTGATCAGAGATACTTGCGAGCCAGGGTCGATCATGGCTCTTAATATCTGATATGATCCATCTACGGCTTCTACCTTGATCAATGCTGTGGCCAACATAACTTCATTTCTTTTCAAATCATTCCTAGCTACATGAGATGAAATAGACATGCTTGTGTTTTCATGTGATTGATTTAAGTTAGTTGCAGCATTGCTTTGACTTGGCGACGACCTCGATTTAGTACATGCATCGTGCAAAATTGAATTATGCATTTCATCGCATTTGCGACACCGTTTAGTAGAAATGCACTGTTGGCCATTATGATCGAATAAGCAATTTATGCATACTTTCAATTTTGCAACAGTTTTTAGTTTATTTTCATTGCTTAATTCTAAAAACTTTTTACAATTATATAGGCCGTGCTGATGACCGCATAAGAGACACTTGAATGCTGATGACACGTGTAACGCTTTAGAGAATGATCTCGAATTGTTGTTGCTATGCTGATTATTTTGTGTCGTATGATTTTTCGCACCAAAGGGTTTTGCTTCTGAATGAGATTTCTGTGTAGAGTTCTCTTGTTTTCGTCGCGAAGTTTCTAGACTTGTAAACTTGCTCTCTAAGTAGTCAAGAAACTCTTGCAACACTGGTAACTCTCTTGAGTTCTTCAGTGAAGAAACGTAGTCTCCGAAAGTCTCCCCATCCAATTTTTGTGACAACAGATGGACGAGAAGTGGATCCCACGTGGCGATGTCGACACCTAAGTTTTTGATGGCGTGAATACTTTCTAGTGTTACGTCATGCAATCTTTTTAGTTGTACTATGGATTGTTGCTGCATATTTGGTAAACCAAGTAAAGTGTTGATGGTAGTGCTAAAAATCAGCTTTTTGTTGTTATAGCGATGGTTTAGTAGCTCCCAACATGTAGTGTAGTTTTCCGTGCTAATCGGAAGATGTTGTACAATTTTTTCAGCTTCTCCTCGCAATTTTCCCTTTAAAAATTGCATTTTTTGAGCGTTCGACAATGAAGCATTGTTGTGTATCGTCTCATTAAACAAATCTTTGAACGAATACCACTGATGGTATTTGCCAGAAAATATGGGTATGTCCATCTGTGGAGTGCTATGCTCTCTGTGAGACACCGACCAGAGCTTTTTATTAATAGATTTTTTGAGATCGATAAATGTTCTTTCATTGCGATTGTACGTAAGCTCATACTCTTCATCTACTCCATACATTTCACCATCGATTTCCCAGTGGAGACTATCCACTTGTTTCCACTTAGAGTTTAGTGTTTTGAGAGCATCTTCCATCTCCCATTTTTCATTGATTGTATCCAGATCGATGTTGGACACGGCTCTCTTAAAAGCCTTGATATTTGCTGCTTGCTTGCGAAGCATATCGTCGAGCTTACTAGTAGAACCTCTTGATTCCATCAAATGCTTGGTGCTTGGACTTGCTACTTCTAGATCTTGTTGTTTTGCTTGAAGGCGTCTCGGTGTAGGTACTCTCGTAGTTGCTAATTCCATACTTTGCTCGGTAATTAACGCCTTAATGCTGGTATACAGTTTACTTGCTTGCTCATGCTCCGAATTCTTAAAATACTCATGCTCCTTGTCCCCACCCGCACAGATACGCAAGTGATTATTTTGATAATCGGACCAATAGCTCTCAAGTAATTCTAAACGACGTTTAAAATAGTCTCCTGTTTTTCTTTCGGCGCTATCCTTTTTGATATTCACGTTCAATTTTGTCATAGCCTCGCTAAGCTCCCGCTGCGACAAGTAAAGACTTTCCATTTTGCTAGTAGACGTTATTGTTTATAAAAAATAAAAAGGAAAGATCTTACTTGTAATCCGTTGCTTACGGCCGTTTACGGTGACAGATCTGCTGTTGATACTGTCTCCTTGCTGATGAGTTGATGACTGCTTCGACGAGACTGCTATCTCCACAAAGCTGCTAGTTCACCGAACGAATGTCCTCACTAGTTTTCGGTTTGATTTAACACTAGTCGACTCCTACCGGATGGAGGACTATCAAAAACACGCGAGGTCCCGAACGGTTTCTCGAAGGACCATGAAGAAACTGGTGCGAAAAGGATGTTAAAATGATGCGATAATCTTTCTGTGAAAACCGTATATTACAGAACAAATGATAATTGCTAAACGAATGGGGGAGCACGCGCGACAACACTTGCTGCGGTTGCGTTACGTACTGACTCATTTTAGGTCATTCTGTTTAAAGCGTCTAAATTGCTGAATAACTTAAAAATGTAAGGTTTTGCCGTACATATTTAAACAATTCCCACGATATAAAAATATTTGTTATGTCGAACGCAGGTCCCCCACTGCTGGGGCGAGATTTTATGTCAAAGTTTAGGATATATTTTTCTTCGGCTCTAAATAATATTAAAGCTTTGTCTATGAATAACCCCGACACGAAAGAAATGCAGCAACTTATATCTAAGTACTCTAACTTGTTTACTAGCGAGTTAGGTAGTATCAATAAATTTGAAGTTAAACTTATTTTAAAAGATGGCGCTCAACCAAAGTTTTTTAAGCCACGTTCTGTGTCTTTCGCGCTTAAGAAAAAGGTGGAGGAGGAAATAGATAGGCTGGTAGGCTTAGGAATATTACAATCGATAAAATTTTCGAAATATGGTACCCCTATTGTTCCTGTTTTAAAAGAAAATGGCAAGGTTAAGATAGCCGGCGATTTCTCGATAACATTAAATAAAGATATAGAAATAGAGAAATATCCTATGCCTTGATTGAGATTGAAGAGGGTTTTGCGAAGTTAGGTGGTGGCGAGTGTTATAGTAAAATTGATCTTAGCAATGCTTATAATCAATTTGTGTTAGATGAAACGTCACAGGAACTCACTAGGATTAGCACGAGTAAAAGACTTTTTAAATATACTCGACTCGTATATGGTTTGGCAAATGCACCGGCTATTTTTCAACGAGCGATGGAGTAATTGCTGTTTGGAATAGAAGGTGTGAGTATATGGTTGGATGACGTATGTGTAACTGCACCATCTAAACAATTGCATTTTAGTAGGCTAAATGAGGTGTTACATAGATTATCAGACGCCGCGCCGGTTTGAAATTACAAAAAGAACAATGTTGTTTTTTTTTCAGGATAGTGTCACGTATTTAGGTTACATTATAGATAAAAATCGCTTAAGAACTTGCCCTAAGAAGACTGAAGCAATTATAAATGCGCCGCGGCCAACCAATGTCACAGAAGTTAAGCGATTTTTAGGCTTAATTAATTACTATCGTAATTTTATCCCGAACGCTTCCGCTAAATTACATGCGTTGCATAAATTGCTTCGTAAGGGGGCGCAGTGGGAATGGAACGATAGTCACGAGCGTGCATTTCAAAATATAAAAGCTGAGCTTTCTTCGGAAAGAGTACTTGCTCACTTTGACCCCACCGCGCAGTTAGTGTTGACAGTAGATGCAGGCCCGGCTGAGCTCGGTGCAGTCTTGGCGCAGCGCGATAGCGAGCCTCCGCATCTCGAGCGCCCGTTAGCATTCGCTTCAAGATCACTATCGGCTACTGAACAGAATTATAGTCAAATCCTGAAAGAAGCAACGGCTAAAATTTTTGCTGTAAAATATTTTCACCAATATTTATATGGACGTTAGGAACCATTTATTCTAAGGACTGATCATCGTCCATTGCTTTCTATTTTTGGCAAAAAATACCGGCGTTTTGGTCATTGCGGCGTCAAGGCTTCAACGTTATGCAATAATCTTGTCTGCTTATAATTATTGCGTACAGTACATAAAGAGTGAAAATAACGTCACGGCAGATTATTTATCGCGTTCGCCGTCGCCTGAATCTAACTCTACCGCGGAGGGTGGCGAGCATTTTTTATCTTTTCTAAATTTTTTGATGCTAATGTCGCTCCGCTTACTTTTACAGATATTAAAACAGAAACTAAAAAGGATGTCACCCTGCAAAAGGTTATTAAATATATGCAAAAGGGCTGGCCTCGAAAAATAAATTGTAACCTGGTTCGCCCATATTTCAATTGCAAAACGGATTTAGAGTTAGAAGATGGGTGCATTTTTCGAGGCCATCGTGTGGTAATACCGTCGGGGTACCGCGATAGATTATTTATTAAATGAACTACATTCTGGGCATTTTGGCGTGGTTAAGACTAAGAGCAATGCTCGTAGTAGGTTTTTGTGGCCTTCCATCGATAGAGATATAGAGGATTGGGTGAGTTCGTGTGCAGTATGCGCCGGGCTGCGCTGCCCGCGCCCTGGCCGCGCGACTCGGCTCCCTGGCGACGTATTAACATTGACTATATAACTGTGAACCAACGCATATATTTTATTGTTGAAGACTCACATAGCAAGTGGTTGGAGTGTTTACATATGAGTTGCGGGCTTTCTAGCCGAGCGCTTATAGTTCAATTAAAGGAGTTATTTTCCAGGTTCGGTATACCGAGTGCCATAGTTTCTGATAATTAAATTGCACGAATTTAAATACCTTTGTGAAATGAATGGTATTCGCTACATAACAACTCCTATATATCACCCATCTAGTAACGGACAGGTTGAAAATTCTGTTACAACATGCAAAAAGATGATAAGATGTATAATTAGTGAAAACTATCAGCAAAATGTATTTCATGAAAAGCTGTTAGGATTTTTATTTGACTATAGAAATACACCACATTGTGCAACGGGCAAAGGCCCCGCTATGCTTATGTTTAGCAGAAAGATTATATCTAGGCTCGATTTGTTATTAAATGATAATAATAATAAGACTAGTAACATTGTAAGCCGAATAGAACAATTTATGTGGGTGATATTGTATGGTTGAAGTGGTACATAGCGAGAAGGGAAATCTGGACTTTAGGGAAGATTGTGAGAGTAATAGGTAATCGAATGTTTGAGATATTTGTTAAAGATTATAATGTTAATTGTAGGAGACATATTGACCAGATTAGGAAGTATACAGGTGTAACTATTACTGAGACCGAGAGGCGCGGTGCACGCCATAGTGTCATGGACAGCCCCATGTCCTCGCCTGCGCGACCGCGCTTGTGTTCGCCGCCCCCATCCGCGCCTGTCGAAGAGACGACAGAGCTGCGATCACCACGAGAAAATGAATCGCAAACTGGCGAAGGGAATAATAATAGGAAGGAGGACGAGTGGGTTGAAGCCCAAATTAAAATGGGTGCTAATGAGCCCGCTAATGCCGAGGCTAATGAAAATATCGCCGATGATCGTACTGAGCGGCTTTCTGAGCCACAGCAAACAAGGTCGATGCGTAGTTGTAGGTGTAAGATTAATTATAAGGTTTAGTTTAGATTAAGATTATAGATTTACAGAACTTTGTGAGTGTAGTAGATTTAAACAAGGTTTTTTGTAAATAGTGTTGGAGGAGTGTTATATATGTAAATAACAGTTTCCAAACTAATATCTATGTTCTATGTTCTGTACTTCTCATTTCAAATTTCAGTTATATACTAGCATCCAAACGCAGTGGTGGTTTTATTATTCGTAGATAGAACAGCTATACATACCTATATTTGCGATATACATACATACCTTGTGCGATCTAAAATACGCGCTGAGCGACTTGGTACGTATGTATTTGAGGGTTTCAATTTACATATATTATACGGAAATTTTTCTGCCTCGATGTTTGTATTCTTCGTTTGTTGTCTGTCGCTCAAATATTATGAAGCTTCTCATTTTGTATTTTAAGTCACTCAAATTAATGTTTGTAAGTTACTGTTCTGTTTCTAAAGTTACACTTTAGAATTCCCGTGTTTCAGAGACTGAATGTTATTCACAGAGCTGGCCTCACCGTGAACATTAGGCCACCCTTGCTAGAGCATTATTTTGCTTTCTACCTTTTTGGGTATAACTGCAAGAGAAACACTGCTTAGTATAAAAACACTGATATGGTCGACTGGCACGTGGTTCTAATGATACATGCGTGTCATAGTTAATATATTTCCTACAATCACACGGTCTATTATCAATTCGACATTGTTAACCTAATATAATTATATTTTCAAACCAAATAGCAAGACTCATTAAACACCAAACCTTGTATGATAGCAGTAAATACTATAGAATATTCACAAAGCTAAGTGCTGCAGTCAATTATTTCAACGAACTGATAATCGCCTGGTATTGGTACCGATAGCCCTCTGTACCTTTATACAAATTACCACTAGTACTTTAGTACTTGTATATATTCTGTGCCACTAGCAATTTGCAGGGTAACGTCGTCATAATGCCATACCACATTCTAATTAATATCCAACCTAAAAATAATAATTTATTAGGTTACTTGTAGGTGTACAGTTAGCAAAAATAATTCGTGAATCCGTCATTATAGAAAATGCTAGGGATTTTGAAATGCGTTAAGAAGGCGTGTGAAAATAGTTATTTAAAGCATATTTGATGATGATGAAGCATACTTGGCGCTGTGTCAGCTGATTTAACCACTACGCCATCACTGCAGTCAAAAAAATTACTCAGCAGTAAAGCAAGCTCTAAATCAATTTCTAAAAAGGCAATAAAGTACCAAAACTCGACAATTACACTCAACCACTTTGACGTCTAGATTAACACGGTACGATACTGACATCGATTGGAATGGATTTAAATTAAAATCAAACAGGAGTTGCTCTGAATCTAGGTAGAGATCAAACTGATCCGCAGTCAAAGGCCAATTAGCAATGTTGACATAAGCACCGGGCCGATGCTCACATACTCGCTCCACTGACCCATGTAATCTAGATTGGCTTATAAATGGCCAAATCCATATTGATTTGTAAGCCCTAAAGTAAATTTCAGTTGTTTGAAATAGTACCTTTTATTGCTTGATAAAACATTGTACGTTGCTCACCAATATGACAAACCATCGGTCTAGTTGAATGTATCGTCACTTGAATGTATGTTTACTAAGATATATTTTTTATAGCATTGTGTACCATTTTCGATTTCTTTTATAGACTCAATTTGGCCTGAACAACAAAAATCCGGGCTTAAAACATCAAAGCATGTTTTCAAAGATTGTTGAATTGCTAGGCCTTAGTATTTTGTTAGCATGCCAACACCCTTTTACCAATGTTTTTGTCGTGATGACTTCGATAGTGTCAGTCATAGTGAGGTTACAGGCACAAGAGGTGCGGATGAAAATTCTCGACTTGCCCATCTAACTACGGAATTCAACTATAGATAGATCTACGCAATTCAATATTCGAAATATAGATAGATCTGTAGATTTTAGATTCGTTTTTGACAGTTTTTGACATAAGCTCCATACAAAATATGTCAAACACGAATCTAAATTCTACAGATCTATCTATAGTTCGAATATTGAAAATGGGCGTATATAGTTCGAATATTGAAAATGGCCGTAAAAGAAATCCTGTACTTGAATATATTGATAGCCGTACTTATACGTACTTACCTGTAGTTCCTTTGCAACGTCCAAAAACATTCCATACATGTAGGGATTTTAAAACATATTCGTACATTTGTTATCAAAGTTGATAGTAACTAGAATGTGTGTATGTCGGCAAGTTTTAAAATTAAGTTTACTAAATGAATCAGTTCAGCGTCATTGCAGAAGTTCCTTATAATGAAAAGCGCTGCAATAGTTACTTTTTAACACTCTTTTCTTAAGAGTAAAAAAAGAGAACTTCACAAAGAGACTAAATGAGGAGTGACTTTTCAAAAGGGCATATTTCTTCATTAACCATATTTTCAGATAATGAAAAAAACTATTCTGAAAAACTGGACTGAATGGGCGAAAACAATATGGATATAAGCACTTTGGACGCGGATGTCTCTTTTACTACTCGATTTTCTAGGGGAAAAAGGACTTTTGAAACAGACTTTAATTTAAAAAATATTAAGAACGTGGCATAAGAAATTAATTGCATTAAAAAAAGATTTAAAATATGAGAATTTAAACGTGATTGTAATTTAAAGTTTTAAGTGACAAAAATAATTAAATTATAGTAGAGGAGACGTGGAACATCGACCTTCACCGATCTGATAACCAGATGAAACGTATTTTTTAAGTAATATAATTTATAAACAAATATGCCTATAATAACTTGCCTATCAAATAGTGCTCATAGCTATTTTAAATTTTAAGTAAATTGTAATCAACCGCAAATATAACTTTGTCGTTTATACAAACACTATAGAAAACAAAGTTATTTTTGGTAAATGAAAAAGTGATAGTGATATTTGGATAGGTGAAGATAAAGGGTATGTTAAGTGTTAAGGCTGATGCTAGTAATTAATAAACGAACACGGAAGCAATATAGCAATAAAGATCAAACAATTAGATTAAATGCGAGTCCCGTAAGGGTCCCGTAGTTCAGGTATCCACATAACATACCCTTTATCTTCACTTAACCAAATATCACGATCGCTTTTTCATTACCAAAAATAACTTTGTTTTCCATAGTGTTTGTTTAAACGACAAAGTTATATTTGCGGTTGATTACAATTAACTTAAAATTTAAAATAGCTATGAGCACTTTTTGATAGGCAAGTTTTTATAGGCATACATGTTTATAAATTATATTACATAAAAACTACGTCTCATCTGGTTATCAGATCGGTGAAGGTCGATGTTCTACGTCTCCTCTACTATTAGCTTATAGAATTACTAATTGAGCGACTGACTGCGAGTGATGAGAAATCAACAGAACAGCAACTTACGAACATTAATTTGAGTGACTTTAGGGGCGGAACATATCTGACGCAAGATCCGTCGCGTTTTATCCGTCGCGTAAGGCCAATACATACAAATGTATAGAAAAACGTTCAACCGTTCACACCTGACCGATGATACGTTAGTACGTCGAGCGTACAGCGTCTGTTCCATTTCTGTCAACGCATTATCTGTCGACGTCGCGCGCACCACGCACCACGTGAATTTTGACCTTTGAGTAATGAATATACATGGAGAAGGCAAATAGTACATATAGAAAAATTACATTATACACATATATACGAAATCGACATAAAGCCACCAAACATAGTGTTTGGTAAATGAAAAAGTGATAGTGATATTTGGATAGGTGAAGATAAAGGGTATGTTAAGTGTTAAGGCTGATGCTAGTAATTAATAAACGAACACGGAAGCAATATAGCAATAAAGATCAAACAATTAGATTAAATGCGAGTCCCGTAAGGGTCCCGTAGTTCAGGTATCCACATAACATACCCTTTATCTTCACTTAACCAAATATCACGATCGCTTTTTCATTACCAAAAATAACTTTGTTTTCCATAGTGTTTGTTTAAACGACAAAGTTATATTTGTGGTTGATTACAATTAACTTAAAATTTAAAATAGCTATGAGCACTTTTTGATAGGCAAGTTTTTATAGGCATACATGTTTATAAATTATATTACATAAAAACTACGTCTCATCTGGTTATCAGATCGGTGAAGGTCGATGTTCTACGTCTCCTCTACTATTAGCTTATAGAATTACTAATTGAGCGACTGACTGCGAGTGATGAGAAATCAACAGAACAGCAACTTACGAACATTAATTTGAGTGACTTTGGGGGCGGAACATATCTGACGCAAGATCCGTCGCGTTTTATCCGTCGCGTAAGGCCAATACATACAAATGTATAGAAAAACGTTCAACCGTTCACACCTAACCGATGATACGTTAGTACGTCGAGCGTACAGCGTCTGTTCCATTTCTGTCAACGCATTATCTGTCGACGTCGCGCGCACCACGCACCACGTGAATTTTGACCTTTGAGTAATGAATATACATGGAGAAGGCAAATAGTACATATAGAAAAATTACATTATACACATATATACGAAATCGACATAAAGCCACCAAACATAGTGTTGTCTCGTTTTGTCTTAGGGATATCTCTGTCAGAATAAAGAGACAGCTATAGTTTACTGAATAAATTAATCATGACGATATTTTATTAGAAATGTCATTCGTGCCTCTGTCGCCATATTTTTCGCCAAGGTTTGTGGTACATCTGCTGTGAAATCGTTGTACCTATATCGAACATAAAAATTTTGTTTTTGTGCATAAATATGTCTAAAAACCAGATGAATCAGTGCTTCAGGCTGTGTGTTTCATTACCGGTTACCGTTCAGTACAGGACATGAATGGCACCATACATACGTGCCAGTCATGTCCGGTACTTTCTCAGCGACACAGTATCGATATTGGCTCTCAGAGAATATTTTGTTACATGTTTGATACAAGGGTCGTCTTTCGCTTTGCCATGTTCGTCCACATTTGCATTATGGAATAAACTAATCTGGCAAAAGATTTAAACTAACTAAAGTAACTTACTACAAAAATTTATTATTTTCCTCTAACCGGCTCCATATCAATATTGATTATATTCTGGAGTACAACCCAAATGGCAGCCATTTTAATTGCCCAACGTTTCGTAGGTATGCACGCTAATTTCGTAGGTATGCACGCTAAATTCGTAGGTATCGGATATACCATATCCATGTTATTCCCAGATCGGTGATTTTGAGTGACGCGTTGTAGAGTAAGATTCCAGGGCCGCCAGACCTTACTTATTTTTTCAGAAACAAAATGTGTAGAATAATGCAGTGTTAGTATGTGCTATGAGTGTACGCATACTTGCTAGCTTGGATCGTGTTCCAATTTTAAGGTATTTGATGCTAAAGGTCCACGGGAACAATTTCCATACATACCTACATAGAAAACATTTACTGTCATGCGCTGCAACTGTATCCCCTTCTATATCATTTTTATAAATTTTGTTAAAATCCGTAGGTAACCAAATCGTATCATCGTCTTTCATTTTTGAACCTCCATACCTATATTGGAAACATATTCAAATAACGACATATTTTTAATAGTCAAACTCGAATTGCAATATCTGGGGGCACGGCAGTGCCCCCACCAAGTCGAGCAAAAAAGCGGCACGGTCGTACCATCCTTTTCTCGAAGCCATTCAGGCCATTTTCGACCCCTTTAACTCTATTGTGGATAATACTAATAGCCTGATTTTTTTGTAACCGTATAGATATAGTATAAACATGGTGTATTTTAAATTTCATTCAATTTGAACCAGTAGTTTAAGAATTATAATGAGTCAAAATTCTTAATTTTGTCACTCACTGACCGATCATCAAAAGTCTAAGGCACTTCTAGCAGACATAGAAGCTTCAAAGGTAAATGGGCACCTTAGTATGGAAACCGTACCCATGGTGGACACAAACGAAGTATAGCAGAGTTTATTAATCTATGGCTCTCATTTACTATGGCATTAGTCGCATTAATGTGAGCTACGGGAATCTCAAAAAATTCAAGTGTTATCTATGTACATATCCATACTCTTTTTCTCTGAAACTACTGATCCGATTTGAAAAAATCTTTTTGTTTGTGATAGCCACATTCATGAGAAAGGTTATAGGCTACTTTTTATCCTGATATTCCCGCGGGATCACTGAATGAGGCCGGCGAAGTCGCGGGCGGTTGCTTACTAATTGATATAGGTAAGAAAAATAAAATGCTAATTCATTAAAATATTTTTTATTCAATTTGATCCAAAGCAATCATAAGATCATTTAAAAAGGCAGAGGGTGCGCCAGTTGCTTCCTGGTGTATGGCCCAAGATAGATAATAAACAATGCTAGCGATATGGGCGCAGTTAGTAAATGTGCGGAAAAAAAACCTGTTCAATGTGCGAAAGAGACAGCGTATAACATATCTCTAAACATTAGCTCATTTCGATATTATTTTTGTGCCTTTATAAGATGAAATAAAAACCTTTGATACTGTTTGTTTTCTTTTTTAAAGGATCCTGTGCATTTTCTCCGACGATTTTTAATCAAAAAATTATATGCAATGAAAGGTCATATTATTCCCTTTTGTTTAAAACCATTTTGGTTAATGTCCGCCACTGTTCGCAAAGCGGGTCAGATATGCCCAATGAGCTTTAGAATACAATTAGTGTTTAGTATATGAATCAAGGAAAAATGAAAATATTAATCAATTTCTGTCCAGTTTTCGAAATACGTCAACTGCATAAATAACTTTGTAATCCCATGTAAATATATAGGATTACAAAATTACATTTGCAGTTAGAGCTTTAATTAAGAAAATTCGTTGTTGGTGTACAAGAAGTACAAGGTACCGGAAACTACAAAAGGAAGACTATCTACAAAAAGAAATGAGATCCCATAAAAACAATACTTGTCAAAAACACCAAGTCTCGCGACCGTAAAAAGTTGTGAGAACCATGTAATACCAAGTCGGTTAATTAAAAATCGTGAATGTTTAAAATAAATATATTGACTTGGCAATCACATAAAACAAAATACCGCGCCGGGTTTGCACGCCTTTTCATACGAATTTCACTCATGCATAATATTAATAATATACGAACAAACACTCACGAACAATACCATAATTAAAAATACAATGAAAAGCGCAAAAATGCACCAATTGCTAACAGCAGATTATACTCTTTATATAAATTGCTTTGAGAAAAACCAAAATGACGAATTTTTGTTGCTTTTGAAGTTGTAAAATAAGACAACTCACGGACCTAACCACTGCCAGGCAAACTACCTTCAGATAATTTACTGCGGAAAGTAGGGCTTTCGGCTCCTTTAAAAGCAGTACTAAACTGTGCGCTAGCAGCCAACCCTATATATTAGTAATTTAGAGGTTTTTATAGACGATTAACCACTTACCAAACAATTTTATTTTGTGTAATTAAACGTATTATGTACTCTACTACTAATCCTTATTACGTTAATTAGAGCATGCAAATAGTCAATAGGGACATTATTCGTCCACTTTCACCAAACATAAACAAATTACAAACATAACAAAGCCATTAAACGGTATCTATCATATCATGGTAACCAAACTTGCCTTCAAACTAAGTAACATCAAGTATCAGCCGAATCACCCAATGAAACTTACTTTACGCTTATTGCTTATAACCTAAGCTATCGAGTGATCATCACGCGGCTTACGACCACGGAAAACTAGCTCCACTTATAGTTCACCTTATTAAACTTACGTAGTTTCATACGAAACGAAATTGCTACATTCGGTGATCGTAATCGTAGAGTATTGATATTATCTGAAACTAAACTTATGACTTACAACCACTGGACCACGAAGGCAGTCAAAAATATCGTACAAATATATCGTACATAATATCCTTATTCTACATTTCTGGCTACTTTTTTATTTCTTTTTCGTGAGAGTGTGGCCAACTCTGGTGTCGAGGTTTATAGACCACCCGACGGCCCCTGTCGTGACAATAAAAACCATTCTTGTCTTGAGACTAGACCGGGACGGAGAGTTTTACGTGCTCTCCGAAGTACGGTAGCACTTTGATGAAAATGCCACTTGCGGTCACCCATCCAAATGGATAAATTTCAAACAAAAACCTCACCACCTCGATGACGAAAATAATATTTAATACCAAAGTTTAGCTCTTATTTTTATATCTTTGGACTCAGCGGTTTATTGAGATAGACCGCAGTAAATACACTCATGCTTAACCCTTCGGGGATACAGGCGTCAGTCTATAAAAAAAAATTGTAAAGAATATTTTAAGCCTGCACGCCAGTATCAAACTATGCAAAGGAATTCGCTTCATTTACTATATTCGTCTAATCATATAATGACACTAGAGGATGCCTGCAGGTACGCCCGCATATTTATTTTAACTTTACCTTTACTTTCAGTTCCTCTTGGAATTTCTAAAAAAAAAAATAATATTCTACCACATTCACACAACACCATCTAGTCCCAAACTAAGCAGAAGCTTGTACTATGGGTACTAGACAATGGATAAACATACTTAAATACTTTTTTTTAAAATACATACATTTTATACATAGAAACACCCAGACCAAGACAAACATCCATGTTCATGCACACAAATGTTTGACTTGAGTGGGAATCGAACCCGCGACCTTCGGCGTAGCAGTCGCTTACACTCACGCTACGCCACCGGGTCGTCAAAATCCGTTTTGAGTGCACTCCTACGCTGCCCAAAGAACATACAATCATGCCTTTCAGCTTCTTACTTCCAATTGTTCACTGAGCGTTGTCAGTAAGTCAATCAATATTGCAAAAAGTTTATATAAACAGATTCTGTCTTTCATTATTTTTCATAGTAAGCAAATACTTATATAACTATGTGAAACCTAAGTAAATGTACAATATAACAATTAATCGTATTATATTCAATTCAAATACTTAAGAACACTCCACTCAAATTATGAGTGACAACATTCACTTTAAGTACTTGAAGAGCTCTTTTAACAAATTACATCATAAATTGAAAGTAGGTTTTCCCTTGGCTATAAGAGTGAGAACGATACTTACAGAAAAACATCGAATAACAAAAAGAAAAATTATATTTAATACGT
This sequence comes from Euclidia mi, assembly GCA_944739405.2. NCBI lineage: Eukaryota > Metazoa > Arthropoda > Insecta > Lepidoptera > Erebidae > Euclidia > Euclidia mi. Next base: position 38,356,782 of record OX123186.2, on the reverse strand, counting down.
AGCAGCCGTTTTTCATGACCTCCTTGAGCGCCAAAAAGCGTTAAGAGACCCTTTGTGAAAGCCCCGATGTATTTTTTTTATTATTTTCTTTGTCTTGAGCCTTCAGAAGTACGCCTCGTCTGTTAAAATAAAATATTCGACCCGTGAAATAATTGCGGCAGTAATTTTTAGCCCTCATTTAGCAAAATTTTATTATTGCGGGAGACAAAAAATAAGTGGCTCTTCGTTAATTCGGGATAATGATTAGACGCCCCAATTTATGAAATGGCACGTGTAAGGAATGAAAAGAAAAGTAAAGAGAAGAAGCAATTGAATTGAAATTGTTTGCTTTCTTAATTGGCGCGATAATTAGAGGAGATGCTAATATTGGTTCATTAAATTAGCTTCGTTAATTATTAGGTAAGTATATAGGTACTCTAAGTAATACGCTGTTGATCCTACAGTATAATAATAGAGTTAATTACAGTACAGTAACGGTTATACACAATGTGCCCACCCATTTTTTTTTTTTTACAGATTACAATAGAAGTGGGTGAAGTACTGTTCTCCTAAATAGGCTTAAAGATTAGCCTGTGATAAGGAAAAACAGTGCCGATCCCCTTTTTTGTTATTTATCTAAAAACAAAGGTTCGTATGTATACTAAAAGCAATGAATACAGATTCTAAAAGTAAAAAATAATAAGGATTAATTTAGTATTAGTGTGTGTATGTGCGTGTGTGTGTGTGTGTGTGTGTGTGTGTGTGTGCGTGCGTGTGTGTGTGTGTGTGTGTGTATTTGTTACTGTGTGTCAATATGGTGTACCTGATTATATGGTAAGGAATATTTCGGTGCCATCATAATCCAGCTCTAGAAAGAGAATCTTTTCACAAAAGAGGTATGTGGTGGTGGAATAGTGCAAATTTTGGTTTTCCGCCGGTTGGTAATTTGACGCTGTGGTGTTTTAGAGTGTTGGAGTAGAGTTATATGTAATAAATACTGTTGCCGTAAATTTAGAACTTTCCAGGATTTATACAGTTCGGTGGTTGGAAAAAGGATCAGTTTAAATGTGGCTACTTTAGGTATGGCTCTATGAGCGATCTCTAATGGTTTCATCACTGTTTTACAGCTCCATCCCAACAGGAGATACAATAAGTAATGAGTGATTGACAAAGAGCAAAATATACCCTCCGAATAATGGATGCGTTAGCTACATGTCGTAGTGTTTTAAAAATGTATATCAGTTTTCTTACACGGCTTGTGAGATTACTGATGTATGCTTTGAAGTTTAAGTACTTATCAATTACTACGCCGAGATATTTAATTTGGTCAACAGGTGGAAGTGACGGATACTGCCAGTTGAGTTGAGGCATTAGGGAGCATGAGAGTGAGCTAGGAGGGAGATTGGAACTACAGGCTGGGAAATAGGGCTCAGGGAATAGGTGACAAAGTGGGTTTTATCAGTATTGAGTGTCATGGTGTGTGTGTAAAGCCGTTTTAGTACCAATTAAAGCCACTTTGTGCCTTCGACTGTCAATCGAACCAAGAGTTAGCTATAAATGTTATTGCAGTATCATCAGCGTAAGATGTGGTTCTCGCGTGAGAAATATCGAGGTTACAGAGGTCGTTGATAAACACGAGGAAGAGAGTGGCCCTAAAATGCTGCCTTGCGGGACTCCATATTGAATGTAGTCTACGTCGCTATTGTACCACCTATAGTAACGAATTGGGTTCGGTTTGTTAAATAGCTTTTAAAAAGCTCGTATGGAGTGCCCCTGGAGTGCATAAGTTTAAGCTTGAGTAGAAGGGTTGGAATAGGAACCGTGTCAAAGGCTTTGGCGAGATCTAAAAATATGGTGATAACCTTTTTGTTATTATCTAAGTTTCCGACAATGAGATGCACCAATTCGTGTACGGCTTCGTTTGTAGATTTGTTTTTACAAAATCCGAATTGATGAGGAGATAATAGGTTGTAGTGCTCCAGATAACAAGTGAGTCTCTTGTTAATTTAACGTTCGAGTATCTTTGACAAAGTAGAGAGTACCGCAATAGGACGGTAATTATTGACTTGGCTTCCGTTACCACCCTTGAAAATAGGATGAATGGCTGCCTTCTTAAAGGAAGTAGGGAAAATAGCTGTATCAAAGCAAAGGTTAAATATGTGGCATAGTATAGGTGCAAAGATATAGGCATATCGTTTTAAGAACACGACAGAAATTCCGTCCCAGCCGACAGCCGCGTTCGTTCGCAATGTATTTATAATTGACAAAATCTCGGTAGAGTCGGTATTTTCCAACACAAACGAATTTTTAAAGTTGGTAGTATTGGGGAGTATAACGTCAGGTAGTCTTAATGCATTGTTTATGTTGTTTGCGAGATTCCTGCCAATAACCACAAAAAAAATATTTACTACGTTGCAAGACTGTTTCGGTGATGATGATGTGAATAATATTGGTGTGTAAGAGTGATTAGTTTTGGTTGTGTTTGTTATGGTTTTTATTGTATCCCAAAGTTCCTTAGGGTTATTCATAGCCTTATATAATTCTCGTGAGTCGAAATCTCTTTTAGCTTTTTTAATATTGCTGAATAAAACTTTCTGTATCTTTTATAAGTAGTAATAGCTGTAAGGTTATCCAACAAACAAACAAAACAAAACAAAAAATATTTTATTTGTTTCTCCAAAACATTACATACATAATTATATTTTCTTACTAAGATCAACAGAAGGCGGTAAGTGGAGAACAAATTAGGTGCTTGTTTCACTTTTTTATGGAGAAAGTCACGGTTTCGAATGCATCGGAGTAATCCCGGTGTTATCCATGGTTTCAGAGTTCCTTTCTTTGCGGGTAGTTTTTGGATTATGGTGCAGCTATCAATGGCTTTCTTAGATAGCAATATAAAGTTTTCGATAGCAATATTAGGGTCCGTCATAGATAGCAAAGGTATAAAGTCTAAACTAGCCATAACTGTATCAAGAGCGTCATAGTTTAATTTATTGGTAGTTTGTTTAGCGTTCGATTGTATTTTAATTTTGTTAAGGCATAACATAGTAGAACAGTGATCAGTTATAGTAGAGTCATTGATGAGTGTCAAAGTTTTAGTCTTGGATCGAATTAAAAGGTGGTCTAGGCAATTATTCGCTCTGGTTGGCTTAGTGTGTGCAGGTAAAAATCCATTATGGGCTAGAGTATTAAGGTAATCATGAGAACGTGTATCAGAAGAGTTGTGTTTGATGTCAATGTTAATGTCTCCTGTCATAATTACTGTTTTGAAGTTAACGTGTGACTGAAGTATATTGTTGAGTGCTGAAAGAAATATACTGACATTATCGTTTAAGGGTGACCGGTATATGCAAAGTATTGCTATGTCTGCGTCTAATTTTATTATCAAACCCGAGGCTGATCCGTTAAACTCAGGTTCTTTGCAGGCTGATATAAGTGTGGATTTTACATATACGACGACACCATTGCTCTTGTTTGTATATTGCGTAGTATTATATGCTATATAATTTGATAAAATAGGAATGCGGTTGTTATTGGTACAATTTAGCCAGCATTCAGTCAGAACCATGAGTTCACGTTCAACATTAATACGGTGCAGTAAACTTAGAAGATCTAAAAAATTTGCATTTATAGAACGTATATTTTGTGAAAGAATTTTTAACTGATAGGTGCCTAGTTTGATGTAGTCATGGGTTTGTTCCAGGGTGCATGTGTTACTCACACATGCACCCAAACCGATACAGAAAAATGGTCAATTGTGTCACTTAATTCAATAACCGTGTTCATCATGTTTATTAAAATGTTTAAAGTATACAAAGAACTGTGAATAAGGCAAAAGATATTATTGTGTGTATTAAGATGATGTTGTTGGATTGGTAAAGGCACAAATAAAGTGTGACACTGGGCACATTTTTATATACTCTGAGTGTATGTGAAATAAATATGTATAGGATATATTGTATGTGTAGTATTTGTGTATTCAAATTCAAATTCAAATCTTTATTTTTGCAGAACATGAGTAAGTATAAAAGCTCTTACAATGATATTTGTCTCATCATATTCCGCTGTCACAGCAGCATGCAAAATTAGCACAAGAAATAATATGGATTACATTCAGAAAATTCATAAATACATGCTGTTTATATAATTATTACTTAAATATGAATTAAATTGAATTAAAGTTTATTTATTATTAATTAAATATGCACATGCTTACATTATATTACTTATCAATTAAATAATCGTTTACCGAATAGTAACTCTTTTTAAGTAATATTTGTTTCACTTTATTTTTGAATGTATACACGCTATCTGAGATATCGAGCACTGTCTTAGGTAAACGATTATACAATCGAACAGCCATGCAAAGTGCACTCTTGTTTAATAGGGCTGTTTTATTTCTGGGCATACATATTTCCAAGACTCACCTCTTACTGTTAAGGTTTTTAAATAGATTAATATTTTTGCGCACAAATACGACAGTTTCCAATATGTAAATGCATGGTAGCGTTAGAATTTTAAAATTTATAAAATATGATTTACAACTATCTGTAGTTTTAATACTAAATATTGCCCGTATGCATTTCTTTTGCGCCTTAAATGCAGTTTCATTATCAGTAGAATTGCCCCAGAACATAACACCATACCTTAGAAGAGAGTAAACCTACCCATAATAAGCTGTTAAAACAGCTGTAATACTCGCTGTTTTCTTTAACCTATAAAGTGCATATGCATATGTATTTAGTTTGAGGCACAATGTTTCAATATGCTGTTTCCAGTTAAGGTATCAATATTTAAGCCTAAAAACTTCGTAACCCCTACTTCCTCAATTTTTTGGTCCAAATACCGAATATCCATGTTCGTCAATTTACTTAGTCTATTTCTGTATGTCATAAAATGAGTTTTACCTAAATTTATATTCAGATTATTTAATGTCAACCAATTAATAATATTATTCAATGTCAAATTAATTTCTTGCTCTATGTGTAGCTTGTCTTTTCCAGTAAATATAATCGTACTGTCGTCAGCAAATAATATTGTGTTATAATTTGTCACTTTTGGGAAATCATATATATATTAAAAAGCAGTGGGCCCAACACACTACCTTGCGGCACACCCAACTTGACTGTTCTACTTGCTGAAGTATATACTGTGGCTTTTTTAGTAATAGAACATATCCTAGTTATTTGTGTTATTTGTGATCTATCAGCTAAGTAAGATTTAATTAAATCATAGGCATTTCCTCTTACGCCGTATGCATAGAGCTTTTTTAATAGTAATTTATGCTCGACACAATCAAAGGCTTTGGATAAGTCCATGAAAAGTGCACATGCCTGTTTGCCTTTATCCATTTCAGTTAAAATTTTCCTTAGAAATGTATAAAAAGCCATATCAATTGATTTCTTCTTTCTGAAGCCAACCTGTTCTTCACAAAATAAATGGTTCATTTCGAAGTAGTTATAAATACTGTCATGAATAATTTTCTCAAAAACTTTTGAAAGAACTGGCACAAGAGCAACTGGTCGATAGCAACTCATGTCACTTTTATTATTTTTCTTAAATAGTGGCTTAATGATTGTTAGTTTCAGTTTGTTCGGAAAAATACCTTGTGCTATGCATAGATTTATTATGTGACATAATACATGTGATAGCTTAATAGACACATATTTGAGAACTTTCGTTGCTATATTATCATAACCTGCACTGCTAGTGTTTTTTAGATTTTGAATACTTTTTAATATATCTTGTGGGATGCATGGTTTTAAAAAAATAGATTTAAGTTCGTAAGGAATATTGGCTCTTGTGTTGTTCACTGTTATATTATCCATTTGGTTAGTAAAATAAATATTAAAATGGTTCGCTATCGCTACAGGCTCATCAATAATTTTATCAGCAGCTTTAATATATTTTATTTCGTCTTTAGGCACATTTAAATTTTTTTCATTGATTATTGCCCAAGTAGCTTTCGATTTATTACTTGCATTTTTTATATAATTATCATTTAAACACTTTTGCGTTAGTTTAATTAACCTGTTAAGTCGTGATGATAGAGCTTGGAAGCGGTTTTTACTACTGACAGTTCGGGTTCTACGAAATTCCCACAGTAATTGTCTTTTTCTTTTACAACATAATCGGATACCTTTTGTGATCCATTTTGGTCGAGCAGTTAATGATTTTCTCACTTGCTTTATGGGAAAACATAAATTATAGAAGAGACAGAATAGGTCGTGAAGGTTATTAAAAGCAATATTTGGATTTTCACTAGCGAAGACATCACTGAAACTAAGGCTATCAATGCACTCTTTAAATTTCGTCACGTTTTCCTTATTGTAGTCCCGTATTTCAACTGTCCATGATTTAAGAGGAAAACTGGGTTTCACGGGACAGCTGAGTAACTGTGCTGTATGGTCTGATAGTGCTAGTTCTAAAACTTTTGCTGTGCATCCTCTTATATTAAAATTACATTATCGATGCAAGTTCCACTCGATAATCGTGTTGGTTCGTGTATGCCTAGCTTCAGATTATAACTCTGTAAAATATGTCTAAATTCTTTAGCGTCATAACTATTTTTCAAAATATTTATATTGAAATCACCACAAATTATAACTTTCTTTTTACCAGAACAAAAGCGTCTTAGAAGTGAATTAAGTATTTGAAAAAATTTATTAATATCCTCTGCATTAGGCTTTGGCGGTCTATATATGCAAAATATATATATTTTATGTTGCACCAATTCGATCCCTGAGCATTCTATAATGTTCTCTAAAGAGTACTGATTAATATTATTTATCTGAGCACATAGATGCGTATTTCTGACGAGAATGCAAGATCCTCCACGCCGGGTTTTCCTACAGAACAATGAAACAAGTTTATAATTACTAATATATAACGAGTCCTTATCAGAGGTCACCATGTTGTGTTCAGTTATACACAAAACGTCAATATCATTTTTATATTCAACAAGAGATACTGCTAAAAGATCCGACTTAGATACTAGACCATTTATATTCTGGTGAAGAATGTTTAAATATTTATTATCGAAAAAAATCTTCTGATTTTTGTGGCGTAGAAGCATCTTTTACATATTCTAAGGGTGTATCAGTTTGAGTACATTTATCTATCAACAAAGGCAGGTTATGTTCCGGATTGTCATAATGGGTATGGGTGTATAGGTCATATTGTAATTTATAGTCGATATGAAGTATTTCTCTAAGAAGAGAACGACATATATGAAGCACAAATGAGCGTATTACTGGTAAAATACTAAAGTAATTCAAGTCAATATATGTACAGTGATTAGTGTAGTTAGAACATACAAATTGAATTTCATAATTTAACTTTCGCTCGTTTAAGAATTTGTTAAACGGTATTTCGGAAATTATCACATTAGTATTACAAGCGTTATGCAAAAAATGTTGTAAAGAAAATAATAAGCTATTAGGCACTTTATCATTAATACCACCTAGTATGATAATAAAGTCATTTTTGTCTAGTGTTGCTATTTCACTCTCACTGATTGTCGCTAAAACTTCTTGCAATTTCGCACCTGCTTTCCAATAGCATTTCACCACATATTTTTCGCCAACTAGCTTTTGAAGAGTGCGACGTATACCACGACCTTGTTGGTCAGCCAATACTATGATCTTTCTGACTTCTGATAAAGTTTCATTCTTTATGGATAAGATTGGTACTGGATCATGTTTAAGGGAAGACGTATTAGGAGGTGTTTTAGGGGAGGCCTTGCTATTTTCAACGCTACTCTTTTCCTTCACTTGTAATTCTGAAGACTTCGTTATATTCTGTTCCTGTGTCAAAGTTTCGTTTGGGGCCGCACTTGTAGTAAATTTTTTTGAATGGCACACTTTGTTCTTACGTAAGGATTTGGGAGTTTTATTACTTCGTTCTGGTGTCATACAAATTTTCTTGTAGGTTTCAATCAAATTTAAGGCATTTTGCAAATCCTTTTTAAGGCGGAGGTTTTCAATGTTAAGATTCTCTATTTCGTGATGTGCACTCATAAGTTCATTGGTAAGCGATTGAATTTCGTTATTATGTTCGCTATTATCATGCAAGCTCTCATTGGGTATACTCAACATCGTGGTGTCAAATAATACTGATTCGTTACCATCAACAGATAAATTATCAAGCGAGCCAACTCTCTGCAATTTGCCTCGATACGTTACGTTATTTGGTGAATCCATATCTACCAATGTGCACGGTAACAGCTTGTGCTCTTAATAATTTTAGAACAAATATTTTTTTAATGTTTTTTTTAATGTTATTGTTTTTTTAATATTTTCTTAATGTTTTGTATTTTGTAGGTCGTGTGATGGTGTGTTTGTATGGTAAAGTGTGTTGTTATAATGTTAGTATGACATAAAATATGAAATTGAAATGCAGCGCAAGTAAAAATAATGATCACATTAAATTTTAAGGAAAATAGATTCAGTCATTTACTATATCCTGAAGATACTTGGGTTAGCTGTGGTTCACTTCAAATAATGATGGCTTGACTATCTGGATATTTCTTTAACATTATATGCCCATTTGACGTCCACCAGTATTGGAAACCATTTGATTGAGCATAGCTTCGAGCTAGATAGAATAGTCGCTTGGAAAGTAAAAAAAAAATCAAATCAAAAATCATTTATTTTATTCATCTAGGTCACAAGATGACGCTTATTAACGTCAAATTTTAAAGTAAATTACTTAATGCTTCTACATCTACATTTACTGCCTCGTTCGCAAAGCAATAGGTAGAAAGAACAGGCAATAAAACTCGTGGCCACTCTTTTTAATCGCCAGTGTTATGGTACATATTTTGTTTTTGTAAGGAGCTGAAACTGTTTCACATTGTAATAAATTACTTGCAAATTGTAACATAACTTGTAGTAGGAACATACATAATACTTAAATAATTAATGCAGTTACCAAATTAAGTGCTGTAGTAGCCTTCCAGTGTGAATCTTGTGTAACAGGAGCATCCACTTACGTCTTATAATGTAGGCAAATCGCGATCATGTTCAGAACTATGATGGAAATGTATGCTACAGAAAGTGACGGTAGGTATATAAATACACAAAATTTACAAAGATGTTAGTATACAGCCCATGATCACGAGTTATCTTCATCTAACACAGCAGCAAATTTTTAAAAATTAAATTAGTGGAACAACAATGCAAATGTAAATGTAGTAAGTTGAATGACCTAATAATACATGTATAGTTATTTAAAAGAGCTAGAGATATTAAATAAAAAAACTAAAAAGCAAGGTATCTATATAAATTCTGAAATTTCTGAATAAGTACAAAGATCAAGAGTTGGCTAGTGTAAGTGACCATCTATCCTTATCACTGAAATAATCATTAATGGTATAATATTAATAACCTTTCCTTATAAGGCAGTCTTTTATTTTACTTTCAAACGTACTAAATGGTCATTCTTAAAGACTAATTGGTATTTTATTGTATATACGAATACCTAGCCCTACAAAAGAATTATTAACTTTATGTAAACGATGATAAGGGGTATATACCTTATGCCTGTTTCAAGTATTTATGTTATGTATGTCACTTTTTGTAGTAAATAAACCTATATTTTGCCTAATATACAATATATTAGCAAATAAAAATTGCGAGGCTACTGTAAGAATTCCTATAGACTTAAAGCGTTCCCTAAGAGTATCTTTTGCACCTAACATGTATATTGCTCGTACGGCTCGTTTCTGTAGAACGAAAATATGCTGAATATCCGCAGCTTTGCCCCATAACAAAATGCCGTAGGACATGATACTCTAATGGGTACTTTGCTCGAGGCGCGTAGGTATAACTCGAGTTTCGTGCGTTTGTATGGAGTTACAATCTTATAATACTGTTAGATATTATTACCGTGATTATATTACCGTGGCTACGAGGTAAGATAATATGGACGGCAAAATTAGCGTTTGCTTGGTAGTTGTAGTATACTGTGTGACAAATTCGTTGATCGCTTACTTTTTCCGGTCATGCGGGTAGTGTCATAGTCCGATACACTGCATTTAACGACTATAATAAACACTTCACAACTTGTTTAAAACTTTGAATGCTGTTTTTGTATAGTTTTCACGCACTTTATCGATTGTTCACTTGTTATTTATGTTTCCTGTGATGGTATTGTACTTTCTAGCATAAGTAAACAAAATAAAACTTGTTATTTACGTTTTAAAGTATTTTTTAACATAAAAAGTACACGAACTCGTCCGATCGGTAGCGCGTCGAGCGGAGGGGGGGCGTCAATAACTGTGGGGGATTCACTGGACTTCGAGAATTAAAACGATCTTGGAAATCCAAATCGTATACAGCAGGTACATTTTATAAAAAAGAGGCTATACAAATCTATAGCTATGTTATGCTTAACTTAATCTAATCCTACCGCGTAGCAAGTTATAACGTGTGTTTGACGCTGTGGTGAAATAATGCGTAGGCGCTTTAACATGCCCCCAGGCTTTGGAAGCTCCAAGCTTTCAAACCAAATCCGTAATTACTGGCAGCGGACATATTCTATTGAAGGCCCTCCGTATGATGCCAGTTGAAGTGCGAATGTCGGCAACTCTAACGATTCCATCCGACCCTGGGTGCACAGCTACAATTCTCCCCAATTTCCATTTGAGGGGTGGCAGGTGGTCCTCCTTGATGACCACTAAAGAATTCAGCTTCAACCCATCTTGGGATGTGTGCCACTTAGTTTGTTGTTGCAATTCAGCAACAAACTCCTTACTCCAACTCAATCCGTTGAAAACGTGATACATGAGTTGTGGAGCAGTCCTGGTAACTTGGTTGTGGAAGGGCAGTAAGAGGTCGTCTAACCAAAAAGTGTCCCGGCGTTAGCGGAGTATAATCGTGGGGGTCCGAAGACAGCGGCGTTAACGGACGTGAAATCAAAACCGCCTCAATTTGGATCAGTACGGTATTCAATTCCTCAAATGTAAGGTTACAATGTCCCAAAACTCTGAGACGGAAGATCTCAGGTAGGATGTCGGGGTTCAAGAGAAACACTGCTAGGCTGAACAGGTTCTTTATTATGTCTCACTACCGCTTACATACAGTATGACCGAACTAGGTAAGCACTGGCCTGATGGCTGGAGTGTAGACTCCTGCTGCTTTCCGACGCTCGCAGGGTAGCTGCTTGTAGAGTCGCCGATGAGCTGGCCAAGGTGCGCTGCGCAGGCAGCTCGGTGTTCGAGGTTCAGGCTGAGCGGGGTCACAGGCGGTGCAGACGATGTGGGCCAAGCGGTTAGACTCAGGCGTCCGTGGCCTGGCTGTAGGAGCTCGTAGGCAGGAACGGAGGCTTGGGTGGCGGCCGGCTAGTAGCGGCACGGCGCCAGCAGCTCGTGGCTTGTAGCTCGTGGGGTGAACGTCAGCGCGTAGAGAGAACGTCAGCCCGTAGAGAGAACTGGAAACAGCATAGAGAATACACAACAACCGGTCAGGAACAGGCTGTCCCTAGATCGGCTGTTATGCTTAGGAGACACAGATACTACAGACAGAACATATAGGCACACAGACGACTAGAATATGCTTACCCCCAGCGGGACAGTAGATAGGAAGTAGAATGTAGAATAATCACGAGGTGTAGCGGCAGCGTTCCGATGTCTAGGGAAAGTGACCATTCTACAACGCGCACCGATCTTATATAGGCATAAACCTATGACTCACAACTGCCTTTGGCACATGCAATGGCAACATGACCATATTTGGTAATATTGCAAACGCTCTGCGGCTAAGCTGGCGTTAAGCGCCTGCGAGATATTATAACGCAATACGTGGAGTATTACGTTACAATACCCTCCTCTGTACAGCAGGATTTTTCGTGTCTAGACAAGAAAAATCCGTCTAACTAAGTCCTCCGAACTTCTGTAGGCAGTGCTAAGTAGATAGACTATGAAACTCAAACTGCAGGTAGGTACAATGAAAGAATCTAGTTAGGTTAGGAATCCGTGTAGTTAATTAGTTTTAAATCTTTAATGTGCCAACTGCCAATAGATTTACCCGACGAATCCGCTAATTCGTATACTAGTGGTGACTTTTTAGCAATAATAGTACACTTGGTAAACTTAGGAGCTAGTTTTTTGCTAAATGATTTGTCCTTATCACTTAAATAAAAGGTTCTTTTCCAAACGGTATCGCCTATGTTAAACTCAGCCGGTTTACGACGTAAGTTGTATGTGTGTGAGTTTCTAGCGTGAGCTTGGATTAAAAGAGACTGGACCTTATCGAAAATACTTGATAGACAACCTATATTTTCAGCATAAGAATCCCTAGGTATATAAATAACATCATCTGACTCGGCATCAATATAGTGTGAACCGCAAGTTACTAGTTCTCTGCCGTACACTAAAAAACTCGGAGTATAACCAGTTACCTCAGTAACCGTATTTAGCGCGAATTGAATTTTGGGAATTTAAGTATCCCATATTCTATGGTCGTTTTGGATAAACGAAGATATAGTAGTCACGATGGTTTTATTGTATCTCTCAACAGAATTTACGTGCGGAGTGTATTTCGGTGTAAAGTGCAAGTTATTGTATTGTATTTTATATTTTCTAATCATAGACTTAAGAGTTGCACTTACAAATTGTTTACCATGTATTAAGAAAACTTTTTCCTCGAGAATGTTAGTTATAATCTCGGCGGTAGCCCACTTGATGGAAAAGAGAAGACAATATTTACTGAAGCAACAAGTAACAACGAAAATATAGCTATTTTGTTTTCTAGTTAAGGGTAGGGGTCCAACAAGGTCGATACTAATTGTTTGGAAGGGGCGAGAGCACACCTTTGGTCGTCCCATAACACCTAAAGTAGCATGGTTTTGGTGTTTATGTGCGACACAAGTATCACACGAAGATATAAATTTAACAACGTCAGCGTGCATACCGGGCCAAAAATAAGAAAGAAAGAAAGAAAGAAAAACTATTTATTAGTCACAGACACAGAAAAAGTACAACAAAAAAAAATAACAAAACGCAAGACATAGCATTAGTCTGTGACACATAGGTACCCACTCAGCTGTATTGTTGCATTGTGGTAGTCTCCACAACACAACGCTGGTATTCTGTATGTACCTTAAGTGCCGCAAGGACGTTAATTAGCACAATACAATTATTAAAGATACAAAAACACAGAATGAAACAAAAATAATCATAGGTAAATAAACTGGCACATGAGTAGTTTATACTCATATGCCAGTACCCAGGGCAACAAAACAATAATTAGATACACAAAAAACTGGATTAGAAAATCAAAAGTAATATTATCTAGGTACGTACACACTTCGTAAGTCAGTGTACGCATTCAATTTTATATGCTCATCGCATTCAATAAAGCTGTGCTAACCGTTTATACGTTTTAAAAATACCTAAATGACCCGCAGCGAGTTCCGAATGGTTTTCTTTAATAGCTGTAGATCTATCCGAGGTAGGTAGAACCTCTTTCCATTCGAATTCTTTCCGCAGTGCACATTTCGATACCATATATCGATATAAATTATCATTTTTGATGGAATAGTTAGGAAAAGATGTAGGTGAGTTTTTACAGCCATTGTAGATAGTAGTATACCACTGATCCGAGGTTACGGTAGTATCATTATCAGTGTTAGTATCAATAGCCGACACGGCACTTGCCCGCGATAGTGCGTCGGTTATGACGTTATCCGCGCCGCGGCGATGTTTCACATCAAAATTAAAAGAAGACAGACGCACCCCCCATCTCGCTAAGCGACCCGTAGGGTTACTTAAATTTAAAGACCATTTTAAGGCTGAGTGATCTGTGTAGACAGTGAATTTCAAACCGTTATCTAAGTAACATCGCCAATGTTCTACCGCGATTAAAACAGCTAGCACCTCCCGTTCCGTAATACTATAGTTACGTTCCTGTGCAGACAAGGATTTGCTCATATAAGCTATAGGATACTCCAGACCGTCCGTAGTTTGTGTGAGTAAAGCCCCTACGCCATAGTCGCTAGCATCCTTGTGCACTTCGAACGGTTTGTTATAGTCCGGACAAGAAAGAATAGGCGCGGTAGATATTTCATATATTTGAGTTTAATAAATGAGTTGTTAGCTTCCTCCGATCACACAAAACTTTTTACTGGTAGAAGTAAGTTTATTTAGAGGCCCTGCAATTGAACTAAAATTAGGTATAAATCTACGGTACCAAGACGCGGTACCCAAAAGCCGTTTTACCTCCTTTTTAGTTGTAGGTACAGGATAGCTCATTATTGCTTCCACCTTACTAGGATCTACGTGAAGTCCTTTAGAATTGACTACGTTACCCAAGTATTTTAATTCGTTTCTAAAGAAATGTGACTTTTCTACATTAATAGTTAAGTTAGCTGATTTTAGTTTCGCGTATACTTTAGATAACAGCTGAATGTGATGATCAAAATCTTTTCCTATAATACAAATATCGTCTAAGAATACGAACACCGCGTTTTCAAACTCTGGACTATTTGTAAATAATTGATCGACCAATCTTTGTTGCGTAGCCGGCGCATTAGTTAAGCCGAACGGCATAGTAACAAATCGGAATGTTCCGCGGGTAGGTACGTAGAACGCGGTCTTGTCCCGATCGCTACTCCGAATAGGCGTCTGCCAAAAAGATTAAGATAAATCAATACTACTTAGGAATCTAGCATTTTTTAGGTTATCTAGGATTTCGGAAACATACGGTAGTTTGTACGCATCCTTACGTGTACCCGAGTTTAGTTTTCGGCTGTCTAAACAAAACCTTAATTTACCATCTTTCTTAGGCGTTAATAGGATAGGCGAAGACCATGGGCTTTCACACGGTTCTACGACTCCGAGTTTAAGCATCTCGTCTAGTTCCTCAATAATAACACGCAATTTTTCTGGCGGCAGACGATAGTATCGCTGACGTATTGGCGGTGAGTCACCTGTATCAATACGATGCTCGACTAAATGGGTACGTCCAAGGCCTTTCTTCTCGGAAGATATACATTCGAATTGCTTAATCATCTTATCCGCTAAACGTTTTTGATAGTCATTAAGCTCATTGTAGGATTGTAAGGCAGCATTAGATTTATTAGGTAAGGAATTACTACGAGGGTCATTATTAGCTAAAGAGACAAAGTAAATATAATTTGGTAATTATTTAAATCTTTTCCAGAAGTCAATACCTAAAATTAACGAACTAGTAACTTCTGGAATTACGTACGCTTTTAAGTTATAAGTTTTATTTTCAAAAGTGGTGGGTAGGTTGATATAGCCGATCGGTGTCAAACGATGACTACCCGCCGATCGAAAAAATATAGTAGGGTTGTCACACTTATTCAAAGGGAGATTCGTTTTAGAAATAATAATTATAATAATAAAGTTTATTTCAAAAGGCGATTGTAGTTTTACATTGTTTTAACATAGAAATTGTTAGAAGTAGGTACATTTTTATATAACTAGTCTACTTACAATAGGTTTATGAAAAAAAAACGACAATATATTAGTGACTACAATATTATTGGGTGGAGAACTGTTTTCCTAGAGAGACTACTGAGTAGTCTGTGTTGAGGAGTTAGTTTTAGAAATAATTTCTATATGAGAATTATTGCTCCAATATAGTCACGGCAGAACCTGCGTCAAGTAACCCAGTGAGGGGTAGATTCTTAATGGTTACACTAACGTAGAGTCGAAAATCAGTATTAGGTTTTTGATCACGTATCGCAGCCACAGAATAACTAGAAAAATACACTTTTAGAGTGTTCAACCAATTTTTCCAGTCTTCTTTGTCAAAATATTTAGGTTTAGAAGATGTACAAACGGTAGGGTTTGTCATCTTATTTGACGAACTACGATCCGAGTAAGTTAGTTTTTTTGAAAAAGATTTTTTTTTACAGTTAGGACAATTTATGAACGTGACATCCCTAAGGCCACACTTAAAACTTATCGGATAACGTTCACGCTTGTACGTCCCTAGCGAGTGATCAGTTGAACGGCATCGCGGACAGAAAACAGACCTCTTATTAGTTATTTTTAACCGACTTCAAAAAGAGGAGGAGGTTCTCAATTCGGCTGTATTTTTTTTTTATGTTTGTTACCTCATAACTCCGTTATTTATCGACCGATTTCCAAAATTCTTTTTTTGTTTGAAAGCATATACTTTCAGGTGGGTCCCCTTTAAATTTTATCAAAATCAATCCAAAAGTTTCATTAAAAACTCAAATTTTATCAAAATCAATCCAATAGTTTCATTAAAAACTTAAAAAATTAAGTCATCCAAGTAAACGAAATTAAGCATTTACTGTGACTTTTCTTCAGTGGACACTAGAATAGTCGCGATCAATGGGCCTACTTCAGGCTTCATTACCAGGTATTGATGAAACCGGGCGAAAGAAAGGTTGGAGAGTAAATCTATATACTTATATAAACTTGCTTGGGCTGACTGATTCATCAACGCAGAGCCAAATCCACAGGGGCTTGAGACTTGAAATTTTGACAGTCGATGCATTTTATGACGTAAGCACCCACTACGGAAGGATTTTTATACATATTTTTGGTTAGAAAAAATAAACACGCAATTTAGATTTTTTCAAATCTAACAACTAAGAGGGTGATATAAAGTTGAAAGAGTATGTAGGGTAGAAAGTTTGTATGGGAGGTCCGTCATTTTTAAAACGATAGCGTGTAATTTTGTGTGCAAACTTCTGGTTAGAAATAAAACAAATACGTGTTTTAGCGATTTCTAAAATCTACCGTTTAAAAGGGTGAAATAGAGATTGAAAGTTTTTATGCGAAGTGAAATTTCATAAACTAGCTTCTGATTAGAAATAAGTGATCATATATTTACGCGTTTTTGGAAATAGGGGTTGTATTTTTATATGGAAAGTCTGTCATTACGCGCGAGCGAAGCCGCCAACTGCTAGCTTATACATATAATAACTTTGATTATAAATCCCAGAATAACTAATAGTAGTACGGTTTAATTCAAGAGAGACGATGAGTACGTTCTTCAGTGTTTACACGATTTAATATTTTTCACTGTAAGCCCGCATTTGTGATAACCTCTTTTCATGCAGTTCACTACTATCTCTTGAAATGGCCTTGGACCGAGATTCCCTACTTTGAGATAGACGTTGTTCCATTTCTTCGCTAGTTGTGAAGTACTGCTCACATCTCAGGGCCGGAGCGCCAAAATATCAGCTTGATCCACTTGACTCCCTACAGAGACGAGCTGTTCGAATCGTCGATGATCCCGATCTCACGGCTAGACTAGAGTCGCTGGAGCAGCGGAGAGACTTTAGTTCTCTCTGCGTATTTTACCGACTCTTTCACGGGGAGTGCTCCGAAGAATTGTTTAATTTGGTACCAGGGTCACCCTTCTACCAACGTACTACTCGCCGACGCAGTAGAGTTCACCCGTACTACCTGGAAGCGTTCTCATCTAGTACGGTGCGCTTCCATCGATCTTCTTTACCACGTATGTGTAGGCTCTGGAATGAACTACCTGCTGCGGTGTTTCCCGAGCGCTATGACTTGTCCTTCTTCAAACGAGGTTTAAAGAAAGCATTACTTTCACGGTAAGCAGCGGCTTTGCTGTGTGTACCCTGATATTAGCGAAGTCCATGAGCAGTGGTTACCGTTTACCATCAGATGGGCCGTTTGCTCGTCTGCCACTAGCAGCAATAAAAAAAATAGTTTTATTTAAATGGCGCTGTCTCATATGGGCAGCGCGTTTAGTAGGTCTACCCATCTTTGATCGAGAGGAGAAGTGCCTGCGTCACGTTTAGGTTGACTCAGATACTCACCGGACACGGATGTTTTGGCGAGTATTTGAACCGAATCGGCCGCGAGGTGACGCCGGCATGCCACCACTGTCGCAGTGACTTGGACTCTGCCCAGCATACGCTCTCTGAGTGTCCTGCATGGGAATCCGAGCGGCGAGACTTGGTCTCTGTTATCGGAGGCGATCAAGACATCCGGTGGGGTGCTGTGGTCTCCTTCTGCGAAACGGTCATGATCCAGAAGGAGGCCGCCAAGCGGGATCGCGAGAGAGCCGATCCCGCTCGCAGACGCAGGCGGCGTCGTGGTGGTGGCAATGGCCGCTAGCCCAAGATCTTCCTTAGGCCCGTGGGCAATCAAAGATGGCAATCTGGCTGCCCGACCACGAACGACCCCGAGAAGACAGCGGTCTCGGATAGCCGAGGAACCACTGTACTCGAGGCGCTACCTCGTACTGTGCGAGTGGGTAGGATTCTTCCAGAGACTGAGCCCTACTTACGGGACAAGCGTAACGGGACCCAGGAGCGGCACACCCGCGTTCCCTGTATCCCATTCTTTGCTCGCCACGCGGAGAGGCACTCGGCAAAAGAGTTTGCCCAGTAAAAAAAAAGTCTACCCATCTTTAATTTTGATAAATCAGATAACTGCAGAAAGGAAAATTCACTAAAAAACAGGAAATAAAATTTTTTTAACAAAAAATAACCGCCTCCAAAAATCTGAAAAATGTGTGAAAATAGCACTAAAAAGTAAAAAATAAATTCCGTTATTTTTACTTCAATTTACTTATAAACATCACCTATTCAACTGGATATTATATACTTGTACGAATTATAAGTATCTACCACTTAATTCACATACCTGACACAATACATACTTATTTTTATATAACTAACGAACAAAATTAAATACCTATGACCAGAAATCAGATAAGTATATTATATTTTTGAAGATATTTAAGTACTTAGAAAAAAATATTTTATTAGGACTATAATATACAATTATACTTTTTTTTTGGAGTCGGTGCCAGCCAAACATTTAAGTAAATAATTTCTTGTTAATGTACAAAATATATGAAAAGCTGTATTGATACGATAATTTAGCAAAACTTCATCAAACTTGTAAGTAATTTACAAATGACGAGAAATCAAATCAACAAATATAAATCAAATTTTAGGAAGTTTTCTATAACACAAAATATATGTACCTAAAGTTACATTAATAACACAATGTAGGATCTAACCAAACCTATTTTGCAAATAAAGAAAACAACGCAACCTGGCAATAGGCGCGACAGCCCAGTTACAAATAAACCTAAATACCTATTTACAATTACCTATCTAACCAAAACAAGAACTTAAAGCGATACTTGGAACAAATCAAATTCTGAGAAGTTTTTACAAAAAGTTCTCAAAATTTGAAAATCAAGAAAAATAGAATTATGTAAAGATGCAATATTAAAATGCAGCAAGAACCAAATCAAACCTATTTCAATGAACACAGATTTCGTGTACAATAACTCTAAAGAACCACAATCCACTGCAATACAATAAATAACTACATACAAGCGCATAGAAAAATGGATATCGGAGACAACCGTCAACCACGTCTGCCCTCATGCGTCTGCCCTGCCCGCGTTCGGGTCGGTCACTTAATAACATCTTTAATTGTTAAAATCTCAGCTGGCACCGACTCCAAAAAAAAGTATAATTGTATATTATAGCCCTAATAAAATATTTTTTTCTAAGTACTTAAATCTCTTTAAAAATATAATATACTTATCTGATTTCTGGTGATAGGTATTTAATTTAGTTCGTTAGTTATATAAAAATAGGTATGTATTGTGTCAGGTATGTGAATTAAGTGGTAGATACGTATAATTCGTACAAGTATATAATATCCAGTTGAATAGGTGATGTTTATAAGTAAATTGAAGTAAAAATAACGGAATTTATTTTTTACTTTTTAGTGCTATTTTTACACATTTTTCAGATCTTTGGAGGCGGTTATTTTTTGTTAAAAAAATTTTATTGTAGGAACAGCTGATTTAGATATCATGTTGACATAATTGTGTTGTAGGTTAGGCACAGATGTATCGTTACGTTTCACATTTATTGATGCGACGGAAGCGTAGTTTTTTAGTTTAGACGGTTTATAGTAGTGTGAATTATTATAGTGACCGTGCGTGTCCTTTTTATTTATGTAAGCTAAATCAGGTGCTACTGTGTTAGACGTAGGGTAACTAGGTTCGTGAAATTATTCACTTAAACACTGGAACCTTTCATAGTTTAGACATAGTGTTTTTAGAGTGTCCATAGCCTTAGTACATGAAGCTAGTACAGTAGAATAACACGGTCTAATATTGTGCAGCAATATATTTAGTTTTTCATGTTCGGTTAGTACCGTGTTCGGTGACAATCGCGCAAAAAGTTGGAACATAATTGATAAATAGATGATTATACCCTCAGTTTGCCCTTGAGTACGATTACGAATCTCGGCTTAAAGTTTATAATCATAGTCGTACGGTGTAAAATCAGCTGTGAGTTTACTAGCTAGTTCGTCCCATGTAGAAATGGAATGTTTAACACCGCGAAACCAGTGTAACGCATTACCCGTAAAAATTTCAGACGCGTAATCGAATAATCTATTGGCAGGTAGATTTCTAACCATCCTAAATTCCGTCACGCGTTGTAGAAATTCGCGAACGCAGCCTGTTCCGTCGAATTTGAGTTTCGATAGTTCGCCAACCCTCAAATACTCACAGTGGACAGTTACCGGAGTCGACGCTGCCTGTGCAGGGGTAGAATCCGTGCAAGTCATCGTGACTCCGACTTCCGCCGACGGAACATTCGAGTGTTCTATCTTAGATAGCTCTGCCGACAGCATCCGGAAGCGTTTAGTCAGCTCGGATATTTTCTTGCCGTATTTAGAATCAGTATTATCAAATCTACTCAACCTGTGGTAGACATGGTTGTGCAAGGCCGCAGTTCGCTTCGCCAAGTTGCAATCGTATTTTTCCTGAAGGGAATAGATGCGCGAATCTAAATCGGCAACTGACAGGCTAGCTCCCTTAAAATCGTCTGCTATGTCTAGACATAGCAGACGATTTTCCTAGAGTCACGCCTAGGCCTGACTCTAGGATTTCGTCATTCGAAATCAGCTCGAGTAGCTTAGGTAGCTGCTTCCGTAAACCTAGAACCGAGGTAGCCGGCTCCTCTCCGCGAATAGCGACCTCGTAGGCCAATTCATTCTTATTAAGTAGAAATTACTTAATAGGGTTAGTGCTCATGATGAAATGAAATGTATGATAGATAGATAAGAAAGAAACGTAAGTATATTACAGCCCTCTGTGTGCAATCGTTCTGCTTTACAAAGAAACTACGACGATTCGGTGTAAAAATGTAGACAATAGATAAGTGACTTGCAAAAATAATGCGCATTAAATTTAATAATTATTAATAGTCGAACGCTTGGCGAAGCAAACTGCGGCCTTGCACAACCATGTCTACCACAGGTTGAGTAGATTTGATAATACTGATTCTAAATACGGCAAGAAAATATCCGAGCTGACTAAACGCTTCCGGATGCTGTCGGCAGAGCTATCTAAGATAGAACACTCGAATGTTCCGTCGGCGGAAGTCGGAGTCACGATGACTTGCACGGATTCTACCCCTGCACAGGCAGCGTCGACTCCGGTAACTGTCCACTGTGCGTATTTGAGGGTTGGCGAACTATCGAAACTCAAATTCGACGGAACAGGCTGCGTTCGCGAATTTCTACAACGCGTGACGAAATTTAGGACGGTTAGAAATCTTTTGTAACTCATCCTTTGTAAGAAATTTACTATTACAAGGATTCTTTCGACAAGCTTTAATAAAACGCAAAACATATGCTACGGAGCGCACGAGCCCAAGATAATTTGAAAACCTTTTAAAATTTATTAGTTTATCTTTGCTATTATCATTTATAACGGCGCTCAGTGAAATCTGTGGTCGTGTCTCAGGCAAAGATTCTAATGCTAAACCTTTCAGTTTCAATTGGGACGGCTAACTGGACTGCTCATTGTGTAAAAACTTGGGTCCAGACCACCACAAATCCAACCCTTGCAGGGTTCTGATATCCACGCCACGAGATATCAGATCTGCTGGGTTCAAATCGGTTGGTACGTGTTGCCATGTGCAGTTACTCGTCTTATCTAATATCTTAGCTACACGATTACGCACAAACGGTTGTACTTTTGAGAGCAACATTTGCAACCAACCCAATACGATGGTTGAGTCAGTCCAACAATAATCATGATTTATGTTTATTCGAAAGGCTTGTGAAACTTTTTCATAAATACGCGCACCTACCAAGGCACCACATAACTCTAACCGCGGTATTGTAGTAGGCTTAATTGGGGCCACGCGACTTTTAGCCATCAGTAACCTGACCATACATTTATTAGTATCGCTGATGCTACGAACATATACACACGCACCATAGGCGCGCTCAGACGCATCTGTAAACACATGTAGTTCAAGTGACCTATACACATTACAAACTACAATGCGTGGAATACTTAAATCATTTACGAGAGGTAAAGATTTTACAATATTATGTCAAGTATTTTTAAGTTCTGGGTTTAGCGGCTCATCCCATGAAAGCTTGTCTAATCACATAATTTGTAACAACATTTTCATGGTGATGATGAAAGGAGAAAGAAGCCCTAAAGGATCAAAAATACGTGCAATCGTTGAAAGTAGATCCCGTTTCGTATTACTAAGAGAAGGCACCGAGTTTACTATAAAACCTAACTCATCAGTATTTGCGAACCAGTTTAAACCAAATAACTTATTTGACCCGCTAGTGCCCATACTTAGGTCTAACAATGGCTGATTACACTCAGTTAATAGTAGCGGTTCATTAGATCTCCATTTTCTTAACGTCATACCAGCAGATGCCAGGGCATTTGTGACTTGAGTGCGTATAAACTCAACCTCACTCAAAACATCCCCACCGGTCAACAAATCATTGACGTAAAAATCATGTTGGATGATTTCAGCTACCCTTTCATGCTTACAATCAAGACCTATTTGTTTGAGACACCGAGTAGCAAGAAATGGCGCGCTTGCCGAGCCATAGGTTACCGTATTTAATGTATACGTCTTAATAGGGTCGTCTATATTGCTACGCCAAACTATTTGTTGCAAGTGCCTGTCAGATGGATGGATGGCTATCATTCTATACATCTTCTCAACGTCGGCAGACAGGACATATTTATGATGTCGAAATCGAAGAACTATTGACAACAAGTCATCCTGAACGGTAGGACCCACCATCTGTATGTCATTCAAGGAAACACCTGATGACGAAGGGCTGCTTTCATTAAATACGACACGTAGTTTAGTAGTCGTACTACTCTCGCGTAATATGCCGTGGTGAGGTATAAAATAGTCATTACGATTATCCTTTAAAGTTACTACTTTATTTTCGCTCATATGGTTTAACTTTTCGTATTCTGACATAAAATCAATATATAATTCGCTAAATTCTCGTTTGTACTTTAGCCTACGTTCTAATGAATGTAAACAATGCTTAGCCCTATTATACGATATTCCTGTAACATCAGTACTTTGTTTAAGCGGTATACGAACACAAAACCTACCATCACGTAAGCGAGTGGTAGTTTTAATAAAATGTTCCTCACACAACTTTTCCTCTGGCATATAATTAATGGCTTCAGAGTTTATTTCCTCTAAATCCCAAAAGGTCTTTAAGTCGGCTCGTAGTTTCTCAATATCACCACTAACCTGAGTAAAATTGCATCTAATGTCCTTTGACATTTTGGTACAATGAGAGGTAATAGGCCCGGAAACTATCCACCCTAACTTAGTTTCACATAAAACTGGCATATCAACGCCTAACTTTATTTGTTGTGATCCTAACAGATCCCAAAACAGGTCAGCACCGATTAAAATATTAATATCTGCGGGCTCATAAAACGTAGGATCAGCTAAACAGATGTAAAAAGGCATTTTAACCAGTAATGTTGACGGTTCGATATTAGGCATAAATAACGTGATTTCTCGCGTAGACAAAACTTGTCAGGTAAAAGTGACGTCACTCAATAATAGCTATGAAGTTAAGCTTTGTTGTTTTGTTTTGCCATTAATAACCAGTGATGTGCCATGTCGAAAAATGGACATTTCTGCTCTTAATCCTTAAATTTAACTGCGTACACAAACGCTCGGTTATAAACGAAGATGTGCTGCCGCTATCCAAAATAGCACGAACAACATGCTCACGACCCGAATAATCGTATAACTTAACTAATGCAGTTGATAATAATACGTCGCTAAAAGTTTTACATGAACGAGCGACGCTTGCGGCCAGAGCAACATTACCTGTCTCACTAGAAGCGGACGGTAAACATATCGGTGGAGAGGGGCTATCAGATGATGCGTTGTTATACGTATGTTTATTACACGCATTGACATTAACACTCCTAGGCTCCGATGAATGAATTAATGCGAGATGTTTACGCTTACATGTTTTGCAACCTGATTTTCTACAATGATTGGCAAAATGACCCGTATGTAAACAGTTGTAGCAAACTTTATAATTAGGCAATATTTTAAGACGCTCATCAATATTCATAGCGAGAAATTGAGGACAATTATTCAGTGTATAATCCTCTTTACACTTAGGACAAACCTTTAAAGTCAATGCTGTGTTTAAATTATTAGAACCTTGCATCGTGACCATAGATTTTATCTTTGGACGCAAATTAGATAACGTGTGAGAGGGATTATTATTGCGTGACAATTCTAAAGTTTCGACAAAGTCGTCACGGTTACGCATAAATTGAATGAAGGCATCAAAAGTAATCGCGTTATCTTTATCTACCCGGCTTTTATATTCCTCCCATTCACGATATGTTTTGTTATCTAATTTACGAGTGACCATGTAAGTTAATAGTGTATCCCAATGCTTAATTGGTTCGCCTAAAGTTTCTAAAGCTCGCAAATTCTTATTTAATGAATCTATCAAACCTTTGAGGGATACTGAAGATTCCTTTGTCAGTACGTCTAAATTAAATAAAGCTGATACGTGATTCTGAATGAGCGATCTTTTGTTGTCAAATCGTTCGCATAATATCTTCCAAGCTACTGCGTAGTTGTCAGCAGAAAACTCAGTTGACTGGAGTAACACAGCCGCGGACCCCTCCAGTGACAATCTCAAACAGTGGAACTTATTAATGTTGTCTAGTTCACCATTAGAATGAACGAGGCTCGCAAAAGAATCGCGAAACTCTAACCAATCACTGTTAGATCCGTTAAAATTTGGTAACTGTATAGGTGGTAACTTAACTGGCTGGTATTTACTGGCACGCTTACTATTATCGCTATTAATTGATGGACTTACTTGATTATATTTACCTAATAGATGTTGTGCCCTAGATAAGGATTTGTAATATAACGATTCAAAATCTGAACGCTCAGTATACTGCAATTTAATATCTTCAACAATACATTCGAGACGCAGCGCAGTTGAACCTCATCATATTGGTCGTACAAACACTCAATCTTGCCTATGCGCAGCTGCAATTCAGTGACATCACAGTTCGTCAAGGAGCTTTCATCAAGCGAGTCCAAATAATTAATAAATGCCGTTAATCTGCCTTTATAACTGCCTCGCCTCTTCACTAACTCCTTTTCCTCGGACATTATGGGTAACGAGTGCTGTCGACCTGGAATTTATACAAAATAAAGTTAATTTTAGGTAACAAATAGCTCAAACTGCGCCGGTACAGGTGTGGTTTAAATTTAGTTTCTTACTAGGTACCTACCCACGCATACAAAAAAATAAATACGAAATATAATTTCTAGATGTATAAATCTACAAATAATTACACAAATATTAGAAAAGCTGCTAAATCCTTTTTTAATTATGTAAATACAATT